>OU426990.1:19338906-20652141 GCA_911387755.1 Chrysotoxum bicinctum | reverse complement strand
TTTTTTTTAATTCGTACCACAGCCACAGGTTTTCGATTGGGTTTAAGTCTGAACTGCATGATGGGCAGTCGATGAAATCTACAGAATTATTTTGAAACCATGACCTCGTTGACCTCGCAGTATGCTTCGGGTCGTTATTCTCCATGTTACTGGCAATTCCGCATCTGCATAGGGTAGCACTATACATTTTCAAGTACACTAATGTAGTTTTGGGCATTCATTATGCCTTCTATGCGGTATAACGCTCCAGTTCCTTTATATGACATGCAACTCCATAGCATAATACTACCTCCTCCATGCTTGAGCGTGACTGTGTTGTACTTGGGATTGAAAGCTTTCAAAGAATTTTCTTCCATTGCGAGATCGTCCAACCCTTATGTTGTCTTGCAAAAGCTAACCTAGCCTTTCGGTTTTTTAGTGAAAGCAATGGTTTTTTTCTGGCTGATCTACCAAAAAGCTGACTCTCAGTCAATCGCTCTCTAATGGAGCGTGCAAAAAGCGCATTTGGATCCTCGCCGCAAACTTCCTTCCCAATACCGTTTGAACTCAGCCTGTCCTGAGCTTCATTGGTTTTGCGGGGTCCTTTTTTTCTTGCTACTTTTTCTACATATTTTATAGCGTTAAAGATCATTGTTTTCGAAAAATTGAGCATATTTGCAATTGCATTGTATGACATTTGTTCATTTCTGCGAAGATTTATTATGGCACCCCTCATGTCTGCTGTACCCATTTCTACCCATTTCACCTTCAAAATATCTTGGAACATAAAAAAAACTATTGAAATGTCTTTAATTTCAAATGAATTAGTTTATTTACCAACGAAAACCTTTCGTTGACACCGAAATTCTACAAAAAAAAAAAACTGTTTTAATAAAACGTTCTTAACTATACGGCCAAATTAATAATGAACTGATATGCGTCGCTCAGCGACTCGTCGCTGAATCGCTCAGTCGCTCGTCGCTCAGTGCGTGACCGAAGCCTAAGGCATTCCACATTCGTGTAGTACCACTAAAAAAAGAATCTCTGTACTTGACAATACGTCCCAAATTAGGCTTAAGGGTAAACTGATGAGCATTTCTAGAAGTACGGGTATTACGGTTGAATTGTTTGAGGAGAGGAATGAAACTGGCTATTTCACTAGAACACTGTTTATGAAAATAGCGGTAAAATAATGATAGACATGATACATTACGGCGCAGCTGTGCTCGAGAGATACAAATGTTTTAGTTAGACAAGGGTCGCCAACATTTTTTTAGCTCTTTTGAGCATCTGCCCAGATATGGGAATTGTGCTGGAGCTTTGACAAATTATATGCCTTATAGATTACAGCCCGATCAGAAGGGGTAAAACATTTCTTGCATCGGCGGAGAAACTTAAGTAATTAGCAGTGTTTTTTGCAACGTCAAATATGTGATCACTCCACAAAAGATGGTCTGTGATGCAGATACCTAAAACTAAAATTGTGATGTATGTGATGCATAAATTTAAAAAAAAACATAATCATTTGAAATTCGATATTTTATTGAAAAAAGTGAATAATTCCAGCTCGAAAGAAATAAAAGATAATCACAATATGAAACTGTTTCAAAATTCAGCTGTGTTTGACAGAATACATTTTCAACTTATATAAAGGCGAAGATTTACAAAGAGTAACTTTCTGACATACTTATGAACTTTGAGGTTAGAAACTTTTTTAACCAATGACTGCTTTTACACGAAAGCGATTTTTAATCTTTGATTCTCTTTTGACTTCCCTTCGATTGCATGAATGCTTTTAAACACAGCGATTTTTAATGAAAGTTAACTTTTCTTCATTGAAAAGGAGTCATCTCTCCGCACTCTTTACTCTAGTGAGTAGATCGAAGTTCACTGAGCGAACGCCAAATAGAAATGAAACATACCTGACAAGTGAAGAAAACCACAAAGAAGAAAGAACGATAACTCTGCAATTTTTCCAACCCTAGCAATTTTGTGTACCCCCGCCACCACACACATCTCTCTCCCACGGGCTTAAAAATCGCAAGGTAATATTGCTTCGTTTAAAAGCAGTCAATGCAACTTTTTTGAGTAAAGGAACGATGACAGTTATTTTTAGTTAGTCTGCTATTACACGATGAATCTAGATGCATGCGCCTTGTTCGAATTCTGCTTTGATATTTCGTCCACTGATTCAAGCGCTATTACACGTTGAAACCAGATTCATGAATCCAATTTGACAGTTCTCTTTATTTTTCATTTCGGTGTTGGTGAGCGTATGTGCTCTTCAAAATAAAGAAGCAATCAGAAAGAAGTATTTCTATGCATTACATTGAAGTTTACTCCTCGGATAACGAAATCGTATGAAGCAGAATGGAAGAAAAACGGACAAGGAAAAGAGAAACGTCAAATTGTTGCACCGAAAATTTTACCCACGCGACACAGGGCAGTTTTTTTTCCGTCTCATCTTTCGATTTTTTTTTCTCTTTTGCACTTACGTTATTCGAAAAGTCGCACGCGTCTGGATGCATCGTGTAATAGCAGACTAGTTTTTCAGCATACTCAAACCATAAAACCTTATTTATATCTTTGTATATAAAACCTATAGTATTATCATTGAACGTGATTTTGTGTTACCAACGCTATCCTGATGGTGGCGCTGAAATCAGCGCACGATTTTATAGTGGAGAGTAGGATAAGATACAAAACAAGTAGTAAAAAAGAGAATATTTTATTATTAAATTTAGTAGAGACAAATCTAAAGGTGTGTCCAGACCAAAGAAACATTTTTTAAACATTTCAGAAATATTTAAAAAACATTTCAGAAACAGAGAAACATTTCTGAAATATTTCTGAAATGTTTTCTTTGGTCTGGACGCTCGGATCCACTCTTGACGAAAATTTTAAAAATAAAATCAAAAAAGCCAATGATATATCTGAAATTTTCGAAAATATAAATTGTGATAAAGATGAAGTAGAAAAAAAAAATTCATGCGCTTAAAGTACAACACAGGCGAGAAAAAAATTTACAGACAATTCAATCTGGAAACAATGGGAAACAAGGAAACATTTCAGAAATGTTTCTCAAAGCGTCCACACCAAAAAAACAAATCAGAAACATTTCTGAAATGTTTCTGAAATGTTCTTTAAACAAATGGGAAACATTTCAGAAACGTTTTTTAAACAATGTTTCCTGAAATGTTTCTTTGGTGTGGACATACCTTAATAAGTACTATCTCTATGCTTGAGATGTCGCCCCAAATCGTTTGTCTTCATAAGAGTACTATAAGTTTTATATCATCATCATCATCATCGGCTCGACAACCGGGTTCCGGTCCTGGCCTCTTTCAACAAGTCTCTCCACCTATCCCGGTCTCTAGCCGACGCCATCCAGTTGCGCACCCCAAGGCTTCGGGCGTCCTGGTCTACGCCATCTCTCCAGCGCAAGCATGGTCTACCACGCTGTCGTCTACCATAGAATGTACCACAAAGAACTTTCCGAGCAGGTTCCTCTTCGCTCATGCGAGCTAGGTGCCCTGCCCACCGGAGTCTACCGAGCTTAATTTTTGTCACGATATCTGCTTCAAGGTAGATTGCGTACAGTTCATGATTGTACCGTCTCCGGAATCGTCCTTCCTCACATATGGGGCCAACAATTCTCCTTAAGACTTTTCTCTCGAACGCAGCTAAGAGGTCGGAGTGCCTTTTGCTAAGCACCCAAGTCTCGGATCCATATGTGAGTACTGGCAGGACCATGGTCCTGTACAGCAGCAGTTTTGAAGTTATGGTGAGATTTCTGGATTTGAAGAGCTTTGACAGACTATAGTAGGCTCTGTTGGATTTGAGAAGCCGCCCGCGTATTTCTTCTTCTATATTGTTATCGGCTGCTACTATTGACCCAAGGTATTTAAAGGATTGCACCACTTCAAATTCGTGCTCCGCAACCTTGATTGTTTGACCAACTGTTCCTCTCGCATTCGACGCCACCATGTACTTTGTTTTACCTTCACTAATGTGCAGCCCCAGATTTTGTGCCGCCTGCTCGATCTGGATGAAGGAATCGTGTACAGCTTGTTCGGATCTTCCGATGATGTCAATGTCGTCTGCGTAAGCTAGTAACTGGCTGGACCTGTTGACGATGGTCCCTCTTGTTGCCGTGCCAGAGTCACGGATTGCTTTCTCCAACGCCAGGTTGAAGAGGAGGCAGGCCAAACCGTCCCCTTGTCGGAGTCCATTAAAGATTTTGATTGGTCTGGATAGCAATCCGGCTATTTTTACTTGGCTTGTTACGTTGGTCATGGTCAACCTACATAGTCTTGTCAATTTATTTGGGATGCCGAATTCTCTCATGGCTTTGTAAAGTTCTACCCTGGCTATGCTATCATAGGCGGCCTTAAAGTCTATAAACAGATGGTATGTTGGGATGTTAAATTCTAGACATTTTTCCATCGCCTGCCTAAGGGTAAAGATCTGATCAGTTGTTGATTTGCCTGGAATGAAACCACACTGATATTGTCCGATGACGGTTTTAGCGTATGGGGTTATCCGGTCTTGTAGGATAGAGGAGAGTATCTTATAGGCGGTACTCAACAACGTGATACCTCTATAATTGCTGCACGTTGTGACATCTCCCTTCTTATGTATGGGGCATATTAAACCTTTTCGCCAGTCTTCTGGCATTTCTTCCTGCTCCCATACGTGTACTATAATATCATGAATTGCTTGACGTAAGGCTGGCCCGCCGTGATGGAATAATTCGGCTGGTATGCCATCGGCTCCCGGGGCTTTGTTCTGTTTAAGCCGGCCTATAGCCTTCTCAACCTCTTCTATGCTTGGTGGCGGCAACATAGAGTATTCTTCTTGAAGTAGTGGAGCCTCCACTTCTGCAGTGAGCTGACCATTTAGCAATTCATTAAAGTACACTTCCCATCGCTCCAGTATGCTTTCAGGATCGGTGATCAGATTTCCCTCTCCGTCCTTGCAGTATGTGCAGCGTGGTGTGTACTGCGTCATGTTTCGGACGGATTGGTAGAACTTCCGCGCCTGGTGCGGACCTCGCTCTCGGCTATTTTCTATTTCACAGATAAGGTTCTTCTCCCAGGCTGATTTTTTTTGTCTGTGTAGCCGTTTTTCTATTCTTCTGAGCTCTTTATATTCCTCTTCGCGTGCCCGCGTTCTATGAGATTGTTGCATTGCTCGGTACGCAACATTCTTACGTTCAGTCGCTAGCTTGCATTCATCATCAAACCAGTCGTTCCGATTTTTACGACTGCTGCCTAAGATGGAGTTGGCAGTACTAATGACAATATTCTTAAGGCGTGTCCACTTCTCATTTACGCCCAGCATACTGGCTCCAGGACTTACTCTCCCTAAATCAAGTGATTCTAGGGCGAGTCCTAACGCATTACCAAAGGTGTTACTGGTGTTTTCATTGCGCAGGGCAGCCGTGTTGATTCGAACCTGATCGGCGGATGCAATGCGTCTTCGCAAGGCAATCCGCCCTCGGAAAACCATACCAACAAGATAGTGATCCGAGTCGATATTGGCACCTCGGTACGTTCGTACCGTCATCAAGTTCGAGTAGTGGCGACGGTCTATCAACACGTGGTCTATTTGGTTACGAGTGACTCCATCAGGTGATACCCAGGTGGCTTTGTAGATATCTTTACGCGGGAACCTGGTACTCGCAACGACCATGTTTTTCGATGCTGCCAATTCTAAGACTCGAAGTCCATTGTCATTAGTGTTCTCATGCAAACTATGGGTGCCTGCGTAATGCCTGAATACCGGCTCCCGACCTATTTTTGCGTTCAAATCCCCAAGGATGATTTTAACATCATACCTTGGACAGGCATTGAGGGCCCTCTCGACTTGTTCGTAGTAAGTCTCTTTTTCTTCGTCTGAGGACTCCTCCGTAGGTCCGTGAACGTTAATGAGGCTGATATTCGTAAATTTGCCTCGCACGCGAAGGGTGCATAGCCTTTCGCTTATAGCGTTAAAGCCGATGATGGTAGACTTCATTTTTTCGCTGACTAGGAAGCCTACCCCGAGCACATGGTGTTTTGTATGACAGCTATAGTATATGTCATATTCTTTCTTCTGTAGAACACCATTCCCTGTCCATCTGATTTCTTGAAGAGCTGTTATGTCAGCTTTATATTTTGACAGGGCATCGGCTAGCTGCTGAGCAGCTCGAGCTCTATAGAGCGATCGTACGTTCCATAAGAAAATTCGTAAATCGTTTTTCATTTTTCGTTGCATTGGTTGTCGTCGTGTGATCAGTCCGTTTCCGAGGCTTGTTGTCGGTCTCGTAATTCAAAAGTTTTACGGGACAGGGAATTAACCTGTCGCCAACCTGAGGAACCAGCCTGATCATATTAGCCAAACCTTTTTAAAGGCTTGTTTCTAGCGGCCGCCACGAAGAGGCTATGATCAGACTTCCACCAGTCCCGAATAGTTACGGCACGTGCATGTTTTCGTATGCTACATGTTATTCCCCCTATTCGTCTGATGGCTGACCGCCGTTTTATATACAAAGATTATATCTAATTATTGGTATGTGTGTAGTGTGTACCGATTGGACTGGAAATCTAGAAGCGTTCGAAATGTATGTAAGCTCTTGTATTGCAATTCAGATTGACAGTTCCTCTTCTTAAAATTGATGTTTGTCCTAAATTGGACTCAAGGTCAATTATTGATTAATTAAACTCAAACAACTCAAAAATTTCCAAGTCCAAATTTGAAATAATTTTGCAAAATAGGTGCAATACGAGTTACTACAAATTTATTAAAAAAAGTTTTATTAAACAAGTTAAAAAAAAAAATGAAAACACACAAAATGTCTGCGAAGGACTATCTATCATCATCTTCATTAAAATATGGTAATGTCTGGATGTGAAGTTTCACAAACACAACTATACGAAAAATTCAGAATCGAATTGGTTCTGTTTGATATCCCGGATCAGAGAGTTTTTCCAAATAAAAAAAAACAACAAATTTACTATTTATATATTTTTTTTTGAAAATTTATCACTTATTTAAGTATTTATTTATTTATCTCTAAATATGTATCTACAGTTAGTCAACTTTTATATAGTATTGTATAACATTACATTAAGTTAAATAAAAAGTTATTTTATATATATTTATATTTAATCTATTTTATTTATAATTATTTTAGTCTATTTCATACACAGAATTTTATTATAATAGTTATTTTAAATAATATATGTATATATATTTTTTTTTTTCAAATTTTAATCTTAAAAAATATAATAAAATTAACAATATAAATTTGCTTATTAACATAATAGTATAAAATTAAATGTAATGATATGATGCTACACAATTCACTTTTATTTAATTTTGTTTTTTTTTTTTGGTTTTTAATTTTGTTGACGATTTTATTTTTCATTTGGACCTAATCTATTTTTTTTTTTTAAATAAATATTTTCATTTTGTTTTTATATTTTATTTTATAGGGTGTATGCTGATTTTATTTGTTAATTGATGTCTATGACATTGATCCAGTTAGCGTTTGCTTTATTTTTCATTTTGTTTATTTGTAAAATGGATAAGGGGCATTTTGACTAACAATAGAACAAACAAAGAACAGTTTGTAGTCTTATTTAAACATTTATGCGATTTCAATTAAAAGTTTTTTTTTGTAATTTGTAGCTGTGATAGCCAACTAAAATTTTTTGAAGAAATTAAAAAAAATACATTGTTTAGAAAAAAAACAGTATTCTTCAATTACATCGATATTAAGCTTTGATTATAAAAGGTAATTATAGATCCGATGTTTAAAAATGGCTCCAAAATTGCTGTGAACTTGACCGTTTTCGAGGATATAAAAATGACTTCAAAGAAACATTTTGGCAAAAAATTAAAATGAATTATTTGAATTTAAGTTTTATAACAATTAAATTTTTCTGTCTCTACAAAATGTACCCCTAAGCCAATCAATAATTATGGTGATTTTTGTGAATCTACATTTATAAGCTTTTATCTTTGTTTTTTTTTTTTTCATTTAAGTGGTTCGGATTTGTTTCGAATAATTGTTTTTACACAATACATTTTTTCTTATTTTGAATGAATCGATTTTGTTTTTATTTTACAAATTAATATTTTAAATGTTTCAGTTTTTATCCTTTTAATTTTAACACTTATATAAGTCTTTATGGATCGAGTTTGTGCGAATGACATCAATCCATACGTTTTTTTTATGTTTTGTTTTTATATTTTACATTTAGCATTTTTTTTCTTAATTTTAAGCCATAAAAATCCTTACGTATATTTTTATTTTATTTATACATAGATAATTTTTTTTTTTAATATTACAACTAAGTCTATAGTTAAATTAAATTTGGTTTTCAAAATTTATTTTTTTTAATTTTATACATAAATTATCATTGACTAATTTATGCTTGATTAAGTTTTAATTATATACAGATTTTAGCGCATTAAAATTTTTAAATTTATATTTATAGATCTACTTATTTTTTTTTTACGTTTATCCTTTTTATGAGATGGAAAATTTCACTATCCCTAGCTTTTGTCATTTTACTAATTCATTCAAAATGGTATAAATCTTTTTAAATTTTTTTTTAAATTTCAATTGAAGGTACAAGGGTTAAAGTTGTAAAAAGATGTCAAAACAATATCAAAAATTTATAAATGGATGGTTTCGTTACATACCTAAAACTAAAAATTGTGTTTTCAAATGTCAACCATTTTTGCAAGATCTTCAAAGATATCTATCTATGGTAAGGATCTATTGTGAATAGTTCTATTGATAAGCTTGATATATTCGCTGACAAAAAAATTACATTTATAAAATGTTCAGTCAATCCAAATATTATCCTCGATATTATGTAGTTAAAAACTTCTATGAAGGCTTGTTTGGAAAGGCGAACGTTTTGAATGAATCTGCAACAAAATGTCATCAAATCAACTGCTGAGGTCAAAATCAAAAACACGTTAAACCCTTCGAATCATGACTTGCTTACGCTTTCTTCATCATCATATTCTCTAAAAAAACAGTTCTACCGATGACATTTTTCTCTAATATGTTAAATATGTCAATTTTGCTTTAATTATTTGAGACTCTTCAACGGAGATTTATTAATTGATAGACAATTTGATACATGTCAATATTTTTGAAAATTGTAATACCAAGTTTGTCAACAGAAATATTCACAATAGATTAAAAATCTTTACGAAATTCACAATTCATCAAAAATTTCGGTAGTTAATAACCATTTTGCTGAAGATGCCATATATGTACATAGGTGACTCTGATGGCAGATGGGAGGATGATGGTGATTTGGTGTCGTTATGATCAATATTATTGGCGTGTAAAAATATATTTATTTATTTAATATATATTTATTAATTAATAAAATATAATTCAATTGAAATGAAATGACGTTTTAACAAAAGTACAACAAGAAAATTGAAATAACTAAAAATTGAAATGTCAAAAAAAAAAAAATATGTATTCACAGTAGCCAATATCATCAATTTAAAAAAATTAATTTTAAAATGTCAATCAATTGATAAGTTCTATCATTTATTAACTTTTGTTTAAATAATTTAGAATATAGTGGAAATAGTTTTAGTTTTAGAATATCAGTGTCACACTAGTAACAATTGAAAACCAAATTAAAAGCTAATAAAGTGCTCTTTCGTGTTGTAAAAAAAATAAATTGTGTATCTTTTTTAGTTCAGAGTGTTCAGAGCTTCGAATATGTGTTTCTTTTTTCGATCTGAGCATGTCCGATCGTGTTCAGAGTGCGCTCACTGAGCTCAGAGTAAAATAACTGAGCAAACAGAGTGAAATTTTTAACACGAGCATTTGACAGATGGAAATAAAAAATAATGGTGACAGCTAAGTGCTCAGGTGTGATGATTCAAAAACAATTCAGAGGACTCACTCTCACTGCACGCTTGGTTCAGAGGATGTTCAGAACATGCACGACATGCTCGGACTCTGTTCATAGCTCTATTTTAAATCAAAAAAGAAAAATACATAATGAAACACAACCAACGTGCAGACTTGGATCCTCCTTATAAAAAATTGAGCTCAGTTTAGTCATTTACGAGTATATATATAAAAAAAAAATTTGACTCAAAAATTACTTAAAAGCCAAACACAAATTTGAACCCTGGTTGGACCACAGGTAATCGGCTGGATATATTCTTAATCCGAGTACGAACAGAGCGTTGAAAATTTCATCACTATGACATTTGATGGAGATTGAACCTTAACCGGCCAGTGTATTGGTATTGGTAAAATAAATTGAGCAAACATGTACAAAAAATTAAATTTGACACATTGTCAGGCGTAAGTTTTGAATTAAGAAAACTTTATTTGGCATCGATACTTTGGATAAGGCATTTTTCTTTTTTAACAGCGAGCCGCTTCTGATCGAAAAGAGATCGCTCCAAGCCGAGCGTAACCTGAGCGCTTGGACCAATCTAATAAACACAATTGAGCACTGAAATTTCTGGTTAATGCAGAGTGAACAAAAATTAATGAAATCAGTAGCGCTTGGCTTTTTTCTCGATCGAGCTCATCGAGCGAGCCTCGAATGAGGTCTGAGCTTAAAAATAAATGCAAATTGAACGCTCAGAGCGCTCTGAGTTAAAAAAGTAACATAGTTTCTTTTTTGACAGCTTAGTCCTCAGTGGCCCGCTCGGGGTTGAAAAAGAAAAACCCCTATCGATAAACACACTTCGGGTACGAAGTTTAAACCAAGGGTTAAATTTGACGCAAAAAAATTGAAAAATTCCTTTACGAAATTTGAAACGCATTCAAGAAAATTTTCCATTAATCAACCGCCTTACCTTCAAACCCCTACAATAGAATACCTTGGAAGAGGCTCGAAGTTTTTTTGTAACAATTTGCACTTGGCTCTTGTCTAAAAAAATCAGCTCCAATTAAGAATGCCAGTTCTGTGCATGCGAAAAGCTTCCTTGACGAAAACAGGAGAACATTCTAAAACTATTCAAAACAAAAAGATTGATGAAGAAATGAAGAGATCGGCGTAGTCGCCACACTTCACAATCTTTTTAATGTTTTGTGCTGAGGGGGTAGTGTTAAAAGAGTAGACTTTAGTTATTTCAAGAAGATAAAAGGTTTTCTTTTTAACAAAAATCTAAGTATCAAATTCCACTCTCATTAACGACCAACCCGATTTTAAAATATTAAGATTCCAAGAAAAAAATCTAAATTTTTTGTATAAAAATGTACATACATATGTATATTACACATGTTTTCTTGGAAATAAAATCCGGGCTCCTTAGGCCGATTCCAACCCTGGTGTATATACTCAATCTTTATTAAACCATTTATTGCTAAATTAATTTTATTTACTTCGAAAGATTAAGTGGAATAAAAAAGATAACAATAATGATAACAAGAACAATGTGCTTCTTTTTAAATACCTCAAACCTTCCAGCTGTTAGATTCATTCAGTATTCAGTATAAGATGCAAGCACCCAAGAAAGTTATCAGTGTACCCGAACAGCTTGACAAGGCTTTCTTCGCGAAAGCCCTCCAGAATGGGTTACACCAACAATCTATTTATATAAGACGCATCGATTTCTCGGCGGGAAGTGAAGATGGCGATAACTATTGTGGCCAAATTTTTCGTGTTAGATTACTTTATGCCGAAAATGAACAACTTAATCCAGATTTAACTTTTGTGATAGTCAAGGTAATCTCAACTATTGGGGAATTAGATTTCCTCGGTGCAATGAATGTTTTCCACAAAGAAAAATGGCTCATCACGGATATCCTACCGCAGTTCGAAATTTTGTTGGATGACATTAAATTTGCTCCAAGGTACGTTTGTAATAAATTTTTATAAAAAAGTGGATAAACTTTTTTCGCCTAAAATAGATGCTACTATTCTACTAATGCACCGTTACAAACTTTAGTCCTAGAAGATATGGATCGTTTGGGGTTTCAAATGGCAAACAGAGTAATCGGTTTGGATGAGCGCCATGCTAAGTTTTCGTTGAAAAAACTTGGGCAATTCCATGCTGTTTCAATGGTCTTTGCAAAAAAGGTATATCTTCAAATCGTATGGAATAGGTCTTATATTTGTTTAACTATTTATATTTTTACAGAGACCTTCAATCATGACCTTCTTTAATAGAGGCTTTCTTGACCCAAACGCAATTAACCCATCAACTAGTGTGTATAAGATGTTCCACAAAAACCTTGGCTATGAAATTAAAATGGCTTCCGAATGGGAAGGCTTTGAGGAAATCACAAAGAAACTTAAAGAATTCTACAATGACTTCGAGTCACGTGTTCTTGCTTGCCATAAGCCTAGAGACGGAGAAATCAAGGTCCTCAATCACGGTGACTTCTGGGTTAACAATTTACTATTCAAATATGATCCACGAAATAATCCTGTAGATTTAGTATTTATAGATTTCCAATTAAGCATTTATGGAAGTCCTGGAATTGACTTGAATTATTTTCTTTTCGCCAGTGTTCAGTTGGATGTATTGAAGAATTGGAAGACATTACTCGAAGAGTATCATGAGTCACTTAGAGATACTCTGATAAAACTAGCTTACAATGACATACCAACATTTGAAGATGTCGAAAGGGAATTTAAACACAATTCTTGTTACGGGTTGTTTACTGTTATTGGGCCATTAATATTGATGACAATGGAGAAACACCTAAGCGAGGGTAATAACTTTCAGAATTTAGCTGAATCCGAGGCAAAGACGGAGGCTATTTTTAGTTCGAAAAAATTAATTGAACGTTTGAAGTATTCATTGTTGGAACTTGATAAAATGGGAGCTTTAGATAAGTAGCTATTGAAGGTCATTCTTATGATTATGGTTTGTTAAAATATATATGTACAGTCTTCACTTGACTCTCAATAGTCTTAGTCTTGTACTTTGCTGCTCCTAATTTCATAATGGACATTCTATGTTCCAAGTGTAAAGTAATAACTTCCGAAATTAATTCGATTAACTGCGGATGTTGCCACTCGGTTTTTCATTTAAATTGTGCTAGATTGAGTGAATCGCATCTTTCCGCGCTGAAATCAAATGAAAACTTATTTTGGAGGTGCGATACATGCAAAAACATTCCCTTATATAGTTACATATCGAAAATCAATGATTTTTATTGTTTCTTTGCTGACCATAAGCTTGAATTTGAAAAGCTCATCACTGACCATCCAAGTGAAAGTGCATCGAAACCCCCCCGCGTTACCCGCTCAAATACCAAAAAATTGGTTGTCGGATCTAATAATTGCAAAGCGTCTCCGTCACCCATATCAAATAAATTGAAAAAGCCTCCCCCGTCATCTCTTGTCGCTAAAAGTGATAGTGCGAAAGTTCTCCCTTCCAACAAGAAATCAGTTATTTCCTCTAAGCTCACCACAAAACCAAAATCTGAAATCAATCTCAATTCCTCTCTGCGTAGTGCGGTAATAATTGATAAAATTGCATGTAGTGCTGCTATAGATGAAGGTAATACCATGGCCGTTGTAGGTGCCTCGTTTGCCGCTGTTGCTTCATCTGCTTTGTCTGCTGGTTCAGACAATACTGATGAGAATTTATACACCAGTGCTAATCAACGAAGTTCTGAACAAAGGAATGTGAAGGGTTTTCCCGTTGTCGATGACCATCATGGTAGTGAGAAAGCTTTGCACGATCCCTCTGCAAATGTCAACAAAAAAAACGATGCTGATGCTCGCAACAATAAGATTTCTGATAGTCCTATTGTTGTTATTGTTGATGAGGATGCTGATGCGGCTGATGCCGGTGTTGTTGTTGTTGCTACTGATGATGTTGCTGCTGGTGCTGCTGGTGCTGCTGTTGCTGCTACTGCTGCTCCTTCTGATGTTGTTGTTGCTAGTTCTTCTGGTGTTGCTGTTGATGCTATAAATGATGTATCTAGTGAAACTAATACACACGAAAATCTTACGTCTGGTAGTGTCAATGTAATTGTTGCTCCCAAAATTGTTGATGACTACACTCAGGATCGTTTGATTGAAGCCAAGCCAATAAAAAACAAAAACGTTCGAGAGATTAAAGGCAATAAAATGATTGATGACATCATATTCGGTGATTCAATTATCCAACGCCGAAAATGGCTCCACTTATCCAGCTTTCGTCCCACAACAAGTACGGAATCAATCATTGATTATATTGCTTCAACCAGCGGTATTGAGCCTTCGAGGCTTTCTTGCTTTAAACTAGTAGGAAAAGATGTAAATCTGGACCAAATAAAAAAGGTTAATTTTAAAGTTTGCATTCCAGCTGAATCATTCGATGCTGTCTTCAATGCAAATTTTTGGCCCAAAGGAATACGAGTGAGACCTTTCCAACACTTTCCAAAAAACGGGAACGACAGGTCAGTGGAAACACAAATATGACAATCCCATCTACCGTTAACATGAATAATCAAAATCTGAATGCTGTTGAGAATTCTAATTCCATTGTAACCTCTATTGCTAAATTTAATCCTACTTACGATGCTGATGCCATACAAATCTACTACCAGAACGTTGGAGGAATGCGATCTAAATTAACTACATTTTATAACGCAGTTAGTGACTGTAATTACGCTATCATCGCCCTTACTGAAACTTGGCTGGGTGATGACATTTCAAATGCCGAAATCTGCAATAACGATTACGAAGTCTACAGAAGGGATAGAGACAAAATCTGTACTGAACTAACTAAAGGAGGTGGTGTGCTGCTTGCAGTTAAGGGTAATTTTAAGAGTAGGCAAATATCTCTCACAAACTCTTCAGGTTTGATAGAACAAATATGTGTTAATGTGAGCTTCACTCACAATTTTAGTGAAATAAGTATATATTATTTTGTTTCTTATATTCCCCCAAAATCAAACATTGAAATTTATTATGCGCATATAAACAATATTAAAGAAATTGAAAGTTCATTAGATAGTAAATCTTATATAGTAGTCTTAGGTGATTTTAATTTGAGTACTGTAAATTGGATTTTCTCTGAGGATGATAAAGCTCTCATCCCATATAATATTGTAAACGAAAACGAAATAATTGTATTAGACACTATGTCAGCCTTAAATTGTGTACAAGCAAATAATGTTTTAAACTCTATTGGTAGAATTTTAGATCTTGTCTTTGTCCAAGAAGACCTTGAAATGTGCTTATTTGAAGAGGATTTTCCTTTATTGAATAATAGTATACATCATAAAGCATTGCGATTAGAGTTAAATTATATCAATTTTAATAATTCCTATTGCTCTAATCTTGATGTTGATTATAAATATGATTTTAGCAAGGCCGATTACATCAGCATTAATCATGTCTTAAATAATGTAAATTGGAGTTCGATCTTATGTTTCCAGGACGTTGAAAAAAATTATAAGACTTTGCTAAACATAATTTACAAAGCCTTTTCTTCCTTTGTCCCTGTTAAGCGAATGAAGAAAAATAATAAGCCCGTTTGGTTCACTAAAAGTTTAACAAGGTTAAAAAATGCAATGAGTAAAATGCAAGGCATCAGTAAGGTCAATTCAGATTTCCGAAATGAATTTTGCCGCTTACGTCGTGAATATGATTTTTTAAAAAAATTCTTGCATAAGCAGTATGTTTGGTCTTTGGAATCAAACATCAAAACAAATTCTAAATGCTTTTGGCAATATTTAAATTCTAAGAGAAAATCTCTTGGTATTCCTAGTTATATGACTTATAAAGGCATTGGTAGTAGCGATCTGAATAATATATGTAATTTGTTTGCTTCATTTTTTCAGTCGAATTTCATATTAAACTCAGTTCACTCTGAAGTAAACTATGAAATTCCCGCTATAACTGATGTTGGTACCATATTTCTATCAGAAGAAGAAATTCTGTCTACGCTTGGTAAACTGGATAACAGTCTTAGTCTTCCCCCCGATAATATTCCTGAAATCTTCATTAAAAACTGTAAGTACAACTTATCAAAACCACTCCAAATAATTTTCAATCAGTCTCTTGCAAACGGTGTTTTCCTCGATTCTTGGAAAATTTCGTTCATCACACCAATCTTTAAATCTGGCTCTAAGCAATCAATTGAAAATTATAGACCGATTGCAAAACTCCAATTAATTCCCAAAGTTTTTGAATCCTTGGTTAAAACCAAAATGTACGACGCTGTTAAAGCACATATCTCACCCTATCAACATGGTTTTGTCAGTGGAAAATCCACTGCAACTAATCTCACACTATTTACGAATTATTGTATCAATGCAATTGAGAAACGAAGCCAAGTAGATGTAATATACACTGACTTCTCAAAGGCATTCGATAGAGTTAACCATAAACTTCTTTTGTTAAAGCTTAGTCATTTAGGTTTTCACTCTCAGATGTTAAATTGGATTAAAAGCTATCTTGAAAATAGAGTGCAATTAGTAAAAGTTGGTCGAACTAAATCGGAACTAATACATAATTACTCAGGAGTACCCCAAGGTAGTCACCTGGGCCCCCTCTTATTTTTACTTTTTGTTAACGATTTACCAAACGTTATCTTAGAATCAAGTTGCCTGTCTTTTGCAGATGATTTTAAGATATACCGATCAGTAAATTCGCTTTCTGATTGTATACAACTTCAAAAAGATTTAATCTGTTTATCAAAATGGTGTACATTAAATGACCTTTACTTAAATATCAAAAAATGTTGTGTAATGACATTTACAAGATCTTATAGTCCAGTGTTCTTTAACTATTGCATATCTGAGAACGTACTTCAAAGAGTATCCAATCACAAAGATTTAGGAGTTATTTTCGATTCCAGGCTTGATTTTAGAATGCATGTTGACTATATTGTATCTAGAGGCAATTCTATTACCTCTAGAAACTAGAAGAATTTATTTCTTAATTGCACTTGCTAGAGATGTAATAACAGGGCACATTGATTGTGTTCCTTTAGTTGATATTTTCATTAGACATACACCAGCGCGTTGTCTTAGACCAAGGGCTAATCAATTTTTCTTCATCACACATCATTCGACGAATTATGGAGTTAATGAACCGGTTACTAAATCGTGTCATTTTTTTAACCAATATGCCGATGTTATTGAACTTGACTGTTCTAGAGAATTGTTCAAAAAAAGAATAATGAATACCATTGTTTATGTACCGAATTGATTAAGTTATTTTATATAATAAACCTAATTCTGTTATTTATTATTTAAGCACGCAATGTTTTTATTTTTAGCTATGTCTAAGAAAGTAGTTATGTACTTATAGACCAAATAAATAAATAAATAAATAAACAACTATATAAGAAGATTAGCTTATCATTTTATGTACTAATGAGATACGAGTTGAACCAATCTTTATTCTTGTTAGCTTTTACTTTTTAGACTTTTATCATACTTTTACTCACTCCTATCTTATGTGAATAGTAATAATAATAAAACATACATGAGTCTTCACCTCAAGGGTAAGCGCATAAGAGGAAGATCGCGAATCATGTGGCTCACGCAAGTAGAATCTTTTCACCAACTTGGCGTTTGATACCAGAGACACCCAGTTATTAGAAGTAGCTTATTGCGTGAGGCCCTGGTTCACACCGTAACGCCTTAAGTAGAGTAAGAAAGAACGAATAAAGAAAAATACATTCACGCTGTATGTGAATAATGAGACCCTATATTTCTAAATTGCTTGGAGGCCTCTCAACTGTAAAGTGATCACAAAATTTGCACCCTCCCCCTTAATAAATAGTGGCTCTCTAAATTAAACAAACTCTCTTAAATGTTGTAGTTAAGTAAGTAAGCAGTTAGCAATTTCCATTATGTGTTGCAGTCAAATATGAAAAAAAAAAAAAAAATGGAAAAATAAAATTTGTTTTACATATTGTGAAATCTTAAAAAGGCGAAGTAGTATTAGTGACAATAATTATTGTTTCTCTGGATTTACTTTGGTCGATTTTTCTTGGCTGAATGGAAAAATCGAGTGAAACTGGAATCAACATGTGGGCTTTTTATCAAAATGTTATGCGACTAAAAAAAACAAAGACAAATCGGTAAAGTTTCACAATTTTAAATAATTTACTGTCAAACCAAAAAGAATTTTTTACAGTTTGTGAGTAAGTTGAACAAAATAAATAAGTTATCAAACAGATCTGTTATATTGAAAATGTGTTTATAGGTCTTTAATCTGCAATATACGAGTAGGGCGATGTTCACATTGGACTTACTCAACCAATTTATTTTGACGTAAGGCCACCCTGTCGTGTTCAGACACAAAAGTAGTGTGAACACTCCAGACTCACTTTGACGTATTGTAGTTGTCATAATTGACAATGTTTACAAAATTTAATAATATTTAAAATGAATTTCAACTCAAAACACAAACCAATAATAAATAAATAAATAACGGTGTTGCCGTATATATGTCACCAAAAAAAAATTCCATTAATTTTCAATTTGTTTTAAAAATCCTGCCTCACTTTCTTGTCTCTTTCTTACCATGAAGTGCGAATGAGAAAAAACACAGAGACCCTAAAATAAGTCGGCGGAGTGAGTTCAATGTAAATACCGTCTAGTTTGGAACTTCTTTAAATTGTTATTCCATGCCCATATACGATACAAAAAACTGACAGAAATATCAGTCAAAAAAGTTGTTGATAAGCTCTAGTTATAGCTATCATTTAAAACCATCATTGAAACACAAATCAGTGGAACGGTGAAATATTTTTTGACAAGTTGGTTATAGCAATCATTGAAAAATTGGTTTCAGTAAAAGATCCTGTCAGTGACTGATAACAACCAATTCTAGGAATTTGAGGTTAGGGTTGATCATTGAAAGCTAAACTGACATTTGAGAATGGAAATAGAAACGAACACATTCAGTAGCATGATTGTGTTCCATGTTAAAGAAACGAAAATCAGCTGTTCGTTGAAATTGATTTCTATCAGTGAAATAATAAAAGTGGATTTAAAAGAAAGTTTAAATCAAAATTTTGTATTTTATAGAGTAAAAAAAACTACTTCTCATAGGCTTCATTTTGGTATCAATTAAAGCCATTACAGCTTGATGATGCTTTTCAATGACAGCTATAACTGGGCCTGAACATATTTCGTTTCACTTTTATTAATATTCTGAACTATTAGAAGTACCTGTAAGCTCAGAATATGGTCGACGGATAGCATGTTCAATGAACGAAATCTTGATTGTTAAAATCATTTTATAGAACTTTGAAAATATGTTTGCAAATGCTGCTTTACGGCTGTATTGCTAAACTTAAATGTTTATAACCTTTTTTATAGAAGTTTTATCTGCGTTCTATGTTAAAATAAGTATAGTTAAATTGAGAATGAGAATATTAAAAAAATTTCAGACAGACGGATATCGGCCCTGTACCATCAGCTCTTGATATTCGTTTTTAGATTCACATCCTTGTACTTCGGATGTAGACTTTCAACAGCAGCGTATGATAAGTTCATTAAACTCTGATCTTGACAGCATTGTTCAATGGGTAATCAAAAACCGTGTAGAATTTAATGCTTCGAAAGCTCAAACCCGTTTACTGTCGCTTAAGCGTTACGTCCCTCAATGCTTCTATCAATGGATGGCACCTTCATCGAGGAGAATGAACAGCTTTCAATTCTAGGTAAATATGTGCATCACAGACACACATCACATATTTGACGTCGCCAAAAACGCTGCTAAATGTTTAGGTTTTCTCCGCCGATTCAAGAAGTTTTGTACGGTGGCGGCGTGCGTCGACAATAAATGTATGTACCGAACTGAAGTCAAAATTATTTTAGGTTTGACGTTTGAATTTTTTGTTTATCATGGTGCGTTCAATGCGTCCCCCAACGAGTTATCCTTGGTTAGGTGTACGAAAGTATCAACTCGTTCATTAACTGGTTGAGCAACCATATCGAAAACGCAGTTGATCAACTCGAAAAACTTTTTTTCTGTCAAAATCGAACAAGTTTAACAACTAGTGTACGAGGTTATTCAACATTTGAGTAAGTTGGTCAACTAGGTGTACGGAGCTATTCAACACTGGAATAAGTTTTAAGAGTTGATCAACTAGTTGTGCGAGCTTAATCAACATATGGGAAAGTTGCTCAATTATGTGTACGGGGCTCCAAACGCATTTTATTCAACTTGAATTACGTAAGTTGCTGCACTAGTGTAAGAGGTTCTAAATTCGTTTATCCAACGAAAGAGTTGAATAAAAAGTTGAACGAAGTTGGTTGAACTTATCGCGCACATAGTGGACGACCGGAATTATCCGGCTCAATATTTCCTACTCATTGCAATGTGCAGACATTCAAAACCAATGTGCATCAGTATCTTCTTTCTAATCTTATCCTACTTTCCTAATTTCTTGTACTGCGTTTAACGTTATCAGGGTATTCATAACCCCTTGAGTGCGCGTATAATATAAAATAATAAAAAAAAAAAAATGTCCTAATTATTGTTTGCATAAAATAAATTATGGTATTTAAAAAAAATCAATAAATCTAACTAATTTTTTTTCAACTTATCTCCTTGGACCTTCAATTTTTATAATTTCTTTATCGAAATTTAGTTTCTCATTATTTCTTTTATCTTTTTTTTTTTCGTTATAATAATTATATTTACACTTAAGACCTAATAAATCTTACTTTCTAGTTACGTGTCCGTTGGGCTGTCTAATTACACATTCCATCATTATACTAAAATTTTAATAATGTACATCTCTGTTTTCTTTTAGCTTACAAATCATTTTTTGTATATAACTTAATTATAAATAAATCTAGTAAAAATAAAATTAAAAACAAAATAAAAAAAAAAATTTACATAGTTTACAGAAATTTAAGGCACATTTTCTGAAATATTAAAATAATATTCCCAGAAAAACAAAACAACGCAAAATCAAATATTTACGTATATAAAAATACTATCAGAGTATAGAATACCATTTTTCAATTACACAATATTATATTAAATCATTTTTCAAAAAAAAACAAAAATAAAAAATTATACAATTAAATCAGATACAACAAAAAATACAAAATAATAAAAAAAAAACAAGGAGACAACCGTTTTACTGATGGCATCGTTGTTGTTAAAATGTTGTCAGACCAATGATAAAAAATGCAATTAGACCCGTCAGATATTCAGTCACTAGACGATGACAGCTAAGGTGGCTTCCCGCAGAGGGTGATATTCCCATTTTATATTCCATATCGATATCTAGGAGCATATCATGATTTTTCGTGTAAAATTGATGGATGTCACTTATCTGAAAAAAATAAAAAAAACATAAAAAAATGAGAAAAGGAAAATATTGTATCAGTCAAACATGTTGAAAAAACATCGCATATTATTAACTAACTGATAGATGGAAATTGTATATGTTTGTTTTTTTTTTAATTTATTTTTTATTTAACACAATTTTTTGTTTGACTGAAATGATATTGAGCAATGTCCGATGAAAAGGGGGTGTATTTTATTACCATAAATATATACATATAGCATCAGGAAACATTATATTGCACGAGCAGTAATATACAGCATGGTCTCCGGATGTGTGAGTTCCTTTTTTGGTTCTTATATTTTTTGATGGTAATTTATTTTTATTTATATTTTCATTTTTACCCGAACTTCAATTTGTAATATTGTTGAAGTTAAAAATTGAAATCGATTCGATTGGATATGTAACATGAATGTTGATGTTGAACATAATTAAAAATAATGTTATCGCTAATGGACGTGTACATATATACAGTGCAGTCAAATTGGCTGACTTGCAACAGCCTTTCGGCCAAATGATGAGGTTCTTTCGATCTGGCCCTAGCTTTGAATGCTGGTTCGGGTAAAACTGGATATGGTTATTATGAATTTAAGTTTTTTTTTCGCAACAGTTGCCAAATACCAATTGGCAACTGATGACTTCGCCAAATGGGTCAACTTAATTGCTTCCATCAGAGGAGCACGTAACGCCATGTGTGGTGAAATGTTCTCATCATCATCATCATCAACATCACTGTTGAGCTGTTTCTGTTTTTTGATTATATATTTTTATTGAATGCCAAAAAGGTGTTTCGTACGTGCCCTTATGACAGAAGGTGTCTTATCACATCACCAAGTCAAAAAGAATTTAACAGGAAATCATTGTTTACACTTCGAGAATATATTTTTTTTTCGTTTTAAATTGTCAAAGAAATAAAACGCATCACTGAGCTTTCAGAATTTTTTCGCTTCTTTGTGGTGAAATACTTTTTTTTTTTGAGAATTTTTAAATGAAGAAACAGAAAAATTGGAAAAATTAAATTAATATTAAAATACATAAAAAATAATTAAAGGCAGGCGGAAAAGGGCTTATGCTGAATGCACATGGGTTATTTTTATATTGCAGTTTATGTGGAATCATTGGACATATTATAGGAATACCTATTTTATTATGCCAAGTGTTTTTGACCATGCAAACAGCAAAGAAAATGCTCAAAATTGTTTTGAAAATTATATTTTTTTCATGTAGGGCAAGCAAATGCATATCATACCAAATTTATATTGCAAAATGACAAATGAGATCTTTCAACCGAATTTGCCTGAAACTGGGTTAAATAAAATTCGAATAAAAATTACTCTGGAGACTTTTTTAACGGAACGTGCCTAAATATATGCCTAAATATGCCTAAATAAACAGACGTGCCAACAAAATCATATATGTACTAAGCGTTTAGATATTTTTTTATTTTTGTTTATAAGGAGTTTTTCATTTGGTCTGTGGCGGCCATATTGTTTTGGTGACATTTGTCAAATCTATTATTCAGTATTCAGTTGCTGATGTCAAATAACCATGACAGTTACATGACTGAACAGTACGTTCAAATGATAAAACTTTATAGTGCTATTTTTGTATTCCGTATATAATAGCATTCATGGGCCTTTCAAATACCTCACACACACTTTTTTATTCCTTTTCAACATCAACCAGCGCTTATACAAACCCCTTTTTATGAAAATATTTTCTTTTTTTAATTGGATAAATCAAACTTTTGAACTTCGAAGCCAGTTGTTAACCAAATTGGGACAACATTTTAGGAATAATCCTACGACTCGCAACACATCTGGATCCAGAGTTCGGGCATTGCCATAAAGCGTCTGAATGACATGGCTAAACGGCTTCCGTAGAAATCGATTTTCAATTTTTTTTTTTGAAAACTCAATATTTCGAAAACCTCATGCTCGATTTTTTTAAAACTTGATAAATAAAAGTTTCTTAATCTAATCTACAAGATATGGAAAAAAAAACTTTATTTTCCCTAAATTTTCCCTAAAAATAACAATGCTAATGTAAAAATACAAATGCTAAAAAATGGTTTTCGAAAATCGTATTTTTCTCGAAAACGGTTCCGAGAATTTTGCTAAAAAAATTTTTCTTTCAATTACTTTTTAAGATCTATAATTTAATAAAAAAAATTGAAAACAAGATAATACTAACTGTACCTCCCATAGAACGATTTTTTCGATTTTTGAATTTCTCATCATTGGCATAACGGATTTTAATGAAATTTTTTATAGAGAAGCTTCTAAAAAGTTTAAGTTTAAGTCATAAGAGCAAGTTCGTGCGACCCAGTCGTGCATTTTATTTATTTATGTTTTCCTCGAAAACGGTATAATTGAATCTTATGTGGAAGACTTCAGAAAATATTAAAAGTATTGAACGTATTCAAGCATTTTCGATCAAATAATTTTCGGATTTAAAAAAATAATTAAAAACTATTTTCCGAAAACTCAATACATATTTCGAAATTTCGTAGAACTAAACAAACAATGATACCATTCAACTGTTTAAAGGAGTATCTATTTTTTCAACAATAACTATAAGCCACCAACAGAAGTAATATCTTATAGAACTATTTTATCGCTTAAGCCAATCATGGCAAAAGTTTTCGAGAAACTGCTCCTGAAAAGGCTTAGCAAAACAATCAAAGAAAGAAGACTACTCCCGAGCTTTCAGTTTGGATTTAAAAATAAACATTTCAAGATTGACCAAGTCCATAGAATTACGGATGGTTTTCATCTCTCTGTTTAGATGATGATCAAGTCATTGATAAAGTTCGGCATTTGGGACATGAGTATAAGTATCCTACCTTACGAACTGCCTCTTTAGAGTACGTTTCGACCAAAATTACTTATAACTAAAGAAAATTGAAGCCGGTGTACCCCAAGGAGTGTCCTATGACCAACTCTGTATTTGTTATATACTAGCCCTTGCTGACGATAATGCGATATTGGTGTCTGATATATCCGTTACGAAGGCTACAGAAAACTGCCAAATGGAGTTGATAAAATTACAAATGTGACGCAATGATGGTGTATCAAATTGAATAAAAGAAAATCGATACACATAAACTTTGCAAATAAAAAACTAATGTTACAATTTTTATCAACGGTAAAGCTGTACCTTCCGCCAATACTTGCAAATATCTTGGAATAACTTTGAACATCAAAAAGAGGAGAAGAACTGAACTTAAACTACAAAAAATGTACTGGTTACTAGGACGGAACTCTGGTCTATCTATGCAAGCGCGGATACAGGGGGAGGGCAATGGGTGCAATTGCCCCCACTGGGCAGTTCTTCGTTTCACAATTATAAAAACCATAACACTTTTTTCTTTTTACTTGCGACTTATAGGTACTAAAGGCAGGTTATGCATTCGGAAAAAAATTGAACTCGAGATTTTGATCAAATATTATTATTTGGTTTTGTCTCCATGTTGTATTTTAAATTTTTTTTAATGTATTAAGAAATAAAATAAAGTTAAAATTAAAAAATTTTTAATTAATTAAAATTGAAGTTTTATTTTATTATTTATCTTTAACCTTTTTCTACAACATATAATTATTTTATTTTATTTTATAGCGACGCGTTTCGGATATAAATATCCATCTTCGGGCTTATGTTAGACTTTAAAGTCTAAGTCTAATATCCGAAACGCGTCGCTATAAAATAATTATATGTTGTAGAAAAAGGTTAAAGATAAATAATAAAATAAAACTTCAATTTTAATTAATTAAAAATTTTTTAATTTTAACTTTATTTTATTTCTTAATACATTAAAACAAATTTTGATAATAGCGAAGACCAAAAAAGTGGGTCTCGCAATTCTGTCTGTCTGTCGGTTCGACTACAGCCTAAACATTTATCATTTTTAATTTCCCCCCACACGTTTTTTTTCTTCTTTTTTTTAAGACCAAAAATAACGGTACCTGCCATGCGAAAATTTTTCGAAATTTTATAAGTTTTTTTTTCTCAAAAACTGTTCTACAGATTTAAAAAAAAAAATACAAAAACAATTCATTTAGTTAAAGCTATTTACTAGTTGAAAATTTTTTTTCGAAAAATGGTTATAGAGGGTACCCCCCAAAGAACCATTTTTTTGTTTTTGATTTTCTCAAAAACGGTATGACCGATTTTGATCATTTTTTGTTTGCTTAAGCTCCCAAAAAACTTAAATAGAATTGTGTATTCAAATCTTCAAAAAAAAAAATTTTTTTTGGATTTTTAAAAAAATTTCATTTTTTTTTTTCAAAACTCAATATTTTGAGAACCTTATTCTAGATTTTTCTTAAGCTTAAAAAATAAAAGTTTTTCAACATAATCTACAAGATGTATGAAAAAAAGTTTTATTTTACCTAAAAATAAAGGTATCTACCTACCATACAAATGTTAAAAAACCGATTTCAAAAACCGGCCACAGAAAAATATTAGAATCAAGTATTAAAGAACTATGTATGTATGTATATCATGTACAATAGACTGGGCCAAAAAAATTGACTATTTTTTTTTTGAAAGATATATCGAGAATATCATTCAGAATGACAAAAAAAAATTTTCGTAAAAGTTTGAGCCCTTAATATCAATTTTAAGAGGTCTATCATCGCTAATTTTGATTTTTAGTCATAATTTCATGTTTTGCGTCAGAACTGACAAAACATTGAAGTAAAAAAAAATTCATTTTGACTTACTTTTATATAAAATTAAATTCCCTACAAAAAAGGTCTAATTGAAAATTTTCGTCAGACAAGCCGTTTTTGAGTAATTAAGCTTAATAAATTGTTATTTTTCTTCGATTTTACTTTTTTAATTTGAAATTTTGTAACTAACGAAAAATAACAATTTATTAAGCTTAATTACTCAAAAACGGCTTGTCTGACGAAAATTTTTAATTAGACCTTTTTTGTAGGGAATTTAATTTTATATAAGAGTAAGTCAAAATGAATTTTTTTTACTTCAATGTTTTGTCAGTTCTGACGCAAAACATGAAATTATGACTAAAAATCAAAATTAGCGATGATAGACCTCTTAAAATTGATATTAAGGGCTCAAACTTTTACGAAAATTTTTTTTTGTCATTCTGAATGATATTCTCGATATATCTTTCAAAAAAAAAAAAATAGTCAATTTTTTTGGCCCAGTCTAATGTACAACACTATAATTCCTTCATTTAAATTAATTAATTCATTTTTTTTAATACGTACGAGTTCCTATTTAATACTTTAAGACATGCATACAGAGCATTATTGAAAGAGGCTAAAGTAATGTAAACGAAGATGTTTGATTTACTATTTAATACATAGTTATTTACATACGACCTACATATACGAGTATTATGTACCTGCACATGATTTCCTTAATTCAATTTAATAATTTGTTATTTTTATATTCGATTATGTTTATACCTTTTTAATATTTTAAGACAGAAATGCAGAGAAATGGATCAATTTTTTTAAGTTAAGCAAAATATCACGAAAATTGCAGGCCCCCACACCCCCGGAACGAAATCCTGGATCCGCGCCTGTATCTATGCAGAACAAAATACTATCTAGAACAAAATACTATTATACAAGCAAGTGCTGAAACCCATTTGGATGAATAAATGCTGAACCCATCCAAAAATTTCAAGACAAAGTCCTTCGAGGAATAATAAATACCTCTTGGTACATAAGAAATAGCGATCTGAATCGTGATCTTCAAATCGAAATGGTCACAAAACTGGTTAAGAAACACGCTGTATCACACAATCAGCGACGGCGAATTCATACTTATTCCGGGGTGAAAACCGTCATAATTGTAAGTTCGGAGACTAAGAAGAACCAAGCCTCATGAGCTGATGGTCTAAAAGGGAAAGTATTAAAAGTTTAAACTTCTCCCAATGTGATTTTAAATTAACAAAGAAAAATCATTAATCGATCTTTCATAGAGTGGTTCTGATCCCGGTATGGAATATTATCTTTCTATAATTTAGTCTTTTGAAAATCTCCACTGACAAAAAAAAAAAACGATATGTGTTCTATTGGGATGTAAATTTGAGTAGGAAATAATTTTAGCAAAAGATTTTATTTACTCTATTTTTCTAGGAACAGTTTTCTTCAAAGTATTAGTCAAGCTAGATTTTAGCCAAGAATTTTAGTCATCAAGTATGGTACAGAGCTTCAGAAAATATTTTTTTGTATGTTGTACAGTACAGCATATACCTGTCAATATTAAGCACACGAAAAAATTTATAAGGCACAATATTCTCGAGCTAAATTTTGACAAACTCTGTTATTCTTTAATTTTAAGTGAAATTTCTCATGTGAAATTAATACGAAAATCGAAAACGAGAACTATTTGGCGAAAAAAAGTCATCAGATCAAAAGCGAACAACTCGTTTTATATGATTAGTTTCTTGCAAAATCTTGTAAGAAAAATCTTTGAAATATTCGCTCGAAATTTCTTTCAAAGAACAGAAATGTTTTGTGATAAATATTCTCCACAAAAATCTTATTTAGTTAGGAACCAAGCTTATGTTTAGATCTAAATGAGAAAGTTAAAATTTAGACCGGTCCGCAAACTAGTTTTAAAACTTGATTTGAAAATGATTTTAAAAGTATTGTATTTTCTTGAAAACATCAAGAAAAGCCTTTACTAATATATTCGGGCATCGTGTTATGTCTCGAAACACAAACGTTACGTGACACTATACTCACAGAACTTTATCTCGATTTCTCTACCAAGGGCCAGTTCTTATTAGGTTTAAGAATAAGTTCTTATCATAGGGTTTCCCAAGCTGGTAAAGCTATCATCATTAGTGCCAATGTTAATCAGACAAAAAACTTTATTAAGTGTAAATTTTGTAATATGCTAAAGCTGGTCCCTCTTGAGGACCCAAAAACTTCTCTTTTTCTTCAAATATCTCTGAAAAGTGCGTCTGAAAAGTTATCGACAAATTATTCTTAAGTTTCAATTTAAAGTTAAGTGCATTTGAAGTTTCTTTATGAATACAGTTAATTGATCAATCGAAAAATATTTTGTCTTGTCTGGAAAATAAGAATTTATAACTTGCATGTAACTTCAAATCTCTATTGTTCTTTTCAAGTCGATTTATTTAAAGAAGAGATAAAATATAATCGCTTTTAAATCTCAATGACTTCATAGAAGACACATTGTACTCCAAACTACCATTATAACTTCTCAATTTGTTTCTAATCTATCAGAACTATCTGATGAACACATTGTCAGAGCTCATCAGTCTCTTATGTCTGGAAAGAAATTTATCGAAAAATCACATAAAGCCTCTCTGGAAACACAATAAATCCTCTTCCTTTTGTTTGTTAGATCAAAAGAATACTCCTCCCTTCCTCCCTTCTCGAATAGACTTTTTTATTTATTCTAGAAAATACATATTCATATGGACGATACATATACAACATCAATCAGTGTGTGTCGTTTGCCTTACGGAATCCGCACATGACCTGAAATCCAGACAAGCTGTCAATCGTTTTACCTCCCTAAAACAAAACAAAATATAAAACAACACGTGGCTTAACTAATCCTCCTATTTTATCTTGTCCCCGAGGATGGAAAAGTAGAATTAACAAAAGAAAAAAAAATCGAAAAAATGACAAAATCTGAAAAAGGATATCAAAATTTTTCCCATGAAAACCAGAATATTCCCAACTGGACATTTAATCATACCTATAAAGGTATATTTCCTTTTTCATTTATAAAAATAGGAACACTGCTGCATTCCATCTACATATAATGGGTGATTTTTTAAGAGCTTGAGAACTTTTTAAAAAAAAAAAACGCATAAAATTTGCAAAATCTCATCGATTCTTTATTTGAAACGTTAGATTGGTCCATGACATTTACTTTTTGAAGATAATTTCATTTAAATGTTGACCGCGGCTGCGTCCATTCGGAAAGTCCAATTTTGGGTAACTTTTTCGAGCATTTCGGCCGGAATAGCCCGAATTTCTTCGGAAATGTTGTCTTCCAAAGCTGGAATAGTTGCTGAGTTATTTGTGTAGACTTTAGACTTGACGTAGCCCCACAAAAAATAGTCTAAAGGCGTCAAATCGCATGATCTTGGTGGCCAACTTACCGGTCCATTCCTTGAGATGAATTGTTCTCCGAAGTTTTCCCTCAAAATGGCCATAGAATCGCGAGCTGTGTGGCATGTAGCGCCATCTTGTTGAAACCACATGTCAACCAAGTTCAGTTCTTCCATTTTTGGCAACAAAAAGTTTGTTAGCATTGAACGATAGCGATCGCCATTCACCGTAACGTTGCGTCCAACAGCATCTTTGAAAAAATACGGTCCAATGATTCCACCAGCGTACAAACCACACCAAACAGTGCATTTTTCGGGATGCATGGGCAGTTCTTGAACGGCTTCTGGTTGCTCTTCACTCCAAATGCGGCAATTTTGCTTATTTACGTAGCCATTCAACCAGAAATGAGCCTCATCGCTGAACAAAATTTGTCGATAAAAAAGCGGATTTTCTGCCAACTTTTTGGTAATAAAATTCAATGATTTGCAAGCGTTGCTCGTTAGTAAGTCTATTCATGATGAAATGTCAAAGTATACTGAGCATCTTTCTCTTTGACACCATGTCTGAAATCCCGCGTGATCTGTCAAATACTAATGCATGAAAATCCTAACCTCAAAAAAATCACCCGTTATATGCCCAACAAGGATTTTCCAGGATGAACAAAAAAAAAAAATTAAAACAAACAACAACGGATCCACATACAGCAAGCGGAAACATCATCCTGCACCCACTCCGAATATAAATGGAAAATCCTCATGTTATCTGGTCACTGGGGCGTATGAGTGACTATAACCCGAGCGCACACACATATTATTCGTTTGAGGATATTTTCGCTTCTTTTTTTTAATATGTTGGTCTTTTTTTAATCTGACCATATATAACCATTGGTTGTTACCACAAACGAAAAAAAATTAATACCTAAACTACTCCCTACAAGGATGAATTTATTCATAGCGAACGTTTAGAAATTTTGCTTTTAGGGCTATCTTCTGGTTTGTAAAAATCCAAAATTAAAATTTACGTCGAATTTGACGTTACGATGGTAGAAATAAAGAAAAAAATGTGGGTCTCATAATTCTGAAGCTACAATCTACACCTGAAAAAGCTGGGTTGATTTTACTAAAACAGGATCATTATATGAGCATTTGTGATTCATCATTCGAAGACTGATATAACCTAGTGATTTATCAAAATCTAACCAACGAAGGAACACTTGAACTTAAGTTTGAAGATTTTCCCTTTATTTAACTCAAGTGTAATAAATTCATAAAATATTTTAAGTTACATAGATAAATCGTAGTCTGGAACTTAAAAAGTTCAAGCTTTTTGGACTTCCCAATATGTCCAGACTTCACGTCTTATAGTCTCTAATGTAGTTTAACAGCTGTAAAAAGTTATGACAGGTTGAAAGCGATCGATAAGTTATAAAAGCACTATTTGATAATTAGAAAATTTTGAAACCAGAAAAACATCAAAAGTTTAAGATTACGAGACATTAAGGCCGACGGTCTCAGACTGAAAACGCAAAGATCCTAAGCTGCCCATAAATTCAAATTCAAGAATTTAAGACATATAATTTGATTGAAGCCAAAAAATCGAAAAGTAAAAGAATAAAATCATTCGTGAATGCAATCTTTAATGACTTAAATTCAAAGATTGCATTCATTAAATTTACATTGAAACTGCCATTCATTTGGCTTTAAAAAGATTGCAAGTACATTTTTTGCCATTTATGACAAAGCAACCAATTGATTGTAATCTTTTGAGAATTCATGTATTCTTTGCATTTTCCTGCATTCTTTAAATTTTCTTGCTATCTTTTTATTCATTTGCCAATCTTTTGCATTCATTTGTACTTATTTGAATGTTTTTATTTAAATACTAAAACTGCAAATGAATGCAAAGAATGGAAAATAATATAAAGAATGCAAAGGATTCAAATGGTAAAAAATTAATGCAAAAGATTAAAAAACTTGAAAATGAGAGTAAATGAATACAAAGACTTCAAATGAATACAAAAAATGCAAAGAATGCAAAACATTGCCAAGAATGTAAAAGAATGCAAGGAGTGCATGAATTCTCAGAAGATTGCAATCAATTGGTTTTTATGTAATGATTGGGGAAAAGAGTGAATGCGATCGTTCAAATGTGAAATGAATAGTGATTGTAAATTTGAAGACGCAGACTCAAAGTGAAGTCAATGAATACAATCTTTCAACTAAATTCATGAATGATTTTTAAAGATTGCACTCAAAAAAGATTGCATTCCTTTATAATTCTGTAAGGTAAAGGTTTTTTGAATTGGCTCAGGTAGAAGTTGGCCGCCATGTTGTTTTGGTAATATCTGTCCAATATGTTATTTATTATTTAATTCCTGATATTAAATCACCACGATAAATTACACGATTTATCAGTATGTCTAAATTATAAAACTAAATTATCAAATTGAGTGTTCGTTAGTACAAATGTGGCTCCCATTTTACGCTAGATGACTACAGACTTCTTCAAATTTGAGACTACCACCGGTTCGATAATCAATCAGCCAACATTCGTACGACAAAGGATCGACCGAAAACATCACCGTGCATAAGAACGCGGCCTTTACAGATTTCAACTTAGCAGATTATGCATCGGGTCATGAAACGGCTCCAATTGACCAAGGAGCTCAAAGTTCTAAAAATAGGCAGTGCCATTTGTTCACTGACTGGCTTCGGAACGTTTGGAAGAGGACCACAATTTTGGCCGCAAAATCTTCTTAAGCAATGAGGCGAATTTTTGAATGAATGGCTCTGTTAACAAAAAAATATGCAGGGTGGGCTATCTAGTAGTTTCTTTTTATATCATAGATTATTTTGACACTGACAGCTGTTTCCCGCTTGAAATCTTGACAGAAGACCATATCATACACCTCCGCGGAACGAAGTGAGTCGCTTTACGTTTAAAAACTTACTTCCAAAGTGAGTGTTGTATAGCCGAAACATTTATTTTTTTTTGAAAAGAAGTTTTGGCCGAAATGAAAAGTTCTTGAGACTTTTATGCTAGTGAACAATACTCATGATAGTCATACCGACGCACAGACGAGAATTTGGCTGCTGTAGCCGAGAATGTGAGACTCAATTCACGAACATCAACTCGCCATCGATCTCAACAGCTTAACATTTCACGCACTAGCATGAGGAGAATTCTGCACAAAGATCTCGGATTATTCGCTTACAAGATTCAATTGACTCAGCAATTGAAGGCATATGACCAGCCGAGACAGCCACTTGAACGACGTTGTGTTCCATATTTAATGGGAATATTTGTTCTTACTTATAAAGCCATAATACATGGTTATTTTATTGCATTTTATTTCATTTTGTTCATTTTATTGCATTTTTAAAAAGAAACTTATATTTGGTACAACCCAACCCCACACGAGGTTTACCAGTTATCGTTTGGTGTTGTGGGCCAGCGGCGTCACTTTTTCAAAAACGACGTTGGTGAAGCGGTCATCGTCAATTGCGAACATCACAGGACGATGATAATCAATTCTATCATATGAACTTTGAGATATGTGGTTCCAGCAGGGTGGCTGCGCTGTGCCATACGGCGGATGCCACGATTGACATTCTACATGAACGATTCCAGGGTGAGGATATCTCTCGCAGAGGTGACATGAATTGGCCACCAAAATAATACAAACGCTAGACTTTTCTTGTGGGGTTTCCTGAAATCGAAGGAATTTCGCTCAGATTCAGCCTGGTCTATGGAGAAGAGTCATTGAAAATTCAATCACTCGGATCCCTGCCACCGTAAGAAGGTAGGGCATGCATTTGATTGATGTCATATACATATATATTGGCATACATGGGCCTTTTGTTAATAACTCAAACGCAGCTTGTTTTATTAATATTGGCAAACCTTTTATAGCGTGGATTGTCTGTTTAGAAAGTGTGAAAACATAAACTTTACATATATGAGAATTCAAAAACAAAAAAACTCATTCAAATGGTTTTAATTGATTTCATCCAATCAGCGGGCAAGCTTGTAATTTTTTTTCATTAATTCCATTGCTATTCTATTCAACTAAGGCCTTCAAACCGCTTGTCAAAATCTCTTTTTAACAAATTCACAAAAACTGACACAACCAAAAAATGTCCCTCAATGACATAATCCACACGTAATCATTTAAAATTTCCCAAAAAACAGCATCCCATTTGACGTTATCCGAAAAGGTTGTACAAACCGGTAGCTTATGAATAATTAAAAAAAATTCCAGGCTATTCCCTGTTAGGTACAAAACATCTAAATTTCCATCCAAATTGCATGGACGAAATCAGAAAAAAGTAAAAAAAAAAAATGGAAAAAAAGCAAATTTAAATAAACTGCTGGACACACTCATGTGCTCTACTATACTTCAAATGACTTTTCAACACACCTTTCATGTGTTGTTTTCGGGTTGGAGTTGGCTCTGTAGTGTTGAGAACTACTTCGATTAAAATAAAAATAAAATAAATAAAGAACGAAAACAATAACCAAAAAAAAAAAAGGAAAACAAGAAACAAAAATCATGATCAAATATTTAAATGCGCAAAAAAGGTAGGTACGTCTCTCTCTATTTACTCACCTCATTCCATCCATATCGATTTTTCGCCTGCACAATCGTCTCGTACACAGCATTATGTTCTAAATTTTTTATGACATACGACATTATAAAATGGCTGGCATCGGTCCTTATTGGTATCGGTTTGATGTGGAACTCGTGCCACTTGCCAGGATGCTGATACGTTTCGTTCATCTATTGAAAGACAGAAAAAAAAAGAACAAAATGATTCAGTTTCATGGGATTTGTAAAAAAGAGGACATTCTCGATGATAAAAATGTAAATGCTCTTGCTTCATTCAAGGATCCACTCAATGATGCTTTATGCGAGAAGTGTTTGATATGCAATTGCAATGTTTGGCCGCGTTGTATACACAAAACACATTTTTTATCCCAGAATGGCTGGTTAACTACAGTAAGTGCTATATACTCCAGCATACAATTATTCTTTAAAACTGGGGAACAACTATACATATTGTTTGCAGAATGATACAATTGATTTTTTTTGCTATTTGTTAAATTACTTTCAGCAGATTGTAATATTATTTATTCATATTTAAATAATATGGAAAAAGAAACTTAAAATGCTCGTTAAAGAGTAGTTGCCTAGGATGATACCCTATTTCGGTTTTTTATTTTTTTTTTAAATCAATTTTTTAATGTAGATTTTTGAGATAAATATAAGGCATTTAAAAAGTAAATACATTTTAGAAAAAATAAAAACTTAAAAAATTCGTTATGGAAAAATGTAAGGTTGTTGTTTTTTTTTTGGTTGGAATCGTATAACAAACTATACATTCAAGGTTTGACTTTACGGCCCTACGCAAGAATTCGAAAACTCCTAAGAATAAAACAAAAAGCACAACTGCAATAATTAGAAAAATTGACTTTTCTAATTTACACAACTTTGAACTTAAAATACTTTCGAAAACTGTTTAGGCGGTATTGGCATATAAATGTCCCTTCAGAAAACCCTACAAGAAAGTGTCTGTCGGGGTCAAGTCGCATGATCTGTGTGGCCAATTTACTTCACCGCTGGGAGAGATAGCCTTACCCTCAATTCGTCCATGTGGAATGTCCGTCGTTGTGGTATCCGCTATGTGACACTTATCGCCGCGCCGGCCGTCTTGCTAGAACCACATGTCGTCTAGGTCCTAATGGATCAATTTGGGCGATGAGAAATTGGTTATCGTCGTTCTGTAGGGCTAGACATTGCCAATGACCACCTCAGTAACGTCGTTTTCGAAAAAGTACAGAGCAATAACACACCAAAACGGCAACCTTTTGAGGATGCATTGTGACCCGATGAAACTCGTCTGGGTTGGTGTAGTCTCATATACCATAATTTTTCTGGTTAACAGAACGATTAATCTAAAAATGCGGCTGGCCGCTAAAGATGATTTTTATTTAGGGGTCCTCTTATAAGCGCTCCAAAGAACAGTCACCGAACATGTTTGAGCTCCTGGGTCAGTTGAGTTTTGTATCTTTGGTGTAGGCCCAAATCCCGACGAGAAATTCGCCAAGTTGAAGTGTGCGAAATTCGTGTTCTTGTGAATGAAGGGAAAATCACTGCACCAGATTCATACTTTCATTTACCGCCATGAATTCCTCGTACGATCTGGCGTTCCTTTGACATACGAATGTATGTAGTCTTAAGTTTGGATGATTGAAGTGCCACCACGCCTATGTCTACCATAAAATAGGCGCAACGCGCAGAAAGTTTGGACTTATGAACACTCATTTTAATAATTATAATGTTTTATCATTTGGACGTGCTGTTTATTTGTGTAACTGGCTGTGGTGATTTGGCATCAGGACCTGAATAGTAAACAATAGAGTTGACAGATGTCACCAAAATCACATACCACCAAAATCTTTTTTATTTGTAAGAAAATCGAACTTGAGATTTTGATCAAAGTTGACATTACGATGATAGCGAAGACAAAAAAAGTGGGTCTCGCAATTCTGTCTGCTTGTTCGACTACAACTAAACGGCTCGGCCGACTTTCTTCAAACTCGGTAGATATAAGTTTTAATTCCCCCCCCCCCCCCCCGGAAGGTTTTTTCTTAAGACCAAAAATAACGGTACCTCATACGATTTTTTTCGAAATTTTATAAATTTTTTTTTTCTCAAAAACTGTCCCACAGATTTAAAAAAAATTGATAAAATTTCATTAAGTTAAACCTAGGCAATTGTTGAAAATTTTTTTCCAAATAATGATTATTTTTGGTACCCCCTTTGGAACTATTTTTTTTGTTTTTGATTTTCTCAAAAACGGTACGACCGATTTTAATCATTTTTTGTATGTTAAGGCTCCCCAGCAGTTTCAATATTATTGTGCATTAAAATTTTCAATTTTTTTTTTGAAAACTCAATACATATTTCGAAAACCGCATGCACGATTTTTTTAAAACTTGATAAACAAAAGTTTCTTAAAATAATCTACAAGATATGAGAAAAAAAAATTATTTAATCTAAAAATAACGATACTCTCTAAACAAATTTTAAAAAATAATTTTCGAAAATCGTATTTTTCTCGAAAACGGTTCGGAGAATTTTGCTTAAATTTTTTTCTTTCGATTAATTTTTAAGATCAATAATTTAATAAGAAAAAATTTGAAAACAAGATATTACTGACTGTACCTACCATAGAACGATTTTTTTAAATTTTGAATTTCTCATTATCGGCATAACGGATTTTAATGAAATTTTTTAGAAAGAAGCTTCTAAAAAGTTTAAAAACGTTGCATTTCAAAACTTTAAGCAAAATATTTTTTTTTTGAATTTTGAAAAGAAAATCTATTTTTTTTTTTTTTGAAAATTTAATATCTCGAAAATGGCTCAATATTTTTTTGTAAATTTTTTATATAAAAGCTTATTTTTTTAAGAAACCACTACAAAGACTTATAATTTTTGTTCTTGCATAAACCTACTATATTTGCTTGAATCACATGGCATCCTATTTTTACCTCCAACTATTAAAGAAGTTGTTTTAGTCATTTAAAAAAATAATTTTATGCTTATGAACAGTTTTTCTCTAAGAATATTCATTTTTGAAATTCTTAGTCTATTACATAGGAGCAAGTTCGTGCGACCCAGTCGTGCATTTGATTTTTTATGTTAAAGCTCCTTAAAAGTTTGAATATTATTGCGTATTAAATTAGATTAAATTTTTTTCTTTGGGTTTAAGAAAAATTCAGTTTTTTTTTTGTAAAACTCTACATTTCGACAACCCTTGGTTTTGGCTTGGTTTTCACTTTAACTTTCATACAAATGTTTAAAAGTTGTTTCCGAAAATCTTATTTTTCTCGAAAACCGCTGCAGCAATATTTGATAAATTTTATCGTTAAAAATAAAATTTTGGAATTAGATTAAGACACTTATAACAGTACCTTCCAATTTTTAAATGCTTGAGCTCTCATTGTCGACATTACGGATTTAAATTAAAAAAAAAAAAACATTGCATATCCAAACTAAAAAAAATATAATATTCAAGATTTAAATCTTAAAATTGTGTCCCTGATTTTTTTTTTTAATTTAATTTTTATTTTCAGAATAAAACGTAATATTGGCATATAAACATTTTGTTCTTAAAAATCTTTTAAAAATTTTACTATACACATACAAAATTATTTTCTTAAAAAACTACTACAATATGATTTTGAATTTTTGTTCTTGCATACATTCATATTTATCTAAAACATTGATTTCTGAATTTAGCTCCAATTACGTTGTCTTAGCTTTTTAAAACATGAATTTTAAGTTTCTTAACATTTTTCTTTAATAACATTAATTTTTAAAATTGTAAGTCTTTTAATCAAAAGAGCTAGTTCGTCCGAGTCAATCGTTGTTTTTATTTGATTTGTGTTCGCCTGCTTAATATCTGACCGAGAAATAAATCTCTGAGATTATTTCTTGGCGACCGGGTCAAATTTAAAAAAAAATGCTAAGATTTTAGGAAAATACGAGACATATGTATATTAATTACTTTTCTCGACACTACTAGTTGTGACACAATTACTTACATATGTGTATGTCAGACTCTTGAATTTAGGGCATTAAACTATTAGAGGAACAATGTTACGTAACAGAAATATATAAGTTGGATATTAGTCCCTTCTGGTCAAACATAACACACATACTAATGGCCAAATATCGCAAAATGTATAAGATCATAAAATCGAAGTAGGACATACAATTTTATAAAAAAATATGTTCTACATATATTGTGGATGATAAATCCCACAACGCATAAACAAAAAGAAAATTTGAGAAAATAAGCACCAATTTTTTTTTTTTTTAAGTGAGTATACGCCTCAGTGTACCACTCTGATTACGATTTCTAAAATTCATTTTAAAATTCTTGAGGTTTCGTCGTAATAAGGTTGCTTCCGATTAGTTTTGTTCTGTAAATTTTCTACAATTAACATAGATGATTGCTTTTCCGGAAGTCAATTTAACTAGTTTCATTACCTAGAGCATTGTTCAAGAGCTTCAAGACTTTCCGTTTTAATTTCAATAAATTATAGTTAGTTGACGTTAATTTCATGTTATTCATGAATGAAATCTTTTAAATTTGTCATAAGTTAAGAAGCTTTTTTTTTCTTAAAAAATAGTTCATTGGACTGTCACTTTGGACTCACTTGCCAGTGAGTGGTTCAACCTCCGAAATTATCTCTTATCATTCAAAATTGCCTTTGATTTGTGTTGTTTAAATAAGGCAAACAATTATTAGTCCCCTCCATTTCTGTTAGCTTCCTGAAATTACGCCAAAAGGAATTTCACCAGAATTTATTTCTGGAAAAAATGCCAGAAAATTTTGAAAATTGGGCCAGCGAGGTATGGAAAGAGCCAGAAAGCAAAATGGAAACAAGGCCAGAAAACCAATTTATTCTGGTCTAATTTCCATATTAGATTTTGGACAAAAGACCAAAAAATGTTTATTATTTTCAAAGAAGATACTTTAAATGTGATGAAGTAAAAAGAAACAAATAACAGTCATAGTCACTTTGTCTCTTGGAATAATTAAGTGAATTTTTAAAATCCATTTTGTTTTTTAGTATTTAAAGTTTGTTCAAATTTAAAAAATTAAATTTTGGCCAACTAAAATATGGGTTTTTATTATAATTTTTTTTTATTTATTTTTTTTACTGAGGTTATAAACATTAAGATAAATATATTAACAATAAACTATAACAACCAAAAATAAAAAATTAAAGCAATGAAAAAAAACGGTATTTAAATAAAAAATCCTTGCAAAAAATCAGCATATAATTGGTTAAAATTAATAAATACAAATGCAAATAAAAAAAAATTCCTTGTTCTGTAGTAGCTATAAAGCTTCTTCAAAGGGCTCTTTCGATTCAGATGTATTTTGTTTTCTTTTACTTGATATAAGAGGATCTGATGTCAATAAAAAGCTATGAAGGACATACTCGTTTGTTGCTATTCGTGAACATGTTCTAGAATGCGTCATTCTTTTTTTTATGTGCTTCTTGGGCAGCTTCAGATAGCTGAATCATGGCTTCACCGTGAATCAGTATTTTATGTACTGTAATTCCATTTATATTTTTCAACATTAATGCGTGCAATATAAAATGCATAGTCACCAAATTTTTGAGCATTTTTGGACGAACTACGAGTAAATGATAGTGTTTGAAGAATTACATAAAACCTTATTATGAATTCTAGGTCAACTCCTGTTATGTTGGCAGAAAAAATCTCCTAGCACTGTTGCCATCATTACTGTTATCAGTACCTTGTTTAGGTTTATCTACATATAAACCGAATTCAGCTCGAAAACGGATTTTAACAAGATTTGTTTTCTATTATTTGCATTTTTTATTCTCAAGAGTGTTTGTAGACCACTTAACAAAAGAAAGATTATGAGAAGTATGAAAAATCAATTACATACAACGAATCCAAGCTTGTAGAGTAGATAGTCCGTACCTGAATGCGTTCTCATTTTTAGGTTTGGCTTTCACTTTTAATAATAAGTTCATTTCTATTAGTTTTATTTCACACACTGTACAAACAGAACAAGAAATTATTTCCTTTAAGACTTGTTCAACTTTTCCGTCGATCATTGTTAAAAACAATTCATGTTGTATTTCAACAACTTCTTCATTTTCATCAAACAGAGTAGCTTGCAATTCATTGATTTGTGGTTCACAACTTCTTTAGTTTTTTTCGGGTGTTTCTTTTGAAAACTCATAGTTTGAAAAGCCATAGTTTCATCCTAATAAAAAAACAAAATAAATAACCGAATTATGAGTAGTTATTATTGTAGAGAATGCTTACAAATAAGTCATTTATGTTATAAATAAATAAAAAAAAAAGTAAATACATCAAGAAAACTAAGTTCAGTCACTTAGGCGTATACGTGTTATTTTTGAATAATTAATTAAATTGAACAAAAAAATATGAATTCGCCACATTAGAATGATTAGAAACCAAACGTTGCAGTGGAATTATTGAAATCGGAGTGCCGCAGTGCGGGTGGCTTGTTTCAATTTTTGTGGTTTTTCTTGAAAGATACTCAAAGAAACGAAGAATAAAGTAAAATACGAAGCTTAGGTAATTAGGCAGTCGGTGATCAAAAGTCAAATTGTGCGTATTGGCGACGAAATTAAATGCCAATTAGTTATACAAAAAAAAAAAAAGAATTATTAACTTAAACCAAATTAAAGTTATTTTTGCGCCGAAAATATAAAATAAAAAGTTTAAAGAAAAAAATTATTTGCAAAAAATATGAAAACTAAAAAAAGTTTACATATAAATTACTGTTAAAAATATAAAGAAAATTAAAGAAAAAAATATTTCCCGAAATTAAAAGAAATAAAATGCACGACTGGATCGCACGAACTTGCTCTTATGTAAAAGTACTTTGGAATTTAAGATACATTTTATAAATATAAAACATGAATTTAAAATGAAATTGCCGTCTGGTTTCTAGGAAAGTATGAATTTATGCAAACAAACTTTAAAAAATCGTTTTATTATTAAATAAATAAATTTTTTATATAAGAAATTTCTTTAAAATTTTTCAAGAAAAAAATGTGGGGTGCAAATTTTAAGTATTTAATAATATTGATTTTAGGAAATAATTTCAAAAAATAATCGTTCATAGGTTTTGAAGATATTGATTTTTCAAAAAAAAAAAAAAAAATCAAAAAACTTAACAAATAATTTTTCGAATATTTTTATATACAATATTATTTTAAACTTAGGGGGACTCCTGCTGAAAATTTTTGGTTAAAATCGTTAGAGCCGTTAATGAGAAAGTCAAAAATCAAAAAAACGGTTCTATGACAGGTACCGTTAATAACATTTTGCCCCAAAATTTTTTTTTGCCAAGACGTAGTCCATGCCCATAATATCACACCTAATTTTTTTTATCAAAATCGTTAGAGCCGTTTTCGAGATAAATACGATTTTGCATTACGGGTGTATGGGGGGTACCGTTAGTCTTAGAGCTAAAAAAAAAATTTCAATTTCCCCTCTAGGGAATCACCGAAGACCCATAACTACCGAGTTTGAAGAAAATAGGTCCAGTGGCTTAGGCTCTAGATCGAGGTACAGACATACAGACAGACAGACAGACAGACAGACAGACAGACAGACGGAATTGCCGGACCCACTTTATTCGTCTTCGCTATCATCGTAATGTCAACTTTGATCAAAATCTCGAGTTCGATTTTTTTTCCAAATGCAGAACTTGCCCTATAGTACCTATATCGCAAGTAAAAAAGTAAGTCTTTTCCTGGGTTAAGATAAAAAAAAAAGAATTTAGTGGTTGACTGGTGTCTGTATTTTTTAGAAGAAGAGGAGAAACGATCTTCCTGAAGTAAATACGTTTTTTTTTTGAAAAATTACTACCGAACAAAGTCATAAAAAAATCACGTCACGAGTTCAACTCAAACCACGTGTATTCGAGCTAAATTTTCGAATTAAGTTTTTCAAGGTAAGTCAAAAAAATGAAGGAGCATTCTCAATCATACGATATAATTCCATTTAAATCTTCCCTAGGATTTCGAGACATTTCTATATCGCTTCGCTCACCCAGGCTTTCACAGAAATTCCAGCGAAGCCATATAAGGGTGCAGCCACGTTGGCGTTTGTCACCGACCTCAAATTTAGATTTAAGAAAAATGTAATCCTGATCCAAAGCCCCTTTCTCTTCCTACCCTGACTAAAACGGAAAAAAAAATCAGTGTCTATAGAATTGACGAACAAATTTAGAGGAGAGGATTTCAGTCGTTCGAGTGAAAAAATAATTTTTTTTAACTAGCTACTAGAAGTTTTTAGAAAAATCACTACATCGACTACCCTGTTTGTTCCGGAGAAGATGTGCACAACTTCACCAGGATTTTCGGGCAAAGGAAAAGGATAAAATACATATATAAACGTAACAACGTAAGTTACCCTCTAAATTTTATTTTTTTATCTTGAACGTTCTGGACTTGGTGTGTCTCACTTTCAAGTTTTAAAAGGAAGGACTTTTTTATAATATCTATCATTTATAAATTCCTGTACTGATTTTTTTTCTTTTACGACCTTTAATTTTTATATTGTATGTATTTTTTTTTTTTTTGATTAATAAACATTTCATTTATAATTTGAACTAAGAAAAACAAAGAAAAAAAAAAAACAATTGATCGATTTTAACTACAACGCGTCTGGGTTAGTTATATTCACTTTGTGAACACGCCCACGATTCTGGTGATATTTGAGAATGCTTATAGTCACTCTATTATCTTTATTTCAAGCGCTTAGGGAGGGAGAATTGCTCGGAGAACACGAACATCTATGTTCTTAATTAGTGTGACCATCTCCTCAAAGGTAACCAAATTTCGGGTTCTCTTTTATTTTTTTAATATTTAAAAACTCCAATCAACATATTGGATCAGGCCTGAAATAAAAACGTAACGTTGTCTTACTTCTTCTAACAAGATCCCACCCGTCCGACGAGCTAGGATGAGCAAGTGCTTACTGAGCAGCAAGTACCCCTTTTGCTTCATCTACGTCCCTGGATACTTTAGGACATTACATTTATTTAAGAAACATGCATATTTAACGGAACCATTCGATTGCGAGTGTTACAACTGAGTTTGGCACAAAAAAAAAAAAAAAAAACAAAATAAAGCTTTAAAATTTTTTTTTTCGCACATACTTTATTCATGTAAAATACAGTTTTCTGTTTTTCCTAACTTTATTTTCTGGAAAAAATGCCTGAAATTCTGGAAAGATTGCCATAAGAGTCTAGGCTGTTTTCCTAGGGAAAAAGGCCAGAATTTGTATGAACAAAATTTTGGCGTTTTTCCCAAATAAAAAACTGGCGTTATTTCCTCTGGATTGATTGATTTCCGGGAGCCTTTTAGGTTGAGTCTTAAATGAGACTTCAGACTCACTTAAAAATTTGTGTGAAAAAAATCTGAAATATGTAAATTTTTTAAAATAATTTTTTTGTTGTGTTGGGTTACAAATGAATGTCATTTGGGGAACATTTCGTTCCTGTTCAAAACGTTTGCGCTGTTAAAATTTCCGAAAATGTTTTTTGAGATCAAGATATTAACTTAATCATAGAATTAGCTCCTTTTTTTCTTGGCGTTTCAAACTAACTGTCTATACTAAATTACCCTAAAGTAATAAAAATAAAAAAAACTTTAGTTCCAAGGATTGCTATTTATTTAGAAAAAAAAAAACTAAATCCACTCACATGTAGTTGCAATAAAAAACCAGGAGTAGCAACTGTTTCCTTATCTCACATAATTCTCAAGGTATATTACGGTAAAGGTACACTACAATATTCTCTTTTGTTTAAAAATAGCAGCGAGACAATATGCTGAGAGTAAAGTATTGTTCATCTATAAGATATTCTTCAATGATAAAAAGCCTGGAAAACCCATTTAAGCAAAAAAAACTAAAAAAGATAAATATTGTAAAATGTTGCTTTGAGGATAGTAGCCGAGAAAGAATCCTTTTTTATTTTGTTCCATTTGCCCTTTTCCCAGAGAATTTTTCCTAGAATTTTAGGATTTGGATTAAAGTTGAATCTAGAGTGGGCGAGTGTGTTGTGTAAGGTGGGTTTCTTCGATATTCTTTTTTTTTTTTGGTTTAAAGAAACTAAGACAAATGGTCATCCCTTTTGGTTTATTTAGTGGCCTCTCGGAGGCATGCTTGGAATTTTTAAAAATATTATTGAATTACATTTTGGATTTGTTATGCTCGTAGCAGGAGTAGGAAAGCCTTTTCTTTATCAGAGAGACATATATTTTATATGACACCCTGGGGGATAGTTTGTAGTAGGTAACTAGTTTTATTTTTTGTCTTTGGTTCTATGAGGACTAACCCCTTATAGGAATGGCATCTCTAAGTCGACTTTGTTCTATGTAAGAAATGAGTTTTGCATGTTATCTGATTAAGTTATTATTATTATTATTTTTTTTTCTCTCACAAAAGAGGTGAATGGAGACGTATTATTTTGTAAAAGGAAAATGAAAATAAATGTCTTTAGGGGATGGGAATGATGTAGGTTTTTGAGAAATTATAGATTAGATTGCACTTTGGGGAATAGGCTTTTGTAAATGGAAAAGTAACAAGGATTTAAATTAGAACCGAGATAATAATATTGGTTCGAATGAATTATGGGAATATAGAAAAAGGGTAAGGATGCTTAAATGGACGCATATTTCAATAAATGCAAAAGGGTCTACTGAAAAATGACATTATTAACCAATTTTTAATAAGATAAATTCTAAAGATGACTGGTTTTGAATTATTCTCTATAATTAACATTTTACGATAAGATTAAACGACAATGGTTTGAACGTGTTTGTTTTGGGTATCTAATAAATGGTAAAACCCATGTGTAGGGAAGGTCAAGGGAAAAATAATAAGTGAGTAAGGACATCTGTCAGGGGAAAAAAAATTAACAGTATACGAAAATTGATAAAATTAAGGTTTAAATTTGAAACGTCTAGGCAGAAAGAAAGATTGTGTACGAGATTTCCTTAAAAAATTCATGTTGATAAATAAAGGTTTTGATGTAGGCTATTTGTTTTACAAATAAAATGTGACGTTTTGAGCATGCTAGGTTTTGAAAGAGACATGAGAAGCTTCGAAAAATGATTATTTTCTAATGGTTACATGTTCCAGAATGTCAAAGTGTGACGACTTGCTACTCTAAAGCTTATGTCTATTCTCACGGAATACGGAAACTCATTCACTATTGGTGATGTCGGAAAAAAAAACCATCAAGAAGACCCTTATTATTGAAAAACACCCAACTTACCTAATATTTTTATACCAACAAAAGGATATTTTAAAAAAGATTGCTGGTTATGCAACACAATTGATAGGACGTCTTGACCAGCGGAAAGTTCTTGATATTACCATTAAGTTTGCAAGAAGAGTAAAATCAACAATGTGATAGCTACGTTCCCACCATGTGTGCTTTGGAACATGATATGATTGAAGTTGATCAAAGGAACTTTACTTTCACAATATTTGTGGATTGCAATTTGCCTAACTTACATTCGGAATCATAGTGGGAAATCGATGAAAACAAAAGTTTTTGAATTTAAATCGATAAGTGAATGGATCCCCTCCGACTATGAGTCCGATCAAAGGCATTTTTCAAACTAAAAGCCTTATATGTCCAATACGTCCAATGTCAAAGTTGTACATGATGGAAACTTCAATGCTTACGAGTAAGTAGGAAAGGAACAAATCTTAGGTGGATAAGTTAGAAGTCAGAGCCTCAAAGAAACGACAATAGATAAAGGCTTCCGACTAATAATCTTAGTAGCTCATAATATAATAATATTGAGTTCCAAAACCAAAGATTAAAAAAATGAAATCTAGTGCTCTCCAGACAACAAAATTGACCACGTTCCAATCGATGCAAGGCAAGCATCCAAAATTTAAAACAAGCGTACATACATTTTGAGGGGCAAATATAAATTCTGGTCATTTCCTAGCTAAGAAATATTGAGAGCTCGACTTACGAAAAAATGTGACCCACCCAGAAGAAGAAATTGAGGTTGGACGCATTAGCATTCTTGGTGTTGCCGGAGTCTACCTTAGCAAGAAACTTTCTGCTGTATATTCACCTACCAGAGACTCCAAAAATTATTGACACCAATATCGCTATATCACCGAAGAGGTAATTGAAACCACGTTGGGCCTTATCCATGTAAGAGAAAATAAAATGAACGACTGGGTCGCACGAATTTGCTCCTATGTAATAGACTAGGAATTTTAAAAACGAATGTTATTAGAGAAAACTGTTCATAAGGATAAAATTAATTTTTTAAATTCCTTAAGAGACCAAAACAGAATGCTATGCAAATATGAATTTATGCTAGAACAAAAATTAAAAGTTCTTGTAGTGGTTTCTTAAAAAAAAGCTTTTATATACAAAATTTTGGTATGCTAACTTTAAGTTTTTATTACTGTACGAATGAAAATTAAATTTCCAAACAAAAATATTGCACCGTTTTTGAAATATCGAATTTTCCAAAAAAAAAAGATTTTTTTTTTTTTAATTCAAAAAATCTTTTTTTTTTAAGTTTTGAAATGCAATGGATTTTAGACTTTTTAGAAGCATCTTTACAAAAAATTTCATTAAGATCCGTCATGTCGATAATGAGTAATTCAAAATTAAAAAAAAAATAGTTCTATGGTAGGTACAAGCTGTAATATCTTAATTTCAATTTTTTTTATTAAATTAAAGATCGTTAAAATCAAATAACAAAATTTTTATCAAAATTCTAGACTCCGTTTTCGAGAAAAATACGATTTTTGAAAGTCATTTTTTGACAATTGTATGGTGGGTACCTTTATTTCTAGGTAAAATAAAACTTTTTTCATACATCTTGTAAACTATGTTGATAAACTTTTATTTATCAAGTTTGAAAAAAATCTAATATAAGGTTTTCGAAATATTGAGTTTTGAAAAAAAAATTTTAAATTTTTTTTAAAAATCCAAAAAAAGTTTGTTTTAAACATTTGAATACATAATTATATTTAAATTTTTGGGGAGCTTTAGCAAAAAAAAATGATCAAAATCGGTTGTACCGTTTTTGAGAAAATCAAAAACTAAAAAAATAGTTTTTTGGAGGGTACCCTCAATGACCATTTTTCGGAAAAAATTTTTCATTCAGTACCTTGCTTTAACTAAATAAAATTTTGTTGTATCTTTTTTTTCAGATATGTCGAGCAGTTTTTGAGAAAAAAAAATATTTACAAAATTTCGAAAAAATTCGTATGGCAGGTACCGTTATTTTGGTCTTAAAAAAAAAAGGAAAAAAACGTGTTGTGGGAAAAAATTAAAAATGATATCTACCGAGTTTAAAGAAAATCGGCCGAGCCGTTTAGGCTGTAGTCGAACCGACAAACAGACCGACAGACAGAATTGCAAGACCCACTTTTTTAGTCTTCGCTATCATCGTAATGTCAACTTTGATAAAAATATCGAGTTCGATTTCTTTTACGAATGCATAACTTGCCTTATAGTAGATACCTATAAAGCACAAGTAAAAACACGTTGTATGAAGATAAATACGTTCAACTGAAAAAAGTTACAGAAGTTAAACATGCGAAAATGCTGAAGGGCAGAAAAGCGAGAAAAGAGAATAGATCAAGGAGGAGAGATGAGGGTAAAAGATCCTGCCAAAAAAGAAGAGGGCCTTCACAGGCTACAAAATCAAAGAAATCGAAGATTATTCAGAATGAAATAACAATCGAAGGTTTTACAAAAAAATGCAAGCAACTATCAACTGGTGCTAAAACAGAGGTCCATCGTCTTTAAACCACTGGAAATAGTAGACAGATTGAAGCATCATTTCCATTCCAACACTTTCAAAATGGCCACTATGTAGGTCGATTAAGAGGCTTAACTCAACACCTTGGTGACGTTTGAAAACTATGCAAAATTAGTTTGTCTTAAAGTAAATGCTATCAACAAACATCTCCCAACCGACTAGAACTATTTATATCGATTTTTTCGAAGTCATTAAGGAGTTTGTCTAACTCAAATTAATGTTAGCTCCACGAATAATAGCTTAGTGGAGATCCAACGAAGAATTATCTAAGGAAACAACTGCTACTTCGCTTTGGTGAAACAATTGGATTCAGAAATTCTAATGCAAGAAATGAAGAGCACGATCTGCAAAGCGATATTTCTTTCTAATGTTGCCTCGCACTGTCAAGTGTTAGACGGTTAAAAGAAAGCTAGTGCTGATACTTGACTATTTTGAATACAAAAATTCAAAAAAACAGATATTTAGTCCTCCATGTGAGGATACTAATGACAAGGACAAGATATTGATGTACTTCAAGTCCAAATACGTCTGCTTAATGAGCTTTTCATAGTAAGCGAATGGACAACAATGCCGCTCCAGCTGAAAGAGGCTTTAAATCACAGGCAAGAGTGGATCGCTTTGATAGTGGTCTACCTGTTTATTTCTTCCACTTTTCTAACCGGCAGATTTAACTGCTAGAAGCCAACTGCTTATTCTCGTGCCATCAATTTTTCCAGCGTGGTCTAAGCTAAATTCTTCTAGTCTGTTCCTTGAAGCATTAGTATTCACCGAAATTATAAGTCGTATAAATTAGCGTTTTACATTATCTAATAGAAACCCCGTACTTGCGCTGCTTGTTTAGTTTTCAAACTTAAAAATCATTTATTATTGCTTTATTTGGGTCAATTCCTTTAGTAACGCTGATATATTTAGAAGAATTTATCAAAAAAAGTAGCTCAATATTATTAACAATAGTTTTTGTGTGAAGTGATTCCAGTGCCTAGGGAGTTACAATTTTATTTATATACCTATATAGACACTTGTAAATTAAGAACTTGTAAAAATCCTAAGTCTCAAAAATGACGTCATTTCTCCTTAAAAAAAGCCTTGCAGTTTCAAGAAAATCTCTTCCTCGAACAACTAAAGTTGTTTTTACAAAACATTTATCATCCCGGTCTTATTGTATTGTGCTGAAGCGTGAACCTTATCAAAGATGAATTATAACAATTTATGCTGTCTTGACCGAAGAAATTTTGGTTCCGTTCATGCGCCATACAAAAACAGGCAGTGGACAAGAAGACACAACAACAAAATTTCACGTGCCAGATAAAGCCTATTGACTGAGTGAGTTTTAAGGTCGAATGAACACAATGGCTCTAGTCAGGAAAATTGTAATTCCACCACGGCACATTAGAATAAGACGATGACGAAGATATTGCACACCGATTGAATCGGTGAATGGACCCAAATGTTCAAGTCAGAAAAATCATTGCTGTCAGAGTGACAGCCTAATAAATCGAGACAGCGAGTAAGATAGCGCACACAAGTGAAAGAGGACTTAAAACATCTTAAAATACGAAACTGGAAGCAGTTATGAGATACCAAGTGGGCTTAGAAAAGCTTGTAAGTTACATAAGATCAGTGTGGAGTTAGTGAGTACATTTGAGACACTTTCTAATATCGTAGTATATCCCAATACTTAAAACTTTTTCAGACGAAGAAATTTCTCTCTTCAGATGTTTAGTTTCCACTCCTAAGAGAGAGTAAGATAAAGGTTTTACAGCTTTCTTCTTAAAAAGGGGAGTTAACCTTTTAATCGGAGAACCTTGGTTTCATTGGGTTCAATGATGTTCATTTGGCAAATATCTTCATCACCGACCGAAACGGTCCCAATTCTCGATTAGTTTCGATAATGAGGTTCCAGTAGATCTTCGACTCCATTTATACCACACTGTTTAATGCATAATGTCTAGTGCTGTGGAAGATATCCTATGATACATCCTCTCCTGAGTGTGGAGTGGACAACTCCGAATCTCCCGTCGATAAGTCTTCTTTCGAGTATCAGTAAGGTATGCGATAAAGTTATTAATAGAGTTCTATATACCAGATACACAGTTCAGTCTTAAGGCAGGACATAATAAAGATCATGCCGCATATTAACTGGTCTCTGATATCTAATGGAACAAAACTAAACGGTAGTGTACGGGTGCCTATTTGGTTAATTTGGAGAAGTCTTTCGACATCGTATGGTTAGATAGTCTCTATCTAAAGCTGACCAGACTTGGTACAAATAAACCAGTTTTTAATATATTTTATGACATTTTTAATCGTAGAAATGTTATTGTCAAAAGTGGCAATGCAACTTTAACAACAATCTTCAATATTAAAAATGGTCTTCAGCAGGGTGCGGTAAGCTCGCTGATTCTATTCAGGATTTCCACCAGAGCGATCTGATAGGTAGTCTAACTCAGGCGTATAGAACTGATCCAAAATTCACTTCAACAAGATATAGGGTATTTGAAGAGACCCTTATAATGTTAAAAACAGCATTAGTCCAGTCAAAGCGTCATTTGACCTTGCGCGCAGAGGCATGGTCAATTTTTTTTTCATGGATCGATAGGTGCTTATGAGAAAAGCTTAAAACCAAATTTGCACCACATGACAACTTTTTTTACCAAAGTTATTGGTAAAAATGTGTTTTGTGTCATTTTTTGGTCATTTGCGAATATCTCGGCTCCACTATCTCGTACAAACAAAAATTAAACATGTATTTATTCCTAATAACATTATCTATTATGTTCTAAAAAAAACATTTGTTTAAACAAATGAAAAAAAAAGTTATAGTAAGTTAATCAAATTTTTTGTTGTTTAAAAATCACTTTTTCGTGATTATTAAGAAAAAAGCTCATTTAACGATGAAATTTTTATATTTTATTATTAAAGTTCTTGTAATTCCCTACAATTTAAAAAAAAAATTCAACACCCTACGATGAACGAAAGCCGAGTAATAAATTATTGAACATAGGTAAGTCAGCGCACCCACGCATTTTATGATTTTATGTTTTAATTAATATCTCAGCCCCAGTATGCCACAAAGTGAAAATAAAAAACTGTATTGCTAATAACAATATTTTCTATCAACTTGCATTTAATTTAATATGTTTGAGCAAAAACATAAAAAGTTACCGTTGGTTTCAACGTTTTTTTTCTTGTTTTTAATACCTTTTTTCATAGTTATTGAGAAAAAACCTGTATTTCACGGTAAATACTTTTCAGTTTTGGATTTTTGTTTTATAGTCCTGCTAATTTTCTTCAAATTAATAAAAAAATTAGTCCATTACGACAAACGGGAGCCAAGATATTCATGATTTAAAAACTTAGGAAAGCTTACAATTTAGTATTTTAACCTTGTAGCTTGTAATTTTGGTGTCGCCAGCAACAAGACATATTGGTATCCTTCAAACACTCCACACATACTTACACATATTTGTTGCTTCTTGTTGCTGGCGACACCAAAATTACAAGCTACAAGGTTAAAATACTAAATTGTAAGCTTTCCCAAATTTTTAAATCATGAATATCTTGGCTCCCGTTTGTCGTAATGGACTAATTTTTTTTTTAATTTGAAGAAAATTAGCAGGACTATAAAACAAAAATCCAAAACTGAAAAGTATTTACCGCGAAATACAGTTTTTTTCTCAATAACTATGAAAAAAAGGTATTAAAAACAAGAAAAAAAGCGATGAAACCAACGGTAACTTTTTATATTTTTGCTCAAACATATTAAATTAAATGCAAGTTGATAGAAAATATTGTTATTAGTAATACAGATTTTTATTTTCACTTTGCGACATACTGGGGCTGAGATATTAATTAAAACATAAAATCATAAAATGCGTGGGTGCGCTGACTTACCTATGTTCAATAATTTATTACTCGGCTTTCGTTCATCGTAGGGTGTTGAACTTTTTTTTTAAATTGTAGGGAATTACAAGAACTTTAATAATAAAATATAAAAATTTCATCGTTAAATGAGCTTTTTTCTTAATAATCACGAAAAAGTGATTTTTAAACAACAAAAAATTTGATTAACTTACTATAACTTTTTTTTTCATTTGTTTAAACAAATGTTTTTTTTTAGAACATAATAGATAATGTTATTAGGAATAAATACATGTTTAATTTTTGTTTGTACGAGATAGTGGAGCCGAGATATTCGCAAATGACCAAAAAATGACACAAAACACATTTTTACCAATAACTTTGGTAAAAAAAGTTGTCATGTGGTGCAAATTTGGTTTTAAGCTTTTCTCATAAGCACCTATCGATCCATTAAAAAAAAATTGACCATGCCTCTGCGCGCAAGGTCAGGCCCTTTTTCATGACGCTTTGACTGGACTACATGGGCGATGGGGAAATTAGGGAGGGAGAGAAAGGAGGTGACGATGAACATTGGTTTTGAGTGTTTGCAAATTGAAACGGCGAGGGAAAACTGTGCCTTAATAGCAAAGTGAAAGTGATTTAATACATGGCCCAAATCGGTCCGATTATTGCATATGGGTGGCTGCTGTGGTTCAACGTTGCCCCATCTTAGATCGAAAATATTCGTGTGTTTTAGAGGCAGTCTTATAGACGTTACCTAGGACTAGAAAGAACACCAGAGTGGAACTACACATAATATTATTCCGACCAGATTCAATACAACGCAGCCAGCATGTACATAATACACAATTCGTTTGTTAAAGCTGATTTGGGGTCACATTGCAAGAGCGATATATTCAACCAAAAGCCTAATTTTTGGGGCTTACCGTAAACATGATTATTAGGAGAGTTTGTGTCTAAGTGACTTTATCTTGCCCGATGCATTCCTCTACTTTGAGGGCTGGTTCAGAACAAAATAGTGATTGCGCTAATCTACCACGTCATTGGCCGTAGAACTGTATATAGGCAGCTCCTTTAAAGTCAAGGCGGCCTGGCAAAAAGCCGAGAGGTCCTCCGTTCAGTAGGACTGTGTCCAATCAAGACATTCATGTCTGAAAGATTTCTAAGATCATATGATGCTAGGTATGTAGGAAATCATTGAATTGATATTGATCAGTATAAACCTTTAAAATATGTAAACCCAATTTTTCAAGTTATACAACATCAATCAAGTTCCTCATATTTCAAATAAAAATCACTAACCAATCAAACTTAAAAAAAAAGACTTTTAAATTTAAAAACATATTTTGAGATTATTTAATTTGGATTTCCGAATTAACACACACGAAACGCAAAACATATAAAATAAACAAAATTCCCTCATTTCGTTTTGTTTGCAGAAATTAAAAAAAAAAACACCAATCAGAAACTCTAACAAAAAAATAAATACTGGTCAATAATAAATCACTTGATTCAATGAAGGGACCACAATGTAAATTTTCACAAGCAACGTTAAATAAAAAAAATTTCAGCTAAAAAAAAAATTATAATCAAACAGAGAGCATTCGTGATTTTCTACCCAAAAGTGTGCAAAAAAGTACACGAAGTACAAACAGGCGGACAGAACACCCTTATGATTTTCAATAAATTTATTGATAAATAACTGCTGTTATAGTAAAGTCCCAATATACTAATGGGGAGCAGCCCCAAAATCCTAGTTGACACAAAAAAAAAGAATATGTATGAAAATGAAGGTAGAGGTTCCGTTCAATTTAATTTGCAAAAACTTTCCAAGGATTAATGTTGAAAAAAAGAAAGAAAAACAACATCGATTGATATTTCAGGGCCGTACGCAACAGTGATGTAGAAAAAGGGGACAGGATGTGATATTATACAAATATATACATGTGGGGTATGGCTCTTACCGCACAATATAGTCTACTATCCGAAAGAATAAATAGAGTTTTCGTCTAGAATTCTTTCAGTATTTTATTTCATTTGTTTGAATACAAATTATCTTATTCGTATTACGACGGAGCAGCAACGACCGATTTATACGAAGTTTTACAAAGGACTGACTACTTAAAAATGATTAAGCGAAACTGGTTTTGATGGAAGGGACGCAGTCTCCCATTCCCCTGACTTTCGTTCGTTAGTATGTGTATTGTCAGTGCTGTTTGTCTGGTACGCATAGTCAGTGCTGTCCGTTGAGTTCGTTTATCCATCCCACATACATTTGGAAGATAAGTAAAATTTCGGGTTCAAAGGTACTGAGCTTAAAGACGTACAATGGAATATGCTTTGCGTTAAAAAAAATTTGACGTTTCATAAAAGGGGATATGAAATCTTAAAATTATTTCGTACAAAGAATTTTAGGTTAAGCCTGTTTGAAAAACGAGGTCATATCACAGACTGGACTTTGGGTTTTATAGTTTCTTCTAATCTATGTAATTTAAAAAATTGCTTTAATACCTCCCCACTCAGCTCTTTGCCCCCTAGTAATTCTTATAATTTTTCCCGTTAAAAAAACTGTGCTTATCTTGATTCCCGTTGGTTAGTGCGTTGGAATGTCATGCCGGAGGCCTAAGTTCATATTCCAGCCGGTGCCACCTACCTGAAGACAAATTTTATTTTTAGGGATACTGCCTCTTGCGAGGAAACGGCAAATCTTTCAAGATTATCTCTTATAATGAAAAGTGTTTCTCATCTAAGCCGTTCGGAATCGGCAGAAAATTGAAGGTACGCTCCATTGCTCCTGACTACGCTCCTGATGCCAACATAAATAAATTGATCACTAAGCGTGACACGGGCGGTGCAGATAATAATCCTTGTAAACTGCGGGCATATGTATCAAAAGCAAAAAGAAAAACTGAATAAATATCGGGGGTATAAGTAAATAATTGTATCTTTTTGAAATTTTAACATAGGGCAGCAGAACTCGTGTGTTTCATCTCATTTGAATTGAAGAAAATAATGAAAGGACCACCCATAGCGCATTAGAAAAGACAACGTACAAAATGATCACAAAGTTTCGTCCTTTTTTGTGTTTAATCATCCCTCTACAGATACACGCACTGACACTGTGAGTTGTTTAGTTCCCACACAAAACAAGGGGCATACGAATACAAAACAACTGGATCAAAAAGAACCCAAATAAATACAAGAAAAAAAATAACTAAAACACATACTTATGCGAGATGATGAGAAAAGGAGCATCCATCCTACTGCTAGTCGTCGTCTTCGTCTTCATCAGGATAAGAAAATTGAGGCCGGGGCAAGTCTGGAGGTTTCTCGAAACACAACCTGGCTTTTCTTATCTTTTTCCCAATCAAATATTCCCTTGGGTCAACCCCATCTTTGTTCGGGTTTTTTTTTTTGGTTTTGTCTTAACAAATTATCTCAACAAGAATTCCAACTTTTGTCGGTGAGTTTTTTGTTTTGTTTTCATTTGTATTTTTGTTTCGTCGTTGGTAACTTGAATCCTTGGTGTTCAAACTTTAAAGCAGCTTCAGGGTTATTTTAATGAATCCTTGCTACTTTTTTAGATCCTAGAACTAAACATCCAGGTAGAGTGCTCGTATATAGAAAAGAGATGTTTATCAATCGATCTACCCTTGCCAGGGAAAGAGAGAGAGAGACCGAAAAGAATCCCAGGTATCCTGGATGTCGTTCTTGCAAAACGAAAATCACGGGGAATAAAGATACGAAAGGATGTCGTAAGCTTTATCGGAATCAAATTATAAAATTGAACAGTTTCCGGTTTCTATAGGTATATAGTGCTATTCGTATCGCAAAATGGCAAAATGTCTTCTTTCGCAATCAGGATATAACGAATGAACAGAAGAAAAAAAAAAAAAAAAAAAACCAAGAGAAATAAAGAAAAGGATGATAAGCGTGCACACATTGCAAAGGTTCGCAAAGAGGAGCAACGTTCGTTCTCCTTGATTTTGTAATGAAAATGAAATTGGTGGAATAATTAAAAGTCAATTAAAACTGCTGAAGGGTAAAAAGATACTCGATATAGGATATGTCGTACGTTGAATTCCTCTATACTCACTACGCGAATAAGAAACCGTGTGTATCTCCCGTGTTCAATTGCATGCATATAGAGACATGTGAATGTGGCAAACACATATATTTGATGATAAGATAATATACAAAGTAATTTTGTGTCAGTAATTGGAATTAGATTGTGCACCCTCTTTGAGTCCTGCTCTCTCTCTTCGAAAGGGAAAGTTATTAGTTTACGAAATTTAAATGCGGATAATAAAGATACACTCTTATTATTTTATATGAACATACGACTTACTTGGGGCAAAATGTTGTTAATTGGATTCTGGAATATTCATTAGGAGGAATATTGGTGAAGAAGAAATAAATTGAAATGTTTTTCGTTTGTTTTTGTTTTTTTCTGATAAAAAGAAAATATTATATTTCTGGTCTTATTATTTTGTTTGCTAACGGGATTACTTGCGTGTTCCGTAAATAAGAATCTTAAATTTCAGTTGTCATGCAACTGCACGTGCAAGAGACTTTTATTAGATTTTTTTTCTTCATCAGCAACAAAAGAGTGGTGTGGAAGTTTTTTCCCAGGACCTTATTAATTAAGGTATTATACATATATATGGTTGAAGTCATTTTTAGTTCTGCTTTTCGAAATGTTTGATGAATTTGTATATTTTATGGAAACAGTTTGGCAAAAATTTCATCTGGCCTTAGCTAAAAGTAAATTTTTATCAAGTATCAATCTGCAACAGAAATTAAACCAAATGTTGTGTCCCTAGAGATACAGAAAAAATATTGCAGAATTTTACGAAATTCTGGTTTATCCAGTATCAGTTTTTGAACCAGACACAAAAATTAAAACAAAATTCTCAACTGCATCGTATGAAATAACTATTAAAAACTAATAAATAAGAGGCCTACGGTTCGTAGAGATGTAGTGGATCTAGTGATCTACTACTCTCAACGTCCAAAATATAAAACACTTTGGTGTCCAAATTTGAGACGACCGGAGAACACATCACTACGGTCCGTGAAAGTGTATAGCAGAACCTGAGGAAGTCCAGACATAGGCCTACACCCGTACAAGATCTAACTGGTCCATAAGCTCAAAGTTCATGACCATAGACCATGTCTGGGCTTCCAAGTATATTGGCTTAAAACTTATCTTTCGCATCAATGCGTCTGGACATTGAATCTGCTAGCTTTCTTGTCAATTCGGTTGGGATTTTTTGCCACTTTTCAACCAATATTGACTTTAGTGACTCTCTGCTTGATATGTTCCTCTTTCGGATCTGCTTGTCCAGATACTCCCACAAATGACCGATGGGGTTAAGGTTTGAGGATTGAGGTGTGCGATAAAGTAACAATTCCTTCACTATTTTCGATGTCTGCTTGGAGTCGTTGTCTTGTTGGAAGACCCATGAATCACTTAACACCAGTTTCGCAACACTACACTGCAGATTGTCTCTTAAAAATATTAAGATAATCTTCTTTTCTCATCGTACTGTTAATAAAGACGAGGTTCCCAACTCCAGATGACGCCATACATCCCCAGACCATTACCGAACCGCCTCTGTGATTAATAATTGTTGAATTTAAATTTTGCAGTTCAAATTCAGTGTTTTTTGGTCTCCATATTTTTGGTGATTTTCTTGAACCAAAAATCTCAAATTTGCTCTCGTCACTAAAGAGAACATTTGCCCAAAATGAGGAACTCTCTTTTTGACTTTTTCATACTTCTTGGCAAAAATAAATCTTCGATTTTGATTTTTTTCAGAAATGTATGGCTTCTTACGATAAAATCTGCCATGTAGCCCGCTACTATGGAGAGTCCGCCGAATAGTGCTCGTGCTAACGTTAGATTGGGTAATGTTTTCAGAAATTTTTACTGCACTAATCGCTGGATTTTTTCGCACTTCCCTGATAATAGTACGTTCATCACTCACGGATAGTCTTTGAAGGTTTGTATACGAAACCACGCTCTTTTTGCCAGGCGCCACGGAGTCTGGTTGAGAACTTTTCTTTTATTCTTCCAAATAGTATTCTTAATTTTCTGGAAAATGCATCTAAGTCTAATTGTTGATAAGCCTAAACTAGGATTTAGGTCAACAAACGATGGAAAAACGAGAGGTCAGTACCAAAATGTGGATTGGAAAAACAATTATGCTCCACAACTTTTTCCGCGCCAAATTTTCATATCTCAATGCACAACCATCAGGAAAAAGTTTAAGGCAGCGTAGAAAACTGACATTTGTCAGTTAATTTAAAAATTTTGTTTCAAAATAAAAAAATGAAAATTTAAAACCAGAAATAAAGAATGGATAACAAATTTTTTGATACTGCTCTCGAGAGTTTACTTAATGAAAGTATTCATTATTTCAGTTGAGTATCAAAAATTCACGTGGAAACGTTTATTCTATTTTCATTTTTATTCTACGCGTGTAATTTGGAATGTATTTATTTTTCATTTCACGCTAGGTGAGTACTAGCTTTAAGATATTACAACTATTGTATAACGTAAAAATCATAAAGTTTTTGAAATTTTTGGCTTTTAATTAATAATAATACAACTTTGGGCGTGGCAGTGGGTGGATTTCATTTAAAATTAATTCTTTTTATCACACACAAATAATCTGGACACTTTTTTTTATTATCGTATGAGAAGTTTAAAAAAACACATTTGTATAGCAAAAGTGGCAGTGGGCGGAATTCGTGCTTTTTTAATTTATAATTTCTTAATTGGCCAGAATATTGATACTTGAAATCACTATCGTACGAGAGGTTTTTTATTTTATTACCAGCACTGGGAGTGGCGAGGGCTTGAAAAGTCCTCAAATTGAGTAAAATCCCCTTTTTGTTAAATTTACCAATCAATTTTTGTGCATAGTTCCTTACTTTCGAAAAATAAATTTTTGGCTACCATCATTGGTGCCCACTTTTTTGAAAACGACGTTGGTGAGGCGGTCACCGTCAATGGCGAGCGCAACAGAACGATGTTAACCAATTTCTTTTGGCCCAAATTGAACCATATGGACCCAAACAACATGTGGTTCCAGCAAGACGGTGCTACGTACCACATAGCATACGCCACGATTGACAGTCTGCATGAACGCTATGGGAGTAATGTTATCTCTCGCAAAGATGACGTGAATTGGCTACCAAGCTTATTTTCCAGCTAGACTTTTTCTTGTAGGGTTTCCTAAGGTTGCAGGTCTATATGAATGAACCATAATCAACCGATGCCCTTAAGGTTGATATAGCACAGGATATCGCTCAAATTCGGCTGGAGATATGCGAAAGAGTCATTGAAAATTGGGCTACTTTGATCGGTACTTTCGTAGGAAGCCGAGGCGGGCAGAAGAACGACGACTATATAAATGGCTTTTTAAATAAAAAGATTGTTAATATATCACACACAGCTTGTTTTATTCCATTTCAACCTCTACCGGCACTTATTGAAAAACCGTTTATATAAAAACATTATTTTTTTTTTAAATTCGATGAGTCAATAATTTGAACTACAAAAACCAGTTGTTAACCAAATTGCTAAAAATTTTAGGAATAATTCTAAATATGCTTGAATATCTCAAAACCAAATATCAATTATCCATTTTTGTCGGAAAAAATTTGTCAACGATGGATGATGCCATTATATGTATGCTTCAGATCGAGATTCAAGAAATCACAAAATAGAGCTCCTCAATTCCCGAAACACTGATCATGTTTTTAAAAGTTCGGATAAGCTATTCTATAGTTATACAGTTCACCAAGTATCTTGGATCTTGCAATAACACGCTTCACATCTGGATCAGTTTTCTAAAGATCCAGAGTTCGGGCATTAGTATTAAGTATCTGAATGACATGGCAACACTGCTTCCGCGGAAATCGATCCACAGGTGATCCGATGGCATATGTCACCAAGGAGTGAAACAGTTCTTCACATTGTTTTGAAGAAAGTAAGATAGTTGGGCTTGATATTTCTAGAGAATTTGATAGAGTTTTGAATGAAGCTCTCCTATTGAAAATGTGTGCGATTAGTATCAATGAAACTCTTATTCTTTTGATTAAAAATAACCTTCCGAATCGTTCAATGCATGTTGTCTTGACGGTTTCAATTATGATTTTCACAAAATAAATACTGGTTTTACACAGGGCTGTGTGTTGTCTCCAACTCTCTTCTTCACTTTTATAAATGATCTCTTGTCTGAAACTTCTAATCCACTGCATTGTTTTCCCGTTATCAAATTCACGTTCATCTTCTTTGGAAGTGAAATCGCAATGGTATCATATGATTAACTCATTTAACTTCGATCTGTACAGAATTGTTAAATGGGGTATACAAAATCGTGTGAAGTTTAATGCTTCGAAAACTCAATGCTTTCTTATGTCGTTAAAGGAAAATGTAACCCTTATGCTATTATTCTTGAATGGTACTTGTATTGTAGAAGCTGTCAGCAAAGTATGTGTCAACTACGATCTTCGTTGGAATAACAACATTTTCGAGACCGTCAGAAACTCTGCAAAAAGCTAAAGATGTATATCGATGTAAGAAACTGTTGACCCCTTATGATACATCTGTTTATATTTATAAGCCATTTATAAGCCAAAAACTCGATGTAATAATCACATCTTTGGGCAGGTGCAGCTCAAGCAACTCTTCATTTATTGGATAGAATTCAGAACAAAGTGTTAAAACTGATAGGAAACAGAACTATCATGGAATCATTCCTATCTTTTGAACACCGTCGGAATGTTTCATGTCTTTCCGTTCCTTGTTGTTTTGTTTCTTTCTCAAACGATGCTGACTTGAAGTAAGCAGTTGCATTCTTCTCCTCAATCAGTTCAGCGCTGATGAGCATTCGATCCTAATTTTGGACTTACCGTCAAAACCAAAGATTCGTTTTTTAGTGGCAAAACAAGATTATGGAATAAATTACCCGGCACGGTTTATCGCTTGCTATTTCAATTTGGATCATTCAAGGCCAATGTTCATCGACAACTCCTTTCTCCAGCCCCTAGTTTCCCCATCGCTCGTGCTGTGTATCTTAATAAGCCCTTATGAAAAAAGCAGCGTCTAGAAATCTAGTTCAAATTAATGTATTATTTCTCTAAGCTTCATTGACTCATTAACTTTCTGAAAAGCTTGGTTTTCAGTATAAAAAAAACAGCACCTTTTCCTGCTTTTCTTTTGATAAAACATCCGGGAAATGTTTCCATCGCGAGACTCTTCGATCTTCGTGCAAACTACAAACTGTTTGTTTCCTTCATATCCTTGCTCTATAATTTTCCTTCGCTATTCTTGTCTGGGCCTGCATCATTTTTGCAAGGATATATTATTTTTCCGGTATACGTATTTATTATTCTATTACGGGTTGTTTCTTTGAAGTGTCTGGAAGCCCAAGGTAGTTTAAATTGCCTCCTTAATGATGTCACGATAATGGAATTCCTGATTCCAGGTGATGCTTGTAACTTATGGCTACGACGTCCAACATTAATTCTATTTTTATGGGTGATTACAAATATCTTATCGTTGGACATTTGAACAATCGAGTTCTGAATTTGGCTGAAGCAGGAAACTGTCAAAGTTAACTTTGTCTCCACGAATTTTACGCATGTCTAAGATAGATAATACGTGCCTAGCATCTTAAGCTTTGGACAAATGCTGGTACTTAACACCATATTACGAGGTTCTTTAAAGTCTATTATCTATTATTTCGTAGAAGCACTGCTTACCAATTAATCCACAGAAGATGTCTTCTTTTCCAACTATAACACCAAACTCCGGGAGATTAACTTTGTCATCGTTCTCTGAACAGGCTTCGTCTAGACTATCATAAAATTCATTCGTTTTTACATTGAGCACACACTTAAGAAGTTTAGACTCAACAGGATGCGATCCTTAGAAAATTAGGAAAAAAATTAGAAGGACATACCTTTTACTATAAGTTCTGAAGTTCTGAACATCAAAATGTAACGAAAAATTAAAGCGGGGTAAAACATTCAATATTCGTGGGGTACGGTTGAGGGTAAAAAACATGAGCTCAATAGTGAATTGATGTCCATTACCCGAAGTGCGAGGGAAGATATCGAAGAATTGTTTTATGGGAGGATAATAGCTGGCTATTTCAGTAGAATACTATTAAAGAAAAAGAGATAGAACAAGTAGAGGGTTTTAAGCTTCACCGGAAGAGACGGCGGATGTTAAAGATCTTCATGGATTAGGGGACCCCGGTGGTTAATCTTGAGACACATGTAGTTATTTTGTATTTAAGTTAAGGTCACGTGAAGATCTTTGAATGAGTCTTGCTTAGTAGGTGATCAGCTTCTCAACTTTATAAAAAAATTCACAACTCGGGCGGCTTAATTATCTCGTATTGAATCATTGAGTTAAAAGTCCTTGACCGTAAGCTATTTCACCTCTACTTACCAACAATCTCCTGTAAAGTAGCTTGATTTCTTCTAAATTAGGAATCGACTCAATTATCCACGTCAGATTATAATGATCCAACGCTCCACTCAAAGCCGGCGATATAAAGTCCGCCGGACCCGGTCTACCCGAAACTTCTATATATTTTTTCGTCCTTCCTAGCGCATTATCAGCCACACAACTGTAATTGCCGAAGTCTGATTGCTGGAAATTTCGAATAAACAAACTGTAACGGTCATCTCGTGGATGCATTGACCTGCGATCGGTTGGATCCAATAAAAATGAATTCTGATACCAAAGCATCTGAAAATAAAAATGAAAAAAAAAAAAAAAAAATCCAAATGAGATTTTTAATTCAAAGCGGGATGTCGACAATTCGATATAAATAATCCCTTTGAGCAAAAAAAAAAAAAAAAAATCATTCTCTGTGACAGAAATAAAAAAATATGAATGAAAGGATATGAGTTAAGGATGTGATATTAAGCATCGAAAAGCCATACATAAATTCGCTGCAGGACATTTTTTTGGTAGAAATATGTAAACAAATTTTACATGAGTGATGATGTGATGACGTACTTTCACCATATTTGGATAACTGTCATACTATATGAATATCCTTTGAGGCTATGACCAAATAAAACCAAAAGTCCTTTTATTCAACTTATTCCTTTTTTTTTGTCGGTATAGAGAGAATGATATATTACAAAAAAAATCGAAATACAAGAAAAGAAAGGGCAACAAGGATACACTACACATGCACATCATGATGAATTGAAACTTACCTCGGAATTAACATCCCCGTGGACAATGCACACCAATTCAATATCGTATCCTTCCGCTGCATGCACCCAGGACTTTTCCACTGTGATTTCTGGCGGAGCTGGAAGTATACACATAAAAAGAAAGTAAACAGTTAGTTCGTTTGGTACTTCTGTTATATGGGGATGTGAGTGTGAGATGAACTGGCAAACATGATTCACTTCTCTAGATCGGGTCGGTCCTAGAGGAGAAGGATTCATGCAGTTTTATTATCTTCCCACGAGCAGCAAACGCAGAGAAGTGCACAACCCTAAGGCAATATTTTTTTTTGGAAGGGGGAGGAGGATGACTTAGTGGAGGGGTTCTTTTCTATGCGAAATGAAATTTCAAAAAACCAAATTGTGCATAATATAATCCTTTCCTTGTGATTGTATAGAAAGAAGAAGTTTGTAGCGTACAGTTCACTCACATAGTATCTACGTTTTATTCCCTTGCCTCGGGGGTAACTCTTTGAGTCCAATTGATAGCATTTTATAGGGAGCGCTTCCCTATATCCGGATTTTTTTTTTATTTTGTGCTTTTTGGTAATGTTGCCTCTTTTCGAGGGGAGTTAAATTCAATTATTTTGAAATTGTACACTCTTCATCTTTCACGTTAAGCCTTTTATACCGTAGAGCGAGGGGAAGCCTTTCTAAAAAAAGGATTCTTCCTTTCTCCAATAAGATCCTGGCTATTGTGTTGTTGTGCTCCACATCAACTGAATGCAGTCCCAAAGAAGGAACATGAATATTATTCAAATTGGATTTGCTTTAATTCTTTTTTTCTTTCCACCTTTTTGTTGTTGGGTTCTATTTTTTTTTTTCGGTTTTCATTCGGTTGCTCTTTTGTTGAATGATTTGGACTTTTTAATATTTTGAATTTGAAAGAAAAAAAAAAAAGAATGGTAGGCAAAAGCAATTATGGCCGGAATTAGGAGTAAACTGGATTTGATTGTTACCTCCTACCTTTGAGATGTGCTTATAGGAAAATAAATTGATAGACATTTTTCTTTCTTGTATCTTCTCCATTGTTATAGCGCATTAATTCTGAAAAGTTAAGACCTTTTGAATAGAATAATAAAATTATGATAAAATTTGACAAGAAGAGGATTCAGACTGTCTGATCCTATTAAAGGCATTTTTTTTGTATTGGGATTTTATATTATTTGTATAATGTCTATGTGGAGAGATATTTACGACTAGAATTTATTCAAGGTCAAATTGCAAATTTTTTATAAGATTTGTCTGATAGGAAAAAGATGTGCTTTGATGGAGGGTTTTATACATAGCTTTTTTATATAAATATGAATGAGTATTTAAGATGGGAAATGACAAACCAGTAAAGAGCAAGGATAACAAAGTGAATTGACAAGTGAATTGACATGCTTAATAAAACAGAGATTTAAGGTAAAATTAACTCGGAACCCTTTAAAACTTTGAATATGATGTAATGCTAACTTCGATATTCTATAAATGAATGGAATTAGGAATTAGTATTTTAGAAAAAAGCCATTAAGTTTTATTTTATTTTAAAATCCTAATAAGAATATCACTATATACGCTCCATTAATTATTCAAAAACTAAGTTAAATAGAAGTGGTACTAAGTGACTCTCTTGGGGAACTCCAGATTTACCAATAAAACGTTTCGATTGAAGATAAAGAGGAATTCAATTAATGACTCTGGGGGAGACTCAAACGAGTTTAATTAAAACGAGTTTTTATCATGAGAAAGTTGATCAAAAGATTCAATCAATTTTAAAGAAGCTGAGCACATTTACATGCAAGTTAATTCTTTACCGTCAATTACCTCAGATTGAAACCATGATTGTCCAGTACTTATATAAATCAGTTTTGTGATCGATTTTGAAAATGTTTATAATGTGTAAATACTCTATTCTATATATGTACTTGAAAATTAACCTAAGCATTTTGATTTACTTTTTTCCAAGACACATTAAATTTCAATAAATTAGATGTCTAGACAACTTGTAAAAAATATGAACTTAGTGCATTTTAATTCTCCTTCATTCAAGTTTCTGCCGGATACTTAAAACGATAAGAGATACTCTTAAAAAATGTGTCACTTCCTCGCAAGAGGTAGTACCCCTTAAAAAATATTTTTGTTGTTTATTTAAAGAAGGCCATGGCTGAGGATGCATACAGACGTCTAAAATGTCAAATGAAATAAATATTATGCCAACGGGTACTATCAGATGATTTATTATCATGATAATGCAAGACTCTGCAAGTAAAGAACGAAATACCAAAGATTGTTTACAAACGCATCACAAATTTCCTGGGTACAGTTTAAAATATTTTTTATAATAAAGGTGATAATATAACCTAACCAAGATTCACGTTTCATGTGCTCATCTTTCCCACAAAAGCAAAGTCTTCGGTGTTCATACAAGTTATATGACTTACAGAACTTTTTTTTTGAATTAAAGCTTCTTGGGTAGTGAGGCGTGTTAACACAGAAAAACCATCTACAACGGAAGTTTGATGGTGACGGAAATAATGGAACCCCATGTTTCTGAATAACGATTCGGGCCAATTGCTTATAAACGAAAAATGGCATTTTGATAGGAAACCAATTGAAGTTATAAAAGCTTCCTTGAAAACGGTGTTTTTATCAAGCAAATCCACCTTACATTTTGTAAAATATAACGTACCAGCCGATAATATCCAGCGTTTTCCGGGGCTTTTTTTGGTAAAACTTTATGACTGCAATCTGCAATCCTCAAACTTAATCCTAAAATCAAGCAAGAAAATGATTTAAAACCATGATTCGAAAAATTTCCAAATTTAAGTAGGTATTGGACGCATGACACTTTTTTGTTTAAAATTCTTTTCGTTTTATTTTTTGTAAGTAGTACACATAGTATTCATATTTTATTTTTAAGTTATATTTTAAACATTAATTTTTTAATAGGCATGCTTAAGTCTAATCTTCTTTCTCCTCATCACATACACATCTACTGAAACTTCACACGTGCCTATGAGGTCAAATGCAAAGTAAATACATGAACACACCTATCCTCCATTTTTTTATAATTGAAGAGGAGAACCGTTTTTTCCTTTATTCGTGTACAGCGCCATTATTTTGATTAGATTTTCGATGAGTTGAGCGATCGGCTTAGAGTTGAATTATTAAATGAAGAAAAAATCTGGACAAAAATACATTAAAAAACAAGTTCTGTGTCTATCTATCAAAATGAAAGGTAATTCAAGTTGGGCCCAACACAGTACGAGTATAAGCTATTTATACGTTGCAACTTTTTAGTTGTTTGTGTTTTGGGTTGCCTTGCAACTACACACGTTTTTTTTTAGGAAACTCGATATTTCGAAAACCCCATGTTAAATTTTTTTCAAACTTGAGAAATAAAAGTTTCCTAATATAATCTACAAGATTTGAGAAAAAAAAATTTGTTTTATCTAAAACTAATGGTACCTTCCATACAAATGTTAAAAAATGGTTTTCGAAGATCGTATTTTTCTCGAAAACGGTTCCGAGGATTTTGCAAATTTTTTTTTTTGATTAATTTTTACGATCTATAATTTAAAAAAAAAATTTGAAATCTAGATATTACTGACTGTACGTATCATAGAACGATTTTTTCTAATTTTGAATTTCTCATTATCGGCATAGGGGATTTTGATGAAATTTTTTATAAAGAAGCTCCTAAAAAGTTTAAAAACATTGTATTTCAAAACTTAAAAAAAAAATATTTTTTCAATTTTTAGAGAAAAAAAAGTCGTTTTTTTTTGGAAAATTCGATATCTCAAGAACGGCTTAGTATTTTTCTTGGAAATTTAACTCTTATTCGTACAATAATAAAGACTTAAAGTTGGGGTACCAAATTTTTTTCTTAAAAATGTTTTAAAAATTTTGTACATAAAAGCTTATTTTTTTAAGGAACAACTACAACGACTTATAATTTTTGTTTTTGCATAAATTCATGTTTGCATTGCATTCTATTTTTATCTCTTACTACTAAAAGAATTTAAAAAATTCATTTTATCCTTATGAACAGTTTTCTTTAATAACATTCGTTTTTAAAATTCTTAGTCTATTGCATAGGAGCAAGTTCGTGCGACCCAGTCGTGCATTTTATTTTTTTTGTTTATTAGTTTTGCTGCCATATACAGCAAACCTGATAAACAAACAAAGAACACTTGTTAGTTAAGATTTGTTGCTTTGGCCGAATTGATTGTAATGAATGCTGTTCAAACCTTGAGATATGAGAGATAGGATACCGTAGAAAAGTTATAATCATACTATGTGAAAAAATGCTAGGTGACACACTGCAGAACGTAGTATGAGTATAGTTTGAAGATTTGTCATATTCATATTCCTATTCTCTACCAGCTCCTCATACATTTTGCTTAAAGCCTCAATAATTTCCCTCCAAATATATAAAAAAAATTTCGATTTAGGCGATCTGTAAAACTTTTCGTTTTTTAAATTCGCTGCCATTTTGAAATCACAAATTTGAAAATATTTAAAAATCATAATAAACATTAATATGACAATGAGTTTTAGTTAAACTAGCATACACTTTACGGAAAATGGCGTCGCTTATGTTAAGAAAAGGCTATACCGCGCAAAAAAAAAAAAAAAAAAAATTATAATGGAGAGTGGGGCACATTTGAACACTTTTTGCTTTCCAGACTGATAAAACCTAAAATATTCGAGCAATTGGCCTGATATTTTACTTACATGGAACAGTGGTATTGACGTTCAATTTGGAAAAATATTTGGTTCATTTAACGAAAAATTTATATTGAATTTTTATCTCCAACCAATATAGGTTCTTATGTTCAAAAATGCTCCATGTATGGGGCAGTTTCGAACTTGGAAGGGGCACTTTTGAACAGCGATATATTTTTTTTGCTGAATAAAAGAACTTTTAAATTTTATTTTTATATTAATTTTTTAATAAGAACTTATTAATAGAACTCAAAATTAATACTTTTGTTATATCATATTCATGTAGTTGTAAAAAAATAAAAACAAAAATCCACAAAGATTAATAAAAAAAAAGCTAAATCTAAAACTTGTATTTTTAAGTAAAAGCTGGATTTTTAGTGAATAAGAATAAGCTTAAGCTAGCTAGTTAAAGATGTTTTCTAGTAATAGGTATTTTAAAATAGCCAACGCTAAGTTCATTAACTTTTAGCTTTTTTTTCAAGCGTAAGCTTCAATTTGTATGAATAAAAATAGCTGAAACTAGAATATTTTAGTTAAAGCTACAAAAATTTCAAGATTTGTTCGACCTGTCTAGAAAGCTTCAACTATGTCTTATTTTCAGTATTCAATAGCTCAAAAATGAGACAGAGAACGTATGGACGCAGAGACTGACGGACGATATGACAAAAACATTTTTTACCTGAAACCAATACTTGCCCTATATAACAGATGACAAATTGCTTGATTAATTGCTTGAAGCTGATAAAATTTTCTCTTAAATGTCTTAAATATTTAAAAAAAAAACTAATCGGGGCAGTGCCCCAACACGCTTGTTCAAATCTACCCCAACTGTTCCAGTGACATAAAATTTATTATAAATATTTAACTGAAATATATCCAGTAACAAACTTACCGTAATTACGTTTAAAATTTATTTTTCCTCCAAAAAAAATTATTCCTGTTTTAAAATCGCGCAGTAATTTTTTTTAAACGCTTACAACTAAAAAACGAAAACAAAACGCTTCCACTAGTAAAAGGACCTTTCACCTCTAAGTCCGAGAGACAACTGGGAGAATGAAGGAAAGTCAATGAGGTTAATGGATATGGTATTGACAGGTTATGGAACGTACGATCGCTCTATAGAGCTCGAGCTGCTCAGCAGCTAGCCGATGCCCTGTCAAAATATAAAGCTGACATAACAGCTCTTCAAGAAATCAGATGGACAGGGAATGGTGTTCTACAGAAGAAAGAATATGACATATACTATAGCTGTCATACAAAACACCATGTGCTCGGGGTAGGCTTCCTAGTCAGCGAAAAAATGAAGTCTACCATCATCGGCTTTAACGCTATAAGCGAAAGGCTATGCACCCTTCGCGTGCGAGGCAAATTTACGAACATCAGCCTCATTAACGTTCACGGACCTACGGAGGAGTCCTCAGACGAAGAAAAAGAGACTTACTACGAACAAGTCGAGAGGGCCCTCAATGCCTGTCCAAGGTATGATGTTAAAATCATCCTTGGGGATTTGAACGCAAAAATAGGTCGGGAGCCGGTATTCAGGCATTACGCAGGCACCCATAGTTTGCATGAGAACACTAATGACAATGGACTTCGAGTCTTAGAATTGGCAGCATTGAAAAACATGGTCGTTGCGAGTACCAGGTTCCCGCGTAAAGATATCTACAAAGCCACCTGGGTATCACCTGATGGAGTCACTCGTAACCAAATAGACCACGTGTTGATAGACCGTCGCCACTACTCGAACTTGATGACGGTACGAACGTACCGAGGTGCCAATATCGACTCGGATCACTATCTTGTTGGTATGGTTTTCCGAGGGCGGATTGCCTTGCGAAGACGCATTGCATCCGCCGATCAGGTTCGAATCAACACGGCTGCCCTGCGCAATGAAAACACCAGTAACACCTTTGGTAATGCGTTAGGACTCGCCCTAGAATCACTTGATTTAGGGAGAGTAAGTCCTGGAGCCAGTATGCTGGGCTCAAATGAGAAGTGGACACGCCTTAAGAATATTGTCATTAGTACTGCCAACTCCATCTTAGGCAGCAGTCGTAAAAATCGGAACGACTGGTTTGATGATGAATGCAAGCTAGCGACTGAACGTAAGAATGTTGCGTACCGAGCAATGCAACAATATCATAGAACGCGGGTACGCGAAGAGGAATATAAAGAGCTCAGAAGAACAGAAAAACGGCTTCACAGACAAAAAAAATCAGCTTGGGAGAAGAACCTAATCTGTGAAATAGAAAACAGCCGAGAGCGAGGTCCGCACCAGGCGCGAAAGTTCTACCAATCCGTCCGAAACATGAGGCAGTACACACCACGCTGCACATACTGCAAGGACGGAGAGGGAAATCTGATCACCAATCCTGAAAGCATACTGGAGCGATGCGAAGTGTACTTTAATGAATTTCTAAATGGTCAGCTCACTGCAGAAGTGGAGGCTCCACTACTTCAAGAAGAATACCCTATGTTGCCGCCACCAAGCATAGAAGAGGTTGAGAAGGCTATAGGCCGGCTTAAACAGAACAAAGCCCCGGGAGCCGATGGCATACCAGCCGAATTATTCCATCACGGCGGGCCAGCCTTACGTCAAGCTATTCATGATATTATAGTACAGGTATGGGAGCAGGAAGAAATGCCAGAAGACTGGCGAAAAGGTTTAATATGCCCCATACATAAGAAGGGAGACGTCACAACGTGCAGCAATTATAGAGGTATCACGTTGTTGAGTATCGCCTATAAGATAATCTCCTCTATCTTACAAGACCGGATAACCCCATACGCTAAAACCGTCATCGGACAATATCAGTGTGGTTTCATTCCAGGCAAATCAACAACTGATCAGATCTTTACCCTTAGGCAGGCGATGGAAAAATGCCTAGAATTTAACATCCCAACATACCATCTGTTTATAGACTTTAAGGCCGCCTATGATAGCATAGCCAGGGTAGAACTTTACAAAGCCATGAGAGAATTCGGCATCCCAAACAAATTGACACGACTATGTAGGTTGACCATGACCAACGTAACAAGCCAAGTAAAAATAGCCGGATTGCTATCCAGACCAATCAACATCTTTAATGGACTCCGACAAGGGGACGGTTTGGCCTGCCTCCTCTTCAACCTGGCGTTGGAGAAAGCAATCCGTGACTCTGGCACGGCAACAAGAGGGACCATCGTCAACAGGTCCAGCCAGTTACTGGCTTACGCAGACGACATCGACATCATCGGAAGAACCGAACAAGCTGTACACGATTCCTTCTTCCAGATCGAGCAGGCGGCACAAAATCTGGGGCTGCACATTAGTGAAGGTAAAACAAAGTACATGGTGGCGTCGAATGCGAGAGGAACAGTTGGTCAAACAATCAAGGTTGCGGAGCACGAATTTGAAGTGGTGCAATCCTTTAAATACCTTGGGTCAATAGTAGCAGCCGATAACAATATAGAAGAAGAAATACGGGGGCGGCTTCTCAAATCCAACAGAGCCTACTATAGTCTGTCAAAGCTCTTCAAATCCAGAAATCTCACCATAACTTCAAAACTGCTGCTGTACAGGACCATGGTCCTGCCAGTACTCACATATGGATCCGAGACTTGGGTGCTTAGCAAAAGGCACTCCGACCTCTTAGCTGCGTTCGAGAGAAAAGTCTTAAGGAGAATTGTTGGCCCCGTATGTGAGGAAGGACGATTCCGGAGACGGTACAATCATGAACTGTACGCAATCTACCTTGAAGCAGATATCGTGACAAAAATTAAGCTCGGTAGACTCCGGTGGGCAGGGCACCTAGCTCGCATGAGCGAAGAGGAACCTGCTCGGAAAGTTCTTTGTGGTACATTCTATGGTAGACGACAGCGTGGTAGACCATGCTTGCGCTGGAGAGATGGCGTAGACCAGGACGCCCGAAGCCTTGGGGTGCGCAACTGGATGGCGTCGGCTAGAGACCGGGATAGGTGGAGAGACTTGTTGAAAGAGGCCAGGACCGGAACCCGGTTGTCGAGCCGATGATGATGATGATTGACAGGTTAAAATTTTAAATTACTTTTAAAAAAGAGTAATAAAGTAAAATTTTATAAGTATTGTTCAAATGTGCCCCGTGTTCAAATGTGCCTACTCTCCCCTAAATATTAATATTACGCTCATAACATTTTGCTCGGCTGGTATTATCGGGGTAGCTATACCCTGACAGACATGTGGTTCATTCGTATTCTATGGTGTCTATACTTGATTTGTGTCACGGGTATAATGCTCTGCATGCTCCCTGCGGAATATTTAATTTAGATGTTCCCAGCAAAGACTGCCAAAAGTACATTATTCCTATTATTCATTATAAGAAAAACTTTTGGTTTGGAAAATTGAATGAAATCGCTCTAAATTTCGAACAAAACTTAGAAATAAGCAATACAAAGGAAACCCGACGTTCATTTTATAACCTTATCTCAAAGTTTGATGAACAGTGTAGATAGGACAGCATAAGGGAAGTGCCAGTTCACAGCGAATATACGGCCGACCGCAACACAATTTATGTGAACGGAATTATTTTCGCTATGAACACGATTCAAATCTAATTTCGACAATTTTCGAAATGAGGGTAGAGCTTGCAAGCCTGAACTATGTCCCACATCGAGAAGACTTATCAATATTTTGTAGCCTTTGTAACATGCAGGTGAGCGTAACGTCTGCATAGGAGTATGCTGTATGCCTAATTCTTAAGGAATTAACTGTTTTTCTTGGCAGAGCCCTGAAAACCAAAGAAGAGGTTCTAAAAATAATGAAGTGCGAAGGTAATCCATACCTTTTTTTCAACTTTCTATACAGCTTTAACTTATAGAAAGAAAATAATTAACGAAGCATTTTACTATTGAAAGCCAAAGAAAATAAATATCATTTATATTGTGTAAACATTATATAATCTCAATTCGGGCAGATTACTCTGAAATGTATTTTTGAGAAGCAAAATAAGTCTACCTATCTATCTATCTTATTGTTGTAAGTAACGATCAAATTTCAATACTTCTAAGGGCTTCAGTCAAATACCTCAAGTCTAGGTAGCAGTTTTAAAAAAAACCCTTAAAAAAAAGAAATGTTTCTTTCTCGCATATGAATTTATGCACACTATACTGCTTGAACGAACTCATGTAATATATAGAATTTTAATGCTTTGTGAATTTCCATTATATTCTTTCGCTAAGCTCAGTAAGATTCCAATAAAACATGACCATATTCCCTTTTTCTCAGTACACATATCTAATAAAAAAGAAAAAAATATAAAATTTAAATCCTCCTTCTTCAGGTAAGATAAATCCCCAAAAACATCCTTATTTGGTTTTGCTCCCATAGATACTGCTGCATGCATACAATAGAAAGGTAGATCCCATCATCATCATCATCGACATCGTTTAGCTCTTCAATCGATATAAATTTTCTCATAGGTTTATAAAATTTATTCCCATCAGTTCCTGAGAAAAATGTAAATCCTCATTCATATTTTTCTTTAGGAGCCAGAGCGCAGCGGAACCACCATCATCTGCCATCCATCAAAATAGAAAAAGAATTTCCACGAATCGAGGATTTCTCCTTCATCGGTATTCCGAGAGCTGATTTTCTCCGATGCCACCAACAGAAATTATTCGGTGTTGTAGTCGATAGAAATATTCAAATACAAATTTGCAATTTAAAATGAAATTCACGAGTTCTTTGAGCTACTCTCATTCTCATTCACATTCAGATCCACCAGATCCACACCGCCACTACAATAAAACACCCGAATCGAATAATGGTTTTTCAATAAAATAATTTTGAAATGTTGAAGGATCTCCCCCCAACACAACCCCCTCCTGGCAATGCTAATGATTATCATCAGCATAATAAAACATTTTTTGCTGCTGCCTCTCTCCCTTTAACTTCGAGTTCGTTCAAGTTTACAAGGAAGCAGCATTATCATCATTATCGAATATATCCTGGTAGACTTTTAACATAAATACGAGTATCCTTCCTTGGCTCGTGAGTTTGAAGTAGTCTATCTATGAATTTTATCTTCTTCGATTTTATCTGGCAATGAATTTCAATTCGAATAATGAGCGGAGAATGATGCTCCTGATGGAGGTCCTTTTTTTTCTTGAAGGGAGGGAGTGAAAATGTGGGTTTTTATTGGCAGCAGATCAAAAAACTAGCCACACATCTGGTTCTTTAATGAGAAGTACCTCTTGTTGTATTTTTTTTTTCAAGTTTCTCTCGAATTTTTTAGATTGTTATATAACAACCATTTGGAGGAAGTTCTATTTTAGGATACTAATTGCTGATAAGATTTTTTTATGGCTCATTTAACAGCAGGAGGGATGTCTTGCAACAAGAAGATGGCAATTTTATATAATTACCGGCATTGCTTTTCAAAAAGTGAGTGATAGTTAGAGTGACCATCTGCCCTTGCCTGTATACTGAATAGAGTGAAGTAGATGCTTAGATCTTAAATTAAACTTTTAAACTTAAACACAGTTTTTTTTTCATTCCATTTTACAGATTCATCTCTTGGTAAAAATTAAAATGAAATGAATGACCCCAAAGTGTAAGTAATGTAGGAATGGAAGGGTAAGTGCAAGGATTTATTGGAAATATTAGGTATTGGGTGCCTCCCTGAACCATCCTGGTTTCTGAATGAAGTTAAGGACGCTTTTTAGCGGCAAAAATGAGACGTCGCCCAGTTTTTCGAGGGCATACAATAGATTTGACAGAAGTTGCCAAAATCTACGGGCACCAATTGAAAAACCTTTTTTTATTTTCTCCACTCTGGTTTTTTAAATCAATTCTTAAAATATTAGATATCAAGTGAAAGTACCACGACTCTTAAAAAAATACGCTTCAACTTAAAATTTCAATCAGTTGACTAAGAACTTGATAAATCGCCGCGTTCACCTACGTATGCAAGGGTATCCGGATATGTTTGTGTTGTTGTAATCCCATAGGAAAAATCAGCTGATGAACGAAACAGCTGATGTCAAGCAGAAATCTAAAGCTATCCAAAAAATTTTGATATACTAAACTATCCAAGGGGAATTTTGAAGAACAGCTGTCATACTCGTATCAGCTGATCTATTTTCTTTTGTGCCGAACTGTATCTTTTTAACATTTGTTACGTCTAGTACTAATTTACTAATTTAGAAAAGTAAAGTTTGTGAGTAGTTGTGCTTGTTGCATTAAAGATCTCATTAGGATCATACTGCAAAGCTTTTATTTTTTGAACTTCAGATTGTTTCTTGATATACATAGAAGGTATTAAACTCAAATTCTTTTAGGGTTTTCATAGAAGTATGAATAGACCTTAACTCTTAAACATGACTTGTTATGGGATAATAATGGATATATTTAGAGCTGAGTTTTCACAAAAGGATTCTTATAAGACTATAAGGCTAGGCGCACACATTCAATTTTTAGTTTCGCAACTGTTTAGTTGCTAAAATGAAACATATGGGCTTATATGGGACACCGCGCACTTAGAGCAACTCGATTCGAGCAACTAAAAAGTTTGTGTTTTGACACAAACTAAACGATTGCCTAAGCTGTTTTCTATAAGCGCAAGAGAGAAAAGAGTATGAGCGTGAGTAAAGAGTTGCCAGTGCGCGGTTCTCTTTCAACTGGTGATTAAAGTATTTGATTTCGATCACAGTTGCCAGTGCGCGACTAGCCTAAGGTTATATAAGCTTATTGCAAGCAGAGAAAATAGTTTAGCTACAAGTTTTAAGTTGTCTTAATCTGTAAAAGTGTTTACCTTGTTATGAAACTTAGTTCAGTTTCAGTACTGGAGCTCTCTTCGATACGAGTGCTGCGAATAAACAGTTTTTTTAAGTTTCAATATAACTACCAGTTCTTGGTTTTCATTATTTTTGAAAAGTTTTTCGGTAATATTTATATGTATGTACGAGTACCTTGTACAGTAAATTCAGCACTGAAAAATATCTTTAAGTCATGTGTTCACAATCCAAATGCTTTGATTATGCCAAAGAAAATTGTTTGTCCCCAAAAATAAACTTCCCATCTATCATGTATAATTCCTACAATTCTTCATTTTTAAGCCTAGTACGCAGATCGGGAAAAATTTTGTCTCCCATATATTTTTTTTCCTGGGACAAATTTTGTCTCGGATATTATTCCGAGCAGTATGCAGTTCGCGTGCAAAATTCATACTATTGTGAATTGCTGTACAAAATGTCTCCACTAAATTTTGCCAGGAAAAAGAATGATACAAGTATTATTTTGCGGGACAAATTTTGACAGCTACCGTATTTCCGAAAGTGATTTTTGTCAAAATTGTTTTTATGTAAAAGGTGCTGATGCTTCTCTTGAAAGCATCGAGAGGAGATTCCAAAAAGGTATGAACGACTTTTGTAAGACAACCCGTTCCAGAGATGAACTAAAAAACACATTAAATTATATTTATTCTCTCAAACTTAAAACTTTTGCGCGAGATTTGGAAAAGTTTTGTAGAGATTGAAATTGTAAAGATAAAATTTATCTTGTCTCGATCTGCGTACTAGGAGTTATGGTATGTAAATGAAACATTTTTAGTTTTTCTTTACCTTCATAAGATCATAAATGTGCAAAATTGGTTTCCATTATTCTATTTTTTTTTTTGAAATAACTACGTATGTAGCAGACGTAACAAGTTGTAGTAAATTAGGCGTGTAGTTGATTCGGCCAACCCTGGTCGAGTTTTTTGACTTTGACAGTAAATGTTACCTATCCCCTTTTGGTCGTTCGCCAACGAATCGGATACTAAAGTATCTTAGATACCCTATCGGACTACGAGGTGAACGCGACCAATAGCAATTTTTTGAACAACGATAATATCAAGTTTATGGATAGAACTATTCACAATAGACCCTCACACTATGAAAACAATTCAAATAAAATGATGTCTGGCAACGATAACACTGATTCATAAATTTTGTTTATAAATATCAAATTTCGTATTTATAATGGACAACAGCATAAAGAGCCAACCAAATATTTATCATTTCATTAATCTTAAAATAATTTGTAAGAATTAACAAAAAAAAAAAAAACTTTTTTTCTAGAAATTTGGTCACCTTACAGATGGCAGATGAAGATTTCTCTTTATTCGACGAGCAATCAATTTGATTTTTCTTTGACTTGTTTCTATTTTGCCTCTTCCTTCTTGGACTTTTTTTTTGTATATATTCTAAGGATTCTTTTTTGTTTTGGCCAACAAGATAGAATGAACTTTTCTACTATGTACCTCCTTGTAAGACTTCGAGGGTACATTCGTACATCTGTCTTCACTTTATTATATAGTATGTATAGGTAGTTGCAGTATTTTGGTGCCTTAGGGCTTAATGTCTTTGGATATTGATCGGGATGTGAGTTCAACTTGGTGATTTTTTTTAACTTTATAAGATAAAAAAGTTTATTTCCTTATTTAATTTTTTTTTGAATTTTATTTCAGCCGCAGTAATAAAACTAAATTTAAAGAAAAGTTGTGGGTGGCTATGGACAAGGATCAGAAATGAATTCCTTAAATGTGAATATTGATTTTGGCTGAAGTACGATGAAATAATTTTCATGTATATGAGAAGGACTAGGTCTTTAATTTTGGGTTGTATTATGATAAATAGCAAAAGCCAGAACATCATAAAATTATTTAGGGTATTTCTAACTTCTTCAAGGTACATAAATATTGTATAAATAGCAAGGTGCACATCCCCAAAGACATACATAAGTTATTTGTTTTATTTTGATACTTTTATTTTATGTTTCTGTTCTTAAAAGGGCTTACATATATGTTACTAGGGTGGAGCACTAAATCACCAACAAAAAATATGTCAGTAAAATAAATTAAAAAAAATTACAAGAAAACGTTGATTCTAAAAATAAAACTTAAAAAAAAGTGTAAGAAATTGCACCTTAAAGCAAAATTTCTTGGAGAACTTTGTTATGCATATTATAATCTAGGTTTTATTTTTTCTTATAATTGACGCTTACTCAAGGGGTTATGACTACCCTTAAAATGTTTTAACACAGTTCGAGCGCTTAGGAGATAGAGGGAGAATTGAGTAGGAGATAATGATGTGCATTTGTCTTAAATGTATGCATATGGTATTGAAATGGCAAGTAAAAACAGAGTTGGGTAAAGAAGTCTACATTCGTGTGGTACGCCTAAAAAAGAATCTCTTAACTTGACGATACTTTCGAAGTTAGGTTCAGGGCTATACTGATGAGCATTCCAAGCAGAGTGGGTATTACGCTGAGTACAACTGCCTATTAGAACAGACCAACGTTTGAAAAAGTAGCGATAAAACAGTTACAAGGTGTTCCAATGAACCAAATGTTTCCGTAATCGATCTCTAGCCAATTAGTTATAAAGCTCTATTCTGTGTTCTATCCAGGAGGTGCAGAGATGTTTTGGATGCACCTGACCAAATACGGGAGTTATACTCTAGTTTTGGGCGTATGTATGCTTTATAAGAATTATGTTTTTGCTTTAAGTATGCTTTGCAAATAATAGTTGCTAGATTAGAAGGGGAAAAAGAGTCGGAAAAAATCTAGGCCGCACGATTGTTAATGCCCCATATAACAATACTGTTCAAATCTGAGTTTAATCAGTCTGCCGTTGCATCTCGGTATTCAAAGAAGAGGGACGTGAGTCAGGAAAGGAGAATGAAAAACTAAGGATGCTATCATCACCGAAGCAGTTTAGTGGATTAGCAGTTTCAGACAGGAGATCATTTATAAAAATTCAAAATAGTGTTGGAGACAATACGGAGCCTTGAGGTAAATCAGCATTTATTTTACGAAATTCAGACTTGAAACCGTCTAAAACAATTTATTTTGAACGGTCAGAGAGGTAATTAATAAACCAGCGAAGAAGTAGTAATCCATTAATGCTAAAAGCATGCATTTTCGATAAAAGAGCTTGATGCCAAACTCTATGAAATGCCTAAGAAATATCAAGTGCAACAATTTTACTTTCTCTGACCGATCGATATAAGGATTCGTTTCACTTTTCAGTAAGAAAAGCCATTAAATCGCCAGTGAACAGACAGTCATTCACTACTATTGCACTACTACCCAAAGGGGAAATAGCTGTGTTTTATAGATAAAAGCGCAAAATTTTAAACAGCCTTTTGTCAAGGTATTAGTATGATACTATTTAACAATTTACTAACTTTACTGTAATTAGCTTTCTTAATTTTAAACATTTTGTAAACACAAGTTGGCGCCAAATTAATCACCCTATCGGAAGATGTTATAATTTTTGCAAATGGCGTCGTACGTCAACTATAATATTTGACATTTGTGAACTAAACAGCCGCATTATACAAACAGACAACCAATAGAGCGCTATACTCTGCAAGAGCGTGGAAGAATTGTGTTGATTTTTTTGATCAGTCGGTGGTCTTAGCACAGCGTGAATTTCAAAGTCCAAACTCCTAGTCGTGTTCCAAACATTCTCGCGCTTAGCTACTCGACTAAAACCACAGGAGACTATGAAGAATGAAGAAACATCAATCAGACGAATTTTAGGAAGAGACTTAAGCATTTTCCAGTACAAAGTTCAAACAGTGCATTAGATAATGCCTGCTGACCGTCCGTTGCATTTGAATTACTATCAAGCCATCCTCAATCTCAATAACGAAGAGAACGATTTTTGACGAAACTTATCATGATCGAAGAAGTGCATGTTGCCTTAAGCGGTTACGTCAAGAAGCAAAATTTTCATTTCTGGGACACTAAAAATCCGCGTGTGATGCACGAAGAGCCATTACATCCACTCAAATCCACTGTGTGGTGCGGAGTTCACGCGAGAGGAGTAATTGAAGCGTATTTTTTTTATGAGGATGCCATCGGCAATTCGGTTACTGTTACTGGCGAACGCTAAAGGGTCATGATAAATGACTTCTTACTTCCGGAATTGGATGAGCGGGGCTTGGGGAACATGTGCTTTCAACAACACGCTGCAATCCCACACACAGCACGAGCCACAATTGATATTGTGAAGGAAGCGTTCAACTCCTATTGATGTTCCTCGAAGTAGCGGGCTTATGCCAATCAGGTTCAGTCAATCGAAGTCCTTTAGAAAAATATTCGACAGGAGTGAGAACAGTTATCACCGGTAAGTTATGGAAAATGCAATAATGCGGGCCCAAATGTGTATCACCCATTTGACGGATATCATCTTTTCCACTTAACAAAATAAAATGCACGACTAGGTCGCAGGAACTTGCTCCCATGTAATAGACTAGGAATTTTAAAAACGAATGTAATTAGAGAAAACTGTTCATAAGATAAAATTAATTTTTTATATTCTTTTAGTAGTAAGAGACAAAAACAGAATGCTATGCAAATATGAATTGAGGCATTGAGAGCAGAAATGGCGTAACCCCAATATGCACTTATTGAGAAAATCACGGTTTAAAAAGTTAACGAAAAAGAAATGTTTGTTATTGGCTTCCTATTTAAAATAATAGTTAATAAACTTCAGTTATGGCATAACTTGTGGGATATCTTATTTTTAAGACCTTAATCTTCTCTTTAAATTATTAATTACTGGATTTTATGTGGGTTACACCACTATTATTTCTTGGATATTGGAATAAAGTTAAAAAAGAAAGTTGGTTACGCCAATAATTTGAAAAACAGGTTATGAAAAGAACAAATTTATTATCGCTTTTAAGTACAAAATAGTTAGAAAGTTAAGTTTAAGTTTACACTACTATGATAGGTACTTTCATTCTACTTCGTCATCTACGTACTCAACCAGCCCAACGACCACAGTGGATCGACCCCATACAATTAGACGTGAAAAAGTCAATGTCTAAAATTCTAAAAAATTCTATTTCTTATCTATAACGGATAACTATTTAGTCTGAAAACACCTTTTTTTTCTTCTTTAAACCAGTTTAGCATGGAATAAATGACCTCCAAACTTGAAAGTGAAAAGTCTTTTTTTGATCTGGTGCGTTTAAGTTTTTTAAAAAAATAATTGTTAAAATTACAATTTTAAGTGAAATTGAAAAAAAATAATGGCAGATGTTCGTAAAGGTATTTACTTTTATAAATCTGTATTGAAATTGTCTTAGTTTGTTTGTTGAATAAAAAAATTGTGTTATTCAAAGAACAAAAAAAAATAGTTTTAACGTGTAACGTGCAACGTGTGTTGCTTTAAAAATAAATTATGTGTTTTGGATAGCGATGGACGTCTACTTTCTGGAAATATATGTGATAAACCTTGCAAAGATTTGCAAAGCCCTTTTTTTGCCCACTTTTTAGGAAGAGATTTCTGCGTCCCAAGGAAGGGATTTTTTTAAGTTTGGTGTTCGAATTCCAAATCGACTCCGACAAAAAAACTTTTATAACATATTTCGAACTAGTTAAATTCATCAGAACCAAGAAACTTTTAAAATACTGCTAAGCTTAAGAGAATCATCAGTTCAAAATCAGCCAGTTTTGATTTAAATTGGAAGTCGGCTGGAACGGCTTATTCTATAACATAAAAATTGACTAGAGGTGTTCGAAATTTTTAAAGACTTAAACAATGCAATAGAATAGAATAATTTTCTACATTTATGAACATTATAGATGGGGGCAGATATTTTCCAAGAAGATTAGAATTTTTCACGTCTAAATGTATGGAGTCGATCCACTGTGCGACGTCTCTGTCCATAGAAACAGTTTTCAATTTTTTATAAAATTCGTGGTACGAGTAATTCGCTGGGATAAAATTAAGTAACTCCAATAAGTTTTTCTTTTTTGCTTCACTTACGGCATTCCATTTTGGAAACAATAGTTCGAGATCTGTGATGAGTGCAGGTGTTCTTTTTTTCAAAATCACAGTATCAAAAAGCACGCCTTCGTTATTACTGTACTTGTAAAAAATATTGAAAGGTGTCTTTTTCAGAAATTGTAGCCATTGAATTTTAAGCCATTCCACCTTCCCTTTATTTACATTAATTTTCCGATTTGTTATATTCTTTTCCAATTTTTTCGTCAAAAACATCATAGATTCATCCATAATAATAATTTGAAATGGATCCTTCTTTCTTGCCGCTGCTATAACCCTCTGCCAATTCATAGGGCCAAAAATGTCTTTAAAATACTTTTTCTGCTTTTCGATAAGACCAAAGTCTTGGTCACAAGGTATAAGTAAGCCTGGCCACTCATAAGAATTTTGTGATCGATTTGATTGACAAGATAGTCACTATGAGAAACAGTATATTGGCACAAAACGGACGGCTTCTATTTTTCCCAAGTGGGTTACACCATTTCTGCTCTAGGAAAAGTTCCGTGCAGAAACAATGTTTCAGCATTTTTGCATTGATTTATGAGCAAATATAAGTTGCTTCTTTTCTGCGTTTGAAGATAATTTATTTTTGACCATTTTGGATTATAAAGTCAAAATTGAAACAAGTGAGGGTTACGCCACTTCTGCTCTCAATGCCTCAATTCATGTAAGAACAAAAATTATAAGTTCTTGTAGTGGTTTCCTTAAAAAAAGCTTTTATATACAAAATTCTTAAAAGATTTTTAAGAAAAAAACTTGGTATGCTAACTTTAAGTTTGTATTACTGTACGAATGAAAATTAAATTTCCAAAAAAATATTGAGACGTTTTTGAAATATCGAATTTTCCAAAAAATAATGATTTTTTTTTTCAAAAATTCAAAAAATATTTTTTTTTTTAAGTTTTGAAATGCAATGGGTCTTAAACTTTTTAGAAGCATTTCTACAAAAAATTTCATTCAAATCCGTTTTGTCGATAATGAGTAATTCAAAATTTAAAAAAATGGTTCTATGGTAGGTACAAGCTGTAATATCTTAATTTCAAATTTTGTTTTATTAAATTAAAGATCGTTAAAATTAATTTAAACAAAAAAATTTTTATCAAAATTCTAGGCTCCGTTTTCGAGAAAAATACGATTTTTGAAAGCCATTTTTGGACATTTGTATGGTGGGTACCTTTATTTTTAGGTAAAATAAACCTTTTTTTCATACATCTTGTAGACTATTTTGATAAACTTTTATTTATCAAGTTTGAAAAAAATCTAATAAAAGGTTTTCGAAATATTGAGTTTTGAAAAAAAAATTTTGAAATTTTTTTTAAAAATCAAAAAAAAAAAAAATTTTTACTTGCGACTTATAGGTACTATAAGGCAAGTCATGCATTCGTAAAAAAAATCGAACTCGAGATTTTGATCAAAGTTGACATTACGATGATAGCGAAGACTAAAAAAGTGGATCTCGCAATTCTGTCTGTCTGTCTGCCCGTTCGATTGCAGCTAAACGGCTCGGCCGATTTTCTTCAAACTTGGTAGATATGGGTTTTAAATTTTTCCCCCTAGATGTTTTTTGATTTGTGTTTTTAAGACCAAAAATAACGGTACCTGCCATACGAATTTTTTTCGAAATTTTATAAACATTTTTTTTTCTCAAAAACTGTTCGACAGATTTTAAAAATAAAAACACAAAAAAATTTAATTTAATTAAAGCTAGGTACTTGTTGAAAAAAATTTCAGAAAAATGGTTATTGAGGGTACCCCCCATGGAACCATTTTTTTGTTTTTGATTTTCTCAAAAACGGTACAACCTATTTTAATCATTTTTTTTGCTGAGGCTCCCCAAAAACCTGAATAGAATTGTGTACTCAAATTTTCAAAAAAATTTTTTTTGGATTTTTAAAAAAAACTTCAAATTTTTTTTTAAGACTCAATATTTCGAAAATCCCTTGCTAGATTTTTTTTAAACTTGATAAATAAAAGTTTCTCAATATAATCTACAAGATGTAAGAAAAAAAAAATTTAATTTTACCTAAAAATAAAGGTACCTACCATACAAATGCTAAAAAATTAAAAAAAATGGTTTTCAAAAATCGTATTTTTCTCGAAAACGGCGCCTAGAATTTTGATAAAATTTTTTTTATTCTAACAATAATAAAACCTTTAAATTGGCGTACCAAAATTTTTTCTCAAAAAGCTTTTAAAAAGTTTGTACATAAAAGCTTTTTTTTAAGAAACCACTACAACGACTTATAATTTTTATTTTTGCATAAATTCATATTTGGATAGCATGTGTAGGAAACCAGCGGATGAGAGAACTTATGTCAGCACAGGAATTAGTCAGGCGAATAAACCTATCAATTCAATTAAGTTATAGTGTAGCAAAAAGCGTATTTTAGTTCCACTTCTTTTGAAGAAGAACTCATACGAAAAACAATAAATAGTTTACGAGGCAAAATAACTAAGCTCTATGTGAAATACATAAAAAAAACAAACATCTAGTCAGGTCAATAACAAACAACAAAGAAATGAAAGTCTGCCAAGGAAATATCGAATAAAAAGTTACCGCTCACTCATTTATTTTGTTCACACAGTTACACGAAACAATCAAAACGAATAATCAGAAAATCTCAACTGTTATACAATAATGTAGTAACAATAAGTGAAATCACCCGAAGCTACAAAACACAACAAAACTACATGTTAGAACAGAGCTAAAATTCCAACTCGAATTGAGACTAACTTCAGTCCAATTGGATTTGATTCAATTCCAATTAGTTCCAAGTAGCCGGCGTCCATTGCAATTAGGTTTCATTAGGGAAGTAGGCAGCCGACATTGTTCTTTTTAGTCTGGCCGTCAAACACATCACATCGCAAAAAGAAAATCGACGCAATAATTAATACTGTTAGTGGTGAGTCTTTGTTGTAAGAGATATAGCATTAGACAAATATAACAAAGTGAACAATTTTGCCAGGGTGTCGAGCCATACAACTTAGGCCATTAAAAAACCTTTTTTGTTGGCGAAGAAAATTTTACTACGACGAGAAAATGTCGACGCAGAGAAAAAGGATACAAATCCTAAACGAACAAGGTAAATTTTAGTTTATTAACATAAAATACGTAATCAGGTTAAATCCTGAAAAAGAAAAATAAGAAGAAAATATAGAACTAGATAGCTAGGCGTGAATTCTTAAAACTAAGTTTGTTTCTTATGTCTACAGGTGCTACGACAAGAATATGGCGCGACCGTACAGCATAAAGAAATTTTCAAGATACACGTGGCGGCCAGACGATATTATTACGAATATTCCAATTATTACAATCTTCAGATCACTTTAGATCTCATCCTTTAGATATCATTTCGATTAGTTCGATTTATTCCAAGATCGTAATAAACATATTCATATCAGCAAGTCACATTTTTTCAAGAATTCAGTTTACCTAAAGCAAATTCACCGTGCATTTATTTTAAAGTCAAGAATTACACCAAAGTACAAAATCGTCGATATACATACATCTATATCAAAATCCTGTTCTGTCTTGCGAACAGAACACTCGAAAATCGTTACGCAGTTCCAAGGAACATTTAATAGATATATATACTTACGGTAGTTCTCGGACGCAACAAAAGTCCAGAACGAAAATTTCAAGATACGTCAGACAATATAGTTGCATGGAAATCCATTCATGCGAAAGCACAGTCACGTGTCCACCAATTTTCTCAGCAGTACAGTCAAATCAAGTCACCTGATAATTAGTCAAGTCATCTAGCAAGTCTAACCCCTATTCAAGAAACTACAATCAAGTCCAGAATCACATTACGATCGTCGAGCAGAATGCAAGTGCCGAAAGTGCATCGAAAATGGGCAAAGAATCACCTGTTATTCAAGGATATGATAAGTTTCCTCACGTGTTTAAACCTCAAGGATAAATAAAAATGCAGAGAGCTAAGTTACTAAAACATAACGAGCAAAAATAAGTATATTGATTTTTTTATGATATTGGTATTTAAGAATTAGTATTCTGAAGAGTGAACATAGTGAAGAAAGTTTATTTTTGATTCAGTTTTCTGATACGAGAAATCTTAGCGAGAATCGTCCATCATAGATAGTCGACTCGAACGACAGATTTGTTTCTGAATTCTATAGGAAATCTTTTAAAGTCTTGAATTTTGATATTGATACGCGTAAAGAATTTTGTTTTGATTTTTTTTTACAAGCGAAAGAGCTATCATTAACGTATATTTGAAAAAGAAGGTAATTTAAAGTAAATTTAATCGAAAAGAAAGTCTCAGTAAGAGTAAATTTGAAAATCGCGATAATTTTCTATAAAGCCACCAACGAGAGAAAGTATCTGAAAGTATGATACAAGAATAATATAAATTTTTGTTCTGAAGTTCCTGTATAGATAAGTTCCATTATGATGATAACGTAAGGATAATTTTCTGTTGATTAAAGATTTTAGTAGCGTAGGTCACTCTTTAGAAGAATTATGTAAATTCTTCATCTCCTCTGAAGTTTCCGAGTTGATAAATTTTCGGTCAAAAGAAGAGAAAGAAAATTGATCGTGAGTAAGAATAATTTTAATTTGGGAACGAGTATAGTCAATTTGAAGGTATCATCTAATAACGAATGCTGAACATCAATCATCTGAGTACAAGTGCACTTCTACAAGGAAAGTTTGGTGAGTGATTTTTATGGATAAAATTTATTACTTTTTATTTTTATACACTGATTAAAGATATATTAATTTAATTAATTGAACTATATTTTGAGTATTGGAAAGAAACGATTTTTTTTGAGATTCATATTTGGTAATGATTTTAGTAAAAATAATTCTACATTTTATTTTTTTTTGACGTCCTTTATTTCGGTATGTTTTGTAAGTTTTTTTTTGTATCTAAACGGTAATAAGATATTTTTTGCGAGACGTGATTGAAAGTAAGATTCTTTCAATACGTCGTATAATTAATACGAGAAATTTCAATATCTAGCATGAAGATGAATTCAATTATGGAATTTAACATTTTGAGATAATACGATCAAGAGTAAAAACGATAATTCTTGAAAACTTAAGTAAATAAGCTATTCGAGCGAGCGGAGGTATAGTGAGATATAAAACGAATGTATAGATATAGCTAGATATAAAGATTATAAGAGAAAAATCCTATAGTATAGAGTAAGAAGCTAAGTTAAATAATATGAAAAGTTTTTGTGTATGAATAAAGTCTAAGAAAATTCAAAAGTTGTTATATGAGATTTTAGTAATTCAAGAATGGCTAAGAAGTTAAACTACAGTTATGTTTGAGTAAGTTAAGTGTTGTGAGAGGTCGAGAGAAGTTGGATAAACAAATTTAAGGGAAGTTTAGTTGTAAACTTCTCTTTTACAATAAGGGGGTTTTCCAATAAAATATGTATAGAGGTCCACAGAAAACCATATAGGAAAACATAAGTTTCGGCTTGTTGTTTCATAGGGATGGGTGAAGATGACCAAGAGAGCACATCAACAGCAGTGTCTCTCAGTTAAGGGGTTTCTGAAATTTAGAACCGAGTGGAAACCATAGGTTCGTAGCAGGCTGTACATCTGATACGATAGGGAGGGAGTAGTTTAGGTTCAGGGGACATGAACATCGGTGTTTCCCCCATAAATTAACCGCGCAAGTTCCTGTTCTTCAAAAATATAAGTAGGGATGATCCGTACAGTCATTCTAATGTTCGATGAAATTCTTAAGATGTTTTCGGGCCCAGCAAATTTAACATTTCATTTCCGGTCCAGAACAGCAAGGATCAATCGGGTCTGTAAATAATGTAACACCGCCCACATTCCGGCTGCAAGATCCTCCCCTCATCCGGCGAGCTAAGCAATCGTGCACCCAGCAGGCCCAATGTGGCTGTCGAGTGTGGACAACCCTATTCGAGCGTTGCTTTGAATTCTTATCCAGAGTTTTGGGGTAAAGACCAGAGTAATGAGTAGAGTAGGGATAGATTCCTTAAGATAAACGGAGAAGTCGGAGAGTAGGATGATAGTTTCTTTTCTGAAACTAGAGTTGTCTAACATCAGCTCGAACAATTTTAACAAATACGCTCTAAAGCTTTTCCAGTTTGTTCTTTTGGATATGATCGATGTTTCAGTTGGAGTTATAATAGTCAGTTTGAATTGTAATGGTCAGTTTGAGTCACACAAATCATTTGAGTTATTATGCTCATCGTGAAGGGAAATAAAGCGTGTGAAAACTAAAGATAACTCGGCTGTGGAGTCGATATTTTGGTGTTTGGTAAATCGTTTATGCATAACATCGATGCGTATTCAAATTAAAGGTGAAAGATCAAGAGGTTATTCTAGGAAGTAGTAGGATAAGTTCTCGGTTTTTTCACTTCTGTAAGGAATCTCAAGGATATTTAGATAGATACATAGAATTACTGATACATAAAAGTATTTATTTATTATTTATATAAATAAATAAGTTCGTTACAGATGGTGCCCAAACGTGGGGCCATCCTAATTTATCCACGCGTTTACGCAAGTATAAAGTATCTGTAAAAGTATCTGTATCTGTCTCTGTATCTGTATCAGTATTTTTTTCTTTATCCTGAATATGAGAATATTAGTTATATTCAGGATATTCATAAAGAAGAAAAGAATATTGTGTTATTATATTAATCCGTTACACATGATGTTTTTGTCTCTTACTACTAAAAGAATTTAAAAAATAATTTGATCCTTATGAACAGTTTTCTCTAATAACATTCGTTTTTAAAATTCCTAGTCTGTTACATAAGAGCAAGTTCGTGCGACCCAGTCGTGCAGTTTATTTTCATTCAGTACCTAGCTTTAACCAAATAAAATTTTTTTGTATCTTTTTTCTTTAAAAGTTTAAAGTTTTTGAGAAAAAAAAAATGTTTACAAAATTTCAAAAAAAAATCGGATGTCAGGTACCGTTATTTTTGGTCTTAAAAAAATGAAAAAAACGTGTGGGGGGAAAAAATTAAAAATGATATCTACCAAGTTTGAAGAAAATCGGCCGAGCCGTTTAGGCTGTAGTCGAACCGACAGACAGACAGACAGACAGACAGACAGACGGACGGAATTGCGAGACAGTCTTCGCTATCATCGTAATGTCAACTTTGATCAAAATCTCGAGTTCGATTTTTTTTACGAATGCATAACTTGCCTTATAGTACCTATAAGTCGCAAGTAAAAATCATAATATGCGTGCAGATCAAAATATATAAATTCTTTTATTAATAACTTAGTTAAATGACTTTTTTGTCATTTGTCATTTGCAAATATTTTCCTTTTGTCAATTTCAATGACAGCTGTCAGATTCTAAGAAAACGTTAGGTTGTTTGTTTGAAATTTTAAAAGCAATTTCTTAAGGTTAAATCACAATGCAGCGATTGTTCCTTATCAATGAAAGATATTTAGGTAGATGAGGCATTATTTTGTGAGTTTGAGTCACAACCCGGGAAAACAGATGAATTTATGTCTGAAATCCAATATAAGCTTAAGACACACCTCAATGTTTTTGTTAAAAACTTCTTTCAGATTCAATTTTAAACTTGTACTATCCCTTGCCAAAATGGTTAGTATGTTGGACTGTTACATATGTCCAAGGTCTGTATTCCCTCCTTAGCTTCTGTAAAAATATATTTTTTTCAGGAGTCTGTACAGACTTTTCCGAGGAAGTAAAAAAATCCTCAGAGAAGAGATACTCTTGAAAAGTGTTTTTCAGGTTAACTTGAAAAATTGTAGGATCTCCTTTACTTTTGGTAACAGTTATACAATTATCGGGAGTTGTAAATAACAAAGTTAAGGCTCTATAATTTATTTTATTTTTATCAATTTTTAACTGAAATCTATTAAAATAATGTATTTTCATGTCTATAGTTAAAATAGTAGAATCATCTGAGAAATAACAGTTGTTTTAAAACAATACTACGTAAAATACTTACAAAAATTCAAGTATTGAACAAAATTTTGGAAAATAAATTTCTGGAAACATCCTTTTGACTTCTTGTTTCTATTATATATAAAGATGTCTAAATTGCCTGACATGGGGATACTCAAATGGTTTAAAAAAAATTCCATAAACTCCAAAAACTAAAGCAAACTCATTCGCCACTCATCCATTGAGTGTCCTAATTTTTACCAAAAGTTATTATCATAGTTCATCTATCATCGTAAATTATTAAACAAAATGAAATCCCTATATCCCTTCATTAGCACAGGCTTAATGGCCAAAAAAGTCCTTTACCAATGTGCCATTCAAAAAAAAACTGAAAGCATAGAGATAGAGTGAGTTACCAAAATGAAACAAAAAAAAAAAGGAAAAAAAATTGTATGCTTAACCTCATATTTTTAGTTTGTAGCTACATAAGCCAAATGGGATAATTACTGCTCAACATGGTTTGGCTGTGTCTATATGTATACAAGTGTACACAATGTCTCTCCCATAGGATGCATTCGGGCTGCAAAAATAGCTCAGTTAATTAAAATTTTGCAAAATATTGAAACATTTTATAAAACTGACTATGGATGAATAAATCGTGGTGTCAGAGTGAACTTTATACAAACGAGAAGTCTAACGACTCCTAAACGACTACAACGATGAAGGGAACTTACAAAATGATGATGATGATGATGATGATGATGTTTCAGAAAGTATGGAAACCACAAAAACGACTAAAAACTCAATTTGCAAAATTGGGAATAAATAAAAGTGCAATTTGGAAAACACCCCCGCAAACTAAATACAGATAGCCAGCTTCTTCCAACCAATATCCTACGCACACATAGAGTGAAGTTCTGGAGGGAAATGCTGATGGAAATAATATTGGGACGTTGAAAAGGCTTTCGAAATCTAAACCCATTTCTGACAATTTCTTTACAATTCATCGTCGGCGTCGTCGTCGTCGTCGTCGTCGTCGTCGTCGTCGTCGTCGTCGTCGTCGTGGTCGTCATTGTGCCAACTGTGTTGTGGTTCTCTGAACTGAAATTTTGAAATTCATACTTTTTTGCTTTTAATTTAAGCCCAGTTTTAGTAGTGGAAGAAGTCCTCGGTAGCAAAGTCCCATTTACCGAAATTCTATATCCATTGCACCGGGGCTAACGAAACGAACAAATGTGCATTGAACCGAATTGTAAGTGTGTGTTCTTAGTTGCCATAAAGTCCATGTCCATGAAAACCAGAGAGAGGACCATTTGGGCTTAAAATATCCTGATTACACAAACTATACACAAACTATGCTCGGTGCGGCAGAAGCACAAGTGAATTTTGTGTTAAGAGTGGGCGGTGAGATGTGGTGGTCTGGCCGGCGTCATAGTCAGTCTCATCGTTGCCGTCGTCGTCCTGAATTCGAAGTTCCAAGTGGTTGTCACGTTGTCACAATCAACGGAAAGAGGCAATAACAAAAGTTAATACATGAGGATACTGTTATGTGGCCGAAACTAGGATGTTACAACGATTAATGGCAGAGTCTTGTTTATACCCTCACACACACCGACCGAGCACACACAGAACATAAAGAGGACATTTTCAATGAGGGGATATCCTTGTTACAATGGAACAATGAATGTCATGTTGTATATGGAACTATGATTAGGAAACAAAAAAACACAAAATACAAAAAAACGAACTTGCTAAAGTAGTTGTGGCTGAAGAGTGTTTTACTTAATTTCGGGATATATATTTGAATGATTTAAGGACTTTCAAAGTCATATCTGTGTATGGTGTTTTTTCTTTTTCATCTCTCTCAATACCACACCTTACATCGAGATTTAATTAAAAATGGTTAAGGCACATCGTTTGGGCTGAAGAAGGTTCGAGGAACATAATTTTTGGTTTTGGTGTTTTTTGTTTTTAATTAAAAAACTTCCAGACAGAAATAGGTCAAGGACTAAAGCCTTTGAGTTGGGTAAGGGAAAGAAATTATTTTAGGTTACATATGTGTCGGGTTCCTGGAAAAACCCCTAAATAAGATACTTTTGCTTGAGCTTCAGTAGTGGGAAGTATGTACCTCTCCACACAATTCCTTCAGATAAAGGAGTACTCGTTTTTAACGTTAGGGAAAATGCGGTTTTTAGTACTTGAAGCTCTTCGAGGACATTTTCGTTCAGCTAAAAGGTAAAACCTTATAAGCATTAATATTAATTAAAAATGATGTTACTGGAAAACCAGGACACTATGATGGGTGTTTATAGTGTCACATACTGAGTGATTTGGTAAATGGAAGAAGTTATGGCCCAGATGGGATGTTCATCTATTTCGAGGTAGATAGTAATTTAGGCCGTTTAACGAGTAAGCTCATAGAAATGTAAAATAAATCTATGTGAATCGCATTAAGTATTTTATGGAAAAAATAAACAATGTCAGATAGCTAAGTACATTAAATTATAAGCAGACGCCTTTAATCTGCTATTTGAGCAGTGTTGATATTTTTTGCAGGACAGTTTAGAGAAATGAAATAGATTTTTAAGACATTTTATTTTGTACGAGTGTTATTATTTTATTTAAGGATTAAATATTTGTAAATCCAATGTATAATAAACTTATTTGGGAATAATTTCAATTGCTTTCTAGTATTTCAGATGATAAAAAGCTGTCTTGTTCAAGAGTATCCCAGCTCTAAGACCATAACAAAAGACCATTTACAAACCATTTACAAAAGAGATGACCAGTTGTCAGCACTTTTCAAATAAAGAAATTGGCTTTGAAATAACTTGTGCAGAAGGTGACAGAAAGAAGAGGTGGAAAAGAACTTAGGTCACTTTATTTATTAATACCTCAGTCAAGATCAAAGTAGGAAACCAATTACTGAATAACTTTTTCGGAGAATTAAAGGTTCCAACAAAATTTAATTTTTTTTGTAGTTAAATTTTTCTCACTTATTTAATACTTGTAAGGAAATTAAATAGCAGAAGAGATTAAGAACCGAAAAAGGGAAAATTTTCAAAATTTCCTAATCTTAAAATATAAATTCTGTAATGCTAAACACACAAATTAAATATCCTACTTTAACTATCTTGACATTTCTTACTACCATAGTAGGTAAGTTATACATTCGTAAAAAAAATCGAACTCGAGATTTTGATCAGGCTTGATACAACGATGATAGCGAAGACGAAATAAAATTATTTAAATTATTATAAAATTATGTAAAAATACTTTGGAATTTAAAATACATTTGATAAATGTAAAACATGTATTTAATGAGATAAAAATAATCAAATGCATGAAATTGTCAGATTTCCGGAAAAGTATGAATTTAAGCAAATAAATTTTAAAAATTATTTTATTAAAGTAATTTTTTATATAACAAATTTATTTCAAATTTTTCTAGAACAAAATTTTGGTTGCCAATTTTAAGTGCTTAGTAATATAGATTTTAGGAAATAATTTTAAAAAAAATAATCGTTAACATGTTTTCAAGATATTGATTTTTCAAAAAATAAATTAGATTTTTTTTCTTCAAAAATAAAAACAAAATATTTTTTTTTCGAATATTTTTATATGCAATATTATTTTAAGCTTAAGGGGGCTCCTGGTGAAAATTTTTAGTTAGAATCGTTAGAGCCGTTAATTAGAAAGTCGAAAATCAAAAAAACGGTTCTATGACAGGTATCTACCATTAATAACATTTTGCCCCAATTTTTGTTTTTACAAAAATGTAGTCCATGTGCATAATATCACGTATAATTTTTACTTGCGACTCATAGGTATTATAAGGCAAGTTATGCATTCGTAAAAAAATCGAACTCGAGATTATGATCAAAGTTGACATTACGATGATAGCGAAGACTAAAAAAGTGGGTCTCGCAATTCTGTCTGTCGGTTCGACTACAGCCTTTTAACTTGGTAGATATCATTTTTAATTCCCCCCCCACTTTTTTTTTCTCAAAAACTTTCATTTAGATAAAGCTAGGTAGTGGTTGAAAAAAATTTACCGAAAACTGGATATTGAGGGTACCTTACATGGAACCATGATTTTCTCAAAACCGGTACATCCGATTTTGATATTTTTTCTTGCTAAGGCTCCCCAAAACCTTAAACAGAATTGTGTATTCAAATTTTCAAAAAAAAAAAATTTTGTATTTTTAAAAAAACTTCAAATTTTTTCTTTCAAAACTCAATTTTTCGAAAACCCCATGCTAGGTTTTTTTCAAACTTAATAAGTAAAAGTTTCTTAATATAATTTACAAGATGTGAGAAAAAAAAATAATTTTACCTAAAAATAAAGGTACCCAACACACAAATGTTAAAAAATTTAAAAAAATGGTTTTCAAAAATCGTATTTTTTTCGAAAACGGTGCCTAGAATTTTTATGAATATTTTTTTCTTTCAATTACTTTTTATGATCTTTAATTTAATAAAAAAAATTACAGTTTGTACCTATACTTACTATAGAACCATTTATTCGAATTTTGAATTTCTCATTATCCACATAACGGATCTTAATGAAATGTTTTATAGAGAAGCTTCTAAAAAGTCTAAAACACATTGCATTTCAAAACTTTAAAATAAATATTTTTTGAATTTTTGAAAAAAAAAATCTATTTTTTCTTTTTTTTGAAAATTCGATATCTCAGTAACGGCTCCATATTTTTTTTGTAAATTTAACTTTTATTCGAACAATAATAAAAACTTTAAATTGGCGTACCAAAATTTTTTCTTAAAAATCTTTTAGAAATTTAGTATATAAAAACTTTATTTTTAATAAACCACTAAAACGACTTATAATTTTGGTTCTTGCATAGATTCATATTTGCATAGCATTCTGTTTTTGTCTCTTACTACTAAAAGAATTTTAAAATTAATTTTATCCTTAAGAACAGTTTTCTCAAATAACATTCGTTTTAAAATTCCTAGTCTATTACATAGGAGCAAGTTCGTGCGACCCAGTCGTGCATTTTTTTTTTTTATCAAAATCGTTAGAACCGTTTTCGAGATAAATAAAATTATGTACTCTATTATGGGCACGGATTACATTTTGGTCAAACAAAATTTTAAGAAAAAAATGGTATATAATATGGTATTTTTTTTTAATTTTCGATATCTCAATAACGGGCAGTAATTTTTTTCTAATGTCAGTTTTATTTGCAAGTAATAAAAACTTAAAATTGGAGTCCCAAACATTATTTCTTAAAAATTTTGTAAAGATTTTAAAATTTTTTTGAATGCAATATTCGTTGTATTAATTTGGAGAAAGTAAATTTTTGGAAAATAAATTTAAAAACAAAATTCAAAAAACAACTAATGGAAGTAACTAAAAAAAGACAATTTTATCGAAAAATGTCAGAATCCTATTTCACTTCATAAGTTTGAAATTTAATCAAAATTCTTATACCCGTTTTAAAGAAAATTAATATTAATATGGAATTCCCTAAGGTACTGTACTTGGCGCTATTCTCTTAAATATATTTGTTTCTGATCTTCCTGACCTTGTGCGTGGCGTAAAACATTGCCAATTGCAAGTATCTATAACTATGCTAAGCAAATACTTTTTTAAATGGATAATTAAAGTTAACCTACTCGTCGAGGAAAAGAGTGTTTCTTGCCAAATAATGTTAAACTACAAATGAGCGGATTTAGTATTGATTTGTCCGAACACTGCACACATAGAATTTTGATAGGTTAACAAATTAATTTCCAAAAACAATTTTTTACTACTGTCGATAAAATAAACAATTATGAGTCTCGTATCCTCCTATAAGTAACAATTTGGAACTGTCCAAAGCTAAGAAGTTTATATTATACAAATAATTTTTTCAAACCATTCTGTTTTACAGTGCTCGCTTGTTTGGTATGCTCGAAAATAAGCTCAAGTATGCCGAAAAAAAGTTTTAAAAATCGTGCTTTAAGTACACCAAAAATTTAAAAACTATTAGCCAAGTTTTAGAAACAAACATAATCACAGTTTTAAAAATAACTTCCAGCCTTCATTTAGCTTTGGATGCTGACGACATGGCTTTTAATTGCATTTATCATTCTATTCTGATTTATAAAAAAAAGCATTTTAAAATTTTCTTACACATCTCTTCGTCTTCTGTAATTATTTAAAAAATTGTGTACAATCAGTCGGAGTCGGAAGAAGTACACCAGACGTCGATCGATTAATCGAGGCAGTCAATTCATCGCCATGCACAAGAACTCGATCTTTTGTAGACTTCAACTTGGTGAATTTTTAGTTGGGACTTGGGCGTACACCTGTACAAGATCCAGCTGAATGAGGCACCCAAAATTCATGACCATAGACAACGGCGGCGTTTGTTCGCTGACTGGGCCCAGGAGCGTTTGAAAGAGGACCCAAATTTGGCCAACAAATTATATCATATTTAACAACGAGGCGCATTTTTGGACGACTGGCTGTGTTAATAAGAGAATTGTCATATATAGGACGACACCAACCCACACAAAGTTCATCAGGTGACTATACATTTTCAAAAAGTTACCTTTTGGTGTGGATTTGGGGGTGGCGGCGTCATTGATCCTTACTTTTTCGAAAACGACCATGGTCACGGACTATGGCGAGCGCTCCAGAATGATAATAATAACTAATTTTGTATGAGCCAAATTGAACCATGTGGACCTAGACGGCATATGGTTCCAGCAAGATGGCGCTAGGTGCCAAACAGCGGACGCCACGATTGTCCTTCTGCATGAACGATTTGAGAGTAAAGCTATGTCCCTATCGTGAATTGGCCACGAAGTCATACGATTTCTTAAATCGATCGATGCCCTTAAGATGAACAAACGATACGTCATCGTTCAAATTCACCAGGATCTATGTGAAAGAGTCATTGTAAAAGCCAAGGTGGGCATTTAAGCAATGTCATATTCTATAAATAATACTAATACACCTTTGAAATAATGGTACACTATGGCGTATGCGTACTTTCTTAGTTTCATTTTAATAAAAAGCCGGATTTTAGTTACATTTATATCCTTTATGCAGTCTAAGAACTAAAATGTTCACATTTATTTTTGAAAGAAATATTTGAAGTATTTTAAGTTACAATTTTTAAATATTCCCGGCCGGAGTATGGTTGGGACCGATTTTGAGTTTATTTAAAAAAAAAACGGATGTCTTTTGGGAGGAAGTAACAAGTTCTTCAAGAAAACCTGAAAAAATGATTCTCATATTAGCAGGTCCTTCTAATACACCGTATTTAGGAGATATATAAATTATTCAAATTTTCAAGTCATTAGCCCTTGGTTCTCCACGAACTGTCGGGATACAAGGTCTATCAATTAATTAAATTAAGAAACAAATAAAAAAATCATAATCTACAATATTCCATCTCTTGGACCGAACGAGAACTTGAGTACAGTTCTTACTCAAATACAAAAGGCCCTATCCAATGTTCCACTGAAAGAAGACGATATTGTAAACATCAAGAGACTTTCAAGTAAATCAAGTAAGCCTGGACCAGTTTTAGTTGAGATGAAGAACGAGAACATCTGCCAACGACTTCTGACTGCAGCGAAATTACATCAAATTAGAGTATCACAATCACAATCTCAAAATCAAAATTCCATTTCTTTCACTAAATCCAATTCCATTTCTAATTCTATTAATGATAATGAAAATGATAATAATAGTCTAATTTATATAAACGAATTCATTCCTATTACAGAACATTTATTGTATAAAAAAGCAAAGGCACACAAACAAGAACATAACTTTAAATACCTATGGAGGAAAAATGGGAATATTTTCTTGAGGAAGACTGACGATAGTAAGACGTACAAGCTATCATCATTTACAGATCTTAGCTTGATTCAATAAATTTAAAAACCGGCAAGTACAAATCCATTAAATCAATAACAATTTTCAATGAATAAACTTTATATTTATTATCAAAACATTAACAGAGCTATCACCAAAACCCAGAACATCAAACTTGCTATTTCAAGTTCCGATTTTGATATCATTTGCTTCACAGAGACTAATCTCAACGATAATATTTATTCAAATGAAATTATTCCTTCAAATTACAATGTTTTTCGGAAAGATAGGAATAACGAGATTTTTAACACTCGCGGGGGAGGTGGTTGCTTGATTGCAGTGAAAAAATATATCCCAGCAATAAGACTGGACAAATTAGAAACGCGCTTTGAAGATTTATGGGTGTGTATATCCAATCCGAATAATATGAGGAAATGTTTTCTTTGCTGTAATTATATAAGACCACAAACAACATCTGATGCTTATGACCAAATATGTGAAAGTCTCTGTTCTGGTTTTCAATCATTTCCGAACAACTCCGAAGTGATATACCTAGGCGATTTTAATGTTCCAAATATAACATGGTCTCCCGAAATAAGGTCTAACAGCTTAATACCGATTAACTTTTCGACTCACCAAGCCGAATCTCTCATAGCCTCGACATCTTTTTGTAATTTTTCACAATTCAATGCTATTAAAAACTGTGATGATAGACTGTTAGACCTTGTTTTTTCATCAATGCCTTCTTCTAACATAAAGGTTTCGTTGTGCAGTGAAGTTCTCTCAAAAATTGATGTATACCATCCACCACTCCTTATTACATGCGATTTTAAAATACCTAGATTTATGAGAGAATCAGTTATTGCACAACGAAATTTTCTTCGTGCTAATTTTGAGGGCTTAAATTCATTTTTAGTTAATGTGAATTGGTCTGATCTGCATACATTGGACACCAATTCTGCATTCGATTATTTTAATGACAAAGTTATGAGCGGAATAGATTTAAACGTTCCTCTTCGCAAACCTCGCAACACATTATACCCAAAATGGTATTCTGTGAATCTAATTAATTCAATAAAAGAAAAAAAGAAAATCTTACGTAAAACTAGGAAATATAAAAGGCAAGAAGATATAACCACTTTTAAGTATTTGCGCAAATTGGTCAAAAAACAAATAAGTTCATGTTATGAGAGATACCTAAATGATATTGAATCCAATCTAAAAACTAATGTTAAATTTTTCTGGTCGTATTCAAAAGAATTAAGAAAATCAAATAAAATTCCGAACGTACTATCGCTCGATGATGAAGTTTATAGTACAAATGAAGATGCTGCTGAAGCCTTTGCCTCTTTCTTTAAACGAAGCTATAGCTCTTCAACTAACTCACAAATGATACACAATTTCAATTATGAATCAAATGAACAAACAATAATTCATGTCCCTGTTATAATAGAAGAAAATGTCATTAACGTTCTTAAGAGCTTAGATGCATCCAAAAACTCTGGACCAGATGGCATTCCTAACGCTTTTTATAAACACTGTGAACCTTCTTTGGCAAAACCTTTGTGTTTTCTCTTCAACATGTCTTTGAAAAACAGACTTTTCCCTTCATGTCTGAAACCAGCATATATCACTCCTATTCACAAAGATGGTAATCCATGCGACATTCAAAATTATCGTCCAGTGTCCATCTTAAATGCTTTATCCCTAATTTTCGAAAAATGTGTCTATAATTCTTTGATTCCCAACATTCTTCCGTATTTAAGTGAGTGTCAGCATGGATTCGTAAATGGTCGATCGACGGTGTCAAATCTTGCCTCGTTTTCGCATATCGTAGCTGACGCATTAGACAAATGTAAACAAGTTGACGTAATTTACACCGACTTTTCCAAAGCTTTCGATAAAATAAATCACACCACAATGATGATAAAGTTACGTAAGTTTGGATTTCACAAGAATCTTGTTATGTGGTTCGAAACTTATCTAACATATAGACAAAATACTGTTGTTTTAAATAAATGTTCATCAAGACCGTTCTTTCCAACTTCAGGAGTTCCACAAGGGTCAATTTTGGGCCCAATTTTATTTAATATTTATATCAATGACATAACTTCTAATATGGTATCTAAGTCCCTAGCTTACGCCGATGATTTTAAAATTTTTCAAACAATAAATAATGTAAGAGATTGCGTTGTGCTTCAAAGAGATCTAAATACTTTATTTGAATGGTGTCTCAAAAATAATTTACATATCAACATAAGAAAATGTTCAATAATGACCTACTCTAGAAAATTAAATACAATTAGATTCGATTACGCCATCAATACAAGCCATCTGACAAGAGTATCTGAACACAAAGACTTAGGCATAGTATTTGATTCAAAATTCCTTTTTAAGCCCCACTATGATTTTATCGTTAAAAAATCTTCGAAAATCATGGGTTTCATTTTTAGAGTGGGTAAAAATTTTAAAAAATCGGAAACCTTCATCCAACTTTTCAACTTGTTGTGCAGAAGTATACTGGAATACGGGGCAGTTGTGTGGTCTCCTATATACAGTATCCACTCACTAGCTATAGAATCGGTGCAACGAAAATTTACGAGATATTTACAAAACAAAAAATATCGCAATCATAGCAGTTATGAGGATAGACTGGATCTTTTTAAAATTCATTCTTTATCCCAACGCCGATTAATATTAATGGAAACATATTTAAGACAAATAATAGTAGGAAAAGTGCGATCGTCCCTACTGGCAAATGAAATAAGCATACGCTGGTCATCTCGACCTAATAGACAGCCACTGCAATCATTCTTACCACCTCGCGCTCGTACTAATATATACTTAAAATCACCAATCGTAAGAATGCAGGTCTATCACAATCGCTACTTTCTCTCGTTTGATGTTTTTAACTCTGGTGTAAGTGATATTAATGTTAAATCCCAGTTATTGAGAATTGTACCACGTCACTCTTCCTCTACGTCATTTCTCCACTTTTAGTTTCTCCACTTCTAGTTTGCCTTTGCCTTTGCTTTTTCTTTTTCATTTTTAACTTTTTATTTCTTGTTTTTTAAAAACAAATTATTTTATAAAATTCAATATAATATAAATTAAATATTTGATTAAAACAGTTTTCGGTACAAATTTATAGGATTATTGTTTAGTTAACTTTTTTTTTTTTCTTCATTTTTATAATAACATTCTTTTTAATTATAATTTTTTTTTTGTCTCTAAATCTACTGTGCTTAATTATTGAATTTCAAATGCATTCTTGTAATTGGTTTATTTTAAACTGTTAGTTGCATATTATAATAAAAAAAAAAAAAAAAAAAAAAAAAAAAAAATCGTTTATTTTTAAGCCCCAAATTTTTTTGGAAAGAGTCCAAAATATCCATGTTCCATTCCGGATTTTTACAAGTAAATGCCTTGTGCTTTTTCAGGGTAGGCCTATTAGAGGGGCAACAGTTAACGTGCGTTGAATGGATTTCCAGGTTTCGAATCCAACCTGTGCCACCTAAAATGTGAATTTCTTTAAGGTGTACAGCCTCTTGTCCTTGCTTAAAAGTGACAAATCTTCCAAGTGTATTTTTTGTCATAATAAAGTGCCTCTCATATTAGCCGTTCGGATTCTGAAGAAAAATCTAGGTTCTTTCCATTTCTTCCTACTAACAACACACAAACAGGAATGATTGTAAGTGTTATTCACTTGGTCCCCTCCCAGCTCTCGCGCCCCTCATTTATTTCAATTTATTTTATATGAGTATAAGACCCAGAGTAAGGTATTTTGCAGGACTTAAATTTTAGATATTTGAGTAAGTAGTATGTATTTACGAGGGGCATTTCAGTGTCGAGTAAGAATGGAATTAGGGTATTTTCACTGAACGACACAATGAAATAAAACATTTAAAGCTTCAAGGCAACATCAAGTTTTATGATGGAAAATAAAAACAGAAATTCTTTATATTCTGAAGAATTTTTGGAATTATTTCATCGTCAATTTAAGAATTCTTCCACTATTAATCATATCGGCCAGCTATTTCCCCATACGCTATTTAAACCCTTTTTATTAGATTTCATTTTGATATCACGTTATAGTGCGGTATCATACAAAAAAATCTAGCAGGACGGTAGGGATGTTCGTTAAAAATTGGATTAAGGTATATGGCAAAAGGATATTGAATGTAGTCATGTTATAACGCCTCAAAGGATTGCCAGCAAAGTAAAAATATTGTCTCAACAACTGAAAATCCCCTTTCAATTTCGTAAATCCATTCTTGAAAAGCTTAGGCAATGTGGTAGTAAAGTGAGTAGGTCGCTTCCTCACACGCCACTGACAACCAAGAGAAAGGAATAAAAATCAAAAAAGTTTGATGAAAGTCTTATAATCAAATGAAGTAGAATAAGTTTTTGTGCTTTTTTTTCATACTTCGTGTCCTTAATGCAGAGAGAAAGGAAGAAGAAGAAAAGGATTTTCCAGGAAGAAATCCATTTGACGAGGTTTTATTTTATGATTTTCGCTGCTTTATTGGGCCATGTGTTATGAAGCGCGGGGTATAGTAAAGCGCCGATGAGAGGGAAGAGAAAAAGACGATGGAAACCAACGAGCATGAAGGATTTACTTGGAGAAATCGAAATCGAATCGACATCATGAGGTTTCATCTTTTCGTTATTCGGTTTTTTTTTTCTTGCTTATCCCTCAACGGTATTGAGGTTTTATCCTTGAAATGTCGAATTTTGTTTGCTCTCTTGGCATCTTCCATTCTGCTCATCACCATCCTCAAGAGATCGCGGGTGGGAGCAGAAGCAGCAAGGGCAACCAGCAGTTCCTTTATTTGGAACAGTTGAAGTAGTTAAAGAAATCGTTGTGGTTATATGCTTAAGAGGGTTTATCCCAAAAACCTCCTATGCCATCAAAAATAAGTTCACCATTTGATTGAATGAAACGATATGAGTTTTGGTCCTTTTACTTTTGTTGTTGGGGTTATTTGTTTGGAAATGTTTGGCTTATAAAACCACACACGCATACAGTTTTCTCCATTCTTCTGAATTGAATGTCTACTCAAGGACTTTTGGTTATTCTTTTATGCTTGGTAGAAGCTGCTCTTACTCTCTTACAACTTTTAGTGGATTGTGCATTTGATTGGCAATGCTTTGTCCATTTTTTTTGTCTTGATGTAGGGATACGTGCTATACTTGTTGTGCTTTGTTAATCTTTAGATGGCTAGGGAGAGTTTTTTTTTGTAATAAAGATAGTAAAGGAAGTGACAGTACAGTATAGAGATAGATATCTAAGGATGTTATTTTGATATTTGTGTGCAACTGACAGCCGGAAGAATCTTTTTCTGCTAGAATAATCAAAGTTTTATAATTTAGTTGTTAAGAATCTTATCATAACACACAATTGCTCAGTTCGGTTGGACAACTAACAACACAAAGAAGCGTCAGAAATACATGTTGCTCTCAGGATGAGATATCGATTAAATTATTATTCAGGGGGTGTAGCTATGTTGGTTTGGTATTTTTTCATACGTTTTTGATTTTTGGAAACTTTCTGGTCTGGTATCTTTTTGGGCTCATTCTACAGAGAGTTTGGCCAGAAACAGAAAATGCTAAGAAAATCAGTCCTTTTCCCTCTCACATATGTGCTCCTTTAAATACCTCAATTTCCCCCAAATTTTGGAAAACTGCATTCATTATATCAATTCACAAAAAAGGATCGAAAAAATGAAGTAGCAAACTATCGACCTATTGCGAAGCTTTCTGTTATTCCAAAACTGCTTAAGCTATATTTTAACGTTATTTCCTTCAATTGTAGTTCAATGATTTTCAATAATCAACATGGTCTTGTTAAAAAGATTAAATGATGTTTTACTAAAATTGTTTGTAATGAAGCGTTACAACACCTATACATACCCCTAATTATATTACCGTCCGAAACGCTACGACACCAACATAACACCTTTTTAAATAATCATATTGCACATTAAGTGTGCACCTGAAGGCACATAAACAGTATTAACTTGGAATTCCATACAATTTTGTTTCTTATCTTCTCAATTCACACTGACTTATAGCCGCATATTTGTTAAGTGGAAGTTAAGAAAATGACAAAATTGTCTTTTATTCTAGCCCAAGTGTAGATACCAATCTAGTGTATAGAGAATTTAAGATCGGGCGTGCCGTAAACAAAACCTTTTATAAGGCGTTTCTGTGACAGAGAGACATTACTCTGCTTGTGAAGCTGATATAAGGGTTTGTTATAAATTGTAAGGGCATTAGCTACCGCAGGGCAAGCCCTGGACAAGACAAGTCCTATCCTTGGACTCCTCTTCAAGGATAGGACAAGGTTTGCTTCAGAGAGTCTCCGACTATTTTGTAACCCAGGTTGTGTGTTGCGGATACAATATACAGGGTGATTGGCATAAGGTGTGACAAAAAGCTAGGGCGTGTAGGTTGGACTTAGATAAGAAAAAAATCGTATGGGAGGGGGGGGGTCTATTTCCCCCCGTTTAGGCGGGAGGGGCAATTTAAGAATAAAATCACTTAAAACAGAAAAAAAATTATTTAAAAATAACGGTGATACCTACAGAGTAATGCTATAGCATTTTGAAAAGCCATTTCGTAAATGCACCTAAGCCAAGCCGACCCCACCATAATAAAAAAGTGGCAGGTCAATTTTAAACCAATGCTCTCACGCAGGTGTTCTCAATGAAAAAATGAGTGAAATGTGGTTAATCCAGTACTTTGTCACATTATTGTATGCTTAATTAAAAGAATAGTACGATAATTAAAAGAATAGTAAAAAGAAAGTTAATCCTTTCAATCGTAAATTCACCTACATAAGAATCCAAAAACGTAAAAACTAAAATAAAAGGCTTTTCTTAGAACAAAAGTAGTTTTTGTTATTTTTGATTTTCTCAAAAACTACAAAACATTTTGACATCCGGTTTTTTGTGTTTGACCAAAAATTAATAAGAGCATTGAATATTGAATAAAAAAGTAATACTTAATTACGTAAAATTTTGAAAAAAAAATTGTTTAAAAAAAAAATTTCATTTTTTTTTCAAAATTTTGATTTTGAAAATTAATTTTTCAAAAACTATTCACTCGAACAACTTTATTTTAAAATAAAATTAAAGAATGTAGTTCTGGCTTTTTAAAATGCTATAGCATTACTCTGTAGGTATCACCGTTATTTTTTAATAATTTTTTTTCTGTTTTAAGTGATTTTTTTCTTAAATTGCCCCTCCCGCCTAAACGGGGGAAATAGACCCCCCCTCCCGTACGATTTTTTTCTTGTCTAAGTCCAACCTACACGCCCTAGCTTTTTGTCACACCTTATGCCAATCACCCTGTATAAAGTACCGTGTTAATAATTTTAAGCTATTAAATTTAATTATACGAAATAGATGAATTATATGAAATACCTAGTTAGAAATAAAAACGAAGAAAAAAATTGACTGAGCGTTAAGCAGTATTAATAAAAACTATTTTATTTGAAACTTAGACTCTCCAAACCCAAGTTTTGTTGCTTCTTTGGAATAAACCTGACCACCGACGAGCTTAATACCTCAGCCAAGAAGAAGAAGTACCAAATAAATTATGGTGTTTCTTTTTGAAATGAGCATTCAGCTAAGTTTTAAATTAACTCATGTGTTCCTCAAGGTAGCCATTTTGACACAATATTATTTATTTTATTTTTAAATGAGTTGGTTTGCATCATACTAAGTTCCTTTGTTCTTACTTACGCTAATGACATTAAACTTTACAAAAAGAATAAAATTTCTCAATGCCTGTATACTTTCCAAAGACGATCTCGTCAGATTAACGGAATGGTGCAAAATTAATCGTCTGATTTTAAGGTACTAGTACGGTCTAGGACGCCAAAAAAAACGCACGATTTTTGTGATTTTTTTTTCTCGGAAACTTTATTATTTTTTTTTTTAAATAATCAATACATGCGTCAAGAGTACAAAAAAAAACTTTTTTTGTCTTAATTTTTGAATTTTGGCCGAAATATAAAGGGGACCAACGTCGACTCATTAAAAAACACATTGTCCCATTGCGGACAGTTAATCTCCGGATCTACTGAACCTTTTTTAAAAAAACTTGTTGCAATTTGATTGTTTTCATGTTTTCTAAGACAATTTACCACAATGTGACCAAAAAGTTATGAAAAAAAAGCGACCCAAAAATGTCCAAAAAACAAAAAATGAAAAAAAAAAATTTTTTTTTGCTTGACATTTTTTTTTTTACTTTTTAAACAAATTATGGTAAATTGTCTCGTAATAAATCTTCCTAAGTAACCCACTTTGTTTTTTTTTTTTGTTTCAGTCCAGCCAATCCTGAGATTAACTGTCCGCAATGGGACAATGTCGTCGTCGTTCTATGAAAACTCCCTAAGTCCATTTTTTGTTTTTTGAGATATTTGCATTTGAACTTGGAAATTAATATAAAAAAATCCAAAAATTATCAGAATAGCATGATCTCAGGCTTCAATTGTAGAATTTGTTTGGCGTAGGCATTGTGCAATAAAATTTTTTGCAAATGGTTTATCCGAAATGAAATAAATAAGAATTGCATCACATTTTTTTTTTAAATGGACTTAGGGAGTTTTCATAGAACGACGACGATGTATTTTTTGATGAATCGACGTTGGCGCCCTCTATAATTCGGCCGAAATTCGAAAATTAAAAAAAAATGTTTGTAGGTACGAGTACTCTTGACGCACGTATTCATTATTTTAAAAAAATTATGTTATTACCTAATAAAGTTTCCGAGAAAAAAATTTCCAAAAATCGTGCTTTTTTCGGCGTTCTAGACCGTACTAGTACCTTAAATATAATTTAGTATATGTAAGTCCATGTGTTTTTTCAAGGAAAAAAATTATTAAATGTTTGATTCTTGTCCTTTAAATAAACTGTTTGTATTTTCCGGTCTTGGAATCCTTTTGGATTCTAAGGTGACATTTAATGAGCACTTTAATTTTATCAACCAAACTGTGTTTTGGGATTTATTTAACGTTTTCCGCATGAGTTTCGAAGTCTATACATCCTAAATCTTCTTTCCGTATCTTTTGTGCAGCCAATTCTTGAATCCATGTGCGTTATGTAGGGCCCTTACTACTCTGTATAATATAACTAGATTAAAAGCTTCGTATAGACGTTTCTGCCCTCGTTTTCTTCCGTGGTCACAATAAATTTTACTACCTCCTTATTTTCAAAGACTTAATAGATCTCCTAATTCTCTTAAAACTCAGAAGTACTCGTACCTTCAATTTTGTGTTTTTTTTATATTATACGCGCACTTAAGGGGTTATGAATACCCTTGTCCTGTTAAACACAGTGCGAGAAATTAGGAACGTAGGATATGCTTAGAAAGGAGATAAAGATGCACATTTGTTTTGAATGTGTGCACATTGCAATGAGTGGGAAATATTAAGCCGGGTAAAGCATTCCATTCGGGTAGTGCGGCTAAAAAAAGAATCCTTGTATTTGATAATACGTCCAATATTGGGCTCAAGGGTAAAATGATTCTGAATTCTGTCAAAGAGACTATGGGAATTGTACTCGAGTTTCGGAAGAATAAAGGCTTTATATATTTCAGCCAGATCAGAAGGGCTAAAAAACTTCTTGCATCGGCGAAAAAAACTTTAACTCTTAGCAGCGTTTTTGGTAACGTCAAATAATGTGATCACTCTACAAAAGATGGTCTGTGATACACATACCTCGAACTGAAAGCTGTTCAGCCTCCTCGATGGAAGTCCACATCCGAAGGACAAAGATGTGAATCTGAAAACGAATATTAAAAGCTGTCGTCAGCGAAACAATTTAGTGGATTGGAAGCTTCAGACAAAAGATCATTTATGAACATAAAGAAGAGTGTTGGAGATAAAACGGAGCCCTGCGTTACAACAGCATTTATTTTGTGGATATCAGATTTGATTTGTATTGAACGGTCTTAAAGGTAAAAGGAGTTATGAATAGCTCCATATCATCTCCATCAGTTCTGTGTAAAATCAAATCTATTTTAAGTCTAGTAATAAGTCAGCAGCTTTTGGGTCCAATATTAAGTAGATCTAACTATAGTGCAAATAGCTTTCTGAATATTATTCATATTCCTAATATTTTTAATAAAAATGACAATTTCAAATGCAATAAACTTAAAGTTTTGTTTTACAATAGTAATTCTGTGATTTAAAATTAGGTGTATATAATTTTATTATAATGTAACATTAGAATTTAATGGTTAAATAAATAAATGTTTATTCTTTATTTTATTTTCCATATTAAAGAAATATCAATTATTTTTTTAATTGTTTTTAGCTAAGACTTCTTTGTTTACCACTTATTAATTTTTAATTTAATGTACATAATGCCTTTGACCAGAGAAAAATTTAATGTGTTTTAAGAAAAAAACAATTTTTATTTTGCTCTCAACCAACCAGCCCCGATTAAATTTCTATACTCAATAAACTTCAACTATCAAGCAATTCAATTCAAAAACCATGTTTTTATTTATCTTACCACCAATAATTTCATCTTCTGCATAAGACATAAGCGACGAAATTTTACTTTGACCATAATCTACGAACAAACCCCATTTGTGTGTTTTTTCCAAATTATTTTAACAGCTGTTCGGTAGTACCAAATGTGAAATAAAATAAAATGCACGACTAGATCGCACGAACTTGCTCTTATGTAAAAGTGCTTTGGAATTTTAAAATACATTTTATAAATACAAAACATGTATTTGATGAGATAAAAATGTTGAAACGCATGGAATTGCCGCCTAGTTTCCTTAAAAGTATGAATTTATGCAAACAAAGTTTAAAAATCGTTTTATTATTAAAGTATAAGAAATTTCTTTAAAATGTGATGATTGATTTGATTGATTAAACATTTTATTTCTTAAAATCCAAATAAGTGCATTATTTATAAAAAGAAAGAAATAATTGACAAAAGTATTTTTATAAAAAAAAATAGAGTTATTGTCACTCTTAGCAGAAAGATTTAACATGTATATTATTTTAAATGGGTGGGGTGACCCTTACAAAAGAAATATTAAAAAAGAAAGTTAAAATATCATTAAATTAATAATGCATACAAAAATTAAATTGAATTAAGTTAAACATTTCATAAAACATCAGGTAATACCATTTACAAAAAATTCGATACTCTCATTATCAAGTCTAAGGAGCCAGTTTTTAACTTGTTTCATAAATACAAAATGAGAAGTTTGCATCCTGATAGAATTAGGGAGTCTATTAAATATTCGACATGAGGAAATATTATAAAAATTTCGAAATGCGGTTGTTCGAAACACCGGTATAGACACTTGGTTCAAAAAATTACCACGTAAACTATAATTATCAATTAATCTAAAATTAAGATTACCTGATATTTTAAAGAAAATTTTTAGAACTTTATAACAATACATATGTCGGACTGGAAGAATTTTTAAATCCCTAAATAGTGGAAAACTAGGGTACAAACGAGGCTTACCACATATTTTCTTCAGAGCACTTTTTTGTAAAATTAAAAGAGGCTGTATTTTGTTGTAATAGGAACCTCCCCAACAAGAAATTCCATATTCTAGTTTGGAATGAAAAATGCCATAATAGATCTTAAGGAGCAGTTTAGAAGAGCAAACTTTACGCAAAAAGTAGAAATTTCTAAGGGTGCACCGAAAATACTGTCTAAGATTTTCTGTGTGGTTATAAAAACTCATTCTAGAATCAATAATCAATCCCAAATACTTGAATTCATTTACTATTTCTAATTTAAAACATTTATCACTACAGCTCGTGGTGTCAGTAAAGTTTGTAGAAGTATCCATAGGACTACAGGTACAGTTAAAAAGATTAAATTTTTTACACTCAGTAGCATGGAAAAAGAGATCAGCATCAACAATCTTTTGGCCAGACAAACTCAAAAACATTACCTTAGTTTTAGAACTAATTATCAGTTTATGCTCTGCAAACCAGATTCTTAACCAGCTGAGATCCCAATTTATATCAGACATAAGATTAAGACGACTATCTGTACCATAAGAAAAGCCCACATCATCTGCAAAAGCTGTCAAAGAACCCCTAAATGGCAATCTGAATAAAGAATTGATATATACCAAAAAAAGTATTGGTCCCAGAACCGAACCTTGTGGCACTCCCAAATCGAATGTCTTTGTATCCAGAACAAATTTTGGGATGCCAATTTTAAGTATTTAGTAGTATAGGTTTTAGGAAATAATTTTAAAAAAATAATCGTTCACACGTTTTTAAAATATTGATTTTTCAAAAAAAAAAACTTGGATTTTTTTTTTCAACTCAAAAAAATATTTTTCCGAATATTTTTATATACATTATTATTTTAAGCTTAAGGGGGCTCCTGCTGAAAATTTTTTGTTAAAATCGTTAGAGCCGTTAATGAGAAAGTCGAAAAAAAAATCTATAAAATGATGAAATTGAAAGTTTTTGATTTTTGTCTAACTAAAAATTTCTTATAATTAAAAAAGAACACGCTAAAACATTAAAAGAAGAACCTACTACAATTTTAATAAACACGAGGTCTACGAACACATCCATTACCTAGGTTCAGCTGCCATCACGATAGAGTAAAGAGCGAACGTTCACCTTTTCCACACAAAAAAGGTTACAGTGGGCTGTCTTCTAAATTAGCTTTTGAATTAAATTAGTAAAAAAATGTTAATTACCTATAGTATTTTCTTTTAATAACAAAACCCGTCTAATCAAACTTCATGGTTTACAAAACAAACTAATAGCTGGTTGAAGTTTATGTTTGAGCACGGGGGGTGAAGTTTTCGGGATTTTAATTCAGAAAGCCGTCCTCCATTGCCATATCAACTCTGAATGTATGGTCCTAGTTCCTACTTCAATTTGCAGCGATAAATTGAAACAAATCAGATCGCAAGAATTTGATATACCTGCCTCGAAATTTATTCGTCTGTGCAAATTCCTCATTGCCGGTTGCTCGTTTTGGTTGAGACTCGAGATGCCATAGAGATAGATCTAGGTACATGTAACTATTTGATAGGCACAAAAATGTGAACACAAGTTACTGCTGGAACTGGGAATGCTTGAATGGAATTTTCAATTGTGAATTCATCCAGTTCTTCTTGATTTTGTTTTTTGGTTTGTTTGTTTTTGTTGTGGACTTTTATTTTCTCCGTTGCATTGTTGTTTCTTGTTTTTATTCTTTTGCATCCCGTTTGGAATCACAATTCACAACATCCGGGTTCTCACACGCCCGGTCGAGATTGTTGGTAAATTCCCAGAATTCTATCAAGGTAATTCCGTCCTAGGTCCTTTTTCTCGTCATCATCACGGCCAATCGCCAATGTTCGTACTAATTCCTTACATCCTGCCGTATAGGTAGACGTCTGTCGTCGGTGTCGCCTTGATGTAGTAAGTTTTGGTCGAATGCCACCTTATTGCGCCCGGCCATATGCAATGCTTTATTTTTTTTTTGTTTCCCTGTGTGGATCCTATTGTTAGATTGTGTGTGCATTCAAACAAAATCGTATTAGTCAGACGACGAACGATGAACGACGACGAGGACGAGTGACATGAGTTAATGAAGATTTTTTTGTTGGTCCTGATTTGACCGTTTGCAATGAACGCGCCAACGACTATTTTTTTCGTCGTGTGCTTTCTGTGGGCTACTTTCACGGAAAACATCCACATTTCCGTTTTTCATCTCAGCCAGTAAATTGACCCAATTTCGAAGAATTTTCTTGGAACGTGAGTGTGTTCCTCCATTCATGAAAGAGTAGTTTATTGAAAAAAAGGAGACAAATGGCTGCTGATCCTGCAAGACCATTTAATATGTGTATGTATATATTTTGCTCAGAATGCTCCCCTAATTTAAAGAAGGAAATTGTTAAAAAAAACCGTGCCACCCGTTTAGAGGGTAAAAAGTTTTATTATTTCGAAAAAAAAAATTTCAAAAAGAAAAATTTAATGAATAGTTTCAAAAGAAGAATCACCATTGGACGGACAGGACATTTTTTGTGATAGTTTAGAGTGACGTTGTTGGTGTCGGGGGCTCTTAATGGAACTTTGACAAAAAGCGAACCATTTTCGACCATGAGTAGGAGTAGCAGAGGCAGCAGCAATAGCAGAAGCATTTAGGGGAAAGAGTGTAACCTAAGTACCTATAGACCTACCTACCATAGCCCACAGAGTAAAAGTTGAATAGTCATAGAAGTGGAAACAGCCTAGTGGCTTTCAAACGAATTTTAATTAGTTTTGGAGAGCAGCACTTAATGACTGTAAAACTGTGTGTAAGCAACAAAAAAAGGGTCCTTCATTCTAAAAGAAAATTAGTTTTATACTCAAGCGTAGAGGTACTTTCGGTACTTTCATGGTTGTTATTCCTTGAATTAGTCATGACAAAACTTCGTTTACGACTAATGTAGGTACATGTTGACCATTTTATAACGAGGTTATTTATTTTTCGTTTTTTTTTTTATTTTATTTTTATTTGCAATTCGGGTTCAACTTTTGGGTTGTGTTTGTTTTTTTAATAACCTTTTTAAATTTTCGTACACAGGTTGGGATTGGCATTTCAAAAATAAAAAAAAGGCCAAAGGGGAAACTAATTCTGTAGGCAGTAAACTTACACAAAAAATAAAAAGTAATTTGGAATACATGTTAATTTAATATAGTTTTTATGATTATGGGGAAAAGAGAATTTTGTGTTGCAAAAAATGCTGAAATGAAACAAATTTTATTGTTGACTTTGCGACACATGTGAGATTTTTAATATCCTGCTTATGTCGTTTGTGAAACATGTTGAATTTGTGTTTATAATTGGGAAAGACAGTAATTCAATGAACCAATTAAATTGAAGTGCCCTTTAAAAATTTTTATTTGCTTACAAGCCTTGTTGCTCCAGTCATGGAATCAAAAATTAATGTATGGGATAGCCTTGACTGTATGTCAATGGTATTATTTGTTTAATCGACGGAAGACATTAAGTTGTATTTTGGAAGCAATTAAGTTCCAGGGCTATTTTAACAATTGATTCTATAATTCTTCAACTTGGGAGTTTAGGTATTTTAACACACTCAGTGTTATACGTGGATCTGGAAACAGGTATGAAAAGCTGAGAAACATGTCAGCAGTAAAACAATTTTGTGAATTACATATAACGACAGGTTTCAGAGGCGATATCAGACAGAAATTTTAAGGTATAATGGAGCCTTGTGGCTATAATACTTTTATTTAATATCCAAGAGTGTTTTTTGGTGGGTTGAAATTTATTACAAATAACGTAGTCTCCGGTAAAAACTACCTAGCTAAAAATAACATAATTAAGTCGATTGAATACAATAGTTTAAAATAACCCGCTACTCGTAAGAATGTTTATTATGGGTGATTTTTTTACCATTTTCTTTTTGGCGACACGGGTGCGTGAGCACGTTTCGTGTTTTGTGTCACTGTCAAATATATTCAGTTTCATCTATAACTTAATCGTCTTACAAACGAACAATGCTTGCAAATTATTGAATTTTATTATCAAAATGCGTGCTCTGTTAAGAAAGTTCATCGCACGCTTCTTCCATTTTATGGTCAGTTTAATCGACCTACTGAGTGACTAAAATTCACACCAAATTTACATTGGTGGACATTAAACCACCAACACGCTTACTTAGAGTGCGAACTGAGGGAAATATCGCAACTGTATCGGCCAGTGTTAGTGATGACCGTGAATTACGATTCGGAGCCGTTTGCACCAATTTGGCCTCTGTTACTCCACTACGTGGAAAATTTTGGGGAAGGATTTAGGTGTGAAGCCTTTCGAAATACAACTGGTGCAAGATTTGAAGAATTGGAGTGAATGGGCTATTGAATTGAAAAGTTGGCCGAAGATCCACTTTTTTATCGAAAAATTGTGTTCAGCGATGAAGCTCATTTCTGGTTGAATGGATACTTGAACAATCAAATCTGCCGTATTTGGAGTGAAGAGCAGCCAGGAGCATTGTAAGAGCTACCAATGCATCCGGAAAAAGTCACTGTTTGGTGCGGATTATGGGCTGGCGGAATCATTGGGCCGTATTTCTTCAAGGATGATGCGAATCGCAACATTACTGTCAATGGTGGGCGCTACCATGTGATGATAAGAAACTTTTTTTACACAAAATGGAAGAGCTTGACTGGCATGACATGTGGTTTCAACAAGACGCTGCCATATGCGACACAGCACGCGTAACAATGGACCAATAGAGAGGCGAGTTCGTTGAACAGTTTATTTCACGTTTGGGGCGGGTCAATTGGGCGCCTAGATCGTGCGATTTAACGCCTCTAGACTATTTTTGTGGGGCAATGTTAAGGCTCATGTCTATAGCGACTGGATTAACGCACTGGAAGCCAACATTGAAGCATTTATTCGTTAGATACCGGCCGAAATGTTAGAAAGAGTATGCCAAAATTGGACTAAGCGGATGGACTATTTGAGGTGTAGTTGGAATTATCCCCACTAAAGCATTGCAAAAATCTACGTTGAATCGCTCAAAACGTTAAATATAAATTTGATGGTAAGATGACCAGACCTGGAAGGTGTCTTACAAAGGTGATATAAAGGGACTTGGTGACATAAGAATTTGAAAATTCTTTGGACCAGCGTCTAACGAACCCAAGTATGGTATGCTAATATGTTCACGAAAGTTAAGTTGACAGTCGCAAATAACACCTAGGTTATGAATGAAGGTGACGATGGAAATTGGTTAGTTATTAATCAGTTATCAAGTATTGGCGTTGATTACTTCCCTCAAAAATTCAAATTCTAAAACTTCAAATTGCTTCTCAAATAATTTTGTTAAAAAAATAGCTTTTAACATTTGCGATGTTTTATCTCATATTTTTAATAAAAGTATTCTTCAAGGTGTCTTTCCAGATGACTTAAAGCAAGCTGAAGTGATGCCGTTATTCAAGAAGGGGGATAAGACATCCTTGAATAATTATAGACCAATTTCATTACTTTCTGTTTTTTTCTAAATTATTTGAAAAGGCGGTTAAGAACTGTATGATCAATTATTTAGAAAACAAAATTTTTTTTCTCAATTTGGTTTCCGTAGTAGTTTTTCCACTGAACGTGCTCTATTAAACTTCTGTTCTAGCATCTATGATGGTATTAATAATAAAAATTTAAATGTAAATTTATGTAGATTAAAGACGGCATCATATGGTCTGGCTACACTGATGCCTTTAAAAAAAATAAGACATAACCAAAGCTTTTGATACCGTTGATCATAAAATACTTTTAGACAAACTTTTAAAATGTGGTTTTCGAGGTGTTATGCATAATTGGTTCAGATCGTATTTATCTGGTAGAGAACAAAGGGTTAAAATAAGTGATCAGTTTAGTTTTAACCAAGTTTTACCTGTACCTCATGGCTCAGTACTTGGTCCGATACTTTTCTTGATTTTTATCAACTCGCTCTTCTTACAAAATTATCGTAGCAAGGTTTTTCTATTTGCAGATGACATGGCTTGTTCGTACCAAAGTGTTTCTTCTCAAAACCTTTCTGCGTACAGTAATCATGACCTAGAAGTTTTAAGCCATTGGTTCCAGATGCATAAAATAGCTATTAGTGTTAAAACTAAAGTTATGTTTTTCAACGTGCTTGGAAAAGAAGTTGATTTCGGGAAATTTTTCTTTCATTGTGCAAACTGCAATAAATTCAAATACAGCAAGTTGATTTGTAATTCTGCATTGAACTCACAAACGTTTAATAATTCAGATAAGTGTTCTAAAAACTGTTTTGTAATTGAAATTGTCCAGTCTTTTAGATATCTAGGTGTTTTAATTGACTGGAAGATGTGTTGGTCTGCTCATACTATTGCTCTTAAAAAATACATTATGGCTGCCACAAGGCAATTATACTTTTTAAAATCATTTTGCTCACAGGTTCTTTTGAAATGTATTTACTATGGTTTATAAATTTAAATAAAATACACAAATAAAATACAAAATTTTGCACTATTGTTTATTTTTATTTTTTATTTTAATACCAAAAATTTTCACAACTTTTAAAAATTTATTTTAATTGATTAGGCGACGCGTTTCGGAGTGTACCTCCATCTTCAGGCGATTAACTCAATTTATAATAAATAAAAAATGAAACTATGGTTTAGTTCACTCTAAGTTGTTAGAATACGGCATAGTAGCTTGTGGTGGTACTCATAATAACAAAATGAATCCGCTTTTAGTTTCTCAAAAACACGTCATTCGCCTAATTTGTAATAAAATAAGTAATAGCCTGGCTCTTTTCAAAATGCTGAAAATACTACCCCTTAAGCATCTTTATTTTTATAAAGTTTTAAAAATATTCTTCGCTAGATCTGGATATCTGTTAAACAGATTTTCTTCTAACTATAATCTAAGAATATTAACAATCAATCAGAATCTTGTTTTATTACCTAATCATAACCTTCAAATTTTCTTCAATTTTTTCACATCTATTGCTCTAGACTCTTTAATTGTCTTCCATATAACATAAGAAAAATAAGAACTGAATCATTTTTTTTTATCAAAAGCTGAAAATCTGGCTTTTTGACCTTAATTATCAAGATGTTAATGAGCTTTTGTCTGTAATTATTTAACTGTCTAGAAATTTATTGATTATAATTCTCGTTATATTATTTTTATTCCAATATATTCTTAAAATGTTATTTTTTTGTCGTGTTGTTAATACACAGTTAATATATTTTAATACTAGGGATGGACGATATATCGATAACTGTTATCAGCAACCGGTTATTCGTTCGTAACTATTATAACCGGTTACTCAATATCAAAGTTACCAGTTATTGAAATAACTTCTTAGTTCTTTTGGTTGTTGTAAAAATTAAAGTTTCCAGTTATTAAAATAACCGGTAGTAACTACTCTTTTAAAGCAAGTAGTTATTAAAATTTGAGATGTTGAATACAACCATAACAGATAAGGGTAACTAGTTCTTAGAAAAACTCATTTTATTGAAAGAATGAATGAAAAAATCTGAAAATATTTGCTTTTTATTTCTTACTCTAAAAAATATGATTTCTGGCAATCGGTTGACATTTGTAAAGAAATAATCTCTTCACGTCAAATATAATTTGTCCGCTACCTGTCAAGCCCTCAACTGTCAAATTCCATCAAAGGATGGGCTACGATAACGATGGATTAAAGAACCTCTGAAAAACACAAAAAAATGAGAATTTTATTTTCTGCTCCGGAAAAATGCTTTTTTTGAGCAATTGGTTTACATTTGTAAAGAAATATTCTCTTCACGTCAAAATATAGTTTGTCCGCTATCTGTCCAGCCCTCAACTGTCAAATTCCATCAAAGGATGGCTACGATGACGATGGATTAAAAAACCTCTAAAAAACACGAAAAATTTAGAATTTTATTTTCTGCTCCGGAAAAATGCTTTTTTTGGGCAATTCATTGACATTTGTAAGGAAATATTCTCCTCATGTCAAAATATAGTTTGTCCGCTATCTGTCGAGCCATCAACTGTCAAATTCCATCAAAGGATGGCTACGATGACGATGGATTAAAAAACCTCTAAAAAACACGAAAAATTTAGAATTTTATTTTCTGCTCCGGAAAAATGCTTTTTTTGGGCAATTCGTTGACATTTGTAAGGAAATATTCTCCTCATGTCAAAATATAGTTTGTCCGCTATCTGTCGAGCCATCAACTGTCAAATTCCATCAAAGGATGGCTACGATGACGATGGATTAAAAAACCTCTATAAAACACGAAAAATTTAGAATTTTATTTTCTGCTCCGGAAAAATGCTTTTTTTGGGCAATTCGTTGACATTTGTAAGGAAATATTCTCCTCATGTCAAAATATAGTTTGTCCGCTATCTGTCGAGCCATCAACTGTCAAATTCCATCAAAGGATGGCTACGATGACGATGGATTAAAAAACCTCTAAAAAACACGAAAAATTTAGAATTTTATTTTCTGCTCCGGAAAAATGCTTTTTTGGGCAATTCGTTGACATTTGTAAGGAAATATTCTCCTCATGTCAAAATATAGTTTGTCCGCTATCTGTCGAGCCATCAACTGTCAAATTCCATCAAAGGATGGCTACGATGACGATGGATTAAAAAACCTCTATAAAACACGAAAAATTTAGAATTTTATTTTCTGCTCCGGAAAAATGCTTTTTTTGGGCAATTCGTTGACATTTGTAAGGAAATATTCTCCTCATGTCAAAATATAGTTTGTCCGCTATCTGTCGAGCCATCAACTGTCAAATTCCATCAAAGGATGGCTACGATGACGATGGATTAAAAAACCTCTAAAAAACACGAAAAATTTAGAATTTTATTTTCTGCTCCGGAAAAATGCTTTTTTTGGGCAATTCGTTGACATTTGTAAGGAAATATTCTCCTCATGTCAAAATATAGTTTGTCTGCTATCTGTCGAGCCATCAACTGTCAAATTCCATCAAAGGATGGCTACGATGACGATGGATTGAAAAACCCTTAGAAAATCGAAAAAAAAAATTACTACGGAAGAGATATTGATATCATACAAATTGCAAGCCCTAAGTTCCATAATAACTTTGAATATATAAAATATTTAATAAACCTAGATAACTCTTTCGTTTTGTAACCAGTTCTTATATTACCCAAGAACTCTACTTTAACCAGTTATTATAACTATTAACTGGGAGATATTTTCTTTTACCAACAACTGGAAACAGTAACTGGGAACAGCAACTGGGAACAGGAACTGGGAACAGGAACTGGGAACAGAAACTGGAAACATGAACTGCGCAACTGCGAAGACAGAACAGTTTCTGTAATACTCATAAGTTATTTTAGTAACTGGACCTGGGGTATTGGGGAGATTTTTTGTTACCAGTTCTTTAAGTTTGACTGGTTTGAGAGTATAAGTTATTCTACTTAGTAGGTATTCAAGTATTCTTTCAATTTGTATAGATTGAATTCAGAAGTTAAGAAATATGAAAAGATACAACGGCGACAACTTTTGATACTATTTTGTTCCGTGTTTTGTATGGAAGTTTGTTATATAAAGTTTCATAGTTCGTTGTCCTTTGTCTTATATGTTGTACTTATATGATAATTCACCTGAAAAATAGAATAGTGCGGTTAACTATTTATATAAAATTAGGTACTATAAAGTAAAGATAGATAGATAGATTTTTATTTCGTTATGATTTTACATTAATGATATTTGATACAATGCACATATCTTTCAACTTAAATATTATTTTGTAAGGGTTTCTTAAAATTTCAATTTTAAGTTAAATATGTATTACATTCGGAGGAAACATACGACAAAACCTCTACAGTAATATGAGGTGACATTGTATTTTTATTTCGTGTTGTTTCTCTATTAGTTTTCTTAGTATAACAAACTGCACAGTTCACACATTGAAGGTAGGTAATTATTTGTCTATCATCGTCTCGTTTCGTTTTCGTGCAAGTGCAAAAATTGTTTAAAAAAAGTTCGAAGGACGGGTCGATGGTAGGTTTGATTTGTTTGTCCGTCTGTGCCTGTAATGTTTTGAGTTCTAGGACGATAGAAATTTTGTACAGAGAATCTTAATTCTTAATGTAATTCGCCCCAGAGGATAAAAGAAAATTTTCAAACTTAGGTATCTAGTCTAGGTTCAATACTGCTTGAATTTTTTTGAGGAATCGAGGTTATTTTTATTTTTTGGTTTTTCTCATATACATTACATATGTAGATATCCCCTTTGTGGCTTTACCAACTATGTTCACGTTTAAGACACAAGTGCTTCATATTTTTAAATTTAAATAAGAACTATGTCATTAACAAAATCTATCTTTTGAATTTATTCACACTTTTACGTTAACATTACAATTTTTATCATGATAAATAAACTAATGCCATATAATTTAAATACGCACTTTATACTGAAAAAGCAAGTTCGTCTTTTCCAGTGGTGTAATAAATTTAATGTCACAGAATTGATATCCCTTATTTACACTTATTTTCCTAGGCGAAAAAAAAAATTGTCAATGATTTTGGGTGAATTTTGCTGAAAAGAAAAATTACACCTTAAATAGGGTGCGTATTGGTTTCGCGACAATTTTTTTTTTAACTTTCAATTTTAATGAAAACTAACAATAATATAGCATTTGAAAAAGTGGTTTTGTTATGCAGTCTGTCCAGATATAAATACATATAGGAAGTAACGGTTGAGCGCATTTACTCAAAATTATATGTACGTAGCTTATTTAGGTCTAAAGCCCTAGTTGAGGAGCAAAGATATTTAGACCAGGAACTTTTGAAAAGGAAACATTGGGTTATGTCCGCCGGCATTTTCGGTGCCTTGTGAGAGGCTATTCTCGAAAGTAAGCCTTATTTTATCTGATGTAAGATAAAATTAAGAAAAAATGTTATGAATTTTTTGTTGATTTTAATGTTTTTAATTTATAAGTTCTATTTATAATAATAAGTTTTAAGTTCATAGTTCCTTTATATAGATATCAATTTTATAAAAATATTTTGTTTGCTTTAACTTTACCTAATATTTTAGAATTAATAATTTTATTTGTGTTTCAAAATTGAAGTACTAACTGATGTTCCTACTGAATATATTGCATTTTTAAATGATTAAATTAATCAATTAAAAAAAAATAAATAATTTGTCTTTATTATTCAAAATAACCGATACCCAATAACTGATAAGAATAACTGTTATCACGAAATAACTGGAACTGTTATAACAGTTATTCAAAAATAACTGATAAGGCCATCACTATTTAATACATACGAGTACTTCTATCTTGTCGTGACCACACATCACTTTATATTAAAATGTTAATTTATTTTATTGCTTTATGCTTCCCCAGCTGCTTTCAACTCTAGTTCTATGTGTTCTATCGATTGCAGCTCTTTATCAAATTGCTTATTGTTAACTAATGCTACTATTGTATTTGTTTAGTTTTAAGATTTAAGAATTTGATAAAGAATACAAATTTAACTAACTTTGGCAAGGGCATCCGCTTACGAGGATAAGTAATGGCTTGACATTTGCTTACATTAAGCTCAAGAAAGTTATATTGACACCAGATAAAGAAGTTATTGAGGTCTACTTGTAGCGATTGCGCACCTGAAACGGATATAATTTCTTTTAGGATGCTCATATCATTAGCGTAGATCTTAAGGTCAGATCCTGTAAGAAAAAGTTTAACACCGTTGAAAATAAATAGAAAAATAAAAATGGGGGAAGAAACCCGTATGCTTTAAGTTTAAAAACAACTGCAATTGCAATTCCACTTCATGGCCAGATTTTAGTGCACATAAGGATTTGGAAAAAAATTCTGTTAAATTTTTCGATCGTTGATCTACATTTAAGAAGAAAATAGTTGTTCACAATAAAGAAGCATAGTGCCATGAATTATACTCTCAAACAGCCTTATTTATTATTTTTCACTAATACTGTGTTCAACCTCGGAATAGTTAAACCGAGTCGAAGCACTTACTTCGGGTTTACGCCACGTCAAACAAATACTTATTTAAAATTATTTTCTTAGCCGTTTTAGCTACGCCTTTCTTATGTTAATTATACTGGGAAAAAAGTGACAAATCTAAAACTCTGGTTATTATACACCTAAATAAAACCCCAGCTGATTTCCATTATTATTCATTTTATTATCATTGTATGCATATTGGAAATTGGATACATTTAAAATTGGATTGTATGAAGTTCAAATCCACTAAATGAATGTACCAACCACATTGCGTTCCCAATGCCGTAAACTGTTGGAGCGTTTGGAAAATATAAATAATTTATGCAAAATATCTATTCTTTTTGTCTTAGTAAGAAACCAAAAAAAAAATTGCTTACACTCCTTTTTGTAAATTTCACAAGATGTCTTCTCAAAATGACATTTAGATACTAAAACGACATTAAACCTTCTATGAACCAGTTTTAGCCGCTATTCCTCGTGCATTTTCATTATAAATAAGGTTTTCAGGATTAGAGCCGTTGTAAAGTCGAAGTAACTTTACTCCGTCGCTAAAACGAGTTAGTAAATAAGGCTGAAAAAGTTTAGGTATACAGGAGAGTTTGGCAATGGTCCTATAATTAGTAATATCATTCTTACATACTTTTTTTGTGTACAGGGATGATGAACGAGTCTTTTCATGTTAATTAAATCGTAAAACTGAGATACATCAATCGAGAAACTAGGCTATAGTAAGTAATAACGTGTTTAAATCAAATATGTACAGTTAGTTAATTTAATACATTTATTATTTTTAAATAAACAATTTTCTGGTTAAATTAAACTAATCATTATATTGTTTAAATTTAAAGAGCGTCTCAATAGTTAAAACAATTAAACAGATTTATTTAACTTAAAATTTCTAAAACTAAACAATTTTCTCGTTTGATTTAACTGAATAGTGATAGTCAAAATAACACATCTAATTCCTTGTTTAACTTACTCAAATTAGTTAAGACAATCAATCAGATTTATTCAATTCAATAGCCGATTTGACTCATGTAATTTTAACAGGTAGCTTGAAGGTTGATATTAGCAGTCTTAGTTGTTTAATTTTACACGAGTCTTAGGTTGTTTTTTGCGTTCAAGAAACGGGCATATGGGAATGGGTGAGACTTGTAAGCTTTTGGGCCTTGATTTTCCTTTTTTTATCTCTCCAAAAAAATTATTTATTTTTGTTTTTTTTATAATGAGAGAAACTTATAAGTATCATCTCACAGAATCTCAGGTTTAACAAAGTTGTCAATTTTGAACCAAACAAAGTGATTGTCAATATGAAAATACCTGATTCTTAATTCTGATATTTAATACAGCAATTGTGGTGAAGACTTAAATCACTATTGTCATTGTTAAGTTTACCATATTGAATTAATAATTTGCTGTAAGAGAGCAATGAAAAACAATGTGAACGCATCCTTTAGGCCTTATTTATAGCTATCATTGAAAACCATTATTGAAAATTTTGTTTTCAATTTTTGGGGTAGTTAAACTATGAATATTGAGAATGTTTGGTATACAAATGAAGCTAATCAATTATAAATTTTACTTTTACAAATAAAAATAAACAAATAAGTTACATAAATATTTCTCATAAAACTACTTTTAATTTTTTAATGATGAAAATCGTTTTCAATGAACAGCTGATTTTCGTTCAATGATCAAGTCTAACCTTAAATGCATAGAATTCGTTGTAATCAGCCACTGACAGGATCTTTTACTGAAACCAATTTTTCAATGATTGCTATGATTGGCTTGTCAAAAAAATGAAGTCAGTATTCCACTGATTTGGTCCAATGATGCATTTCAATGATAGCTATAACTGGCCATGTGAAATCATTCAGAAAAAAACAATATTTTCAACATGATGGAGTTCAAAAATGAAGAAAATTTACCAAGAATTAAAATCTATTATCGAAATTCCGAGCGGGAGATGGTAATTTTAAGAGCATTTATGCCAGTTTTCTTACTTCAGTGATAAGGCACATTAAATTAAAATTGACACTATTGGACGAAAAATAAGCCGTCAATTATCTGACAAAATTTTACAATTTATTGGAACCACCCGGAATGCCGTCGCACCTATTAACATTGACAGTTGGATCACCGGTGCGAATAACAACGTAAACGCATCAAAGTTGTGCAACAAAACTAGATTGATGATTAAAAAATTATCTCCAAATTTTAAGGAGGCAACAATCATCGATGTCAAATTTGAATTTGCTTATATGTTTGCTTAGAGTATGATCAGAACATGTTCATACTCAACGAGCTCCAAAGTATAGTCTTGGGCGGTCTGAGCAAAGACCGATCATGGCAATCGTTAATTGAACAGAAACTGAAATGAGGAGACAAATTAAAAAAAAAAACTTTAATGAAATGGCAGTACGAGTCTTGGCAGCTCAGCTGGAAAAGGTAGATGGAGCTGTCAGATAAATGCTATAGTGTGTTTAAAAAATCAATACACTCAAACCACACTTGGCTCAATGAATATTCATACAATGATCGATACGTTGGAGCTTAGCTCTGAAAGAAAAAACACCAAAAATCTCTTCTTTTTTCATTAAAAATTTGACAGATCCACCGTCTCAAAGTCATGAAACAATGACACAAAAAATCAATCCCAAGTAATCCATTTGTGGTTCGTTTTTCAAACAATTCAGTTCCAATGACAAAATCAATACAAAATCAAGAGATTCAGAACAATTTCAAATAACTATTTTAGAAATATGTATTTTGCTCGAGAAATCAATACATAATAGTTTAAAAAAATATTCAACTAAAAAATGACAAAAAAAAGCCTTGATATCCACTATACCTACATCTTTAAAGATACAACCAAAGGAGAATAAATTGCTGCAACTGCAACAATAGCTATCTCAAACATCTTTTAAAAAAACTAGAAAGGAAGAACAAAAGCTAAACCACAAGACGGCACCTCCGTTTTCTCCGTGAAATATCCTCGAGCATCAGTTTCGTCCTGGTTCTTCATGATAGTATCCAGTAGGTATACATATTATGTATGTGTACCATTACCTCGTTTAACCATTTCAGACACAGATACAGATATAGAATATCTTGCTTGCCAATCAACTTCAACCATCATCGAGTTTATCATCATTTCTGCAATGTGAATGACATTCGGGAATTCGAGTGGGTAATTCTCTGCACAAGAAGCTTTATATATAAGATGAGGTCAATAATTCCATCTTGACTTTAACCTTTCAACAGAAATAATACAAATGAACAGGGTTATATTTTTCTATACATATACACGAGTAGGTACTTTTCAAGACTTTCATGAAAGCATTTTATTGTAGGAGTAGCTACCTCAGGTTGGATATAATACCGCACTATAGGAGTCCCAATAGCTACATTATTGTGCGCAATTTTGAGAGATTTTTGTTTTTATTTTAAATCCCAAACGGACATCAACGTTATGGCTCTCATCATCGTTATGTCTTTTTTTTTTTTTTGAAGATGAAAAGATTTCCATGGAAATGAAAAACTCTAACCTTTTCGTCAAGTATATAAGTATGCATACAAGAAAATATATTTCATGTTTTTTGATATGTTCCATTCATTATGAGATTTGTAATCGGAATCTACATAACCTCAAAAGCCAAACATTTTTACGTTTCTTCATATTTGAAACGTATGAGAAAGATTGGTGCAACTTATACCTATTCATTTTACATGTCTTAAAGAGATACTTTTGTTAGTTTTCAAAATTCGAATGAAATTGCAGGGAAAACCTTGTCGTGAGATTTACAACTTCAAATACTACAGCTTAAAAAAATTATAGATATAGCTAAGCTAAGCTACCTGCCGGAGAAGTAGTTAAACTTTTTTCTAATTTTTAACAAAGCGATCGTTTGATTATTATTTTCATTGTAACTATTGAAAAAGTCTATATGTAATCACCAAATCAATCATTTACAAAATCTCTGTTTGGACAAGTTTATTCAGAGTTTGCTATGGTCAGAAAATGTCCAATTCCAGTTGCATTTTCGACCTAACTTATGATGGATTTTCATAAGCCGGATATCAAATAAAAACTTAGACTCTTCGTTTTGAACAAATATTGGTCAGACAGACTTTTGTTCGACCTTACCTTGCGTCCTACCACTTCCAGGAATAAAGAATTTTTCTTTAGTTTTGCATCTTTAAAACAACAGTAGCTTTACACAATTTAAAATAGGGCTTTGGAAGTGCTGTGAACTCTGGTGGTATCCCTGTCCGAGAAAGACATGGTATGTCAAAAACCAAAGGTTAAAAAAGTTAAAAACGGCAAAAGACGTCACTGTGCGGCTAAGTGGATAGGTATTGTAGTATACAAATCAAAATTTGTATTAATTAACTTTAATATTTTATGCTGTGTATGCATTTATTATAGGAGAAACATGGACAAATATGCTCACATGTCTACTTAATAATAACGTAACATCCTCTTTTAAATGGGCACCATTCAGGTCAGGATAAAGGGATCAAACTAGAGTGGAAGTCATCTCATTCTGCAGTCGTGGTTCCAAAGTTTTTCTTTTGTTGAATCGTTAAGTGTTCTTTAACCACGAGGCCTTGCGGATCTTCTGTGATTGCAATTTATCGCCCTTTTCTTTATTGCTTCAATATAACATCATTGGACTCTATCCCGGACTAGAAATCAATTGTTATACGGGTCCGAACATTCAGAAAAAAAATCCGAGCATGACAAGACGAAGAACTGGAGTCACTCGACCTATCAGATCATCTGAGAACACTGAATGAGTGCAGTTAGAGCTTCAATCTTGCAAATACCGACGGTTTGGTTTTGTGCTCAAACGTCTGTGTACCTGCCAGTGTTGTAAACCCCCCCCCCCCCAACTGATTAAAAGTGTGGTTTGGGAAAAAAAAGTGTAGTAAAAACAACAACAAAATAATTATACAAATTTTGTAGTCCTTTAATATACATTTAAGGATTAATTTCTTTTTCGAGTGCAAAATTTATTAGTTTTGCGGGGAGCTCAAAAATTCCTTCTACGTCTTTCAAGAGTTCTTTTGATTGCATAATTTCATCAACTGTTGAAATATTTAAATTATTGCTGGATGATTTACTTTATTATATTTAAACCTGAGAATAACCTCTCTGCAGTTGCACTGCTAAAAGGAAAAGTACACAAAATATGTAACTGCATACATTTTCAAACGCTGGCTTTCCAAGAAATTTTTTGATGAAATAAATCATTTAACGATATCCGTAAGGCCTTTGATAAAAACTTCGCACTGACTTTTCCTTTTCAAACTTGATTTTGAATCTTTTTATTGACATTTTCGATGTTTTTTTCTTACCTGAAAAACCGGTAAACCTATAAAGATTGTTTCAGATCTACCTTCTCCATTGATTATTTATTAGCTATCTCCGGGGTCCCAGAAGGCAGCCATTAAGAACCTTTGCTTTTTATGAACGATATTGAAATGGTTATCAAATATTAATATACTTCAATGTACGCCAACAATATCAATTTTTTTAAGACCATTTTTTCAGCAAACGATTCTACTTTTCATCAACTTGAGTTCCTCTTTCTGGTTCCTGAAAAATTGCTTGAAGCTTAATATTTTCAAATACCTATCAAAAACTTTTTTTTACCCAATCACTTTACATAATGGATCATCCAGATGAACACTGGATCCACTTCGATCAAGCTACAGTCCTAGCTAACCAGCCTCACTACACCCGCTGTTTGGTTGGCTAGGTTATTGAAACTAAACACCACCATAATTTTAATCCAGACGAACATGAGATCCTATCATCAACTGCGGAAGGTCGATGGAACACACCAACAGTGATACAGGGAGCACGGTTTGCTCTCAACTTGCGACAAAACAACAGCAAGAGACAAAACTTCTAAGGCACCGCTATAATCTGCATATCCAAAATCGAATGTAAAATCCAACTGGTAGTTTCCCGGACCACGCTCAATGAAATTTGTAGCGAAACGTTCGAGATGAGCAAAGTATTGCACTCGCTAAATATCTTTTATATAACGCGGTTAATCCGAAAATTTAAGAATACTCGTATACCACATGTTAACCACAGCGAAAACCTTAACAGCCATATTAATAAAAAACGCTTATTCCACCTATAATCCACGGTTTTACTAAACCAGTTAAGTTCTGGCTTAAATTTTCACATTAATAAAAACGAAATATTTAAGGAATATTCAATTAAAAGCTCAAGTGACCTCAACTCCAAGGTGCGTTTCGCCCAGGTACGACAGTGGGCTCATCAGTTAGATGCTGCCGTACCCTTCTAAGACGCAAATTGTTATGTTTGGTCTTGGGTCATAGAAAATGTTCCCAAAATAAGAGTAAGGTGAGCACTTTAAATCTACGGCTGCTTCAGTCCGGGGTGGGTTTTTTTCTCTTACCAAACTATACAAAAAAACTATGTGCTCATGTTACCAAACGAAAATGAATACTAGTGTGGATCTATCCTGAATGAGCCAGAGACCAGGGTGTTAATTAGGCCTCACGCTTCCCTCCCAACCATGCACATTTGAAATGGCCCAAATAATTGAATTTGAAACTCTTTTTTTCTTTCGGTGTATACCCTTTACAAAAACAAATTTATTCAAATTTCATTATACAACTTAAAGTATAAATTTATAATTAAATTTCATTTTTAAATTTAGAAGTTAGATAGAAATAAGAATTAAATCATTCTGGAAGTTTAAGTAATTATAAACGAGAAGAATGCTGAACAAAAATTTAGAAACAGATTTAAAAAGCCTTGAAAAAAAAATTGGATGCTCAACTTTAAACGAGCTGAAAACGGTAACAGAATGATATATGTATCTTCTCCAAAGCATATATTTGTACCAATAATTAAGTACCGATTATTCGTATACACTTGTCCTGTTTTTTTTTCTTGGCGCACAATCCTACGATTTATCGATAATAGGCCTATTATATACTTAAATCGTCGCCTAATAAATTTAAAAAGAAAATAAATGCCTGGAAGAATATACCTAACAATTATGTACCTTTAATTTAACTGTAGCTATTAATTTAATTTACCAATTTTGAAAAAAAAAAGTCTGAATTCTTTTCATTTTTACAAAAAAAAATCGAACGGAAACTATTGAATTTAAAGTTGAAAATACAAAAAAATGTATGTATGTACTAATTAATTTAGGATATATGATGGCAATAATTAAGGTGAATAAGAAAAGTAATTTGGATGAAATAAATAAAAAATGGATAAAAAGATAACGGAAATAATTTCAATAAAATGGTTTGAATTTAAATTTAGCGATGATTGGCAGAAGATATAATTTTGAAATAGTTTTTAAGAAAATATAACAATTTAAATAAAGTTTGTAATTTTTCTCTTTTCTTTATAAATTTGCCTGTTTCGTTATCCTCATCTGCCTTTTCTTCGAAAATACAGCATTTTGATTGTTTCTTGATGGCTTGAAATAGATGATGGAAAATTTCTTGTGCAGATATTAGGAGCCGAGTTATCTCTCCTCCGCTATTATTTTCGTTGTGAAATTGAATAACTTTTTAATTTTATTTAGTTATCTTTTTTTTTTTTTGTTCTTTTTTTTTTAATTTAAGAAAAATTCACTTTTTTTGTATTTTTTTTTAAATAATAACTAAAATCAAGTGAAATTATTTAAGTTACTATAAGTTACACTTTTTTTTGGTTTTTATTAAATTAAAAATAAACTAAGTGATACACAGTAATTGGGTAGATGTTTACTCGTCGAAGGTCAATATTCTGATGATTACTTTCGGCTTTAAGTTTTAACTCTCCCCGTATGATGTGTCTTGCACTCATAAACATCACGCTATTTAACCGTAAGCTTTAGATCTTTAAACAATTTTGTTTTTCTTAAGGGATTGAAAGAAAGAAATTAACTGTAATTTTTTTTTCTTTGTTTTTGCTAAGTTAAGGCATACGATTTATTTTTTTCTCCCAAATTAAAGCTAGTGATGTGCGTTGGATTACAAAATGTTTTGATAGATGTGAGTCAAAAATAGCACATTACAAAATATTGGTCGATGTTTACCGACTCTTATATTTGCGTCTTAGAAGGGTACGGCAGCTTCTAACTGATGAGCCCACTGTCGTACCTGGGCGAAACGCACCTTGGAGTTGAGGTCACTTGAGCTTTTAATTGAATTTAATTCAATCACTCCACTTAAACAGAAATTACTTTCTATCTTCATTTATTTAAGGAATAGTTAAGTGACGTTTATTAAAAATTATCTAAATAAATCTACTACAATAAGTAAGTCGACTTTTTTTAAAATTCCTTGTCTGCCTAAATTGATTGTCGTTTGCTTGTGTCTTATTGTCGGTCTTTTATATATATGCGAATCATGCGTGCGCCAGGGATAAACTATTTCCCTTATTTTTAAATTGACGTCACAAACCGCCTATGTATACAGTGAAGGAAATTCCCATAAAAACACATGCATTTTACGCATTTTTTGTTTGCTGCATGCAACTTAGCCATACATTTTTATGATTATAAGAAAATGTACTCAAAGTTGTTAAGAAAAATAAAAATTTATTCACTTTTAACAAAATTAAATAAAAATTATTAACAAAAAAAAAACAAAAATTAACAAGAAAAAAGGGGGAAATTCCCATAAAAACACCTACGTTTTTATTAAAAATAACTGTGAATTAGTGATCAGAAATTTGTAATTAATTAAATCAATATTTTGTAGAGCCACCAGTTGCTCTTACGACCGATATCATTCGCATCGGCATTGATTCCACAAGCTTTTACAGTTCCGCGGTTGAAATCGCGCCCCATTGTTCAATTATTCCGTCTTGAAGCTCTTGAACGTTGTTAAATTGGCGACCGTTGGCATAAACACGCCTGGCTAGTATCCCCCAGATATTTTCTATGGGATTTAAATCTAGAGTTAAACTAGTATGCCCAACAAGGATGACTACGAATAAAATAATGTGAATTATAAGTGACATAGAAATAAGACACGGCATTCTCCGCTTTAGTTTAGCCGCCATCCCTGGAGATAAAATATCTGAGACAACCACCTTCAGTCTCAGAACATCGTGCCACACATCTTTCCTATCCTTCTTTCTCTTCATTAACTTCACGCCCGCGCTGTGTTGAAACATTTAAAGGGTAATTATAATCCCTTGAGCGCGGGTAGATTATAAAAAAAAAAAAAAAAAAAAAAAAAAAATCGGGACTTTGAGACGGCCAATCGAGCAATGTTATTTGTTTCTCCTCAAACCAATCTCTCATTCTTCGAGAGAATTGGATAGCAGCGTTATTCTGCTGGAATATGAAGTCAGTTCCGCATAACTCTTCAGCTCTCTCAACCATAACTTCTTCTAACAACTCAGCATAACTTTCTGAGTTTATCGTTCCAGGCACAAATGTAATATCCGCCTTTCTATTTGCAGAAAAAGCTGCCCAAACCATTACGCTGGCGCTGCCGCCACCGAAGTTTCGACTCATTCTCACTTCTCTTTGAAGATGTTTGTCATGCCAATATGACTGAAATCCATCTGGACCATCCAAATTGAATTTTTTTTTCATCACTAAACACAACTTTTCTCCTCTCTTCGGTCCAGCTTATGTGACTTTCAGCAAAATGCACCCTTGCTGACTTATGGGCTGCATCTTAAGGTGGCTTCATAGATCTTTTTTTGTAAACAAGGTTGGAGTTGGCTTTTAAAACTTGTCTAACACGTCTGGTTGAAACAGGCAAGCCAAGTTTCGCCTTAATTTGTGAAGCAAACAGCTTGTTTCTAATGGCTTCACGCGATATCATTCGAACTTGACGTGTTGTAAGCTTTTTATTTTGCGCGTGGTTGGCAATTTTTCCATAACTTTCACCTAACCTTAAAAATGTATGAATAACTGTATTGGATCTCCTAATTTTTCTAGCAATTTTACGATCAGAAAGGCCACAATCTTAGTATGCAGTGATTTTTGACCTTGACTTTGTATTTTTTTGAAAATTTATTTCTTATTCGTTTAGTAATAAAAACTTTGAGTTGGTGTAGCAAAATTTTTTCTTAAAAATGTTTTAAAAAGGTTTTTATTTAAAACCTTTTTTTTTAAGAAACCACTACAACGACTTATAATTTTTGTTCTTGTAAAAAATAATATTTGCTTGAATCACATGGTATCATCTTTCTAACTCCAACTACTAAAAGAATTGATTAAGACATTTAAAAAAATTATTTTATGCTTATGGATAGTTTTTATCTAATAACATTCATTTTTAAAATTCTTTTACATAAGACCAAGTTCGTGCGACCCAGTCGTGCATTTTATTTCTTTTTGTAAGGTCATCGGCAAGTTGTCTCGTAGTCATATTTTATCCAAAGCTTTCATCTTTTGTTTGTTCAATCGATCAGATCGTGTTTTAAGGAAATGACTTAACAACTTCCAAAACTGTTGATTAAATTGCAAAAAAAAAAAAAAACATTAAAAAAACGCACAATTTTAAAGTTTTTCGCATGTTAGTCAAACATTTTGGTGTGTTTGGGCAAAATGGATTTCACATTCAGATTCAGCATACCAAATGCAATGAAAGGAATCGTACAGAGGCTTTGCTTTTGGGAAAAGAAGTTTTACTTCATGCGCGCGTACGTCAGTACACACACATTTTTTTTCATTAACCCACTTTCTTGACATTAATTACAACTTTCGGAATACAGTAAAACCGGTTATTTGAAGCCTCTCTTTTCTTTAATTCCACTTTTCTCCAACAGAGATAGAATGATATGATAGAATGTCCCGCTAATTGATGGAAAAGTTTGGGTTTGGTAGCTCTTATAGGGGTTTCATTTATTATGTTCTCTCAAGTCCCAAACGCAAGCCGTTACTTATGCATTATGATTAAATGTCTTTAGCTTTGCTCTTTGTTAAATAGCATGACTGTTTTTTTATATATATATATTTCAAATTGAATTTATGTATATATTTCAAAAAAAATTGAAACTTTTTATGGCGCACAATCATTGATTTTTAGGTAAAATTTGGTGTTTCTCCGTGATCTAGGTTAAGTATCCAAAAAAACAAAACCTGGTATTCAGTTTTTTGAATGTCATTTTTTTCTGAGTGGGTGTGGCAATGAGTGGTCATTGGTGTAGATTTGTCTTGCTATTGGCTACCTTTCCTGCAAATTTCATGAAAATTGGTTCAGTAGTTTAGTTTTAATTGAGTTTTTTCCGGTCTCCCATACAAGGTGCCCCACTGTGCGGTAGTGCCCAGCCAAGTTCTGGAACTACATCCTTTTAACAGAAACAAACTCAGGCGATTTTTGACCCCGGCTTATCTTTAGTACCAATAAATACAGAAACTTAAAATTCCGAATATTTGCTAAGCTAGTCAGGCACAGGCAGGCGCCTCACCAAATTTTCTAGCTTAAGCGGTTCCTGAGATATAAGGCCTCAAAAATCACAAAAACCGTAACTGACTGACTCACTGACTGACTGACAGATCATCAAAATTATGGAGCACTTCCCGACATCGTAGAATCCGTAATTTTGCACAACGGTAGGTCTGGTCATGTAAGCAGAGGCTTACTTGGCAAGTTTTTTTTTATGCCCAATTTGAAAGGTTTTAAGAACTTGACCAGTGAACCCATCAAATTTTAGTCAGTAATCATTAAATAGTAAAATTTCTCTATTACATTGTAGCTGTTTCAATATTATTCTACTTTAAATATTCGGTATTAAACCTTCATGAAGTAAGAACTTGGCGTACCTTTAGATCTCAGTACTTTTAACGCCTGACTTGTAACACAGAGGTTTTTGTATAGAAGAACTTGGCTCTTTTTTAACATTTACGTTTTTGGTCTGATGAAAATTACAAAAAATTATGAAAACTTTTAGGTATTTAAACGCCGGCACTAGTGCATAAAATGTGGAAAGTATTGCCGTTTTTTTTAATAATTCTGTATCAATTTTATATATTTATTTATTTATTTTTTATCAATAAAATATTAAAAATATATTAAAAATAATTATTCATTAAGAGCACTAGCAGCAATAAAAACTCTCGGCTCTTGTATCAATTTTATTTTAATGTGTTACCCTCAGCCCTTAACGGGTAAATTAGATCTATCACACGATACTTTATCAGAAAAAGTCGAGCAATCATTTCTCACCTCGACTATTTCAGATCAAAGAGTATTTATGAAAGAAATGTGTAAAAATGTTTTTTTTTAATTAACTACAAAATCAAATCCAAGTTTTGGTAGACATGTCTAAAATATTAAAAGTAAATTTGTTGAATAAATTTTGAATATTTCTAAAACAGCTTTAGAACTCAAATTTTTTGCAACAGGCTGACAAAAATTCCTTTCCCACTTCATATAATTCAATCTACCTTCACTGTTCATGATGCCCTACCAAACAACTAGCACTGAACAAATTATACAAAAAGAAAGTAAATTTCCAATAAATTTCAAAATATTGATAAATAAAAAAGTTTAAGGCCTTGAGAATAACCGACATCAATTTTATATCAAAAAATATCCCTTTACTGCGTGAAAGTGCTAAGCAATATTATTAAACTTAAATAAAAGTCTTAAAAATAAACCCATAACTTTCAGTTAATATGATTTATTTCCCAAATAAAACAAAAACAAAAATGTACTAAATTGGTTTTTTTTTTAAGTATCTTCCCAAATCATCTTCATCATATATGAAAAAAAACAAAGATAACCCTTTCAGCAGCTCCCACACATACTCATCAATCACAAAATCCCACAAGTCGTAACTCAATTCCTTCCAAGTTAAACCCTTGTTTCGACTATCACCCATTCAAAGCTCAAAAATTAAAAAAAAAAAAAAAGAATTGAGAAGACAGAAAAGGCAAAGGATGATGATGAGGATGAAAATGATGATGATGATGATGACGATGATGATGACGTCCAACTGTGATCCAAAAATGAATGAGCCGAAGATTCTGCACTTTGATGAGTCCTTTGAGAGTTTCATCACTCTTTCAATTCCATACCCACACACACAAACACACTTCAAGTTTCACTCATACATCCTGTGATGTAGGTTTGGGTTCTTTTAATACTATCAATGTATAGTGAGTGTCCTGAAAGGCTAAAATCGAGATGGATTTTTTGACCTCATCAACCGAACCTCATCGAGTGTTACCCACTCGAATTCCCGAATGACATTTATATTGCGGAAATGATGATAAACTCGAATGGCAGTATGATGTGTTCCAAAGGAGCTGAGCTGCTCCTCTGATAGACGGACTAGCACCAAGGACACAACTTGACGTTACGTTCTTGGTCGGGTCATGGAGGTGTTGTTGTATATTTAAAGGGTTGTGTATCTTCTATTTCAAAAGATGTTTGTTCCAGTTGAAGAAATTTCCTTTCAGTAGTTGCCCGGCAAACGAGTGATAGAGAGCGACAGAAGGGAGTATAGATATTTTTTATCGGTTTTTGTCAGCATCTGAACTCTGTCGAAGTGCAAGGATATTTATTCGTGGATGGGGCTGCCTTCTCATTCGATAGAAAAAAGGGTTCCCCTATAAATCGGTTCGGTCGGGGAGAATATCTTTCAGGATAAGTGCGATAGAAGGAAAACTGCTGATTTCATCAGTTTGAATCTTCGGGTATTGTTATGGCTCCGAATCATCGGAACCCATCCTTTGCAGAAGCACATCTTTTTTTTTGCTCTGGATTCCCGTTTTGTATTAATTCAAGGATTCGTCGTCGACTACGGTGTGTCGTCTCTATTTTATTGTTGCACCATTATTATGCTGGGCGCTGGTGATGATGAGAATGATGATGATATTGCTTTTTTTTTACGAGATTCTGTGCCATAAAGGAATAAAGGATATATCGTGTTTACTATTGCTGGGTCTCTTACGTCTCTTTCTGTCTGTTTTCTGTCTCTCTTGGGAGACGTATCCTGTTTTATTTTATTTTTTTTTTGTATTATTAAAAATCTTTTATTGTCATAATCTCACTACGTTTTGTGTCGTTCCGAAGTCCTGATATGACTTTGGCACATGCAGGCGAGAAAAACATTTAAATTATGATTATTTTTGTATCGTCCTTTCGTCCTGCTGGCTGAATACTAAAACCTGATTCGTTTTTCGCTTCAACGTAATACTATAAATTACTGTATGATATTCGTGTGCCATACAGCTGAGATTGCAATTTGTTTTGTTGAGTATTTCCTTATTTTTTTTTGTGTCCTTGGGATGTCGGGGAAAGATTTTTTTTATTTTATTTTTTTTTCTGTAAAATTTGCTTATACCGAGGGCTTTTTGACACGTCAGCTGGTGTCATGATTATGTTCAAATGTTGTGAAGGTTGTTTTTCGAGTACATATATTTTTTTTGTGTGTGAAGGGAAATTCTTTTCAGAGAGTCTTTAGCGCGAGTGTTTGAAGTAATGAAACCCACAGAAATCATGCAGATGACATCTATTGGTGAAAATATTTGTAGTACATATGTATATTTATTTAAAGGATTGAATTCGATTGGATTTGATTGCTTTTTTTTTGTTTGTTTGCACTCGAGATGTTTATATTTTCTTTCAATGATAAGGGCTTCAGGAATGAGAAGCAGATGAAAATGAATGTTAATGTGTGTGCTACTCCTGATTTTGCACAATTTAAGTTTAGAAAAGAAACCCAAAAAATTTTATGGGTAAAAAATATTATCTCAGTATTGTAACGAAGCGTTCCATGCTACACAAATTTCTTCATTACTTTCACAGCTGACATATCTGTTTTCTGATTAAGTAGTAAATATTCAAAAATAACCGTCACTTCTTCTACTACCTTCCTACCACAGAACATTATTATCATCACTAATAAATAGTATCTCAACCTGAAAGTCATCACCAGCCGATTGCCAGCAAATTTTGAATGTGATCTATATAACTCACATTCACTAGGAGCACGTCACGTCACAGAAAAATATAATAAAATTTGTATTAGAATTCATCGGCCTTACAGTTCACATTCAGTTTTGACGCAAATATATCAAAATCAGCGTTATTGTGAATTTCACCCGAACAACATTCCACCCGGAAAATTTGACATTTCACTTTTCGCCTATTGTGAGTTTCACCCGAAAAATTATTCATGTTTGAAAAATTACCCTTATTGTGAACAATCATTTCGGGCGGAATGATATGCTATTGATAGCCAAAATTTTCACTCATTTTTATCAGGCGAATGAGAGCAAAATAGGCGGAAAATGTAAGTTGTTTGTTTATTTTTTTAAGATAAGAAAATTTAAAATTCATTTTTACTTGCGATATATAGGTACTATAGGGCAAGTTCTGCATTTGGAAAAAAAATCGAACTCGAGATTTTGATCAAAGTTGACATTACGATGATAGCGAAGACGAAAAAAGTGGGTCCGACAATTCCGTCTGTCTGTCTGTATGTCTGTATGTCTGTATGTCTGTACCTCGAACTACAGCCTAAACTACCAGAGGTATTTTCTTCAAACTCGGTAGTTAAGGGTCTTCGGTGATTCCCTAGAGGAAAAATTGAAATTTTTTTTTTAGCTCCAAAACTAACGGTACCCCCCATACACCCGTAATGCAAAATCTTATTTATCTCGAAAACAGCTATAACGATTTTGATAAAAAAATTAGGTGTGATAATATGGACATGGACTATATTTTGGTGAAAAAAAAATTTGGGGGGAAATGTTATTAGGGGTACCTGTCATAGAACGGTTTTTTTGATTTTCGAATTTCTCAACAACGGCTCTAACGATTTTAACCAAAATTTTTATGCAGGAGCTGCTTTGCATTTGAAAAAATATAAACTAAAAATTTTTTCGAAAAAATAGTTTTTGGATTTTTTAAAAAATAATACAACTTTTTTTTTGAAAATTCAATATCTTGAAAACTGATACACGATTAAATTTTTAAATTACGTTTTAAAATGTATTTTATTAAATACTAATAATTTGCATATCAATTTTTTTTATAAAAAATTTAAGGAAAATTTAGTACACAAAAAACATGTTTCAGTGTGTCTGTATGTCTGTACCTCTCACTACAGCCTAAACCCCTAGACCTATTTCTTTCAATCTCGGTAGTTAAGGGTTTTCGGTGATTCCCTAGAGGAGAAATTGAAATTTTTTTTTTAGCTCCAAAACTAAGGGTACCCCCCATACACCCGTAATGCAAAATCTTATTTATCTCGAAAACGGCTCTAACGATTTTGATAAAAAAAATTAAGTGTGATATTATGGACATAGACTACATTTTGGTCAAAAAAAATTTTGAGGCAAAATGTTATTAGGGGTACCTGTCATAGACCCGTTTTTTTTAATTTTCGACTTTCTCATTAACAGCTCTAAGGATTTTATCCCAAAATTTTTAGCAGGAGTCCCCTTAAGTTTAAAATAATATTATATATAAAAATATTCGAAAAAATTATTATTGGGTTTAAAAAAAAAAAAAAAAATTTAAATCAATATCTTCAAAACCTATGAACGATTATTTTTTGAAATTATTTCCTAAAACCAATATTATTAAATAATTAAAATCCGCATCCCACATTGTTTTCTTGAAAAATTTTAGAGAAATTTCTTATATAAAAAATTTATTTAATAATAAAACGATTTTTTAAGGTTTATTTGCATAAATTCATACTTTTCCGGAAACCAGACGGCAATTTTATGCAGTTGAACATTATTATCTCATTAAATCCATGTTTTATATTTATAAAATGTATCTTAAATTCCAATGTCCTTTTACATAAGAGCAAGTTCGTGCGATCCAGTCGTGCATTTTATTTTTCTAAACCGAAGTAGCAGCGGTTTTGTAGGGTAATTTTTTGTCGGATCTTCACTAAATGTCCTTCGTGAAGTTAATATTAACTCTGAGGTAGATGAACTACTTAACTTCCTCAAAGTTTTTGCTATCAATAGTAAGGTTTTGCGCTAATCGGTGGACAGATGTTTATTTGCTTGTACGTATATATAGCATATATTTGGTATTGTCTTCATTTACTTCAAGACTGTCAAGTCTCGCCTGATCTTCAACAGCCATGACGGACTCTGTCACAGAACGTTGAAAACAGCCGATTATGTCGATATCGTCCGCATACCACAAGAGTTGGACAGTTTTGTTGAATATAGTGCCCTCCGTACTAACGCCTGCCTTGCGCACAATCTGCACTAGAACGAGATTGAAGCAATCACATGATAGCGCATCTCCTTGCCGAAACCCTGTGCATGTTTGGAATTGTTCAGAAGAAGGGAATTTTTGTAGTATTAGCCAAGTTCAACCTTTAAACTACAACATAGGTTAATACGACAAAATGGGCAAAGGTTTTGCGAACTGAACTACAAGAACTACCCATTGATGGATATTCCAATGATTCAACTAGATTCATCATATTACTAACAGGATGGTGCTTAAAATAGGGTCGCAGAGTTAAGAATTGGGTAGACGAAGACAATGGTGATCGTTCGATAGGAATAAATGTACAAGTTCACTGACCTGCAAGATCTCTTAAACTTACAGTATTGGATTCTTTTTTTTTTATGGAAATAATAATGATAATAATGACATTTTGTATTTTTTGGATACCAAGGTATAAAAATAATGTTAAATGCCACTTCAATGGGCTATAATCTTTAAATTAAAAAAATGCGTGAGGGTGGGGTAACCCTATGATTCAATTCAGAAAATTAAAAAGTTATAAAGATAAATTATTTTCAAAAAATGGTTTTAAGAAACAAAAGAAAAAGAATGTAAACTTACAATTCGAAGCTCAAAACTATTTTTTTTCAAAAGTAAAATACGTTAAATAGTATATTTGAGGAGATAATAACTGTTTATCAAACCAAAACATCAGAGAAAAGTAATTCTAAGCTCATATATTCAAAATTAAAAAGCCAATTTTTAACGTGTTTTACAAACATTCCAATATTGGATAGTGTTCTTATTGACTGAGGAAGTTTATTAAAAAGACGATACGAAAACACAGAATAAAAATTACGAAAAGCAGTGGTGCGAAAATGAGGTAGAGACACAAAGTTTAAAAAGTTCCCACAAAGACTATAGTTGGAAATTAACCTAAAATTAAGATTTTCTGGCCTCATAAAAAATGTCTTTAATACTTTAAAGCAGTACAAATGTCTAACAGGAAGTATTTTGAGATTGCAAAAAAGTTCCAAGTTCTGATGTCGACCATGTTTTCGACAGATTTTTCTTATTATGGCGTAAGAAGTGGTTGAATTTTGTTCCGATAAGCTCCTCCCCAACAAGCAATTCCGTACTGTAGCTTTGAATGGAATATATCATAATAAATTGTTGTAAGGAGTTTTGTAGAACAAACATTACGTAGATAGAAGAAATTTCTTAAGGTCCAGTTTAAATATTTCCTTAAGGACTCCGTATGGCATGAAAAGTTAATCCTCGAGTCAATGCAAAGTCCCAAGTACTTGAACTTATTAACTTTCTCTACCTCAAAACAATTATCGCTGGAAATAAGACTGTCATAAAAAGTATACGATGAATAATCATTTGAGCATAATGTACACCTATTTATTTCAAACCTTTGGCATTCAGGAGCATGATACTCGTATAAAACATCAGTTTCAAAGGCATTTAGGGAAGAAAAATTGAAGAACATAATTTTTGTTTTTGGGCTAATAATCAGCATGTTTCCAGCAAACCAAGATTTTAATAAATCTAGATCCCAATTTATATCAGCAACAAGGTTCAAAACACTCTTAGACCCATAAGTACAATCAATGTCATCAGCAAATGCAGTAAGAGTGCTTTTAAATTTCAATCCGAATAATGAGTTGATGTAAATTAAGAACAGAATTGGCCCTAATACAGAGCCCTGAGGCACACCTATATTAAAGAACCTAATATTACTCCTAGAATTTTCTATTTCAACTCTTTGTGATCTATTTAGAAGATATGACCTAAACCACTCGAGCATAAAACCACGAAAGCCAGCATTTTCAAGTTTTTTTCAATAATATCTTATGATTGACCATGTCAAAGGTTTTTGTTATGTCTATAAATTAGCCACACGTAAGCTTTTTAACATCAAGATTCGAAAATATTTGTTAGCAAAACTGTAAAAGGGCATCTTCAGTAGATCTTCCTTTTTGAAAACCATATTGAACTGGGTTAAAAAATTTGGTAAAATTTAAAAATTTAACTATCAACTTGACAACTTTTTCAAAAACTTTACCAACTGTTGGAAGAAGTGATATAGGTCTATAATTGGCCATCTCAACTTTCGATCCTTTTTTGAAAAGGGGTACGACATCTGCAAGGAGATATTCATCAATACCAAATGCAATTTTGAATAAGAAAGCTTGATGTGAAACTTTATCAAATGGTTTTGAAATATCAAATGCAGTTATCTTACTTTTTCCAAAACGATGTAAGGATTTATGCCACTCCTCGGTGAGATAATATATAATCAGAACACCGATGGACCTGTTGCTATGAAAGCCATACTGCCGGTCATTGAGAAGCTTTAATTCTGCAAGATATTTCTTTGGCTGAAAAAATTCATCAATATTTCCATAACCTTGGAAAGAAGGGATGTAAGTGCAATCGGACGATAGTTAGAAGGGAAAGAAGATTCGCCTTTTTAGGGACAGGCTTGACAAATGTTGTTTTCCATCCACTCATAAAGAGACCAGTAGTAGCACGACAGATAAAAAAGCTCACGCAGTAGTTTAAAAAGCGTTGAAAAACACCTCTTCAGAACAATAGGGGGAAACTACCAGGTCCAGGGGATTTGTGTATACCGAGATATTTCAGGACTCTTGAAACTGTATACGGTTGCGAAAACAGATTTGTTCTATAACATCGTTAACGCTCTCAAGTACACTCGTGACACTTTCTGGGAGCGTCGAATCGATTGAAATTGCTGCAAGTAAATAACCATTTTCTTGTGAGCTGACAAAAGTAGTGTTATTGGGGACTAGCGTAGGAACCAATTGTTACAGATGTCGTATGGATTTCCACAACAAATTCCGTACGTTCAATTTGTATCACCCTGTGATACATGAAAAAACATTACCGACCGTCCAATTCGGCTTTGAAATCAGCTGTTCACCGGAAGAATCATTCCAAAATGTCTGCTCTCGAGCCCAACCAGGCTTTTATCTTTTCGTAATCGATCTTTCCTTTTGAGGTCGCCATTGTGTTAACATACACTTCAAGCCCAGTTCTAACAAAAGGCCCAGAAAGGAAAAAAAATAAGAATAACTCAAGAGGATCGATCCCAAAGACATTAAGGCTAGTCCAAAGCTTTACGTTACTGCTTAACATAATTTCAGAGGTAACTTACTATCCTGTAGCTATAAATTCCAGGTAATTTTTATCCCATCCTTTGCGATTTCGAATCCGCCCTCATAATATTTGCATATCTCCCACAGTGTCAACTGCCAATAATTCTCCTGCAGGGGAAAATAAATTTTATCGAATTCCATCTCGATAAGCAAGCAGGAAAATAGGAACTGACATTGGAGACTCACGGGTCCACGTGCTCTAATGTCGACACCATCCATCTCTTAATAGAGGAAGACGTCGTTCCCCTGAAAATCAGGCAACTTCCCAGCTCACCACGACCACTATTTAAAAAAACCAGCGCACTTGCAAAGGTCGAAGAAAATATAGATCAGTCCATCTCGTGTCCTCGGGGTCTATTGTTCGATCTCCCATTCATTGTGCAAAGTGTAGCGAGCGGTTCGTGTAAAGTGGAGCGATTTACAAGTTTTGTTGGATGGTAAGGAGAAATCGTGTGCGTGAGGTGAGGGCGGGTGATATTGACCCCCCCCCCTCCCAGGAGCCCCAAAGGGGTAGAAGGTCCAACAGAGGAGACATTCCGAGCTTAATGCCGTCTTATAATGTTTTTTTTTGCGTTCATAATTCTTGATGGAAAGTTTAAATATTAAATTTTAAAAAAATCTAGGTTCATAATAATTTTTCTTTGTATATACATATCTAAGTGTTGTAGAGTAAATTTTCGTTAAGCATGCAAAATTCAAAATCGGTATAGAAGAAAAGGTTAATCTTAAAGAAAGGTGTGTGTGTTGTTGTGGTGTGCAAAGTGAGAACGACAAATTTGGCAAGCGGTATATCTTGATGAACTGATTTTTAGCATCTCTGAGAGGCAACGGAGCAACGGAAATTGTGCACAATCTCTGTACCGGACCGTAAGTGGTGAGTTTCTCTCTTCTATTGTAAGAAAATATATTTTTTTGCCGTTATATTTGAAAGCTTACTCCAAATGTCAAACACAAAATAACATCCACATAAACACCTATTTTTCTACGAAGTAAACAAAAAAGAGAATAGAGATTATATAATGTAATATAAGGAAAGAGAAAGAAAACGTGTAAATATTGAAATTAAGATTTTTTCTTTGTTTGAAATTACTCGTACTTTAAATTGAACAAAGCAAAAATTAAACTTTCCACGAATTAACTTTTACCAGTTTAAGAATTAATAACGTGCAAATGTTAAACATGAATTTTTAACATCATAAATAAAATTTTTGTAATGTTTTAAAAAGGAGTGTTATTAGTGGGGTTATGTGTGGATTGGTTCCGGGTTTTACAAAGTTCGGTAAGATGAAGTGAATCTTCTCATCGTTTTTGTCATGGGACAGCCACTTGCTACTACATCTGAGTACTGGTTGTCATAAGGTGCACACGCAGTGTTAGAGGGGGGGATAAATTAAGCAAGGTACTCGAGGCAGGTAACATCTTCTGCCTGGTAAACGACGATAATTGCTAATCGAAAGTGTCCGTCCGCCGTCCTATAGTGCAGAAATCTTGGCATGAATAAAATTCTTTTGTTAGCGTCTGGCTATTCGCAGATCAAGAACCTCGCCCACCGACGTTCCTAGCCGTGCCCTATGCAAGCATGCCAAGTGCGATCTCGACGAATAGAGCCCAGTGTTCATTAATAGAAGCCGCAACACAATGACGAAGTATACAAATGTCAAGTTTTTTTTTTCAGTTATTCCCATTTTTTCCCAAATGGCTTCTATGTAAGTGAAGAAAATTGAAAAAAAAAATAAACTTTTCGGCGTACTCTTGAGATAACAGTTTAAATGCGTTTTTTCAAAATGAATACCCAAGGACAACTTACCTTCTAAGTCCAATCAGAGAATTCAACTGTTTCTTTTTGCATTATGAAAAATCTTGATTGACTCTGCCAACTGGCCGAAAGACACTCTCTTCTGAGTTAGAAAATGTTTAACTTTGAGATACCGAATCGAGTCTTTTTGTATCGGTCAATACAACCCTTTTTAAATTAAAATAAAATAACGAAGTCATTTTCTATTCGAATGTTACGCTTCACTTAACGTCTAGAGGTTTATGATTTCGTTCAAAGAAGTGATTAGAGATACACAGCAATGTTGCTGTTTGCTCTGCTCAGATGAGGACCAATTTCCTAAAACTAAAGATTCAACCACACACAGTGGTAAATGTTCAAAACATAACCGAAAATATATGAAAACAGAACATGTAACCAAGGAAGTCTAGCATAGCTGTGGTTAGAATGTTCAAAAACTAAAGGTGTATTTCACCTTTTCTAATCGATTCACAAAATAGTCGTACATTTCAAGCTTGAATTCCCAAAAACCTCAAAAATAAGTCAAAAACACATATACACATTCCTGGACTGCAAAACTTAGTATATGTATTTTCAATTCGATTTCAAATTGGAAATGTGGGATTGCCAGAAAAAAAAAAAATAAAACAAGACACACTGTGAATACATTCGAATATGGTGCACTCCCCCCCCCCCCCCCGTTCTTAAAACTACAACAAAATTTAACAAATTGGAAAATAGTTTCACTTACACAATATGGTCAGCTGGATGTCCATGGAGACCCTTTCCTTGACACCGTTATCTGCTGAGCACTGATATATGCCGGCATGATGTCGGTCGACATTCTCCAAGATTAGTGTTGAACTATCCGAGAGATGTGTTGGCCCGGAGAAGACGTCCTTTTTAAACCAGAAAATCGTTGGCACCGGATTCCCAGATGCTTTGCATTCCAATGTTACCGTACTGCCCTTACGTGCTGTCACTTGTCCATTGTGTGGCAGGGCTCTTAAGGTGGGCGGTACTGTGTGGTGTAGTATGATGATAGTAGTTAGAGATGGAGGTTTTGAGAGTTTGGTTTGGATATTTGATTTTTTTTTTGTTATTTTTTCGGTTCGTTTCACATGGCATCGTTCAGAATCGAGGGTAATCCACCGGAAATGAAAATTTTAATACAAGAAAATATTTAAACAATTTTTCAATTCATCACAAGGGGACAGCCAGGGGCTTAGGGCTTTTCGTTTCGGATAAGGGATTTTAAAATATCCATAAACAATCACCGGAAGGGCTTTAGTTAACGTAAAATGTATTAAAAGAAAAATCCATAATAGACATTCATTGTATAATTTTCATATCAATCCTTACCTAAAATCTCGACCGTATGGACTTGGTCACGATTCTCTTGGTCTCCCAATTGGCAAATATAATCGCCGGCATCTTGAGTCTTTACACCATTTATCTGTAGATTATAGTCTCCGACAATTTTAAATCGAGAGTCCCGAGAGATTTTCAAATGTCCTGCAGTAAGGACAGACGATCCTTTTCGCCATAGCAGCACAAACGAGCCGAGATTTTGAACTTTACATGGCAGCTCGATGGTTTCACCGACAATCACTTTGTAAAGATGGCCTCGGGAGAGGAATTTCGGTGCTATTGTTGGATTGTCATTGTCCGACGATGGTAAATGGAATGATCCCACAGGTTGATTGTGTGCTGAAGTGGATACAGGAATAGAATAGAAAAAAATAAAATAAAACGAAATTGTAGACATGTTAACGAGGAGCTGATCAAATAGATTTGAATATTGATTCGGTCCTTCAGTTTCGTGTTTCATTTTTTTTTTCGTTTAAAAGTAGATTTGTTTTGTAAATTGGTTGGGAGGACATGTATAGAGTCTGATATCGGATGTGGGAGTTAAATGTTTTACGGCAGTTGTTGTGATTTATCTTTTTTTTAGATAAATTGCCCTTTTAGGTGAACTTATAGTCGACTGGGTTCTAATATAGAATGTATGAGATTGTGTAAGTGTTTTAAAATAAATAGTAAAAGTAACCGTCGAACAAAGAACTTTTGATTCAGCTCAGGGAGCTTATTTATAAAATATTCAAAATAATCGTCGTTCAAAATACGTTCAAGTTTAATTAAATATTCACGAAAAAAAAAAAACAAAAAACATTGTCTGTTTACCTGTTTAATAATTAAGATGACTTTAAACTTCAGGCCTCTTCACCTGATGCTGATAATTTTCCTTCTACCATTTCTTCATTTGGATTTATTTTCTTGATATATACCTAATAGAGGTCCATCTTGTTTGAACCATATCTTTTTAAGACTTCATACAAATAATGAAGTAGGTTTTAAAGCAAAGGTTTGTGGGATTTATGATTATGGCTTAGCTAGAATTCAATTTGGTTGAAGTCAAAAAAGGAAATTAAAAACTCAGGTAAAATCTTTTTCAACAATTAATTTTTCTGCCTTGAAAACAGCTTTAACATTTGAGTTTTGGAATAAGGTTTATAGTGCTTGTATTTGAGATTTTGAATGAAATTTTAAATACATAAATGTAAACGAATAAATCGAATAGTTGAATTGTGGTGCTAAGTTATTTAATAATTTTTCTGGAATTTAAATCAACACTGATCTCTCTAACTTTTCTCATAATTCTCAATATGATAGCCCTATTTTAACAGAAAACCTTTGTTCCGAAACATTTTTCTATGAAAACTGTTCTGTTACTGAAATTCATAAAAAAATTATCATGTGTCAAAAACTGTCTAATTCCACATCTGATGACTAGGAGTCTGCTAAGATCTTGAAAAATATTTCCTATGTTGTGTCTGATGCAGTGTTGTACTGTCGTACCTGGGCGAAACGCACTTTGGAGTTGAGATCGTTTAAAATTTCAATTGAATTAAATTAAATCACTCTACTTAAAACTAAAATAATTTTCATATTTCATATACCTCCTGATGTATTGAGTTATTTATTCAACCGTTATTATTTTTAGGTTAGGTTTTAGTGGGTTAGTCTATAACTAACTTAGTTCTTATCTTAACAATCGCAGACAAAAAGTTAGAATTTAAAATATGTCAAGTGATAGAAAAATTTTAAATTTAGGTGTACCACAAGGTTCTATATTAGGTCCAAGTTTATTTTAAGTATACGAGTATATCAATTTGCTTTTCGACCATACATTTAATGGCAAAACTATGGCCTTTGTGGATGATACGGCATTGACGTACTCCACAAAAATATTATTTGATTTAAACGTTTCTGTCAATACTGATTTGGTATTCATAAACTTTGTGTAAGTGAAAAAAACACAAAATTCATGCTATACAGCTTTTCCCGAACTAAATATGAAGATTTGGGACTCCGATTTCATTCTCCCAGTTGTCCTAAATATGTCCTTCAAAACTCTTGTCATCATATCGCACCCTTAGAATGAAAGTGACCTAACTTTAAAAGGAAATGAGCTGTAAAGTATTCAAGAAAGCATAGTTTTGAGTAAGTTTGAATGTATCTCTCACATATTTCAAGTGACCGATGTATAGACTGTCCCTTTCTTACTCATATTTTTTTTTTTTTTTTTTTTTTTTTTAGTTTAATTTTTTATTCATCTTCAGTTCAAATACATACGCGTATTGATTTTTACATAAATTCATCTTAAAACTAACAAAATGTATTGTTTATCATTAAAAGCAATAGTAAAAATACATTATTAATTAAAAGTGTTTACCAATACTTTCGGTATCTTTTTCACCACAGGGCTTTAGAGATCCCATTTTAAGGTCAGTCTATTGCGAAATCATAAGTTGTGGGAATTTTGAGTTAGGTAACTTTCATTCTAGGGGTGCGATATTTTAGATTCGAATACTTTTTATCATAGTAAAACTTGTTGTGTTGAATGCTTAAGTATTGAACATGATTACAGCATTAAATATTTAAGAGCTGCTTAAGACCGTTGATTGGGTTGGAAAGAACACACTTAAGCCTGTGGGAATACTTCAATATGATATTGAGACATTTTTATCATCTAAGTTAATAACTGACTTTTTAAATCAAGACTTCAGTATGGTACTCACGGCAATAAAATTGCTGTTGTTGAATTCAATGTGAAAGTCTTGGATAAGGAAATGACATGTGCAAAAACGGAACGCGATGGGAAAAGGGAACCATAACCTCTCAAAATTACACCAACTACACCCAGTAACTAACTCGGGAAATCCCTAATAGGTAACCTTTCAACATAACATCGCACAGTCCAGTTATTAGAGCTCCGCGTCCGGTTATCGGAGTTTTTCTATGGATTTACTTGAGTACGAGTATTTAACATGAAACAGAAACTGTCCCCTCTTATTCTCGATGTACTTCAATGATATACAAAATATAATTTTGAACTCATCGAAGCATTTTTATGCTGATGATATTCAAATTTATAAAAGCTGCCCTCTTGGGCTTATAGAAAACTGTGCCAATGATCTGAACGAAGATCTCAAAAGGATCTTGAGGTGGTCGGTAATCAATGGTCTCTCGCTCAATCCGGAAAAATGTAAATGTCTGGTTATCTCGAAAAAGAAGCTAGACCTTTCTTATTTTCCCTCAATTATGCTTGATTCCTCTTCAATTGAATTCGTAGATAAGTCAAAGAACTTGGGATTGGTATTCAACCGAACCCTAACATGGAATAACCATATAAATGAGGTTGTGGGTAAGACATATGGAGTTCTTCGAACTTTATGGACTGCTCAAAAGTTTACACCACCAAAAACGAGATTAGTTCTTGCTAAGGCTTTGGTTATACCAGTTCTTGTATATGGTTGTGAAATATTTTATAACTGTGATACTGAATGCAAAAGAAAGCTTCAAGTAGCTTTCAATAGTACTCTTCGCTATATTCATAATCTAAGAAGATTCGACCATATATCACATTTGGAAAACAATTTATTGGGCATGTCTTTTTTCAATTACATAAAGTTTCGTTCCATTCTCTTATTATTTTCAATTATAAAAACTATGCAGCCTTCATATCTTTACGATAGAATCCGGTTTTCGGCATCCAACAGATCTGCTTGTTTGATTTTACCACAATTTACCTGCCTTACATCCGAGAGACAATTCTTTATTTCAGCTATTCGCCTTTGGAATACACTTCCGCGCAGCTTGAGAGAACTAAATGACACACATCGATTTAAGAACGACTTAAAGGCGGAACTCTTTAAGTATGGAGGAGATGTCCTGATAGGGTGCATGCATCAGCTCATCAACCAAGTGTGGGAGGAGGAAAGCATGCCCGACGACTGGTCAAATAGCTCCATATGCCCAATCTACAAAAAAGGCGATCCTATGTCCTGCAAAAACTACAGGGGCATATTCCTGCTTAATGTTGCCTACAAGATCCTATCCACCGTACTATGTGAGCGTCTAAAACCTTTCTGCAACACTATAATCGGCACGTACCAGTGTGGCTTCAGGCCAGGCAGATCAACGATAGACCAAATCTTCACATTGAGGCAAATCCTGGAAAAGACCAACGAATTTCAAGTCGAGACCCACCATCTTTTCATCGACTTTAAAGCCGCATATGATAGCATAAGTCGCCAAGAGCTTCTATTGGCAATGTCGGAACTCGGGATCCCGAAAAAACTGATCCAGCTATGCCGCATGACGTTACAAAATACGCGGTGCAACGTGCAAATGGGCAACAGCTCATCCGAGCTATTCCAAACGTGCACAGGGTTCAGACAAGGAGATGCGCTATCATGTGATTTCTTCAACCTAGTCCTGGAGCAGATAGTGCGCAAGAGTGGTGTTAACCTGGAAGGCACTATTTTCAACAGGTCTTCCCAACTGCTTGGATATGCGGACGACATCGATATCATCGGCCGCTCCAAGCGTGCTGTGCTAGAAGCGTTCACAGCTATTGATGAACAGGCGAAACGCGTTGGTCTTGAAGTTAATGAGGACAAAACAAAGTATATGCTATCAACAAACAAAGCCACATCTGTCCATCGCCTAGGACAAAACGTCACTGTTGGTAGCAGTAATTTCGAGGTAGTCCAGGAGTTCACCTACCTCGGAACGAACATCAATCCCACGAACGACACCTTAGTGGAAATTCGACGAAGAATTACCCTAGCAAACCGCTGCTACTTCGGTTTGGCCAAACAAATGGGTTCAAAACTCCTTTCTCGAAAGACAAAGTGCACGCTATACAAAACGCTAATTTTACCAGTTCTACTCTACGGCGCCGAGTGCTGGACGATAAGTAAAAAAGGGGAATTGATACTGGGCACTTTCGAGAGAAAAATTCTTCGGCGGATATTTGGTCCTATATGCGAAGAGGGCGAATGGAGGAGAAGATTCAATCGTGAATTATACGAGCTGTACCAAGATGTGGATGTAGTCCAAAAAGCCAAAACACGTCGACTACACTGGCTCGGTCACATCGAGCGAATGGACAACAACGCTCCAGCCAAGAAAATCTTCGAATCCCAGCCCCCAGGTTCGAGACGACGAGGAAGACCGAACCTCCGCTACAGGGACCAGGCGGTTATAGACGCAAGAGCGCTTGGTCCCGACGACTGGAGGGAGCTCGCGAGGGATCGCAACCGATGGAAGACCGCAATAACTCAGGCAGAGACCCTCCATGGATCGGGAGCCGGTTAAGTAAGTAAGTAAGTAAGTAAGGCTGTTCTTCACTAACCAAAGCAACTAGTTTTTATTTTAACCCCGACCCCCTCTCCCACTTACCTTTCATCAAGCAAATTCAACTTTTAAAATTTATTTTATCAAGTTTTTGGAAAATTCAAATTTAAATGTTTAAAAGATATAATTTCCTTAAATTATAAGGCAAAGAATAATGTATCGTTAATTAATTTATAATCTTAACTTCAATTTTGTCAGCTCATTATCTTGTTTAATTTTTTTTTGTTCTAATTTATTTTATTTCTAAATACTTTTTGTAATTTATAATTGTTAACTTTTCACAAGCTTAAAAGTGTACTCTTACTGTGAATTGATGTAAGTATAGTTAAATAAATAAATACTAAATACTAAATACTGAGAACAGACCTTCTGTTTTTTCCGTTTCATTTTTTGATACAAAATAACCCCTAAATAAAATAATGTACCACCATTCAATTAAATTGAGATTGCTCATGGTTTATGATTAGCTAATGAAGAAAATCAGACAAAAATTAATGCTTCTGTTTAAAACGCATTGTTTGAATTGTACGAGTATTTTGCTTGGGGAAAATTAATACTTCCTTGCAAGAGGAAGTAAAATTCAATTTTATGGTCCCAATACCAAGTTTAGTATTAAATAAATAAAACTAGATACAGCATTTGGCCAGTCTATATCCAAAAAAGTCGAATATTTTTCTAGCTGCTCCAACTATTCAATTGAACTTACATCCCTTCTTTCCATAGACATTGAAACGCTGGAAGTTCAACTATCAGCTTAAGAAACATCTTGAGGAACTGAAACTTTCCAATTACCTTTATTAGCAATAGGTCCACTGGTGATCATAACGATATATCTCACCGAAAAGTGGTAAACATTTTAACATTGTTTTGGAGAAGGTGTTTGATATTTCAAAAGTATTTGGTTGAGTTTGGCATCAATCTACTGTTTTATGGAAAATGCATGTCCATTTTATGTTCCAGGTCGATGTTTTTTTTTTTTTTTAATAACTTACAATCTTTTAATTAATATTTCACTGATCGATTATATGGTCTTTAACATTATTTATGGAATATGACGTCGGTCAAGGGGACGCGGAGCTCTTTTCAGCAAATTTTGCAATTTCTCTGACTTTAATTTCATCAATTTCATTTTATTTGATTGTGGTTGGACTGTTGATGTGCACCTTTTCATATAAAAGAGACTTGGCACATCAATATCACCAAAAAAGTCAAGTAATTTTTTCCGCTTATTTACAATTGAATAATTATTTATATAAAATGTTTTAATAATCTTAAAACATACTGCTTTAAATGCTCCATAATAAATTGTTATCGATTACTCTTTACAACTGTCAAATGCAAACTGAAAAAATTGGCAAACACGTGCAATACAAACCACCATGTATGGAGTTAGAACATGTTTGACGCCATCTGAAACTCTGATAATTGCTTAAGTTTTCCTTAACGATAAATCTCGAAATTTCAGACCTCTTCTTATCTGGCTGTAATCAAAGCTACAGTAGAGTACTCTAATAACCCATTTGAGCCTCCTGGATAGAATCCAAAGTGCTTTAAAAATGATATGTGATAGAACTACAATTCTATTTTACCACTTTTTTACTTGCGACTTATAGCTATGTACTATAAGGCAAGCTAATCATTCGTAAAAAAAATCGAGATTTTGATCAAAGTTGACATTACGATGATAGCGAAGACGAAGAAAGTGAGTGGGTCTAGAAATTGGGCCTGTCTATTTGACTACAGTCTAAACGTCTCAGCCAATTTTCTTTAAACTTGGTAAATATCGTTTTTAAATTTTTCTCCACAAAAGTTTTTTTCTTTTTTTGCTTAAACCAAAAATAACGATACTTGTCGTACGATTTTTTTTTCGAAATTTTATAAATAATTTTTTTTCTCAAAAACTGTTTCACAGATTAAAAAAAAATTCAAAAAACTTCATTTAGTTAAAGCTAGGTAATGGTTGAAAAAAAAAAAATTTTTCGAAAAATGTTTATTAATGGTATTCCCTTGATATTCTCGAAAACTGTACAATAGATATGTTTAAGCTCCCCAAAAGTTTCAATATTATTTTGTATTAAAATTTTCAAAAAAAATTATTTTTGGAATTTTTAAAATACTTTCTACTTTATTTTTAAATTCGATATTTCGTTAAGCCCATGCTCTATCTTTTCTTAATATAATCTACAAGATGTGAGAAAAAAAAATTTATTTTACATAAAATTAACGGTACCCATCCTACAGATGCTAAAAAATGGATTTAGAAAATCGTATTTTTCTTGAAAACGGTGCCTAAAATTTCGATATATATTTTTTAAATTTTTAGATAAAAAAATCTATTTTTCTTGGAAAATTCGATATCTCAAAAACGGATCAGCAAACATGTTTTTTGTGGTACACTTTACGCGGCCCACAAAACCCGAAAGGGCATAAATTACACATTAAACGAAAGAGTTTTTTGCATAGATGAGTGTGTTTAAAACAACAAATAAGAATTGCAAAAAAAATGCCCGGACATCTGTTGCTGAATAGAGTAAACAGTTTTAGCACAGATAATTATTGACTTGTGACATCTGTTGCTGAATAGAGCATACATCTACACTATACTGTCATACAGTTACTGTCATACATTATATATATAATTATCTGTGGTTTAAGTTTAGGAAAAGTTAGAACCATTTTAACTTTTGTTTTTGTTGTTGTTTGGAAAAATACAGCACATTTTGTTCACTTTTCACTCTTTGGGTGTTTTTCTTTTTAAGTTCAGAGTAGAACCTGAACTGTCAAACAAAAAATCGTGTTTCTTTTTTAGCTCAGAGTGTATAACAGTTCAAATTTGTGTTTCTTTTTCGTTTAGAGGTTAGAGCGTGTTCAGAGATTGTTCAGAGCGCACTCTATGAGCTCGGTATAAAATAGCTGAGCAGAGAGAGTTATACTCCGTTTTCACCAAGAGTAAATCCGCTAGAGATTTAAAATAAATCTTGAAGTGTTTTCACCAAAGAAACTGAGATTTATTTGACGTTTTCACTCTGTCTTGTCACTCAATTGTCAATTTGGACAAGCGAAAAAAAATTGCATTGGGTAGTAAACAGGAAAAAAAACACATATTTCTATTTTGTGTTGATTGTCAATGAAGAAAGTGGGTGTTCATAGGTGCGTCCTGCAAAATAAGGTTTGTTTGTTTTGCAAATCTTCTGATTGCGAGAAGATTTCAAGGAGATTTATTTTAAATCTTCATTTGAGGTGATTTATATTTGTATGGTAAATCTACGAGATTTAAAGGAGATTTATGGTAAATCCACTTAAATCCCGGATTTACCTTTGGTGAAAACGTAGTATTAAATGCTGAAATCATTCTGACAGACAGGAAAAAAACTCAAAAACTCGCGTGTGTTGTGTTTATAAAATAAATCAGAGCTCTTAGAAAACACTCGATTCGGAGAAAGTTCAGAGCATGTTCGACATGCACAAGCTCTGTTCAGTGCTTTACTCTGAATGAAAAAAGAAAAACGCCCTTTGAAGTTGAATGTAGTTAAGTCTTAGAGTATTAACTACATCTATCGGGCAAATTCAGTGTTAGGCTAGGCGCGCACATTCAATTTTAGTTGCACAACTGTTTCGTTGCTTATAGAAAACAGATGAACTATTTGGTTGAATGTCCGTGCAGGTGCATATAATTATATGTTACACAAAATAGCGAATTCTTTTTGGGCAATCGTTTAGTTTGTGTCAAAACACAAACTTCTTAGTTGCTCGAACCAAGCAGTTGCGAAACTAAAAATTGAATGTGCGCGCCTAGCCTTAGTGTTTTCAAAAAGTGAAAAAGTGAAATTTAGAACCATTTTAACTTTTACTTTTTGTGTTTTTCGAGATGGAAAATAGAGTTGGAAAAAGAGAGCATGTAGTTCTAGCTTTATTCTATGGGTTACTGTTTTCAAATCTTCCCTGAAAATAAAATATCCCCCTGGTTTGACAAGAATGCGTTAACAAACAAACAAAATATCAAATTCGAATTAGAGCTGAGTAAATCGTTCATTTCAAATGATTGAATCGTTCAACAATCGATTACGAAAATGATCTGATCATTTCAACCAACTGATCATTCATTTTCATTTCAATGAAATGATTCAATACTGTTCCTATTCGATTTTAATTTCGATTTCGATGATAAGATTGACTTATGGCTTTGATAGTTCTCACAAAATATTCTATTATTGTAAGCCATAAATTACCAAATAACATCGAATGATGCCTACTTTGTACATGGATTAAAAAGTGTCCAAGAAGTTTTCGGCTGACATTTTGTACGAAATACACTTTGTACGTCAATGCTGAATTATCTATTAGTCAAGTCATAAACTGTCAAATTCCATCAAAGGATGGCTAAGATTTCGATGGATTAAAAAACGTCTATAAATATCCAAAAAAAAGGTATTTTATTTGTTACTCCGGAAAAGAGCAATTTTAGGGCTTTCGGCTAACATTTGGTACGAAATACACTTTGTACGTCATAACCGAATTCGTCCTCTATTCGTCAAGTCATGAACTGTGAAATTCCATCAAAGGATGGCTAAGATTTCGATGGATTAAGAAACGTCCAAAAATCCACATTAAACATACCGGATTCTGATACATCAAATAACATCAGTTCAACCCAACAATTGTTTTTGCGGCCTACAACATCAAAAACCAATCTGCAACGTGTCAAAAATCTGCAATGTGTCAGAAATATGTATAGGTTTGAAATTTTGTTTAGCATTAACTGTTTTCCTTGGGACTCCAGGATTGAGTGCTTAGTAGGTACTTCTCATTGCATTCAACAATTTAAAAAAATCATGAATTCTCTGTCTTTTATTGAATGATAATGAATTAAATAAATAAATTGGCACTCGAATTTCGAGAGCTGGGTCGGCTAGTAACATTAATTTTAGAAATGCTTAGTCTTTTACATAAGAGCAAGTTCGTGTGACCCAGTCGTATATGTTAACTCATTGTCCAATGATATAAAAACATTTTAATTGTATAACTTATAGAAATACCATTTGAGTAACAGAAAAGTGAGTAAACTATTCCATAAACATTTATCTAAAGAAATAGGTAGTTAGTATCATAGTCCATACTGCAGTTAAGTCGGCTAAAAATGAGCTGATTAGATTTTCTTATACTTTAAGGAATATTTAAAGATTCATAAAAAAATATCTATGACTGACCCATTACTTAAGAAAATCTGACCTTTTATGAACGTTAATTAGCCTTTAAAATGGCATATATATATTTTTTTAATTTCTCAAATGAGGTGCCAAAATCGAAACTTTAAAAATGTATTAAGAAAATCTATAGCTGACCAACATACAGTCCTTTCAGGTATATTACATTTTTTGCGAATATCCCACAAATGAAGTGCCAAAAATCACTATGAATATGAACCAATTAGAAAAAAATTACATAAGAATACTCTGAGACTAATCAACAAATTAGTGAAAATGATTAATCTTTTATCAGGATTTAGTGATCTTTCGGATGGTATGCAATTTGTGTGAATATCCTACAAATGGGGTGCCGAAAATTGCGCGTGACCTTGCGAAAGTTCAACCCTTGATTACAAATTTTCTATCGCTGACCATCCAAAACTAGTTTAGCTTTTTTCACGAATTACTGACCAATTTGATTGCATACTTTTTTTATGAATATCCCATGTATAAGGTGTCAAGATCCCAGAGCCATAGATAACGAGGTCTATCATTGGCTTACCACAATCTAGCGAACTTCAGGTAGCCTTTTGATCATGAGCCTTTTGATTTTGAGCATTTTGATCCTAAGTATTTGTTGTTGGTAAGTCACATTAGTTTGAGGTGGAAGCTCCAGGATTTGATTTTTGAGCTTCTGTCTTTATATTTAGAGCTATTAAAATCGAAAAAGTACTCTTGCGAGGAAGTGCAAAAGGGATTCTAATTTTACCCGTTCAACGTTCTAAGTTCCTTCAAATTCTGTGGACACACACATAGGAATGGTTGAGGGTATTTAATCTCTTGGGGCTTATCCTCCTGAGTTGTTACGTCATCAAATTAATTTCTTTAAAACCGGTGTATATAAAAAATAGTTTAAGGGTATTAAGATGATACAACTGCTGAAAATAGATATTGTCCTATTTAAATGAAGATGGATGTATTTCTCATAGAACACATGATTTGCAAACCTTCTCAAAAAAACATACCCTAACCTACATACATAGGTGCAAATTACATATGTATATTATTTATAGTGAATAACACATTTCCACCAAGTTACGTGAATAAACTATTTTTATAGGTTTTTTGTTTTTTTTTATAATCGCATACTTTTGACTCTCAAGAAATAAGTTTTTAAGAATTATATTTTTTTAGAATCTAATGAGGCTTGATTTTGAAGGCAGATTAAACATATGTTTCGAGATTTCTGTATCAGGTTAGATCTTCCAAAAGTAAGTTTTTTGTGATACACCACAATCTCCACATTACCTCTTTAAAAAAATATTCCTCCCTACCATACATTTTAGTTTTTTTTTTTTGAAGGGTCTTCTGTACAATTTTACCTTTACTACGTTTTAGCCAAAGTGTACAAATAACTATGGCTACCATGTTGAACACACAAGTTATTATTAATCCAAAATTCTGTATAAATAAAATACGTGCCAGAGATATTTTGAAAAATTGCCTATCCCTTCCACAAAAAATTACGAAATTCATCAAATTTACCCTTTGCCTCAAAAAAAAAAAAAAAAATAAAAAAAAACATAACATAAATTCCTAACCAAACTCTCCAAAAACCCGACACGTTTTTCATTTTAACAATAATAATTCATCACTATAACCCCAACATCGAGTTGACCACTAGAATCTAAAATCCAATGTCCAAACCACTTCATTCATCAAATACCTACAAATTATCTGTACATACATACATTCCTTATCCCTTTTAAATAGGATAAATACCTAAAAACAAATTATACTCAAACATGAAGATGGACAATAAATAAACTAAAATAAACAGACAAAAAAAAGCAACAAATAAATTGACAAAAAAAAGTCCTGATTAAACACAAACAAAATTACCACAACCACAACAGCTCAGAACTATGGAAAAAAAAGGAATAAAAACTAAGAGCTCTACATCAACAAAAAACCAGAATGAATCATCAAGAACTGTCATAGGGATCAAACTTGCTCTCTCCCAGGACCCAGCAGAAGAAGAAGAAGAATTAGCGAAGCAGAAAATGATTTAAATTAATTACACACGGGAGGACATCAAATATTATGAAAATCCGTTATTTAAATTCAAGAACTGCCACTAGCGCCACCACCAACTGAGTGCGGGCGCAGTGTCGGTAGGTAGGTGGTATCAAAAATGTTAACTCTTTATGAGAGTATGATGTCCTGGAAATATCTGCTGACTCATTTCGTTTTCATGGGATGTCCACTCAACTGTTATTTTCTTGGAATATAAATGGTGTGCAAAGTATCCGATTATCATAACGTAACATGCGGTTTGGAGGAAGGAAAAGGACATAAAGGAGAGGTCCAACAACGAAGAAAAACCTAATGAAAAAAGCAAAAGGTTACCAATGCCAAATACATCTACTAAATCTACATACGCCTTGAACCCGTCTACTCTCAAAAAGGACAAAACTGTTTACTGCGAGAGATGTAATTAATTAACACCTCGCCGCTAACACCAGGGATTTTTCCCCCATTTTGCTAGGGTCTGCCGGGCTTCCATTCGATGAGTAGGTAGGTAGTTCAAGTTTGTTATTGCCTAGATAAGGACCGGGGTGTCCCCGAAAGGGTTTATTAACGAACAGTGTGTGTGTGTTTGTGTTTGTGTTTGTTTGTGCGAGCCAGTCCTTTGGTTTGCCTTGTCACCCTGGGCTCCAATTGCTTAAGCCCATCCGGTTGGTCTTGGTCTTCGTCGTTGTTTGTGGACATGAAAAAAGCCACTACCTTCGTCGTCGTCGTCGTTCTTTTGCAAAGGCGTGGAGGCTTATGGTGATAGTAATGAATGTAGAGCCCCCAATTTCCTTGGCTTTCCTTTCCCTACGCCAGCGCCCTCTTCTCGTTATCAACAGCTAAACCTTTTTTTTACCACTCGCTTTTGAAATGAGAAAATAAAATGAAACAAAACACGAAACGAAACGACAAAAAAGGATAATAAAGGATCAACCAAGTTTAGGGCGAAGAGCCGAAGAGCTCTTCCAAGGAATTAACTCTTTCATGGATATTGATAATTTACGCCAGCTGATGCCACACCATATCGCCGCATTTAGCTGAACGAAAATCTTCCTTTTTGGGTAGGGAGGCAGCTATTATCCTGTGCTCAATTTGATTGCTGTAGAAATGTCCTTTAGGGCATCACAGCAATTGTCATAAAATAAACGCCCTACGATACAAATACGAACTGACACAATAGCACAGAAGACTCCAACTCGAACTCGATTGATTTTTTTTTTTTATTTTATTTAGTGTCGCTCCAGTATGTTAACGCGAATTCTTTTGGCAAGGATATGTATGCTATATGTATGCGTTTGCGTTCGACGTGTGTATATTGGTGGTTCACAAAAAGACACAAAGCTGTAATGTTTATTTCATTTGGCCTTAATGAAAGTTAAGGAAACACACAGCTTAGGGGACCTTTCAAAGATATCCTTGTAGGTGGGTATTTAAGGAATTGAGGAGCAGGAAGAAAGTAAAGGAACTTATCTTTGGAAGAGTGCTAAATGACTTTGCCTTAACTATCTTCCCGGTCTTTTTATTACTATAAGTTTATCCTGCCGAAAAGCAAATAGAATATAAAAGTGGGATATGCCAAATTCGTTGGGGCCATATTGACGGAAACAGGCATATGATGGCCTTGGCTTTGGATTTGCCTTTGCCATCGACATCGACTTCAATTCAACTTAATGATTCTAAATAATCATCAAGGGATGTTGGTGGTGGTGATGGCGGTGGTATTAGATTGATATAGCAAAGGTTAAATGGCTCAAAACGATGTTGATGAATTTCTTGGGAAAAAGGAAGATGCGGAAAAGCTTAGTGGTTGTTAATTTGTTTTTCTATATCTTGATGGTGCTGAAGGCCATTTAAACGTTAGTTTTTGAATTTTTATCTCAGGGAAATATTTTCTTCTGCGTGTTTTTTCTTCTGTGTTTAAGAAAATTTATTTGCAAACGAGAATTGTGGGATTACACGCAAAATCAGAAAGGGGCAGGATTAGGATTGAGAGATTTAGCTAAATCCGATCGGAATAAATCAGATTGTTGGTAAGAAAGAACACAGATTGACGCATATGGTAGAGAGCTTTTACTTAAAAAGTCGTTAATCTATTAAGTTAAATTGGTATTGTGAGTTCTTCATCTGTGGATCTTAAAGAATAAGATTGAGAACCCAAGCGGAATGAAATGGCTTCAAATTTATTCAAGAAGCATCAGCAGGTTTTTATAGTATTCATACTAGTAGTTTACATAATGATAAATGGAAATTATATTATCTTTCGGGAAAAGATTGATAGCAATAAAAACAAAAGCATATTTTACGATGGTTGCTTAAAATATGTGTATGAAGGTTAATGTCACAAATTATGATTGTCTAACCGAATGATGTAGAATGTAAAGCGACTTTATGCAGAACATAATGGTGTTTATAGATGACATCAAAAACTTGGTCTTGCCCTATGTCTCGCCATGTGTGTGTATTTAAAGGGGATTTTGAAAGATTATTCTTCTAATGTTGACAAAAGGGCTAAGTCACATGACAGCACTGTGAATGAAAACTGTGTAGTGTCAGATGGTCTCCTTTCTTCAGAACTGAACAAACAATTCTGAGATTTAAACTAACGAGCATGTTTTTGTAAGACTACATTTATGAGATGGTAACACTACCGAACCAAGCTTTCTCTAGCTCGGTACGAAGGCCGTCAGTTTCTGCAACTTTATTTTACTTGATATTAGATATACTTACAAATGGACCCGGTTAAAATTACACGAGTCAAATCGATTGAAAAAAACTGTTCTAATCCACAAATTGTGTTGATCAAATTGTACAAAATATAGTTAAACTACGTCTCAGTTTGAAGGGGGGTTTTGTCGTTTTGTACGTCAACATAAGGCCAGTAGGGTGCAAGACTTTGAATGTTATTTCAATTAGTTTTTCCTAAGATAAAGTGGTTGCAATAGCCGATTAAGTTAGTAAAAGTAACTTATTATATCGCTTATTTAATATTGTTGCTATCTGTTTAATGGGTTGAACTTGAAGACTTACTTTTTTGGGGCAGCCAATCTTTTCGGTTTTCAAAGTGAGTACTCAATTCGAATGACTCTAAGTTAGCTTTGCTGTCCAGTCCACGTTACAAGCTTATTTACTTACTTAATTGGTGGTAGCAATTTACACGGTTCGAGTAGCTAATTCACCCACTAAAAACAAGACTCAGTTCCGAGCAGTTTAATTGTTTTACTATCTATTCATATTCAATTCTATGTGTTTCTCTAATCGGTTGCGAGAACCCAAAAACTCATTTGCAGTAATTATTTTACTCGGTTACTATCAAACGAATTTGGTTGGAGCAGCAAATTTATCCGGTTGTAAGACAACTTACTTGGTTGTATTGGCTAATGTACTCGTTCATTTTTATATACATATACATGAGCCGGTGAACTTCGTAACACCTACGTACATTTTTGAAAAATATGGTCAACTTAATACAAATTTTTTTATCTACATTAAATGCAACAAAGTTATACACTTAATGAATTTTAGGCGGTGCGTAAATATACAAAGATGATGGTTTTCCAACTCAGAAACACGCGACGTATAATAGCCCGTGTGCGAAACAGGGAAACTCCAAGTTGATTCCGCAAACTTTCAGCGACTGGCATTGCGATTTCTTTATGGTCATCGCAAAGGCCAGATGGATGGGAAATTGTAGACGCTTAAAATCATATGGCAAATCAGTTGGAATCATTGGTATACACAGGATCAAGACAACCTCTCCTTTGCATTTTCCCTTTCTTGGCCTCGATGACGTTATTCATTAGCTTCTTTACAGCCAGTCTCGTTCCATTGCACAGTCGAGGTTGATTAATATAACACAGCATCATCACAACTGATCCTACTTTTAATTGTAAATTGTGAGGTGGTAGCTCAGGCAAATCCAGAGATTTCAAAAACTCTGTGGGATGGTTGGTGACGTCATCCTGTTTCAACTAATTTGTAAGAAAACAGAAAATTCTGAATGGTTGCATTGAGATCATCGATATATTGATTTTTGGCCGCCAATATTGCTCGTTAACTCAGCCAATTATTGATTCTGAACTGTTGTTCTATGTCTGTAAAAACACGCTGAATAAGCTGCTCTTTTGAGTCGACTAAGTGACAAAAATCCGTGAGTATTGTAATTAATCCGGGTGAGGTGTCAACTGTGACCTTACAATTTCCAATATCTAATAACTGCTTCGAAAACATAATCGCAGTTTCACAGTTCGATCTTGTTGAAAAAACACTCGCATGTTAGTTGTTAATTGGAGTGTCTTTATATGCCGCCACAAATAACATGATTTTAATCATTCGTCAACAGTTGATCTGGGAATAATTGAAAGAGTCTGACGAAAACCATCTGACAACAGAATCATGGCTCCACCAAAAATGTTTTGGTTGTCACGAAGACCTTTTAACGTTCCGTTCAGTGCCTCCAGTGACCTCTTATGGGCCATCGTACTCTTACATTCATCCCAAACGATCAATTTACATATTTGTAGAATTTTCGCCATTTCGCTATTTTTGGCGATGTTGCAAACTGGTTCTTCGTTCATTTGCATGTTTAGTGTTAATTTGTTCGTGTTCGTCCACTTTCTAATAATTTTGCAGCTATTCCAGGTGGCGCCAACGTTAGGGATACTTCATTTTGCGATCTAATCTTTACCAACAGCGATAAAATAAGGAACATTTTTCCAGTCCCCCGGGAGCATCATGGAAGTAAATTCCATCAGATGCACTGTGCACAGGTTCCAACAAAAAATCATACGCAATTTTTTGTTGCTCGTTTAATTTGAAACATTTGAACGAACTGTTTCAGCCAATACTTCAGTATCGTATTGTTGTTCTCTTTGCAACTCGTGGTTAAATGCATCGCGCAAAGGACGATTGGGTGCTGTCATGCCCAAACACGACAATACTTTATTTACCATCAATAAACACATAAATTCTATCATAATCAATGTCTCATTGTAAATTTCTGCGGTAATTTGTAGTATAAAGATATCAAATGTTTCACAGCTAGGAACATTTTGTATTGGAAAATTAAATTGCCGTTTTTAGTATTTTTCGTTATTTATCTTTCTCACCGTTTAAACCTTCCCTGAACTTTCACAAATATTTCAAGATCAAAATTAGCAAAATCGGTCCAGCCGTTCTCGAGGTTTAGCGAGACAAACGAACAGCAATTGATTTTTATATATATAGATTCAATTGACTAGGCACTAAACTCAGAGTTACTAAACTACTCGGTTAATTAGATCAACTTTTCCAAATTTATTAGCCAATTAAGTCAGTTGAATTATCGAATTTACTCTACTGATTTGGCCAAATTGCTCAACTGAAGTAGCAAACCTACTCGATTGGTGAAGTATATTTATTCAGTAAGAGAAGCTCGATATTGCTGAACTTTTTTAGAGGACGATTATGTCGAATCTGCCTGACTTTCTGTGTGAAAAGGTTCTAGTTTGTGAAATTCCAGAAATTCAGCTTGAAAGTAAAAAGTCTGATAATCAAAAGAGCATAAGAAATTTTGAGATTTATCAGTATAAAAAGTTGTTTTGAAGTATATCATCACAACTTCATCATCCCAATTCATTCTGTATAGAATACAAATATAAATTTGAGAGTTAAGTAGTCGGTGTGAGCCGGAAACATCTAAGCAAGAATGAAATTTGTGATATTATTGTGACTATTGGGTTTGGCAAACTAGCAATTTAAATTCCTTCGAGCTGTAAGCTAATATGGGCCTTGTGAATAAAAAAAAAAGTTAAAGTTAAAACTTAGATTTTTGAGTAAAAGCTGGATTTTCAGTAAAAAAAAATTAGCTTAAGCTATTTAGTTAAAGATGTTTTCTAGTAATAACTTCTTTAAAATAGTTAACGCTAAATTCATTTAGTTTTAGCTTGCCTTCCAAGCCTAAGCTTCAATTGTAGGAATAAACATAGCTTAAACTAGAATATTATAGTTAAAGCTACAAAAATTTCAAGATTTTTTCGACCTGTCTAGAAAGCTTTGACGAGGTCTTATTCTCAGTATTCTAAAAACTTGTGCGACATGTTAATTAATTATAAAGGAATAGCTGAAATAGCTGAATAAGACAGTAAACATATAGACGCAGAGACTGACGGACGATATGATAAAAACATTTTTTACCCGAAACCAATACTTGCCCTATAGAACAGGTAACAAATTATGGCAAAACAACCTTCCTTTCGGTCATACATGTTGTTGAAGCATGTGAATAAAAAACGAACAACTTAAATTACGAAGTTTAAGCTAGAATTTTCTATAGCATAAGCTATTTAGCCTTATCATTTTTGTATTCACATGAAACAAAGCTTAAGCTAGAACTATCTAGCTTTAGCTGCTAGTAAAAGCTATGACTCCAGAAAAATATTAAACTTTTTTTTTATTCATAAGACTCTATATATGAAGAGTGTACAAAAAGTTCGGTGTTTACGATAGCACTGTGATCAGAAATGCAAACGAATTCAATTCAACTTTAAAAGATTCACTTAATGATTTTTTCTGATTTAATGGGGTTTAAGTTTGGGTGCCAAGTTGTAAACGCTTAAATTTGATATTTTAAAAAGTTATAGAGTCATACTCCTATAATAATAAAGTTCCTTATACGATTAATGTCGTTAATTCGTGAAAAACGCAATTGTAAATTTACGCAAGTCTTACAGAAGTAATTTATAAGAAGGCTTACACTTTAAATGAACTTACAGTATGAAATAACCATAAACGTAATAAACGTACGAATTGACGCGATAACAAGATTTGTTTACCCAAGAAACACAATTTTTCTTCCCGTAAGTTGAAAACTTATGAGTGCCAGTTTTGTAAGCTTGTAAGTTTTTCTCTCAACTTAATGTTAATGTTACAAATTTTCTTTATTATTTAAAATTATCAATTTTGTTTAAAAAAGTTACAATACATTATTAGGTATTAGTTTCTTGTAAATACATTTTTACATACGGGCCTCTATGACAGGGATGCATAAAACCAAATGGTTCACCTTTCGGAATTCTGACCTGGGTCAACATTCTTTATGACGACTTTATACTGGTACTGTTTCATTATGCCTTATAGACGTTGGTTAAAAATCTAAAGTAAAGGCAAATAACCTAGTACAATCCTGCATTTCTAAAAAAATACATAGTGCGTCTAATAATATGGCCAGGAACTGTATTATTTAATGTAGATAAAATATATAACGAAATATTTCTATTTTATTAAAATTATATCTACCTTTGTAAATAGTAGTTAGGTTTTTTGTAAATTTTTCTTAAAATTTGCTTTAATAACTCAAGCGTAACGTTCATATTTCAAAAGGACTTATATTTTAAAATTATTGGCGCAAAATTTTAGTTGAATTAGTACGTTGTTAAAGTTGTTTTAGTGTGAAACTAGGTTAGAACAACTATTTTGCAAATTTTAATCGAATATAGCATCATAGAGGACAAAGAGAGGACAAAGAGATGGATAAAAGAATTACCAAAGGCTGGAAACAATTTTGGAAACCCAAATGCATCTTCGATTCAAACCTTAACCTTAACCTAGAAAATATCTTTTCGATACATCCAATATCGAAAGTTGTAGTAGTAGTCATGATTTATGGATTACAAACATTGAGCATGTCAGCTAAATCTGTACAATAGCTTTGGAAAAATCCATTCTAAGATTATATAAAATGCAATGGAACCTAGAATTTGAAACAACAAAAATGGAACTTGGTAGGCATTGTAGCTAGGACGAGTGACGGTTACTGGACTTTCAAAACTGGACACCTAAGGACAGCCCACGAAGTGTAGGAAATAAGTTCAAACATTGAAGGGATGGCATCACCCGACATGACAAAAGATGAGATCGAATTGCGAAAGACAAGGTACTCGTAAACCTTCCCGCGGAAAATCTTCAGGCAGGCCTAGATCATTTACATTCACATAGATAAACATTTATTAAGAACTGAGAGCTGGCAGAGGACGGACTTCATTTTAAGAAAACTATTTTCTGATTATTTAATATGATTGAATTAACGCAATTCTTAAGAAATTTGATTTACCTAAGTATATAAGTAATTTGAGGTATTTACCTTTGAACTTATCTACCTATCTCGCAAACGCTCTATAACTAAGTTAGTTTATGCCCAGGTCAAGGTTAGTTTTAAAAAGCTTTGCTTTGGTTGTATATTTGTACTGACTAGCTGTTGCCTGGTCCACTCGCTGGGCCAGTACAACCGTATTGCATAGAAAAAAGTATCCCATAATCATTTTCAGGATAGAATAGACTTCTGTACTTAATTTAATTGTTTATACTATACATCTGTTTAAACATCTATAAGTCTTTTTTACTCTGAGCAGAGCGCTGGCCAGAGTTAAACATATCGAGTATGCTCTCAGCCGAGATTGATCAGAGTTCACCGATTTATTTATGAAACACGCTGGAGCACTAAACTGTCAAAGGCGTCGCCGTCTGTCTCTGTCATATCACACGAAAAAAAAAAATTGAAGTTAGTCTCGTTTAGCGTTTTACTTCATCTGATTGAAAAATGAATCACAACCTTAGGGCTCTGATGTGTCTGACCTAAAAAACAAACATAGATCTTTTTTTGACAGTTCAGTAGTTCAGTTCCCTGCTCTAAGCTTAAAAATAAAAACGCCTATAATACTCATATATTATTAACTTAATGAGAAATAGCCTATGAAATGTATTTTTATACACTCGTAGCCTTTTTAAAAATAACTTTAGCTCTGAAAACCAGTTCAAGTCTATCGGATCAGGAATTTTCTAAAAATATAATCAAACACCACACGCAATGATCTCTTATCCTCGATTGAATACAATTTTCACAATACGTATGTATGTCCACTTCATTAATAATGTCCTTTATGTCATTCAGAAGCGAAGTATAACTTTTTTTGTTTTAATTTTATTTTTATCTTTTCAATGCGTGTTCAGTCTTTATCACTATCGTGAACATTTTTCAAAAGTTATCCTCTCGACAGGTTCATAATAGCAAATAAATCCGCTCTCACTCTTGCTCTCAAGCTTTATGACTTCAGTAATAAAAAAAGGAAAAAAGGAAAAAAGTGAAATAAAACCAACAAGAAAAATTAACACAGGTTAAATGTCAAACCCATGCCACAAGGTAAAAGGCGAATCCTTTGCGTTTAGTTCGCTTTGGTATTGGTACAACAGAACTTCTTTGCTCTTAAAAAAGAAAAGTTAAGAAAAACTTTGCTAGCCTCATCCTTCCTACTTTGTGCGAGTATTTTTTGTTTTTGTTTTTCTTTTTTTTTTAAGGAAGAATAATTATTTTTTCGCTCGATGATTAATAAATTGATAAATTGAAAACTCTCACGCAAACAATTAATTAAAAAATTCTAGTCGTTTGATACAAGTAAAAGATACAACCTCGAGCATAACACAAATGCATTATAACAGAATATACACAGACACACACCTGGTGCTATATCTGTGTGTGTGTGTGATTTTGTAGAAAAGGAAAGGGAAGTTGTTCGTAGTGACGTCGCCATAGTTAATCTATGACCACTAATCTATTTGGTTATTTATATCGTGGTGGCCGAGAGAAGGTGTGATATGTGGGCATAGCGTCACCCGTCTAACAACGACAAGGTGATTTTTCCCTTTAATTCACTCGAATGGTGCTCGTTCATCATCGATCCAGGGGTGTTATAGGAATATTATCGGGCGCAAAAAGTCTAAAGTGCTCAGGCAAATTAATGTTTTAAACTTTATTTTTAATAAACTAACACAATACATTATTACTTGTCGAACGTAGAAGAGTACCTATCTGTGTTTTAATTTTAATCTAAATCGGTTAAGTCAATTAAAAGAAAGTCAGGAATGAAAGGAATTTGTTATATGGCCAAGGGCTTTTAATCGAAAACTACGTTGTCTTTTAGTAAAAATAAATTAAAGAAAATATTGTTCAAGATATGGATTATATTTGTTTTGTGATGTGTTATTTAGCTAAAAAAACTGAAATATAGTGTTCTTTCAGACACTTGAAAGAGATAGCAGCTATTTTAGAGTGAATTACTGGTGATTGGTATAAACTGGTCTAACAAATGGACACGTTACCTATATTAATACTATTTGCTCGAACCACACAGGATACAATAATTTAAATCCGTTGAAAGTTTTATTTTGCAAATCGATATATGCAACTGGTATAAACAAAAACTGCGTTTTTTCTTTACACTATTCGTAATTTTCTAGTCACACTATTGAAAAAAAAATCAATCGCTGTGGGAGGAATCTATTTATTTATTATAGTTTTCAAAAATTCATTTTATTATTTTGCTAATTTAACTGGTGAATGGTATAAACTGGCCTAACAAACCAAATGGACACACTGCTAATACTAGTTCTTTTTTCTCGTTACTTTAATTAAGGAGGAAGACAAGTTTTTTTAAATTTGTTAAAAGTTTTCTTTTGAAAATCGATATATGCAACTGGTATAAAAAAATGTCTAGTCGAAATATTAGAAAATAATGCAATCAATCGTAGAAAGGAGTCTAACTGAGTCTTTATTATACTTTTCGCTAATTCATTGCATTATTTAATTATTTATTTTATCTGGTGATTGGTATAAGCTGGGCCAACAAACAAAATGGATACATTACTAATACCAATCTATTTTGCTCCTTACTTTCAACCAGGCAGTAAATTTAAATCTGATAAAAATTTTCTTTTGCTTATGGTTATGTGCAACTGGTATAACAAGAGTTTAATCGTTAGGAGGAATCCATGGGAGTTTTTATCATATTCTTCGCGAATTCATTGTATAATTTTGCTAATTTAACTGGTGATTGGTATAAACTGAACTAACAAACAAAATGAGCACAAAACAAATACTAGTCTTTTTTGCTCTGTATTTTTAACCGAACCGGAGGCAAGTAGTTTTAATATATTAATAGTTGTCTTCTGGTAATCGATATGTGTAACTGGTATAAACAAAAAAATGAGTTTATCCTTTACCCATTCGCACATGTCCAGACAAGATAATAGAAGAAATAGTAAAATTATAAAAAACTAGAAAACATTTTCAATCATTAGAGGAAGTCATACTGAGCTTTGATTACATTAATATGGTTTGGGATTTCAATGGATTTGATTCGGGCGCCATTTTAAATATTAGGATTTATTTATTATGTGTTAACATAATATGTCATTTTCAACATGAGACAAAAATGCATACCACAAAAAATTGTAAATTTTATTTTATACAACTTGAATTATCACAATTTGTTACATACGCCTGATATTTTCGACTTAATTCAACAAGAATATGGATACCGTTTATAGTGAAGTTAGGCTCGTACAATAACTACTGAACTATTTTCACTAAAATTTTCACTTCTTATTCTGGTTAGAGACAAGAAAAATTTTGAAAGATATTTTCAGCTAAGCCCACCTTGTTTGACAGTTTCTAAGAAAATTTAATCGTTAATGTGAGGCTTACGGAACCTTAAATATATTCGCTAACTCAGTGTATTTACTGCTAATTCAACTGATGGTTGCTATGAACTGGGCTTAAAAATAAAATGGACACACTTTTAATACTAGTACTTTCTGCTCTGTTCTCAAATATTATTTTAATTTATATTATTTATTTAACGTTAACTTTTACAGAAAGCTTAATTAATTTTTTTATTTGAAGTCTTTTAAAGCTATGTAGAGCATGTTCGCTAAGTTTAATGTGAACAAAATTATAGAGCCTTGGCTAGGGTCATATAGACTTGGTTACACAATTTCAGTTTTCTTGAGACTATATACGAGTACATATACAAAAAAAAAATTCAGTAGACTGGGATTGAAAGTGTGCTTAAGGATAAGGATACAACTAAAATAAATGAAAAGTGGGCGTGGCGTTAAACAAATTTTACCAAAATATTTTTGTAACGGATTCTTCCGATAATATGAATAAATTATAAAAGTTGCAGCTAATTCACTTTCTTTGTAGTACCCTTGAGCATAATGGTTAGTGCGTTCGATTGTCAAGCAGAAGGTCTTAAGTTCGATTCTCAGTTTTTTGAGGAGTGTACTGCTTCTTGCGAGGAATTGACCTCTTAGAGTATCTTTTGTCATGAAAAGCTCATTAAACGTCCGGAATCGGCAGAAAATTGAAGGTTCCCTCCATTTCTGTTGACGCACGCAGGAATGGTTGAGAGTTGAAAGTCACTAAGTGTAGCCTCTCTAGGAGCCGTAATGACCTATTTATCCTGATCCTATTTATTTTAATTTTTAATTTTTTTAATTAAATTTTTGTAGATATTATATAAACAAAATGGCATAGTCCAAGTTGTAGATAATAAATTTGCAGTTCTTAGTCTTAAATTCAAAATGCATTAGGTTTTAAATGGCGCCCAACACAAATGTGCTAGAATCCCGGAAAGTATAATTTGGGACCGTCTCTAAGGATTTGGCGAAAAGAAAGCTTTTACAATTTTAAATACAATCCGATTGAGTTATCCGCAATGATTAAGTCTGTTTTTCTCTAGAATAATGTTTAAAAATAGTATTTATTGTGAAACTTATAAGTCTTATAAGACTTATCAGCGAAATGTGTTTTATCAATAAAAACCACGCATTTTAAAGAGAGTATGAAATTTGAGGTACTAACAAAACTTGAACATACTCGTAAGGTCCACAAAGAAAAATAAAATGCGTCCCTGTACCCGATTCCACACCTGATAGGTCCTTAAATTCTTGTGTGGCGTGTTTTAAAGTTCTTTACCAAATGTCGTCGCTATCCCTCCTTCGAGAAATGAGATCCAGATTGTCCATCGTCTGCAGGCATGCAGAATGGGATGGGTCAGGAAAAATACCATGTTTAGGAAACAACCCCTTATAACAACTTGAAAGCAGCTACAGCTCTCTAAGGACGATCTAACCAAACCGAACGAACAACCACTGCGTGTAGTGTACACAAAGCGTTTCCAGAACTTGATGCATGGATTTTATGGTACCTCTGTACCTCGGCTTCGGGTTCGGGTCCCGGGTGTCCTATGTTGAAATATATGCCTGCATTAGTATGCACCGCAGGTGGCATGCTTCAGCGCACCTCTTTGTGTGTGCATGCTTCGCTTTTATGTCAAACAATGCATATTTAATGTGACATTTGCTCGCTCTTTCTCCTCGCGTCTTTGAGTCTTTGCGCCCAAACCCTCTTCCTCCACCTTGGCACGTTCCCCCGTGACGTTGCCGTCCGTCGATGGTTGGTGCATTTGGTGCCACCACCACCGGAATTAAATGGCGAAACGTATTATTTGTTCGCATGACTTCGAGATAAAATATTTTATTACCGCAGCACGACGAGAATAATTTTTTTTTCAAATATAATTTTTTAAGTAATTTATTTTAACCATCGTGTTTCCTGTTATTAGAAAGTGTAGGTTAGGGTAGCTTCTAGTATGTTTGGTTTTGCATAATTAAGGACTTAACTTGACTATGAGTGATTTTGTTAGTACAGGACGATAAGGAGTTATTTTAGAGGAGATTTTATTTTCTATTTTTTATAATGACCTGTAAATGTCTGGTCAGGAGTACCTATGTAGGTGTATGAAAATCAAAATGGCGTTACTGAGTGTTTGTCATTAAAAAATAAATCTGCTTGTTAAGTGGTTTTAATGAACAAGGTTATAAGCCTTGTATTTATTTTTGTCGGTATCAGGAGGTTGGCTTCGGATTTAATATTCATTGGCAACACAGTTTTTTGAGTGCGAACAAGTTAGGATCATTGAACATTGTTGTTTTTGTTTTTTAATCAAGAAATTAATGTTATGCCTTATGTAGTTTATTGAATTTCAAAACTGCTGGATTGCATGCTATTTTAGTATAAAATGTTGCCTGTTGCCATTTAATGTTTTACTGGAACTGTGACTGTAAATTATTCTTGGAATTATTGAATGTAATCATATTTTTAGGCTTTTTTGTAAAACACCAAAGTTTTTTTTTGTATTATATGTACATAAAATATAAAGTGACATTCAACATGAATAGCATAAGAACAAATTAAAAAAAATCAGTTCCATTCAATCAATTTAGTTAATATATTCGTTCTAACATTCTCAGTGAAAAGCATCGTAGCTTACAAGCTACTCAATAAATACATGTTGGATATCATAACGCTGCAAGGATTTAAGATTTTATATTCCTCTTTTAAATCATTTGTATGTTGAGGTGGATACGTGCATACGATAATTCTGAGCATACAATGAGTATTATCCAGTTATTGAATTCAATTTAATATGCAAAGTTGAATATTCTTGGGGATGCTAAAAGAAACTCGTTTAGGGTGAACTTGCTTTAGTGTCTGAGTCTTCAAATAACATCCATTTCAAAAACATATGCTAAGTGGAAGAAGGTAGTTTAATTCTTTTTGAATTTAATTTTAATATTTAATTTTATTTATCCTCATGTCTTTTGTCGACGTAAGCCTTCGTCTTTTTCTTCGCGTTTCGTTGGTATAATTACAGTCATAGCCGTAACAAAATAAGAGGACAAAATTATGGGTAATTTTTCCTTGATCTAGATCTTTAAACGACTTTTATCATTTTATTGTTACTTATCTCAATTCTACCGAGCCTTAAAACTCCCTTTATCATTTTTCATTTTATTATTTTCAGATTGAAATCGAAAGGTTAACTTCCCTCTCACTATTTTAATAAATAAATTTCAAACTTACCACAACAAATTGTTAATTTTTCAATACAATCTTTTACCGGCGACATTTTTGTGTCTGATTATTATTAATTTAATTATTTTCCAAATTTCGAATATATGTACATTAGCTAAATCAACTTTAAGATAAGGAAGTTATTATTGACCCCATGGTTTTATTTCTCAAAAACGGTCTTCTATACTTTCTCGTTCAAATTTCTGGTGGAGAATTCCGTTAGGTATAGAAGACCTCTTTTATAACTCCAATACATAAAAAGTGTGAAGTAACAAACTATCTATCTGTCTAACTTTTTGAATTATTTTTTAAGGAATAGTACGTTCATTTTGTAACTCCTTAGTTTTTTAGACATCATCATTTTTTCAAAGGGAAGTCCACAACGATAAACCTTTTATCCGTATCCTTTACCATGTTGTCTCAACCTATTTAAGCCTTGCCAAATTTTCTATACACTTTAACGCACCCTTGAGACCATAAAACTAGTTTCAGATCTATCTTGTCCAATCACTTCTTAGCTATGTACCTCTGGTGTAACCCAGGGCAGGCACTTGGGTCCTCTTCTTATGATTCTTATTATCAACGAAACTGAAATGGACATCAAATATTTACATATTTTACTCTGGCGATACCAACTTTTTCAACTTTCTCTTTAATTGAAACTCGAAAGTTTCAGTGTCTAGTCTCTCGAAAATATCTTGGAGCTAAATATTGCTAAAGGCCGATCAATAACTTTTTCACGGAAACTCATCAACTGTTCTCCCCGTCTCTTCCTTCCCCAATATTAATATATATCCACCACTGGGTCAATTCGCCATCTTGACGTTTTATATGACCAAGATTCCAACTTTCTCACATATATGTATTTACGAGATTTTTATTAGAATATGAAACGATATTTGCACAAAATTTTAGTTGAATTAGTACGATGTTAAAGCTGTTTTTAATGAAACTAGGTTAAAACATAGATTTAACAAATTTTAAGCGAATATAGCATCATACTTTCTCTATTCTGTGATTAAAATTAAAAGCACCAACTATCTATTTTATAGTTTTATTATCGTGCTAACTTCATATGACTCTTTGACGTTTACAAATGTCAAAGAATGCCTGCTTACTTAGTTTTTACGAGAACTGTCATTGTTCTATGTGTGTTCAGAAGCAATTTATTAAGAAAATTGCTTTAGTACAATACTAAAAAGAAAATATTTAAAACTAAGAATAAGTTAGTAAACTCCTATAAAGTTAGCAAATAGTTAAGTAGTATCATTTTGACGCCAAAATACAAACAAAGAAATATAATTAGAGAATATGTATTTTAGAAATTATATTGCCTACTTTTAGGCACTTCATACATTAAGATATAATTGAGTAAATAATATTAAACTTAGTTATTAAGTTTAATGTTAGTTACTCAATCATTAAGAAGCTTTTCTCGTTATATCTTACAAGCTGAGCTTTCACCACCGAGCTAGAGCTAGTCGGTCGGTGTGATGATGAGTTGTACTTATTCTTTAGTTTAGTTTATTGATATTGTTTAAGGTATTAATACGGTCTAGAATGTCAAAAAAACGCACTATTTTTGGGAATTTTTTTCTCGGAAACCTTATTAGGTAATAACATATTTTTTTTTTTTAAATAATGAATACATGCGTCGAGAGTACAAACAAAATTTTTTTTTTAATTTTCGAATTTTGGCCGAATTATAGAGGGCGCAAACGTCGACTCCATCAAAAAATACATGGTCCCATGGCGGACAGTTAATCTCAGAATTGGCTGGACTGAAACAAAAAAAACAAAGTGCGTTATTTAAAGGAAGGTTTCTTACGAGACAATTTACCACAATTTGTTTAAAAAAAAAAATATCGAGCTTGGAAAAAAAATTTTTTTGGCCGTTTTTGGGTCGCCATTTTTTTTTGTTTAATAATTTTTGGTCAAATTGTTGTAAATTGTCTTAGAAAACATAAAAACAATCAAGTTGCAACGAGTTTTTTGAAAATCGGCTCAGTAGATCCGGAGATTAACTGTCCGCCATGGGACCATGAATTTTTTTGATGAGTCGACGTTTGCGCCCTCTATAATTTGGCCAAAATTCGAAAATTAAAAATTTTTTTTTTTTTTTGTACTAGTACCTTAAAAGGAATAAACCTAGTAATAAAATTTCTAAAATAAAAAAAGTTAAAAGAAATTTGGTTCTTTCTTTGATATCTTGGTACTGCAAGAAACTCTCTTTCTACAGCATAGGACTTGGATATTTTTTTGGAAAAAATCGCCAATCCATAGCGATTACCCCGAAGCTATCAAGTATCTACCCATAGCAGACCCAGAGATAAATCTTATTACCCGCGACTGGGATTTAACAGAGGAATCCCCCCAACAGGCTTTTTAAAATTTTGCACCATTCTATTTAAATTAACTCAAAACTACTCGTAGATTAAGTCTAAGAAAGTTAAAAAATAAATAAACAAATAACTATATGAAACGTTAAGTCAACAGCCTATGCACTAAAATAGTAATTTCAAAAAACTTGGTAAAAAATTAACACTGCTGTCAAATCGTAATGGTGGAAATTTTTCATTAATGAGAATTTCATGTTGAAGCAACACGGTATCTTTTTAAATCATCTACAATTTTATCTGAAATAGGGTCATGTTAATTTGACCACGCATATATTGATATTGTGTTATTTCCTGAGTTTTCAGCAAATATACCACCTAGAAGGTAATAAAATGTAAAAAAAAATTATTCGATGGTCAACGATAGGAATTTTGTTATCAATATTGTTACCAATTTTGTATGATTCGGCCACATATTTTAACGGAGATGACTCTCGTGTTCGTTGAATATCGGCTCTAGCTTTTCTTATACCGACAACTTGTTGGCAAAGACTATATAAATTTATAGTACCCGCTTAAAAAAGACAAGAGGTGTAAAGCCACACAATCTAGACGCCCAGTCGAAAGAACCATTTTGCGATTTAACAGATCATCAAATTTAGTTTTAAATGAGTGGTTTGTTGCACGGTCTTGTTGAAATCACATCTCATAAATGTCTAGTAAATGCGATTGACCAAAAAAATAACATTATAACATTTCTCTGTAGAGATTTACATTGACTGTAACGTGTCATTTTCATCAACGAAAAAAGAAAACCACCTAAAGACACCACCCGCATCAAAGCAATGCCATGCAGTTAGTTTTTGTGCATGAAGTGATGAACACAAGTGGGTTTTACCCTGACCCATAAGGCATACTCTGTTTGTTTACGAAACCACTGAACCACAAATGCACTTCATATCTGAAGAAATAGAATTGGAGTTAGGTTTAGGTTAATAGGCTGTCAGTTGATCTTGTTATTGTCACAATAAGATCAATGAAAATCCAATGTGATACCCTAAGTATAAGGACTCCTATGTACTGTAACCTATGATAAATCCCATGTCATTTAAGTCCGTTAAGGTCGTTGATGAGTTTCAGCAAAGCTATAGCCTAAAATGCGGGGGGTTGGTTTTAAGTCTTTGGAGAAATGTCTGTTCTCACAATCACCTGGTTGAGGAGATGTATACGCCTTTTAATGACGTGATCATTTCCTTAACCCCCACTTGAGAAATCATTCCTCCGCCAGTCTCGTAGGAGCATATGGCCTTTTGTATCTTCTGGTTGATGAGTTTTATAGGTCAGTGGTTGGTGTATTATGTCCGTTTATTTGGTGAGGATTGTGGAATATGTCAAAGGGGCTTTTCCTTTTATCAAGAGGATTTTACCAATCTTAGGGTGAGGTGGCCCCATCAACTTACTGACGCTCGTGTTCACCGTAGCAACGCTGGTATATTCTCCGATTGTTGCTGCTCCTTCATGAAAACGTGCATCGATCAGTCGTTTTCGTTCGTTCTATTATTATCGTACGGAACCCTATGTTATATCTTCTGACTGTGGAGGCGATTTCCAATGTCGTAGTCGGATGGTTGATAGAGCTTAACAATTTTCAATACATTTGGTAGCTTTAATATTCCTCATTCGTGAACTTCACAATGATGAAAATGTTGTTTTTACTGAATGTTTTGACATTGACAGTCTGGTGATTGGCTTAAGGGTGCATTCACACTGAAAATTGTCAAGACTCAATTGGAAATTCCATTACATAAGAACTGTGACTTGAGGCATATCTACCACCTGTGTTGCACAGTGTACCAGTGTGTCGATTACATTTAGTATTTCAAATGTGAAAGAGTGATGGGATAGTGCTTAAGTGAGGGAACGATCACAGCGGGAAAACTGAAAAAGTGTGACAGAGATAGTGTGAAGGTATACATTTTTCACAGTGTGACACTGTAACAATCTTAAATTTTGAAAGTATGATAGAGTGAATGTGATAAGCTGAGAACATGACAGTGTAGTAAAGAATTTGCAAAAAAGATTGTTTTTGTCAAAACTCTGCCTTTTTAAGATCTCTTTTTAAAAATGCTCCTTGGAAAGATCTGAAAATAAAAAAAAAATCGCGCGATATCTTCCAAGAATCTTTCACTTCTAAATCTAAAATGCACTGACACAGTGTCCCATTTTTAGCATGTTTTGAAACCCACCCGTACAATTCTTAAAAAAATCATTCTATCGCTGAGCAGAAATTAATAAAAATAGTTCAACCACTTTTTACTATTTTGTAACCTTCCAGATGGTTTTTTTTATCCCAAGGATCTGAGGGTAACCTCTATAGTTTTCAAAAGAATAAGTTCAATTGACTCCGCCGTACCCCATTTTGAAAAAATGTGATGCATCGAAATGGACATAAAAATTTCAAAATTTAGCTATGCGTGTTTAGAGGACCCCTTGACGTATAATGGTTATTGATCAGAACTGTCACGCAAGAGGTTCGGTTCAATTCCCATTCAATTCTACCTAAAAACAAAACAAAAAACTTTGTTTTTTCCAGGGCTACTGCCTCTTGCAAGAAACTGACAAATCCTTCAAAAGCATCTCCTGTCAAAAAAAAGCTCTTTTCACCGTAATAAAATAGTTGGGAGTTGGAAGTAGCTGGGCCATGATTCTCAATGAGCTGTTTTGTCTAGAATTTACAGAAAACAAAATTTCAAGTTGTGTGTGATGTTCTGTCAAGTGCCGTGAGATAAGCTGCCAAATATTTTGTGATGAGCTTCCAAATTCAGTTTTTTTTTCAAAAAATTTTCTATAGGTTAGGTATAGTAACTCTGTGTAGAAGGATGCTTAGGATACTTATTTCTTATTTTTATATCATCAATTATTTCTGAGAATTTTAAACTTAAATCAGAACAGCTTGTTGTACCCTTTGGTAATGGTTAGTGCTTTGGACTGCCATGCAGAAGGTCTTGAGTTCGATTTTCAGTTGAGAGTTGTAATTCACTATTCTGTATGCCGTCATAACCTCTAATTTATTCAATTTACAGAATGGCTTATGTAGTAATGGCGTTAATGTTGATTTAATGTTGAGGATTTAGGACCCTCATCTATGCAAGCTCAATGATTTTTGATATTTTTTCTTTGGTTTCATATCTCTATATGAAAAAGTGTCAAATAATTTAAAAGGGTATAATTTTCCAGAACTTAGGTACCTATGTAGCTAACAAGAGACTTATAGACTGACTAGAGTGTTTGAGATGAATAAAATACATTTTTTTTCTTTTCTTGAAATCAATTCTTAAAATAAAAAGTTTGATCAAATGGAATATACCAATTAGTGTCAAAAACTAGGAAATACCTTAATAATTATTATAGAAATTTAAACTATACAATACTATATACATATACACAATTGAAAATAAGACTCAACTTCAACTAATCATACAGGTTTTTCAATTTGTTCACATTCAGCCCTTGACAGGATCACATATCTAATAGAGAATTTCAGCTCATGAATTTTTCATTGAATGTTATTTTTTGTTTGCTGTATATACAAGCAATGCTGTTTCACTTTGCATTCATTAAATTGAAATGACACATCAAAAACAAGGACCAAACAAAACGAAAATCAATTCACTTTGCACTTCGTTATCTCGACGACTTATTTGTGATGCAATATAAAGTCATCTTCACTTTTTTTTTTCTCCTCCCTAACTGCCAGAAGCATAGAAAGTACACTTGTCCTTACAATGAAATCATAAAAAAAACAACCTAAACATATTCCTAAACAGGTACCTATCTCCTATCTTCAGTGTTCCATTCGATGCCATAAAAACCATCCTCACGAAACAACAGCTACTACTCACACAACTCTGGTCTTCATCCTCATCAAGTCCTTTTTTCACTTTATTTCTAGTTATGCATTCTGCTAGATTACGTTTGGTCATAACGTTTGGAAAAATAAAAATAAAAATGACATTTACTGCACTACCCCATAACAACTATTCGGAACGGAACAACAAAAAACGGACTTATCCTTCATTTCTTGTATAACATTTAACTTAGCTTTTATCTAAAGGACACAACACTATGCAAGGAAATCTCCTTCTTTCTGCCCGCTGAATAGTGAATAGCGAATGTTTGCTTCCTGATTTATGCACAGCAAATTGTCGGGAAGAACGCTTACTTTGTGCGCTTTACCACCCCGTTTATTCTTAAAATTGCACGCCCTTGTCCCCATATGTGTGGGGTTTTGTATTGTTTCTGTGTGCAAAGTAAACAATAAATCACAACTTTACTCCACACCTCCTCCCAACGTCTCCACCTCAAGTTTTAAAACCATTTTATTTAAAAAAATGCATAGAAAAAAAATATAAAAAAAACTTACCATTTTGTATATTTACAAAAAAAATTATCACGAGCGCAAATAGCTCGCTAGTATGCTTCCACGAACACAGTGGCATTGTATGTCCTCGTTGCATCTTGTTTTTCTGTTCCTTCGAATATGTTATCCTGACGTCGTCTTGTTTCCTGTATAAGGGGATATACAACAACAACGAAAAATCCTTATAGTTATGTTATCTAATTTTTCATTCAGCTTTAGGGATAGAAAAATAAATACATAAAAGCTATTTCTGTTGTTATTTTTGTAAATAAAACAAAAAAAGCTAAACAAAATTTGATGTAAAAAAAAATGTATCTATAGAGAAAATAGAATTCTAGTAACTATGGGAATGCAGTTTTTCAGAGGGAAAATCCAGGATAGAAAAAAAAAAAAACACCCAAGCCAGAAAGTTACGACACCACATCTGGTCTTGCATTTCTATGACATCCTTCTTTAAACAAATAATAATAAAAACGATGTGAAAAGTACTTTTCATTGTTGGAAAACGCATTTACACAACAGACGACCAGCGCAGCGCAGCGACGCATACAAAATGCACCTTATAGATGACAGGACCGCCTTGTCGACTAGTTGTGAAGCGCCTGATGTGAGTGTGAAAAGTGCTACTATATGGATTGGTACCCATCTTTAAAATTGTAAGCTGTTCCTTTTTTCTTTTAATCAACTTTTCTGCAGAGAGTTTCTCCGTCCACACCAGGTGCGAACAACGAAAAGCTGTTAAAAACAAATTGACAGAAGGACGCTTAAACTTAAAAATGTCTGACTTGTAATGTTGTCTGGAGAATAAACAGTTCTGGTAATTTTATCTGATTCCTGTCCTTATAAATAAACGACACGACAAAATGGTCAAGAACACTTCGAAGCAATAGGACTGTTTTAAAGAATAGCAATATATTTTCCTTCTGTTTAGTCGCAAATGTCAAAATCTTCACTTTGATGAAGCTGACATTTGCCAAAGAAAATACATCATATATGAATATAAAGAGAAAATTAAATTTTAAAAGACCAAACGAGCACAAAATTCTTTAGGCCACGTATCGATAAATCTTATTTTTTAATTTCAGTAATGATTGCAGGAATTTGTAATTCTACGTTAAATGGGTAAGTTATTGCATGAAATTTTTCTTGCAATTAGACTGCCAGGGAAGTAGTATATACAGTTGGAAGTCCGACTTAATGAATTAAATAGAATAATAAGAATGAAGGTATAGAAAAAACCTCCACTGGAATTACAAAACTTCAACTATATAATATATGACCAGACTTTTCCAAAAACACAACTTTTCATTCCCTTCCTCGTATTGCATTGACGTCCCTTCTTTCCGAGGTCATGAAATCGCTGAAATATTTCGAAGACCAACAATACGGCTTATGGCAGTAATGATTCCACGGGTGATCTGAAGGCGTATCTTGCTGAAGACTGCTGAATAGATCTTAGTATTGCTTGGGAGAAAGTAAGATTATATAAAACTGCTAATCCACTTCATTGTTTTGCCGACGACTCTACCTTTAGTTTTTGATGAGCGTTCTTAAATTCACGTCCATCTCCATTGTCCCTGAATGGCACTTTCATTCAAGAAACCAAAAAGTTTTCAATGTTCGTTCTATGTGTCAACGACAGTCATAGTTAGAGTGACTACATTCTTGCCAAAAAGGCTACTAAATGCTTAGGATTTCTTTATCGATTTCACACCTCTTATCCGGGTACAATTTTGAAGCCATTCATACGTTCAAAACTCGAGTACACCTCACATCCATTTACTGGATGGAATTCAGAACAGAGCGTGAAATCTGATGGGAAACAGAACTAATAGGCCAGGCGCGCAATTTCAATTTTTAGTTTCGCAACTGTTTAGTTGCTAAAATGAAACATGTGGGCTTATATGGGACACCGCGCACTTAGAGCAACTCGATTCCAGAAACTAAAAAGTTTGTGATTTGACACAAACTAACGATTGCCTAAAATTTATTCGCGACAGTTGAGCTGTTTTCTATAAGCGCAAGAGAGAAAAAGAGTGTGAGCGTGAGTAAAGAGTTGCCAGTGCGCGGTACTCTATCAACTGGTGATTAAACTATTTGATTTCGATCACAGTTGCCAGTGCATGGCTAGCCTTTTAGAGAGTCATTCACAGCTCTTTAACATGGTCAGAATGTTTCATGTCTTTCCTTGTTTTATTGCTATTTTCACGAGCAAATGCTCACCAATTCAAATAATAAACTTGGTTGTATCGTGAGATACAGAAATTAGGTTTTTAGTCGCACAACAAGATTATGGAATAATATACCCTGCACTGCTCTCCCTTGCCATTTCAATTTGTAATCTTTTCTCTCTTTCTTAAGGTTTCCTTATTGACTTTGCTGTGTCTTACATTATAAGAACTTAATAAATAAAAAGGTGAAAACTAAAACAAAAGTCAGTCGAACTAACATAACACCTTTAGTTATTTTTTCAGTTTTTGTTGTCATAGAGATGGAAAACAAAAAATCCATGTCGATGTCATGAAATATTTTATTCAATGAAGTTTGTGATCTGCATGAAAGTTTCCATTAGATTTCCAAATTTTCTCAAACTAACTATTGCTTGTAGAGGAGTACGGTAATTATTCCATTTTTTATAGAAAATCTAACTTTGAAATTAAATATTTTCAACCAAAATAATGAACACCTTACGAACACAGCCACCTATTAAATTTGGAAGAAATGTCAAAATGCCATGCATGAAAAATGAAAGACAAAACAATAAAAATGAAACTGCTCGTATCAAATTTAAAATGAAAAATCTTTGTATGTACCAAAGTAGCAATTTGTCTCTAGTGAAATTGTAGTATTCAAGATACAAAAAAGACGTTTGCACTTTAGCAGTAATCAGTTTCATCAAAGTAATGGCTGTCACTCTTGCCATTAGGGGATTTTCTTTTCAGTTGTTTTTTTTTTTTTTTAAGTTGAAATTTATTATTATCGGGTTGGGTTGATAATTTTGGGTCTGCTAGAAATTGATTCCCAAAATTTTGTATTTCAAAAATATTTATTTAAAACCGAAATTTTGTACTAAATTTTTTTTTGAAAATGAAAAACTTTGCTATTACAGAATATAGACTCGTTTCACATTTGCTACATTTTTTAAAGATATAGAAAAAGTGTTATCAATCCAGCCCTGTGAAATAAAGACGAAGGACTATTTGTTTTGCTGTCTTTATTTTCTCTGTATAACTTACACATACACTAAGATAAATACTTTTCCTTGCATAACATTGAAATGTGATGCTATTTGGTAATGTTTCTTAAGCTGTAGGATCTCGAGTAGAATTTCAAATCAAAATGAGTAAGTGTAACACAGAGTACGGGAAAGTACAGTAATGGAATTCTATTAAATTATAAAACATTCCCGACTTTTGCATTAAAATGAATAAAGATATTTAAATGTTGCGTCTTCGGGCATAAACATGTAATTTGAAACGTTAATAATTTAACCTAACCCACTTTTTAATAGGCTTTAACTTTTATATGCAGACCTGACCTTTTCGAGAGCGTTCGTTAACAGTATACCTACTCAAAGTGAATGTTGCTTGGTTCAATTTTCACTTGAAAGGGATTATTTTGATCGCTTTTACATGAATATTTGGTTTGATTCAGGTTCATTACATAAACAAATAAATTTTCTCTCGTTAAAAAAATAAAATGCACGACTGGGTCGCACGAACTTGCTCCTATGTAATAGACTAGGAATTTTAAAAAACGAATATTATTAGAGAAAACTGTTCATAAGGATAAAATTATTTTTTTAAATTCTTTTAGTAGTAAGAGATAAAAACAGAATGCTATGCAAATATGAATTTATGCAGGAACAAAAATTATAAGTTTTTGTAGTGGTTCCTTAAAAAATAAGCTTTTACATATTATACAAAATTTTTAAAACATTTTGAAAAAAAAAATTTGGTACACCAACTTTAAGTTTTTATTATTGAACGAATAAGAGTTAAATTTCCAATAAAAATATTGAGCCGTTCTTGAGATATCGCATTTTCCAAAAAAACGACTTTTTTCCAAAAATTGAAATGTTGTTTTTAAGTCTTGAAATGCAATGTTTTTTAAACTTTTTAGGAGCTTCATTATAAAAAATTTCATTAAAATCCGTTATGCGGATAATGAGAAATTCAAAATTCGAAAAAATCGTACTGTGGTAGGTCCAGTCAATAATATCTAGATTTCAATTTTTTTTTATTAAATTATAGATCGTAAAAATTAATCAAAAGAAACAAAATTTTAGCAAAATTCTCGGAACCGTTTTCGAAAAAAATACGATTATCGAAAACCATTTTTTAACATTTGTATGGAAGGTACCGTTAGTTTTAGATAAAACAAATATTTTTTCTCAAATCTTGTAGATTATGTTAAGAAACTTTTATATGTCAATTTTGAAAAAAATCGATCTTCGGGTTTTCGAAATACTGAGTTTCCAAAATTTTTTTTTTTTTTTTAAATCCAAAAAATTAAAAATTGATTTATTGATTTAAAAATCCAAAAAATAAAAAATTGAAAATTTGAATATGTAATAATATTTAAACTTTGGAGGAGCTTTAGCATAAAAAAAATGATTTAAACCATTACCTAATGAAATTTTTCAAATATTTTTTAAAAAATTCTGTGGGTCAGTTTTTGAGAAAAAAAATATTTATAAAACTTAGAAAAAAAAAACCGTATGAAGAAAAAAACGTGTGGGGGGAAAAATCAAAACCCATATCTAGCAAGTTTGAAGAAAATCAACCTATTTACAGCATTTTCAAATACATAATTTTGAGATACAGAATTTTGAAATGCAGAATTTTGAGTGACCAGAATTTTGAAATACAGAATTTAGACTTACAATATTTTGATCATACGGTATTTTGAACATACGGTATTTTGAAATACAGTATTTTAAATACAGTATTTTGACCCTGGCAAGATTGACATTAGAATTGATTGATCATTTTGGTGAACGGGTTACAAAGACCAAATCAACCGCGATTGACACAGTTCTAGTCAGTTGGTATTTGGTTTTCGTAGAGTGTGGCCAATAACAATTCAATTCACTTGGAGTGAAATAACAATAAACATCGTCGAGATTGGAGTGCTCGAGTCTAATAGCTGTCATTTTGAAAAAAAAAAACAAAACAAAAAATATTATGAGTGACGAAGAACATTTTGACTTAACTGTATTTGTTAATAAATAGAATAGCCGTCTTAAGGCACTGAAGATACACCAACGACCACTACATTCTCGTGGAGTAATTAGATGGTGCGCCATTTGGGCCTGCGCGCGGCGTCATTGGACCATATTTCTTTGAGGATGCCATAGGCAATGCTGTAACAGTTACTGGTGACCGCTTTCGGAACATGTTTGAAAACTTTCTTGTGCCCGAATAAGATCAATCAGGCTTGCAACATGTGGTTCCAAAAAGACGGTACCACATAACACGCAGCTTGTGCTACAATGCGAATTTAACGAGAATTTTTTTCCGGCTGAATAATGTCAAAAAGTGGTGATATCGAATTTTTTATATGAATTTTTTCATATGAGGGTTCTTGAAGGAAAAGATGTACATCAACAAACCAACTTCCACCAAGGATAATATTAGAAACGAAATTGCTGAAATTACAACAATTTTTTTTTTAATTCATAAGTCACTTAGTAGCTTATGAATTTAATTTTGTTTAAATCATAAGTCAATAACTAACTAATGAATTAAATTTTTGAATTCACAAATCATCTACAGACTTATGACTTATGGTTTTTTTTAATTCAAAAATTCACAACCCTGTTCCAAACGCAATGTTAAAGACCATTATAATCTATCAAAAAATATAAATTATAAAATTGTACCTATTTCATTTGAATATAAAACGCACCCAGTAGTTTCGGATTTTTTTAAAAATATAACCTAAAAGAAAAAAAATTGATTTTTTGAAAAATATAACCTAAAAGAAAAAAAATCATTGAAAATTTTCATTCCCATCTTAAGACGAATAAACAAACTGCAATGACTTTAATTGGTACCAAAATGGAGGTAATAAGTTGTAGAATTATTTTACTCTATAAAACACAAAATTCTGTTTTATACTTTCTTTTAAATCCACTTTTATTATCTTACTGATAAAAATCAGTTTCAATGAACAGCGGATTATCGTTTCTTTAACATGGAACACAATCGTTCCACTGAATGTGTTCGACTCCATTTCTATTCTCAAATGTCAGTTTTGCTTTCAATGATCAACTCTAACCTCAAATGCATAGAATTGGTTGTAATCAGTCACTGGCAGGATCTTCTACTGAGACCAATTTTTCAATGATTGCTAAGACTGGCTTGTCAAAAAAGTAAAGTCAGCATTAAACTGATTTGTTCCAATGATACATTTCAATGAAAGCTATAACTGGGGCCTAAGGTGCCAGCGATATGAAACATTTTTCTTGGTTTGTGGAACTCATTTTTAAGTAAGTGGGAATTTTTTTTAAATTTTCTCACTATACCAGATTTCTCACTGTGTTGTTGCAAATATTCACTTATCAGATCACATAAAGTCATACCAGCCTTAGAGCTTATAAACTGATGTGGAATATGGAGTTATAAGTTCCACACCGAAGTTGTCCTATGGATGTTTGATTTCCACTCGGGTTTATGTAATGGGGCCTTACTACTTACTTAACCAGCTCCCGATCCATGGAGGGTCTCTGCCTGAGTTATTGCGGTCTTCCATCAGTTGCGATCCCTCGCGAGCTTCCTCCAGTCGTCGGGACCAAGCGCTCTTGCGTCTATAACCGCCTGGTCCCTGTAGCGGAGCTTCGGTCTTCTTCGTCGTCTCGAACCTGGGGGCTGGGATTCGAAGATTTTCTTTGCTGGAGCGTTGTTGTCCATTCGCTCGATGTGACCGAGCCAGTGTAGTCGACGTGTTTTGGCTTTTTGGACTACATCCACATCTTGGTACAGCTCGTATAATTCACGATTGAATCTTCTCCTCCATTCGCCCTCTTCGCATATAGGACCAAATATCCGCCGAAGAATTTTTCTCTCGAAAGTGCCCAGTATCAATTCCCCTTTTTTACTTATCGTCCAGCACTCGGCGCCCGCCGTAGAGTAGAACTGGTATAATTAGCGTTTTGTATAGCGTGCACTTTGTCTTTCGAGAAAGGAGTTTTGAACCCATTTGTTTGGCGAAACCGAAGTAGCAGCGGTTCGCTAGGGTAATTCTTCGTCGAATTTCCACTAAGATGTCATTCGTGGGATTGATGTTCGTTCCGAGGTAGGTGAACTCCTTGACTACCTCGAAATTACTGCTACCAACAGTGACGTTTTGTCCTAGGCGATGGACAGATGCGGCTTTGTTTGTTGATAGCATATACTTTGTTTTGTCCTCATTAACTTCAAGACCAACGCGTTTCGCCTGTTCATCAATAGCTGTGAACGCTTCTAGCACAGCACGCTTGGAGCGGCCGATGATACGAGTATCGATGTCGTCCGCATATCCAAGCAGTTGGGAAGACCTGTTGAAAATAATGCCTTCCAGGTTAACACCACTCTTGCGCACTATCTGCTCCAGGACTAGGTTGAAGAAAACCACATGATAGCGCATCTCCTTGTCTGAACCCTGTGCACGTTTGGAATAGCTCGGATGAGCTGTTACCCATTTGCACGTTGCTCCGCGTATTTTGTAACGTCATGCGGCATAGCTGGATCAGTTTTTTCGGGATCCCGAGTTCCGACATTGCCAATAGAAGCTCTTGGCGATTTATGCTACCATATGCGGCTTTAAAGTCGATAAAAAGATGGTGGGTCTCGACTTGAAATTCGTTGGTCTTTTCCAGGATTTGCCTCAATGTGAAGATTTGGTCTATCGTTGATCTGCCTGGCCTGAAGCCACACTGGTACGTGCCGATTATAGTGTTGCAGAAAGGTTTTAGACGCTCACATAGTACGGTGGATAGGATCTTGTAGGCAACATTAAGCAGGGATATGCCCCTGTAGTTTTTGCAGGACATAGGATCGCCTTTTTTGTAGATTGGGCATATGGAGCTATTTGACCAGTCGTCGGGCATGCTTTCCTCCTCCCACGCTTGGTTGATGAGCTGATGCATGCACCCTATCAGGACATCTCCTCCATACTTAAAGAGTTCCACAGGTAGGCCATCCGAGCCTGCGGATTTGTTATGGGGCCTTACACTTAAAAATAAAACGGGACAAACAAATATTTTGTTATGAATTTGTCCTGTTAAATGAATGCTCAACGATTATCTAGAACTACGCTTTCCCAAAATCCCATTTTTTTAAATACCTTTCCAGATAATTTGCAAATTTTTAATTACATTAACATTCTCAAGTCAACGCAACATCCCTCAACAAAAGGATTAACTCTAAGTACAAATACCAGCACACAACTGTCATGAAGTTACACAGTATACAGTTACAATTCCACCTGAGTTCACGATAATAGTATTTGTCACATCCTGAGCCTTTTTCCCGTGACTGTTGCATCATATTAAATTAATGAATAAATTTTCCTTTTGCCAGATCATAATAATTTTCATAGAAATAAAAAAAAAAAATACGAGTGGTAAGTGTACAGCGAGATCAAAAACACAAAACCAACAGGGAAATCCTTAGAATGTAAATCCCATCTGATGCTTTTTGTATAAAGCAATCTTTTTGACGGTGAAGCAGAAGATATGATATACAAAATGGAAAAAAAAACACAAGCACAAACAATTTCAAATTAAAGAAAAGAAAAAAAAAATTAAGAGAGAAAGGAGTACAAGGAGAGAGGAATTATCAAAAAAAAAACAAAAATCCTTTTCCCAGTGATGCAAAGCGGAGGAGCACTATTTCATTCACAAGAGAGCATCCAACCGGAATGCTTTCAGATACATTCTCCTCAAAACATTGCATCTCTGAAGTTTATTTTTTGTATTCAAAGATAAATATACAATCTAAATCTTCTAAATGAATCCTTCTTACCTACTCCTGGGAGTTTTCCTTTAAAAGGATTTTTTTGTTTTTGTTTATATTTTCTTGAAATTTGTGTTTTTTGTTTTTGTTCGCAGTTGTTCTGAGTTCTGTTATGTTTTGTGTCCTTAAAATTATTCTATGATCCTTGTGAGCAATCTTAGACAGAGTCTGACTCCCAAATGACCAGACTACTTCACCACACTTTGTATCTTTTATATGCCAAGCAAAAGGTGTTTGGTTGTAATTTTTAATGTTCGCTGTCGCTGCTGTCACTGATGCCGACAACTCTGCTGCTGCTGCTGCTGTAGCTGAAGACGACTAGGTTGCTCCTGCTGCTCGGAAGGAGTTGAAAAAGCAAAAGGACTTGGATGACTGTTTTCATATGAGAATCCATTTATCTTTGTGCAAGGACCATCCACTCACACACTGGAGATGATGCGGTGTGTTGTGTGTTGTGCGCTGTGGTACAACGAATTTCAGCGTTATTTTCTTGTCCTTGTCCTCGGAGCGTGTAGTCCTTGTGTACTACTGTATATCTTTACTATAATGAATTACAGTATAATGACATCCCCATATCCGTACAGCTTGTTCGTCTTCTGACACGAGGACCGGGAGCGGTAGTCGGGGGTGGAGCGTTCGTTTCTCCCCAAAATGACGACAGCAACGAAGGAGAAGAGTTGAAGAAGAAATTATTGCTTAGCCAAGTTTAATGGTGTTTCTTTGGGAGGAACTTAAGGAGGGCGAAAGTCCACGATTAATGGGCCTGGTGCTGGGTGATGGCGATGGCGATGGTGTGTCAGTGATGGTGATGGTTATGGGGTGGGTCTTCGCCTCTCTTTTGGTTACCCAGACGAATGATGTTCTATATGAGCATTAATAGTTCAGTTAATGGCAGAAGTGAGTTTCTTGCTGAAGCATGAGTTTCTTGACTTCTTGCTCTAGTTTTTGTGGTTTTCGGTCTCTTTGGTTTAGATGCCTGGGAGGGTTTTTCTTCTTCTGCTCCTTGCGTTCTTGTTTTTTCTTTTGCAATTTTACTAGTGGTTTCGGTTGAGAGAAATTTGTTTCATTTATTGAACTTCTTCAATCTGTAAAAAATGTAAGAAAAAAAAAATGAAAAGTTAGTTAAAGTTTCCATAGAAAGTGGCGAGACTTGAGTTAAATTGAGAAACCAAAGAAGGCAATGAAAATAGAAGAAGAAAAAAAAAAACTTGGTCTCATTTGGTAATGGCAATGAGATAAGAAAGTTTTTTGGTTTGTTTTTTTACTTTTTTTTTGCCTGAAGAAAACATCTGCAAGTTTAATTTTATTTGAATGAATCTATAAGTTTTGGGGTAGAATGATGAATTGCTTTGGAAAGACTTTATTTAGTTTTTTTTTTTCTAAGACAAGATGGTGACCTCAATATAGAAAAAAGAAAAGGCTCTGGACATCAATTCATGGGGGAGTGTTCCTATCTCAAGTTGAAAATCCTTAAATTTCATTTTTATTTCTGGAGAATATGTCTTAAATTTATGATTTTAGGGTAGCTATGGATTTTATAAAGGATTATTTTTTTTGCGATTTATGAAATACTCGTATGTTTTAAAAAATCTCAAAATTTCCGATTTTTCAATATTTTTTGAAAATTTAGGAATACAAAATCAGAATCAAAAATATTACTTTTTGAAAATGTTGTTTGGTGTGCAAAGAAATTTTTTTTGAAATCACTTAAACTGTTCCCAAGAAAATTAAAAAAACAGGTTCTATGGTAATTTGTTTTAAGAAAAAATCTATTATAATAATAAATCTATATCAGGATACAGTTCTAATTGGATTTAAATCAAAATATCGATGTAAGATGAACTGAATTCAACAAAAATTGCGTATTGAGAAGCCTCTTACTAGTCAACTGACGAGCTCAAGTGAGATCGCAGGGACGAAACCCCAATTTTTTTAAGACTTAATGCCACAAAAAAATTATTTTTTATCATTAGCTGAAAACTGTTTAGAAATATTGTAGAAACCACTTCTTTGAGAAAAATAAAATATTACACAATAATTTAAAAAAATGTTTCCTTCCAAGTTTCTAGTTCAAGGCAACAAAATTCACCTGCCAAAGTGTACATTAGATTGGATTCGACAAACTCTTGCATACGAATTTTCTCGAGAACAACAGGCGAGAAGATTTTGTTAGACTTGACTAATACCGATATTCTGATAGACTTAGACTTAGCTAAGAATATAGTATCTTTTCAATTTCTTCTTGGTTTCAGTCCAAAGAAAAAATCTGAAATAAATACATCACCCGTTTTAAAAATAGTGTTGCCACGATTTATTGAACTTCTTTTGATTTTCTTGATACATTAAAATTCCTTGATTGCTTGGGGCTCTAAGAAAATTCTTTAAAAATGTAAGTTCACAATTTGAGGTGTTAGAGGTCCCCCATCACCATATTGTTTTTCTGTTGCAAATTGTGGAAGATATGTCGGACTTTAAGAAATAATTAGCTGTTGAACCTTGAAGACATTCGTTGAATATGAAGACGGATTCGCTAAGAAACGCTGATTGAAGACAAGGAAAAAGCGTTCACAAATAAGGGTCTATCTTCCCACCATTACCGAGTTAAGCTGAATTGAAAATAAATTAGTAAAAAGTTGAGAAACATTTTGAATATTACGAGTTGATGTTTTTTTTTTTTTTTGAAGGCCAGGATATTGTTCTTTAATTTTGGATTTATTTAAGTCGAGTCGAGAAAATTCTAGCATCACGAATATTAGTTCATTAGAAAAGCTTGAAACTGCTCTCACCATTTCACACTAATTACAGCTGCCTAATTGATTTGAACAAAGCACTGTTAGTATGACTTGTTAAATATAACTATTCTCTGTCACTGCCTTTGGCACAGTTCGTCATAAAATACTTTGCAGAAAATTGAAAAACTATTTTGGGTTTCATGATAGAGCCGTTCTTCTAGTGGAGACTTATTTGTGCAATCGCGAACAAAAAGTAAATATTGGCCAAGTAGATTCAGAGTCTTTGAACTAGCATATGGGTTTACCACAAGGCTCAATTTTAGGGACCTTATTATTATGTATATTATAAATGATTTTCCTAATGTTTGCTCAAATATAAAACTACATCAACAAGTTTATTTATTCTAGTCAATTGGTCTTGATGCCCACGATTAATGAAGATCTTAAGGCAATCTCCAAGTGTTTGATTATTATCAATGGACTAACTCTTAATCAGGCCAAGTCTTAGCTTATTCTGATATCAAAATGTAATATTGATGCATCACTTCTGCCTCCACCTCCAGTTTTTCTCTCTTGGAGTTATCAGATCAGCAGAGTTATCAGTTTGTAGATAATGTAAGTGGTCTCGGTTTCAAAATCAAAACTGAGACTCATAAAAACATTACTCTGACTATTAATTGAATACGCTAAAGTTGTCTATTGTAAGGCTCATTCGATTTTTCAACCTAAAGTGCTTGTAGCTTTTAGGCATATGATCAGATACGTGTATTGGATCTGAAGATATGAACACATATTGCATTAATATCAACGGGTTCTCCTTTGCTCGCTGCAACAATTCTTAATAGCCCTTCTTTTACTTTGAGTTGAACTTTAGTAAATTTAAATTGTACTATTCTGAGACCTGATTGATATCAGATTGTATAAGATAGCAATCTTTTACACAAGTTATTTCTAAAAACGGTTTAAGATCATCCGCATAAAGAAGTCACTGTGAATGTTTTATTATTGATGTGATATCATTTATAAAAATATTTAAAAGAAGGGGACCCAAATGGCTACCCTGAGGCACACCCCAACTACATTCAATAGATCTCAGAACAAGAATTATTAATAACAATCTGTTGAGGTTGTTATGAGATCTAAATCAGGAATATAGAATGGAATCCAAATAGTTCTAGTTTATGCAATAGAATGGAGTGGTTCACCGAGTCGTAAACGTTGCTAAAGTCTGTGTAAAAGCATCATCTTGACACCATGGTGTAATTCTGATATAGATTCCATAGGTAAGAATTCTAATTTTACGATACTCTCAACCAACTTAGGAATTGCTGATAGTATGCATTTTTCTATTAGATTCTTAGACCCAGATTTATAAATAGGTACAAGATAAGATATTTTCCATTCCCTAAGAAAGTTTCCTTCCGAAAGGGATTTATTGATTAAGCAAAAAAGAGGAAAGCCTAGGTATGTAGATGCATTCTTGAGAAAAATAGCCGATATACCATCAGATACAGGGATTGGTTTGGGTTTTAATGATTGAAGCTCCAGCAGTGCTTCCTTACTATTTAACTGTAATGCGGCAATATCAACTTTATTTGGTATAATGAGTATACTTTGAGATATAGTATACTTTGGATTGGAAGAAATCAGCGAATAAGTCAGGTATCGAGGTTATTTTAGAAGCTACCGTATTCCTAAATGACATGTCTTTGGGATAACCAATCTCTTTGTATTGACAAATGACCAGAATGATCTACTGTTAGACCTGTTTTTTTTCAATATTCAAAATATAACCTCTATGGAGAATCTTATGAAGAACAAAAAAGGATTTTCGCAATTTTTTGAAGTAAGCATAGTCTGATGGTCAGTCATCAGACGAATACGGGGAACAACATGTAGCATACGAAAACATGCACGTGCCGTAACTATTCGGGACTGGTGGAAGTGTGATCAAAACCTTTTCGCGGCGGCCGCTAGAAACAAGTTTTTTAAAAAAGGTTTGGCTAATATGATCAGGCTGGTTTCTCAGGTTCGCGACAGGTTAATTCCCTGTCCCGTAAAACAAAAAGAATTTCGAGACCGACAACAAGCCTCGGATTGCTATCCAGACCAATCAACATCTTTAATGGACTCCGACAAGGGGATGGTTTGGCCTGCCTCCTCTTCAACCTGGCGTTGGAGAAAGCAATCCGCGACTCTGGCACGGCAACAAGAGGGACCATCGTCAACAGGTCCAGCCAGTTACTGGCTTACGCAGACGACATTGACATCATCGGAAGAACCGAACAAGCTGTACACGATTCCTTCATCCAGATCGAGCAGGCGGCACAAAATCTGGGGCTGCACATTAGTGAAGGTAAAACAAAGTACATGGTGGCGTCGAATGGGAGAGGAACAGTTGGTCAAACAATCAAGGTAGCGGAGCACGAATTTGATGTGGTGCAATCTTTTAAATACCTTGGGTCAATAGTAGCAGCCGATAACAATATAGAAGAAGAAATACGCGGGCGGCTTCTCAAATCCAACAGAGCCTACTACAGTCTGTCAAATCTCTTCAAATCCAGAAATCTCACAATAACTTCAAAACTGCTGCTGTACAGGACCATGGTCCTGCCAGTACTTACATATGGATCCGAGACTTGGGTGCTTAGCAAAAGGCACTCCGACCTCTTAGCTGCGTTCGAGAGAAAAGTTTTAAGGAGAACTGTTGGCCCCATATATGAGGAAGGACGATTCTGGAGACGGTACAATCATGAACTGTACGCAATCTACCTAGAAGCAGATATCGTGACAAAAATTAAGCTCGGTAGACTCCGGTGGGCAGGGCACCTAGCTCGCATGAGCGAAGAGGAACCTGCTCGGAAAGTTCTTTGTGGTACATTCTATGGTAGACGACAGCGTGGTAGACTATGCTTGCGCGGGAGAGATGGCGTAGACCAGAACGTCCGAAGCCTTGGGGTGCGCAACTAGATGGCGTCGGCTAGAGACCGGGATAGGTGGAGAGATTTGTTGAAAGAGGCCAGGACCGGAACCCGCTTGTCGAGCTGATGATGATGATGATGATAGTCTGATTCAATATTTGATTGCTTAAATTTTATAAAAGCCTTACGTTTAACAATTTTAAGGTTAGATAGATGCTTATTGTAGAAAATTTTGAAAAAATTGTTAAGATCAATAAAGTTCGCCTTTTCGAAATTGAAACATTGTGAACATTGGTCAAATTCATTTGTAAAGAAAATATACAATTCGATTTCAATAAATAATTCTGTGTGTTGAATAGATTGATTTAAAAAGAAAAAAGCTACAATTGATTCTTTAGAGTTAAGATAATCATTACATAAAAAAAATTAATCCCATATATTATTTAATGAATAAGGATTTCAATTAATTTAACTAAGATTAAAAGAATAAATGGAATCAATCACAAATTAAAATCACAAAATCAACAAATATTATTAAATTCTGAGCAGGTATTATTAACGAATTCTATATTCAAAAAGTGTTGTCCATATACTTCGAAAGAATTCTTAGGTGCAATATATCTGACAATAAAGAATAATGTAACATTATGTGTTCAAAATAAATTAACCAAAATACATAATTGCTCTATTTCATATAAGGCAATCATAATTCCTCCTCTACGTTCATAGGCTTAGTTAGATCTGTGCTGGCTGTAGACAACAAAAGACGAGAGTCAAATAGTTCATAGGAAGATTTGTATAAACATCAGGTTTCACTGATAATAATAACATCCTATTCAAGAAGATAAGAGTTGTTAAAATGTTCATATACTTTCGTGCAAATGCCTTTAGTACCTTAAGATTTATCGCCCTTATTAAAATTCAATTTCAAAGTTAACAAATCTCAGACTAACAATTCAAACGTTTATCATACAATTTATACGTATATGAGAAACGCTAAAAGAAGATAAGGTACCTCTTAACACTTGAATACTGAGCTCCAAAAAGTTTACTTTTCATTGTATCAACACATTGTAAACCAATTTAACATTAACCCACTTTGGCTTACAAAAATTTAGAGGGTAATATCTCATTGATAACCTGAACCTAGTATTCCTGGTTGCGTGTTATTGGCAAGAATGGAGGGAACCTACAATTTTAACAGCTAAGATATAAGAAACACTTTACATCACAAGATATACTCTTGGACCATTATTTACTCCCCCACAAGAAGCAGTACCCCTGAAAATTTTATTTTTTGTATGCTTACGTGTTCATGGCTGGGAATTGGACATTTAGTATGACAGTCCAACGCACTAACTAAAGCAGCGTGGCAAGGGGTTCTACCCAATTTTCAAAAAGAATTTTTGAAATTCAAAATTATGTAAGCTTTTTAGAACCTTCAGTGCAAGTTTTGTCCAATTCGATTAAGACTTACATCCTTAAAAATGTTTCGTTTTTTTATTAAAAAGTAATCGATAGGCACATATTTTTGCAAATAAAATCTTTAGTGTTTTTTTTCTTAAATAAGTTTTTCCTTAGGAGTTGTACTGTAAATGTGTGTCTTTGTTATTTTTGTATTTTAAAAAAAAAACTAATGTCGCTACCACACCTCCTTTTTAAAAACCTTATCTCCAATCAAATATACCAATTAAGTTACCTTCAAAAATTCAAAAAAAGAAAAAAACAATAGATCCAAAAAAAAAAGCAACACAATTCCAAGTAGACTCTCATAACACTAACATAACTTGAAGTACCCACCTACCTAAATTATACATTCCTGAAATTTGTGTACATTTTCTTCTCTCACCTTGTAAAATTCAATTTCATTCCCAACAGAGTACTTGGCACCCCATATATTTTCTTCAAAAAAATAAAAAGGCAAAACTAAAATCACCCTTAATAATTTCCTTTCCTAAAAGAACCCTCTCCAAATATAGCTTCATTCAAATATAAATCTACTTGTATCCTTAGCTCAGAATTATTTGAAAAAAAAAAAAGAAAAAAAATAATTCGAAAAATGTGATATATGGGATTATTTTTGCACAGGTCCTTATGTTAGGTACCTACATATGTATATAATGCGGATATGTCAGTGGGGAACAGCTCAATGAAAATATGAAGAAAAAAAAAATACTTTAAAAAAAATGAAGAGGGAGTTAAAAAGTGTGCGGTAGCACAGGCAACATCATCCCCTTAAGCACGGTAATATGTTGATGGTATTAAGGACGAAAATGAGTGCAGGTAGGAACCATACACTCACATAAGCCCACATTCGTTCAGGACAAGGAGAAAGCCTTGACTTAAATTGACTTCAATTCAGTTAAACGATCTCACTCTCTTCAAAGCCTGCACATAACGTGTACCAAAAAACCGAGAGTTTGGGGTGAAATGAAGAAGAAAAAAAAAAAAAAGTTACTCATACGCCCCGTAGTACGTGCTGTGTGTTAAAACTATAAACCCAACTACGTGCAGGACTATATAGAGTGTTACTTCATTCTGTGTTAAGGCAAGGTATCAGCAACATGATACTCGTATTCCTTGGGCTTAAAAGGATAACAAAAAATACAAAAGCAGCCATTTTTTTTTCCTTCGTCAAATTTTTGCGTGTGAAGAATTTTTTCGTTGTTTTTGTTGTTTGGTTGACTATGCATAACCTCCACCAGGATAATGATGCGTTTTTCCACTAATGATGATGAGCAAGGTTTTAATATTATATGTTTGAATTTTTTTTTCCTCACAAAATCATTGTTTTCATGATTTTTCATTATTGCTGTTGCATTATGCCAGCAGCTGGGGGAGCGCGAGCAGAAGTTTTATGATGGCACACACAGGACAGCAAAAGGCATTGTGTGTTTCTGCGGTTTCGTTTAAAAAAATATAAAATGTTGTTCGATTTTTATTTATCAGAGAAACACAGAAATTATTATCAATTTTTTTTTTCTTGCTTCTGCTGTCGTGATTGTTGTTGTTGTAGATATTTATTTATCTGAGGTTTTCACCACATGCCGCATCGTTCAGTGGTTTTTATGGGAACGAGGGCGAAATAATAAATTATTATTCTGTGAATGTTCTTCTCTAGATGTGTGTGTGTGTGTGAGTGTGTGGATGTGTATTGCAGAGCTAAATGGCAAATTGGAAGGGTACATTCGATATAATGGCTTGTTCGAGTGGAAAATTCAATTTTAATTTAATAAATTCGATTGAATAGACATCGTTTAGGATGGTATTTATTATAATTATTATTTTTCGTTGAAAATTCAATAAAACATCACAGTATCCTTACTGGGTGTGGGTATTTTTTTTTCTTGTTTAACTTAAATCGATCTTTTATTCTGAATTTTGATGTTTTTTTTATTCTGTTTTATAAAAATATTCCCACATATTTTGAGAAGGAACAAAAATATTATTTTAACATTTTTTGTTGTTTGGCATTGTGTTGTTTTAATTTGGATTTCATTAGCCATTCTGTGTTTTGATTGATTTTTATTTTTGTGCATTAAAATAGGACAAAATAACAAAAAGTATATTTTTTATTTGCATTTAAAATTAGTGTTTGGATTTCATTAGTAAAATCACTTTTTTGATATTAAAGTTTTTTTTGTTGAAGTTAATTAAGGCAAAACAGATTAATTAATTTTATCGTGGGAAAAAATAAATTCAGCAAGTGTTCAATGTAATCCTCTTGTTTTTTTTTTTATATTAATTTTTAACTTAAGAATAAAAATCAATTCAATGTTCGTTCATACACCACAGAAGACAAGCAGAAGTTCCACAGCCAATAACCTGAGGTAAAAAGATGAACGCTGGAAAAAGTGATAGAGGATGCATTCAGAAAAATGCTGCCATGGATAACAAGAGGACCAAAGTAAGAGTATCAGAGTATCGAACTATCCAAAGGGAGTAGCATAGGAACCTGCTCAGCCATCCAGGCCTGGTGATTAAAACATAACCTAGCAATTTTATGACAAAAAAAATATCAGTGTCTGGTTACAAGACCTTAACAGTGAAGGTGTCCTTATCAGAAAATCACAGGGAAGAGTGGATGTAGTAAGGTGACATATTAAGAAGGGGCATCTTAAAGAGCGGCCGATAGACCGAAAAGAAAGCCCGCTCCCAATCAATGAATAATCAGCTCACCACCAACTGTAGAATAGATAAGCTTGTCTATAAAGAAAGCTTACTGATAGATTACCAATAGAGTAGCCGAAATCTTTAAATTCGAAAATGATTCTTTGTTAGGCTACATGCATCATCAATGATCAAACAGTATGAGTGAAAGAAATCATGCTTTATATGTCATCATTTTATGACCCATCATCGGCTCCAAGTCACACAAGAACTACATATTTACCCTATCCACCATACTTTGTGGGCATCTTAAGCTGTTCTACAAAACTATAGTCGGAAAAAAGCAGTGGGACTTCTGATCCGGGAGATCGATCTTTAGTAAAACGCTGGAAAAGACTAATGAATTTCAACTCAAGACTCAGAAAATGATAGTATTCATGGAATGATGCTGGATTTTTTTTTATAATTTTGTGTGCTCATAATCCATTTGATCATCTGTCCAATAGACGCAAGTGGTATACTGGAGAAGCAGCTTAAATTTGGGGATTTTAATTGAGCTTTGGATGAACATAGGCCTCATATATTACAGCCAAATCAGAAGAGGTAAACAATAACTTCCAACTTTGGAGGAAACCTAAGCACTTAGCAACGTTTTTTGCGACGTTGATTATATAGTCATTCCGCAGAAGGATGTCTGTAATTCTCTCAGTCCGTAATTCTCTCTGTGGGTTCCGCTTTAACTACAGGGGATAGCATTGAGTTTTTGAAGCATTAAATTCTAGTCGGTTTTTCGTTCCCCATTAAACAATGCTATAAAGATCACAATTCTATGAGCTTATTATACGCTGCCATTTCAAGGGCAAGGACGTGAATCTGGAAATAAATATGAGAAGCTGAGAGTACTGTCATCAGCAGAACAACTAAATGGATTTAAAGTTTCAAGCAAGAAATAAATTGATGAATATGAGAAAGAGAGTCGGAGACAAAAGGGAGCCCTGTGGCAGACCAGCATTTATTTAATGAATAACAGACTTAAAACCATCGAATACAATTAGTAAACAGCGGTTTAAAAGGTTTTTTTTAATGCAATCAAGAAGTGATTTATCAATACCAAATGTACGAATTTTCGAGCTTGATGCGAAACTCTATGCTTTTAAAATGTTAGGAGCAATAATTTGACTTCCTTCAAAATGATGTAAAGACTTGGTGCCACTGTTCGGTGAGATATACCATTAGATCACAAGTTAAGACCAAAGTGAAGTTCCAGCAAACGGTTTCAGTTGAGTCGATCACATTTGAAAGTACGCTATTCAATGTTTCAATGTCCAACTAGGGCAAATCTCCACCGAAATATTTCTTACATGCCGAAAGTTTTTTAAAGGAGATGCATAATGATGTAAATTCTTCAATATAATATACATATACAAAATTTGTAAGAAAAAATTTTGGAACTCCAATTTAAAGTGTTTATATTATCTAATGTACGAATAAAAATTAAATTTACAAAAAAAACATCGATCCGTTTTTGTGATATCGAATTTTCTAAAGAAAAAACTAGCTTTTTTTTCCAAAATTCAAAAAAAAATATTTTTTTATATTTTTTTTAAAGTTTTGAAATGCAATATTTTTTAAAAAATTTAGAAGCTTGTCTATAAATTTTTTTATTAAAATCCGTTGTGCCGATAATGAGAAATTCAAAATTGGAAAAAATCGTTCTATGGTAGACACAATCAGAAATGTCTTGATTTCAAATTTTTATTTTTATTAAATTATAGATCGTAGAAATGAATAAAAAGAAAAAAAATTGGAAAATTTTCGGAACCGTTTTCGAGAAAGATACGATTTTCGAAAACCATTTTTTAACTTTTGTATGGAGGTAAAATAATTCCTTTTTTCTTATATCTTGTAGATTGTTTTAGGAAACTTTTATTTATCAAGTCTTAAAAAAAACGAGCATGGGGTTTTCGAAATATGTATTTAGTTTTCAAAAAAAAAAATATTTTGATTTTTTTTTAAATATCTACAAAAAAAAATTTTTGAAAATTTTTTAAAAATTGAATACACAATAATATTAAAACAGCTGGGGAGCCTTAACATAAAAATAATAATCAAAATCGGTGGTACCGTTTTTGAGAAAATCAAGAACAAAAAAAAAATGGTTCCAAGGGGGGTACCAAAAATAATATTTTTTTAGAAATGTTTTTTCAACCATTACTAAGCTTTAACTTAATGCAATTTTTTGATTTTTTTTAAATCTGTGGGATAGTTTTTGAGAAAAAAAAATATTTATAAAATTTCGAAAAAAAATTAGTATGGCAGGTACCGTTATTTTTGGTCTTAAAAAAAAAAAAAACACATGCGGGGGGAAAAATTAAAACCCATATCTACCAAGTTTTAAGAAATTCGGCCGAGCCGTTTAGCTGTAGTCGAACAGACAGACAAAATTGAGACACCTACTATTTTAGTCTTCGCTATCATCGTAATGTCAACTTTGATCAAAATCTTGAGTTCGATTTTTTTTCCGAATGCATAACTTGCCTAATAGTACCTATAAGTCGCAAGTAAAAATAGTAAGAGACTTAAATTTGGCATGAGTATTGGTAAAAAGACTCTTTTTAAACTGAGGGAATAATATACGGGGGGTCGAAAGTCATGGAAATGAGTTCTTTTTATGTCCCAACAACTGTTTGTTGTACATACTTGGAGCTTACGCAATATTCCACAAATTTTTTTCCGAAATATTTGCAGTTAAAAAGTTACAGAAATTCAAAAGGTCATTAAATAACTTGAATTTCCTTATTTTGGTAAAAATTTCACCATTGTCAAGATAAACGAAATAATCATCTGCTGATGTATGAATATCGATATCAACATTCGTACAACAATTTTCCGCCAATGCAAACAAATACCAAATAATGGCTATCTTTCTAAGAAATTCAAGTCTGCTAAAATCTTAGTGAGGCAAGCCAGGTTTGGATTCAATTAGCATGGGACTTTCTCTCTAATCGTTAACTTAGAGCTCTTTATGAAGCATTCGAGACTCCCTATGTTTGCCCTATGTTTACCAGATCACTGCTATCATTGTTTTAGAATTTTCACAAAGCCGGTCTATGTTATTGCTATATGGGACAGAGCAGGACATGTACAGAGACGGTGAATAATCGGTTCCTAATTTTCTTCGTTCATGCCGCGTCTGGGTTTTTTTGTTCGAATAAAATCCAAGCCGAGTTGCGTGTCGATATCCGATACCCTAGAAGATATACAAAAAATAGAACGCTTCAGAGTCAGTTCTGCCCAACTCTATCTTGTCTCTAAGCAAAGCGGGGTCAAATCGCATAAATTTGGTGGCAAAATCAGATCAGTCACTTCTGCGATAACCATAACCTCAAACCGTTTATGCAGAATGACAATCGTGGCATCCGCTGTGTGACACGTAGGGCTTTCCTGCTGGAAGTACATGTCATCTAGGTCCATATGGTTTATTTTAAGGAATACAAAAATGCTTTGTGTGTGACGACTTAGTGTCATCACTTATACTGAAGCTGTTTGTGAATACAGCCACTTATCCAGTTCGCTTCCAAACTCTAAGAAGCCCAGTCAGCGAACAAACGGCGTTATCTATGGTCGTAAGCTTTGTGCTCTTGAGTCAATTAGATCTTGAACGAGCTGAGGCCCAAGTCCCAATGCGTAATTCGCTAAGATGAATTCTGCTAAAGCCCGAGTTCTTGTGTAAGGTGAAGAATTGACTGCCTCATGTTCTAATGTACACTTTTAAGGACAGCGGCGATGTTCTAGGCTGATCTATCAACGTACGAATGTTGGTTTATTGATTACCCAACGAGTCTTCTCAAATTTGGAGGTAACTAAAAGTTAAAGAGTCCACTGCGAAAGGTTACCACGTCTACCGTAAAATGGGCCCTACAGGCACAATGTCTGCACTAGCGAACACTCAATTTGTTAATAAAGTTTTATCATTTGGACTTGCTGTCCAATCGTGCAGCTTGCCATGGTGGTTTGGGATTAAAACACTAAATAATAAAAATGAGATTTGACAGATGTCACTAAGACAAGATGGCCAACATAATTCGCCAAAATTTACCCCCGCGCCAGTTCAAAACCCCTTTATGTGAAGAGAGTGACAGTATCCTTAAAAATCAAATTTATTTTGTTATTCAACATCTATGTATTAGCTTTCTATTCTTAAAAGTGCTACCTTATGAGTTATATTTTTATTAATTCTTCTTGCACGAATAGGTTTGGTTGAGAAAGCTCAATAAATATGGTCTCCTAATGTCGTTTGTCACGTTAACCCTTTTAATTTAGCCTTTAATAGCCTTCAATTGCAATCAATATAATTACCAAAGTATTTCTAACTCTTTTCATTTAACTGTCTGACACTTTCGTAAATGCCTACCTGCCTACCTATATCTACCCATATACCATACAGTTATTTCAATTAAAAAAGGACTTTATCATTAAGCCTTGTTATCTGTCTGTCCATCCCTCTATAATTTACAACACACGGATAATTTTCGGGCTGATTGCATTCTTGTGGCAAGAAGCTAATCGAAAATAATTTATTTTCGGCTCCAACCACGGAAGGTGACCACAATTACTAAAAGGCAGTCCTTCACCAGATAGGTTGTGGTATATTCCAGTAAAGTGTGATACACGTAATTTCCTGCACGTTATTTTGTGTGTGACGAGCAGAACAGAGCAGCGTAAGCCCCCTTCAATTTCACGGTGGCAGGTTAAAAGTGGACTACTTAAGGCCTATAGAGGTATCTGTCTATAGAGCGTGTCCTCCCACTATGTGATTGATTGATTGATTAAATCATTCTGTAATGACCGGTTTTATCGATTTAATGAGAATTTGTTGTTTTTAAGCTAATCTACTTACAAAGAGTTTTTGAAAAAAAAAAATTCTCTGTTATCCTGTCGAGGAAGAGAGACTTTATTCGATGGAATTGTCCTAGTATTAAATTATTAAATTTATTTTCATTTGCACAGGAAGCAAGTTCAAAAAGACTTTCCTAAAATAATTATTTTTCTTCTATTCTTGTCCTCTGTCGAAAAAGTGCTCATAAGGAATTTTTATTCTTGTTGGTCAAAGGACTTTTAACATTTTCTATTCCATCAAAGCGTTGATGTGACAGCCATTTTGTACTTAAACTTTTTGCGCTCATTATCTTGATTTTGTTAGTTCTCCTTTTAAGTGACCAGAAATACCTAGATAATGTCTAAAATATAAAACTTTTCTGTTCACTGTACGAAAAAAGGACGCACATTCCACTTGCTTTTTTGCTCGGCTCATTCAAGGATAAAACTTAAAAAAGAAAGTCGAAAATAATTTCATAGCCTTTTGCTATGATATAGGGATGGTGTGTGGGGATAAGTTCAACACCATTTTTCTATGAAGTCCTTTTAACTAACACTGAACCAGAGGAGAAAATCTCCCTAGATTCCTTCCGGTCCTTCTTCTCCACTTCGGCATACAAATTCATTGGTTTGATGAATTGGAAAAAGTGGATGAATGCTTTTGTGTCTGTTGTTGTGTTTTTGAGGTGACACTTTCAGTCTGACACCTCAAAAGAACTCAGTTGAACAAAAAGCCTCAGCTGGCCAGTTTTAAGCCGTAATTATCCTTCTAACCACTATCCATCTATCCACTTTTGCTCCACAAACTGACAAACAAAGACACTCTTCAAGCAAGGATTTGATTGACATTGTGGTTTCCTTCAATGAGTGTTTATTAAACGCTTCCACTGTGCCCTTTTTTATTTTTATTTCTCTGTTTCTTTTGAGGTTTCATCGTTATGCTGCTGCTGCCCCTTAAGCCTATATATAAAACAATTAAACGACGAAACCTTGACTAGGCTATATCGCATGCAAACTAACTGTCACAAGGATGCGGACGAGAGTGCTGCCTCCTTCTTTTGCACTAATGGTATGTTTAAATTGAATTTTCTCCTCGAGTCCTTTTTCATTTCCCTATTTTCGATTCTCTGTGTGAAAGACTTGGAGTGTCCTTCGATGATCCTTCCGTTTTTATCGTGTTGCCTTTATTCTATTCTTTAGATTTTCTCGACTCTCCGTTTTGTGCTTTCATACTTGATGGATGGAATGGTGGGGCTAAGTCACTTTGTAGTATTTATTTTATTTTTTATTTTCTGTTTTTCTGCTTCCGCAAGCTTTAACTAATTCGATTGAGCTCCTCGTCTTCCTTCTTCTCTCATACAAACACGCTTATTTATTTGCTTTTGGTTTAAAATTTTCATAAGCGTTAGCCTTTGTACTTGTGTATGTAGATATTGGTGTTTTATGATGAAGGGCATGGTAGAAATTTTCTGACCGGAAGTGGATAGTTGGTTTTGAGGAATGGTATGATGAGAGACATCCTGAAGGTTTACCTTTTTTTTTTAAGCAGAGAGTTCTTTCCTTTTTCGTTTGGAACCATTGGGAATATAATTTAATATATTTTTATACTTCAATATTGTTTTATTATTTTTTCTTTAAGCAGTGTTGCCGTCATACTGTGATTATATCGATTTAGGCAGATTGCAAGTGTGTTAGGAATTATGACTGCCATAAAAGATGGTTATGTATGCAGCATAAGTGCAACAATACAAATTTTGAATGCAATTTTAACTGACAACTATGCAATCTGATAAAACTTTTTAGGAAAAGAAATATTTTTGAAGAACTTGAAATTAAACAATACCAATTTCCATGGTGATGGTTTACAGACTCTCAAAGACGCCATTAAAAACTGAGAACTGACCTTGGGAGAAGCATGGCAACCTTGAAGATTTATTCCAACGTTTCCAACAATTAGCCTTGCAATTTAATATTCGTCATTGTGAATGTAAATGGAGCAGAACACTGAACACAGTTAAATTGAAAGAACAAGTCTGTTGGTGATATTTCTTGGAATAAAAACAATCTCGAAAATCTCGTATTTATCAGGTTCTAGCTGTTAGCAAGTCTTATTCAGTTGCAAAACATCAACTGTTTTAGGTTTCTTAATATGACTTTCAAAAAAAAAAGATCTTGCCGGTTTCCAAATTCTTTAGGATCTTTTAGTTTTTAATTTTATGAAAATTTGTTAAAGATTTCAATTGTAGATCGAAAGCTTTTTTTTAACAGCATTATTTAATGGACAGTGAATGATCTTGTGGATGTGGAAATTAATCATTCAAAAACCTAGTTTTCTTTTATTTAGAAAAAGTGTAACTTACCGCATTGAGGTAGCCAAATATGTGAATTTATTAGTATTTGGTATGGGATATTAACTAATGTTTTTCTTGTAACTTGCAAGAAACTTGTTACTCCTTTAAGATTTTACTACTAGATAAGCCTGAAGCTGAAATATAACTCTTACATATTGCTAGATTCTTCATAAACGACTTTACGTTTATACACTTGAAAGAATAGAAAATAAAGTATTAAAATTTAGGGAATATGCAGCTTTATAGTAGAAAATATCTCCACCACCGTTCTAATATTTCCTGTCATTTCTTTTTCTGTAGCTTCTGTTACAAACAGCAGATTTTTGCAGTAGCCAGATCTCCCAGACCTCCCGTAGGGCAATTAGCCTACTTGATTTTGGCTGGAGTTAAGTAATTGTTATAAATTAAAAACTAGTGTTTTTAATAAGCTAATTGCCAGGCAATTTCTGTCTTGTAAAGAGCTTGGTGAAGCTTGAAAAGAAATGAAATAGCTAAGGGATTTACTGAAATACGATCAGAATTACAAATACTTTAAGATTGTAAAAGAATTTTCTAGAAGTGTTTTCATACTCATCAGCTTGAAATATTATTATGGTTAAATAAGGATCCTTCGTTTTCCTCCCATATATGCAACAAAATGTGAACAAATATAATAAGAGTCGCACGAACTAGCTTTGATGTTTAAGAGAATTTAAAAAATTTTCTCTATAAAAATGTGGGTGCTAGGTATTAAAAAAAAATTTTCAGAAACATAAAATTCATTTTTACTTGCGACTTATAGGTACTATAAGGCAAGTTATACATTCGGAAAAAAAAATCGAACTCGAGATTTTGATTAAAGTTGACATTACGATGATAGCGAAGACTAAAAAAGTGGGTCTCGCAATTCCGTCTGTCTAAACGGCTCGGCCTATTTTCGTTAAACTTGGTAGATGTCGTTTTGAATTTTTTCCCCCACACGTTTTTTTCTTTTTTTTTAAGACAAAAAATAACGGTACCTGCCATACGATTTTTTTTTCGAAATTCTATAAATATTTTTTCTTCTCAAAAACTGTCCCATAGATTAAAAAAAAATTTTTCATTTCATGGAACCATTTTTTTGGTTTTTGATTTTCTCAAGAACGGTACGACGGATTTTGATCATTTTTTTCTGCTAAAAGTCCCCAATAGTGAATTCAAATTTTCAAAAAATAATTTTTTGGATTTAAAAAAAAATCCAATTTTTTTTTTGAAAACTCAATATTTCGAGAACCCCATGCTCGATTTTTTTAAAATTTGATAAATAAAAGTTTCTTAATATAATCTACAAGAAATGAGAAAAAAAAATATTTTACTGACTGTATCTACCATAGAACGATTTTTCGAATTTTGAATTTTTCACTAACGGCATAACGGATTTTAATGAAATTTTTTATATACTCGTACAAGCTCCTAAAAAGTTTAAAAAATATTGCATTTCAAAACTTAAAAACAAAAATGTTTGTGAATTTAAAAAAAAATCTATTTTTTTCTTGGAAAATTCGATATCTCAAAAACGGATCAATATTTTTTTTTTGTAAATTTAATTTTTATTTTAATTTTTTCTTAAAAATGTTTTAAAAAACTTATATATAAAAGCTTATTTTCTTAAGAAATCACTTCAACGAAATATAATTTTATTCTTGCATAAACTAATTTTTGCTAAAGGATTTGTTTTAGTTATTTAAAAATGAATTTTATCCTTAAAAACAGTTTTTTCTAATAACATTCATTTTTGAAATTCTTAGTCTTTTACATAGGAGCAAGTTCGTGCGACCCAGTCGAACATTTTATTTAAATAGCTAAAACAACTCCTATAGTAGCTTACTCTAATCTAGGGATGTTATGTAATGTCTTAGACACAAATATAACTTCATATTTGCTAGAGTAAAAATTTTAGATAGTGTTAGAAATTTTTTTAAAATAATATTTAAAATATTATAAAAAGCATAGGCCAATTTTAATCCTTAAATTCTGTGCAAATCACAATTAAATTTCAAAACACCATTGACCATTGGCAATATCATGATTTTTTTTAAATTACAAATAATATTTTTTTGAAAGTCTTGTACAGGGTGGGTCAAAAGTGACTTAATATTTTAAAGTGATAATAACTCTTTTAAACATATAATTTTAGAATCATAAAATATGATTTATGGAGATTTGTTTGGGCTAATTATGGAATATAATGTCCCTCAAATGAGCACTAGCTTCATGCTCACAGAGCCGGGCTTTTTCCAGAGCGTTTTCCATAACATTTCGTAGGACATCGTTTTTAAATAAGAAAGAAACTTTTGACCCACCCTGTACAAATAAAATGCATGACTAGTTCCCACGTACATGTACTAGGGTCTATGAATTTTAAGAATTGCTTATATAAAAAACATGGAAGTAACTGTAGAACAATTTCAAATGCATGAAATTCATTGTTTAATAACTAAACCAAGTCCTTAAATAGTTTGTCAAGAATAATGTTTAATTTCTGGACAAAGGTATGAATGTATGTAAGACAATTTTAAAAAAAACAATAAAGAATCTTATTAACAATTATTTCTCAAACGGGTTGGCCATCTAGTGGTTTCTTTTTAAATCATAGGTTTTCTTAACACTGGCAGGTGTTTCCCACTCGAAATCTTAACAGAAAGTCAGTATCATACCTCCACGGAACGTAATGAGTCGCTTTACGCTAAAACAACTTTGGGAAATATTGAAAACTTATTTCTAGAGTGAGTGCTGCTTAGCCCAAACAGTGCGTTTGTTGAAAAGAAGTTCATGAGACTGGTATGCTAGTGGACAACGATTATGATCCCCGTTATCGTATGGTACACACAGACGAGAATGTGGCTCCTGTAGCCGAGAGTGTGAGACTTAATTCACGAACATCCACTCGCCATCGATCTCAAAAGCTCAACATTTCACTCACTAGCCTGATTAGAAATCAGAGAATTCTGCACTAAAAGATTTCGGATTATTCGCTTACAAGGTCCAATTGACTTTGCAATTGAAGGCGCACGACCATCCACTTTGTTATAGCTTCGCAGTTTGGGCTTTAGAGCAGCTTGAACTGGACAAAGATTTTGGGCGAAAAATCATCTTTTTTGACGAAATTGCCGCCTCATCTGTGGCTCAAAAGCCCGCAAGTTATTGCCCAGAAGCCAACGCATCCACATAGACTGACATTTGAGTGCGGATTGTGGAGCGGTGGCATCATTTGACCATTTTTCTTTGAAAATGAGACTGGGAACAACGTTTCGGTCAACCGTGGATGTGGATGTTACAGAGCGATGTTAACAGACTTTTTTTTACTGAAATTGAAGACATGGATTTGAACAAAATCTGGTTCATGCAGGATAGTGCGCCATGCCGCACAGCCCATACCAAAATCAATCTTTTGGGCACCAAATTTCCCAAATCGTGTTGTCATTGTCAGCGGTCTTGGTGATGTCAATTGGCTATCTTGGCTGCGATTGACTCCTTTGAACCTTTTTTTTTGTGAAGATCCGAAAAGAACCGATGTTATAACAATAATCTGAAAACGATTCAAGTTAAGGCCAATATCATCCAAGCAACCTATGAGCTACAGCCCGAAACCATCAACACGGTCCTGGAAAATTTAAAATGTAAGTGGCAGAATACGCTTCTGCGAAGCCAGCCAAAGCAGCCACTTAAACGACGTTATGTTCCATAATTAATGGAAATTTTGTTCTTACTAAAAAAGCCATAATACCTACATAGAAAAGAAATTACATAACTTTGTTCATTTTATTGCATTTTCAAATGTAACTTGTATTTGTTCCACCTTTTACACTGTTGATTAGGACTATGATTGAATATTTATTTAAAAGCCAAAATGATGATTCGTATTTGTTAGGTCAGATTCACACTGTTGTGTTGACCTCGATATTTGTACACATAAAACAATGAGGATCAAGAGCTTATAAGGTGTAGAAAGTGTGAATGTTTAGTCATTGCTTCATGTGTAAGACGAGTTGAGCATATCGAAATTTTATTAGTATGGGAATTCTAGTGTGAATCTGGTCTTAAGGAACATCATTTTGCAATTTTAGTATGTGTAATTTATTTTTCTTTGTCCTTAAGGCTTCTTTTTATAAATTGAATAATTTGTTATATAAGACGTTATCACTAGTAATAACTCTCAAAGTAAATTTTCAAATATTTTTTTACAACAGTGTCACAATTAAGAAAAAAGATTTTCATTCAATTTTGTAGGTGATTTTCGATTATCGATCCTATAATTTTTCAAACCATTGAATAAAATTAGTAGATAGTAAAAAAATAGAAAAAAAAAAAATGTTTTTTCTTCTTGTTTTATACAAGCCTTTGCAAACATGGATTTGTTCTTTACTCTCAGTTGATCCCAATTTGAGTACCTACCTTGCTTATTTCCCAGCACCGTTTTTCTCTCACATCTGGAAATATCATAAAATAACAAAGATTGGGATCCATCTACGAGGCGGAAAACCTCGCACTAAAAACCAACACATTTAATTAAAACAGATCTTTGTTAAACTAATTAAACCCTTTTTATCTCTTTCCTCTTTCAATATCAAACCACATTCGTTCGTTAAACCTTTAGAAAAATGTTTTGCTAAAATTCCGAGATATTATCTTTCATAAGCTGCTACCAACCTAAAGAAAAAAAAGTGTTTTCCAAAAGCAACAAAACTCTTGAATTTATTGTCTTTCTACTCCTAGCTGGTGGAGCGTTTCTGCTTACAAAAAAAAGAAAGAAAAACAGCCAAAAAAGTTATCAATATTTTATGAGATGATATTTCTTCCTAACTTATTTAAAATCCGCCCCACTCTTCCTATTAACTCTCTCTAAAAAAAATTAAAATTCGCTCAGGAATAAAATATTCATACCCAATGGTGATTTTGTAGCTTTGTTTTCGCACCCCGAAATCCTTGAATTTATCTTTATCCTCCCGATTTTTGTTTTGGTTTGGTTTTGTTGAAAAGCGGTAAAGTTTAAGAGTCTTACCTTAAACCAACTTTAGTATTACTTCTTGCACCACCCCTCTCGCATTTATTCGAAATTTAAAACAAATCCTGAATGTGTTGTGCTTTTGAACAAATTGTGCTATTTCCATTTCTTCATCTACTCGCCATCGTTTTCTTTGGTAAAATGCCAAAGGCACCAACACCAATCCCACAACCAGCACCACCTTTTTAAGCCATAGCAGTATTCTGAATCTGCTGAAAACTCCGAAATGGCGGTTGCCATATAATAATCAACAACATCAACTGTAGATATACTCTGTCTATACTAAGGCATCCCAATTGTTGTTATGTCATTTCATAGGCTTTGCCTAGGGCAATGCGAAGGATTTACTTCTTGTCGTGTTTCTTCCGTCGCAAAGGACTCGCAGGCATATCCGGAATTAGATTATGTAAGGAAATTGCTTGGAATAAAATGCAAACGCAGGATAAAAATAATATTTAAGTTTATTTAAAAAATAGATGACGACGAACGACGACATTGTCTCTGTGTCCAAAAAGAATATAAAAAAAAGGAACCCAAGTTCTCAGGATAATTCGGGGACAGAGTTGCTGAAACATATTTTAGCTCCTACAATTTAAAGCAGATTTAAAACTGCTATATTCAAAAACGTTTACCGCTGGTAAAAACGTAACAAATGTAGAAAGCTTAATATGTCTACCTTCAAAAGGTTCAAGAGAAATAAATTCAAAATAAAGAGACTTAATGTAGGTTGAGACCTTCAGAGCGGTAGCTATAAATAGAGTTGCTTGGGAGTTGCATATGAGGCCAACGGATCGAAGAGAACCGAAGCCTAGCGGCTAACAACTTTCCTATGTGCTGTTTTTACTTGCGATATAGGTTTAGGTAGGTACTATAGGGCAAGTTCTGGGGTACCAGCACGTAACTTGATACAATCGAGTCTAGTCGATGTAATCGAGTATAGGAAGTTCCTTATTTGATTCATTCGAATCAATTCCCGCAATTCTGTCTGTCTGTCTGTCTGTTCGACTTCACCTAAACAGCTCGGCCAATTTTCTTCAAACTTGTTAGATATGGGTTTAAATTTGTCCACCCTTCATTTTTTTTTTTTCAAGACCATAAATAACGGTACCTGCCATACGACGAAATTTTATAAATATTTTTCTTTTCTCAAAACTTGTCTTACAGAATTAAAAACAAAATTTCATTTAGTTAAGCCTAGGTAATGGTTGGAAAAAAATTTTCAAAAAATTATTATTTTTGGTACCCCCCTTGGAACCATTTTTTTTTGTTTTTGATTTTCTCAAAAGCGATACGACCGATTTTGATCATTTTTTTTATGTTAAAGCTCCTCACCAAATTTTCAAAAATTTTTTTTTTTTGGATTTAAAAAAAATCAAATTTTTTTTTTGAAAACACAATATTTCGAAAACCCCATGCTCGATTTTTTTAGAACTTGATAAGTAAAAAGTTTCTTAAAATAATCTACAAGATATGAGAAAAAAGAAATTTATTTTACCTAAAAATAATGGTACCTTCCATACAAATATTAAAAAATAAATTTCGAAAATCTAATTTTTCTTTAATTTTTAGATCTATACAAAATTTAATTAAAAAAATTTGAAAACAAGAGATTCCTGACTGTACCTACTATAGAACGATTTTTTTTAAATTTTGAATTTTCATTATCGGCATGAAATTTTTTTAGAGAGAAGCTTCTAAAAACTTTAAAAAACATTGCATTTCAAAACTTTAAAAAAAAATATTTTTTTTTGAATTTTGATTATTTTTTTTTGGAAAATTCAATATTCCGACAACGGCTCAATATTTTTTTTGTAAATTTAATTTTTATTTGAAAAATAATAAAAATTTTAAATTGTCGTACCAAATTTTTTTCTTAAAAATGTTTTAAAAAATTTTTATTTAAAAGATTATTTTTTTAAGAAACCACTTTTTCGTGCATAAATGTATATTTGCTTAAATCACATGGCATACTATTTTTAGCTCCAACATAAAATGAATTTTATGCTTATGAACAGTTTTTCTCTAATAACATTCATTTTTAAAATCCTTAGTCTATTACATAGGAGCAAGTTCGTGCGACCCGGTCGTGTATTTTATTTTTTTTTTACTCTCGACTTTCTCATTAACGGCTCTAACGTTTTTAACCAAAATTTCTTAGCAGGAGTCCCCTTAAGTATCAAATAATATTGTATATAAAAATATTCAAAAAAAATTTTTTTGGTTTTTTTGAAAAAAAGTAAATTTTTTTTTTTTGAAAAATCAATATCTTCAAAACGTTGTTAATTATTTTCAAAAATCTATACTACTAAGTACTTTAAATTGGCATCCCAAATTTTGTTCTTGTAAAAATTAAAGAAATTTCTTATAAAAAAATCAACTTTAATAATAAAACGATTTTTGAGCTTAGTTTGCGTAAATTCATTCTTTTCTAGAAATCAGACGGCAATTTCATGCACTTGAACATTTTCATCTCATTAAATCCATGTTTTATATTTATAAAATATATTTTTAATTCCAAAGTAGTCGTGCATTTTATTTCATTTAAATTTAAACTGTAATAAAATTGGACGGAGGTGAACTGAATTCGTTCATTGAGCTATTTCTATTGTGAATGATCCTAATGGGCGAAGTTTTGCGTTGTATCCGTGAGCCGTGACCCAATACCGTTAGTTAAAAGACTAAGTTAAAAAGAGAGCAAATCGATGAGGAAGCGAAAATGAATGAAGGAGACCGCCATTTACATACGTATTAGCCCGCAGTCTTACCAGGGATGGAAAATGAAATTTTGCAATTATACTGAAATTTGGAATAGAATTATTGTACTGAAATGATGTCAATTGTACCGAAAACGAATTGTGTATGACAAAAATCGATAATTAAAAGTTTTCCAAAGTATTTTATTTAAAAAAATCAAAGCAGAAATGATCAGTTTGTCTTCTTACTCCACAGCAAATATACTATGTTCATTAAAAAGTACATACACTAGTCGGCATAAGTATTTTGACGAAATAAAAATCGTGCATTTTTCAGTTGATGTATAGATGGTAACACTGTCTCAAGCTGCTGATCTCTCTCTCTCTTTAGATACTTAGAATTAAGATAGCTTTAAGCAGGGTTGAAATGTAATTGCCGAATTAAGAAGATCAATTGAATAAAGAGCGCAAAGAATACAACATGGCGCAGCCGGTGTAAGAAAATATATTATTAAAAAAAAAAAAAAAAAAAAAAAAAAAATCTAAACGTCTAAAGCAAACCGAGTTGTTAAAAGTAAACCTGTTTAAACAAAACAAATACATAAAAAAAAAAAAAAAAAAATACTTAAAAACTTAAAATGAGTGAAATGCATTTTCAAAAGCCGGGTCCTTTGTCAATGGATGGTAATATGAAGGAAAACTGGAGAAAGTTTAAGGCTATGTGGGACGTGTACATGGTAGCATCAAAAACAAGCAGTGAAAGTGAGGAAATACAAGTTGCTCGATTTCTTTCCTGTGCTGGAGAACAAGCGATTGAAATCTTTGGCACCCTAGGATTAACGGAGACAAATAAAAAACTGCTCAATGTTGTTGTTGAAGCATTCCAGGCCTACTGTGTACCAAGAAGCAATGTTGTATACGACCGATATTTATTTTTTTCACGTTATCAGCATGATGGAGAGCCTTTTGAACAATTCATAGCCGATATTACTAAATTGGCAGAAAATTGTGAATTCGAGACACAAAAGGAGCATATGATAAGGGATCGCATAGTCATTGGTGTAACAGATCACAATGCAAGATTGCAGTTACTCAAACAAGACAGTTTAACCTTGGTTAAGGCAAAGGAGATTTGTCGGGTGGTTGAAGAAACGGGAATTCAAGCGAAACGAATGGAAGCAGAACGAATGTCAGTAGCAGATTTAAAGAAGACAACGGCGAGTGATCGAGACGAGAATATTTTGAATGTTAATTCTGTTAACTCTAGTTCTAATTTCAGATTTGATAGAAAGAGAGGAGACCAGCAGAGACAAATGAATTACCAAACCACTAAAAATACGAACCCACAATGTTTTAAATGTAATCGATCTCACTTGTTTAGGAAATGCCCAGCCGAGGGAAAGAGATGCATGTTATGCGGAAAATTAAATCACTTTGCAAATGCTTGCAGAAGTCGGAATAACTTTGGAAATCGAAGATTTGTTAATGAAGTTCGTGATTATAGTAATGAAATCGAGGATTTTGGTGCTAATCCTGACGACGGTTCGGTGATGTATGTAAGTACTGTGAGTGTTCTAAATTCGGTTTCAGGTTCAGGAAAAAGTTGGTTTGAAAAATTAAAAATAAAGAACCTTAGTATTGATTTTAAGTTGGATAGTGGAGCTGAGGTAAATGTCATTTCGCAGAGTTTGGTAGAAAGATTAGGTGAAATGAGTTCAATCAGGCCAGTATCAACAAAACTAGAAGCTTATGGTGGCTCTAAAATTCATACACTGGGTGCAATTGTATTGCGTACAGAATATAAAAACCAAGTTCTTGATGTTGAATACCTTGTTGTTGCTGGTTCCACTTCGCCGATTTTAGGATTGAAATCTTGCATAGAATTTAATTTAATATGTAGGATAGATGGACTGGAAAAAGAGGAAAATAAAGATTTTTTCATAAATTATAAAGACATTTTCCAAGGTACTGGTAGATTTCCAGATCAGTGTGATTTGATTTTAAAACCAAACTCAATACCAGTTAATAAACCACCGCGACGTATACCTCTAGGGTTGTATGATAGAGTTGAGCGAAAGTTAAATGAGATGGAAAAAGGGGAGATAATAAGTAGAAGAGAAGAACCGTCTGAATGGTCGCATCATCTTGTTATCGTGGAAAAGGCCAATGGCTCCTTAAGACTCTGTTTAGATCCGGGTGAACTAAACAAACAATTAAAGGATGAACATTTTTTGATACCGACCATAGAAGATTTTCGGTATGCTATGAATGGGATGAAGTATTTTTCTGTTTTTGATTTGAAGGAAGGGTTTTGGCAGGTGGGTCTTACACAATCCTCCAAAGAACTCACGGTGTTCAGTACTCCTTTCGGTGCTTTTCAGTACAATGTACTTCCTTTTGGTATAAAAGTGGCCCCTGAAAAGTTTCAAAAACTTAATATGAAATACTTCGGAAATCTTCCTGGTTGTTTTATTTATATCGACGATATAATAGTGGGGGGAAAAACAATAAGTGAACACGACATAAATGTTCAGAGAGTTATGTCCAGAGCGCGAGAAATTAACATTAAATTTAATGAGGACAAAGTGCAATATTGTAAGCGTTCAGTTAAATACTTAGGGCATGTCTTCAACGGAAATACCATATCACCTGATCCTAGTCGGGTAGAAGCAATGCTTGAAATAAAAAATCCAAAAGATAAGAAAGAATTAGAGAAAATAATAGGTACTTTTAACTATTTGCGTTCATTCATACCAAATTTTTCAGAGCTAAATGCACCTTTACGTGAATTATTAAAAAAAAATCATGAATTTCATTGGACTGAAAGTCACTCAAAAATTTTAGATACATTAAAAAACATTTTAAAATCCCATGCAATCCTTCATACTTTTGATCCTCTTTTACCCACGATCATACAAACGGATGCATCACAATCGGGCCTTGGTTGTTGCCTTATTCAAAAGCAAAAACCTGTCGCATATGCATCTAAAAGTCTCACGGACACAGAGACTCATTATGCTCAGATAGAAAAAGAGTTGCTAGCCATAGTCTATGCTTGTGAAAAATTCAATCGATATATTTATGGGCGCAATGTAGTCGTGCATAGTGACCACAAGCCCTTAGTTTCAATAATGAAAAAAGAAATCAATCAAATCCATTCACACAGACTACAACGCATGAAATTGAAGTTAGCTAGATATGACCTTACTGTTTTGTATGTACCTGGAAAGTTACTGCATGTGGCTGACCTCTTATCGAGAAATTCAGTACAAGATAAAACAGTGAACACAGAAAGCCCTCTTAAGGAATTAGTCCACAGTATTAATATGAGTGATGAAAAGAAAAAACTATTTCAAGACAAGACAAGAACTGATGAAACTTTACAGAAAATAATAAAAAATTTTAAAGAAGGATGGCCTTCAAATAAAGAAAAGCTAAGCGATGATATAAAACCTTTTTGGCAGTTGAAAGATAGAATTTATGAAGAAGACAACTTGGTATTTTTTGATAATCGTGTCATGGTTCCTAAAGATTTAATACAAGAAATGTTGAACATATTACATGAATCACATATGGGAATTACTCGTACAATAAATAGGGCAAAGGAGGTTATGTATTGGCGTCATATGGATGATGATATTCAAAATTTTATATCTAAATGTCGAATCTGTGAAAAATATAAACCTCAAAATAAAAAGCACTTATTGAAACCACAATCAATACCTACATTGCCATTTCAGAAAATAGGAGTTGATTTATTAGAATTTCAAGGTAAATCATACCTAGTAGCTATAGATTATTATTCAAAATGGATCGAGTTACACGAAACTAGAGATAAAACTGCCCAAAATGTTATAAAAATTTTAAAAAGAATATTTTCTACTCATGGTATTCCAAAAACCATCGTTTCTGATAATCAGCCTTTTAATTCGTTTTCACTAAGAAGCTTTGCTTTCCGGATGAACTTTGATTTCATATACACTAGTCCACGTTTCCCACAATCAAATGGATTGGCTGAAAAAGCCGTCCATATTACAAAAAACATGTTGAAAAAAGCCAAGAACATCGAAGAAATAGATCTAGCTTTGTTAGATTATAGATCCACACCTATTCCAGGTATAGGTTTGTCTCCTGCTGAGATGTTAATGTCAAGAAAGTTGAGAACGAAACTTCCTATTCATGAAGAAAAATTAAAACAGATCTCGCCAAATAACATATCAAAGCTTTTAGAAGAAAAGCAAAACCGAATGGCTAATGTAAGTCGCCCAAGAAAAGAACTTAAATTGAGAAATGGGGAAAATATAGTTTATAGACATAACAACAAATGGGAACCCGGGGTGGTATTATCTCAACATAATACACCGCGATCATATTGGTTGAAAAATGAGAATAATAATATTATTCGACGAAATACAATGCACCTAAGAAAATCTTTTAATAAACCTCAGATAAGATTACCTTGCGAGCAAAATTTCACCGATAAATCTTTTTTACCAAATAATCAAAATAGCATTAGTTTAAATAACGAGCATATCGAACTGGAAAATAATTTAAATGAAGATATTAAAAAACCTGAGAACCCAGAATTGCCTTACTCGACATACATCACTAGATACGGTCGTTCAGTAAAAAAGCCAGATTTTTTTATACCAACATAGATTAAATCAAAATGATCATAATAAGTGCATAGATGTAGTATCAATATAATATAATATAATCATAATTTGATATTATATATAGAAATAGAATTTATGCGAAAAATGTAGTACCTACTCGTATAAGTAAATTGAAAGTAACTTAATTTAATTATTATTTCAATATTTAATGATTTATAATAATTAATTATTATATACCTAAGTTGAATAAATTAAAAAAAAAAAAAAAAAAAAAAAAAAAAGGATCATATTAAATATTTAAATTCAGAATTAGTTATAATATTGTATACATACATACATAATATGTATAAATAACATATATACAGAATTATTTTCGGAATTTAAGTTTATACTATGTGAATAATATATATATTTGTTTGCATCTAAGCACTTATAAAATATGCATCTTTTCGGAGGTTTGGCTAAAGGATGGAGATGATGTATAGATGGTAACACTGTCTCAAGCTGCTGATCTCTCTCTCTCTTTAGATACTTAGAATTAAGATAGCTTTAAGCAGGGTTGAAATGTAATTGCCGAATTAAGAAGATCAATTGAATAAAGAGCGCAAAGAATACAACATCAGTTGAACTTTTTAATGGCTTTATAAAGAATTTTTGTTTATTTTTTTCCTTTTTATATATAACTAACACAAACTTAAAATTAGTCAAACAAATATTTTTTCATAGAAACTTAAAAAGATATAAATAAATTATTAATTTCACTTGTTGGCATAAGTATTTTGACAAGTATGCATTATTAAGAAAACAAAGTTTAAATTTCACAAAAAATAAAGAAATGAAGAATTTAGTAAAATGTATAACCTCCTTTGGCTTCAATAACTTTTTGAAGGCGTCTCGGTACTGAATCCACTAAATTTTGAAGAATATCTGGAGATATCTCTTTCCAAAGGGAAGTTACCTCAGCAATTGTCTCCTCTCTGGTTTTATTTAAAGAAACTGTTCTTTTGCGTTTCAAAGAGACCAGACGTTTTCTATTATATTTAAATCTGGACTTTGAGGTGGCCAGTCCAAAGTAGTAACCCCAACATCCTTCAAAAAATTCATTACCAGCCGGGCTTTGTGGCATGGGGCATTGTCCTGTTGCAGGATGAATGATTCGCCAATAAGCATATCTCCGGATGGAAAGGCATTATCATTTAGGGTACTAACATATTGGCTTTTGTTCATAGAGCCGGTGATAGGAACCAAGTCACCCAGTCCATTATAAGCAACACATCCCCAGAACATGACAGAGCCTCCATCGTGGCTCACTTTTTGACAAACGGGCCTTTTTTTTTTTGCCTTACTACCTTTGGCAATCTTACAAAAAAATTATTTTTTGATGAATTATACTCAAAGGAGCTTTCATCTGTCCATAGAACGCTTGATATGTACGGCACGTCCTTAACTTTAATTGTCTTGAAATCTCCTTCTTTTAAACGTCGTCGGACAGTACGCCCACTAATTGGATTCTTGGCCGTCAAATTCCATTTATCTGCAGCAGATTGAGGCTTCACCAAAATATTTTTTTTTAAATTCCCGTAAAAGGATTCGGTCTTCAGTGGGCGTTGTTTTGCACCTAGCACCTGATCTTGTTAAGTTTCTTATGTCATTATGCTTTTTAAACTTATTAATTTGATAGTAAACAGTTTGACGTGACACATTAAACTCATTTGCAATGTCTTTTACTGCCATTCCAGCGTTAAACTTTGCTACAATGGAAGATCTGATAACCAAACTCAACTCCACTGTTTTAACCATGTTTTTTAATAACTTTTGATCAAATTTTAGTTTTTATTAACGTTTCACTTCAAATAAAGTTTAATACTGCATAAGTTGCTTGGTTTTCACGTGCAAAGTGTAAAAACAGGTACACAAAGATTCTGTCAAAATACTTATGCCACACAAAAATTCGTTGTTTACATGCATTTTTATGAGCAAAAAGAGAATGCCAAATGTAAACAATACAAAATTTGGCATGCATAGAGCTAAAAACATATTCTTTGTTTTGCACATTATTTTTTCGCCGTTATTTAACGATAATTAGCAAAGTGTAGGTTCAATAGTCAGAAAAAGGTTTCGTCAAAATATTTATGCCAACTACTGTACATTGAGGTTCAATGTCGTTAATGTGCCGAATTATCTCATCATTTCGCTCTTGAATTGTTTTTGGTTTATTAAGCTTAGTACGCAGATCGGGAAAAATTTTGTCTTCCATACATTTTTTTCCTGGGACAAATTTAGTCTTGGATATTTTTCCGAGCAGTACGCAGTTCGCGCGCAAAATTCATACTTTTGTGCATTGCTGTACAAAATGTCTCCACTAAATTTTGCCAGGAAAAGGAATGAAACAAGCATTATTTTGCGGAACAAATTTTGACAGCCACCGTATTCCGAAAGTGATTTTTGTCAAAACTGCCTTTATTTAAAAGGTGCTGATGCTTCTCTTGGAAGCACCAAAAGGAGTTTCCAAAAGGTATGAACGACTTTTGTTAGACAACCCGTTCCATAGATACACTCCAAAACACATTAAATTATCTGTTATCTCTCCAAATTCAAACTTTTGCGCCACATTTGGAAAAGTTTTGTAGAGATTAAAATTGTAGAGATAAAATTTGGCTTTTCCCGATCTGCGTAGTAGACTTTAGTTACCAAACCGAAGCGATGTCTGAAAGAAAGAAAGAAAGCTGATCGATAAAGAGACAGAAAAGCAATAAATGAAAACTGTAATTAAGAGTTACGAGTATAAGGGTTTACAGCTGAGAGTTATTGTTCTGGCAAATGAATGCATTCAGGCCAGGATGATGTTTTCAAATTTCAATTTCCTTTCATGTGCTTTTTTTTTTTTTTTTTTTTATGAAATACATATTATAAAATATGGAAATTTTGAAATTGTACTGAATTGAGTTAAATTGTACTTTTGTAATTCTAGAAACTCAATAATGGTATCGAATTCGATACAATTGTACAGAATTTTCCATCCCTGAGTCTTACTGTCAATAAAATATCTCATGTAATATCAATGTTGATTAAAAACTTCCGATATTTTTTTTTGTTTTATTCAAAACCAGTAATTGATCGATTTAAAATGAAAAAAAAAATCTGATATGTAGTTATTTCTAACGAGAGAGGTCCATGTCCAATTTTCCAACTCCATCATAAATCAGTCCTAAAAGTTCCATAAAAACGCGACCTTTTATGATAAGAAACAAAAGAGTGATTTGACAAATATATCAATTATACACGTTCAAGCACAAAGGGCTTGATTAAAATGATATTTTGAAACCCCACCTCCCCACCCCCCATCAATAGTTATTGGTCGGGAATGTAAAATAGAACCGAAAACGAAACTATAGGTATATTGAAGACTCGTTTCCCTCTGGCTAAATGGAATATCAGTGCATGTTCTGCGGTACACTTCGGCAGTTTTGTTGTATAGTTACGGCTGTCAATTGGGTATCCAGTGGCACAATGATTTAGGCATTTTGGTTGTGTAAAAGCTGTTAGTGTGCTTGCGCGATTCCGAATTCAATTTCAAACAGTTAGCCCGTTTAGAAAATGTCTCAACACAAAAGGTATAGAGAGAGCCATGTCTCTGCCAACCAACAACCCAAATACATATCTATGTGTTTACTCTATACATTGTACCTCACAACAATGCCGAATGCCACGAAAAGCGGCAAACTGAAGGCAATTTGGCCAACAGATCGTTGTTACAAACGATGTCCGCCCCCAGCCGTTTCCTGTCCAGCGCCATTGATTGGCATGTTCCTATTGGCATTTAAGGACGTGTTCACTTTCAGTTTGAAGCTTCATATTCCTGGGCCTTTTGTGATGCAAATTTATTTCGATTTCTATTCAATTTGTAGATGGCTCTAGGTGTGTGTATAGCTAGGGGCGCCATCAATAGGCAAATGCAATGATTTTAATTAACAACTCCTGTCTATATATATATTCAATGTATCTTTTAAGTTCGAAAAGGTATGGATTGGATATCCTTGGTTTTGTTGGTGGCGTTGTCATCGTCATCATCGAGTATCTTTTGACACTTATAGGGTGCCTGATTGACATCGTTTTTGATACGATCCACTTTCGTGTCCTTTCACTTCGAGTGACACCCTTCTTGATTTTCAAAGGAAAATTTCACTTTTATTATAATTTGTTTTTCCTTTCGCTCAATGAGACTGTTATAGCATCACAACGCCAGCAACAAGGGCGACAGGGGAATTTTCTTTTCAATGTCAAATTGAAAGTAATGTGAAAGGTTTCATTGCTTTTATATGTCACGCTGTGCACTGACATACTTACATGCATGTCCTCTCACACTCTCCCATCCTTTTTAAAATTAAATTATTGAACAGAATATGTCGAAAAAGGACGACGAGTAGCAAATAATGTTGTACAAGTGAAATCCTCAGCCTTCAACCTTGATCCTTTAATATACAGAAAGGAATCCAAAATAAAAAATGTCTTTCACTCTGCATGCAGAGTGATTTTTAATTACGTAAAATGCTTTTTTTTTATCAGAGAGGGTACCTAACTGACATATCCCCAGTCAGCCATTTGCACTTCAATGCTGATGATAAGTCGTTCGGGTATCCTAGAAATTTATAAGGGTCGTCTGTGTATAATATTCATGTAAATACTTTATTTATGAAGTGCATTGGATGGGAGGATCGGATGTTGTAGTACCTTTCCTTGCATTACCGGGGAGGTTGGGGGAAATGGAAAAAAATTCAGAAAAAGAGGGCTTCAGTTTTCTTGTTCTTGGTTTGTTAGTTGGTCTTATAACAATATTTACATTTTTATCATTCTTAAATAAATTAATACAAATAACTAAAAAAAAAATTTTCGTATGTGCAAAAAAATCGCCAAAAGGACTTCATAATGAAATCATGTCCCTGAAAAAAGTTTTTGGTAACACAAAATTGAATTTTTAACATCATATGGTGAAATTGAGTTGAAACTAAAAAACAAAAAAAAAAAAAAACTTTATTGTTTGGCCAAGGATGTTCACAGGATGAACAAAACTGGACCTTGATGAAGTTTTCGCTGTCATAAACATTGTTCAATGAGGATGGGAAATATTTTAAAATCTGTTGCTGAAGGCCAATTTGCTGGGAAAAAGTTTTATTCAAAGAGCAGAAATGATTTACGGGGTGAGTTGGTGTAGTATATTGGACAGATACGCACATTGCATACAAGTTGGCATTATGAAGCTTTGTCACGCCTCGAAAATTAAAGTACATATATTTTTTTTTCTCAAAAAAGTATATCCGCCATATTTTAATATCCATCATTATGGGCTTTTTTTAAGCGCAGCATCCGGGAACCAGATTTTTACCATGTGGCTTGGCTTGGGTGAATCAGTAAGGGGTGGGTGTGCGTTTTTTTTTATAATGTGAGCTCACTAAAGGGGTTTCCCTCTACCCAGACACTCTTGCTCTCTTCTAGTGCAAAATATCTATGTATTATTCTAGACCTTAAGTTGAACTGGATATTGTATTAAGACGTTTGGTAAAAAGTAGAGTCTTCTATCTAAGATAATTTTTTAGACATACACTACACAGTCGTGGTGTGACCGATACTCACATATTGCTCGTTTTTTTGGTGGCCCACGCTTATCATAGCATATGACATTGAAAAATTGAAAAAGGTACAAGGAACTGCTAGCGTTGGCACAACAGGGTCTAATATCTTGCCCAAATGCTGACAAAGAAGCTTTTCTGTACCTTGTACCACTTGATTTACACATTAAGGATCTAGAATCTTGCAGTGCATTAAGACTAAATGAATCGAGCTCTTGGATTGCCAAACCCTACGGATACAGCTGTATAACGGAGTTGATTCTGATAGAGACTCTCGCTGACTACTGCACCCCTTAAATAGGCATAAGTAAAGATTTAGAGGTAATGTTCCCATCAAGAAAGGACTGGGATGATGACTTCGAAGGACTTCGACACAACTATGATTACTAATGGTTCAAAGATGGAGTGGTTTGTTGGATATGGAATCTTTTCTGAGACGGTAAATATATTTTGTTCACTTACGCTACCTGACTTTTCTACTGTTTTTCGAGCTGAATTACTAACTATCAGAGAAGCCTGTAAGGTACTCAACCTAAACTCAAACCAGAACCGGAGAGCAGCTATTATCACAGACAGTCAGGCGGCTGTTAAAGCCATTCATTCTAGTACAAATTCCTCCTAGGCGGTCAGCCATCAGACGAATAGGGGGAATAACATGTAGCATACATAGGGGGGATAACATGTAGCATACGAAAACAAGCACGCGCCGTAACTATTCGGGACTGGTGGAAGTGATCATAGCCTCTCCGCGGCGGCCGCTAGAAACAAGCCTTTTAAAAAGGTTTGGCTAAAATGATCAGGCTGGATGCTCAGGTTGGCGACAGGTTAATTCCCTGTCCCGTAAAACTAAAAGAATTATGAGACCGGCAACAAGCCTCGGAAACGGACTGATCTCACGACTACAGCCCACGCACCGAAAACGGAAAAACGATTTACGAATTTTCTTATAGAACGTACAATCGCTCTATAGGGCTCGAGCTGCTTAGCAGCTAGCCGATACCCTGTCACAATATAAAGCTGACATAACAGCTCTTTAAGAAATTAGATGGACAGGAAATAGTGGTGGCCAGGCAAGGATCAGCCCTTCATAACTCACCTGCGAAAATTGCTAACATTCCGCTTGGAATTATGAAGGACAATATTCTCTCAGTGTCAGTTAATATTCTGTCAACTAATATCCTCCCAACTAATATTCTTTTTAACTAACAGCATTATTTCTAGAAAAACTTGAACCACCTATTATAAATCACGAATGTTTGATCTGACATGCAGAAGCAGGCAGGATTGTAGCTACCAGTAGTGGACACTGACCAATAGGAGAGCAACCAGCGAAGCTTAGTTATTCCTCGGAAAACTCACTGTCATAGCTGTGGGGATCAGCGGGCATGGGAAACAGACCTTCATTTCCTCTGCAAATGCCCTGCACTGGCCAAATTTAGAGCACAATCATAAGGAAGGGCATTTTTTGACGACTTTGACGAACTTTCGGAAATAAAGAACGAAGACTTGAACTCTTTTCTTAGCACGACGAAATGGCTCTTGGAAGAACTGCGGTTACTTCTATGCTGTGTCCTCCGTTTGATTTCTGAGATCCTGAGCTTGCAGACTGCGGGCTTTGACGGATGTTTACGGGTGCATGAGGCCAGAAGATCACTAAATTGGATTGGCTACTGTCTTAGCACTACTCAAGAATCTGCCATACTAGGCACAGTGAAGATGATGTCGGACGAGTGTGGTGGTGTTTTGACTTCCATATAAATGTTACGAAAAAAGGGAAGAATTTAAACGGTTTGAACAGGTTCAAATAACAACTGTTATTTAAATAATATTCGTAAGCAAAGCCTTCTAGATGCTGTCTTTCTTCAAAGGCAAGGTCACTAATTAGCTTTTCCATCTATCCACTGGTATTTTTCAGTTTACACTTACTTAAAATGTCATTAAAAAAGGTTTATCTTACTCACCCTGAAACTATCGACCTATTCCAATCGAACAACCCTCCGTTACAAGGTCTTAGAAATGCTAATGAAATTTCAGCTTAAGAAATGTCAGAAAAAAAAACTTCTTAATGTCTGTCTGTATCTGTATTACTTTCGTAGCTCATTTGTTATCCGATGGTATACATAACGTAGCAGTGATACTAATTTCTACATTCCTTACGAAAAAGTGACTTTATTTTTCTATTATCAAAAATCCATGCTATCGACAAATCTCGTCTTCGTTCAATTGGGAATTACTTTTCCAACAAAACTATTCATATTGTAAAGTCTCAAAACTGAAATTCAATAAACAAATTATGGTGTACCTCAGGGCTCTATATTATGTCCGGATTTCTTTCTGATATTTATTAATGAATTTTTTCCTGAAAATTACAATCTTGTGAAAATTTACAATTTTATTAGTTTACAGACAATAGTCTGTATTGTAGTAAAATAAAGGACTATTCACATGAGAGCGACCACAACTGACGAAAAAAAGAATAAATGGGATTTAAAAAATTTAGGGATTAGCCTGAATTTTTCACAAGAACTAGGAGAAATGCTAGAGAAATTGTTGAAATTAATGTTTATATATTAAAATTTAAGTTTTAATTGCTAAAATAAGATAAATTTGAGAAATAAAATAGCAATCTGATTGTTACGAACTGTCAAATTTTATTAACGTTCCACATACCATCCACACTACAGCGAATGAATTGTTCTTGAGCAACTAACTTCAAAAGCATTCCGGGTTTTGTTTCCTTTGTTTGTTTTTGTCGTCATTTGCGGCGATTAAAAGTTGTAATGTGAAGGAAATATCAACAATAACAAAGCCTTCATCCTTTCAAAACTTTTTGAATATAATAATTCAAATAAGAGTTTTTCATGTCTATCATTGTTTTTCAGTGAATTTTCTTAGAGCCGTTCCACACGAATGTAAAATTCTGTACCTGGATCTGATTTAACTTTCCATATTAATATTCAGAAGTATTGTGCATCGGCTTGTTCCTTTAAATCCTTATCTTTTTTGATGAAAGTGGGAGTCTATGTAGGTCTTCAAATACAGTAGTATACTTGTGTTTGAAGTCGAATCCAACAGATTTCAAGTAAGTTGAAAAAATCTCCAAGAGTCTTTCATCTGAGCCATTTGGTCATGGAAAAAAATTGCAGTTCCCCTTGTTTAAATTTACAATCTACCATTGAGCTTTTAATTGAATTTATAATCTACCTGTAAATAAAGATACAGAAATAATTTCTACTTTCAAAAACTATTCTGAAATACACCCACGATTCAGGTAACTTAAATAGTCGCGAAATGAGAACTGCAATGACTGCCGACCAAATGAGGTAAATCCTCCTAAGTATCCTTCCACTACACCATTGCAATTTTAATTAGTCTGGAACCATCAAATGGTTTTTTTTTTTCAGACGTTAAACACAAAGGAATATTTTGTAATTTTTGGAGCTTTTCCGTATACCATGAATCAATGTCCCATCATATATTGCCTCTCATAAGTCAGACGGTGCATCAGAAGTGGGAAAACGACCCAATTTTGTATTTTAATGGATTAGCTAGGATTTAATTAATTCCCCGGGCGCATTCATTCCATTGTACAAAGTCAGAATAGGCGATCGAATGGCTGATTACGAAACAATTATCAAATCAGATCCAAAAATAAGAACAATAAAAAAGTCTACAACCATAATTTTGCCTTACCCAAAAAAAAAAAAAAAATTGTATTGGAAATCTGGGGAGTAGAAATAAAGAGATCAAAAATTTTTTGCCGAGTCCAATTGCCGAGAACGAGAGGCACTTTTAAGGATAAGATATACTCTTAGAGTCAGTTGCTCACAACAGGTCGCATCCCTGAAGCTTTTCTTTTTACCTGCGACTTAGAGGTACTATAAGGCAAGTTATGCATTCGTTAAAAGAAAATCGAACTCGAGATTTTGATCAAAGTTGACATTACGATGATAGCGAAGACTAAAAAAGTGGGTCTCGCAATTCTGCCTGTCTGTTCGACTACAGCCTAACGGCCGATTTTCTTAAAACTTGGTAGATATGGGTTTTGATTTTTCCCCCCACACGTTTTTTTTTTTTCTTTTTTTTTAAGACCAAAAATAACGGCACCTGCCGAACGAATTTTTTTCGAAATTTTATATATATATTTTTTTTTTCTAAAACTGTTCGACAGATTAAAAAAAAGAGATACAAAAATATTTAATTTAGTTAAAGCTAGGTACTAGTTGAAAAAAATTTTTCGAAAAATGGTTATTGAGGGTACCCCCCAAGGAATCATTTTTTTTTGTTTTTGATTTTCTCAAAACAGGTACCACCGATTTTGATCATTTTTTTGCTATAGCTCTCCAAAAACATAAATAAAATTGTGTATTCAAATTTTCAAAAAAATTTTTTTTGGATTTTTAAAAAAATTTCAAATTTTTTTTTTTCAAAACTCAATATTTCGAAAACCTTATGCTAGATTTATTTTTAACCTAAAAATAAAGGTTTCTCAACATAATCTACAAGATGTATGAAAAAAAGTTTTATTTTACCTAAAAATAAAGGTACCCACCATACAAATGTTAAAAAATGGTTTTCAAAAATCGTATTTTTCTCGAAAACGGCGTCTGGAATTTTGAATTTTTTTTTTGTTTCAATTAATTTTAACGATCTTTAATATTATAAAAAAAATTAAATTAAGATATTACAGCTTGTACCTACCATAGAACCATTTTTTTCAAATTTTGAATTACTCATTATCAACATAACGGATTTTAATGAAATTTTTTGCTTCTCAAAAGTCTAAAAGTCATTGCATTTCAAAATTTAAAAAAAAAATATTTTTCGAATTTTTGAAAAAAAAATCATTTTTTTTTAGAAAATCAGATATTTCAAAAACGGTTAAATATATTTTTTGGAAATTTAATTTTCAATCGACAATAATCAAAACTTAAAGTTGGCATGACAATTTTTTTTCTTAAAAATCTTTTAAAAATTTTGTATATAAAAACTTTTTTTAAGAAACTGCTACAAGGACTTATAATTTTTGTTCTTGCATAAATTCAGATTTGCATAGCATTCTGGTTTTGTATTTTACTACTAAAAGAATTTAAAAAATTAATTTTATCCTTATGAACAGTTTTCTCTAATAACCTTCGTTTTTAAAATTCCTAGTCTGTTACATATGAGCAAGTTCGTGCGACCCAGTCGTGCATTTTATTTTTTATGTTAAGGCTGCCCAGCAGTTTTAATATTATTGTGTATTCAAATTGTCAAACATTTTTTTTTGGATCTTAAGAAAAAAAATTAAATTTTCTTTTTGAAAACTCAATATTTCGAAAACCCCATGCTCGATTTTTTTAGGTCTTGATAAATAAAAGCTTCCGTCTAAGGCTTGTTTTCTTGTTACAGCAAAGTTTTTTATGTAGAATATTTGCTTTATAGGGACTGTTGTTCTACGTTTAAATTACAATTTCCCAGTTATTGGTTCTCTGCGAGGAAGCCTTAAGACGAATGAAGGATGTTAGATGGAACAGACTGTCAAATGTCGCGGAGGAAAATGTGCGAAGTACCCCACCCATACACCTACGTGCTGAGCATTAGACCTCGTTTGATTTTTTTTTTAGGTTTTTGTTTTATCTAAAGAGGTCCACCATACTTTACATCATATTTTAGAATCGGTCTGATTTTTTAACTGTGGCCTTTCTGATTCTTACATTTATCTCCGGTTTCTAGCTTAACTTCCTGTCTTAAATAAGACTCTAGTATTTCGCTTCGTTTGAAAAGTTCGTGGTATACCTTTGAAAGAAGCAGGGTCGATATGAGAAATTTTGTATTTTCTAAAAAAGAGAACAAGATCATTTGTTTAAGGATTCGCCCTTAGTCCACACTAATCTGCCAAGTTTATCAGTATATTTAAAATATTTTGTAAGAGTTCTTTTAACATGTTAGGATGTTTTCCTGATATGGTTACAATAAAGTCATAGGCACAGGAATCACCCTCTAACTCTCCGCTTCCAGGTATATTAGCAGCTCATTTGCGCTATCAAATTCCATAGAAAAGCAGATAGAATAACTCGTGTTCTAAGAAGGGCGTTCCTCTCCTGGCACATCTTCTTGCAAAAAAGCCGCTCAGTTTTGTATTAATGATCAATATAGAGACCGTGGATATAATGGTCAATATTTGATTAATCAATTCACCAAGTGAATCATCTACATTCAGAGATGAAAGTGCAGATGTGATTGCAGATGTAACGACATTGTTGAAAGCAAACAATGAATCGCAATAAAGTAACATTTATTGTGGATTATGGATCCGCGGAATCATTGGTCCGTACTTAGAGCCTTAATGCATGATGATAACTAATTTCTTTCGACTTTAAATTGTACTATATGGATAAAAGTGACATATGGTTTCAAGTGGACTGACGTTACGTGCCATAAAGCGAAATCGACATTCTGTAGGGTATTTTGAAGGCATGATTATCTCAAGCAGAGCAAACATGAACTGGGCTATCAAGATCGTGCTATTTAACCCTACTAGGCTTTGTTTTTTGAGGTTTCCTTAAATTTCAAGTTTGTGCCAATAGTTCGCAAGCCAGCCCCTATCGGAAAACTTCTAAAACATTTTACTGTCGAGTATTCTTGTTTTTATATTTTACTAACCTAGTTTTTCAAAACATAATTACGGACGTAGAGTTATGAAAATGTAATTTTCATTACAAAATTCCATGATGGATAAAGGATTGCTATCCATTCCCTGTGGTATTTCAGAGCTAAATTCATTTACACAAACCTTTTTCCATTATGTCGATCAAAAATATCAATGCATACACTAAGTAGAAAATAAAATCATATACCTATCCAACTACATATAAAATACATTATAAAACTCAATAAATACAAATGAAATAGGTTAGGTTAATGGCAATCGAATTTATTTGCATATCCCAAATTTGAATTAAATCTGCTCAGCCATTAAATTTGCACATGCAGGACGACATTCATAAGCAAAATACACATTCTAAGCAAATATATGTATATTAACAAATCCGTTACGTATTCTAACAAATCAATACTTGCGATGACAAAGTTATTTACACAAATAATAGTGAATATACAAAAAAAAAAAATGGAAGTAAAAACGTAATAGCAATTAATCACAACATCCATTTATCAAAATTCCCATTTCTAAGCCCACCCTGAGGACATTTGTAAATCCACTCAACATTTATTCCAAATCCTAGTGGGAGTGAGAAAGATATCGAACTACGAGCCAGAACCAGAAAGTTCCGTGATTTCACGATGAATTTGAAAATTTCGCTTGTTCATGCCATAAATCATGCAATCAATTCTCAATGTAAATCCCTTCCTCACCTTTTACCCAAAAAACCAGACCGTACAGAGCGAAGCCATCATGCCACTGCCTTGAAACAATGTCATAACGCCCCTCAAGTATTTTATATACTATAGTTTAGGTACCGTTTGTAATCGTGCATAATTCGTAACGATGAATCGCTTATTGTCGACTACATGAAATGGGAACTTTGTTCTGTGTGTTGCCACTCCAACTCCAACTCAAACTCCCGCAACTAATGCCATTGTTTGACAATATATTGTCAATCAAATAACTAAAATCCAATAAAAGTCCCTAAAGGGGACCAAGCTGAAATCCTTCTTTGTGCCCCACCCCCAAAACTACACCCACTCACCGTTATATGATGCTTACGTAGAAGGTTTTAGTGTATGTTGCCATTCTCGTCGTCGTACAGCGCTATCTAATTGTGTCTCTATAACCAAACCACACCAAACTAAGCCAAGCCCAGCGTCAACCCCATACGCCAACCATTGCCAACGATGACGGAAAGTAGGTATGTAGATATTAAAATGAAATGCAAAGCTCAATGAGTATTGCTTAGTATAGATACCGTTAGATTGTGTACAATTGTGCAATGACAAGGTGGGGGTACAGTGCTCCCACACTGTATACATCATCCGAAATAAACGAAAGGTATAATAATATTAAATGAATGCGATTTACATTTAATCCCGTTAGGCGGGGTTTACGGCATAATACAAATAACAGAAATGGCAATGACAACGGTAAATAGTATAACCGAAACCAAAAGCTCGCAATCCAATCTCGCTGTCACGGAACGTTAACATGACTAATCCGAATTAATAAAATGGCGAATCATTTGCATGTTTTATTTCTTACCAATTTGTGATTCGGGTATAATAACAATCAGGTTTGAAGATTAAGAGTTAAGAACCTATCGGTGGTGGTTGTTCGCAACAACCGACCGACAACGTCAGGAGCGGCAACGCGAGAGTTGGGGTTTAAGAGAACGACAGCCAAATGGCCGGTTTAATTAATTGTGTTAAACAGAGCTAATCTTAATGTTTGATTTGATTTAGGATTTTTGTAACCTTAAATGAGGACAAAATTTAATCTGGGGAATGGGCTGGATAGGCTAATTGAGTACTTTAATTTTAATGTTTATTTCGAATGTTTCGAATACTTCAAGTCAATTACCAACTTTTCTTCCATTAACACTCGAATACGAGAGAGAAAAGTTATTGTTCTGGGGTAAGGCTTTAAGGTTTGTCACAAAATTTTATTTGCATCTGGGCTTTCATGTAAAATACAAAATAGATGACAGAGTAGAACAAAGGGCTATAAGTCGGGAGGATTAAATACTTTATTTGAGTGAATCTAAATCAAGAATTCTTAGTCGTGGCAAATTCTGTGACGAAAATCACTTAAAAGACCCAAGTGTTTTAATTGTTGAAGCATTTCATCAAGCATCATTATTATCAATTATTGAATTGACAAGAAGAGTATACATGAAATTTGAACTAGAAAAAAAGTGACAACTTGTAGCTAAGTCAATAAGTTCGAAGAAAACGGGTTTTAAGCAGTCTCCCCTAATGAACTCTTTGAGAAAATAACTTTGGTTTCGCCATATATTACCTATTCTGTATGGTTATTTGAAAAGCAATTTGCTACGTGAAATTTTTTTTTCGGATCAGATGAGTAGACTTGATCGTGTATCACTCCGACCTACAATTTCGGTGGATATCTATTGATTTATTGATTTCTGAAGAATGATGATCGAGCCTATAACTTGTCGAAAAGTTATGGTCTAACTTAACTAGGCAAATGTACGGGTCACTTCGTAATAGATTTGTAAGAGAAATTCTCGCAGCTAAAGCTTCGTTATTAGACTGAACACGTCCCTAAATTGTCGACAACTGTGGAGCAACTTGTGTATCATTAGGCCTTATATGTCCAAATACAATAATTATATCAAGTATGTTGACAGTACTCGTCTAGATAGAAAATTCGTCGTCAGTTCCCCATCTAACCCTGTGATTCAAATAATAAACTCTTTATCATCATTTACTTTTAATTAGAATTTCAATAAGTTCGAATGCCATTGGTCTAGATTAAATGAAACATTCTTTTTTTTAAGAATTCTTGGAGTTGCACTGCCGTTGCCGTATAGCACTCATATTTTGAACACTATTTTAAAAACATAGATATTTCCCTATGATAAGTCTATTAGTGAATGATCTACATATGCCCAAATTAGAGAATGATCTACATATGCCCAAAAGTGTGTGAATAAAGGTCAATTTAAATTGAAGCTTTTCTCACAAAAGTTTTTCGAAGGATCTTGAAAAAATGGGCAATTTCCTTAAGATGAACTACCTACTGTAAGATCGAATGGTTTTCGAAAGAAACATGGATACCACACTACTCTGATAAATTTCATAGAAGGCATTAAATTGATCTTAGTTCCTCTTGACTTTTCTAAGGCATTTGACACAGTGGTTCAAAGCAAACTTGCAGATAAGCTTCGCGGTAGTTTTACACAAATTATAAGTATAACATATTTTTTGACCTTGATGACAGTATTTAATGGAGTTCCACAGGTATCTGTTCTGGGTTCGTTGCTTTTTTACTTGCGTTATAAGTACTATAGGACAAGTTCTGCATTTGGAAAAAAAAATCGAACTCGAGATTTTGATCAAAGTTGACATTACGATGATACCGAATATGAAAAAAAGTGGGTCCGGCAATTCTGTCTGTCTGTCTGTATGTATGTATAATGTCTGTATGTCTGTACTTCATACTACAGCCTATTTTCTTCAAACTCGGTAGGTACTTAAGGGTCTTCGGTGATTCCCTAGAGGAGAAATTGGAATTTTTGTTAGCTCTAAAACAAACGGTGTCTCCCATACACCCGTAATGCATAATCTTATTTATCTCGAAAACGGCTCTAACGATTTTGATTACGCTAGGAACGCACTTGCGATTTCAATCGCGCGGTTTTTTAGTCGCAAAAATAGAACACATGACTTTAAATGAGAATGAACGCACTAGATACCAACAAATCGTGACGTTTTAGGCTAGAACCGCACTTGCGATTTTTTGTCGAGGCGATTAAAAAGTCATAGTCCCTACAAATTATTGTCATGCACGCACTTGTGATTTTTTTGAGGGCGATTATTTGATCGCAAAAAATAAAGCACACTACTTCTTGATTACTACTTGAAAAAATAGAACTTGTTTCATTTTTATAATCGCTACGATTTTTAAGTCGCATGTGCGTGCATTCACATCTAACGCCATGTGTCTTATTCATTGCGGCTAAGAAATCGTGGATTAAAAATCGCAAGTGCGTGCATGTCCATTTCTCTTTGGAACTACGATTTTTAAGTCGTAGTAATTTAAATCGCAAGTGTGTGCATATCCATTTGAGTATATTTGTCTCATTTAAGCTTACGATAATCGCATCGCAAGAAAAATGAAACAAATTGCGACTTTTAAATCGTCATGATTTGTTGGTATCAAGTGCGTTCATTCTCATTTAAATTCATGTGTTCTCTTTTTACGACTAAAAAACCGCGCGATTGAAATCGCAAGTGCGTTCCTAGCCTTAAAGGTCGCAATTTGTTTCATTTTTCTTGCGATGCGATTGTCGTAATTTAAAATGAAACAAATGTACTCAAATGGACATGCTCAAACTTGCGATTTAAATTACTACGACTTAAAAATAGGACACATGGCGTTAAATGTGAATGCACGCACATGTGACTTACAAATCGTAGCGATTATAAAAATGAAAAAAGTTCCATTTTTTCAAGCGATTTTTCTGTGGCTACTTATTTGTAGCAAATGCGTGCACTCACATAAAAAGTAGTGTTTTATTTTTTGCAATTAAAAAATGGCGCGCAAAAAAATCACAAGTGCGTGCATGACAATAATTTGTAGCGACTACGACTTTTTAATCGCCTCGACAAAAAATCGCAAGTGCGGTCCTACATGGACATGGACTTCATTTTGGTCGAACAAAATTTTGGGGCAAAATGTTACTAACGGTACCTGTCATAGAACCGTTTTTTTGATTTTCGACATTCTCATTAAGGGCTGTAAGGATTTTAACCAAAAATTTTCAGCAGGAGTTCCCTTAAGTTTAAAATAATATTGTATATGAAAATATTCGAAAAAATATTTCTTGTGTTTTTTTGGAAAGTATTTTTTTTTTTTTGAAAAAACAATATCTTGAAAACGTGTATGCGGTTATTTTTTGAAATTATTTCTTAAAATCAATATTATTAAATACTTAAAATTCACATCCCACATTTTTTTCTAGAAAAAATTTAAAGAAATTTCTTATATAAAAAATGTATTTAATAACAAAACGATTTTTTAAAGTTTGTTTGCATAAATTCATTGCATAAATTCATACTTTTTTAGAAATCAGACAGCAATTTTATGCATTTGAACATTATTATCTTATTAAATCCATGTTTTATATTTATAAAATGTATTTTGAATTCCGAAGTACCTTTACATAGGAGTCAGTTCGTTCGATCCAGTCGTGCATTTTTTTTTTTGATTTTCTCAAAAATGATACAACCGATTTTGATTTTTATGTTTGATGCTAAAGCCCACTAAATATTTAAATTTTATTGTGTAGGTATTTAAATTTTCGAGAAAAAATTATTTGGATTCAAAAAAAAAAATCAATATTTCGAAAACTCCATTCTCGATTTTTCTTAAACTTGATAAATAAAAGTTTCTTAATATAATCTAAAAAATTTAAAAAAATGTTTTTACCTAAAAATAACGGTACCCACCATACGAATGTTAAACAAAATTAATTTTTACCATCTTTAATTTAATAAAAAAATTGAAATTAAGATATTACTGGCTGTACCTACCATACAACCATTTTTTTAAATTTTGAAATTCTCATTATCGGCATAATGGATTTTAATGAATTTTTTCATAGAGAATCTTCTAAAACTTAAAAAAAAATATTTTTCTTAAAAATTTATTTTTTATTCGTAAAGTAATAAGAACTTAAGTTGGCGTACCAAATTTTTTTCTTAAAAATGTTTTTAGAATTATGTACATCACGAGTGATTTTTTAAAAGCTTCATATAGCTAAAGAAAAAACACATAAAATTCAAAAAAATTTATAAAATCTTTATTTGAATCGATAGTACGGTAGAAATAATTTAATGTTTGAAGATTTTCTCATGTAAATGTTGGCCGCGGTTGCGCCTCAAATGGTCCATCCGCTTAGTCCAATTGTGGTATACTCTTTCTAACATTTCGGCCGGTAGTTCACGAATGAATGCCTCAACGTTGGCTTTGGCTTCCATTACGTTAATCGAAGCGGGCTTATCGCTGTAGCCATGAGCATTAACATAGCCCTACAAAAAATAGTCTAGAGGCGTTAAATCGCACGATCTAGGCGGCCAATTGACCGGCCCAAACGTGAAATAAACTGTTCATCGAACTCGCCTCTCAATCGGTCCAATGGTACGCGTGCTGTGTGGCATGTGGCACCGTCTTGTTGAAAACATATGTTATGCAAGTGAAGCTCTTTCAATTTGCGCAAGAAAAAGTTTGTTATCAGCGCACGGTAGCACTCATCATTCATAGTAACGTTGCGATTCGCATCGTCTTGAAGAAATACGGCCCAATGATTCCGCCAGCGCATAATCCACTTTTTCTGGATGGATAATAGCTCTTGCACTGCTGGCTGCTCTTCATTCGAAATATAGCAGTTTTGCTTGTTCACGTATCCATTCAACCAGAAATGAGCTTCGTCCTGAACACAATTTTTCGATAAAAAAGTGGATCTTTGGCCACTTTTTTAAGAGCCCATTCACCAAAAATTAGGCGTTGTCGTAGGTCGTTCGGCTTCAATTCTTGCACCAGCTGTATTTTGAAAGGCTTCACACCTAAATCCTTCTGCAAAATTTTCCACGTAGTGGAGTAACAGGGGCCCAATTGGTGTGAACGGCGCCGAATCGATAATTCACGGTCATCACTAACACTGGCCGATACAGCTGCAATATTTTCCTTAGTTCGCACTCTACGTAAGCTTGTTGGAGGTTTAATGTCCAACAATGTAAATTTGGTGCGAAATTTAGTCACAATAGCCCGAATAGCCGCCTCTGTAGATCAATTAAACTGACCATAAAACGAAACGTGCGTGAGCTGTCAAAACCAGTGTTGCCAAAAAGAAAATAGCAAAAAAATCACCGATTTAAAGCATATTTTTTTAATAAACGACTACAATGACTTATAATATTATTTGTTCTTGTATAAACTAGTATTTGCTTGAATCACATGGCATCCTGAGGCCAAATTACCGCTTCAGTAATCGAGTGAGTGAGTCCCATTAGTGATCGAAAGAAAATGTCAAATTAGAGTAATCGATTGCTCGATGACGTAAGCGGTAATGCCAAACTCACATAATTCAGTCACGTATTACTCGAAAACTGATGCGGTAATTTGGCCCCTGTTTTTAGCTCCAATTACTAAAGATTTGTTTTAGTCATTTTTTAAATAATTCGTATGCTCATCAACAGTTTTCTTTAATAACATTACTTTTTGAAATTCTTGGTCTTTTACATAAGAGGAAGTTCGTGGGAACCCAGTTGTGCATTTTAGTTTCTTAGGAATTAAGGCTTAAAATATTTTTAAATCCTATTTGTTCTTTAACTCGTCGATCTTAAGGCGCTCTTATGTGAATAGTCATCCTTTAGTAGTTTGAGCTAAATGTGGAAGAGTATTTGAGAAAAAAAGCATTGTTTTCTTGAATTCTGAAAGAAAAAAATTTATGTTTTGTATCATTTTCGTTCAAATTCGCGGTCTTAAGATCGAGGAGTACCCTTTACAGAAGTCGCCGAGTTTCATGTTAGAGCCACTTAATCGTGTTAAAAAAGGGATCAAGTGTTTCTTATTATTCAGATAGTTTGTCAGAGTCCGAATAGTTGGGCTATCATTCTGGCCAGAACAGGACATTTATAACCGATATAAATGACTATTTATTTTTCTTGTTGATCCCCACCACTACGACAATGATGATTGTAAGGAATGCCCAGCTTAGCTGAATGTTTTCCTATTGACCAGTGTTCAGTGCATGTTGTAACTACCCTGGCTATGTCTTGTCAAGGCTTGCATATAAGGTCATTTGTTCGGGACTTATTATAGGTGGGCCACATCTTTCTGAATATAATGCAATTGGTTCTGTAAGAAAATCTTACAAGATTTTGCCCTTCACAACACTAAGAGGAATGTTAACTCTTTCGACAAGTGAGCTATAAAGGACTGATCCCCGCCTGGCAATACATTCATTTTCCTCAATTCAATTGTGGCCCAGGACCCAGATAAGAGTGATATTGAGGTTAATGTTCTAGCACGCAAGTTCATGGTAAAAGACTCTCTTGAAGGATTTGCCACTTTATTACGAGAGGTTGTACACACCTGAAAACATTTTTCCAGCGGCTGAAAATCAAGCCCAGGCCTGCCCCATGATAGGCTGAGGGGTATTATACATCAAAAGAACATATACAGTCCACTCCCTCTAAGTCGAACTTTCACGGGATATCAAAACTAGTTCGAGTTAGAGGGAGTTTTAGAAAAATTCGAGTTAGAGAGAGTTTTTTTTTTAATGATTTATTGAATTTGATAACAAGTAAAATAAATAAATAAACCTAAGCTTCTGCTTTTATCGCTCATTAATCTATAATTATGTATTATAAAAAAATATTTTTCAACTTAATTATTTAAAAAAAATTGTAATTTTAGACATCACAGTCATCACAGTCGCCGTGTCATCAGTGATCGCCTTTTTAAAAAAAGATTCTATTTTAAATAAGCAATTTTGAATTTCTTCTTTTATTTCAATTGCAGATTGCAATGTACCAATTGCATTTTCAATTTAATTTTTCTCTGGTATTTTAAAGTCTATTAATTCAGCTCCATCTTCTTCTTCAGCTCCATTTTCACCGTCATTAGTATCATCAGCATCTGCTTCCAAAATTGACTCGTTATCAGGTATTTCAGTGGCTACGATGCCGTCATCGACTTCAACATAGTTCCAATATACTCCTTCAACATTATAATGAGCTTCTGTTAGCCTTTCCCAGATTATCTCGATTTTTTGGGTGTCTTCCTTGTTACATCTAAGTAAGCTAAACTGAATATCATCTTCGTCATCCCACGTCTCAGACTTAAATTCGGCATTTTGAAACAATTTTCAATTGTCAATGGAGTAACGTCCACATGCCTTTAGGATTTCGCGCACACAATCGAGAAGTGATATTTTATATTGCTCTTTTTTGGTTTCCCAAACCCTTAAAATCTTGGTGAGAAGACGGCGATTATAGTGTACTTTCAAATTTTGTATTATACCTATGTCTATTGGCTGAATTATTGAGGTCATATTGGGGGGGAAATACTCAAGCTTTATAAACTTAACTTGTTTTGGGTGAGTTGGGCAGTTATCGATAATGAATAGGTATAACTTTTTGCTTTGATCTTCCAAATTTAGAATCAAGTTTCAAAAGCCAACTTGTGAAAAGGTCTGATGTCATCCAAGAACGATGGTTTGCTACATAGTCCACCAGCAAAGTTTTAATTTTATTGTAACAACGAGGATTTTTGCTTTTCCCTATAACCGGAAGCTTTAGCTTTTCCGACGACCTCTGAGATCTGTTGTTTTACTGCTTTCAAATAAAGCACAAAATGTTTTGAAGTTGGAATGGAATGGATCCAACCAACAAATGCTTTTTTTTATTGCCTTGCCATTTGACGGTGAGCGCGCAGGCGATGCAACATATAGAGAATCAAAGAGTTCGAGTGTGTGCTTTTAATAAGAATTACAAACAATAACGAGTTGCGATTTGAGAGATTTTTTCAGATTTTTTTTTCGGCAAAAGAAAAAAATTCGACTTAGAGGGAAAGAAAATAGGTCAATAATCAAGAGAATGTGTTCGAGTTAGAGGGAACTTCGACTTAGAGGGAGTTCGACTTAGAGGATAGTTTTTGTATGGAAAATTGAGGGGAATGCAAAAATACGGCTAAAAAGTTCGAGTTAGAGGGAAATTCGACTTAGAGGGAGTTCGACTTAGAGGGAGTCGACTGTATTCTCATTTTTTTAATTATAAAATAATTAATTGCAAAATTAAGGTACTCAAACGACTGATGAGGTATGCTAGTTACAATATGTAATCTCTTAAAAACTCAGAAAGAAACATAAAATTAAACCCATTAAATAAATTGGTTCCTTGGTGAACACTAAAAACCAAAAAAAAAAAAACATTCAATAGCATGTGCTATTTTTAATGACCTTTTCCCTTGAACTCTTTCACATTATTTTATAAAATAAAATCCCATTAACAAAATTTTACTGCGATATTTCAACCTTCCCAAACAGAGGGTAGTGTAGGTATTGTATTACCCAACATCAAACACCCCCCGTAGCTTCTTGCATGTTTGAACGTTTAACTTTTTCATTATTTTGCTTGAAGTGAAGATGTGAATTACACAATTAATGTCACTTCCTGTGAATTCTCTCACGCAATCAACAACCCTTTTTTTCCCCTGCCTACAAAAGTGAAAGGTGCTGTATAACATTAATAATTCCACATAACACACTCTAAACATTTTTGTTCCATTAAACTTGTCAGTATGTGGTATGTATGATAATTTTATTAAGAGCACAGCTATAAAGAACTTAAAGCCTGCAAGACCTGAAAATGGTTGCTTTCGTGCTCGAGCCATTAAAGTTAAACACTAAAATTTCATAATTAGGTATGAAAATAAAGAATAGAAGAAAACAATGCCATGGGAATGATAGAATCATAAAATCATAAAAAACTTTTGTCCTTTTTTTTTGGTTTTATGAAATAGGCAAAGTGTCCTTTTTTTTGTTTCCTCAACAGAGAACACGTTTCACAAAGTTTTGCCAAATTGACATTTGAAATTCTTTGTAAAGTTCTTGTGAATCAGCAGGAGCAATCTGCATACACAATACCGAAACCGAGATTCTTCATATGATTTCATTTTGTATAATCCTGGAAAATTATGCACGAATAAAAAAAGTTCTTAGTTTGCACGTTCGGAACTTTTTCTCAAACTTCCTCCCTCCATTTTGGCTCACCCTATACAACTATGTACATATAACATAACGAACGAATAAGAAATAAAAATTAATTTAAAACTTCTATAATATCAACAACCGATGCAGACACAAAATCATAAAAAAAAACTATGTGTGTGTGAGAGTGTACTAATTGAATCCTTTTCACATGCATATTGCATATCCTTGCATCAAATGAAGGAAACGTTTCTATTTGCTTATTTTCTTTTTAAATTGAAAAAAGAATTTAGAAAACGTTTCTTTTGGAAACTAATTCCATGCATATACGACAATTGGAAACAATTGACGTCGCCATCGTCTCCAGTGAAACAATTGAATTTTTAAATCCTAAAACCTCGAGACAGTCGGAGCTTGGCTCAGTTGCAGACACAATTCCATAGGATGGTTGCATAGACATGCTCCCTCACCGATTTGGATTTCAATATTCGTTCGCTTTTGCACTCTGGCTTTAGTCTTTAGTCAGATTCGCTCACAATAATAGAAACGGACGGAAAAATAAAAGGCAGCCAATTAAGTGGCAAATCACGTTTCTCTTCGACGACGACTTCCAACGACAACTATGACTGTTTTGCCACCCAACCTTTTGTTTTCTAAAGGATTCTTCAGAGAAGTCCTTTTCTCTTTCTGAAGAAGAAAAAAATCACATTCCATTGAATGCATACAAACGGAATTACAAAACAAAAAAAAAAGCTTCTGTCTCTGGGTCTTGACTAGAACTAGATTTGCATATTAAGCGACAAAAAATAATAAAAAAGAAGGCAAAGAAAAACAACGAAATTCATCAGGATTCATGGTCCGAAGGACCCTCTGTAGATCACTTGCCATTGTTTGTTTAGTGATTTTAATTTGTTGCAATTAAGTTGGCATTTCGTCCTCTTTTTTTTTTTTGTGTATTTCACCCCCCGGGCAAAAACACAACGCAACAAAAGGTGTCAATGAAAAAAAAAATACTAAAAGTGGACATTTTTCCCCGTGCGCCCATCAATTAGTGAAGGCATTAAAAAACAAAAAAAAAATAAATAAAAACCGGGGGTCCAACAAAATTCTTATTTTACGAAGGTCTCCTTATTAAGCATTACGGTGTGTGTGCCCGGAATGAAAACGTAGCACGTTCTCCCCGGGGAATTATTCCCTTAGTTAATTTTTTTGCTGGCTCTTCGAAACTAATTAACTAAAAATTGTGCTATAAGCAACAATGAAGCAAATAAAAAGCAGCTCGTGCATCGTGGTATGAAAGGAGAAGAAGTTGTGGCTGATGGCATGGCTATGGTTTCTGACGATGACGATGGGAGAAAATTAAGAAAATTCGGTCGTATATCCTGGTGAATTTTTTTTTTCGCGTCGTGACGGTCGCATAGTCGCTAGGAAATGTGTTTTAATCAAAAAGCTGGCCAAAATTGTGTTTTTAGCTTTATCAGATTATCTGTGTTACCCCCTGGCGTAATGTTTAGTGCGTTGGAATTTGACAACAGGGGTACACAGGATTCGATTCGCACCTATGAATGAATAATTTCGAGGATTCATTGCACAGCGACCTTTTGTTCTATTGACCTACAAATAGAAAAAAAGTCTTTTCCCTTGCGAGAGAGTGGAAAAATATCTCTTGTCATGAAGAGTGCTTTTTTTCTTCGTTATTATTTTATATCAGTGAATAATAGGTCTCCCCATTCCTGTCCACAACACGCACGTAAAAATATTTTTTTTGTTTATAATTAGCGCGCACTCAAGGGGTTATTACAACAATTAAAATGATTATCACAGGACGACCGTAAGAAAAACAAAAAAAGTTTCAAAAGGGGATGCCGATTTAAATTAATTTTAAATTTATGAATATTACAATGGGAAGGACAAATAGAGCTAATAAAAGCATTCCACATTCGTGTAGTATGGCTGAAAAATGAATCTCTGTATTTTGCAATTGAAAGTCACTTCCCTCTGGTTGTTCACGAGCTCTCGCAAAATATAAAAAAATAATTCCGCATCTAGGTCAACAAAAGATGTCTTTCAATTGTATAGGAATAGGGCATAGAAGAACAGGGCAAGTTGTTTTAATATAGGAAATTGTATCATTTTACGTTTGCGCCCGAAAATCCTTTAGAAAATCAAGCATTTAACTGAAAATGGACTAAGCCTGAATTATTCAAAACTTTGTATGCGAGAAAAAAATCGGTCGATTCCTCGCACAAGAACTCGGCCTTTCGCAGACTTCAAATTGTCCAATTTTGTATCGAGACTTGGGCATCAGCTCGTACAGGATCCAATTGACCCAGGAGCTCAAAGTTCATGACACCGTTTTTTCGCTGACTGCGTTTCAAAGCGTTTGGAAGATGACCCCAATCATATTAAGCGAAGAGGCGCATTTTTATTTGAATGGCTGAGTTAACAATCAAAACCGCCGCATATTAGGACGACACCAAGCCACATTAGGTCCACTAAGTAACAATACATCTACAAAAAGTTACCGCTTGTGTGTGGATTTTGGGACGCCTGCGAACTTTCAGTACTTTCAGTACTTTTCAGTACTTTTCAGTACTTTTTCGAAAACGACGTTAGTGAGTTGGTCACCTTAAATATCGAGCACTTCAGAACCAACTTCTTATGTCCCACTGTCCCTTTTAACCATTATAGACCGAGAAGACACGTGGTTCCAGCAGGAAAGCGCTACTTAGATACTCACAGCCGACGCCACGATTGACATTCTGAACGAACGACTTAAGGATAAGGTTAGCATAGCTGACGTGGATTGGCCACCAATGTCATACGATTTTATCGCGCTAGACTTTTTCTTGTGTAGTTTGTCTTCAAGTCGCATGTCTTTACGAATGAACCACATGTCAACCTATATCCTTAACTCATTTTATTCGCATTTATCTTATAACATTTTTAAGCGAGTATGTGGTAGCTGTCTTACAACCATTTTGGTTTTGACAAAATTTTTCGAAAACGGCTTTGACGATTTTGATTAAACGTTGTTACTGTTGTAAATAATTGTAGTTGTAAAAATGCTTATTGAGTTTTTTTTTTAAAGTTATTTGATTTTTGGACTATTTGCGTATATTTTTTTTATATGGGCTTCACTACCAATCAGAGAGCTGCATGAATGTATTCATTTGCCATTGTGAATCATTCGCAAAAAAGTGAGCCTCACACAGTCACATACACTATGAACGAAAACAAGTGTGAATCAGTATTCATTTCTCACAAAGATTCATTTTCGCAATGCATTAGAGTGTGAATGGTTATCTTGCTTGTACTTATGAATATCGAATGCGTGGTCGGCTCACACTCAAACCATTCATTCAATCACTTCATTCACAAAAGTTGTGAAATTTATGAGTGGCTCACAAGCATTTGAATGGATTCACATTTTTAACTAGAAGGATAGGTACCTAAGTAAAGTATAAAAATTTCTGACATGAATATTTATAACAGCAAAAAATTGAAATGTATCTATGTATGTATGTACATAAATTACATATTATTTTTTTTAAGTAGTTTATTTTCTATTTCTTTGCATATTGAATTAATAAAAAGTTATATTATGAACCGTCATTGAAATTAATCGAACTCGAGATTTGGATCAAAGTTGACGTTACGATAATAGAGAACACGAAAAAAGTGGCAATTCCGTCTATATGTCTGTACCTCGACGTAAAGCCTAATACGAGATTTTCTTCAAACTCGGTATCTAAGGTTCTTCCCTAGAGAAGAGATTGAAATTTTATTTAGATCCAAAACCAACAGTACTTGCCGAACAGCCGTTACGCAAAATCTTATTTATGGGAAAACGGCTATTATAGTGGTATTATAGGCATGTACTGCATTTTGGTCAAAAAATTAAAAAAAAACAGAACCTGTCATAGAACCGTTTTTTTTTTATTTTATTTTCGACTTTCTCATTGAACGCTCTAACGATTTCAACCAATATTTTTGTACAGGAGCTTCTGTGAATTTAGAATAATATTGTATATAAGAATATTCGATTTTTTTTTCAGTTTTTGATTTCAATTAATTCCATTTTTTTTAAATGAAGATCTTGAAAATGTGAGAACGATTGGTTTTGAAATTATTTCCAAAAATCTATGTTATTAAATACTTAAAATTGCTATAATACCTATAACAAATTAATTTGATAATAACATAGAATAGGTATACCTTCTTTTATTTTCCCATAGACAACGCAATCTGTGTAGTGTAAGATGATCGCGTTTCACTGAAATATTCTTTTCTTAAGTATTCACCCACATTAATTTTCTATCCAGCACACCATTGCAGCATTCACTACAATCAATGCAGACAGTGTATGAATTGTTAAAAATGAATCATTTACTCAAACGAATGTGAGCTCGTTTCAGATTCATTTATGAAAAGGCATGCAGTGTGAGTATTTCTTCAAAACCAAAATGAATGTGTGTGAATAGTGTGTAAGGCAACGAATGTTGTGAGTGGCTCACAAAACGAGCTACTTGTTGCAGATCTCTGCTACCAATCATAAATATTTTTCAAAATTTAAAAAAAAAATTATTTTCCATTTCAAAATTCAACGACAAATGGAAAAAACATAAGAGAAAATGTTCATTACAACTTACAACCTAATATATAATTTTTGTCTTCAATTCTTAGTCACATAAAAGCCTTGAACCAAGAAAATGGTCGTCTGATCGACTCGTGGATATTTTTATCTAGAATTCAGGACTGTAGGGAAAGTTTTGAAAAATGGTAAAAAAAAATAAACAAAAATAAACATGCGCCATTAAATTCTGCCTATTTATACTTCAATCTACAGCCTAACCCATTAAATAAGAATGTCTTCAAAGTTGGGACACATACGGTTATAATGCGAATTTGTTGTTTTTTTTTGAAATTCTGAAAATATCGAAACCTATAATACCACTATTAAATAAAAACCTAAATAAAGACTACTCTTACGATTTAAAAAAAAAATGTATTCTAAAATTCTATTATAAGTACTACTTTCTTCTTCTTACAACAACCTTATTTACTGGTTTACTATAACATACAAGATTTTTGCTAGCATACATATACATATAATATTGTATAACAACTTAAAAATTTATTTTTTTAAGAAAAACAAAAAATCTTAGAAATTCAATACTTAAAAAATCTGGCGATTTTTTTGAAATTAGGACTTTTCGTGTTGATTAAAAAAACAGACATACTTTATTTTTTTTTTAATATTAAATTAAACATGCGAATTTGATTCGATTCAATACTATTTAAGTTTAATACTAGATTAAAAATTACGATTTTGCAAATTTTAATTGATCTTAGCACCATGCTGTATTACGAGTATATAACATTTTATTAAAGTAAAGTCGTCAGTCTTTGTAGTATCGTGCTAACTTCATATTACACTTTGAAACTTCCAGGTGTGGAAGGGTGTGTTTACTTAGTTTTTTTTTTCTTAGTGAACTTTCATAGTTTTAGGTGTGTTCAGAAGCAGTTCATAAGAAAATTGTGTTGGTACGATACTAGAAAGAGAAATTTTAAAATTAAGAAAAAGATATTAAATTGCTTTAAAGTTAAGTAGTGTTACACAAGTTCCTTAACACAAGACTGTTCAAAATTTTGATTTTGAAGGAAACGTTTCAGAACAAAAAGTTACAAAAATAATTTTTGTTTTCGAATTTTCTTAAAATAAATAAATAAATTTGGTGGTGCAACAGCTCGAAGAGAACCAGGACCGAATGAATTGAAATTCTCAACCCATCCTGCCGCTACCACCTAAAAAAGGAAATGTTTTATTTTTACGGTTTACGAAGAACATCTCTTGTCCTTAAAAAATGCTTTTTATCTTCTCTTAGCAGTTCGGAAAATAATTGTATGGACCCAAACTATTTGCAACGACAATACGCACATAGAAATGGTAACTAGTAAGTCACTAGACGCTGGTTCTCCCCGAGCTATCATTATATCAAATTTATATTATTTTTGTTTGAGGGAAAATAGCTTAAAAATTAATTGCACTACTGAGTCGCATGAACTTGCTCTTATAAGACATAGAATTCTTAAAAGTTTCTATAAAAAATATGAATGCTATTGAAGACAAATATGTTCTTAGTCATAAAATTCATTTTTTTAATAGCTTAAACAATTTTTTCAGTAGCAAGAGCCAAGAACATTATACAAACAATTTAACAAGCATTTGTGTTTTGAGTTTTCGATATTGCACAAATAGAAATTAAACTAAAAAAAAAATCATTGACCAGTTTTCAAATATCGGCTTTTCAAACAAAAAAATTATGTTTTTTTTTCAAAAATTCAAAAAAAAAATTAAAAAAATAGGTGTCTTAAGTTCATTTATTCTGTCTTGAATTATAGATCATAAGACTTAAGCGAAAAAGAAAACTTAATTCAATTGAAAGCTCAAATGACCTCAACTGCAAAGTGCGTTTCGCCAAGGTACGACAGTGGGCTCATCAGTTAGATGCAGTCGTACCTTAATTTGAGCTTTCAATTATTGAATTTAACTCAATCACTCCTCTTAAACAGAAATAATTTTCAATTTCATATATCTTCATTGAAAAAGAAAATATTTAAAAAAAAAATTCTAGTTGCCGTTTTCGAGAAAAATTCTACTTTCGAAATCTATTTTTTAACATTTCTACTGAGGGTATCTTTATTTAAAAATAAAATAATCATGTCTATTACAGAATTCCAGAATTTTACTCCCGGTGAGTTGACTCGATTCGCATCCGCTGTAAAACTCAATTATGAAATTCGTCGGATGAACTACATACATTGTCGATTCCTAAAATTACCTTATCATTTATGAACTTTCGTATCGACACTGTCAGCTACAAACATTTATTCAACCAGCCGAGGCTGTGATAATAGTATCGCTATCGATCAACGAAATCAAGCATCGTTGAGAGTGGTTAGTACGAATATGGAGGACGGTTCAAAACCAACCGTGTGCTCTCTTTTTTTTTTTAGATTTCTTGCTCTCTGGTTGCGTTGCTAGTTGTGCGTTTTCTATTAAAATTTGTTAAACAAACACTTTAGAATTCAGTTTGATAAGCTTTTGACTTACATTTTTGTACTCTCCATTGTTTATTTTCGTTTAATCAAAAATTCACATCAGATTCGTATCGAAATTGGTGCGAATGTAAAATGATAGAAATTGTATGGAGCGCGAATGGATTGCGATTTCTGTAATACCATAAAAGTTGAACAAAATGTCAGTGGTGCAGGGATTGTTACCGACATTCGTTCAACTTTCATTCGTCGGAATGAATAATAGCAAAATTTGGAAATTAATTGAAACTGTCACTTTGGCTCATTCGCCGAATTCTGTAATAGGGTTGAATAATTTTGTTCCTACATCTTATAGATAGTTTTAGAAAACTGTTAAATGTTAAGATTTAAACAAATCGAGCATGTGTTTGTTTTTAAATGAAGTTTTCTTAATAATCCAAAAAAAAAAAAGTTTTGAAAATCTGAATAAACAATACTTTTCAAACTTTTTAGAATCTTTAAAATTAAAGAAATCATCAAATTCAATCGTACAATCGAAATGAAAAACAAAATGGTTTTAATGGTTAATAGACATTTTTGGAAAATCTTTTACAAACATTAGACAATTTTTGAAATAAAAAAAAAAAAAAAAAAAAAAACAATTGTGTTTTTGAGAATAAAAATACATATTCTAAGATTTCGAAAAAAAAATTGAATGACGTACTTTATTTCTCGTCTTAAAAAAATGTGTGTCTATAGATTTTAAAAGTTAAAAAATGTTTTCTTCGTCATGTTGAGCATGAATGAAAAATGTCTACACAGAAGTCGCGAAAAAATCTAAGTGTACTGTTTTCCCCCATTAAGCCCTATTTAAAGTTTTTTTTAAGTTGTTATTTTCGGGTAAATCTTTAGTGGGAATATATAAAAGTCTCTTAAAATGGTGTTAACTAACTAGGTAACTAACTAAGAACATAAGAAGACTAAAACTAAAGAAGGATTCCTCTCACAGGACAAGCTGAAGTGTAAAGGTAAACAAATTATTTTGAGGATGAAGATTACTAATTTCAGTTACTAAATTATATTTTATTGAAAATTGGTTAAAAGTAAAGATTATAATAATCTTACAATTCTTTATTCTTACAACAAAAAAAGTGCATTCATTTGTTATATCATAATAGTTGAACAAAGGGAACATTTTGTAAAAATTATTTTAAGGCTACGATTATCTTGAAAATTGTTTTTTTTTTTTTTAATTCTTTTATTTTGTGGTTGCCTTTTTATCAAAATGTCCCAATATGCGTTGCGGGTTCTGGTATTTGTATACTCGTATTCCTGTAGGAAAAGTCTTATGATAGAAGTTGGGTTGCGTGCATCACTAAAGTTTTTTGGTTAGTTTTGTCTTATTTTGGAAAAGCAGACCAAGTTTTAGTGCAGTATTACACACACACACATACACTTCTATAAACACACAACATAAATATTTAGTTTAATGCGGTTTAATATTTTCATACCTATTTGTTCCTTGGAAAATCCTTCAAAGTTTTTTTTTTATCAGTGTGTGTGTGGGCCAATTTGAAAGCGAATTACACACACAAACACACGCATATATATATTTATCACCCTCAACGGCTGCAATTTATATTGGTGTTAGTAAAAAAGTTTATCCTTTTCCGTTTTATCTAGATAGAAAAAGAGTTCTAGTCCTTGTGTAAAGAAGAAAGCTGAAAAAAACCTTTCCCAAACGTAGGATGTTAAGTAAGACTTTGAAGTGCATTTTCATGACGTTTATGTAAGGAGTATATGATATACCGAAGATATACCTACACCTTCATCTTGAAGATATTTTTCTTCCGATTACAAGAATCAGATATGTTGAGCTTCATTGAGATTGAATGAATTTTTTTTTTAATGAAAAAGAAACATATCCTCGCGCAGGAAGAAGGATGAGTTTTTTGAGAAAAGATCTTAGATTAGCTAAGAAGTGGCACTTGAATGCACAGGTTTATGTTGTTAATTTTATTTTTTATCAGAAATGAAATTGCATTTTGTATTTATCATGAAATGAGATCTGTAAATGGAGAAAATGTGTCTTGTCTGGGGTAAATTTTTTAAGGGATTATTTTTGGATTTAATTATGAGCGATTGAGAAGGTTACTTTAAAGGGTATTTTTTTGGTTTGAAAAGGAGGTCAAGATAGTGCGATTTAAATTCAACAAAAAATAAATGTAAAAAGGAAAGAAAGAATTTTGTCTTAATGTTATTTTAAGGCACAAATAATTCTCGAGACCGTATTATTGTTGCAATAAATGGAGTGACGTAGTTCTAAAATATTATACTTTTTTAATAACATTAAAGTGTAGTGTAGTTGATTTAAGGAGCTGTCATGTTATTTCAATAACAATTGTGTGTTATTAAAGTAAATTAAGAGGAATTTGACTGTAATGTCAGGTTTTCGCTTTACTTTAACATGGTTTCATGTCAATGTTAATACATAAGCTATTGACTTCATGTACTGAACATAATTTGGTCTAGACGTCACTAAGGAGTACACAGTGTCTTTTGATTTAAATAAAAGATTGTGTTAATGTTCCAACATTGCATCTAGAAAACAGTGTTGATTGTACAATTTGTCATATCATTTAAATACAATTATTAATTTAAATATATTATCTTGTTGAATATTCAACACGATTGATTGATAATAACATGACAATTTTTACATTTCTGGTTATTTTAACAATTTTTCGTATCTAACAGAAGTTAAGTTAAATTTGACTGTACTAAAATTCTTTTTATTGAAAAAATATAAAAATCTTTGATTGAAATTATGAATTTATGAACGTATTGTAAATTTTTATGGATTTTAATTACACTGAACAGAGAGACTATTTATTGAGAACAGACACTTTTATGTAAAATGCAAGCAATGAACTTTACCAAAGATATAATTGTTATAAACGGCCAATAGTTTTTTTTAATATAGATGGGTAAATTTTGACAGATATTGGGGGTCATTTTGTTTTAACTGTTTTTGATAGAACGTGACAGCGACCATAGACAATGTTTTAACAGATTTGGTTCTGGAGTAGTTGCAAGTGGACATCGAGGACCAATTTTGGAGGACCTGGTTAACAAGCAAACAAGCAAAATTTGACGAATATGGGAAGATGTCAATCTCCACTTATTAACTTTCCATAGGGAGTTATTGTAATCGGTCCGATTTGTCAAATTGGAATTTTTGACATTTCTCGACGTTTCAAGGTCCCTAGAGGCTATATCAGTCATTTTTAGAGAGATGTCTGTGTGTGTGTGTGTACGTACGTTCGTACGTTCGTACGTTCGTACGTTCGTACGTTCGTACGTTCGTACGTTCGTACGTTCGTACGTTCGTACGTTCGTACGTTCGTACGTTCGTACGTTCGTACGTTCGTACGTGCGTACGTTCGTACGTCCGTACGTTCTTGTACCATTTTTCGTCGTCGATATCTCAAGAACGAGTAAGGATATCGACTTCAAATAAATTTTGTTTAATAGATAATAACTTCGAAAGAGGCTGAAAGGGCGTTTATTAAAATTCAGTGAGTAGTTTTTTCACTATAACGGTTTAAAAAAAAAGTAAAAATTTTGGTTAGTTTCAAATATCTCGCGAAAAAATGATGCTATTGATTTCAAATAAAATTTAATGTACTCATTATAAGGTCATACAGATTTGGTATGAATTTGGAAAAAAATGAACATACCGTTATTTTTTTAAATAAAAAAAAACTGAAAAAAAAAATTTCATAACCCAGATATTCTAAGAACGGAAAACAATTTGAAACTCAAAATAACTTTATTTTACGAAAAATAATGTGTTTGACAACTGGTGAAAATTTCAAAAAAATCAGTTAACAGTTTTTTTACAAAAAATAAAAAACTATATAAAATTCTATTGAAAATTATTAAAAATTGTTTTTCGACTCAAATTTCTCGAGAACTAGTAGTGATATTGACTTCTAATTTAGTTTATTTTATAAGTACATAGTATAATTTTGTACAACTGGTAAAATGTTGACAAATATTGAATTAATAGTTTTTTTTTGTAAATAAAAAACTATTAAAAATTCTAGTGAAAACTAGTTAAAATTGTATTTCAAGTCGAATTTCTTGGGAATGAACAGCGATTGTGCCTTCTAAAGTATGTTGTTTTATACATCGATACCTTCCCGTAAGAATGGATACTAAGCGACATTTCTAAAATTGTTCAGGAAACGAAAAAAACGAAGAAAGTTCTAGTTGAATCATAGTGTGCTAAGAGACAATTTTGGTTAAACTAAGTGACATCATCTAACAAAATTTTTTGTTGCTCACGACAATGAGATCTTTATTAATGTCGCTTAGCATAATTTTTTTGGCGGATAATACAAATTTCAGGGGGCAACATTATTTTAATGAGAAAACATGGCAGTTGATAAATTTTTTTATTTGTACTCTAGTTTCCTTTTCATGCATAATAGGTTGGCGAAACCCAGGCCAAAACGTGGCCCTTAACATATAGTTTATTTCCTCATCAAAAAGTCATTTTCGAAAAAAAGTGTCGCTTAGTACATTCTTACGGGAAGGTATCGACATAATATAATTATTAACATATGTTTAAATTTTGACAAGTATCGAATTGACAGTTTTAACAAAAATACAAAAAAAATCTACTAAAAAGTGGTGATATTTGTTTTTCGACTAGAATATCTTGAGAACAAACAATGATATTGACTTTGCCATTATTTAATTTTATACATAATACAATTTCTAACAAATGGTTTATATTTGACATATGTATATCTAGTTTTAGAGCGGATATATTTTGTAAGTATCCTTCTATCAATAACCAAACCATACCTTTTATATTTGAATATTTCGTTTTTAAATTTTTTTCAATTAAAATGTTTGGAACCGAAATAATAAAGTAATTTCTATAATATAATACATAATTTTATAATTTTATTATCAACTTAGTTTTTAGAAGAACGTATGTACTGTACATACGTATATGAAAAAGGTTGTTCAGTTGTACCCAAGTCCCACATATTCAAATTCCATTAATGGCTATGGTAAAATTGAAGGAAACGTCACAATATGTTTTTATTTTTTTATCACAAATGGGAATTTATCAGTGTGGGTCGCACCCAGCCTCTTTTTCATATATGGAGTTGGTACATGCCACACAGCTGATGTCAGAATGGACATTATGCACGAGCAATTTGAAGCATGTTTATCTCATGCAGAGACACTGTGAACTGGCCATCGAGATCGTGTGATTTAACCCCTTTAGAAATTCTCTTGTTAGATATCTGAGCCTTATGTGCTCTCAGTATCAAATTCAGCCTAACTCAAGTCCTAGAGAAAGGCAGAAAAACACGCGACAGGCATTTGAATACGATCACATATTACATACATAATGTAATTGTTAAGTATTTCAAATTCAGTAAGAAGTCCGTGATAACTCACTCTCAATTTTAACATCCACCCATGCTTATTGAAAAACATTTTGCCATGGCGCAAAATTTTAAACATTTTAATGTTGAGTGATTTATATTAAACTATTTACCAATTTTATTATTATAATGGAATGTACATTCTTAATTTTAAATATTTGTTAAACAGTATCGTTCTTAATAAGCTACCTTTCACCGTACCTACAACAATAATAGTTCATACTCTTGTTAAAGACACCTTTTGCAGGAGTATAAATGTCAAAGTTTTTTATGAAGTTAGGCAATCGGAAAAATCTGTAAGAAAATGGTATAAATGAGGCTAAAATCTGTTAAAACTTGCTTAGTCATATTTTAATTACTTACAATTTTCATAACCTTTCAAATTGTGAGTGACAAAAGAAAACCTTTCAAATTTTACTAGAAGTCCTATGACTCATCATTGAACAACAATCGGAAGTGGTCCATATATGTATGTAATTCATACAGAATTTTGATACTACGCTACGCCTCCGGATAAAAAAATTTCAATTTTCGAATTTTTGTATGAACTTGAAGTTCTAAATCTCTTCAAATTTTCGTCGTTCTACAGCAATCGGAAGTGGTCCTTATAATTGGTACGAATTTCAAGAATGTGGGTGGATGCCACTCCCCGACATGGAAAATTATAATTTTTTCCCACAAGACCTACCGCTGTGCGAAAGTACAGGGTTCAACGGTGACGGGAAATACTCCATAACTGTGGTGATCCACCTCTGAGTTAGTTACGTTATTTGTAAACTTTGAAGTTGTGAATCTCAAAAACCACTAATGCTTGATGAGGCGCCTGTGTTTAATCAGCTCAGCAAATACTGTGCTAATAAGGTTAGTTTCTGGCTTTATTAGTACTATAAAGTTAAAAGGGTGTCGAAAATCACCTGAGTTTGTTCCTGGAAAAAGGGTGCAGTGCCGTGAACTTTGTAGGGCACTACCGTGCTCTTTGATAATTCAAATGAAAAAAATAAAGCTTATTTTGATCGAAAACGGGTTTTTAAAATATTGATACAATTTTAATTTGCAGAATAGATCATTCAAAACAAAACTTAAATTATGGCTATATTCATAGTACCTATCAAAGAATAATTCTTACTTGTGATATAGGTACCATAGGGCAAGTTCTGCATTTCAACTCGAGATTTTGATCCAAGTTGACATTACAATGGTAGAGAGCACGAAATTCCATCTGCCTGTCTGTATGTCTGTACCTCGAATCACAGCCTAAACTACTGCAACTTTTTTCTTCAAACTCGATACGGCTCTAACGATTTTAATAAGAAAAACATGCCTATGGGCATGGACTACATTTTGGTAAAACAAAAATTGGGACAAAATTTTAGTAATTTTTTTTTTTGATTTTTGACTTTCTAATTAACGGTATTTTGACAAAAAAATTGCACAGGAGTTCCTTTGAATTTTAAATAATATTGTGTATAAAAATATTCGCCAAAAATGTTTTTTTGGTTTTTTTTAAAAAATAACAATTTTCCATGGAAATGTCCTAGGCTTTGACATCTTCCCACCAACCAATGTGAACTAAGTAGCTGGACTTGATTTAATATCATGCCAGGTCTTGAAGTTGGATCATGAAATAAAAAACAATGGTTGATATTTAGTTTCCACTAATTCAGTATGTCTGAAAAGATGATTACCAAGGAAAGGCGTTTTTAAAAAATTGCAATAACTGAAATGGTATAATCATTCTTTCCTTTTTTCGAAATAAATGACAACTGAAGTTCGCGAGGGGATAAGATAAAGGATTGAGTCATCACATCACTGTATAGGCACCAAGTTAGATTTTGAAGTGACCGATCCTGTGTTAATGTTAATACGCTGTAAATAATTCTGAAGCAATCAGCTGAGTATCAGTCTTCTTTATACACTCCTAGTTTTTACAGAGAACTTTTATAAAATTCCATGTCTCTAAAACATAAGATCATTTCATTTAAAACAAAAATCAGGTTCTTTTTTCTATTCTTCTAAACACTTTGAAAAATAGCACATTTCTTAATTCATACTTTTTTTCAATCTTTAATGGGTATGACAATTTATGGCATTTATGGAAAATCACGGGGCTTCTCACAGGCCACTGTAAGTTGAGAAGACACCTCAACATCCTTGGCCTGGTGAACAACACGACTTGCAGATTCTGCAACACTTACGAAGAGACACTTGACCACATACTGGGGAAATGTGATGCACTAGTGCATCAAAGGCACAGGTATCTGGACAAGCACCACATAAAAGAGAGTGAATTATGATTCCTTAAAATACTCCAAATACTTCGATTCTTCAAAGGAACAAATTTGGAATAAGAACTGTAATGATGAGCCAACCTCAACCAGTTCTAGATGGGGGATGCAATAGATCTTTAGGTCGCAGTGTTTTTATACCCCAATTTATTCATTCATTCATGGCATCTACGTTTAATCTTTATTTCTTACTTATTAGGTACTTTTAGCAAGAACTTAAAAATTCACTGAAGCATAAGTACTATCAATTGACAATCCTTAGATCGATGTTTTTTTGTTTCTTTAATACTTCGTTAATCCTTCTGAAATGGTTTATTTTTAATACTTCTGAAAATATTTAATTCTTTTGTATAACTGAAAAACGAAAACGTCCTTTTAAAGAGCTTTTTTTATACCAGCATTGACATTATAGCAGATTGGCTCAGGTACTAGCTCACAGGAAAGACACGAACTCGAGTTCAGATTGCAATGGAAGCTTAGGTATGTGACAATTTCTTTTTAAATAAAATGTTACATAATAATGTGATTACAGGAAAAAGAAAAAATAGTTGAAATCGAAAATAAGAATTAAAAAATTCAAGATAAAAAAGTAAAAAGAATAAAGTTTATTTTTCTTAAGAAATATCATTCCTCTTAGAAAAATTCAAGAAGTATTAAAGTAGTCTTTTCGACAGGCAAAGAAAATTTAATAATTTAAGAAGTATTTGAGAAGAATGTAATTCCCATTAAGGAAGATGCTAAGAATCAGTTAAGCTTCTTAATTTCTACTATCGGATCGCCCACTTGAGCGCCTTTTCTCTGCTTAAAATGAACTTTAATTTTTTTTTTTAAGAAGAACGAAAATAACGCTTCTTAAATCCTTCTTTAAGTAATTCTGTGCTGCATGTGTAATTCTGTACGTAACTCAGGTGTTGATAGGTTTGACATTAAGAAATATATTGAAATGTTATATTAAATTTAGGAAATGTTCCAGAAAGAGCTGCTGTGTTGAATTTATAGCGATTTATCTGATGTAAAGGTTCCTCGGTCTTTACAATCTTTTGCAATCCAATTAAAAAACCAAAACCATATCCAAGATCACACAATCAAGACTAATAATTACATTTCAATATTTACTGCTTGTCTCGAATAAATTTTTTCAATAGCAGCTAAAGTGTTCAATAAGTGATTTTATTGATCCATTCATCTGGCAAAAACACTTCAAACGATTTGACATTTTTTATAAATGTCCTCCAAGAATATCAATTTCGCAGCCAAGATGAACGACGAGCAGTACCCGCATACGTATCAGAGGCTTATTAAAAACACTTTTAACGTTTATTTCGTTACCAACAGGCATATTCAATCTACACACATGTGAGCCCCTAACATTCTCTTCTATTCATGAAGAGTTTTTTTTTTTTATTTTAGCTGCACGAGTTCAGCTGAAACAAAAATTGCAAGAAATAAAAATTGAAAACCTCCTTTTGCGAAACAATACAATATCGCACTTCAAAATGTCACCCCCAACACCAACAACCCTCTCTAAATGTGCATCTTTTTCAAACAGTGTTTCGCGTCGACTATGAATCATAACACGAATGTGTGTGCGATGCAAATGGAGGCCACTTAAGACAGAAGGACCTTTGTACTTGATGCGGATGAGGATACTCGCATAGAATCGTCGGCGTAGTAGTCCTAGCAACATATCAAGCAACACACTTGCTCTCTCACTCTTGCTGATGCTAATACTGCTGCTGTTGCTTAAGCTTGACGTAAACAAAAGTCGTTTAACACAACAGGACTCGAAGAGCATCCCATATCTTTGTCTTTGTTGTTGCTGCTATTCCATGCATACACACCGACACACGTAGTATAATAATGTTTAAAGGTCTTTTTCTTCTTTGTTTTTCATATTTTTCTTTTCGCTTTGTCTGGAAACATAAATTAAATTATTTGATTCTTGTTTTGTGTATGAAAAACTCTCTGACTTTGAGGGCACCACTTAAGGATGATGGGGTCTATTGCCTCTGCCATTCGGTAATTGTGGTTTGAGCTTTGTTTATGATGTTAGACTGGAAAAAGGGTTTTTATTTTTATTTCTTCATTTTTAAACATATACCTTCTTCTATATGCAAAGCAGAAGAATAAAAAGAAGCAAAAAACTCTGGCAGGGGCTGATGCTATAAATGTATAAGGACATAAGGGAGGTTCAGGAAGTGACTGGGTTTGATGATGTAGGCACATACCTAGCAATAGAACCGAAGTTGAGGCAATTTAATAACAAAAAAGTTGCTGCTTCTGAAGAAACTTTTCTATTCCGGGTATGAACCCTCAGTTTGAATGGGACCGTATGTAATTAAAGTTGAGATGATGTGTTTTTTTTTCTACAGTTTTATTTGTTTGCTGAAAATGGCTGGAATTTTCTTAATAAAAGACTCGGGGATCGTAATGGTTTTATCTTTATAATTTGAAGAAGAAAAAAATGCAGCCAAAATCTGAGAACATTGAACTTAAAATTAATGTTTTTGGGAAATTGTTCTTCATTTTATTAAATCGGGTCATATTTTCAAAAAAAAAAAAAAAAAAAAAAAAAGAGGACCGCATTGTTGATTATTTATAAAAGTCCTTTTTGCTGGCACGGACCCAAATAACCATATTATTTGTGTTTGTTTTATTTTTTTAGTTATATAACTTTTAGGAAATTTTTTTAAATTTAAGTAAAATATAAATTTAAGACTGTTTGAATCTGCTGGGCACCTTACAGTAAGCCAGTTTTGTTACACGGAAGCCAAGAAAAAGATTAAGACAGAATTATTAATTGAAGGTTTCGAAAGAACACTCTTTTTCTGATCCTATAATATACCTTCAGTTTATTTAGGAGAGTGTGTTGAATTTCGAGATTACTTTCAAAAAGACTTAGTACTTAACTACAAGCTCATTTGAGACAATTTGCAATTAACGCTCAACAGCTTCAATCCATCATGTAAGCCAAAATGGCATAATATCAGCTGAAATCTAAAATGACTTCAAATATAATTTTTCAAATTCTGGAGATAAACATCACTAGTTGCTTACATCTAACTCACATTCTTCTGTTATGGGGAGAAATTGAGGTCGCATTTATACCCAAATCTTGAAAATAATCCAAGATTAGCCCGATCTGGAAATATATTAACGAACAGATATTGGCACGAAACTTGTCTCTTTCTTATTGTTGCAAGGAAAAATAAGTCAAAACGGTCTTACACACCTGAATAGACTATTGAAATCGAATATTCTCTTATCTCAATCTCGCCTTCCGCGTGAACGCCGAACCAGAGAGTGGCTTCGAGTGGATGTAATGGCTCTTCACGCGCGGATTTTCAGCGCCCCAGAAACGATTGGCTAGATTAAGGATGGCTTGACAGTAATTCACACGCGAAGGATGATCTGCAGGCTGTAACTGATGCACTTTTTGCACTTTCTAAGGGAAGTTCTTTAACCAAAATTCACTGTAGGGTCCGTTTGGTGATGTCCAATTGCGTGGCCTGTCTTTTGATTGATGTTTCTTCGTTCACAGCGACATTGGCAGTCACAGCCTCGATATTCTCGACAGAACGACCAGTCCGCTAGCGCCCACGACCTGCATGGTCTCCTGTGGTCGATTACGAAATCGACGTCGAAATTCACGTTGCGATAATACCACCCACCAATTTTATTGGTCAAAAAAATCGACGCAATTATTCCTTCATTCTGCAGGGTATAGCGCTTCATTGCTTGTCTGTTTGTATACTGCAGCTGTCTAGTTCACAAATGTCAAATACATGATTGAGGTACGACGTCATTTGCAAAAATTATAACATCTTCCGATAAGGTGATTAATTTTGCGAAACCTTGTACAAGAGTCAAACCTATGCATTTCTAAAATTTTTACGCAAGATCTTACCTTCTATGTCATTATCATAACCAAAGTTCCTCAAGTAGGGTGAAATAATGGGTGGATTAATTAGCTTTGTTAGGGTTTTGGCAACATTATTGAGCACTTTAAATTCTTTAGTTATAACAAGACTATCGAAACGTGTATAACACCAGCTGTGCAAATGCGCAGAGCGCTGAACCCAAGGGGCACCATGGGCAAGCGTTAAAAAAGCCACTACTTCATAACCACTACCTACCTTCTTTTTTAAGTCCTATTTCTTTGTATAGCTCATACCAATATTTATATTCATTATATAACTAACAACTAATTCCGAATTTAAGGAAAGATACATATATATATAAACATAGGTATCTACTATTCCAAAAATAAGTCGATGTTTAATTTCCTATACACACCCATACTCTGACAGTAAAAAAAACTACATCACAAAATCTTTACAAAGTGCTCGATTTTGTTCGCTTAACAACAGATACCTACCTACTCGTATTTGCTATTTTTCTCTTTATCAAACCGTTGACGTTATAGTTACTACTCACTATGGCGTGTATGAGTGAAGGTATTTATTTTATTTATAACCCTCCCCTATGCAGTGTAACATAAAAACAAAATTTCAACAGCAAATACAAACAATTAACAGTTTACATGTTGATAACATGCGCCCGATGTCAGTTCTTCTATAATAAATCGAAGTCAGCAATGTTATTCAAACAGAAATTCTGAGGTACAAAATTACATTACATTACATTACATTACATTACATATTCCACTACTCCGTAGATAAATCTACGAAGTAGAGACACTGAAAGCACTGGTAACTCAGACCATCGGCTTATACAATACAACAGAGAGAGACATACAGAAAGAAAGAACAACAGAAGAAACACATGTCAACAGCACACGGTTTGTATTTGAACAGTCCCCCATCCAAGCACTAACCGCGCGCAACGATGCTTGATTTCGCTGATTGATGGGAAGCCATGCTTTCATCAGAGCCAAGGCCGTTGACGACTGGGGTACAAAATTCATACTCATTGACATAACAGCGCGCAAAATTAAAAGTTGCGTCTATGAATTTAAACTCTTCCGGTTGAAGTGTTTTTGTACTATGTTTTAGTTTGGCACTGGCCTCTCTTTGTGAGTAAAATTTTATCACTGTCTTGTCGTGTGGCTCGTGTGTGGAGATGAGATAAAGGGTTGAAATAATGAGTAATGATGATGCGATGAATAATGTTGAGGTTTATGTAGATATCGTTAATAAATGAATCTGTTTTATTCAATTTCTCCTTTTCTATATTTTTGTTCTTGTCAGTTATTGTTTACATTTAAACATTTAAAAAAGGGATTTTTTGAATAATCTAATTACTTTATTTGTCTATTGTTGTAAAAAAAAATTCAAAACAAAAGAGAGAACAATAAAATTTGCTATGCTCCTATTCCAGTAGTGTATATGTATAAGGTTATGATAATGGTTCAAACATGAAAGGAAAAGCGGCTGGTGTTCAGAACAAAATTAAGAGACATGAACCAAGGGCTTATTGGTTGTTGTTGGTTGTTAATGATTCAGCTTGCTGTTCGTTGGAAGCTGCTAAGTTTTATGACATTGCTCAATGCCTATAAAACTTTGTATCAGGTTCAACAATGCGTTGGGACATATATAAAAAAAATTTCGCTGGTTTGACCTTAAAACCCCTTGAAACCATATGGGAGTAGACTAAATGCTTTAAAACCAAAAAATTCTTAGGAGATATAATATGAAGCTCTTATTGCAATATCTGAGGCTGGAAACGTTTAAAATATAAACACTGCAGAGTCATTAGGAAGTAAAATTTTAGTTTCAAGTTTATATGTTGCATATTAATCTAGTTTGATATTTTAGAAAAAAGTAATATAACTAGTAAGTATTTAAAAAGTCTGTCTGTTGATTTATCTAACAGCGTTCTAGTTCTGGATGCTACTAAAAACTCTCCGGTGGAAATGCGATCAGAAGAACAATTCACTAACGTGTAATCAGCTGAAGCCATAGCTCTAAATCTAGAAATACCATCACAGTTTCCTCAAATAACGTAGTTTTTCGAAACTAAAATTAATAAAAAACTACTTCAGGACTCCAATGACTCAAGAAAGATAAGTTGACTTGTCAATCATGGCTATAGAGAAAGAGCTTGTCAAGTCATTAGATCATGATGATCTGGTAACTGAGTTTGCTAAAACAGAAGTCAGAAAAGTTAATCTATTGCAGTAAATTCGGTTTCATTTATTTTAATTAATATAATAATTTAATTATTATTTCCTACACTGAATAAATATGTAAATATGAATGTAAAACTTTTAATTCAACAATAATTAATGAGTTAATTATTTACTTGTATGTTGTTATGTTTTTGAATTAGTTTTTAAATACTTTTTACTTCTAAAAATATATTTTTTTTTCAGTTCCTAAATTTTTGTGATATATTTTTTAACTTTAGTTTACAATTATTTTTATATTCTTTAGTTACTATCATTTTGGTGATATATTATATATTTTTAATTTTTTAGTTTTTAATAAAAACCATATTTATTTTAATTAGATAAATATATTATCTGGGAACAGGCCTCTTGGGGTTACCTCGTTAAAAAAACACATTGCAAAGGGTACCCTTTGGGTAATGAGGAAATGACTTCTTCCGCCAATCACCACAAATGAGGGGCGCCACTGATGAAGCTTGCGCAGGGCTCTAATTTAGTTCGGACAGGTCCTATTCATGAGACAATTCATAATTCATAAGGACAATTATTTGGCAGGTTCTCAAAGGTAAAGAACTTCAATTTCTTCAACGGAATCACCTTAAATCCTTGAAAAGGTTTCAGACTATATTCTGACCTGAAAAGGTCAAAACAGTATTGGCGAACCCAATTCTTTCGTCATTTCCTAGATTTATTTATTTAATATTTAATATTTAATATGAATCCAAAAGCCAAAAATGTAAAAAAAAGATGCATTTTTTGATTTGTGAAATTGGCATAGATTCGATGCCATGAATATCATAACCTTGTATTTCGAAGTTCTTATTACGAAACGAACTATGTCAATTAATGAAATAGAACTTCCAACGGACATCTCGATGGTCTAATGTAAAATACAGCTATGGAACTCATACATACGAATTCCATCCAAAGAAAATTCATTCAAAATCAAATTGTTCTTATTTCTCCTATTTAGAAAGATCATCAGGAAAACCAGAGTTTTAATTTATTCAATCAGTATAGTTAGATACGTTCCTCCATATCGTCCCACAATGTCCACAGAATGGTTGAAACTTCCCACATTAATTCTGCTTCGACTCATCAACACATGAGTGTGTCATATATCCTTCAGCTTGCCATGAATAATTTTAATTTTCGCCTGACCTAGTGTCCCCTTTTATTTTCAGATTTCCACATCAAAAATTCCATGATCTCATCTTTCGGACTCATACTACCGAATTGGGCAGGTGAAACGAAAATTATCTCCACACTTCTCGCATCAGTTGAGTTGGTACTCAGTCATATTAAACATCATGATGTGATGACGTACCTCACTTAAAGCAATAGCAACAACACCGGAATCGACTTTCGGTCCTTCCTTCTTCATAAATTAAAAATTCAATCAAAATAATCGACTTTCACAGTACATTTACGAGTATGTACCACATACAGACTTTTCATCAAGGATCTCCCATTCAAAAACAAAAACAAGGATTTTTTGTAAAAAAAAAAAAAAAACAAAAACTCTTGTCCGTTCTGTTGGATTTCTGTATTTTTTTTTTGGTCTCAAACAAGAGCAATCCATTCAATTGAGTTTGTTTCTGTGATCCTTTTCTCTGACTTTGATGAAAGAACACAACACACATAGAAACATGCAGCCCGAGAAAGTTTAAGTGCTGCTTAAAATTGCCTAGACAAGGACATTCGAGGCAAGACCTCCTTGTGACGTTTGGAACTTGTTTCACTTAAAAGTAACAAAAAGAAAAAACAATTCTAGGATGCAATACAAAAAGAAAAAATATCAAAAGCTTTCTTGTTCGTTTCGCCGAAACACGAGAAAAACTTCTTCAATTTGTTGAAAAGTCCTGGCAATTTGTTTTTAAATTTCTTCCTTCATTTCTCGTTCTTCGCTTTCTCTTCTCTTTGTCAAACTAAAACTGTCAATTGTGTGTGTTTGTGTGTGTGTGTGTGCGAGTTGCGAGGACCTTCTCCTATACTTCGCCCTATTTTATAGTTGCTATTCTGAGTCTTATTTGCTGAATCACAGACAATGAATAACTTGAATGGATTCTCCTCAGAACCTAATGTTTCTATACCGAAATAACGGTTTCCCTTAGACATTTTTTTTTGCTGGAGTTTTGTTCTATTTGTTACATTTAAGGGCTTGACTTGGGTTTTATTTTTGGGAGTTTCTCGGGGAAATTGTTTGTATTTACCTTTGTTGTATAGAGTAGTTTGTTTTAGGAAACATTTCTAGGGTGTACTTTCTTCATTAACTTTGACATTTCTTTGGAGAATGAAACTGATGATGATGATGATGACGACTGACGTTGACAATGTCGGAAGATAGCCCCAGTTCAAAAAGGATATATACTTTTGTGTTATGAAACAATACCAAGAGTTGCTCTAGTGACTTAAAGTTAATGTTTTTCTTTGGAAAGTATTTTTTCTTCTCTCCAGATTACAGATAGGGTAGTTAAGTTTTTGAAGAAGTTTTTGATAGGATTTTTTTCCAGAAAAAACTTAATGAATTTTTTAGTATGAATTGCAGTAAAGGACTTCCTAAAAGGTTTACCTACCTTCTTTCTGTTGGAGAGAACAAAACTAATTGGTTGGTTAAATATTTATATTTTTGTTTGAAAGCTATAGAAAAAATAAATAAATTTAATTTCTGACTAGCAGTTGTTTTTGTTTAGTTCCATTTTTTAAACTTGTTGTTATACAAGGACTCTTCCTTTATTTATAGAATTTATACCAGCTCTTCTAAAGATCTTCAAAAAATTCTAAAACGTAGCTAAGAATTTGAAGCATCCAAGTCTCGGGGTCAACAGTAAATGCAGAAAAAGCTATAATTATGAATATTTGGGACATAAAAGATTTGGTAAGGAATCTGGATTTAAAAAGGCTTGAGATTACAACTAGTGTGCTCTGCTTAGTCTTAGGTATTAAGAATATAGTTTCATTAAAGATACCCAGTCAACTACCATACAGAATGGAAATATGATTCATATTCGATATGTTCTGCAGAGCATTTACAGAAACAAAGGGGTGTATTTTTAGAACATGAGTAGGTACTTACTCACCCCTAACAATCTTGGTTTAAAATAAAAGTCTGTATTACGTTTGTAATAAGTGTTTCTAAACACAATTGATGAAGAACAGGTAACTTTTTTGATGCTTCTTGACTTTTCTAAAGCGGTGGCATAGTCAACCACTCAAAGTTGTGTTCAAACTTTTTTGGTCCTACAAATTCTCTTCAAATGCAGTCAAACTGGTATCCTTATATTTAACAGCAAGCGATTGAATTTAATAAAGCTTTTTATAACTAGCAAGTGGAGTTCCACAGGGATCAATTTTTGGACCACTATTATTTTCGGTGTACATAAATAAAATTCCTTCAGTTACCCAGCACTGCTCCATCCGCGTGTATGCAGATCATGTTTATATGTTTTCACGTTTATAGAAATCTGCTTAAATGAAGACTTATTAAAGTTCGTACAGTGTTCACAAAATTCAATCCAATAAAGTTTAAGTGCCTAATACTCGTAGTATCCAAAAATATTCTTGACCTTTCCTACTGTCCTCCAATAAACTCCTAAAAACTTATCATGAAAGCATGTGATGACTCTCCAAAGGTCAGTTGCTTGTAAATTCAATTCGACAGTGGAATTCAATGCCTCGAAACATAAGAACAATAAATAGCACTAGCTATTCTAATTAAAAAGAACTTAAACTATATTTCAAAAAAAACGAACTAATTTTGTAATTTTGCTTTAATTTGTAACTATTCAACTAAATTTTTAACGTAACATTGATAAAGTAACTTTTAAATAAAATATTTTATTTAACTTTTACTAAATTATAAAATATTGTATCCTACTGCGTAAGTTTTTTAATTTAATAATTTCTAAATACTAAACTACTAAGATAATCTGAGAATGGCCTTTTTTTAACTTGGGGAAAATTATATTAAAAAAAAAACTTTTATTGCAATTTCATGGGGATTCCTCTCTCGGTCAGAGACCAATCGACTATCGAGGCTGACTTTATTTTTTGATTATTTTGCGTGCACTTGAGGGATTGTGACTACTTTAAAAATGTTAAGACACAATCTGAGCGTTATAAAAAGATAGAGAAGATTTAAAAGAGATACTGATGTGATGTACATTGGTTTTGAACATCTTAATTGGAGAGAAATAAAATGCACGACTGGGACGCACGAACTTGCTCCTATGTAAAAGACTAAGAATTTCAAAAATAAATGATATTAGAGAAACTGTTCATAAGCATAACATTCATTTTTAAATGATTAAAAAAAACTTCTTTAGTAGTTAAAGGTAAGATTTATGCAAGAACAAAAATTATAAGTCTTTGTAGTGGTTTCTTAAAAAATAATGTTTTATATAAGAAAATTTTAAAACATTTTTAAGAAAAAATATTGGTACGCCAATTTGAAGTTTTTATTATTGTATGAATAAAAATTAAATTTACAAAAAAAGTATTGTGCCGTTTTCGAGATATTGAATTTTCAAAAAACAAAAAATTGATTTTTTTTTTCAAAATTCAAAAAAAAATATTTTTCTTAAAGTTTTGAAATGCATTGTTTTTTAAACTTTTTAGAAGCTTCTCTCTACTAAATTTCATTAAAATCCGTTGTGATAATAATGAGAAATTCAAAATTTAAAAAAATCGTTCTATGGTAGGTACAGTCAGTAATATCTTGTTTTCATTTTTTTTTATTAAATTACAGATACTGAAAAATAATAGAAAGATAAAAAATTTAAGCAAAATTCTCGGAACCGTTTTCGAGAAAAATACGATTTTCGAAAACCATTTTTTAACATTTGTATGGAGGGTACCGTTATTTTTAGGTAAAATGAATTTTTTTTCTCATATAAGTTGTAGATTATTTTTCCAAACTTTTATTTATCAAGTTTTGAAAAAATTGATCATGTGGTTTTCGAAATATTGAGTTTTCAAAAAAAAATTTTGAAAGTTTTTTAAAAACCAAAAAAAAAAAATTTTGGAAAATTTGAATACACAATAATATTCAAACTGCTGGGAAGCTTTAGCATAAAAAAATGATCAAAATCGGTTGTACCGTTTTTGAGAAAATCAAAAACAAACAAAATGGTCCCAAGGAGGGTACCAAAACTACTCATTTTTTGGAAAATTTTCTTCAACCATTAGCTAGCTTTTTGGTCTTAAAAAATCAAATCAAAAAACATCCGGGGGTAAAAAATTATATCTACTAAGTTTGAAGAAAATCGGCCGAGCCGTTTAACTGTAATCGAACATACAGACAGACATACAGACAGACAGATAGACAGACAGAATTACCAGACCCACTTTTTTCGTCTTCGCTATTATTAAAATGTCAACTTTGATCAAAATCTCGAGTTCGATTTTCATTACGAATGCATAACATGCCTTATAGCACCTATAAGTCGCAAGTAAAAATTCATTAAAATCTGTGGTATCGATACTGAGAAATTCAATATTTGAAAACATGGTTGGTACAGTCAGTAATTTCTTATTTTAAAAATTTGTTCTATTGAATTACAGATCGTTAAAATTAATCAAAAGAAAAAAAAAATTACTAAAATTATAGGAGGTGTTTTAAAAAAAAAAATACGATTTTGGAAAACCATGTTTTTAACATTTGGTTGGTGGGTACCGTTAGTTTTACATAGGATAACCATTTTTTCTCACATCTTGTAGAGTGTATTAAAAAACTTGTAATTCAATTTAGAAAAAAAAAATCGAGCATTGAGTATTGAGTTTAGGAAAAAATTATTTTTTTTTTAAATCCAAACAATTTTTTTTGGAAAATTTTAATATAATAACACTATCCAAATTGTTGAAGAGCCTCAGCATATAAAACTATCAAAATCGGTTGTACAGTTTTTTTGAAAATGATATCTACCAAGATTACAGAATCGCCCGAACCGTTTGGGCTGTAGTCGATAGACAGAAGGACTTTTGAAACCCACTTTTTTCGTCTTCGCAATCACCGCAATGTCAACTTTGATCAAAATCTTGAGTTCAATTTTTTTACGAATGCATAACTTGGCTTATAGTCCCTATAAATCGGAACTAAACATTTTGTAATTAAAATATTACTTACTGTATCTACCATAGAATCATCGTTACTAATTTTGAATTTCTCATTATTGACATAATGTATTTCAATGAATCTTTTTTGATAGAAACTTCTTAAAAGTTGGAAAAAATATTTTGTGTATTTAAAAAAAAAAAATCATTTCTTATCGATATTATTTTTGAAATATAATACATTTTTTTAAAAGTCACTACGACTTATAATTTTAATTGTTGTATAAGCTAATAATTGCACATTCTGTTCTTAGCTCCAACTGGATTTATTGTAGTCATTTGAAAAAATTTAATTTTACGGTTATGAACATTTTTCTCTGGCAACATCCATTTTTAAAATGTTTAGTCTTTTGCATAAGAGCAAGTTCATTGTGGAAGCCAAAAATCATAAATCCAAATAGAATGGGCTCAAGATCAAGTATGAAAATGAACAGATTATCCTTGTCTGCTTTTTTTCTAAGCAAAAGAGGATAAACTTCCATTTACTGAGTAAATTAGATTGATTTTATTAAATTTATCATTGAAATATTCAATAAATACAAACTATACAAAAATCTTTATAGCAAAATGCCGTCTTCCAGATTGACAACAACAATATTTTCTGTTACATACATATTTGCAAAAAGTTTGCCTTGCATTTGAAACATAACATAACTTTTAACAAATTATTTAAAAAAAATACTTGAAATATTTTGAATTTGTGAATTATGTAGTACAAACATTACAGGTATTAATACTCGTATATATTTATTTTCAAAAATCATAATTAAATATTTGATCCCTTTACTTCAATAAAATTTTGCAGTACTCATATATTTTTGGAACACCAATCTCATTAAACTTCATAAGCACTTGCTCCTCCGATAAGAAATAACATCTCTGAGATTTGGAAAGATTCCGAAGAAATTAATGACATCCACCCGTTCCATATAGTTGCATATACTGCAGACCAATTGTACATCAAGTCTGCGTATAGATTAATGTTCAAGTTGAGCAATTACCTTTGAATTCTGACCATTGTGGTAATCATGTGTACGCTATTTGTATTTAGAAAATAATTTTATTCCCAATTTATTGTGATTGGACCTGTTGCGGATTGATCTGTAAAACAGATGCTTCTGCTTTATGTTCTGCTCTACTTTGCTCGTCTACTTTTACTACTCGTTATATTTTCAACGTGATTGCTCAAACTTATATCACATCCTCAGACTATTTCCCACAAAATCTCCATACCAACGTTTAGAAATGCTATTCCTTATCATGAACAATTTTTTATGTTCTCTATTCGACCCATAATTACTACATCTATTTCCATTTAATGCCAATACCTAAGCTCCATTAAGTATCTTAAAAATAGAACCGCAAAAAATTTAACGAAAAAGTTCATTGGTGTTCTCAGAATCCTTGAATTCAACCTAAACAAAAAATATCAATAACTTAAGAACCTAAAATTGCCTATAATTTGATCTCGTTACAGTAATTCCCAACATTTTGAATAATTTATTCCTAATTTTGCAAAATTACGCACGCCAAACTATAAATAGACTGAGCAAAGTAGGGAAATATGTGACGCATGTTTGATTGCCAGAATAACAGGAATAGAATCAAATTGCGAATTCCACGTTGATTCCTTGATGTTTATTTAATTTTGCAAGGCACCCAATTATCGGAGTACACACACGCTCATTTTACTAAATTCATTTTTATATCTTTCTTCTACCTATCAACTGTAATAACCAATCATCCGGTAGCTCCTCGCTCCGCATATCAATTATTCAACCATTGTCAATATGGTATGTGTAAATATTGACATAATAACAACAGAAGACACAATGGAAAAAAAAGAAACAAAAACACAAGACAACAATAAACGTTCAGCAGAAGAAAACACAATAATAAAGAAAAAAGGTTCCACATACGCCACAGTGGCCCACTACGATGTCAATGGACAGATCGACACATCACTGTCTTCGTCGTCGTCGATATCAAAGTGTTCACTGCTAATAGTATTAGGAGACAAGGCACGTCCGTCCAGGAATGGAAAACATCATATTGCAGTCACATACACACACACACACACACTCACACTCTGAACCATTCACTGAGGCGCGCTTGTTTTGTGTCAAAATTGATTGATTTAATATGAAAATTAGTATGCGAATGTCAATTACTGGGGCGTGAGTAAGTTAGTCAGCGAGTGAGTGAGTGAGCAGGCATAGTTCAGACTTCAAAGTATCTCATACATAATGCGTCTACTGAACCGAACCGACCGACATCACCCGAAACATGAGTGAAGTTGACTGTTTCAATGTTTGCACTGAATTTTCAGATTGAGCAATTATTCGCAACGATTATTGTTCGCCATGTACACAGGCCGGAATTATTGCGAAATTATGTTCATCGTTGGGCATATCACACCTGACTGTCGAACCGACAATATGCGGTTGGCCCAGAGGCTCAGAGGAAGAGGAAAACCATTCCGTTGTTTATTTTATAAAATGGAAGAAAGTCAATATTATCGAAGTATAAAGGACCAAGTGAACCAGAAAGTAATGGCCACCAAGCCCCAGAGAGACGTGGTAGTCCTCCTCGGTGTCCTCGTTGTCCTTGCTGTGACTTATGATTTATTTTCGAAGAGAAGGATAGAGCAGGAAAGGCGAAGGTCCCCCCAATTTGCATGACGTTTCACATTATAAATCAGTCATGGTTCAGGATATGGGCGTAGCTAATTTAAGACTTTTTTAATTAAGATCCACTTTATGTATTTTGGTTTTTATATTTATTTATTTATTCACGCACAACAATTAGAAAGTCATCGGAGTGAATATTGGAAAAAGAATTGATTTCTGTTTATTACTTTTGGGTTAGTGGAGAGATGGAGAAGGGGAAGGTATTAAGAATCAAACCAACGCCATTTGCCTTACTTTTTGAAACAAGTAATTAATGTAAGTTGGAGGTATTAATTGGAAAAATATCCAACTAATTGAATGACAATCCAAAACTTCGGAGGCTAATTCTTTTAATTTAAGGACATGACAAGTTGAGCGGAGAAGAAAATGAGGCATTTGGCAGGGTTAGAATGATTAATTTGTATTGTGAACAAAATTGCCGATAAGGGATATATGTAATTAAAATCACATTCAGTGATTGATTAATATTGATGGAAGTTCAGAAACACAGGAATACTGTAAGAAGGGGGTAAAGATCATTATTCTATTTCACACACTTAAAGTTACCATTCAATTATTTCGTTAGATACTTGGTTGAGATACTTGAAAACTTCGGACTGAACTATAATATGAAGTTATCAAACTACTGTCTAGCTTTCCAATTTACAGTTTGCTATTTAAACGCATCCGCAGTGATATTTTCAAGTAATATCAATTAGAGTCACGTAAAATATTTAAATATTGTTTTTAAAACAAAATAATGTAAAATGTTTCAAAATAAGGGATTGGTTAGATTTCGTACAGAAAACTTAAATGGAAAATAGATAAACTTGGGGCTTAAGAACTCGTCTGAGAATCAAGGCGTTGTAATGTAGAACTATCAACTGTGTCCTTATTATCTGGAAAAATGGATAGAACCGACAATTTTTTGCCGAGTTAAAAGAGATGAGATGCTTTCTTTTTTTAAGATGATACGGTTCAGATTTGCAACTAGACATCTAATGCAGAAGTTTGACTCAATTACCACTACCCGAAAGAGTTTCTACGGTAAATGTTGAGTTTTATCAAAATTCTAGGAGCAGTTTCCAGGAAAAATAATATTTTCGAAAGAGATTTCTTATAGTTTATATGTTGGGAATATCTGCTGTTTTTTTTTTAAATAAAATAGAGTATTAAAAAGAATTTAAAACAATTTGTTGACAAGTTTCAAAATAATCGAACATGTGATTTTTGAAATATATATTGAAATTTGAAGAGAAAAAAAAATGAAAATTTGAATACGCAATACAATTCAATCTTGAAGTTGATCATAATCAGTTGTCAGAGCCATAAAAAAAACATCGACCAATATTTGTGTCTTAGAAAAGTACAACAGCATCTAAGATATTAGCCCACTGCCATATTTGGGCTAGGTGTACTTTGGAGCTGAGGGTTCTACGGTTCTACTTGGAATTTCAATTGAAAAAAGTCAACCACTCCATTTAAACAATAGTAGTTTTCTAATTTTATTTATCTTGGTTGTAATAACCTGCTGCGGCATTTTTGCGAAAATGGAAAACCAAAAAAGGGTTCTATGGGAGCTACCATCACCACGGAAGATTTTAGACCTGTGATTCTTCACGTTTTTAATATGTAAGCTGAATTATAAGAATTCTATGAAATTCCCTTTGTTTAGCTCATTGACAAACGTTTTTTTTTTTAGCGTGGAAATCCGCTCCGAATCATACGCTTCAAGAAAGTTGTATGATTTAAATACAGTAGCGACCCAATGGGACCAATCTTCTTTTACAATGCTTTTGATCCTTGCAAGGTCTTGATATACATAAATCTGCTGGCTCGTATAGTATTTCCGCCACTGTTCTGAAGAGATATTCGCTTCATAAGTTGCTCCGATGGGTTTAACGATAAGCGAGAAAGTCTTCAAGATTTAATGTGGTATCACAATGGACGAACTTGTTATCTGAGTGTGTTGGTTCTCCTGCTGACAGCTTCGTCAATCTAACATAACCTTCTTCGATATGTTTAGAACCACTTTTAAAATCGTTCAATGTACGAAGTACTGGATGGATTAAAGTCTAATTTATACCACATAATATGTACATATATCATATACATAATGATGGTATGCCTCAGGGTTCCGTTTTGTTTCCGACCATCTTTCTAGTTTTCATTAATGCTATTCTTTCTGAAACTTCTTAAATTAAATAAATTATTTTGCTGACAAAAGTACTCAAAGTTTTTCATATACCTCTGAAGAGTCACACCAATTTCCTTCGCTGTAGAACTCCAAAGGTTCATTAAATTCTGATCTTGAAATTATTTTCAAATGAAGAATAAGAAACTGCGGTAGAATTAAATGCTTCCAAGACTGAATGCTTTCCCTTTTTGCAAAACCTCCTTCTCTGTACAATTCGCCGCCTGAGTACTTAAATGGCCCATATCCAAAAAAAATTATTCCCCAGAAAACGAATTTTAAGGTTTGAAAAATAATTTCTTTACTTTCTCCTTGCGAAATATGATGTTTGAATTTTTAAATACATCTTTTGAAAATATCTTTGATGTTATTTGAACACAAGAAGTCAAAAACTGTAACGGTTATTTTTTTAAAAAATAAAAGTATGAAAAAAGTAAGAAATGGGTATATGACCCTCTCCCATACGAATGCGAAATCGATGAAAACCAAATTGAAAATTTCCTATGGACTATAGGACTTTTGTACAGTGGACATTCGAAAATCAACAAAAGCAAAAATAGTAAAAAAAATCAACATTTCTAGCATTATCAATTTTTATAATTTTACTTTGAGTGATAAAAGCATAAAACAAAAAGCAATATTAATTTTGTGGCTAAGATACCTTCATCTATACCACATTGGATTACTCTTAAGTCTATATGAAACGTATGAAAATGATAAAGTATTTTAACACTTAATTATGAAAAATACTGAACATGAACTTTGGTCCATAAAATTTCGTAGAAAAATACATTCTATTTTATTCGGAATTGGTTTTAAAAATACTTCAACATTCGTTAGAGTAAGTTTTGGTTTTTTTTTCCCACTTTTTTATTAATTAGTTTTTTTTTTTTGAATTTTATGTTTTATTCATTTTAGTAAAAAAAAAATAAAAATACAATGGGGCATTTAAGCACTAAGCGTTTGTTTTTCAGGCTTTTATACAAAAATTGCCACACCTAGTACCCATTTTGGATATACGGAAAATAAGCATGGAAAGAACCTAAAAATGTGTGGTATATAGAGCAAAAGTGCTTTCTGTAACTTCGTTAATAATGAAAATAGATCAACGGGGATAGCGCCAAACGATAGAGAATTATTCGAATTAGTATAACTGCATCTTTAACTCAGTTTCCCGAAAAAGTGGTCTGTAGGGCATTTAAGTACTCAGTCGGCGAATTGTCCATGAGTGGGAAATGCATCACAGAAACTGACAAACTTTCAATCCGCAGAAGATGTGTGTGCGGACATGTACTCGTATCTGATTTCGCTATGAATTTTCATGAAGTGACTGTTTCCTTCGTCTTGGTGCCTTTAATATTATCGGGCGTATTAACATCTTAGAAACATTTAGGTCTGTACTTACTTTATAGTGACTTTATCAACAGTCCTCTTGTGAAATAGCTAGTTGTATTCCTCCCCTTAATAATTTAAATAATTTAACCCTTAAATGATTTTAGGAATACTAATAAATCTACTCTCGAACCTTATTTCGGACGCGCTTTTAACTACAGATAAATATTTTCTTTAGTCACACTACACGAATGTGAAATGCTCTACCTCTCTGTTTTTTCCTCTCAGTGTGGTTAGCAAAAATGTATCGACAGTTTCTTTTTCCTTATTATCAGAAAAGGCTGCTTTTGATAATGTTGATAGAAATGATTTTTTCTACTAACTAATCGACTTGGGGAATATCTTTGAAGATGATCGCCATTGTAAAGTCTCTTTGTTAGAATACTTCTGCTGCAGTTAGAGATGGTACGGATTTATCGGATTACTTTCGATAGGGTTTTGTACTAAGTTTCCTTCTTATCGTCCTCTTTTTAACTAATCAATATGCTGTCTATTGGTTTAAGAAAAATTTGGAGAATTTTGCCTCTGATAACTCCAAGCGGAATGTTGACTCTTTCCTCAAGTTAGTTATGAAGGGTTGATCTTTGCTTGACCAGCTCGTCCGTACTTTCATTTCCATCAATGCCACAATGACCCTGAACCCAGATAATAGTAACATTGTGGTTACTATTTAGGCATTTCTAGACCAATTTGGAGCATGAGGTTCCAGAATTAATGGCTTTTACAGTTGCCTGACTGTCTGTGATAATAGCCGTATTCCGATTATGGTGGATTGGATCTTGTTTGAGTACCTTTCATGCTTCCCTGATAGCTTAAACAACCTAGATATATGCAAAGTCACAGAAAAGATTCCTGAACCAACACCACATTCCATCTTTGAGCCATAAGTGTCTTTTGTCACGACCTCATCATACCAGTCCTTTATTGATGGGAACATAACCCTTAAATCTTTGCTTTACTTTTAGAGGTGCAGTAGTCAGTGGGAGTTGAAAAGATCTCTATTAGAATAAACTCCGCAATATTGCTGTGGCCATAAGGTTTGGCAATCTAAGAGTTCGATTCTTTTAGTGTTATAGCACTGCAAGATATTAGATACTAAATCTGGAAATCAAATAGTAAAAGCTACAAAAAAAAAACACGTAAGGCATCATTTGCGCACGATCTTAGAGCCCTTTTGTTGCCAACGCAAGCAGTTCTTTGTACCTTCTTCAGCTTATCGATGGTATATGCATTGGTAACCGTGAGCCACCATACAATTGAACCATACGGGAGGATCGGTGTCACTACGGGCGTGTATGTCCACAATATCATCTTAGATTGAAGACCCCACTTCTTACCAAATGTTTCATTACAGGCGTAGAAACCTATGCAGATCTTCTTAAAACTTTCTTCAATATTCAGTTTCTAGTTCAACTTAGGGTCTAGAATAACACGTTGATATCTTGCACTGGAAGAAGGTAAAAGTGCGTGGCCGTTGATTCGGAGTAAAGCGAAGGGCTGTATCATAGTTTTGGTAGTAAATAGCATCAGTTAAGTTTGGCTTTGATTAACACCTAGCGCATAACTCGTGACCCTGTCACTATCTTTCCTTAAAGCCATTTCTATTTTTTCAATTTATATGGGGGTGAACTTTTCAGACACTAGTATTGCCAAGTTATCTGCATACGCAACCGCCTTAACGTCACATCTATCCATTTTAACGAGAATTTCATTCACGACTAGAAGTCATAGAAGAGGAGAAAGAACTCCACCCTGGGGTATTCCTCTACTAACGTACCTGGTAAAGTTGATATTGCTTAACGTACCAAGAATCCTTCTGTCTCTGAGCATGAATATAAACTACTCTTTGATGTATTCTCCTACACCAAAATCGATGAGTGATTCCAGAATGGACTTGGTAAAGACATTGTAGAATATTTTTCTCAATTGTTTGCACTACCTCATGAAGGGCTGTTTCTATGAACTTATCTTTAAAGATAACCTTTCTAACCCCTCCCTTTTTTCCTAATGCTCACTCTGATATATTAAGGGTATATACAAAAAAGCTTTGAGTGTGTGCTAATTATAAAAAAAAATCTTTCAAGAGGACATCGGTTAAGAATGTCGCACAAGAAAAGTCAGACTTATTGGCCGCAAATCATTCGCGGATTCATGGCAGCGCCTGCTGACTTTCAGGATACAAACTACTCTTACTTGTCACCAGGACTCGATTACATAGTTTAAAAACAGGCATCAATTGAAAATTATTACCATCCATGGCACTTCGACATCTTTATATGCATAACTGGCAGTATACCATCCACACCCAATTGTAATTGTGTTTTCATGATTAATGTAATTAAATCATATTGCTAAGCTTAATTTTGAATTAAGTTTTTAACCTGACAGCAACTTAAATTCTGGATAACATTTTTACCCCACTACACTATGTTGTCTTTTATCTAAAGGGTATTCATACGAGTATCACTCGTAAGTGATGTGAAATATGAATACGTTCCACAATCTCGGCGAAAGTTATGTACTTTTGCTTATTCAAAAAGATTTTACAAAGTGGATAATTTCTCGACGAAGTTTTTGGATTGGAAATTTAGAGTTTCAATCTTATTCCGTACCAGGCAAAATCTGATGGTTTCCACCTGAACTGTTAAGAGCTTTTATCGAAAATTAAAGTTGTTGAAGGTCAACAAAAAAAAAATGCCCCTTTTATTATTATTTTAGATTTCGCCGAAATCACTTAAATCAGATTAACACTGTTCTTCAAAAGTCCTCTTCGACAAGCCCCCACGCACCAGCGTCAGCTTTTCCTCTTTAAACCCTTTTAGAATTTTCGATCGATCAATTAAATTCAATCCACTGTTGCATACCATATGTATGCAAAAAACGAAATCTACTTCAATCTACTTTATCTCAAAAGTATGTAGGTAGGTAAATAGTAAAAAACTTTTTGGTTCTCTCTTGGATTTTTTCTGAATAAAAATAAAAATTCAAAACTATAGGAACACGGCGATGAGATGATGACGAGCGATAGTCGCCGTCGACGCCAACAGACGGTTGCTTTCTTGTTCAAAGGGGGAGCGAGTGTCCGTCCGTGGCACGATATTCAATGCTTATATTTATGGCAAAATATTTAGCAAAAAATTGAAACAAAATGTAAAGTTTTAAAACAAAAACTCAAAAAATTCAAAAAAAAAAAAAAACAAAACTTCTTCAAATGGGCCAAGGGAAAAGTGGTGGTGGCAGAAACTTTGTTTTTATTTTCGAAAATGTCTGCAGGAGAAATTGCATTTTCGTGCGGCACTTGTTGTGAATGAAGGCTCTTCCACAATGATGGGCTGGCTGTGTGTTTAATTCGGTTTTGTTATTTTTTTTTTTTTCATTCGAGATGAACTTTATTTTTTTGTGGTTTGGTCAAGTAGTGTATTTGAAGTGAATTGTGGAGGGAAAACTTTATTTGCATCTGATATTTTTGAATTTTCTTTTTCTTTTTTGGGGGGAAAGAAAACTTTTTGTTTTTCATTGAAAAACGGTGAAGGATTTTTCAAGAAAATTTCATGATGAGTTTAGAATTACTATTTTTATTTTCACGAAGTTGCTGATGTAAAATGAGCAATTAAATAATTGAAACTTTCTATTGTTATTCCAGTTGGAATGGAATTGTGAATGAAATTGTTTCGGACATTCTCTCCATGAAGATGATTATTCGGATGAATGTTTCGAGCATTTAAATTCTATTTCACTTCACTTCAAAAATAATGCAAATTTGTTTGTGAATTTTGGGAAGACTCCAGCCATTCCAAATCGACTCGTTCAGATTGATTTTTGAATTGGCATTCACCAAGAAATAGGCCAACAATTCACTCTTGGATTGTCTGTAATTCCCTGGAAGGTATTGAATTTCAGCAAATCATCTCTTCTTTTTACCAGCTGTCTGGTTGCTCTCCGATGAAAATCACCTTTCGCCTATTCTAAGGTAGGCGCAGAAGTATGCATGTACGGAGATACGTATCTCAAGGATACGTGAGTATTTTATCAGAAATTGATTGGATGTTTGATTTTAGGTATTTATGTAGAGTTACTATTTTTTGATGGTTCAGTAACAGATCGAAGCCCAACATGGATACCTTGATTAACTACTATCCAGGCTCGGAATGGGAAGCTACTAAATTGGGAGATATTGCAAATGAATGACCGCAGCTTAGGTTGTTTTCAGACACCAATATTTGTATGATGTTTCCATGCATACCAAGTTCCATCGTTAGTCTAACGAATTGTGGATGAAGAGAGACAGATGTGCGTTTGGGGATTTTTTTTTGTTAATTCGAAATGGAATACTCTAAGGGAAATATCAGTGAAAATGCATTTAAAATAGATACCACGTTGGTTTAACGTTTATCTGATGTAGTGAATGTGGATGAAGAGCTACAAATTATTCAGTTCCCTTGGGTAAGTAGAGGGGTTATTTGGTTTTGTTTGAAAAGACTAAAGATATTTGAATAGCAATGACTTTTGAAGTGATGCAATAGAATAGAAGTTTTGAAATTATGTTTTAAGGAAATGGAAGTATGGCTGGAAATTATGGTTTAGAATTTCCCTTGGCAGTGTGTTATGAGAGAAATATGAATTTCCTTTTCGATTTGAATAGAATAATTAGTCAGAATGAAAACATAGTAGTATTGCTCTTCATCTTTTTAACAGCACCATAAAAGAAATAAAGGAATTTATCGTTTTAATTGGTGTAGAGATAAGTTTGATTACGTTAAATGATAGTCCCATATAATAAGTAAGGCTTTTTTTTTTTAAGATCAAACGTAATGATACCTAAATAAATAAATTTGGAGGAGCAACAGCTCGAAAAGGACTACAAACTCACAGTCATTCCTGTGTGTGTTACCAGGAATGGAGGGGACTTGTAATTTTCAGCCGATTCTCTATGGTAAGCAGCACTTTCCATGACAAGAGATACTATTACAAGATTTGTCAGGTAGGTTGGTAGGTAGAAATGACGAACATTGGCAGTAGCGCTGAATTGCGCCATTTCGATACCATAACTCGTGGATGGAATTTATATGGTAAATGGTGGACATTCTCACAGAGTGATGCAGTTTGGAAAAAGTTCAAAAATATGAAAAGATCTATTAGGTTTTGATGTCTCTTATTGTGTGTTTTCTTTTGCGCAATCATCCGGAAATTGGATCACTCAACCTGACCACCACATACTCATCCGACATCATCTACACTTTTCCAAGCAGCTTGTTGAGTGGTACTGAAACATTAGCCAATCCGATTGAATGATAATCCAGCCCGCCGTCTCGCAAACCAACATCAAAGCCCACAGTCCGCTAGATCAGAATCTAAGGATTCAAACAGATGGCACAGAAGTAACTGAAGTTCGTCACAGTACAAATTACTCACAAATGCGACAGTAAAACGACAAAGTCGATCTCTTTGAATACTGCATTAAAAGTGTCTAAGGAGATTCGCATGGCCTTAACTGACCCACGAGCTAATGCAAGTACGTCCAAGCGAGCGAGAAAATCTACTAGTTTACCATCGAACGTATCACTGAAGAATGCAGCAAAAAAAGCAAAAATCTATAAGGTACCTTTAGTAGGCCAACAAGTTGCCCTATTGGACTATGGGAATCCTCCACGGAAACTGACGGATGATCAATAGCAACTAATGGAACTTCGGATCCTTGATAAGGTTAATGAGGCTATTATAAAGAACCCGCCACCGCCACTCTTCTGTACACTCAGTACCTTCCAAGGATTCAAACATTGCCCTAATTGAAAAACCCTAGATTGCAGGTGGCAGAATTAAGGGCCTGCACTGCAAGAAGATGTATAGGACCACAAGTGTGGTCGTTTACTTGTATTGTGGCTAGATTAAACATATTAAACTCTTTATTCTATCCACGGATAGCGATTTCCGCGTCTGAAATCAAATCGAAGGTTGTAACTTGTTGTCGCGAAAAGCTAAGTGTCTTGGTACACAGAACAACATAAGGTCTATTAGGGTTCCTAATTACAGTAGTTTCCCAGTAGTGAAAGCGCTGATGAGCTAGAAAGAATAGGATCAACACTTGATCTTAATCAGGCAGGTATAACAGTTCAAGTTTGACTCTCTAATCTTAAACAGGAAATCAAGAGATGGAACTCGCTCGATTCCTGCCTTATAACCAGAAAGCTATGGCATAGTTTCGGAAATCAAAAGACCGACGTTTTCATCCAACTGAGTAAAAGGACTCTTTGTCTTGTCGTGAGCATCACCACCGGTCACAAGTCACAACAAACTGGGTTACCACAAGAAAAAGATGAAGATCAGTAGGGACGACTTTTGCGGAGGATGCGGCGACAGGGTAACACATGAGGATACTTTTCACTACCTGTGTCACTGCCCTGCGCTATATCATCTGAGAAATGTGATGCCTTTTTGTTTCCAGCTGAGGTAGGTCAGCGGGGTTCAAGGTCAACCGAAGAAAGCAGTAAAACTCGGCCAATAGAGAGTTTAAAGCTCCAGTTCCAATTTGTATTTATTCAACGTATATAAGTAGATTAAAAAATTATTTCATATTACTTTACAATATTTAGCCTTACAATAAGATAACAGAGTATTTCATATACATTAACGGCGGTATCGGAGAGGGGGTTCAGACAGCGGGGATTGGGATAGAGTCCCTAGCTCCCTAGTCTGACCTTTTCGGAGGAGGTTTAAGACAGCGAAGATTGGGATAGAGTCCCCAGTCTTAACTACGGCGGCGGTGAGGAGATTCAAACGGCGAAGATTGGCATAGAGTCTCTAGCCTGAGTGGAGGAGGAGAGCGCAGGGTATATTAACGGCGGAAGCCAAAAGTTTCGCAGCTTCTACCATGGTATGAGTGACCACCAGTGTGCTTCTTCTTGAGATAATCTTTACCCTGTATACTTGATTGGTACAAAAGACCGGGTGGCAAGAAAAATCTGATTTTCGATGAATTTCTCACTCTTACTTGTCGACCTGGCGGCCAAAACCAAATGTGGATTGTAAAAGTGACGAACGAAATTTATTTGCTGACGTGCATCGCCAACCATCTGCGTGTGTCCTCTTTTGCATATTTGCGTGGGCGCCCTGAGGTATGCAATACTTTCTGGTCATTTAATCCAGAATGGTAATTAAAGTAGAATTTCGGCGTTCTGTCTTTTTTGGGTGGTAAACGGTGTAATTAGGTTAAAAGGTGTAACTTCGTTACAGATAGGCTCCTAGGGAGACACTTCTTCAACGACTTGGAGGAGTTTTGTGACATTCCAAGAAAAATCGTTTTGAAATTTATTAACGATACCAAATGGCTTGACAGTTGCTAAAGTCTGAAAATTGCCTAAAAATGGTTACAGAATATAGTGATAATATGAACGAAAACGAGTTAACACCAGCGATTGTCACCCGTCTGGTAAATACGAACGTCAGTGAGTTGATGGGGTCACGTCTCGCTAAGATTGGTAAGACTATCTTAGGAAAGGAACAGCCCCTTCGACTTAATCAGCAATACTGACTAAACAAACTGATATATACACGAAACACTGACATATCAAACTGATCTGCCAGACGTTCCAAGGAGCCACATCCTCCAAGAGAGCTGGTGGAGGGATGAATTCTCAAGCGGGGGTAAAGGAAAGGATCACGCCCTTAAAAGGCATCTGCCTCTCCTCAATCAGTTGTAATTATGAGATGACGGACATTTCGTCAATGATTTAGAAATACCCTCCAACATTTCAGGCTATAGCTTTTTGAAACTCATAAACGCCCTTAACGGGCTCGAATGACAAAGTATTAGCACAGGTTTCAATACATTGGGGTCAAAACGGATCTACATTGATCAACTATCAGCCCATTAGCCTAACCTAACCCTAGAACCATATCGTCGCCATGAGAAAAAAAATCAAGTATTTGATCTTCATTTTCGTAAGGTCGTCAATGTTGTATAAAATTTACCTACCTGATGATTTGCTCTAAATTTGATCAAAGCAGGGCATTTGCGGAGGAAATGGAGGACTGTTTCCTTTTTCCGCTGGTGCCCAAAGCTATGATAGTGAGTTTTGAGCGGAATGCCTAGCTTCGGTGAATGCCCTCGTAGGTAGCTACGAATCCTGGCCATTTATTGTCTGGATCTACATATCCGATCAAGTTCGGCCATATATATTTCAATACTTAATGCAGTTAGTTAAACTGAAGCTAAGAGAGAATATTGCCTCTTCTTCAAGTGAGATATAAAGGGGTGATCAATGCCTGCCCAGCTCGTCAGCTTGTTCAGACTCATTATTGCCACTATGACCCAGAACCCAGGTACGAATTACATCGAGTTTAATGTTGAGGCTGACAGAAACTGTTTCCTATATGGATAGTATACTCGTATTATCACTTGACTTGGGTAATAAGATTAATTCTGAAATATACATATGCCAGTCAAACTATGGATGTTACAAGTTTGGAAAGATAACACAATTCGTCATTTCTTGAAAATAAAACTTAGTCTACACTTACTTACTTCTGCCTGCACTTAAGGTCTACATTTTATTGAAATATCACAATATTTCAGAAAATTTACACCGAAACGTATTTATCTATTTCCAAGCTATAAGACTTCCTTCAAATAATTTTCCTTTCATTCAATGTCAATAGGGTTTATTGCATATTTCTGTCCTTTCATGGGAACAAGTAAGCAAATTTTACTGTCTACGAAGCATTGAAATGTTTTCATTGTAAGAATAAAAATATCTCTGCAAGACCGAAACAATGAAACAATAAAAATCAACTTGCAACATTCACCGAAAGAGCGCACGTTTTTCTAACAAGAGAGTCGACTTATACAATCAGAATGCACGATTTATCGCCTAAGAGTAGGAGAAGAAAATAAATTTCAACCCATAAACTGTATCTATTCACCTGTAAGACTTCACTTGCCATCCGATTACACGTGTCCTTTTCCTAATTGCTGCAACTGCAATTCCACTGCCTTTCAACCATGTTCTCTATTTAAGGTATATTCTATGTTGAGTGTGTGTGTTGCATATCACAATCACAATAATCATCATCATCATCAACATCAACATCCAGAATTCACATACACAATCGTCAAATGAGCTAAAATTGTTGAGCCTTCTCACCAACCACTTTCAACGCTAGTGCTGGCTGCCGCCAACGACACTACAACAGCACTTATATGCCTCTCTCTCATGACCCATACAACGTCAACAACACTTTTCAAACCCTTAGTTTCAGAAGCTCCCAGGCCCAGCCATCAGCCACCCCCTCAGCGCGCTCCACGTCACGTCAAAGGGAAGCAATAACAATGGAAGGCAGAATACAAGAAGCAGCAACAACGTTTTCATGAGACTTCTCTGCTCGGTTCTTCGTCGCCGCCAACGCTTCCACCATAACCACCCCCACCCCACCACTCCGTCAAGGATTAACAAATACTCGTAAAACTGTCGTGCATTTTGTCGTTTTCTATATTTTTTTTGTTGATTCTTCGTATAGTGGGAGTGTAATCCACCCTCACATTTTCCACCCGCCCATCACTGTGCTTGGCTGCCGTTAGTACATTTACCTTTATGACAGATAATGGGTAATTAAGAGACACTGCTGGTTAAAGTGCTGACACACACCCTTGTGTTGACTATGAGGACCATGACGATGACGATGAGGACGAAGTCAACGACAAAGTCGTCGTCGTCGACTACGACTACGTCGACAACAGCGTCGCACAATGATATGACAAGAGGCAATTTAGAGAGGACTCACTATCATCTCTACCCGCGTTACCGCTTACCGCTGCTCTACGGCTACCCCTTTTTATGTGCTTTGTCCTTCATCCTTCCTAAGGATGTATTTTATTTGATTAAATTTAAAGAGAATTCAGAATTCCTAGGTGTGTCTCTGAATTATCTCAGGCAGCTCGGCAATGGTATGGCAAGGGGTGTATAGTGTACCCGCACACAGGGGGTGGTTTTAATCTTTTGCCTTTGTTCTTAGCTCGCATAGCCTGAGCTGGAAGAAGTTAAGAATGTTTTTAATGAGATGAGAGAGAATACTTTCGTCGTACCCAACCCGCCCAACTCTCCACACCCTTTTATCAGCCTTGTGACTTGTCTTCTAACTAAATGAATGTCAGGGGTATTTGCTTAATGCATTTAACTACTAATTTTGTTTTTTTCTTTTTTTTTTCAAACGTCGTCAAAAAATGTTCATTATCTTCTTCTTCTTCGTATTTTTTTTTTTTTGTTCAATGCGCTGAAGGGCTGGGTCTCTTACTGCTTCCACTACCAACCAACTATTCCAAGGATGTTTAGAAAAGGAAAATTAGGATAACAATTAATAGAATAATGAATACCGTTAAATGAGATTTCTGAGTGCTTTATTGCGGGTATGGCTGTTTCGAATTAGAAAGGTACAGGTGCGGGGTAAGAAGGGACGTTTTCCAGGATATTAGTTTTTATTGAATTTGTTTGTTTGACGGCAGATATAATTTCTATTAGTCCTAATAGTTCTTCGTTTTTGTGTTTTCAGTTAGGGAATTCGTTTACTGGGATCATTTGGGGTGAATAAATATTTTACCCTTTTTCATCATTACTGTAAATGAGGTGTAGTATGTTTTGTCGATAAATATTTTTTTTTTCTATGGAAAAAATGGCTGTATTTTGTCTGTCTGTTTTTCAAACTCAATGTACAGCCTAAGCTGTTAAAAGGGTTTTTCTTTCGTCTAACTACGGTTCGTTAGGGTCTTAGACTCCTAATTGGCTTAGTGGAACATAGATTTTTTAAGTTGTGAAAGTAATGGTTCAACTTCATCATGATTAGTAAGTCCATACATATGACTCAGTTATTTTGACTATTCTTTTGTAAGAGCAGAGAACATTCACGATAAATCCTAAAATTGATACTTTTTTCTGTAAATTAGTTGAGTAGATACTCTATAGTCGGATACCATTTTACCATACTGGTTTGTTAGAAAACATTTATTTTTTGAGTTCATTTCATTTCTTGAGACACATGTCAGTCTTTCATTTAAGTTTATCTTCTAGAATTATCCCCACAGATATACATTAATTTGAAATAAATTTGTAAACTTCAATATATGTTATATGTATACATGTACGATATTTCAACTGCCTTAAAGTTTTCATTTAGAAATTAACAGAAGTGGACTAAGAACACTCCCATGTGGAACTCCTGACATTATTTTCTTAAACTGGAAGTATTTCACTTATTGCTTGTTTTTAAAAAGTGAGTTATCAATGTTGATTTCTAGAATTCAAAATCTAAATATATGTTCTAATGAAAGCTTTCATTAATTTACGAAACTATCACACAATATCTGAAGCAAGGCGTTGAGAAAGGCCCTTAAATATATTTTCTTGTTTCTTGCAACATCTAAATATGGATATATCGTTGAGTGGTTCTGAAACATTTTCAGAAATAAGGAATTTTGTATACTGGCTCTATAAAGCAAGTATTAGATTCTTGTTAGAATAAAATGCACGACCGGGTTGCACGAACTTGCTCCTATGTAATAGACTAAGAATTTCAAAAATGAATGTTATTAGAGAAAATCTGTTCATAAGCATAAAATTAATTTTTTAATAGACTAAAACAACTCCTTTAGTAGTTGGATACCATGTAATTCAAGCAAATATTATCTTATTCAAGAACAAAAATTATGAGTCTGTACTGGTTTCTTAAAAAAATAAGCTTTTATATAAAAAATTTTTAAAACATTTTTAAGAAAAAAAATTGGTACGCCAATTAAAAGTTTTTATTATTGTGCGAATATACATAAATTAAATTTACAAAAAAAAATATTGCACCGTTTTCGAGATATTGAATTTTCCAAAAAAAATATTGATTTTTTTTTTTTCAAAATGCAAAAAAAAATATTTTTCTTAAAGTTTTTTTTTTTAAACTTTTTATAGGCTTCTTTCTACAAAATTTCATTAAAATCCGTTATGCCGGTAATGAGAAATTCAAAATTTTAAAAAATCGTTTTATGGTAGGTACAGTCAGTAATATCTTGCTTTCAAATTTGTTTTTATTAAATTATAGATCTTAAAAATTTATCGAAAGAAAAAATTCTCGGAACCATTTTCGAGAAAAATACGATTTTCGAAAACCATTTTTTAACATTTGTATGGAGGGTACCGTTATTTTTGGAAAAATATATTTTTTTTTTCATATCTTGTAGATTATTTAAAGAAACTTATATTTATAAATTTAAAAAAAAAAAACATTCGGGGGTAAAAATTAAAACCCATATCTACTGTTTGAAGAAAATTGGTCGAGCCGCTTAGCTGTAGTCGAACAGACAGACAGAATTGCGAGACCCACTTTCTTGGTCTTCGCTATCATCGTTATGTCAACTTTGATCAAAATCTCGAGTTCGATTTTTTTTACGAATGCATAACATGCCTTAAAGTACCTATGAGTCGCAAGTTTGCAATTCTTTTTTTTTTCTAAATTTCTTGAAAATTATAGACAGAAGAGAATATGATATTTGAGGATTTCTAAAGATCAACAATTTTTTCGGTATCGGGAATATTATTATTTCTGTGAATTGGACTCCGTGGTGTAATGGTAAGTTTGTTGCACATTCATGGTCTGATGTGACTGCTTAGGGATAAAACTATCTATTAAAACCATTCGGAATTTTCTTGCTGGAGATTTGTTTTCTTACAAATCAGTTGACACAGTTACAACCAACTTTTGACCATATTTTTCAAAAGCGTATGTAGGTGATACGAAGTGCACCGGGTCATCTAGTATATAATAAATTCAGAATAAAAATGTTCAAAGTCTAGTTTTAGAACGTAATATTTTTATAAATATGCTTTTAATTTCGAAAAAAATTTGTTTATGACTACAAGTTTCAAGATGCATCTAGATCTTTATTAATTGGAGCATCTTTTATGCTGGCATGGGAGGTAAGTTTCGGTTTTAATATCGGAAAAGCACCAAGTTTCTAAAGCATTACATTCTACACACTTTCTGATTCCTCATTGAACAATACTCCGAAGATCAGAATTTAACAGCTAGCTTACCAAGCGCTACTATTAGGGATCTTCATAAAAAAATAAAATGCACGACTGGGCCGCACGAACTTGCTCCTATGTAATAGACTAGGAATTTTAAGAACGAATGTTATTAGAGAAAACTGTTCATAAAGATCAAATTAATTTTTTAAATTCTTTTAATAGTAAGAGACGAAAACAGAATGCTATGCAAATATGAATATATGCCAGAAAAAAATTATAAGTCGTTTTAGTGGTTTCTTAAAAAAAGCTTTTATATACAAAATTTTTAAAAGATTTTTAAGAAAAAATTTTGGCACGCCAATTTAAAGTTTTTATTATTGTCCGAATAAAAATTAAATTTAAAAAAAAAAATATTGAGCCGTTTCTGAGATATCGAATTTTCAAAAAAAAGAAAAAAATAGATTTTTTTTTTTTTAAATTCAAAAAATATTTATTTTAAAGTTTTGAAATGCAATGTGTTTTAGACTTTTTAGAAGCTTCTTTATAAAAAATTTCATTAAGAACCGTTCGTTATGTGGATAATGAGAAATTCAAAATTCGAAAAATGGTTCTATGGTAGGTACAAGCTGTAATATCTTAATTTCAAATTTTTTTTTAATAAATTAAAGATCATAAAAATTAATTGAAAGAAAAAAAAACTTATCAAAATTCTAGCTGCCGTTTTCGTGAAAAATACGATTTTTGAAAACCATTTTTTTAAATTTTTTTAACATTTGTATGGTGGGTACCTTTATTTTAAGATAAAATGAAATTTTTTTCTCACATCTTGTAGATTATATTAAGAAACTTTTATTTAGCAAGTTTAAAAAAAATCTAGCATGGGATTTTCGAAATATTGAGTTTTGAAAAAAAAAATTTGAAGTTTTCTTTAAAAATCCAAAAAAAAAATTATTTGAAAATTTGAATAAATTTTTGAAGAGACTTCGCAAAAAAATTACCAAAATCGGTGGTACCATTCTTGAGAAAATCAAAAACAAAAAAAATGGTTCCATGGAGGGTACCCTCAATAACCATTTTTCGGAAATTTTTTTTTAAGCATTATCTAGATTCAACTAAATGATTTTGTGTTTTTAGTTTTTAAATCTGTCCAGCAGTTTTTGAGAAAAAAAAATATTCATAAAATTTCGAAAAAAAATCGTATGGCAGGTACCGTTATTTTTGGTCTTAAAAAAAAAGAAAAAAACGTGTGGGGGTAAAAAACCAAAACCCATATCTACCAAGTTTAAAGAAAATCGGCCAAGCCGTTTAGGCTGTAGTCGAAGCGACAGACAGACAGACAGACAGAATTGCCAGACCCACTTTTTTAGTCTTCGCTATCATCGTAATGTCAACTTTGATCAAAATCTCGAGTTCACTTTTTTTCCGAATGCATAACTTGCCTTATAGTACCTATAAGTCGCAAGTAAAAATAGGAGGGTGAATCTAAAAAAAAAATTTGAAAATTTGAGAGTACTATCATCTGAAAATTAATATAATGTATCAGATGTTTCATTGACCAGGTCGTTGATGGGTATTAGAAAGAGAGTCGGAAACAAAACAGAGCCCTGGGGCACATCATGAATTATTATATTTTATGAACTCCATACTTGGATTATATTGACCGAATAGAAAAATAATTTTCTATGCAACGAAGATTGAAGAAACTTTATGAAAATCGAACACAAATTATTATGAAAAATACCAAAGAAGTAGTTTTGAACATATCGATCTACACTTCAAACGAAAATGTGTTATTATAAGCTATGTTATTTCCCAAGGTTATGTTTGATGAAAACAGAAAAAAAGAATGTTAAAAAGTATGCAAAGTTCTCATACGACAACCCTGTTTGTAACTAGTTGACTGTGAAAATTTGTGAGATCTAAAAGTATGCCATGTTCTAAGTTTATGAAGTTCAATACCAAATTTCTTAACTAGAGTTATATCGAAACAACTCCAAATTATAAAAGAAAATTTTGATATTATTTTTACTTACTAAAATTCGCGGATTTTACCTGGCAAATTTGTTAGCAGATCGCGCGTAGGCTCCATGATAGGTGTTATAACAAAACACAGTTTGATAGGCAAGCACGCAACGCGGCTTGGAATTAAATCTAACGATTTATACAGAAGGTGTATGGACGAAAAATATAAGGAATCGGTCCAGCAGCTTCTCTGTATATATCCTGCTTTATCCCAAAGAATCTTCGGGCCTAGAATTAAACTTTCCATACCGATGGGACAGTCCACCAGCATATTCTAAGCAGAGGTAAATACTCGAAAAGAACTATCGTAAGCGGCACTCAAGACACTTAGATCATGTACTATCAGCTGTAAATTTGTGTGGAATGCATAAGCAGGCTTAGTGAACTTGGCAAACAGAACAGGGTCACTTTACTGGATACCTGATCCCGTGGGTGTGAAAAATCTCCCAAAGCTAAGGCAGGCAAAACTGATACTGGGCAACTATAATCAGCAAAGTTTTGAAAACTGCACTTAAGAATGAATAACCTAAGAATAATAACAGGTTATACCCTTCTTACTAGACACTGCTAACTTAGAAGACACCTAGGTGTACTTGGAATGGTAAGCAGTGCCACATGTAGATTCTACCACATACTAGGAAAATGTTGTCCATAATACCATGCCGGGATAATACCAGATGGAAGAAAGCGACCTATCCTCTCTGATATACTAATATTTCAAAGAGCAATAGATTTGAAGAAAGAACTATTAGGTAGGCAAGCTCATTCATTTTTAAGTGATGATCTTCAGGTCGCCGTGCAATATCCCCAATACATAATAATTCATCCCAAAGACGTAGATTTCTTCTATGTGATCTTAGAGATCTGGTCAAAATATATATAGGGTCGCTTCATAAAGAGCTCTTATTGGTTTAACGATTGGGAAGCATGTCTCCAATATTCAATGTTGTATCACAATTGACCAACTCGTATTCTAAGTATATCGGCTCTCCTGCTGACAGCCACTTCAACTTAACCCTACCTCCTTTACAACCGTTTCTTTTCATATTCGCAATTTAAAAGCTTATGAAACCTTAGAGAGTTTTCGAGAAAGTTAGTGGATGCCACGCCCCCGGAGTGGAAAATCCCAAATTTAATTTTGTTTTCTTTTTATATACTCTTAGCCTTACCGCTTTTACGTTTTTCATCGTTCCACAAAAGTGCTCCATATAATTTATAAGAAGTTTTGAGAAAATGAATCGATACCACGCCCTCTGAATGAAAAATTCCAAATTTTGTCCTTTGTATTATATTACTAGACCTACCATTGTACGAAATTACAAATTTCTGCAGGGTCAGGAAGTGCTCCATAGTCTTGAAGATCTGTCATTGAATCATTGAATCAGTTATATCAGTGAGTCAGTCAGTTACGGTTTAAGCATTTTTTGAAGTCGAATATCTCAGGGGCCACTATGGATCAAGAGTTGAGTTGAATACGGTGAGGCACCTGTGTTTGATCAGCTCAGCAAATACTGTCAATTTGAAGTTTTCAACTCTACTGGTGCTAACTTCAATAGAGGGACGAAATTCGCCTGAGTTTGTTTCTATAAAAAGGGTGCAGTGCCGAGAACTTGGGTGGACACAAACTTACCTTTTGAAGGTTTTGCAAATTTTGGAAACAGATTCTATTTTCCAATAAAAAAATATTGGAAACACTGCGAAAAACCAATGGAAAATGAATTATAGATTCGTATTATTTTGTTTTTTGTTTGAAATTCTCCAGGGAAAAAATTTAATTTTGTAAGCTTAGTATTCTATAGAGGAGAACACGATATCTTTTGTCATTTTTTGTTTAAAACAGCTTTGCCAATTTTGATAAAACTTTGTATATGTCATGTCTCAGTTATAACACCACTGTTTAAAAAATTTATGGTTTAAAAGTTAAAATATAATTTCTTTTCCCGTTTTTATCTAGTTCGTCATGGTTTTAAGGTATTTTGAAAAAAGATAAATTATTATTACACATACTGCAATTCTTATCCTTATCAGTCACTCATGTTATTAAAAGTCCTTTTTCGTTAAAAATTATTACTTTTCATTTAACGATGAATCCTTATTTTTAAAAAGGTGAAAAATCAAAGAAGCAATTTTTTTTTTGTTTCGTAATTTCCTCCTCACATCGTCATTGGAGTAAATAAAATCCAATTAGTGTCGAAGAGATCCTAGTTACATCCCTTTTTTCCTGTTCAGCGAGCAAGCAAGAGTGTAGATATACGGAGGTTGATGTTTTGTACAAACTTTACACCATCAACCAACAAACCTACTCACATTACACTCAGAGAGCTCATAATCAATATAATGTGTGTATTTACTGGGCCAAGCGGAATATCAAAAACAAAAAAATAAAAAATAAGAACAAACGAAAAAAAAACTCACGTCAAGGATTAAAAATAAAACCCCAACGCCTGACGACTCTGGATGGGGCTACAGGATTGGCTGCTGTCGGCAGCAACGGTGGCGGCGACGAAGTACTATGTCATAGCGGGAGGGGGTTTTGTGTGTTTATGATTATATCCCTGGAAGTATTTCAGGTTAAATGATGCTAAGCCGCCCTTGGATATTTATTTATTAATACAAAAGAACCGGGGAACTGGCTAATCATCCCAAACAATCTAATGTGGGTGGCTGTGGCTCAGAGCAGAGAAAGTATGAAAACATAAAACTCAATAGCTAGCTACTCACCTACCCCCATCAGGCACCCTGTCTCCCCCTAAGCCCTTATTCTGTATTTAATGGTTCGTTCACAAAAAATTGTGTGGTTTTAGTTGAACATCAGACGTCGACGTCGACGTCGACAATGATGATGATGATGTTGATCCAAAGAAAAACCATATCACAGCCTTCAACCCTGCCATAAAAAAAAGAACAGAAATACTTCGCTAAGGTCCACCGACCTCAGCTCCGGTGCGGCGGCGGTGGTTGGGGCTTGAATAAGCCACTTCATCCATCTCAAACCCCACCGAATTCGGACTATCAGATTTGTTGTATGTTTGCTGAGGTTTATTTGTTTTTCTCGAGGGTTTTTCATTTTGATATTTTTATTTTCACCCAATATATCGTGGAATTTTCGGAGATGGGGGGCCAAGGCGTAGAAACCAACCCCACGCCGCCGTTAGTTACATCGAAGCGTGAAATATTACTCCGCAGGTATACACTTCAGAATGGTGTGTGTTCTTCTTTTTAGATTTACACTTGACTGCCCGAATTTTCGCTAGCAACATTCCACACAACTCGATGTTTTGCAAAAAAATAAAAAAAAAATGAAACGAAATAAAATAAAATAAAATAAAAAGACTATACAAAAAAAAAAATGCGAAGTAAATTGCGCAATGAATGGGCTTTTGCGTGGAATTGGGATTTATTTTTTACGAGTCCTCCAATTCTTTCTCGGGCTTGCGATACTTTTTATGCCTAAGTGCGTATAAATGGAGTTTATATTTTATGGTCATAAAAAATGAGAGACCAAACCGAGAACAAAAAAAAAAAAAAACAACCAATAATAAAGGGGTGGATAAAGGTGAGTTATATGTTTGTTCTAAGGTGCGGAGGATTAGGTTTATTTTTTATTGCATGATGATATTTCGAATGTTGTATAACAGTTATAGGTTGTGAATCTAATGGATTGGGTACGGTTTTCGACTAAGTGCGGTAGGGGTTGTTTTTTCATATCAAACATAATAAACATTAAGAAAATGGGATTCTCAAATACATATATCGGTAATGGGCAGAGATAAATTTATATTCCATATTGTTGTATTGTTATGGTGTTTAGGGTGAAAATGATCGGTTGGGTTGGGGTTTCCGTAAATGAGAGGGGTTATTCTTGTCATGTCATAAGGACACAACTTCAAAGGAAGTGACAACGGAATTACTAAAGGCTGCAACATAAAATAAATATTAAATTTATTTAATACAATGTAGAAAATGTTTTTAAGATCTTTGAATAAAAAAACAATAACTTGTGCTACAAATAAATTTATTGGTTTGAGCTGAAGCAATTTGACAAGGACTACCTTAATAAGCAATCATAATCTTGGGCAGAACCTCTTTTCCAGTATCAGGATTTGTATATACAGTATCAGTTCAGAAGCCAGAGCAAAGTATTTTAACAGTTCACGGCAGCCATGTTGTTTAATCTGCTGTTAATTCTCCTGTTTTTTTTTTTTAATTTACTAGGCAAAAAACGCAACACAACGAAAGCAAGTGATAGTGCCGAGCAACAATTGGAATTGATAAAACTCTTTTATCTGAAGCAGTTGGAAGCGGAACTCGCGGATCGATAGCAAAATCAACTTCTATGATAAGGTTCTGTGTTGAATGAACGGGTTGCCGCCCCATATCTCGGGTGCCGGGGGTATTGTCGTTGAATAAGTGGAAGTTTTATTTATTCTCCATTTCGCAGTTGGAAAATTTAAGCAAACGTGAATCGTTGTTGTAGCGTTCCAATCTTACACCAAATTCTTATACAATGAACGCAGTCAGACTAGGATTTGGGGAAGTCTCCTGTAAATGAGTTTGAGAGTTTCTGTTATAGCATATATAGTTATTGCATCCTTTTAAGATTATTTACTCTCTTAACTTGAGACTTATAATTACTATGTATAAGGCAAGTTATGCATTCATTAAAAAAATCGAAAAAAGTGGGTCTCAAAATTTTGTACACAAACGTTTTTTTTCTTTTTTTAAGACCAAAAATAACGGTACCTGATATACGATTTTTTTTAGAAATTTTATAAATCTAAGAATTTAAAGAATCGGTACAACCGATTTTGATAATTTGTTTTATGCTAAGGCGCCCCAAAATTTTAAATATTCCTGTGCATTCAAATTTTCGAAAAATTTTTTTTGGATTGAAAAATTTTTTTTTTCGAAACTCAATATTTCGAAAACACCATCCTAGATATTTTTTTAAGACTTGGTAAATAAAAATTTCTTAATATAAAGAGAAAAAAATCTATTACCTAAAAATAACGGTACCTACAAATATAAAAACATGGTTTTCGAAAAACGTTTTTTTCTCAAAAACATCTCCGAGAATTTTGATAAAATTTTTTTCTTAGGATAAATTTTTACGTTCTATAGTTAAACAAAAAAAAAATTACTAACTGTACCGACCATAGAACAATTTTGTCGATTTTTAAATTTCTCATTTCCGGCTGAACGGATTTTAATGAAATTTTTTACATTTTTTTTTTGAAAATTCGATATCTCAAAAAAGGGCCAAATATTGTTTTTTTTTGGAAATTTATTTTTTATTCGTAAGGTAATAAAAAAAATGTTTTGAAAATTTGTATATAAAAGCTTATTTAAGTTATAACTTTGTTTATGGCTTGACAGTAAGAAGACAAAGTAGTTTTTGATACTTTTAAAAGTTTTTGTTTTCACTTTCTTTTTAAAATACTTAATCATTTACTTCCGGATCTGGAAGTATTATATATAATAATTCCTTGACATCTTAGGTATCCTTTGATAAAATTCGACATTTTGTGGCTTGTGTGCGAACTATATTTTGACATAAATAGTGGTCTGGACTCTGAATGGTAATTAAAAGCTCAAATTCGAAAGACCAATGAAACGTTAAATTTCTGGGTTATTCTGATTTTGTTCAATCCGTTGAAATTTAAGTTATTTATCAATTCAATTCCAAAATTAAGTAAAAACTATTCGTAAGCCCTTATTTAAGAACAAACATAAATATTTAGAGACACAAAACTTTTTTTTTCCTTTTACCTACGCCCCTGTCCCGTTGGAAAGTTGGTTTGTTTACATTTTACATCGGTCTGAGTCTGAGCTTTAGCATCCGTGGGAAGCTATTTCCCAAGTGTCAGTCAATATAATATGGCGACATGGCGTTAAGCAGTTTAGACTTTGACTGCAATCGAAGAGGTTATTTGGGGTGAGAGGCGACAATCACAAACAAAATATGAATAAAGATTTGTAGTAGATTGTATGTGGACACTGCGTAGTGAACGGTCAAATGTAAACAGGTTCCAATAGCTTAAGGAAAAATTTTGTAGATAGTATGCTGTATATGTTGAGTTAGATTGATCTCTTAATTTTCCGCCCCTAGGCGCCGCTCACATTGCACATACGGTTGCGGCGGCCCTGGTTGATACGTTAACAAGCAAAATTGCCAGATTTGTCAACTCAAACGAAGTCCACTAATTGGCAATGCATCTGAAGAAATTCACATTTTGGTGCGGATTATTGTCAGGCGATATCATCGATCCGAACTTCTTCTTTATATAAATAAGCTTATCACAACCCTCTTAGTGCAAACGTATTCCAGAATGGAATGAACAAATGCTATGAGAAGCTGTTTTGTAAAAAAGGAATCAGAACATTTCCTCGACTCTTGCTTTAACCAACCAAGACTTGATGGTGATGTTTTGTATGAATTCAAGCTTCCCGTGGAATGGCACACCAAGCCAAGGCATATCACTAGCACAGGAAATTGATACAAAATTAAACAAATAATTAAAAGAAGCTACGGATATCTTCCTCGTAAGACTCATTACCTTACATTTATCGGCGTTAAGAAACAAAAAGGTGCAAACACACTATTCAAAATATGAATTAAGATCACATTGGAATTCTTGCAATCAAAACAATTTTAAATAGTCTTGAAGATTGTTATATCATCTACATAAATGAGACACTTTGAGTGCTTCCACACAGAGTTATTTATAAACAAAACAAAAAGTAAAGGGCTTAAATGGCTGCCCTGTGGTGTTCCAGAGTTAACGTTAAGAATTTTAGAGATATCGAGTATGATCTATTGCATATAAATAAGATTGAAGCCATATAAAAATAAAATGCACGACTGGGTCGCACAAACTTCCTGCTATGTAATAGACTAGGAATTTTAAAAAAAATATTTTTTTAAATTCTTTAATTAGTAAGAGACAAGAACAGAATGCTATGTTAAAAAAAAATTATAAGTTTTTGTAGTAGTTTCTTAAAAAAAATAAGCTTTTATATACAAAATTTTTAAAATATTTTTAAGAAAAAAATTTGGTAAGCCAACCTTAAGTTTTTATTATGGTTTGAATAAAAATTAATTTTCAATTTTCGCTATCATCGTAGTGTCAACTTTGATCGAAATCTCGAGTTCGATTTTTTTTTTACGAATGCATAACCTATAAGTCGCAAGTAAAAATGCTCGCTAAATCCTAGTTTTCTTAGTTTTAATAGCAATATTCGATGGAAGAGTTTATCGAAGAAACAATCTATTTGATTTCTCCGTTGGAATGAATCAATAAAATTGTCAACTAATTCCAAAAGAAAATTGACTGTAGAGCTCAATTTTCTAAATCCATATTGATTTGAAGAGATAATTGATTTAAAATATTAAGTTAAAGTTCTACAAATTATAGCCTAAAAACATTTTTGACTTTTTTATGCACAACAACAATAAAACAAATTGTCCATATAGATGGAAAACGTTGACAAGTTAAAGAAAACGGACACAGGCAACAATTATGGGCTTATCAAAATAGTGAAAGGTATACCGTCAGGCTACGGTATATAACTTCCGTCAAGGTTATGTATAAGCTTCCCAACATTGCCTATACACATATACACAATGAAAGCTTATATCATGCAGGAGAAAGAATTTAACAAGGCCAAGGTTATGGTTGAATTTAAAGAGCTTATTAAGTCCGAAGTTTTCAAACATTTTTCAAACAATTAGTAGATATATAAAATAGGGAAATAGGAAGAAATTGGAAGTTAAGAAAAGTCAATAAAAAAAATACTGTATACCTAATTATTAATTTTTATTTAAAATCAGTTAACATACAATTATTCAACCAACTTATCAATACTAAAGAAGACATTGTCTTGGTGTATTGTTCACAATAAAGAATTGAAGCGCCACCGTTCTAGATCTACATCTGAACAATAAGGACGTGAATCTGGAAACGAATATGAAAAGCAGAGAGTCCTGTCGTAAGTTAAACAATGTGATGGATTAGAAGTTTCAAACAAAAGATTATATATGAATTTGTATTAAGCGGTTCAAAAGGTTGTCTATAATCCAACGAGAATGATATTCATGAATACCAAATGCACATATTTTCGATAAGAGAGTGGCAAACTCTATTAAATGCTTTTGAAATATCAAGTGCAATAGCCTTTCTTTCCCTAAAACGATTTAAAAATGTGTGCAACTGATCGGTGCGTTGTTATACTATCGGATCACCGGTGAACATATTGCTACATTAGCCATAAAATATTTCTTGAGCTGAAAATTTATCAGTGTTTCCATGATTTTGGAAAAAAGAAATGTAAGTGCAATAGAACGACAGTTAGGGGCGTGAAGATCCACCTTTTTTAGAGGCAGGCTCGACAAATGCCGTTTTCCATTCAGTAGAAGGTTAGTAGTAGGTTTCCTTCAGTCTAACCCAATACGCCGTAAAAACGGATGCCTTCAGATTCAACACAAATTTTGGCGCCAGATTGGAGCCATTCCAATCCATAAAAAAAGGCCGCAGAAAAGAAATATTTTAATATGGACCTGTTACTAACCTGTCTTGCATCGCTTAACTTTTTGAAAGTATCTCCTATGATAACATGCTTTTCTACCACTTATCGGATAGAATTCGATTCTGGAACTTTATGCCCTCCTGAAAATGGTCATGAGGTTGATGTAACTACAAACAACCTTTGCAAAGCCTTTCACAAACTACACATCACCTACTCACGTAAGCGATTTTAACTCTCTCGTATCAACAATGTACCAGTTTCTTTGGTTGATTCACTGCGAGATTTCCGACTTATATGTGACAAGGATATCGAATCGAAAACGTCCGTCAAGATAGCTAACTCTGCACTCGGCTTTATCAAATGATAGTTTGAGGATTTCTCCGGCCCTTATGTTACTAAATCTGTCTTAACGACATTTTATTCCTTGTATTAAGCTTATTTAATAAAGTTTAGCAATCTCTACCCCATATGATTCCGGATGGAAAAGATTTCTTTGTCATATTTTCTCATGTTAATTTTTGGACTCAATATTTTTGAAATACTTTTTGTATTGAGATTTTTTAAATTTTGTTTTCTTTTGTACCAAGAGGGTGGAATATTTTTAGATTAGGTAGGTAAGATTGAACTTGCATAAATCTAGTGCGATCTTTAATTTTACGATATTTTGTGTTAAATTCGCCTTGAATGTAACAATGAGGGTGATGTAAGTTAGTGTACGAAAAATAATTTAGCACAGTTGTTATTTTGAGATTATTTGAACAAGTTTTGTAGTTAAAATGCAAATGGCAACATTTGTTTACGCAAGATCAAATTAGATTTTCTTGTTACTAATAATACGCCCCCAAAATTTTGCTCCTTGTGCATTTGCACAATTGGTTGGTTGGTCTGGCCCTGTCTCTGTTTATTATAAGAAATTCTTAAATCTAGCTAAAGTTAAAATAAAGGCGCAATATTTTAAACATTTAAAACCTGCTCTAAATAAATTTTAGAATGGGAGTCAAATCTTAACATTGTATAAAAAACGAAAACCGACTTTTTGTTAATTTTAAAGGACATAAACTATACTTTAACGTTAAAGAGCTCGTCTAACTTTAACACCAGCAATTAGCTAGTTTATCTTTTTAAAATATACTTTATCCAGATTGATAATGGTCATTTCATACCAAAGCAAATCGAAGTAAAACTGTTTACTGATGTTTCTCTTAGGTTCTGTTGTAAAACTCATATTAGTTAGAAGAGTTGTCTAACGTGTTTAAAATTATGCAAAAGTTAGACAAAGTCTCCAAGCTCAGAGTAAAATCGATTAAACATGAATATTGAAAGAATTTTGGGAAATATTTTCCTTCAAAAATATGTATAATTTCTTAAAAATTAAATTCTAACACTACTCATATATACCTATATACATATATGTATACATATTGTACTTATACAAGCACCTACCCTATTTCAATATTATTATTATTCAATAAGTCATAATCACAAGAGAAGTTTAAGCTGTAGGCAACTGTCAAATATCATTATTATTTCAATGATGATATGATTTTGCATTATGCCTAAGAGTCATTAACCATGGGGTGTTCACCGCATTTATCGACCCATATTCTGCAATTATCGCGAGCTATGGATTTCAATTTAAAAGCATATTGTTAATAAAATTTTCAAGCTTTACTAACCAATAATCATTGCATTTGACATCTTACATTTCCGCCCTGTTTGTCAGTTTTTGACAGTTGTGGTTTTTATCAGTTCAAAAAAAAAAATTGATTTTAAAAAAAAAACTTAATTTGTTCCATTTTTCATCAAATAAGAAATTGAATAATAAAGACGAATTCTTCCTCAAAGAATTTGAAGGTGGCTTCTGAGCGATTTGAACCTATAAAAAGATTAAGATGATCATTACAGGGGAAATTTTATGGTAACTTTGATGGGAAGTTTTAAAATGAGGAGCTGATGACTTTTTCTGAAATGAACTGAAACGAAAATTTAAAAAAAATCAGAAAAATTATGTAGGTCCACAGGTTTGCCCAGTTCTTCTAAAAAATTACTTCTTTCTTAGTAGTTTTCTCTTTCATCAATATTGTAGTCAATGAGACATACAATTCTTCTTCTAGTAAAAAAAAATTTCATTACATTTAGTACTACTGAATGCAGTAGCATAGATATATGTTGCACCATTTGACTGTAGTATTATTATTTTAACGTTATCTTATAATGTTAAACCTTAGTGAATTTTGCATCATTTACATTTTTTTTTACAATAAATAAATTTAAATAGTCTGCAAACAACATAGAACGATAAAATTTACACAATTTAATCAAGTTATTGATAAATATCATAAATAAATGTGGACCAAGCTGACTGCTTTAAGGAACACCTGACTTAACATTTATTGCACGAGAAGTTACACTCCAAAACCTTACACTCTGTTTTCTAATTGATAGATACGAAAAAATCCACTTTGATATTCTCTCGAAAACCGATTTTCTGTAATTTTCTCGTAAAAGATGAAAGGCTTATGTCGACTCTATCGAAAAACTTAACTGATCAACTTAGTTTCATTTTTTCTTTTCAGTTTCAATGAGAGTAGTGGATCTGGACCTGAACTAGACCTCGCTATGAAAAATCCATGTAAATGATCACTTATCACTGAACACAGCCCCACATATAGTTTGTGATGTACATATATAAATGTACAAGTATATAAATTTAGTCTTTAATTTTAACTTCTTTATTTCACAATTTTCAGGGTTATACAATAATAACTTTTTATAAATATTAATTATGTATCAAGATATACATTTTTGTTTGTAATTACTTTAAGTTACTTTTATTTAATATATTCAACTTATATTTTATGTTCTGCTCTCCTTGAGATCTATATATTTTGTGTCTTTTCTATTTTGAGGTGCCAGTCAGTCTGACAGTTCGTAAGTGTTACCGTGGGTAAAGATAAAGTTATAGTAGGTAGTATTTAGTATTTTACTACAAGTTTGTCGGAAACTTTAAATAGTCGATAATATTTCAATGACACTAGATACTTTTGAATTTAGAATCAAATAAGATTCCCGCCATATTTGTGGAAAAACACAAAAAAGCTCCAAAAAAGGAAGAGCTAATGTGTCGATAGTTTCTCCAAGAAAAAGTGGGGTTGTATCATTTAAGCATGGCACGGGCTGAAGTTATATAAAACAATGTTATGGAAACCGCGCTAGTTTCAGTAGAAATCAAGAATCGATAATTTTTCCGATTTTGTCCAATTATAGGGGTATATTATTTTTAAATGCGATTAAAAATATTCAAACATTTTTAAAAATATCTTCAATAAGTGGATCGATGACAACAAGTTGTTAAAGGAGTTGCAGGCAAGTTTTCGGGCAGTTTATTGGAAGACATTTTTAGCACTTAAAAGTATTGCAAAAACATTCCTCCATTAAGAAAAGAAGCTGTACAGGTTTCTCGTGGATCTTAGGTCTGCATTTGATATGATCGATAGAAAAGCGCTTATTTACCAGCTTAGAGTTAATGTTGTGCCGCGTAAGTTTATAACAGTTTTCATGAATATTTATGGCAGCTACTGATAAATCACCTGTTTCAGTAGTCCCAGCTTTGGAGTTTAATAGTAAGCCGGAATAAATCCAAAACTTTGATTTTTAAACGTGGAGTTGGTCGCGACTGTGCAAATGAAGGAAGGCTATATAAAAGTGAGACCATCGAAGTTGTTATACGTAATTCAAATATATAGGAGTTACATACAGAAAGTTTAAAAGATGAATGATAACCAGCTCTCAAAGACAGTAGCCCTTTAAGTCATATGGAATAAAACAAGCTGGATAAAATAAGCGAGGGACTGTGAGATAGAGCTTATTCTAAATAGCATTAGTCATGAAGATATAAATGATTCTCTTTCCTAGCTCATTTCCAAAGTCTACTTGAAGCAGCTAAAGATAAAGATACATTTGAATGATACAATATGATCTCTTCTACTGTCAAATAAATTACAACTTGGAAGAGAAGAATTATTTAAGAGATCCTAACAGTATTGTCGAAATATCAATGATGGATGGGAGAACTTATGCAACTGAATTTCATACCACATAGAGAGATCTGACCCAATATAATGCTCATTGAAAGGGAAGATATTCCCCACTTGACCGGAGGATGCCCTATTCTTAAAGAAATAATAAGGAATGCTTTTCTTATGTGTCAGAGCAGCTTCTATCTTCAAAACTCATTTTGAAGAAGAAACTACAAACATTTCTTCATAACAAATAAACTTGTAAAAATCATAGGGAGAAAATGTTGTGATATTTCTAACAGAAACAGATTCTGTAATGATCACAGAAGTTCTGGTTAAGGCCGTTTAGTATTTAAAGATCGCATTAGTTACATACCTGAAGAATTCCATTAGCGATGGGTCGTTTTGAGTTTAACAATAGTTTATTTGTGCCAATATTTAAATTTGTTCATCAATTTATTTCAAAAATTAGAACAAGCCAAAGTTTGATTCTGCAAAACACGCATAAATAATTCTTGAGCTTTTGAAACAAATTTGAAAAAATAAAAATTCAAAATATGTACCTACATTATGTATTTAGGTAGGATTTCTATTTAAAAAACAACATGCGGAACTGGATTGCACGAACTGACTCTCATAGTTCAATTCTATCGAATGTATAAATATAATTGGGTTTATAATTTGTGTCGGTTATTTATTATTTTTCATTAAAGTATAACACTTTGAATTTTACTTTATTCACTTTAGTTCTGTAAAAATTAAAAAAAAAAATAAAAACAAATTCAAAAAGCTTTCATATAGGTTGGGAATAATTTCTTTTTTGGCAACAGCACACAATAGAAACTCGAGAAAGAATGAATAGAAATAGAATAAAAGATGACGAAATATTTTTTGACATCTGTTGCTTTACGTTGAGAAGCGTTGAACAGACATTTTGCATGGAAGAGTTGATAACAGATCGGACTCTCAAAACACTATGTGGTCACGTTCAAAAGTCTTGAGTGGTTGCGTTAGAGCAGGTTTTTTTTTTATGATCGATTGAATGAAAATCCAACACATATTAATAGCACTATGAGATTCTTACGGAAAATTGTGAAAAAGTAAGGAAAAATTAATTTCTCCTATTTTTTTTTCTTAAAAGTATTTTTACATTTTGTAAGACTTTTGAATGTATTATTATTGAGAAGTAGCTTTATGTAAAGCTACTAAAGAAACACACGAGAATAACCTAAACATATACATTTTAAGTTTATAGTCAAAAACCAAATACGCAGTTTTATTACAATAAATGAATGTTAACAAAAGTCATTACAGTCGTGCATAAGAAAATTTGAAGAAATAAAATTTAAAATTGTTGTCTTAAATCTATACAATTAATAGGTACTCACATACAATTCTTCTTTACCAAATTTTAAGGAGTTCAACCCCTAGCTTAATGTTAACACATGAACCACATGTCTATTAGGCTATACCACGGTAATACCAGCCGAGAAAAATGGTATGAGCGTAGTATCTTTACTAGGGTTTTCGGCGTGATATAGTCTTCTTCTAATCGAAAACAGCGCCATTTTTCTAAAATGGATAGAATTTTTACTCAAATTCATTGTCATAATGATTTTAAAGTATTTAACAATTTGTGATTTTAAAATGGCAACTAATTAAAAAAAAACGGAAAGTTCTTGACAGCAACCAAATCACCAAAATTTTGAATATTTAAAGAGAAATTATTAAAGGCTTAAAATTCCCACATTTATAAAAAAATGTTTGCTAAGCTGGCAGAGGATAGAAATATGAATATGACAAACTCAAAAACTATACTATGTTCTGTAGTGTGTCACCTAACATGGTATTGAGAATACTATAGTATTGATACCAAGGTGTCTAGATTCTAGACACACATATGTCAGGGGCATAAGTGTTAGGTTTCGAAAAAATATACAAACAAACACTCCAGTATAACAAGCGTATTTTTTTTCGAAGCGAAGAACTTCAAATTGGCAGCACTGTTTTCTGTGACGATGGATTGGAAAGTTCTCGTTTGGTTTTGAAGTACGTTTGGTTTGGCAATTCATTATAAACAGACTCTCAATCTAAAATGTATTTTGATGAACATACCCATGGTTGAATTCGAGGAAACACATCGTCTTTTGATGTTCCGTATCGTCTATTCAGCCGATTAATTTGAGAAACTTTGGATCGTTTCACTCTGAACGATTATACGAATTCTGTTAGAAGTCGTTCTGTGATCGCAGAATAAGCGATTGCTAACGTGCAACGTAATGTTGATGATGATCGAAATGTTTTAATTCGTCATCGTGCTCAACAATTAAACTTGTGCCTGATTATCTGCGAAGAGTATGTGATAAATAGACCTTAAATTTACGGCATGTACACGCCAGTTGCGGCAGCTTAGGTCCTAAATCATATTCAAACATTAATGGCAAAAAATTGTCTAAACATTATTTGTTTATGTTTAATTTCAAACTAAAGTACTCTGCCTTGAAAAAATTACCCTTGAAATAGTTTACATTAAGCTTTCAAAAAATGGATTGAATTTCGTTTTTAAAATTTAAAATTTATATATTTTAAAAAATTTTGATACACAATATTCATCAAAATCAGCTGCACCGGTTTTTGAGAAAATCGATAAAATTAAAAAAAAAAGGATTTTGCAAATTTTCTTACAATCTTACAATACTTTTTATTTCAAGACATTTTTTTGGTTTTGTTCATTTAAATTTGAAAACAATAATTTCTTTAATTTTACTTATGTAGGTACCATTATAATATTTGGTATTAGAAAATCGCTGAATATTATGGAAGTCATTTTTTACGTTTACATATTCTCGTTGTCAAGTTTGATCAAAATCTTAAATTCAATTTTTCTTACAAATGCATACCTTGCCATGTTGGTAGTTTTATCCGAAGTAAGAATATCAACCGGTTTTTGAAATATCGAATTAAGAAAAAAATCGATATTTTGATTATTTTAACTGTTTAGAAACTGAAACTAAGAAAGTTGAAAATAAAAAAAAAATTAATAATGGATTTCGGTAAGATTGATCGTTTGGTCGATCGATAGATTTGATCGTACAAGAAAACTAATTTATAAAAATCGTTGGAGAAGTTTTTGGAAACAAAAAATAAGTTTACCTTAAAAGCTGCCTACAGGTTGCTTTATTATATTTGATTTTCAGAATCTGAATATTATATTTGTTAATTTAAGTTTAAGTCTCAAAGAAGTGTTTTTGAAGTTATTGAGTTTTCAAGAGAAAAAAAAATTCAAAAATGTTCTTAATTAGAGAATGCACGAGTATTTTTTGAAACTGAAATTTGTACCCAAAAATTCGAAAATGTTTAATTGAAAAAAAGTTACATGTGAGTTTATTAGATTTTTTTTATTATTTTTTTAAAGACTAAATAATCAATTCTTATTTTTTGCAGCTAGAAAACTATCTTTTTCACTTTTGAGGAAACTTAAAGATTCCACAAGCCCAAATAAAAACTTGTCAAAACAGTATGCAAGTGCAAATAAAAAATATAAAACGCTCTGCAAAGACAAACGTGAGAGTTTTTACAGATCGATAGCTGCAGAATTGTCAGCCTCAACCAACAGCAAAAGCTTTTGGAAGAAAATAAAGACACTCAAAGGCTTAGATTATGTACGTGGAATTCATGTGTCTGCTCATAAACTAGCCGAGTATTTTAAGCTTCTTCTCAATCCCAGGGACATTAGTGAAACTGTCCAATTTGCCGAGCCGTATATATCCAACAACATGCTTGATGTGGAAATTAATATGTGTGAACTCCAGTTGAGTCTTTACAACGCCAAAAATAAAAAAGCACCAGGCCCTGATCGCATAGGAAATGAATTTTACAAAAACGCTCCTCCCCAATTTTTAAACAAAATGCTAGATGCATTCAATTACATCTTTAGAACAGGAGAGGTACCTCAAGAGTTCAAAGATGCTATTGTGTATCCAATATATAAAAAAGGTGATGTCAATATACCTAACAACTATCGTGGAATCTCTTTCATGAATTCAATCGCCAAACTGTTTTGTGCCATTCTCCTGGTAAGAATCAACACATGGGTAGAAAGAAACCATATAATTAGCGAATTTCAAGCTGGTTTCCGCAAAGGGTATTCTACTGTTGACAACATTTTTACATTAACAACCGTCGCCCAATACTTCCTTAGGCAAAATAGGAGACTTTACGTGTTTTTTGTAGACTTTAGAGCAGCATTCGATTCGATAGACCGCAATGCACTTTTTTATAAACCATCACAAAAAGGAATGTCAACTAAAATGCTTAAAGTCCTCAAAAGCATGTACACAAATACACGTCAAAGAGTATGGGATGGTGAAAATGCGTCCGACTGGTTTGAGACTAAATCTGGAGTCAGGCAGGGCTGCCTTTTAAGTGCAACTCTTTTCGCTATATTTATAGATGATATATCAGCACATCTACCTGCAGGAATAAGAATTGCCGAACAAGTAATTAAAGTGCTGCTTTACGCAGATGATATTGTTCTTCTTGCAGAATCTGCAAATACTGGAACCTGAAAGTGAATCTTGAAAAATCAAAGATTATGATAGTTCGCAACAGACGAACCAAGCTAAGTAACAGTGAAAAGTGGTTTTATGACGGTGAATCAATAGAAATTGTCTCACAATATAAATATCTTGGAGTATGTTTAACACCTAACATGAAATTAAATGTTCATCTTGAAAACAAACTAACAACAGCTAAAAGTCTCATAAGTGCCTCATGGAAAAATATAATAAGCAAACAAGAAATACCAATTTCTGCAAAATACCGAGAATTTGCATCCGTCATGAGATCTGTTATGTGTTATAGTGCGCAAACCTGGGGGTACAAGCAGTACGAGGAAGTTGAAAAACTTCTGCGATTTTTCTTGAAAAAACTTTTTCGCCTTCCATTAACTACCCCCAATTACGTACTTACCTTAGAAACGGGACTGCCCAGCCTATTTAATTTTACGTTGAAGTTACACTTTGATTACGTGCTCAAGGTGCTAAAATATCCCACATACAGACTTCCCCTCATACTCACGAAATATATTTTCATTAACAAAGTAGAATGGGTTAAAGATTGGGTAAAACTGGCAGAAAAATGTGGCACTAGTTTAAGCGTTCAATATGATGATTCCGTACTTTTGAAACAAGAACTCTATAAAGTTTTGGAAATATCTGATATTCTCCACAGAAATGAAAACAAAACACAAGCAACATCTTCTATTAACAGGTTGATATACCCTCAACTTAACTATGATCTTAATGATAAAAACTATTTCAATGACAGTTATAGCATAAGGTCGATATCTCTAATATGTAGGGCTAGATGCAAAATGTTGAATTTGAATGGTGCCCCATTCAAAAAAACAACAACAAATCTTTGCACTATATGCAACCTTCAAATGAAAGAAGACACATTCCACTTCCTAGCAATATGTCCAATTTATAAAGATTTGAGGCTTATTTACTTCGGAAAGCTATCCTTGACAATGGAGCAAACAAAAAACATTCTCGATGGTGATAACTGGGTAGCACTTTACAAATTTATTGAGACTGCATCTGCGTATAGAAATAATATTCTAACCGAATTTTTATAAGAACAAAAAAAAAAAAATAATAGTAATATGTCATGGTTTTCATTCATTTAAATTTTTAAAATTGTATATTGATAAATTGATAAATTTTTAAACCTTTTAGCGCGTCAATCAGGCAGACGGCAACGCCATTGCACACTTAAATTATTTATATTTTATATTGTTTTTCTGTATTGTACCTAATAATGTAAATTAAGAATGTAATTTGAAAACAAAATTAAATAAAAATATCTATCTATCTATCTATCTATCTATCTATCTATCTATCTATCTAATCAATTCTTATAATAGTAGAGTAAGACACTGGTTTTAAAATGCAAGACAGTTCTAAGAAAAGAATAAGCTTTTCTTAAACGGTTATGTCGTAGTTTTATGCTTTGAAAAATTAATTACCACTCTAAGGCATAATATATGTATTATAAAATCTTTGGTAACAATTTTGAAGAAAAGTATTAAAAGAACTTAGATTGCAGGCTTATGCACATAAATTCAGACATCTTACAGAGAGAAATACTAAACTCAAACATTTTATTCGTCTTGTCATGTTTGACTGAATTCTAAAATTTGATTTTGCACGAATGTAAGATCATGTAATATAAAAGGATCAAGATCCTGTTATGGTTGGCTAGACCACTCTTCCAAAAAATAAAATAGAATAGAAGTTAAACGAAGAACCAACCGTTCCAGATTAAAATTGACAAAAATTAAGACATTTTAAGAATATGACTAAAATCCAAATTTAATACTTTTGTGTTTAAAAACTTTGGTGCAAAAATTTAGTCGAATCAGTACAATGTTAAAACTGTTTTATTATCAAACTTGGTTAAAACTTAAATTTTGCAAATTTTAATCGAGTTTAGGATCATACTTTATTTAGCATTTTATTAAATTTAAAATCATCAAATATCTATTTTATTTGCATTACTTTTTGACATTTACAAACATCAAAAAAGTTCTGTTTACTAATTTTTTTTTCACGAATTGTCATTGGCTTAGGTTGTGACCAGAAGTAATTTATCAGTATAACTAGCTATTACCAGCCCTCTTCGCTGGGCGCTATTTAAATTAATACTTAATTGCGAGAGGTTCATAACTTCTAGCAATAAAATTTCTTACAATTTTAAAATTATTTTTAATGAACTCATCATTTTTTATTTATCTATTTTTATTCTACTTCTAAAGAGTCATCTGTAGTTTTATTTTTGCTATTAGAAATAGCAATAATATTTAGTTTTCGTGCTGGTTTTTCGACATCTCCATCTTCAAATAATTTTTTTTCTTTTTTTTTTTGATAATTTCATTTCAATTTTCTTGCAAGTCTTTTTTACCAATCGAACTTTTTTCTTTGGAATATCTTGTTTTACTTTGATCGATTTCAATTTTTGTGGCAAGATATATTTTTTAAAAAACATCAATTCTTATGATATTTTGTTGGACTTCAAAAAAATTCTGCATAGAATCTTCAAATTTTTGTATGGCTTGCATTGTCTATTTTTATATTTTCCATTATTTATATTTTCTGTTTTTGAAATATTCGTTAAAAGAAAACGGTTAAAATATAATAAAAATATATAATATATAATAAAAATTTAAAAACTGAAATTTATTTTAATTTTAATGATATTCAGCTTTTAGTATAGCAGCATCATTGTCAAAGTAATAGGAGAAATAAGGACCATGGATGTCAAGAATGTAACCATCAGGATCAACTATAAGAACAGGATTTATCAAGTGACGCCTTTTATGAATCGAATATGATTTTCGAAGAGCTTGAAAGTTGCTATATTTTTGTACGTGAAGCCGTATGTTCCATTAATTCAGGCAATTTCTCGAAGATTTTCAGGTTCTTGGTTACATAATTGATTTGCAAATTCCGTAACATGTCTTTTATTTAACATAAGCCTCTTTATCTTTTGCATCAAATCCAATATTAATTAGCTGAAACGAAGCGTTGCATCAAAGACTGTCTAACAGTACTTAAACCTAAGCTTGTTTGCTGCCGACTTGAATGTTGGAACATGGCTCATACAAATTAATTAAAAAGTACCTGACGCATTTTGCACAAAATTTTGCGCCTTATTTTTTTGATAACACAACTTTAAATAATTTTGCTATGCGTTTTTGTAAATGAGTAAGTTTGTACTCTGTTCGGTAGTTCTGGAACAAAAATATACAAGGGATCTACAGTTTTTATTTATATTTTTAGTTAACATACATCGGGAATCTATCTCAAGACCTCCAGTTTCATAGCCCATTAGGCCAAGTGATTCTAATTGAGCGTAAAATAATTCATCTCTAGCATATGAAATATTGCCCACGCGATATCTCGTGTAGAGAAAGAGTCTAGGGATTTACAATACTTTACTATTAGCAGGAATAAAGGTGACTAACAATTTTTATTCCGAATCCAAACGGATAATATGAGAGGAACTTCTAAAGCATTTCTGTTTTAGGTGGCATAGACCTTCAGAGTGATGTTCCAATCTACGAACCATTCCGCCATATGATAGATATTTAAGCAATAATCCGTACTGAAAAAAACAATTTAGGTAGATAATGCTTGCAGAGAATTTTATAAAATACACATTTTACCTTAAATATATTTAATGCAAAGGTGAAATATTTACCATAAATCTGAACTAAGGCGTAATTTTCGAAAAACAAAAAGACCTCCAACTCTGTAATGTAACATACATCATATAATAATTCTTTAACACATATTCTTTTTCCTAAAATTATATTAAAAAAAAAAAACTTTCACTCTTAGGTTCTATATCATCAATATTGTCCGATGTTTTTTCATAATGTAATTAATTCTATAAAAGTATTTATTTAAGTAAATACAACAATAATGTAGTAAGTTCTTAATTCAGTAGACCTTCCCATTGATTAAATTTTCAAAACTTCGAAACAACCCAAGTTAATTATTTATAAATGTAAACATGAAAGATTGTGAATTAAAATTTAATTTGAAAACTTTTTTCTAGGGGAAAAATTTTGTTTGTATTTTCTAGATACGAAAATTTACTCATATTGGAAGTCTTCTAAGCAAATTAAATTTCAAGGTGTTATTTATGCATTTATATATCCTTAAGTGGCTCTTTAAGGAAAATATTTTGGGACCAGTCATAAATAGACCAGATATATAATCATCTGTTTTCATTGATTATTCAACTCTAGAAATGTCTAATCAGCCAATTACCGCCAGTTAATCAATGATTTTCTGAAAATGTCCTGCCAATTACACAAAATCACAATACGACCTTTGATAAGTAAATCTACACAGACCTACCCTCTTAGTCTTGAAAAACTATATATACTCGACCTTTATGGCTTTATGTTTCACTCTTTTCCATTCATAATCGGTTTCTATTTTTAAGCTTTCTTTCGAAAGTGCGACGCCCCCTTAAAAGCATTGATTGACAATTCAAAAATTGGGGCACGCATATCCCAGCAAACAGCTTGAGAAGCCCCAAAAACAAATACCAGTTTTCCTGGTGATTTTTTTTTTTTTTAAGTTTAGTTACGATCAAAAGGAAAAAAATTTAATTTATCTCCCATATTTCATTCTTTGAGTGCAACGCCCCTGCATTAAATCTTAAACTGTCAACAAAAAAAAAGGAATTTGAACATACCTCTTGGGAAAATCAGAGCGATCCAGCAGAGTCTATGAGTAAGTTATCCTTAAGTTTTTGCTTTAATGACGTCGATGGAAAGGAGCACAGTTTTCTCTATTTTTTTTTTGTGTACAATGACATATAGGTATAACCGTTATAAAACACTCACATCAGTATAAGTAGACCCACACACAAACACAATCTAACAAAAGCACATAATTTTCAAAAAAAAAAACAAAACGAAAAAAAATCAACAAAAACTTAAATTTGGAACAAAATTATACTCGCAGATTCTGATTCTGCCACTGTTGTGTATTTTATTGGAGCTTTTGCCCAATAATTGCACCAGTTGGAGAAGTTATCCTTTTTTTGTTTGAGTTAAGGAAAACCAAGTACTCTACACGATTCTTGTGTAATCATACAAAATTCGTATGAAAGGACTTTATTTTTTTGTTGTTTGAAATCCTTTATATTTCTATTGAGGCCACTTGCACTTTTTTTATATTTTTTTTTTTGTTAAATAAAAGGCTCATTGAAAAAGGACCTAAGCGCGTTGATTGCTTTTTTGCTCTCTCTTCTCGTAGGGAACCCGGTCGGTTTTTATTTTTTTTTTGTTTTGTGTTTGCCTCCGGTTAGTTTGTAGAATTTGTAGTAAAAAGGATATCAGAGCATCGGATGGATTTTTTTGTTGTTGTTGTTGTTCTGAGGGAATAAATCCTTTTGATAGAGGAAAAAAATCGCGCACGATATTCCGTGGTTTACTTGTTACACGGCAAAAGTATCACGACGACTGCTCTAGCCCAGATAGCGGCACAATTCCATTCACCTTTTACGAAGCCTGTGAATTCCAAGAGGAACAAAGCTTTTTTCTATGGAAATCCGAAGTGCGCAGGAGCTGGAATATTACAGAGAATTCCAGAGCTTTGTATTGTTTTTTTGTTTGAGTACAGTTTCCCTCAAAAGATATCCTATTGTCGTTGGTCCTGGGATGTTTTTGAATGTTGCACGTGTTGCTTCTATATGGTTCGAAAGGACATCAACAATGTAAATTTCCCACTATACTCGCACGATGTCCTGATTTGATTTTCAAAGGATACGAAAATTCTCCCTCGTTCAGTTTGTCTTGGAAGTGATTCCCCTATTTTTCTTTAGGGTGGAAGTGCCTGAGTTCTTCAAAATAAAAACATCAAAGTTGGTCTCAGGTGGAAAATTGGAAAATAATTGTATACACACGAACCGAAAATCAACAAACCTTCCTGCAGCAGCAGTGTACCGATTGGAGTTTTATCCTTGTTGGCAGTACCGTTTTTCGATATTCAATGGGGAGTCCTTTTTTTGATGGGCTTACTGCCTGGTGTATGCGTGGGTGCGATGGTTGTGAATCGAGATTTCAGTTTAATGTCAAAGTATTTCAGGACTGTGCAAAAAAAAAAAAAAAAAATTGTAAGGATATTCTATATGTAAAAAACTTTTGCCACCGAGAACTGTGTGTACTATGGAAAAACAAACATTCCTTTTGAGTGGGAGAGAAAACGGGTCGTTTATTGTTCTTGCATACTGCAATGAATGTCCTTTATGTAGGTATGGTGTGCTACTTGCGGGGGAGGAGAGCGCAAGAGAAAGGATTCTGGATTGGAGTAGATGTGTTTAGATGTAGTTAGCTGACTAGTGGAGTCAATTTATTGCAGAGTTGACTGCATGAGTTTTATGGGCAATGGCAGTGCAGTAGTAGATTTTTCTTGTGTGGTATTTTTTTTTTTTATTATATTTTTATATTTTGTTTGCGTTCCTTTTTTGGAAACCCTAACTAGGGATGTCATAAAGTGAACATTAACCCCTTTGGTGAGCGTTTTTTCTGTAATATTTTTTTTTCTTTGAAATTTGTTCTTTTGCATGGGGGTTTTTAGAAACAGAGAAAATTGTGTTTTGTTTTTTTATTTTTTTATTTTTTCATACTTGACAGCAAAGGGTAGTTTTATATGGATGATGATGGGAATTATATTAAGATCGAGGATGTCTTCTCTGAATTTAAGTGGGACAGTATCGTAGAGTTACCTAGTTTTTATAAGTAAACATTTTCAGATTGTCAGCTAGGTATCTGAATACCCACATAGTGTCAACTGATGGGGTGGAATTATTTTTTTTATGATTCGTTTTTATGAAAGGCGTGATGCTCTAGTTAAGATTATTTATATGGAGGAGAATCAAGTAAAAATTATTTTTTTTTTCACAACGAGAATGTACTTTTAGCTTTATATATACTCGAATCTGCCCCCAACTGTACATATCTATGTCATGGATTATATAATAGTTGGAAGCGTTAATCATTCAACTAAATAGGAATAGATACCTTAGTGAGGTTAAAGTATGTACATAATTTTCTTTAAAATAAATGTGAGTTAGTTATCATTCTAAAATTTATCGATGACGACAGAAGGGACTGGTGTTGGAACGTTTGATCCTAGAACCAAACTTTCCATACCAATGGGACAGTTCACTATCATTCTACAGGCGGAAGTCAATGGCATAGTAGCGATTTCAGGCCGATATATCGAAATTAATTACCGAAACCAAAACATTTCCATTATGTCAGATAGCCAGGGCGGACTCGAAGTACTAAATTCATACGCCATCACGTCTAAGTTCATGTGGGGATGTATACTTACTTACTTACTTACTTACTTAATCGGCTCCCGATCCCTGGAGGGTCTCTGCCTGAGTCTTCCATCGGTTGCGATCCCTCGCGAGCTCCCTCCAGTCGTCGGGACCAAGCGCTTTTGCGCCTGTAACCGCCTGGTCCCTGTAGAGGAGATTATGTCTTCCTCGTTGTCTCGAACCTGGGGGCTGGGATTCGAAGATTTTCTTGGCTGGAGCCTGGAGCATTGTTGTCCATTGGCTCGATGTGACCGAGCCAGTGTAGTCGACGTGTTTTGGCTTTTTGGACTACATCCACATCTTAATACAGCTCGTATAATTCACGATTGAATCCTCTCCTCCATTCGCCCTCTTCGCATATAGGACCAAATAGGTATCTGCCGAAGAATTATTCTCTCGAAAGTGCCCAGTATCAATTCCCCTTTTTTACTTATTGTCCAGCATTCGGCGCCGCACAGTGGGGCCAAGGCGGAAAAAACTTGATTTTGTAAAAGTGCTGATTTCGATTAGCTGATCCATGTTTCTCACAGTAAATTAGCCAGAGAATCTGGGTACACTAAGGATTTGGGCCAAAACTGAAGTCTTAACACCTAAAAAGACGCTCAAAGTCGAAATATTTGAAATAGTGTGAGAATTTGATTTGACTTTCCTAGGGTGTTACGTCTATTCGGGATGAACTAAAAATGTGATTCTTTTTTGTTTGCTTTTTTGGGATACCTAATAATACAATACAGCGGTCAAACTCAGCAAAAAAAATTGAGTGAATTACGGCAGCACAAAATAAGACTCAGTCCACAGTAATGGAAAGTTGTAGTCATTTAAAAAAAGCTCCAGTTTCCTCTGCTTTTAGATAGCTATTTTCTCGATGTAGACATGTCCAAGTTTACATTCAAACAAAATTTAACTGCAAATACCTGCAAATCCGCACAGTGAGCAGATTTAAAGTTACGAAATCTTGCAAAAAAATCATTTTTTTTTTTTTTTACTTCTGTGTCCAAAAAAGGAATATTTGAATTGTATTTGTACAAGTGTTGGAACTGGTTCTTCATTGACTGGAAGTGTGTTATCTCCCTGCCCTGTTTCTCCCTCTACATACATCTATAGTACCCTGTCCGTTGGTTACAAGGTTAGATTAACTTTTTCAAAGACCCTGTGCTCTAGTCTTGAAACCAGCAGCCATTTGCTTGGCTATTTTAGTAAATGTGCGAGTAGTTTTTCAATCACTAGACCATTCGATCTTCCTACGCTGGTGGTTTCGGCTGCCTCACTGATGATATAGCGATACTGGAATCCGTACTTGTAAAGCGAAGCCCTTCTCGCTCAGGTATTCTGATACGTCCACCGTCGAATTTCATTATCCGTACACGTTTCGCAATTTCTTTAAGTTTGAAATTCGAGCTCTGAATTCTTTTGTAATTTTGAAATGGTCAGAGTCAAGGCTTTCCCATCAAAATCTAAGCACGTCTTAGATGCCGGATACAAGCCTTTCGTCAATTAGTGCAAGGTCGATTTGGTTAATAGTAGACTGTCTAGATATCACCAAGCTCCTTTTTAAACACTTAAATCTAGTCCTTCTTATCACCTTATTACTTATTGCTGCAAAGTATTTTATTCGGAATCCGTTATTTGTCGTAGATTTTTTCAATGAAAACTGTAGGTACTTACAAACTTATCCACTGCAGATTTCCTTCTTTTCGAATTTTATCATTGAAGTTCCCGATTAGAACTTTGACATCTTACTCAAAACACACTCCGTGCAAGCAAAGGCATGTGCGCATATTAGAGAATCACAGCCAGCTGATTGCTTATCGTTCTAAAGTCGATTACTTTGCTTGACATTTGTAATTTCTTACCGCAGCTATTATTTTTATTTTGATCATGCCGAAACCTATATCTGTCGTACCTCATAAATACCGTGTGAGGGGTTCTTATTTTCCAGTTTCATACTTTTTTTTTTTTTTTTTTTTTCACTATCAGAATTGGTCGAAGAAAGCTTATAGCAAGCTCCGTCTTTCGACCAATGGTTTGCCAACACAGAGAACTGTGTTATACCACCGGCTCATCATTTAGTGCAGTGTTAGTTGTTAGTAGGCAAATTCTATAACAATTAACACTGACACCAGAAAACATGAAAAATAAACAAACAATATTACGTATGAACAAAACAATAACATAACATGAAACAAAGAACATTTAGGAGCGTGGACCACTGGTTTTGAGTAGGTTTTTTAATTTACTTTTATTTATATTAAAATCCAAAATATTTGAATTCCAATTTACAAGTCTACCCATACGTGTCAAGGGCTCATGCATGCCATAGTTGGTCCTATGTGTTGGAACCTTAATCATATCGAGGCCTCGAAGATTATAACCTCCTCCCCGATAATTAAAATAAACCGAACATAAAAGATCTGGTGCATCTGTGACGCCTGTTATTAATTGGTGGAAAAATACCAAATCATTGTTTGTTCTTCTTTGTTCCAAAGTTTGCATCTGAAGAATAGATAATCGTTGGTCATAAGAGAGGACATACGAAGGATCACTCCATTGAAGTCCTTTCAAGGCAAAACGAGTAAAGTTTCTTTGCACAGATTCTAATCTCTCAATATGAATATCATAAAGAGGAGTCCAAACCTGCGATGCATACTCAAGATGGGGACGCACCAAGGAGTTGTATAAAGCCCGGGTGACATTGGGATCAACAAATTCTTTAGACCAGCGCTTAATAAACCCTAACATTGAATTGGCCTTATTCACGATTTTATTAATATGAGCAGAAAAATCTAAATTGGGTGTAAAAAGAACTCCAAGGTCCCTTACAGTCATAACACGAGTTAAAATGTGCCGTGAGATAACATATTCATGAGAGTAGGGAAAACGTTTTTTAGAAAAAGTCATAGTTTGACATTTTGTCGGGTTGAGGTTCAGACTGTTCTTTTCACACCACAAGGCAAAATGGTTAATATCATCTTGCAGTAGAGCCCGATCATTTGAAGATACTATATTTTTATAAATTTTCATATCATCTGCGAAGATTAGAATTTCGCTATTGCGAACACAGAGAGGAGCATCATTAATAGCCAATGTAAAAAGTAGTGGTCCCAGATGGCTTCCCTGCGGAACACCTGATTTGGCAATAAATTCTCTTGAGTATGAATTTCTGAATTTGACTTGATATAACCTATCTTCAAGATATGAAGATATCCACTTGATGAAAATTGGTGGAAATCCGTATGAGTGAAGTTTAAACTTGATAATCTCATGAGACAGTTGATCAAATTAAAGCTTTCGAGAAGTCAGTGTATACACAATCAACTTCTTGACAACTTTCTAGAGAGTTTAAACATTTATTCAAAAAGACAACAAGATTAGTAACCGTAGAACGTTTTTGCATAAAACCATGTTGTTGGTTGCAGATAATAGTTTTACATATAAATGTCAAACTGTCACATACAACTTGTTCGAACAACTTCGGAATGCAAGAAAATTTGGAAATTGGTCTATAGTTGGTAATATTGGCTTTATCTCCCTTTTTAAATACTGGCGTTAAAAATGCTTTCTTCCAAACTGCAGGGAATTTACCTAATTTCAAGGATAGAACAAAAATATTACGCAGAGGAAGAGCTAAAACAGACTTACATTTCTTCAATAAAGCGGGTGGTATTCCATCGGGTCCAATAGAATAGTCGTCTTTTAAATGTGACAGAAAGTCCAAAATTTTGTCATGATCTATTGTAATATTATTAAATGATACCTGAGGACAATTTCGTAAGAATTGAAAATAGTTATCGTCAACAACAACAGGGGAATCAATGAAGGATTGGCTAAAATTATTTGCAAATCCCTCACAGATTTCTGTAGTAGTACTCAAGATTACGTCATTATAAACGAGATTAACAGGATAACCGTCGCTTTTCTTTTTGGAATTTATAAATTTCCAGAAGTTTTTCGGGTCTAATTTCAGTGAAAGCCCCATGGTTTGAAGATAATCATTATAACATTCATGAGAGAGTTTTTTGAATTCTTCTAAAAGGGAAATGTAAACTACTTGAGTCTCTACTGTCATGAACCTTATATATTTTTTCCAAGCCTTATTTCTTTTATTTCGAAGGCATTTGAGTTCTTTTGTGAACCAAGGATGACAAGAAGAATTAGAGGGAATATATCTTTTTTTAGGGACAGTTTCATTTATGCATCTCATCAAAATAGAATAGAAGCTTGAGACAGTTTTGTCAAGATCATTAGAAATCGGTAAACGTTCTATACCGGAATTAATTAAACTATCTAAAAGCTGTTGAAAATCACCTCTCCGAAAGTCAAAAGTATAAGAACAGTCGTGGGGATAACTATTTTGTAGTAAATGACCACTCAAGTCAAGAAAAATGTCAAGAGGCGGGTGATATTGATCTATGTTAGATAAAGCAGAGATAGATTCTACCACTACTGTACTAACGGCGTCAGATGAGAATACAAGGTCAAGTTGTCTATTCATATTATTTCGTATACAGCTAATTTGCTGTAAATCTGTAGAGATAATATTATCCAACATTTGGAGTTCTTGTTGGGGTGAACTTGTGGAAGCTTCAAAATAGGATTCGTCATCAGAGGGAACCCATTCGATATGGGGAAGATTAAAATCCCCTAATAAAAGAATTTTACTGTCAAGGCTAGCTAAACTGAAAATAAAATCGAGTGCTAAAGAAAGTTCAGTGTATACGGAACCAGGACTTTTAGGTGGAATGTAAACATTTAAAACAAATAAGACTAAAGATTCCTTAGTTATTTTGACGCATAACAGATCAATTGTCAGATTGAATGGGAAGACTATTTGTGTTGAGCAGAAATTACTTCTAACAGCAATAAGTACTCCTCCGCCAACTGAATTTGTAACGTCAACGTGACGGTCCTTACGGAAAACTAAGAACTCATTATCAAAAAGTTCCGTGTCTAAAATTGTTGCGTTAAGCCAAGTTTCTGTAAGGGCAAAAAGATCGTATGGCAAAACTAGGGAATTTTTGAAAGTCTTAGAAGTTTTACTTCGAAGACCTCTCACATTTTGGTAGTAGATGCAGAACCTGGGCAGTTTTTTGAATTTATACTAGAAGACGAATTTAAATTTGATTTCCTTCTCAAGGGCGTTGTAAATTCTTTTACCAATGTGTTAGAAGGCCAAGAAGTACTACATATGGGTTCGAAGAGAGAATTGGGAGCTATTATTTTGAAGGAGGCTACGAAGCTGTTTGGTTTGCTTATTTTGGAGCATTTGACGCATGATGACTTAATAATAGCCTTAGTAGCAATCAAATGATCCACAACATCTTCAGGCATCGTTTCGGGTTGGAGACGAGATACAAATATGGCCCTGGGCTTCGGAACTGAAATTAAAGTTTTTGGACCAGTAACGACGGATTCCTGTGTTGGAGTCAAGACAAGATTTTCGGTGACAGGTTGAGGTGGAATGGGTTCAGTGGGTTCAGAGGAGGTTTCGGTAACATAAGTATTTGGTTCATTAATATGCAGTGATTCGATAACAGGGTCGGATAAAGTTATTGAATTTTCAACGACTTCACTACCAATAAGGGACGTTTTTTTAGGTGCCGGACCTACGTTGGCTGACATGGTGGTCATGTCCCTTCTTCTCTTTTTACTTTTCTTAGAAGTAGAAGGATTTGATGAGAGAATATCATCCGTTGAAGAGGAATTGTCCGCTACTAGCACCGGAGAAGGGATGCTATCAACCGTTGTCACAATACTAGCAAAGTTCAAACTTAACTCTTCAAATCCCTTGGAGATTTTCGTAAGCTCATCTTTTAAGGAGGATAGCTTAAAACAGAAATGAGCTAGCGAAATCTTTCTACAGTTAGGACAATACCAAAAAGCAATACTCGAAGAATTAATTTTGTCCATTAACGAGTTATTTGTACCGACACATTTGGCATGGAATAGATTTCCACAAGGTCCGTAACATTTGAAAAGAGGGGCTGCGCCAGAGCGATCCAGACAATTCGTATTGGCGCAAGACATTTTTAATATAAAAGGGCCAGACAAATAAGAAAAAAAAAATTCCAATACGAAAATATAATATTTTATAATGATTACAATTATAAATTATATATAAAAAAAAAAAAAAAAAAAAAAAAAAAAAAAAAAAAAAAAAAAAAAAAAAAAAAAAATTGGTGACAAGCTGGATTTGAACCTATGCACTTATATTTAATACTAATTACAGTCAACGCGCAGACGCGCACCACCACTGATCTTAAAATTTTTTTTTAATTCTTTTGGGATATTTTTAAGAAAAAAAAGATTTATTTTAATGGCTAAAATATTTGTTGCAGTAGATACCGTCATTGTATACCTTAAAAAACCATTTTCCAGCTAATATTTCTTTAAAAGAATTTGGTTGAAAAAATTAATCTATAAGTTTATGCTGTAGTACAACAGACTGGCCTGTCTGTTGCAGAAGGTATGGTGTTCAGTTCTCAGCTGCAAAAAAGTTTGTCAAGGGTGTACTGCCTCTTGCGAGCAATTGACAAATCCCCTAAGAGTATCTCTTACCATGAAAAGTACTGCTTATTAGCCGTTCGCAATCGGCAGAAAATTGTAGGTCCCCTCCATTCCTGGTAATGTACACACGGGAATAGTTGAGATTGGATGTCACCAGGCTTAGACACTCTACGAGCTGTTTAGGCCTCCCATTTATTAAAAACACACTGTCAGAACTACAGGACCCACATTTTTCGACTTCTCTGTGATTATCAATATCTCTAATTAACTCTTTTTACGAATAAATAGCTTGAAATTTAATTCATACCTAGGTTCGTACGAGCACTAGAGTTGATTTTCGCTCCGGACTGCTTATTGGAATGACAATTCCCAAAATGAGCGATAAGATCCACAAAGTCGTGCTGGAAGACTGCAGATTAAAGAGTTATTCTAAACATCAACTGAAATAACGCATAGGAAAATTCTTAATACTTTTCTCATAGACATGAAGTGAAAGTCTGGAAAATGGCTGACGAATCGAATACTAACGCCTGAGAAAATGCTGACCCTGAAAAGTGCTTCAAGTGCAAATTTAATTTTGGTGCTTTTCCAGTTAAATCACTATTATTTTTCGTGTCTATTCATAGCAATGTATTAGACTTTGGCCCATTCATACACCCTTGAAAATAAATAGCAATCAGAAATATACAAATCCAGGCAGTTAATATTGCTGTAAATGGGAGCTCGATAGTGACATTATAAGACCCGCGTGAATAGTAAGCCCACTCTCGTTTAGTACATAAATCTGCCAAGAAGGAAGCTAAGAACTTTTTCTTTTATTTAATTCATTTAAGTAAGAAAAACGGGATGAATTATCTGTAAAAAATATTACAAATCGACTTTCGGTACTTAAACTATTGTTAAAAGGAGAACATCTTCGGAACCCATTATTACCCAGTGTATTTTTCAATTTTCCAATGAAACTGATAGATATTTAAGAAGTCATAATATTTCTTAGAATTTTTCAAAATATTTTAGTCCCCTATTCTTTCCAAAAATTAAAAAACAAACTAAAATCTTCTCATTTATTTTTAGATCACAGATAATCTCTTGTAAACCTTCGGAATCCTACCCGCCTCCCCACACACCAAAATAACATCTTCATCATTTGAGAAACCCTTTGAAATAAAATCGATGAAGTTATAAATATGACATTAGTTTTAGGTCAGACTTTGTTCAAGCCTAACAAATGAAAATAAATAATCATGTGCCCTTGTCTATTCTTTCCCAGCAAGCTTAATCCTTTCGATATCTTAACTCCTTTGGTCTTTTCTTTTCTTCTTTAAAGGATAAAGTATCCAATTAAAGAAAATGTCAAAACCTTTTCAGAAACCATACAATACACAGCCGAAGGCGGCAACACATAAAATTACCTCTTAAGCGGTTTATCGAATTATACTCCTTTATCAAGCCTGCCCTCTACAAATGGCCAACAACAACATCGAAAAGAAAATAAGAAAAGAAATGTACAAAAAAGACGATCCTTGAAAAAACCATAAAGTAACATATTGAAAAGGATTCTCTCTCCTCCAAGAAACCATAAAATATACAAAAAAAAAGGAAGGAAAAAATTGAGCAACATGTATTGCGTAGGTACTTTTCAATGTTCAATAATACTTAACATCAAAATTCCCTCTTCTGCCCTCCAGTCAGCAATTCATCATATAAACTGAGTCGGAGACGAAGAAGTATCGGCCTCTTATTGATGGATGATGACTGGTGGCGGTGTGTTGGTGTGGCTTTATGTGAAACCAACTCGAATGCCTCCTTCCAGGCCGAGAATAAGAGCAAAGTACTTATCGTAATCCTCGAGGGCGGGCGGCGGCGGCATGGCAGGGGCGGGTTCAGGTTCACTACCCTTCCCTTATCTTTCCCCCTAACCCAATTCCAACCCCATTCGCAAGGATTTAATTTTCAAATGTAAAAGATACTTTTTTTTTTATTTGATAAGAAATCGACTAGGGCCCCATCACAATTTGGCCCGAGTTCTTGCAAATAATGGCTTGGGCGCGTGTATTATATTTTGTACTTGGATGATTGAGATAAATGATGAAGTTCCATCATGGGCTCAGACGAGACATTTTGAAGAAGGAAATTGAAAATTTTAAAAATAGGAAAGGTTAACAGAGTCAACGTCTTCGTCGTCCGGATTTAAGGGGATTGTATATGACGTGTTTGTTAATCTTTGTATAAATTTTTTTTTCTATATTAATTGAATCCTGCTTTGACTTTTGGTTTGAGAAGAAACGACTCGAGTGTGTATTTTCATTGAAGTGCTATTGATACCTACGAGGCTTGATATCTTTGGGAATGGTGTTCTATTTGTCAATTTGATAGATAAAGTATCTGAAGTTGTTTTTTTTGTGTATCACAATGAAAGCTTTCAAATAAAAATAACACTCATTCATCTATCAAAAAAGGCAGAAGTCCTTAATTTTTCACTAAACATTTGTTCGAGTTTGTTTCGTTGTATAGGGTAAATTGGAAGGTAAGGGTTTTTGAATAGATATAGATAACTAACTATTTTATTGATAAAATAATTGTGGAAAGGTGCAAACTGGATGATAACAAACAATCACTTTAAGGGCTTATGGTCAAGAAATAAAATGAATCGTTTATCTGCCAACAACGTTAAGACTGTTATATTTTTTAAATTAAAAGAAGTTATTTTTGAAGAGTGGTATCTGGGGTGTGCTGGGACCCCATATGTGTTAATGTGATATTATTTTTTTAAAGGCAAGTGGATAAAATATTTTTAGTTTTTGGAACTGTAACAAGGTAAGTTAATGAATCTTTTCAGAATCTTTACATTACAAAACGTTTCTCAAAACATTTAAGCTTGCAAAGCTATATTTTCTAGGATTTATTGAAACACCGTATGGTCACACCACTTAAATTAACTCTTTTTGTATTTTTTTTAATTATTAAGGCTGTGAAGTAAATGCCATTTTTTTGCGACTTATAATTACAATAAGGCAAGTTGTTATGCATTCGTAAAAAAAATCGAAGTCGAGATTTTGATCAAAGTGGACATTATAATGATAGCGAAGGCCAGGAAAGTGGGTCTCGCAATTCTGTCTGTCTGTCTATTCGACTACAGCCTGAACGGCTCGGCCGATTTTCTTTAAACTTCGTAGATATCATTTTTAATTTTTCCCCCCCACACTTTTTTTTTTCTTTTTAATACAAAAAATAACGGTACCTTCGATAGGATTTTTTTTCGAAATCTTATAAATATTTTTTTTCTCAAAAATTGTCCCACAGAATTTAAAAAAAAAATCATAAAATTTCATTTATTTAAAGCTAGGTAATTGTTGAAAATTCCAAATAATTGTTATTTTTGGTACACCCCTTGGAACCATTTTCTTAGTTTTGATTTTCTCGGAAACGGTACGTCCGATTTAAATCAGTTTTTTTAATGCTAAGGTTCCTCCAAAGTTTGAATATTATTACATATACAAATTTGTGGTTTTTGGATTTAAAAAAAAAAATCAAAATGTTTATTTGGAAACTCAATATTTCGAAAACCACATGCTTGATTTTTTTATTGATAAATAAAAGTTTCTTAATATAATCTACAAGATTGTAAATAACGGTACCCTCCATACAAATGTTAAAAAATGGTTTCGAAACGAATTTTGTATTTTTCTCGAAAACGGTTCCTAGAATTTTGCTAATCCTTTTTTCTTTTGATTAATTTTTACGATCTATATAATTTAATAAACAAATTTGTATTCAAGATATAACTGACTGTACCTACCATAGAACCATTTTTTTAGATTTTGAATTTCTCACTATCGGCATAACGGATTTTAATGAAATTTTTTATAGAGAAGCTTCTTAAAAGTTTAAAAAACATTGCATTTCAATACTTAAAAAAAATATTTTTTGAATTTTGGAAAAAAAAATATTTTTTTTTTTGGAAAATTCGATATCTCAGAAACGACTCAATATTTGTTTTTGTAAATTTAATTTTAATTCGAACAGTAATCAAAAATAAAATGCACGACTGGGTCGCACGAACTTGCTCCTATGTAATAGTCTAAGAATTTGAAAAATAAATGTTATTAGAGAAAAACTGTTCATAAGCATAAAATTAATTTTTTAAATGACTAACATCTTTAGTAGTTGAAGGTGAAAATAGGATGCCATGTGATTCAAGCAAATAAAGATTTATGCAAGACCAAAAATTATAAGTCCATGTAATGGTTTCTTAAAAAAATAAGCTTTTATGTAAAAAAATGTTTAAAACATTTTTAAGAAAAAATTTTGGTTTGCCAATTTAAAGGTTTTGTTATTGTTCGAATAAAAACTAAATTTACAAAAAGAAATATTGAGCTGTTTTTGAGATATTAAATTTTCCAAAAAAAAAAATAGATTTTTTTTTTAAATTCAAAAAAAAAAATATTTTTCTTAAAGTTTTGAAATGCAATGGTTTTTAAACTTTTTAAAAGCTTCTCTCTAAAAAATTTCATTAAAATCCGTTATGCTGATAATGAGAAATTCAAATTTTTAAAAAATCGTTCTATGATAGGTACAGTCAGTAATTTCTTGTTTTCAAATTTTTTTTTATTAAATTATAGATCTTAAAAATTAATCAAATTAAAAAAAAATGTAGCAAAATTCTCGGAACCGTTTTCGAGAAAAATTCGATTTTCGAAAGCCATTTTTTAACATTTCTATGGAAGGTACCGTTATTTTTGGGTAAAATAAATTTCCTTTTCTCATATCTTGCAGATTATATTAAAAAAAACTTTTATTTATCAAGTTTTAAGAAAATCGAGCATGGGGTTTTCGAAATATTGAGTTTAAAAAAAAAAATTGAAAATTTTTTAATATTCAAACTATTTTGGACCTTTAGCAGAAAAAAAATTATCAAAATCCGTCGTACCGTTTTTGAGAAAATCAAAAACCAAAAAAATGTTTCCAAGGGGGGTACCAAAAATAACAATTTTTTGCAAAATTTTTTTCAACCTATACCTAGCTTTAAATCAATGACATTTTTTGAATTTTTTTAAAGAAAATATGTGGGGCAGTTTTTGAGAAAAAAAAATATTTATAAAAGTTCGAAAAAAATCTAATGGTAGGTACCGTTATTTTTGTTCATACAAAAAAAAGAAAAAAACATCAGGGGGAAAAAAATTAAAACCCATATCTGCCAAGTTTGAAAAAAAAAACGGCCGAGCTGTTTAGCTGTAGTCGAACAGACAGACAGACAGAATTGCGAGACCCGCTTTTTTAGTCTTCGCTATCATCGTAATGTCAACTTTGATCAAAATCTCGAGTTTGATTTTTTTTACGAATGCATAACTTGCCTTATGGTACTTATAAGTCGCAAGTAAAAATTGGCGTATCAAAATTTTTTTCTTAAAAATGTTTTGAAAATGTTGTGTATAAAAGCTTATTTTTTTTATGAAACCACTACAAAGACTTATAATTTTTTAGCTCCAACTACTAAGGCAGTTGTTTATGTCTATTAAAACACTAATTTTATGCTTATGAACAGTTTTTCTCTAATTCAGTCGTGCATTTTATTTATAATTTTGTTGGCATAAATTCATGCTTTTCTAGAAAATCATGCGGCAAATTTATGTAACTGAACTTTTTTCTCTATTGAAATCCAGGGTTGTATATTATGTTAATAAACAATTTTTAAATTCCAAAATACTCTTACATAAGAACAGGGACATATGATCCAGTCGTGGATTTCACTTTCAATTAAGAAAAACTCGCTGCAAGTTCGAACATTAATCTAGCATGTTCCAATTACTTATTTCAATACTTCCAATTCGTTGATGAAGAGCTAGCCAAGAAACACACCTACTCGTACTTCGATAAAAACAATCCAACAAAAAAAAAAAAAAAAAAAAAAAAATATATATCAACAACAAACAGCTTTATGAATGAAACCCTCACATCAAATATTTGCTCCCAATTTAATATTAATTAAGTCAACAACAAAAAGGTTAACCGATATTATCTTTCTCAATTTCCTCAAAACTTCCTTGCCGAGCGTTTCCCTTGTAGGTATCGGTATAGGTACATACTTCCGTCCGAATATACCAACAAAAACATCGTTTGCTTCGCAAAGAATGTAATTGGCATTTAATTAATTCTCCCCCACTGAACGACCGACGTTTCTACCGTGTCCCTCCCCCAAACTAAAAGTTTTCTCATTTCTAAGGACGAAGATCAATAATAAGAGATATTGGAAGTGGCCCGAAACTATATGCCGACAAACAAAACCGAATTTACACCCTCGGAGAATAAATATTTGCCGAAAATTGATTAGGGTCATGTTTGCGTGTATATATCCAGTTGATAGACCTAAGACGTCAAGGACGATGATGATGATGATGATGGTGGCGATGACGACGCGACGACAACGACAACGACAACGCCAAAGCCAAAACGGTTGCTGGTCCACCTCTGATTGAGCCATTTTCTAGAGGCGAAACAATCTTGTTTGCGGATCATTTCGGTGACATAAAAGTGTTACGAATATTTGTACAACATCAATACCTTTGCCGGGAAATTTGATGGATGGAAATGAACACCATCGCCGTCGTCCTTTTTGCCATCATCGCTAACGTCGTCGTCGTGGTCGCCTTTTCTAGAGCTTCTTCACCATCACTAGTTATGTATACAAACAAACAAACAAACAAATTAATTATCCACCTCTAGCTGGTTCAGTTGTTTGAAAATTATTTTTAACCATCAGTTAAAGACGCCCTAAGTCGAAGGAGGAAGGACTCGGTTTTTTTTTTGCTTGAAGAAGGATCCGTTTTGGCAGGAAATCTCATAACATTGCGACGAATGCACATTTGCTACTCCTGCAGTTGTTTACATTGTAAGCATCCTACAAGAAGCCATGGAAGAGCAACGTTTCGTCTTCCCATTCCCAATAGATATATTGGAGAGCGAAGTAAACATACCATTTCACCTTAAGGTTCTTGGAATCAAGCTTAGTTATTTTATGTGTTTTTTGTTTTGTTTGCAAATAAAACATTGAAACTTCCTATGGTTCATCTGGCGGTTCGGTTGCAGTTGTGTAGCTTGTAAACATAGTCAACTGCAAGGAGGTTAAAACGAATTTCACTAGCGACGAAGTTTCTGATAACTTTTTCGATGTTTTTGTAACAAAGGAATTTCTGAGAATTATGTGCAGATGATGTTAAGAATAGTTAGGTTTAGGTATAACATAAGACAATAGATAGCATGAGACACCGAATAATTTCCATTTCCGATTTAAGTTGGTCTAAGTCATTCATTCTTAATTTCAGAAAATTGGTACACCACAGGGCAGTGTTCTTTCTCCTCTTCTTTTCGAACATTTTGATGAGAAACAAAAGGACAGCAAGGGAAGCTGCTATTAACAAAATCACAGATATGGTTTGGCGAAAATTTTGTAACAGAACCGCGAGTTGTGAAATAAGAGTGAACGAACAAAAATATTGAGGTGTCACAGCTCGTGGAGAACATGAAGCCAAAGTATGGAGAAGACCTGTATTAATTTTTGCCGAAAATTGGCTATTTTTTCAAAAAAGTAAATATTCTTGGAGTATTTGTTATTTCCAAGTAAGAAGCAGTACCCCTAAAAATATATTTTTGTTTGTACTTATGTGGCAGCGGCTGGAAATTGAGCCCAAGCCTCTAGCGTGAGAACATAACGCATTAACCATTACACCTAAAGGTTCAAGAGTTAACCAAACGAAAACTCAAATATCTTCCTCAACTCTGGATCATTTAAATGACCAAAAAATCACGGTTTCTTCCAGTGCTAGACAAGTAAGACTTACACGGTTTTCAAAACGAGCAGTTGACACTCGCTTAAGACGCAAATTTTTTATTTTGACCGTGTTGCCGTCAATGTTTTTTTCTCAAGGTATTCTCATTAAAAGTGGAAAAAAAATAAAGTTTTCTCTATTCTTAAAGTTGTTGTTGTTTAAAAAAATATTTAAAAAATATAAATTCTGTTTTGAAGAAGAAGATAAGTATTTTCATGAGTTGAGAAACTAAAAATTCCGTTCCGTTGGTATATAGGTAATCTAAAAAATCGCAATAAAAAGGTTCTTTTTTAATTTTCTTACGGGGATATATCGAAGAGCTGATTTAAACAAAAAAAAAACAGTAAAGGATTTTATCTCAGCGATCAGAAGTATATATGCTTGGAATCTTCTTTAGCTAGTTGTGTCAAAAAGTTTAGAGATATTTGTAAGCTTTTCTCATTAGTGTTGTTCTAGTTCTTGACACGTACAAACGGCCACTTCGGAGCATGAATCTTGCATGAATTACACTGTGCTGATTTCTGAAAAATAAAAAAAATTGGATAATCTTTTCTAGTAGAAGTTGCAGATCTAATCAAGAACTTAAAAGTACTCTGCCTAAAAATATGTACATACTCTCAAATTTACAATTTCCTAATGCACCATTGTAGGAGTTTTTTAATTGAATCATTTGCTCCACTAATAGTATTGATGAGAATCTTTGCAGGGCCCAACTATAGAAAGCTTATAGAAGAAGGTAGAAAAATATAAAATTACTGAATCAAATTCAATGCCTAAGATCAAAAATGGACTTACCTCTATCGTTAATATCAGTACTACCCCATACAGTATGATGGAAGTTACCATTGCTCCCAAAGATTAGACTGATGTTCTGGCTTATTACGTGGGTGCTGATTTCATCGAATGTATTACACTTGATAGTGTGTTCTATCCTAGTGGCGCTGGCATCAGCGATTTAATGTACCTTTAAGTTGGTTTCAAGTTTACCCATATCTAGCAAGTGCAAGATTCTTGATTGAATAAGGCCAATATCCTGACCATTTCTGGACAGACATCAAAGAAGTGAGGCTTACGAATTAATAAAGAGTTTCAGGTTAATTTGGATTTGGACTAACTGCAAGATTAAAATTCAGCCAGAAAGCAGAACATTCAGCTTGTTATTGCTGACGTCTTCCCAATTTTGAACCCGCAAGCTTGTCCTCACTCAGAAGTCGGTAAGAATTCCAAAATTAGTTAAATACTCAACAGTAGTCGTTTCTAATATGAACTGAATATATTCTCTTCTCGCCCAGGAGTCCTGACCACAGTTTCGGCTTTGAAGAGATATGTACATTCCGCGTTACCAATCATGTGTGTGTATTGTTAGCAGGAATGGAGGGCACATACAATTTGTTGTGCTAAGACGAGAAACACGTTTAATTTTGGTGGGGACAATACCCTCATTTATTAGGCTTAATACAAGCTAATTCTTAAATTAACTTAGCTCTTAAATAGAGGGTTGGGAATTGGAAGGATGATTAAGACGGAGGTTCAGGTAGGATGAACTGAGGTTAAAGTTGAAACTGTTAATGTTATAATTAATCCTCCGAAGCTTGCGAGTAATAGGTTCGTTGGAGCCGTAAGAGGTACTGTGCGTGGGCAGATAGAAGAGACAAGGATTTCTTATATTATTAAGGGAATTAGTGTTGAAAGAGATGGAATTGTAGAGGGTTCTGCAGTCAACAGACTCCGAAAGTAATCGATAAATGATGAGAATGTCGCTTGTTGCTCTTCGTTCTTCCAGCGTATTCAAGTTGATTAATAGAAGTCGGTCTTGATACGGGGGTGAAATAATAGGGTTATTCCAAGACAGACCACGAAGTGCGAAACGTAGAAAACGACGTTGAATGCTCTCGATTCTGGATATATGAGTTTGTTGATAAAGGGACCATACTTGACAGGCGTAATCAAGAAGCGGGCGAACAAAGAATATGTATGTAAGAAACGGGTCACGTAGGGGTGAGAGAATTCTTTGGACCAACGTTTTACAAAGCCTAGTGTAGAGTTTTCTTTGAGCATAATCTCGTGAGTATGTGTGAGAGAGGTGAGTTCTCTATCACATAAAACACCAAGGTCTCGAATTGAGTCAGCGGTGGATATGGGCTGATGATGTAGAAGGTATCGACGGGGAGTAGATCGGATGCGTTTTCGTGAAAAACTTATTAATTGACATTTTGAAATATTTAATTCTAAGTAATTTTTCGGGCACCAGACAGAGAAATTGTTGAGATCAAGTTGTAGGAGAGTGGCATAATGTTTGGAAGAAATGGTCTTGAAAAACTTTATATCGTCGGCGTAGAGTGAGATATGACAATGTTTAATGACCATTTCAATATCGTTAATAGTAATAATAAAGAGGAGCGGTCCTAAGTGGCTGCCTTGTGGAACCCCGGAGGTACCTAAGAAATCATCAGAGAAGGAAGATCTGAATCGAACTTTGTAGTAACGGGTGTTTAAGTAAGAAGGAATCCATCTTAAGAAGATAGGTTCAAGGCCCAGGGTGGACAGTTTGAATAGAATAAGCTCATGTGAGATTTTCTCAAAAGCCTTACGGAAATCGGTTGATACAACATCGACTTCCTTTCCGTTTTTTGAGGCTGGGAGGCAAAATAACAAAAAATATTGTTTGAGGATTTATCACTTCCTCACAAGAGGCAGTGACCATGAAAAAATATGCTATGTACATGCTACATACATGCTTATACATACCTTGGTCACCAATAAGGTAGCAAGGGATTATTTATAGATTACGATAATCGCACTTCTACAATGGCCCTTATTTCTTTGAGACATGGAGCCTTCCAGTTATGAGTCTGAAATTTGAGGTTACTGAACTAGATTATCTAGATCATTTGGGATATGATGTGATATCCTCCTTAGCAACAATATTTTTCATTCACTGCTGACATCAAACATACAGCGATCTCACGATCTCTGATCATCACAAGAATAAGAGCGGAATTTGACATTTCCTGGATGAAAATTTTCATTTGTGATGGCCCCTTCGGGTAGGGGGAAAGAATATACCCGAGGTAGGAATGCCTGTCGTAAGAGGCGACTAAAATCCAAACTCCGTATACTGAGAAAGACGTATACAAAATATGGAATGAGTAAAACAAATAGATATAGTACCCCAGGTGGCAATTCAGATTTCCTGAAAAATCCACCCTCTTCGGAGGTCGGCTCTACGGATTCTGGGGAGAGCCAATTATTCCAAAACTTGATAAATCCTTTTTCAAGAAAACCAATGGTAGCTCGATCACCACCATCAACATCGAGTGCTTCCGGGAAAAAGAGTCCGCCCAAAGCGCCGGAGCGTGAAAAAGAAGACTCGGAGAAAATAGAATGTCTTGAAAAAGACAATAACGAACTTCGTCAAAGACTCGACGAAACTTTGAAACTCTATCAAGAGCTGAAAGAAGAAATACATTTTCTACGAAATAACAGCGATGCCGTAAAGAAAGCACAGAAAGAAATTGAGCTTCTTCGGAAAGAAAATGAAGAGTTGAAAAAAACTCAAAGACAAAACGATTCGAAAACAACTCCACAGCAGCTGGGTGTTTGCGAATATAAAACAGACGAAGAAGAGCTAGAAAGAGAAACGTCTTCAAAAAGACCTAGCAAAAAACGTAAAGCATTCTCCTCGCCAGAGGGAACCTCGTCTTCCGAAATAATAAAAGTAAATGTACCAAAAGATACGAATAAGAAAGAAAAAACTACTAAAATAAGACCACCGCCACCGATTAATGTCATCGGGATTGCGGAATACAATAAGCTTAAAATAATCCTTGAGGCGTTAACCCCAGCGAATTTTAAAGTTATCTCGCTTAATAACAACAAGTGGAAAGTTTGTGTAAAAGACTCCGATAGCTATCGTCTGCTTTCGCGAAGACTTAACGAAGCAAATGTAGAATGGTATACCTACGAAAACAAATCAGAAAGACCTTTACGAGTCGTTGCAAGAGGCTTACATTCCTCATGTCAAAAAAACGATGTAATCTGTGATCTTAAAGAAAAAAATTACAAGATCTTAAATGCTGAGAACATCGTAAAAAAAGAAAAACAACAAAAAGATAGAGAAACTGTCGTGGTAAAGCGTGGTCTCCCACTATTTATACTCACGTTCGATAAGACAGAAAAACTAGAGGAAATCTACAGAATTAAAACAATACTGAACCTCGTTGTTAAGATCGAACCTCTGAAAAGCCGTACAAAGCAAGTGCCTCAGTGTAAACGCTGTCAAGGTTTCAACCACACGCAAAGCTATTGTAAAAAAGAACCTAGGTGTGTAAAATGCGCGGGAAAACATTTAACTGCTGACTGCACTGGAAATAGCAAAAGTCCAGCGAAGTGCATAAACTGCAATGGAAGTCACCCGGCAAGCTATAGAGGCTGTGAAGTAGTTAAAGAGCTACAAAAACGCCGAGAAAAAATTCATATGGAAAGAAAACCAAAGAAACAAATAAAAAGCCCAATATCTAAGACTCCTAAAAGAATAAATACACTAAGAGTCGGCATCGGCAAAGAAAATCAAACCCCATCAACGTCAAAGACATCTCCAAAGAAACGTACTGTTAAGTCATACGCCGAAATGGCAGCTGCACAGACATCTCCAAAGAAACGTAGTGTAAACACAAATGCCAGAATGGCGGCTGCACCCGTAATAAATCAACCTGACTCTGACGCACTATCTCAATGCTTGGCTTTAATTTTGTCAAAATTTGAAGATCAGGTCAAAATCAATAGAACTATTTCTGATAGGTTAGCAAAAATCGAAGATTTTATTCGACCCAAACGTTTAAAAAAAAAATCATGATGGAAAACCTTAAAATTATTACGTGGAATGCCAACGGATTAAGGCAAAGACTTGAAGAACTAGAAATGGTCATACGGGAACAAGATATCGACATTTGTCTAATATCAGAAACCCACGTTAAAAAAGAATCAAATTTCAATATAAACGGTTATCTAGATTACCATGCAATTCATCCGTCGAACAAAGCAAGAGGCGGAGCATCATTATACATAAAAGAATGTATCAAACACTCGATAGGCCTTAAGCTTGAACTTGAACCGATGCAGCTTATAAGTGTGCAGGTTAAAACTAAACATGATACATTGAATTTCACATCTATATACTGCCCTCCACGGTACAGAATTGATAAAAATGATTTTTCAAACTTGCTAAAATCACTTAGACCATCTTTAATAATCGGTGGCGATTTTAATGCAAAACACACGTTTTGGGGTTCTAGATGCATTTCTCAAAAGGGCCGAGCGTTATATGAAGCCGGTATGGAGAATAATTGTGATTTTCATTCTAGTGGGAAACCAACTTATTGGCCGACAGATACCTCGAAAATACCTGACCTGATTGATTTCTTTATAGTCAGGGGAATACCGTCAAATCGAATAAAAATAACGGAATGCTTTGATCTTTTCTCTGACCACTCTCCCGTTATTCTCACTATGAGCGAAAGTATTGTTAAAATTGAAACACCACCTAGGTTAACAAACGGTAAAACTAACTGGGAAGGTTTTAAGAAAGATATTGAAGATAATGTTGAATTAAGGGTATCACTACAAACACCTCTCGAGCTTGAAGAAGCGGTAGATAATTTTGTGCATATTGTTCAAAAAGCCGCATGGAACAATACTCCTTACCAAAGACAAATGTCAGGCTATAGAGAAGCTAAATATCCCCAAGAGATAAAAGAGGTACTTAAAGACAAGCGAAAAGCGCGCAAAAAATGGCAACAAACTCGTGCTCCCCAACACAAAGCTAATTTAAATCACCTCAGTAATTTGCTTAAAAAGATGATATCAGATTTTAAAAACCGCGAAGCTGGAAATTACCTTGAAAACTTGACGGCAGGTAAAGAATCTAATTATTCTCTATGGAAAGCGATAAAAGCTACGAAAAAACCAAAGCTTCCAGCACCCCCGATTATGAAAGACCAAAATGAATGGGCAAGAAGCGATAAAGAGAAAGCAAACGTTTTCGCTGATTACCTAGAGGAAACATTTAAGCCGTTCAATGGGCAAGCATTGAATGATGATATAAGTGTGAATATAAATTCAAATGAAAGCTCCATCACAAGAAATGTTACGCTTGCCGAATTAAGCAAAGAAATTAAGAAACTGAAGTCAAAAAAAGCACCAGGATACGACTTAATTACTGCGGAAATTCTTAAAATGCTCCCACGGAAAGGTTTAGTAAACCTCCTTTACATAATGAACGCCACTCTAAGGTTAGAATATGTTCCAAATCAATGGAAAGTCGCAGAAGTAATAATGGTCTTAAAACCTGGCAAACCATCACATGAAAAGAAATCGTACAGGCCCATTTCACTTCTTCCTGTAGTGTCGAAGGTCTTTGAGAGAATATTTCTTCAGCGTCTTCAGCCCATAATAGAAGAAAAGGGTCTTATACCTGAACACCAGTTCGGTTTTAGAAGTAAGCACTCGACGATTGATCAAGTGCATAGAATCACCGATGTCATCGAGAAAGCCTTTGAAGAAAATAAAATTTGTTCAGCGGTCTTTTTAGATGTGTCTCAAGCTTTTGACAAAGTGTGGCACGAAGGCCTCAAATACAAATTGAGACAAGTCCTATCTGAAGGACTATACAACATTCTTAGAGAATATCTAGAGAAAAGAATTTTCCGCGTTAGGCACGGAAATGATTATTCAGATTTTAAAGAAATAGTGGCTGGGGTACCACAAGGTAGTGTTCTAGGTCCCATTTTATACCTTTTATTTACACGCGACATACCCCAAACAGACAATACAATTGTAGCTACTTTTGCAGACGATACCGCAATACTTGCAGTAGGCAAAACGGCTAACGAATCGACATGTAAATTGCAAAATGCTCTTAACAATGTCAATGAATGGACAAAGAAATGGCGAATAGCGCTTAACGAATTTAAGTCAGTCCACGTGGACTTTACTTATAAGAAAATTAATAGATTACCAGTCTTTATTAATACAACTCAAGTTCCATTTGCAAATGAGGCAAAATATCTCGGGATGACTCTTGACGCGAAATTAAAATGGAAGTCACATGTTAAAAATAAATGTGATCAATTAAATATTAAACTAAGGGAAATGTACTGGTTACTCGGACGACATTCTAAACTTAGTATCGAAAACAAATTATTAGTTTACAAACAGGTACTTAAGCCTGTCTGGACATATGGTATTCAACTCTGGGGTTGTACCCACGATACAAATCTAAATAGTCTACAAACTTTTGAAAACAAATTATTAAGGTCCTTTGTAAATGCGCCGTGGTATATTAGAAACGAAGATCTTCACAGGGATCTTGGAATCCCCACGGTTCGCGAAGAAATAAAAACTTTTTCGCAAAGGCATAGAAAGCGTTTAGTTGAACATACCAATAGAACAATCTTAGAAATTCTTGACGAAACAAATTTAGTACGACGTTTGAGAAGGACCAAACCTTCCGATCTAGTACGGTGAAATTATTGTACTGTATTATGTATATTTAAATCATCGCTTAAAATAGAAAGAAGCTATTCAACTAGCTTATAATTAAACCAGTAGGAACTTTCACCGGAAAGTTGCCTACAACACGTTACTTAACTTCGAGAAAGATAAATTGCTAGATAAGTTCCATATGAACTTAGTTGCAATCGGGAGGAGGAGGTGGTTTTAGTGCGGTCGGCCTGATTAACGGTCTGCTTGCATAGAGTCTTACCGTCCGTAAGGCTTTATGGGGGCAGAGTTGTTGGTCGGGAGAGTCCCACATATCTATGAGCGCGCGTTTTTCGGTCCTCATAGAATCTTTTGAAGATTTCAACACCTACCCACGGGAAAAAAAAAAAAAAAAAAAAAAAAAAAAAAAAAAAAAATTTGTGATGGCAGAGGTTTAGGGTTTTCCATTTTCATGTCTAAGAAGCCTGTGGACTGTGTGTTTCTGTTTAATGATCTCTCATTTATCAGATGAATTCATGCCATCAATATTCTTCCTATCAGTAGTCCCATCTTCCGTTTTATGTTCTAATGAATTTAGATAATCTTTTATGGGGATGAAGAGGAGTGCTGTTAGTATGCACTTCAGTTCATTTGAGTAAGGCGTTGGTTTCCTCCACAGAGACCTTTGAACTTTATTGACTTGGAGTCGTCTGATAGTCTCTGTAAAGACAGGAATGCTGTAAGCCTTCTTTATACTGGTCTTCAGCTCTGGTTTATCTTCGACTCTGGTTCATCATCAAAGGTCTTTGGCAGTTATTTACCCTTCCGTGTAACTGTTCTTGGATAGTCTACAATTCTTTCACAAAGTATTCGGGAGATAACACTCCTGAGCTGGGTCTGTCTGCAAGTCCTCTCCGGGCGAGGTTTAATACGTTCAGTAGTGGAGATTACACAGCTACTCTACTCTTAATTATTTCAACCTTACTGATACTTCTCTCATTGTGATCTGTATTAGCTTTCGAGCCACGAGTAGATATAAGTTACAACCGTCTTCCTTGATACAAAAGCAGGAAAACCCACCAACATTTTGACGCCGTTCTGCCACCCATATTGGAAGAAGAACCTGTCTTGAAAATACCTATCATCTAGTTTGTATTTTCACTCATTTCGGTTCTACTAGAAGCGAAAAAAACTGTAGTTTTTCTAAACGGACAATGTACAATTAAGTTTAGTTAGCTCGGAGATTACAAGGTATTTTTAATTCTGCCCCAACCTAGTTGAAAATCGATATTGATCGTATTGCACATTATATCAAACCAATATAAGAGGGGAGTGATACATAGAAAAATATTGCTTCAGATATATTTTTCCATGACCATGAGCAAACGCCGGGTATAACTTCATGCTGTATTGTTCAAGGGCTGAAGGGGTACTTCAGGAGTTGAAAGATGGAGTGCTTCCTTTTAATTTCAAAAATCATTTGGAGAAATTCTCTTGGGAATTATTGCCCCTTATCCGCTAACTCTGATGAACCTTTCACAAAAAAAGTTATTTTTGACTTCGTTTTTCTAATACTCGCGGACACAAATTAAATAAGCAAAAATCTTATATCCGAAATAATTTCTAAAGAAATTCAACTTTCCAGATAATTCCCAACTAACCAAACATTGTATGCAACGAGTTGTAGTTGGCACTTTGAGAATAAAGCTGGGCGTCTATTTTAAGAGGAAGGAAATTGCAAACAACGAGGTAGGTACTACTCATATGATATATACGAATATTTATATTTTTTTATTTTTTTTTTTTTATTCCTTAACACCCTCCGGTCGCGCGCATCTTCCTGTTTATCCTTTTTGGGGGGCGAAAATTGTTATTTCTATTTCAAAGTTTCTATTCCTACCTACAATTTCCAGACACAATAAATGAGAATCATCCTGTTTCACACATATTTGTATTAGTTTTCTTTTTTTAACTTGTGAATAAGATGGTTTTCTAAGGGTTAGTTATGGATTCGAAAAAATAAATATTTTTTCTTTATTTTAATCAGTTAGGATACGGAAAAGGAAAAGGGAATATCATCATGAAAGTTTTAGTTTCCCAAAAAATTTCACGAACTTTTTGTGTGCGCTACTAAAAGTGGGGTCTTCCTTTGCTGCACCTGTGCTTCGCAGGGAGGTAAAACTGGAATTTCCAGCTGGTCCCGTAGAAATTCTAATCTTCCTCTCTGACAAAGTAAACGATTAATTGTATTAACGTCCCTGATTTCCAAAGTCTAAAGTCATACAGACACTTAAGTCAGCTAAAAATTTATTTTGAAGAAGATCTATAATGACCGGCAGCACGGCTTTCGTAGCCATAGGTCCACAGCTGATCTGATACCTTATCTTACCGAAAAATTGAATCAATCCTTACGTCAATTTCGAAAAACGTATTTTATTTGCACTTGATATTTCCAAAAGCATTTCATATAGTTAACCATGAAGCTATCTTATAGATAATGCGTGCTTCTGGTGTCGATGAGTGTGCTCTTCGTTTGATTAGAAATATGTCTTCTGAAGCTGAATGATCTTTATCTTCATGAATGATTGAATAATTCTGGGCTTTCAGCACACTGCAAACTTCCAATATGTTGTGCTCCGTCTGGATATAGATCGCTCCTTCTTCAAATATTCCTCTGAGAAACTTAAAAACTATAATAATAAAAAAAGTCTTATAAACTCTTTGTTTTAATTTTTACCGAAAAGATATTTAAAAACCTTTTTTAAACTAAATCTACCTACTTCAAACTAGAACAGCCATAGAAGTAGTTTTTTGGTGCCACCCTGACTGTCTTTACCTAAAATTACTTAATTTAAACTTATAGTTATAAGTCGGCTGAGACACACATGACTAAAATTATCAGTTCTGTTTTTATGGGTTCGCTCTGTTGTATAGAATTTGGTTGGAATAATAATGTTTAATGTTTGTAATCCATGGCAACATATAAGGCACCGCCTCTTAAACAGCCGAATCTTTTCCATTTGAGATGAGGAGCCGTTGAACCACATTGGGCACCCATATGCAATCACAAGCTGAATAATGGCCATATACATATATACCTACCCTGCTATAAAACAACCATTTCGTCAGTTCAAAAGCTTCCCTCGCCTTGGTCAAAGCAGCATTTATGGTTCAAAATCACCAAGGTTGCAAATTTCAAGATTGTTTTCATGCTAAAAAAAATTCAAGCTATAATGATGACTCTTAGTTTATACTATTGCAACATTTGTATATTAATAAGCTTTTACAGGGCAGCGCACAGAACTCTATATTTTTCTTTGTAATATTGCTTTAGTCAATATCTTTCAAAAAACCATCAATTCGGGACCGTTTTTCTAAGTTTTATAAAATGAACAAAAATATAACAAAGTACATAACTTAACCATTGTTTAGTAATATGTGTATATTATGTATCTATAATATCAATGAAAAATAAAATGCACGACTGGGTCGCACGAACTTGCTCTTATGTAAACGACTATGAATTTCAAAAATGAATGAAAAACTGTTCATAAGCATAAAATTATTTTTTTAATAGACTAAAACAACTCCCTTATGTAGTAATTGGAACTAAGAACAGGATGCCATGTGATTTAAGCAAATATACAAGTAGTTTATGCAAGAACAAAAATTATAAGTATTTGTAGTGGTTTCTTAAAAAAATAAGCTTTTATATAAAAAAATTTTAAAACGCTTTTAAGAAAAAAAATTTGGTACGTCAATTTAAAGTTTTTATTATTTTTCAAATAAAAATTGAATTTACAAACGAAAACATTGAGCTGTTTCTGAGATATCGAATTTTCCAAAAAAAAAATAGTTTTTTTTTTCAAAAACTCAAAAATTATTTTTTTAAGGTTTTGAAATGCAATGTATTTTAAACTTTTTAAAAATTTCATTAAAATCCGTTTTGTCGATAATGAGAAATTCTAAATTTGAAAAAATGGTTCTATGGTAGGTACAGTCAGTAATATCTTGATTTCAATTTTTTGCCATTTGATTATAGACTGTTTTCGAGAAAAATACGATTTTCGGAAACCATTTTTAACATTTGTATGGAAGGTACCGTTTTTTTTAGGTAAACACATTTTTTTTCTTACATCTTGTAATTTATAGAAAAACTTTTATTTATAAGTTTTGCAAAAATCGAGCACGGGGTTTTCGAAATATTGAGTTTTCAAAAAAAAAATTTGAAATTTGTTTTTGAAATTTTGAATACACAATAATATTGAAACTGCTGGGGAGCCTTACCATAAAAAAAAATGATCAATATCGGTCATACCGTTTTTGAGAAAATCAAAAACAAAAAAATAGTTCCAAAGGGGTACCAAAAATAACCATTTTTCTGAAAATTTTTTTCAACCATTACCTAGCTTTTACTAAATTATTTTTTTTGGATTTTTGTTTTTAAATCTGTGGGACGGTTTTTCATAAAAAATTTTATTTATAAAATTTAAAAAAAAAATCATATGGCAGGTACCGTTAAAAATGATAGAAATCTACCAAGTTTAAAAAAACCTCGGCCGAGGCGTTTAGGATGTAGTTGAATAAACAGACAGACCGACAGACAGAATTGCGAGACCCATTTTTTTCGTCTTCGCTATCATCGTAATGTCAACTTTGATCAAAATCTCGAGTCTGATTTTTTTTTCCGAATGCATAACTTGCCTCAAAGTATCTATCTATAAGTCGCAAGTAAAAATGAAAAAAAAAAAAAAAACACATACAAAATCTACAAGCAAAATACGTACCATCATGTCCGGGAACGTTCCCGAAATGACCGTTCACGAATGCGACCATGTTGAATGCGACCTGACCTTGGGCCGTACCAACAATCAAATTAAGGGACGACTTTAATATTTGAGTGAAATGGACGATTATTTAAAGAGCTCATAAAGTTAACCATACACGTTATGAACTTAATATTTGTTTGAACTATAAATTATGAACCATTTATTGTACGGAACCTAAAAAATAAAATGCAGCATATGGTCAGTTATATAGAGTCCATTTAATAATGTTTCGTTTCGCTCAACTATTAAAGTCGTATCTTAATTTGATTGTTGGTAAGGCCCCTTTTGTCAATAGTATAATATTTGAGGTTACTTTGTATTTTTTTGTCGTAAAAAAGAATTTCATCAATAATTAAATATGATAGACTCGTTCACGAATTGACGGACTATTGATGAACGCTCTACGAATAACGAATTGAAAAGTGATTACCACTTAAATATAATTTATTTGACGAAAAATACACTTAAAGCCGGCTTTATTATTGTTTGCTTTCTCTACTGTCGTTTGACAGCAAATGGCTGCGTTCACTTAAAATAATTGATTATCGATGCGTCCACTGAATTGACTTATGTGCTATCGGGCAAACTATTTTTTCATTTTTATAATAAAAAAAATCTTTTAGTATCCTTTCCAAAACTAGATTTTGTATACAAAATACGGTATATTAAGTAATGACAGCTGTTACATATCTTAAATTTTTCATTAATATTTTTGACTTGTTGTTGAAGATCGTACATTAGGACGCGTTCCCGAAATGACTTTCTCTGTATTTATATTGAATTAATTTAAAACTTACTTCTTTAATAAATTGTATTGTTTCATGTACACACAAAACATGTTAGTTCTAGTATTTTATTAATTTTCTTTTCTCAATAAAGTCAAGATTTAAGACGGTAAATTGCTAGCAATGTCAATTCTGCGCCTTGGTGACTTTTAACCTTATATGTCTGTCCAAATAGAATTACTGATCCAACCAGATGCCAAGGAACTTTACTACACTTTTACTCTCCAGTATCTGTCCATGTGGCCCTACAATCACTAGCGTGCGCCAGTTCGTTCTCGTATTTCTTGAGACTTCAAGCAACGGAGAAATATTTCTAAAAGTTGATTTTCAACTTCTAGTCATCGTAATTTCGCTGAATCTTGTGGAAGTCACGTTGCAGATGAAATCTGATAACCTCGACTTTTGGAGCTGTTCGGTACGCTATCTTAAGCACTCTTCTCAGTATGCAGGTACCAGTGAGAAAAATCTTATCTTCTCTGATAGACTCACCAAGTACTGACCGCTTTTCGCCTTCACTCATATTTTTGTTATTCCGAGAAATTCGGTATAACTTTACAATATTTTGTATACCCGATTTAGCCATACTGTAAGGTCGGAGTTTAATGAAATATGCCTTCTAGGTATCATTAGAATTTCACTTCTGAAGAAGATGGATGTAAATTTGAGAACGAGTATAAAAACTGAGGGTAGAGGCGGTAGTAGAGTGCATTTTAAATTTCAATCAAGATCTTATTTATAAAAATGAGGAACAAGATCGAAGACAAAACATAGTCCTAGCAAACATACTGGTGTTTATGAAGATTAGACTTGAATTCATCCAAAATCACATGTTTTGAACGATCCAGAAAATAATTTTTAATCCAAAGAATAAGGGTTTGAATGGTAAGATGCCACGATAGGAGAGCTTGATCCCAAACTCTATCATATACCTCAGAAATATCAAGAGCAATAATCTTAATTTATCCAAAACAATGTAAAGATCTGTGGTGATCTTTGGTGAAATATGCCTTCAGACCATCACTAGTGGAATCATTGCTGCAAAAGCCGTATCGAAAGGTCGTTAAGAAGCTTTCGGTCTACGAGATATCTCTTAAACTGATGACTGAAATCAGCAATATTTGAAGATTTCGTTTTGAAATGATGGCTGTGTTCTTCAGTTTGGATTGTCAGCAGAAGATGTACGAGTATGAAGATTCTGAAAACTTGTGATCCTATCTCTTGCAAATTTAAAAACTCGTCTCTCCAAAGAATTCTCCTAATAAACTTGTGTTGTCATCCAAGCTTCACTCCTGCAACAAGTTAAATAACTAAAGTCTTTTTTCCAAATCGTAGGGAAGCAGTTCCTCCAAATATACAATTTAATCGGTGGAAATATTGAAGAACAAACAGTAGCACATTGTGCTGATTGATGAATCAATTCTAACAGCGAGCGTCCAGTACTGTTTCACCAGCAGTAGTTCTCGATTCTAGATGCCTTCGAAACTCGTTTCTTACCATCTGTAATCTCGGCGTGAAAAAAATAAATTAACGAGATTGTTTTTTATTATTTTTTAAAGAAAAGTGTCCTGAAAGTAAAAAATTGACATGGACAAGAAAAATGCATTAAGCTTCGAAATTGGATATCTGAAGACTCAAAGAAGTATTTCTTCTTAACATAAGACTCTATTAACAACAGAACTAATTTCGTCAACATGGGTCAGGCTACATCAAAGTAAGCCTTTTCCTAAATACTGGGTAAGTGATGTCCACACTGGAGAGAGATCCTTACTGTGTTATATACCCTGTGTGATGGTTTCGAACATGTTCAAGAATCATTTCTACAAAAACAATGATCATTGATTAAAAAATACCATGGCCTATCGAATTAAACTAATTGAACTAATCAACTTCACTTCAGAGGGATTCCACTGCAGCCAATACAAGGACTCAAAATAAAATTGTTTTTAAAAGCAAATCCTTACGTTCCGGTTGCGCCCTCAATTCTCATATCTCATTGCTGTATCCCCATTTAAGTTCAAAGATGTAGAAGATTGTTCTATTGTTTTGTTTTTGGTTGTTTTTTCGGTGTTCAGTTGGTGTGGCTTAAATGGGATGCTGTTGCGAAATATAAATTAATGAAAAGGATTTTTATAACCAACAAAGAAACAAGAAGAAGCACAAGGAGTTTGTGTGCGGATGTAGGGGTATTATTCCCCAGAGAATGGTTCAATGGGGAGTTATGAAATCCGGAAATACACTGAAATTACTTTTCCATATGTTAGACACATATAGACACTAATGGACGGCGGCGCGGCGGCGGCGGCAGTGGGATAAACCGTTCGGCGAGAACGTGTGTGGGGATTTTTTTTTTTGAAAATCTTTTGTTTTTAGGATTTGAACTTTGAGTATAAGTTTTATATATAAATGTGGAAATGATTGTATTGTAGTATGTCTACATATAGGTAGATACATGTGGCAATAAGGGATTTGCAAAGTTTATGGGCATATTTTGTTTCGGAATTGGAGTGTTTTAGTATTTCATATTAATGTCGAAGAATGAATAATTGCAAGTCTTTGCGTTTTAATTCTGCAGCTAGAGCGATTTTTTGTTGTTGTTCGATAGTGATGTGAGCATACTCTAGAGATTTTGAATAAAATGATTTGATACAGTGGAAGGATTTGGAAAATAGTGGGATGGGTATAGGCTTAGAAGTTACGAATACTAAAATGGAAGAGCTATATAAGATATTGATATTTATCAACATGGTGGAAACAGAGTTGTGGTGGAAGGACTTCCAACTTCAGCATAGGAAGAACTAGAGTAGATTAATCAACGATCTGACTTTGATCGTTTAAATAAACCAATGAATACGGACGGTAGTCAATGTGATTTCTACTGATTTCAGCAAAGCCTTGGACGAAATGTTTAATAAAATTATTATAACTGGTTTCCCACCATCTTTTATCTCATCGATTGACTAGTATTCAACTGATAAAGATAACAATTGCTGCTTTTAGCGCACCTTTCGGTGTTCCTCAAGGCAGTCATCTTGGCCCAATTTTATTCACATTTTTTTATAATTTATACGGGTTCTAGGGTTTATTGAGAGACCCTAATAAACACAACACGAGCGATTGGGAAATTAGGAGGGGGGGGGGGGGGCGCAAGGTGGTATTGACGAACATTGGTCAAGAATAATTGCAAATTGAAATGGCAGGCAAAAACCGTGCTGGGTAAATTATTCCATAATCGTGTCTCTGTATTTGAGTACGACCAAAATGAGGTTCGAGATTGAAGTGATGGGCATTTTTAGCGAAATAGTATTACGGATAAACTGATTGAATGGAACAATGCAACTGACTACTTCGAGTAAGCATGGTTTGTGAAAAGAAAAGATAAAACAAGGAAAGTCATGAAAGTTTAGGATAGTGTTCAAGAGATGGGAATGATTTCATGATAGAGTCTTAACGCTCTGTTGTGGATTCTGTCTAATAAATGGAGAGACATTTTGGCTGTCCAAAGATTTGAGTAATACCAGAACATAGGCGGTGAAATATTTCTAACATCCATAAAGAAATCCTCAACATTCAGCAACAAGTAATGATGAAAAGTGTCGGTGACAAAATAGAGCCTTGAGGCACACAATCTCTTATTTTTTGACTATCATACTTAAAATCGTCCAAAACAATTGAAATTTAATGGTCACGAAGGTAATTTCTTATCCAACGAAGCAGAGAATCATCGATACTTAATGAACCCATTTTCAATAAAAGAGCTTAGTTCCAAACTCTATCAAATGCTTTTAAAGTATCAAGTGCAATAACCTTTGTTTCACCAAAATGATGTAAAGATTGTTTTCACTCTTCGGTGAGATATATATCATCAAATCACCAGTGGATCTGTTGTGACAAAATCGTACTCTTCCGGTCATTAAAGAGTTTTAGTTCTTCGAGATATTTCTCTAGCTGATTGTTGATCAGCGTTTCCCTGACCTTGGAAAGAAAGAAATTGAGTACGATTGGTGGGTAGGAAAAGGATAAAGATTCACCTTTTTTAGGGACACCCTGGACAAATGCCGTTTTTCATTTGCTCACTCGGAAGGAGCTCCGAAGAGTAGGACAGATGTAAAAGCTAACGCAATGGTTTTGTTAGAGTATAAGAAAACCTCTTTAGAACTGAAGATGATATACAATCTGGATTATAGAATTTGTGTATGTCATGATCATGGACTATAATGACTTTACGTGAGTGAAAGAAAATTTGTCCCATAAAATCATTAACGCTTCAGGAGGAGTCATAACAATATGTGGCAAAGTTGCATTTGCAGCAAACTCGGCTGCAAACAGATTTGCTTTTTCTTGCGAGCTAACGAAAGGAACGAGTGTTGGAACCGTTGATTTAGAGGTGTTTCTAATATTTTTACTTGCGACTTATAGGTACTATAAGGCAAGTTATGAATTCGTAAAAAAAATCGAACTCGAGATTTTGATCAAAGTTGACATTACGATGACAGCGAAGACCAAAAAAGTGGGTCTCGCAATTCTGTCTGTCTACCTGTCTGTCGGTTCGACTACAGCCTAAACGGCTCGGCCGATTTTCTTCAAACTTGGTAGGTATGGGTTTTAATTTTTTCCCCCCGGAAGTTTTTTTCTGGTTTTTTTTAAGACCAAAAATAACGGTACCTGCCATACGATTTTTTTCTCGAAATTTTATAAATATTTTTTTTTCTCAAAAACTGTCCCACAGAATTTTTTAAAAAAAATTTGAAAAATTTCATTTGGTTAAAACTAGCTAATGGTTAAAAAATTTTGCAAAAAAATGTTATTTTTGGTAGCCCCCCCCTGGGTCCATTTTTGATTTTCTCGAAAAGGGTACAGCCGATTTAAATCATTTTTTTTATGCCAAAGCTCCACCAAAGTTTGAATATTATTACATATTCAAATTTTCAATTTTGTATTTTTTGGATTTTAAAAAAAAAATTCAAAATTTTTTTTTGGAAACTCAATATTTCGAAAACCTCATGCTCGATTTTTTTCAAACTTGACAAATAAAAGTTTCTTAACATAATCTATAAGATTTAAGAAAAAAAAATTGTTTTATTCAAAACTAACGGTACCTTCCATACAAATTTTAAAAAATGGTTTTCGAAAATCGTATTTTCCTCGAAAACGGTTCCTAGAATTTTGCTAAAATTTTTTTTCTTTTAATCAATCCTTACGATCTATAATTAAATAAAAAAAAATTGAAATCTAGATATTACTGACTGTACCTACCATAGAACGATTTTTTCGAATTTTGAATTACTCATTATCGGCATAACGAATTTTAACGAAATTTTTTATAAAGAAGCTCCTAATAAGTTTAAAAAACATTGCATTTAAAAACTTAAGAAAAAATATTTTTTCAATTTTTAGAAAAAAAAGTATTTTTTTTTTTGAAAAATTCGATATCTCAAGAACGGCTTAGTATTTTTTTTAGAAATTAGAGTTTTATTATTACAATGATAAAAACTTAAGGTTGGCGTACCAAATTTTTTTCTTAAAAATGTTTTAAAAATTTTGTACATAAAAGCTTATTTATTAAGGAACCACTACAACGACTTATAATTTTTGTTCCTGCATAAATTCATATTTGCATAGCATTCTGTTTTTATCTCTTACTACTAAAAGAATTTAAAAAAATTATTTTATCCTTATGAACAGTTTTCTTTCATAACATCCGTTTTTAAAATTCCTAGTCTATTACATAGGAACAAGTTCGTGCGACCCAGTCGTGCATTTTATTTTTACAAAAAACCAAACGTTTTTAGTACCCTTGGGACATTGATTTATTTTTTGAAGTAGATTTTGGTCATGTAACAGCTTTGTTTCTTCAAAAGAATAGAAAAGCGACATATCTAATATTCCAGGCGTCATACTTACACATTCATGATTTGCTTGATGGTAACATTGATTGTTTAACATTATTGAATTCAATTTTATTTAATACCAACTTCCCGAAAGGTCGTTACCCGTTTTCCGCATCCCTTATCACCACACAAACTATTCTATTTTTAATCCCATTTCTCGTATGGTTCGTAACTGTAACAACTTTTCGAATGAATTTGACTTCAACATATCTAAATCAACCATTCCTAAAACCCACCTCTTAAGTATACCCCATTAATGTGTTCCTTTTTTTGAGCCCTAAGTTGACCTCTTCTTTATTAAGGTTTATGTTTTTTTAAGTTCAATCAAATTTGTTGAAATAATAACTTTAATATGAGAAATTTGGGAAACACGAGACACGACTTGAACAAGTTAAATTTAAGTCCAAATTTCTAGTGCCTAAAGTTGAATTTTTTCAACATGCATTCCGAAGACTTAATTGAATTTCTTCTTAGACCGATTGAATTTCAAAATTTAATAAAATGGTCCTTTTTCTTTAACACGATGACGTGGTCAATTGAATTCCCAAACAAGAAGAGAAAAAAAGGACTAAAACATAGCAAAATACCCAATCAACCATGAACCGGAATCCTATGGTTATGTATATTTATTCCCTAGCAAGCCAAAAACAACTGTGTATCCCAATTTTAATGCTCAATTATTCTCGACACATCCAATCATTCGAATGAAGGCAGAATAAGTTGATAAGCTGAAAAACAAATTTAACCGCCCTTAAAAGTTTCAACAGATTCACTTAATAGTCCTTTTCAAAAAAAAAAAAGGCAGCTTCATTTTGTGATTTATCGTTTTACCCTCTCTTTGTCTTTCTCTTTATGGTATGGTTGTTTTTTATTTATTTTATTTTACTAGCTTTCCACACTTCAAGACCTTTAAGTTATGCCACATCGGAATCCTACTTCATATAGCGGCTGTATGCCTAGTGAAAAAAGAAACTGATTTTAATATCCTTACGACCGCCGCCGGCGTCGTCGTCGACAGAGCCCATCACATGAGATCATTCTATAAAAGCGAGTGATTTGAAGTATTTTGAGTTAACCCCCCCGGGTGATGCGTCGCGGGCGTGAGAATTCAAATTATTCCATGAACTTTTATTGGTAAACTCCTTAAAGAGTAATTTCAAAGTTTTTTTTTTGGCTTGATTTGATTCCACATAATTTGACTCATATAAGCCTCAAAGATGGTAAAGCGCAGAGCTAGTGCTATTTAAAACAATGTTTTATCATCTTCTCCGAGGATATGTCACAAAATTCTTCATCTTTTGAAGTTAACATGGTATAGAGGCAAATGGATTTCGTTTGAACAGGTAAATAGACAAAAGTGTTGGCATAGCAATTCGTTTTGATTTAAATGGATAAAGTTGGTACTTCAGTCTAGAATGTCAGCATTTTAGAATAAACATACAAATTTTGTGTCTAAATGTAGAAGACTGACAAGTTTTGGAGGTTTGTTTTTTTTTTTTTTTTTGTCTTGACAAGTACTCTCTCAAGTTTTGAGTACCTACTCAATGCTTTATTTTTGCTAGAGGTAGACATTTTTTGAGGATAGATGTGTGTGTTTGCGAATAGTTAAGTAATATGTCAGTTTGTAAGGACATTTGAATGAAGTTTCATGGATTCAAATAGAAGAATATGCATTTGAAATTATGTTAACATGAAAATAGGAGGATTATATTTTATGTAATATTTTAAAAAATTCATGTTTATTTCGAATATGGTTTTATCAAAAACCTTACATGATAGGTACAAGTTGCATCCCCCTTCAAAGAGTATGCTTTGACACAGAAGGGAGCATCTTGTATGAAATTCAGATTTATGGAACTTTTATTGGAACTCGTTTCTACCTCTAAAGATCGATAGTTTGAAGTGGAGTAGGATATAGCTATCTATGATGGTTTTGCTGGAGGTCCACGTTCGCTCTGTAGCAATTGTGTTTTGGAAGAAGTGTCAAATCCTATTAGTTGTCTCAACTGGTCATAGTTGGCAGAAATTTAAGGTCCCCTCTATTCCTGCTGACAAAACGCGCACAATGGAATGGTTGTGAGTTGTAAATCACGAGATTCTGGTTCTCTACAAGTCATTGAAAATTGTTCGAAATTCAGAGCACGAGTGTCGAACAATATGTAATAGCGAAACATCCAGCAGAAGAAATTCGTCGTTAAGAGCCTTATCATACCTACTCGTGAAATTTTTAAAGCTTCCAAAAAAAGAACACGTGAACAAGAGACAAAGACTCCAACAATCAGTGGTCCAAACTTCCCAAAACTAATGTGAACACATTCTGTAAAAAATTGACAGAAGATCCAAAAGCTCAAAAGAAGAGTAGGTTGTAAGGACCATCGAGTGATCTTTCGTAAAAAAGGGAGGGGGTATACGATACTTTACAGCTTGAAGGATATAGCGATTAAAAAACATCAGTAGGTTATTTTAAAGCTGCCAAATAAATTCGTGCTGGTTTTAAGACCTGGATCTTTAATCTTTTATTTTTTATCTTTGTTACCAAACTACCGATAATAGTAGATGAATTCAAGGTGGTAGTTAGATGGGCATCATGTAGAATTAGAAAAGAAGAACAAAATGTCTAATTTTCATTCAGTGAAGAATTAGCTCTAGGACCATTGATAGAAAAAGGAGACTAAGCCATACAAATCTTTACAAACAACAAGTTGCGAAAATCTGATGACTTACCAGCAGAGCACTTCAGATACGAAAGTGATGTTTTAGTAGATGGTATTTATAAATATGTTGCGGTAAAATTAACGACAACAAGTTTCACCTGCCTATTCTATAGCCTTAACCATTTTTAACCTTCCCCTATTCCGTTGCGGCTCCAAATACTTGTAGAGTCAGTGGATACCTGGTGGCAATCCGCCACAGACCTGCTCTTAAAATATTTTGGAAAAGTAACAAAAATAGGTTTCTGAGCTATATTCAAACAGAGTGGAACAGCTGACTCTAAAACGAGTCAAATTATATAGAAGACGGGCGGTCTTTTTTTTTAATGTGCCAGCGGATTATCTGAAGAAGTAAGCGACTCAGGTGGACTTAACTCCAAACAGGCTGAATCACCAAGATTTAATTAACCAAATTTAAGTTTTTGGTAACGTAATTTAATATTTTTTTGTCAGCAAAATGGGTTGTTAACGTGCTTCGAAATTTGCAATTTTTGTTATAATAGTAGATCTTTCACAATTGACAACAAAAGAAAATAATTGATTAGAGCTTAAAATTTAAAGAAACGTTTTCCTCTCTCACCTCGGTTTTAGTTTTGGAAAGATTGCTTCGCGCTTCGAATTACTCGCGAATAATTTATTAATAGTAACAAGGAGAATGCCTAGTATAAACTTTTTCTCGATTTTAGTGTGAGAGTAAATTTTCGATGAGATTCGACTACGGAGAAACGGAGGTTTTCGAGAAGAGCATGTAGCTTACCAGGAAGCCGTGATCCCGTGACTGAAGATCTCGAAAACGATTGGCTGGACGTATGAATGTGTGAGAAAATGGAATGGCTGAGGAAGACAATAGGTTTAGCTTGGAAAGGTACTCTTTGGAAAACCAGTCAAGCGAAAAGATGATTTTTTTAGAATTCGAGAAAAATCTAAATGAAATCAAATAGAAAAAAAAAAGTTTTTGGAGAAGCTATAGAGGAAATCTTTGAGGTCAAATAATGATTCGAGGCAGAGAAGAAGTTTTAGAAGAAACAGAAAAATGATCGATGTGACAGAGAAAAGAGGTGGATAGGAGATCCGTAAATATATAAAAGAGGATAAGAAGACTGATTTTGTTTTGTGTGTCAATTTTAAAAGATTTTGTAAGGTTGCTAATCATTTCGAATTTTATCCCAGTAAATTGAGGGACACGGTATTTATTCGTCAACGGCCCATTTGCGTTTTTCTATTAATTTGGTTTCTCTTTTGTTTGCTCGAGTACATTTTGTTAATATTTAATTTATTTCGCTTCGTTTTTTTTATTGAGCTTGCAGATTAGAAGTTCTACCATTCTGAAAGTAAATTTTCTAATAATAAAGTAAAGATTGCGTTTGATATTTTTGCAACAAATAAATTTTCAATACTGGTACAAGAAGGCATGCCCAATTAGTATTCGTGCTATCAACTCCATATGCCCCGTCTACATAAAAGGAGTTTTTTATGTCCTGCAAGAAGTTTTGAGACATATTACTAAAAGAGGCATGGTAGGCGTTAACAACGAAAGTGGTATGTTCAACAAATCTTTCCAAATAGTGCGTTGTGTGTACGATAGCGACATCATCAGCTGCTCCTAACGTTCTTCACGGCAATTCTTCATACCTAGATGAATTGGACCTCTTCAAAGCCTTTCCACTAAAAATCCTGATTAACCTTGCAAGAGCGCTGATACTAGGTCCTTCAAGAAGTCAAGAAAGCCATAACCTGTCGACTATATTGGCTTGGGCACATCATGCAGATAAAAAACAATGCTACAACTAAAAAAGTCTTTGAATCTTAGCCCCAGGTTCGAAGCGACAAGGATGACCGAACTTGCGGTTTAAGGACCAATCCATAATAGAAGAACTGGAAGCAAGATCAAAATTACAGAGGATTAGTCGCTTGGAAATGCCCGAGAGGCTACTATCTATACATTTTAATACTAATGTTAGTTTAATATTTTTTGTTAAAAACCGGAATGTAATTTTCTAATCCTTAACATCTCCTTCAATCTAACAAAAACCCTACGCAATAACATTGAAATCGGTACAAGAAAAGAATTGCCATTTTTTTCTGCAAAATATTGAGTTATTGGTTATTTTTGTTTGATCTTGTGCTTTTGTATACGGAATTTTCAGCGGACTAAGTCTACGCTGAATTCTTAAATATTTTGGTTCGGCTTTCTCTCTAAAAAACGATGGCGGACTTTAGAAAAATAAATGAGTGTAGCTAACAAATGTCATGTCCAAAATCCAAGAATTCTGATTGTTGAACAAATATGGTGGTACGAGCTAAAGAAGGTTAGAGGAAACATACAAATCTGAATAAAAATTTCTGGAATGAAGAACGTAAGATAGTCTTGAAGACCTATAAGAGATCTTTTTGTGAATAGAAGTTGTAACGTCCCTACTCGGGCCCCAATATGTGATGTGTCTTCTGGTTAACCCAGGCTTTGCTAGCCGGTCTCGACAGGGTCTTTCTAAAGAAACACCACCTTCAGATAATAGGTCTTACAAACCATATATCAAATTCTTTATTAGGAAGCAACTCTTACATAATATAATAAATAATATTCTTTTTAATTAAAATACAAAGATGGATCTTTTCTGATAAGCGAGATTTCGACTTAGGGCTATTCTTGTACTTCGTGTTTCAGTCTCGAATCTGATTTCTGATAAACTGCGTTTCGGGATTTTAGTCTGATGGTTTGCTTAACTGGGATTTACTTCTGATGTTCTCATTTCGGGAAAACTGGCTCCGGAAAATTGTGGTGAGGGTGAACACTGAACAGGTACTACGCAACTGAGGGCACTTCAGAATAGCTTCTGATAGATCAGCAGGTATAAAGCTCTTTATGGTACTGAAACACCATGTTAAATGCTCTGGTAGATCAGTAGGTAAAAAGCGCATGGTGGGAAAACGACAGGCAAAACGCTCTGGTAGATCAACAGATACAAAGCCCCTGGTTGCAATTAGTTTATATTGACCCAGACGGAACCATTGCCGCATAACTAGTGGTTTTTGTCTACCAAAACAGTTTCTATAATGCTATATTTGCGACAATACTGAATGTGAACTGTAATGCCGACGTATGCTAATACGAATTTGCTTACATTTTTCTGTGACGTCACGTGCTCCTAGTGAATGTGAGGTATATTGATGACATTAAAAATTTGCGGGTTAGGATTTTCCGGTTGAAATAATATTTTTAATTATGAGGGTACTAGAAGGGACGGTTATTTTAAAATATTTGCTACTTAATCAGAAAAGCAGAGATGTCAGCTGCGAAAGTAATAAACAAAATTGTGTAGCATGGAACGCTTCGTTACGAATTTTGGAAGACTTTAACAATGAGAACTAAGAGACATTATTATTTGCTACGAGTATTTTGGTACCTAATCTTTTTTATTTTCGAAATCACCATGGAAGGTACATCGACCATAATACTCCGTGTGATTTTGCTGAATGCAAACAACACGATTTGGGACGATGTCAATTCACACAAAATGAACCTCGGTAGATATCACTGTTTAGGGTTGATTATTGGCAACGACGACGACGTCACCAATGTTCTAGTGAAATAGAAAGTTGCATTTTTCCAATAAAACAAGTCAACAGGTTTACTCGCGCTTCAGGAAATGCTCACCAGTTTAACCTTGATCCCAGCATCGGAAATGCTGTTAAATTCAGAGATTCTTCTTTAGCTGCACTACACGAATGTGTTTTCTCCATTTCCTAATTGCTTGCACTGCTCAAACATTTTTAAAGAAGTCATAATTCTCTTAAAAAACAAACTCCAGTCCGGAAAAGCACCAAAAATATACAGGGAATCCAATAGGACATTACCGCCATGAGTGTGGGCACTGCCCAGAAGATGGATATCAAAAATTTTTAGCTTTTCTGAGAAACTGAAACGTACGAGTATTTTGTCTTCCTGAGTCGCTACTTCCACATGTTTTTAGGGCCAATAGTTGGACATTTTCTTTCGGATAATTCGGGTTTTCGAATCTTCTTTTTGGGATTATGTTTTTTTTGGCAAACATCATTTATCCCATATAATGACATCCTGCCCCATAACATACAAAAAACAACCAAACTCAATGTTTAATTCAAACAAAAGAGCTTATAAAAATAGGTCAGATCATTACCTGCAGTGCTAAAACATATTATCCTAGGTACCTACTTAATTCGTATACAGGGTATAATGACTTCTATATTCATAACCATCACCCATAGTTCTATCTCAATTATTTACCGAGATTAATGTTCTTGAAACCCAAAACCGCCTTCCATTCCATATAATCGGAGGAGGCTGAAAACTCAAAAGTTTTAATCCCCATAGCATCCCATCTGGAACCAAAATCAAAATAAAAGAAAGCAAAATCGTGAAAAGGCTCCGTTCTGAGTCCACAAACCCATGCACACATCCATACATTCCCAGAAGAATTTTCATTTGTACTCGTAAAGGATGGCAGACTTTCGCGGATTAGCGCTCATTGTGTGTGAGTAATTGTTCCTGCTAAGGACTGCGAATACACACACTAAACTTTACTTTCACTGTGAAAATGAGAGGGACCAACTGATGGGGAGTTAGTTGGGGGGAGGTGAACCTATACCCTGAGCTAATTGAGAGACCTATGCTCAAGTGTTGACTAATCCACACGGAGAGTAGAAAGTTTATTGTGCAGCTTAACGGTGCGGTAGACATTTTGTTTTTTTTTTTTTTTTTCCAACATACATCTATACTTATGCATATGTATGGATGTTACCCAGCATTTTAACTTCATTCTTTTTTTGTGAGCATCATGGTGCCGTTTGCTGCAATGCAATGTGGTTATGTTTGGTTAAGGACCGTGTGTGCAATGTCATAAAGCTGATGACTTTTCATGCCTCCAGAAAATGAAAATAGTAAATGCGTTTTTTATGTTAATTGCTTTTTGAAAAATAAGAAAAAAAAAGGAAAACGTTCTTAAAAAAGTGTGGTAGGGGTGTGGAAATTAATTGGGCATTAAACAGGCTTGTGAGGGAGTAATGGGCTAAATGAGTAACAAAATGTGAATGACTTGTGTGTTGTGAGGCTTAAAAGCTTGGCAACACAACTTGACATTATAATGAGCAATGTCATTCGTTTTGTGGTTTTTTGTTAATTTTTATTTGTTTTTGCTCAAGCTTGAAGTGAACTACGAGAGTAAGTTAAACGATTGCGATATGAGACTGCGAAAAGGTTAACTGGGTGAAGTGGAATTGTTTTTGTTGGCTGCAAGGCGGATGGAAACGGATAGAGACAAACAAAAAAAAAAAACCTTAAGTTCTCAACCTAATTGAGTATGAAACAAAAGCTGACTTCAAGGGCGGACTATAGTTGCCGTAAATCTTTTGAAGACTTAATGAGGTATATACACCCTTACCTATATGGCCACAAAATTTCTCAGGCAATGTGAAGAGCTACATAATTCCATGCATTCAATGAGATATATTTTTAAATTTAAAAAGATCCTTACAAGAAGGAGCTAGCGAACTTAAGTGGACTTTTCGATACTTAACAGTTTTTGCACTTTTTTTGTAGTCAATGGTTTTTCACGAGCAGGTGCGTTCCAGAGTATTTTTACTTGCGACTTATAGGTACTATAAGGCAGTTATGCATTCGTAAAAAAATCAAACTCGAAGAAGACGAAAAAAGTGGGTCTCGCATTTCTGTCTGTCTGTCTTCCTGTTCGATTACAGTCTAAACGGCTCGGCCGATTTTCGTTAAACTTGGTAAATATCGTTTTGAATTTCCCCCCCCCCCCCACAACGTTTTTTCTTTTTTTTTTTTTAAGACCAAAAATAACGGTACCTGTCAAACGAATTTTTTTCGAAATTTTATAAATATTTTTTTCTCAAAAACTGTCTCACAGATTTAAAAAAAAAAATTAAAAAAATCGAAAAATGGCTGAAAAAAAAAACAAAATACAAAAAATTGTTATTTTAGGTAACCTCCTTTGAGCCATTTTTATTTTTTATTATGGACGCTCCTCCAAATTTGAATATTATTGCGTATACAAATTTTCAAACATTTTTACTTGCGAGTTATGGGTACTACGAGCCCAAACGCAAAATAGTTGGACTACCTATGATAAAAAACAAAAATATGCTGATTCTTAAATTCCATCGGAAATAAAATCAATATTTTAGTATTTTTCTTAAGATATATTTATTTTGAATAGGAATAAGTAACAAAAACAAAATTACTTCAATTAAATAACGGTATAGAGCAATCTTACAAAATAAAATAACGATTTAAGCATTTTTTTAAGTGCAAAATAGTTGGCCTATGGGTCTTAATTTTTATTTTACCATGGTGTTACGTCGCCTTTGGCCTTGATAACTGCTTCTATGCGTCGTGGCATTGTGTCAACTAATTTTTGACATTCTTCGTACCAAAAGACTCCCAAATATTTATGATTTTAGCTTTAAGGTCTTGAAGAGTCCGGCATGGTTCTTTTCGCAGTTTTTGATTGATTTTATGCCAGCCAGTTTCAATTGGTGAAAGATCAGGGCTGCTGGAAGGCCATTCCAGTAAAGGAATAGCTTCAGTAGATAACCACGCCATTGTAGACCTTGCAGTATGACAAGAAGCTCCATCCTGTTGGAAAATATAGTCTCCATCACTGGTTTGAAGTCGTGGTATTGATAGGAGAAGCTCATTTTCCAGAATATCCTGTACTTGGCAGCATTGACAATTCCATTTACAAAATGTAAATTGCCCAAACCCCGCCCCGACATGCATCCCCATATCATTAGAGATGCTGGAAACTTGACCGTTTTTTTAAGGCAATCTTTGTGAAAAACCTCTTGAATTTCTAATGACTCGTTTTCGTTCGTCGCCCACGCTAACTTCAAACCTGGACTCATCACTCCAAATAACGGACCGCCATTGACTTAAAGTCCAGTTTTTACGTTGTTTGGCCCACTCTAGCCGCTTTTTCTTTTGTTTAGGTGTTTAAAGTGGTTTTTCTTTGGCCTATGTTTTTAACGAATTAAAATTGCTCTAATTTAAATAAATCTAAAACAAACCTTATAAAATTTGTATCCAATTTTTTTCATGGTCCGTTTGCAAGTGTCGACCAAAGAACTTTTTTTTTATTCTTTCCCTCCATTGAACAGTTATTGCAGCGGCCGTTTGACGTCGATTTTCTTTTATTTCTTTTTTAAAACTCGGCAATTTCGAGGTTTTGCAATTGGTGGGCGTCCCGTTTTTTAACCGATCTCCACATTTCCACTATTTTTGAACTTTGAGATAATGTTTCGAATTGATGAGCGCGGTAAATTCAATTGTTTTGCGATTTTATAGCTCAATAATCCCGTTTCGAAGGCTTTATTTATGGATTCCCTAAGGTCTCTTGATAATGCAACGCCACGCACCATGGTTGACATTAAACTATTGCTGGCTTGCATAAAACAGGAGATCAATAAACAACAAAACAAGTGCATGTCATTTTTTTAATAACGGTTAACTGAAAATCTATTTAAATCTTCATAGGCCAACTATTTTGCATCCCAGAGAGAGTAGTCCAACTATTATGCACTATCTTTGTTTGAGAGAATGCAAACTGGAGCCATATGTGCTTTCTCGAATTTAGTTCTGTTTGGTCTAATTTACTTATTAAATGTAATTTATTACATCGACAAAAAAAAATTAAAAAACAACTGCTTGGGGACCAGAAAATATAGGCACATAAAAATGTTAATTTGTTAATTGATGAGTAGGCCAACTATTTTGCGTTTGGGTCGTATAAGGCAAGTTATGCATTCGGAAAAAAAAATCCAACTCGAGATTTTGATCAAAGTTGACATTACGATAATAGCGAAGACCAAAAAAGTGGGTCTCGCAATTCTGTCTGTCTCTCTTTCTGTCGGTTCGACTACAGCCTAAACGGCTCGGCCGATTTTCTTTAAACTTGGTAGATATGGGTTTTGATTTTTTCCCCCCGGACTTTTTTTTCTTTTTTTTTAAGACCTAAAATAACGGTACCTGCCATACGGTTTTTTTTCGAAATTTTATAAATATTTTTTTCTCAAAAACTGTCCCACAGAATTAAAAAAAAAAAATTGAAAAATTTCATTTAGTTAAAACTAGGTAATGGTTGAAACAAATTTTACAAAAAAATGTTATTTTTGGTAGCCCCCCTGGGTCCATTTTTTTTGTTTTTGATTTTCTCGAAAACGGTACAACCGATTTAAACCATTTTTTATTATACTAAAGCTCCTCCAAAGTCTAAATATTATTACATATTCAAATTTTCATTTTTTTATTTTTTGGATTTAACAAAACAAATTAAATTTTTCCGCACTGGAACTTCCTGTTGGACCACATCAACACCTTGCACATTATCATCGAATAGTGTGTTGATAACCGATCACCCCTTCAACTGCTTTTCATCAATTTCGAAAAGGCTTTCGACAAAGAGAATTTTTTTGACTTGCTCAGATAAATTAATTGTTATTACCAAGACCGCATACGGTGCATCCAAAAATTCAATATTTTTTTCTAAAGGAAGGTTGTTAAAGAAGTTTAAAATTCAAGCAAGGCTGTATAATGTCACTAATGCTGTTCCTGTTGGTGATAAGCCATTTACTGCATGCAGCTCTGTCGACTGGAAATAAAGGAATTTAGTGAACTCTGCAGTCTATCCTCAAACATCTGAACTTCTCGACGACGCACGTATGCCTATAAGATCATCGATCTTCATCAAATGACAATAGTGGAGAGAGAAGCTGAAATCGTGGGACTAAAGATCAATACGGCAAAAAAAAACGATCATCCTTGAAACTTCTTTATCTATGCAAGCAGATATGTCTGAACAACTGATAGAGAGATGGATTTTCAATATCTTGGGATGGATGAAGGAACCGAATATTACAGGAAAAGGGAAAACAGTGTTTAGAATGCTGTGCAAAAAACATGGTAAATCATTTCTTTAAACTTTATGGCCAAGCTACATTTGTTACGTTCAAGTGTTACATCTGCACTTTTATACAGCGGCAGCACTTCGAAAGTGACATCCGCTGTCACAAAAAAGCTGAAAACGTCTCCGAAAAATCAGGAAGATTTTCTGGTCCAACCGTATCTCAAATGATGAGCTTCAAACCAGAACGGGTCAAGAACCTATGCACTCTATTATACTTGGAAGAAAGTGCCAGTGGATTGGCCATACACTATGAAATGGTTCGATGCTTTAAAGCAAGGAAAAAGTCATTTATTCTACTGAAGCTTCTGAGAAAATATAACTTTCATATCTAACAAAGAATATAAGAACATCTGCCGTGCCAAGCGTAAGCTAAACGGTAAACAAACCGTACAACGCCTAAACTCAGCAATGTCTTCGGCAGATTTCTGGAAAGCGGCTAAAGCAATTAACGGAAAGCCTAGTAGGATAGGATCTTCACTGCACGCATCTGAGCTATAGGAAGTACCTTAGAAAGTTACTCAACACTGCGCAATTTTCACCCCTACCTCAATATGCTGCTCCGGCTTTATTAGACGATATCCTTGATTCACCATTTACAGCTCTGGAAGTTCGGGCTGCTTTAGAAAAAAACTAGATCTGATGGTAAAGCCCCAGGAGATGACAAGATTCCTTCAGAGTCCGAGTATACCTGTTTGCAGTCACCAAAGCATTTAATAGAATTTTCGAAACCGCCGCCGTAGTACCAGCCTGCTTCAAAAAAGCAATTATTTTTCCGCTGCATAAAAAAGGAGCGTACGATAATCCCGAGAATTATAGGGGCATTTCATTTTTGAATTCTTCATTGAAGTTATTCAGCACATTTATTTTTAAAAGGTTCACAAAGTGGGTTAACGATAAAAACATACTCAACATTTTCCAAGCTGATTTTAGGAAAAACCACTCGACTGTAGATCAGATTTTCTCCTTGTTTCACATTGCCGATTACTTTAAAAGCGAAAAGGAGAAGCAATATGCTTTCTTCGTGAATTTCCGAGCTGCCTTTGACTCCATTGCTCGTGCATTGTTATTTTATAAGCTTTATACTTTGGGAATCTCAAGCAAAGTGGTGAATCTGTTGAAAGCAATGTATGGAAACAAAGTGTCTTATGTCTGGGATGGAAAATTTACGTCGGATGAATTTGAAACGCGGATGGCAGTAAGGCAAGGATGTGTGTTGTGTATTTTGTTTATAAATGATATTGTCGAGGAAGTTGGAGGGGGCATTGAGTTCGGAGGTTTACGAATACCGGGCCTCATTTTCGCCGATGACATTGTTTTGCTGGTGGAATCAGTTGAGGGAATGCAGCGCATGATCAACCGGCTGGAGCGCTACTGTGATCTTTGGCACCAGTCTGTTAATCTTGGGAAGTCTAAAATCATGATCTTCAGGAATGGAGGAGGTAGATACTCTAGAAATGAAAGGTGGACCTACAAAGGAGAAGAATTTCGAAATTGTTCAAGAGTATAAGTACCTGGGTGTATTGATCTGTTCTAACCCAAATTTCAAAAAAACATTTTGAGAGTAAATTAGCTGAGGCGAAAAGAGCTATTTATTCAATCTGAAGACGTTGTATAGAGAGTTGGTTTGTGGACCATAGCGCAAAGATGCAGATATATTGAAGCTGCTGTAGATGGATAAAAGAAGACTACTCAGTTTGATCCTCAAGTCGATAATTACTTTGAGAGGTTACCTCGTCAAAAAATGGGAAGAAATAGGGGTTGATTGTGGAGAAAGAGTTCAGATTCAACCAGGCATCGGACATGCTCTTCTTAGAAACATGTTTGAAAGTTTACTGGATGGAGTAGCTCACTCAGCTTACAGTGGTTTTGTCCTGGAAGCTCAATCTTCTCGGTATAGAATGATATATAGCCAGCTGGACTACAACTTACAAGGAAGCTCCTATTTCTTAAACCGATTGCCACTAGCAATGATAACTGTGATATTTAAAGTAAGAAGGAAATGATCAACCTCAACTACATTCCACATCGTCCGGACCTACCTATTTTGTGTGATATCTGCAACCTCAAGGAAAGAGAAGATATTTACCACTTTATTGTCAGAAGTCCGATTCCTAGAGAATTTCGTGTCCTGTTGTTCGGTAAATCCATTATGAACATGAACGAAGTTTTAGGTATTTTAAATGGAAGTCTTGGTTGGGAATAATTGTACTTATCTATGAAACCAATGATCAAGACTCAAGCAGAATCTTAGACCCTTAAATTTTCTAGGCTGAATTTTATCTTTCTCGTGATCAAAAGCTTTTGAAAAAACTACCTTGTTTCCATACCCAACAACTTTGAAGGAAAAGCTTGGAAATAAAGTTTGATTCGTAACAATCGATCTACGACCAATAAAGCCATGTTGGCACAAAGATATTAGAATATTTGTACTTACTTGTTCTAACCTTTTTTTGGTATCAATTTCAGTTTGTTTTAAGTTGGTCCTGTAACTAACAACCTCTTGCTTCACGCCTGATTTATGTTGATAAAAATTTAATTGAGTTGAATAATTTCACTCATTTTAAAATAGAACAAAAAAATATTCAAAATTTCAAATTCCATGAACAGTTATGTGAAACAAACATACCTATTAACTTGCAAATACACGCTATCATCACAAAAACGACTATGGATACCAGCAACAATCAAAACTAAAAATAGATTAACAGTTCACTGAAATTATTATTTCTACATAATTGAAATATTTATTTAAAATAAACACTTTAAATTTTTCCAAATAAATTTATGTATTTTAGGATCAAACACACACAACACAACAAAACCATTGATGGAAAAGCCCCAATAAAGGACTTCATTTTGATTGGTGTCCTTTTGCGTGCACGGCAAAAACTCCCTGGACCACAAAATAACAACTACGAGTATTTTGCGTTCTATAATTGAGAATTTAAATCACGTTTTCTAAATTAATTTGCCAACCAATTTAGAGGTGCGTGATGCTCAAAAGACCGAATCCGAAATGAAATTAGCTGAGCGAACTATGTAAATTTGCGGTCGCTAAATGTGGCAGCAGGGATATTTCAGATTTGTTTAGATTCGTTTGGTAATTGCGGTTATAACAATAATACATCATTCATTCATTTATTTTCCCGAAAATTGAAATCGTTTTTGAGCTTCGAACACACATAGTAGGGGCATTGTTTTTCTTTTTTTTTCGGTTCGTTTCGTTTAACTTTAAAAGTCAATAAAATATTTAACGTCATCAAAGCATAAATTGGTTTTGACTCAACCTTAATTTGAAAACCACAAACGTGCATATAACATATATCAACAAGGACCTGTACTCGGTTTTGACATTCATGCAGCAGACACTTTCATAATGACTTTATTGCCACAGTTAGCAAAGACTCAAATAATTACAAACGTCAAATCGACTGCCTATACCAGGGCTTGAAGTGCCTGCGTATAAACGTTACAGAGAGCTTCTTACAGTTTCCTTCCTGAATATATTCGAATTGCCGTCGTCGGCGTCGAAAACGGATGGCATCAAGTCACACAAAGGACATCAACCTCAATTTCAGGCCTTTACCGAAATCTTCAAGTCATAATGATGAAATGCTCGGATATTGCTTTATTCTCTCACTCAAAACACAGAACCCTTCAATTTCCCCATGTGTGTTGCTTGTGTGTAAATTGTCATCTGAATTCCGTGTACGAGTATACAACCTACATAAAAGGCTGTTTCCTGCCAATGGCAGCGATTGTGATACATGGGGGAGGGGGCAAATATGGCGAAGATAAAATTTCCAGAAAATCACCGAAATTTGTAGCATGTCTGGAAAGTCATGAGAACCAACCCAAAGCGGTTCTGGAAAACACTTTATTCGTTTGAGAGCTACCAAGTAAGTCGTTGTCAATTTGGTTTAAGATTAGAAGGCAATTTCCCAGTGAAGGGTTCCAAAAGGACTAAGTCATGTTGAGATGCAGTTTTGAGGTTAATTAAATGGAGGAAAACTATTGTGAAAGTTTAATGAAATAGGGGGAATACCTTTTTCTAAGCCTCGATGGTAATTATCGAGTTTTCGGATACCCAAGAAAGTTTTCAAAAACATTGTCCTTGAAACGGATATGATTAATAGTCTTAGGCTAAGCTATGGGTTAACAAAAGCATGTAAATATTCTTGTTGCTATTGTACATCTTATGTAGAAACGGGGCTTTAACTAAGAAACTAAAGTATACATTCATCATCTTGGGAAATAAATTACCATTTTCTAACCCTTAAACTTAACTTTTTGTGTTGTGTTTCGTGTTATGTTTTTGGAGAAAATATGTTTTCTTGTAACGCAACCTGCAGGTATGGGAAATCGAGTGTGACTCGGAATAAATTATGGAGTGTTCCCCGTGGGGAACTTTCCCATTTCTGTAATTAGAAGGTTAACAACTAATTTTAACACCTTTGGTTTTTTTTTTCCGTTACGAAGTGTCGAAACACGTGTTTGTTAATAGAAATGCTTTCGAAAAATTGAAAGGGAGAACAGCTTATATTTTTGATTGGCGTTATTTTGTTTAGCTACTACGGTGAGCTGTTTTGTGAAGATTTTATCTTGAATGGAATGGCGGCTCTGGAAAGGCATCTTGAGATGTGTATTTCGGATAGCCAAATTGTTTTTAAATTATAATTTTATTTAACAGAGATGTTACCTGTTAATAACTAATCAAATTTCCTTGCTTCAATAAAAAAAACTCTCTTTCACGTCATAAAAATCACTTTTTTTTTATAATTTTCACGCACTACCCCTAAAGTGTTTGAGCAGAGTTCGAGCGTTTTGGGAAATTTGGAGACGTTTTAAAAGGAGATAAAGATGTACAATGTACATTGTTTCTCAATGTCTGAATATTATAATGGGAGGAAAATATAGAGTCGGGTACAGCATTTCACATTCGTAAAGTGTGGCTAAAGAAAGATTCCCTGTACGTCCAAGGGCTCAAGGGTAAGCTGATAGGCTTTCCTGAAGCGCGAGTATTGCTATTAAATTGTTTAAGACTTAAATTTAAATTTCTTCGCGGTCCTTGTGCTAATCTTTAATCAGCTGCACTAAAGGGTTTGTCAAAAGGGATTTATAAACTTTGGCAGGTTTCATATTAGTCGGCCATATTGTTGAAACTACATCTGTCCAATTAGCTGTCATTAATTTAGTGCGTTTTTCCAAATCAACAACATCAAGAGAATTCACGTTCAATAACATGTGCAAATGATTATATTGTTTTATGAAGGTGGTTGTTCTGTTCATGCAACATTTCGCGTGCTTCGCCCATTTTACGATTGCTATCATCTTCCTTCCGAAAAGAATATTCGCAACTCTGCAAGATCTACGAAAATACTTCTGAGAGGGTGTGCAAGAGTACCCGTGGCAGTCAATTCCGCACAGGACATGATAACTCGGCTTTCGCAGACCACAATTTCGCGAATATTTGGCGTCATGACTATACCCTTACAAACTTTAGCTGACTCAGGACCTCAGAGTAAACGACAATAGAAAACAACATGCGTTCGCTAGCTGGGCTCTCAAATCGGAAATTGACACCAGTTTCGGTAGGAAAATCTAATTCAGCGACAAGGCCCATTTTTAAATTATTGCGTCCATTATAAAGCAAAATTATCAAATTTGGGACCATCACATTTCACGTTAGATTAGCGTTGCCAAACGTCCCGGCTTACCCGGGAAAGCTTTTTTTCCGCGTTGGGACTCAAACTCACAAAATAATGCCTAATGTACCTAAATATCAATCAAAGATAAGGAGCAATCGCTGCATTGTGATTTAACCTTAAGAAATTGCTGAAATTTCAATCAAACAAACCTAACTTAACGAAGAATGTATTTTTGCAAAACTGACATCTGTCATTAAAATTGACAAAAGAAAAATATGTATTTACAAATGACAAATGACAAAAAAGTAATTTAATTAGTAATTAATAAAATAATTTATTTTTTTTTATCTACACGCATATTATGAATATTTTAAAGTCCCGGGATTTTTCATTATTTTAGCCATTTGTCCCGCCGAGACGTAAGAAAAATCTGGCAACCCTACATTAGATCCACCATATTGGAATGCTTCTAGAGAAAGTCAGAGGGTGTGGTGTGGATTTTGGGCTGACACCGTCATTGGTACTTACTTCTTTGAGTTTTTCGAATTTAAAGATGGGAAAAGCTTAATGAAAAAACCCTTCATCTATAGTACTTAAAGCTTTCAATACTAAACCATCGTACGGAATCATTTTTTAACAATGATAGGGAATACTAGAAAAGTGGTTCTCCTAATTCTGTTTGTTTGTTCGACTACAGCCTAAACGAAACAGCCGATTTTCTTTAAACTTGGTAGTTTTTAAATTCCCCCCACACGTTTTTTTTTCTTTTTATTTTTAAGACTAAAATAACGAAACCTGTATACCATTTTGTCAAAATTTTATGAAATATTTTTGTTCTTAAAAACTGTTTTAAAAACTTATTAAAAAAACTAAAATAGATTATTCTTTTGTTAAAGCAGATTCGGGATTACGTTCCAAAAGTGATTTCCTCAAACAAGATTTAAATTTTCTACTCTTACGACCAACACTACAAGAGTCTACGTCTTAGTGGCCTTATCCCAACCAACGAATCCTCTAGGTGAATAGTCGAGGGCTGATTCAGCTTGAATTTTTTTTCCAAAAATGATTATTAATGCTACCCTACAACCCTACCTTGGGACCATTTTGTTTGTTTTTCATTTTCTCAAAAATGGTTTAGCCGATCTCGATATTTTTTTTGTATGCTAAAGTTCCCCAAAAGTATTGTGTATTCAAGTTTAAAAAAAATTCAAAACTTAATAATTTTTTTTTAAATTTGAATTTTTTTTAATAAAATCTAAAGATTTGAGAAAAGAAATTTTATTGTAACTAAAAATAAGGGTACCCACCGTACTAATTTTCGCTCTAAATTTCAATACAAGCAATTTGACATTGAGATAGCTATTACTGACTGTACCTGACATAAAGAACCTTTTTTTTTTTTGAATTTTAAATTTAATTTCTGATTATTGTCGTAACGGATTTAGTAAAATTTTGTATAGAAAAGCTTCAAAATAAATATGCTTTTTGAATTAAAAAAAAAGAAACTATTGTTCGAAAAAAAAAACAATATCGCAAAAACGTGTTAATTTTTTTAAGAAATTTAATTTCCATTCATACGGTAATATAAAGTTGAAGTTGGTGTACCGAAATTTTTTTTTAAAAACATTTTAAAAATTTTGTATATAAAACTTTATTTTCTTAAGAAACCACTACAATGACTTTTGTATAAACTTATATTTTCTTGAAGAATCAGATAGCTCCAACTACTAAATAAACTATACTTAAAACAAAATAGGGCCCACTAAGTTTTTTGGCTTTCATTTGTTAAAAGCTTGTGATTTTATGTTTTTTTTTTATTAATAAATTTGATCTAAAGATTAAGAAATTGAGTACGTTTAATCAATTTAGGAGAATTTTTTTTACTAAAATTAAACACACAAAACATTTTGAAGGAAAATTTTCGCAAAATGAACAAAATTAAACTTTACATATAACTATATTTTCTCATGATTTGTTGAAAGGTGTTTTGCTTAGTAGCGAATGGGGCTTCCTCTGCTCTGAATGTTTGAAACGCTTTCGATTAGATGAATAACATTCTGTTGGGGTATGAGCTCGCTACAGGCTTTCAACGCGTTTATGAGCTCACATTTAGTGTTGACATGGCTGTAATTCTTTTTGAGGTTTCTGTTTAACTGGTCCCATAAATGCTCAATGGTATTGAGGTCTGGGCTTCTTGCTGGCCATGGCAAAAGTGTTATATTGGCGTCAGAAAGCGCTCCTATGGTACTACGGGCTGTATGTGGGCGAGCATTATCTTGCATAAGAACAAACCGATCGTCAACTCTTTGTGAAAATGGAATAACAATTAGTCATAATACCATTTCAACGTAACTGGCGACGGTTACGGTATCCTCATCCAGGATTATAAGCTCTGTTCTACCTAGAAAACTTATTCGAGCCCATACCATAACACTTGGGCCCCCAAAACGGTCACTTCCGTGAATGCACGGGTCGGTAAAACGTTCACCACACGCGTACGCGTTTGTCATCACTAAAAAAAATGATTTTGCATTCGTCTGTAAAGAGTACAGACCTCCAGTTATCCATAGTCCACTCCAAATGCTCATGGGCGTACCCGATGGACCACTGTCAGTTTCGGCCGAATAGCACGCACTCTGGAACGTTGACCATCTTCGTGAAGTCGATTGTGTATGGTTTGAACACTGACTTGAGTGCCAGTTGATTGCCGCAGTTGAGTTTGTAAGGCCCGAGCGCTTACGCTACGTTCCCGCCGTGCTGTCATTCTAATGTACCGGCCTTCTTGCGGAGTTGCGACTCTGATTTTTCCTGATCCAGGTCTTCTTGCAACACTCCCGGTCTTCGGGAAAAATTAGTTCCAAAATAGGTAAAAATAGTCAAAATACAGTGAACGCACATATCAACAGAAGGTTTGACTGTGGGTCTGTTCGTAATGTTGTGTTTAATGTGCTACAGAACAAGTTAAAAATCGTGTAGAAAAAATTAACAAACAAAAACAAACGTCCCGATTAAAAAAAAAGACTGACACTTTTTTCTCTTCTCTCTAAACATGTAATATCGATTTCGGTCCAAATCTAGAGTAAAAGTATATTGAGAACTTGTAATTTTAAGTCAAGAACAAATATGGAATATTCGACCTCCCAGCGCTACCACTAATTTTTGCCTGCATAATAAAGTGAAAAATTGTAAAGGTAACATTTCTTGTCTAAAACCAAACTCTCTGTATCTATTACCTCACAAGCGACAGCTGAGTTTCATTTGCCTTAGATAAAAACAATGAGTTCTTGGAACCTTTTCTGTATTTTATCTACAAGGTGACAATTAGTTTGACCTGAGAGCAGAAATGTTTAGAATTTTATTTTTTAGGTGTTCGCACACATTTTTCTCTTTGACCAATGAGAATTGTGAAATAATTCGGCTTTAATGTTAGGTCAAAATAAAATGAAAGCGAAATTTCGCCATTTTTTTTTTTGCATTGATGACTGTAGGAATGGGGTAACCATTTTTGTGCTCTTCTTGAAACTTGACATTATTCCACCCGTTACCAATAGATCTAGCTAGATATCGGCCACGATGAATGCTTTTATTTCGGAAAACTCTACAAAAAATAAATAATGACAATCGTACCTAATTACTTTTCAACACTAAGACTTGAAATCAATTTAATATAAAGCTTTTAGAATCTAACTCTGGCAATAGCATTCCCTTCAATATTTCACCACACCAGCTGTCAACATTAAAGGTTATCAACCCTCTGTTTCTGTTTTTAATTTGCAATTCTACCCCCCTTTAATTTTTCAACACCCATATGGTATTCAAATTCACACCCCGTTGCGTTTTTATCTGCTTCCTGATGGAGGTTGCATTTTCTTTGTTCTAATATAATCTAGCCACCCATATACACACATCCTTGGCATATGCTTATCTACATACTCGTACATACCTTGTAGGTATATATATATATATTTTTTTCTGCTCTATCGCTTTCATATGGGATGAGCTGTCAGTGAAGACATTTAAAACACACGAGGGAGTACTCAGCTAAATTGGTGTCAATTTAGAAAAATATAAACCTGAAGACAGGATTCTTATGATTTTTTTTTATTATTATATTGTACGTAGAAGCTACTGTACATACATAGCTATTTAGTATATTGCTTCTTTAAGGATGTGTGAAATTTAACAGGGTACAATTCATGCCCATTTCTTAGAAAACGAAAGAAATAAGAAGGAAGCATTTAAGTTAAAAAAAAAAACACTTTTTCAGAACAAATAAAAATAAATATTAAAATTTATTGATGGAGTCCTTCGTTTGCAGGAATCCTACAATAATATAGAAATAATAATAAAAAAAACATATGGCAATCATTCGAACACTATAAAGAGCTTGATTAAGCCACAAAAATAAGGTCATAGTCCGTAAAAAACATAAATGAAAAAGCATTATTTTTTAAATTTTGTGTCGGTGATGACATAGTGGGTGTATAGCGCTTGAACTGCTTACTGAGAGCTGTGGGATTGAGCCCCACTTAAAGCAGCATTCTTTTTAACCAAGTCCTTGGTAGCTTACCCATCACCAACCTCATACCCTCAAATACCTCTTTTTATTCGAACACATTTTAACTTAGTTGCAATAGGATACCAGTGTTTTCACATTCTTAGTTTCCACTTGCGAATAAAAAACCTTCCAACACCAAAAACCTAATTAAAAACGGCCCTAAGACTAAGTTAGCTTATACCACAATTTAGTAAAAAGCATATCTATGCGATAGGCTTAGCTTTGCTTTATTTATCAAAACGTCGAAGTCAATGAGGCGTTACCAAAAATATTAACGAATTTATGAGTGAAGGTTTTCCGAAACCTTGGTGGCATATTCACCTTATTTCTTCAAGAGATATCCTTACCCTCAAATCGTTCATGCAGAACGTCGCGGTCGTGGCATCCGCTATGTGACACGAAGCGCCGCCGCCGGCCAAGCTGCTGGAATTATATCTCTGCTAGGTCCATATAGTGTAACGAAGTTACACCTTTTAACATAATTACACCGTTTACCACCTAAAGAAGACAGAACGCCGAAATTCTACTTTAATTAGCATTCCGGATGAAATGACTAGAAAGTATTGCATACCTCAAGGCGCCCACGCAAATATGCAAAAGAGGATACACACAGATGGTTGGTGACGTCAGCAAATAAATTTCGTTCGTCAGTTTTACAATCCACATTTGGTTTTGGCCGCCAAGTCCACAAGTAAGAGTGACAAATTCATCGAAAATCAGATTTTTCTTGCCACCGTGTCTTTTGTACCAATCAAGTATACAAGGTAAAGATCATCTCAATAAGAAGCACACTGCTCAAACCAGGTAGTAGTTTCGAAACTTTGGGCTTCCGCCGTTATTACCACCTCCGCTCTCCCCTTCCTCACAGACTAGTGACTCTATCCCAATCTTCGCTGTCTTAACCTTCACCACTTAGACTAGGAACTCTATCCTCTATCCTAACCTTCGCTGTCTAAGCATCCGCCGCCATAATTAAGACTGGTGACTCTATCCCAATCTTCGCTGTCTTAACCTTCACCACTTAGACTAGGGACTCTATCCCAAGCTTCGCTGTCTAAGCATCCGCCGCCGTAGTTAAGACTGGGGACTCTCTCTCTCTCTCTATCCCAATCTTCGCTGTCTTAACCTCCTCCGAAAAGGTCAGACTAAGGATAGGGACTCTTTCGCATTCTTCGCTGTCTGAACCCCTCTCCGAAACCGTCGTTAATTTATATAAAATACTCTGGTATCTTATTGTTAGGCCGTGAATATTGTTAAAGTATATGAAATACTTTGCTAGCTTATAATAAGATCGTAAATATTGTAAAGTTATATGAAATATTTTGTTAGCCTACTTATAAACATTGAATAAATACAAATTGGAACTGGAGCTTTGAACTCTCTATTGGCCGAGTTTTACTGCTTTCTTCGGTTGACCCTGGACCCCGCTGACCTACCTCAGCAGGAAACAAAAAAACATCACAATAGTAATCATCGTTCTGTATCTCTGGCCATTGGCGGTGACTGCCTAACCAACGTCGTTTTTGAAATAGACGCCATTGACTGAAAATATACACCAAACGGTAACTTTCTGAGGATGCATTATCAACTGTTGAATCTCGGGGGTATTGGTGTCGTTATATGGCAATTTATCCAAAAATGCGCCTTGTCCTTAAAGATGGTTTTTCGGCCAAAATTGGGGTCCTCTTCCAAACGCTCCGAAGCCTAGTTAGTGATCAAACGGTCATGATCATAAACCTTGGGGTCTTAGATAAGTTGGACCTTGTACGGGTGAAGGTCCAAGTCCCGACACAAAATTCGCCCAGTTGAATGCGAAAGGCCGAGCTATTTTGCACGGCGAGGAATCGACTGCCTCGGGTTCTGATGTACACTCTCACGGACTGGACAATGTTTTCAGCTAAACCTGCTTTCCTTCATTCGGTAGTCAATCAGCCCACATTTATATGTCATAAATGTGGGCTGATTGATTACTGAACCTCACATCTCAAATTTGGCCTCCAAACATTGAAGAGTCGACTGTGAAGGTCTACAACGTCTATCGTAAAATGAGCGCACCGTTTGCACTAACAAATACTCATTTAGATAATTAACTTTAATCATTTTGATGTGCTCTTAAATGGTGTAAGTTTCCATGGAAATTTGGGATCAGTAATTTAATAATAAACAACAGGTTTTACAGATTTTTCCAAAATCCACCAACGCCATTTAAAAAGTTCCTTACACAATGTTAGGACAAATCGCCAGAAGCTACTATCACAATATCATCAGCGTAGGCCTCGGCTTAAACACCGCATAAACTGAGTTTCACGTTCTTTTTTATTCAACCAGGAAGAGGCTGTAAACATGGCTAATGTGTATTGCCAAATGATTGACTAGTTTTTGGTTCCACGACTGTAACCCAGGTTCAACAAAAGAATAGAATTTTGCACACAGCTTGAGTTTCAAATGCAAATCTAGGAAAAAAAATTTCCAATAAATTAATCAGCAAATACAGAAACATTCCCTGGGGCACCTCGGTAACCGAACCAAACACCGTGCGATTTATTTTTATTGGGATACTTCAATTCGAGGGAATCCACTGTGAAGTTATTGCCCTTTGAAGCAACGCTTCTTCACAAATTTAAGAGTCCTATTGCAGTAGGATGTTCAGAAGAACAGCCGGCACTTAGACGATTGTATCTTCAAAACATTAAATTCATATTCTCAAACTCCATTTTGCATAAATAAAACATGAAATTCTATGCCGCCGCCGCCGCCGCCGTGCTTTTTATTATTTAATATTAAACTTGAAAAATGATTTCAAAAAATAGAGCGATTGTCTGTGAGTATCTATAAATAGACCAAATTATTCCCACAGCTACCTTATTTAATGATGATGATGGGTCTTATTTTATATCCACTGCCAACATTGGGCAAAAAAATAAAAAAATCTGTCTTAAATAAAAATACAAAGGACACACGGCGAACAAGGAACATTTAAATTTACAAAAAAAATTTCCAAAGGACGATCCAGTTCCGGGTTGAATTTATGCTTTAATTTGGTTTTTTAGCAGAAAAGAACCATTTTTTTGTTTTTGTAAGAAAAAAGAATAGGTAAGCTTTTCTTTTTAATATTTCCATTTCCACAGATTTTATATGCAAATAATAATTCACACCTTCTCCTTTATTTCCGGCAGCAAATAAATTTGGTTATTATGTTTCCGTTTTTATAAATTATTTTTGGTATTATATGGTTAAGCAATTAGAACTTTATTCATAATTTTGATAATGCTTTAGTAAGTTTTTCACCGAAGTGAAATGGAAGTCTTAAATACAGCTGATGGGAAGGTATATTCATGGGAAAAATGTAGCAATCGCACACCCTTGGATAATATAATCTGATTTAAGGAACAGTTGAAAGAAATAATGCATCTTTAATGTAACATCTATTGTTATTAAAAATTTAATTGAATTTTGCGCCATTTAATAGAACAGTGTTGGCAACGGAAAAAAAAGATCACAATGTGCCAACTGACAGTTCGGAGTTACTAAATATGCAGTGCTATACGAAAGAACAACTCATTTTCATTGGTGGGCAATATTTTAAAAATAATGAAGGTTTGTCAGTTACAATTCGCAATTTTTATACAAAATATGGCCCTCATTTAAATCCATCAACTGTGAAGAGAATTATTGAAAAATTCAGGGAGACTTGATCAATTAGTAATCTTAACCACCTTTGGTGTGATGTCACAAGTCGTTCAACAGAATTCATTGAAGCTGACATTCCAGGAACATCATCGGCACCATAGTCAAGAATTGAGTATTTCGAGAAGCTCTCTACAGCGAATTCTTGCGAAAGACTTGAAACTTCATGCTTACTCGTATAATGTTTAATTGACTCGAGAACTGGGGACTACTGGCTAACAGCGGTAGGAGAGTTCGTTGAATGGACTTCGAACAACAACAAGTGGATGCTGGTTTTTCGAATAAAATCATCTTCAGTGATGAAGCCCATTTTCATCTTGATGGGCTTGTGAATCGTCGAAATTGTTGAATTTGGAGTTCAGAAAACCCCACGAGCAATTGTTGGGAAACAAACGCATCCACAACGCGTGGCTATTTGGTGCCGATTTTGACCTTGAAGCATTATCGGACCATTCTTCTTTTTTTTTAAGTTAATTTAAAGTCAGAGGTAGCTCACGACACGACCACAAAATTACATTTTGCGTAAATTAGAAGGTGGCGCAAAAGTAGTGTCGTAATGTGAATGTGCTTTAAGCGGCAATCTCACACGACTCTTGTGTGTTGACATCTACTCGTATGTATTATGTTGTAGATGGAAAGAGAGTAACCTACACATAGTCCCCTATTACACGTTGTCTCATGTGACATGTCTCATTTTTGACTTTTCCGTGAGGCATATCTCATGAGACTCATGTCTCAAATTTGACTGATGTTCGTATTTTTTAATGCACAAAGCACAACACAACATAAAACGAATATGAGAAAAAGAAACCTCAAAATGAGACTACTAAAAATCAGCCCGGTACTCACCGGGAATATTTTTTTGCATCTTCTTTCCTCATATCTGCTTTCTTTTTCGCACTTACGTGAGCCTCGTCTCGTGAGACATCGTGTTTCGTGTAATAGGGAAAATCGGGACATACGAACCTAAAGCGGCAAATACACACGGCATTTTTATGCACACCGGTGTAGGTGTACGAAAATGTGTGCCGTGTGTGGGCTGGTGCGCACCAACGTTACCACTTCCGGAAAAAAAGTCGAAGTAGATTTGAAGAAAAAAGTGAAGTAAATTGAGAAAAATCGAAGTACATTTCAAAATGGCTTTTTACTTGCTTTTGGAAAAAATGTTGCATACAAAATTTTTTTTCCTTAAATGAATACATATTACCTATTAAATATGTATTTAAAATTGTCAATACATTTCTTTTAATTTTAAAGAAATTTCGCATAAAATTACTCATTTGTGTATTTGGATTGTGTTGACGTTCTTTTATTTTATGGTAATTATGAGGTTATATACTACTGCTTAGAGTGCAATAGAGAAAAAGAAGTAGATTTGGGCTTTATTTTGTAAAATCGAACTAGATTGAAACAGAGATTTTTAAATTGAAGTAGATTTCAGTATTTTGCTGATGGTGCGAAGTAGGAAGTAGATTTTAAAATATTTTGGAAAAAAGAAGTAGATCTACTTCAATTGAAGTAAAGTGGTACCACTCAGTGCCGCCGCTGGTTGTTCGCGCCCTTGTGCAAGAACCTAAGATTGCCGCCCCATATCTTGGGTGCCGGGGGTATATACGTTGAATAAGTGGAAGTTTTATTTATTCTCCATTTCGCAGTTGAAAAATTTAAGCAAACGTGCATTGTTGTTGTCGCGTTCCAATCTACATCAAATTCTTATAAAACGAACGTAGTCAGACTAGGATTTGGGGGGTCTCTCCTATAAATGATTTTGAGAGTTTCTGTTATAGCATATACAATATTTGCATCCTCTTAAGATTATTTACTCTTTTTACTTGAGACTTATAGGTACTATGTATATTTGTACAAGGCAAGTTATGCATTCGTAAAAAAATCGAACTCGAGATTTTGATCAAAGTTGACATTACGATGATAGCGAAGACGAAAAAAAGTGGGTCTCGAAATTTTGTTCCCACACGTTTTTTTTTTCTTTTTTTTCAAAATTTTCAAAAAAAAAATTAGTTTGGATTTGGTAGATTTTTTAAAAACTTGATAAATAAAAGTTTCTTAATATAAAGAGAAAAAATGTATTACCTAATAAAAACGATACCTATTCTACAAATAATGTTAAAAAATGGTTTTCGAAAATCGTGTTTTTCTCGAAAACGTCTCCGAGGATCTTGATAATTTTTTTTTTCTTATGATAAATTTTTACGTTCTATAATAATTTTAAAAAAAAACTTAAATCAATATATTGCTGACTGTACCGACCATAGAACCATTTTGTTGATTTATTAATTTCTCATTACCGGCTGAACGGATTTTAATAGATTATTTTATAGATTAGATTTTTGCATTAACTAATATTTGCTTGCATCACATGGCATCATATTCTTAGCTCCAGCTACTACTAAGATTTGTTTCAGTCATTTAATTGATGAACTTTGTGTTTATGAACAGTTTTTTTTTCTAATCGAATTGAAGTCTTATACATAAGAGCAAGTTCGTGCGACTCAGTCGTGCATTTTATTTTAAGAGGAAACACAAAATTTGGCGATTGCGAATAATTTTCTTCAACAAAACCATTTCATATAAAATGCAAAGATTCGAGTTCCTAGCACAGTTTTTAATTTATGTATGTCAAATCAATCTTTTGGTAAAAATCAATAGTTTATAGCTTGACAGAAAGAGGATAACGTAGTTTTTGATACTTTTAAAAGTTTTTGTTTTCACCTGTCTTTTTAAGACACTTAGGGCTGTTTGCTGAAACGAAACTTAAATATTTATGTTCAACCTAAGCGCTTATGTTCTACTGCATAAGAGTTTATGTGGAACATAAGTGTTTATGTTCCGTATCAGCAAATGGGCCTTAATCATTTACTTCCGGATCTGGAAGTATTATATATAATTCCTTGACATCTTAGGTATCCTTTAATGAAATTTGACATTTTGTGATTTGTGTGCGAACTATATTTTGATATAAATAGAGTCTGAACTCTGAATGTCAATTGAAAGCTCAAATTCGAACGAACAGTGAAACGTTAAATTTCTGGGTTATACTGATTTTGTTCAATCCGTTGACATTTAAGTTATTTATCAATTCAATTCTAAAATTAACTAAAAACTATTCGTAAATCATTATTTAAAAACAAACATAAATATTTAGACACAAAACTTTTTTTTCCTTTTACCTAAGACCCTGTCGGTGTTTTTTTTCGTTGTAAAGGTGGTTTGTTTATATTTGTTCATCATCTTCTATTAATTTCGTTCTAAAGTTACCAACTTAGATTTAAGATATTTAGCTATATAATTGCAATCAGAATATTGATACCCATTTATACAAAAATACGAGTAAATAGTAAAATAATTGTTTTCGAGACACTGTAAATTAAAAAAAAAATCAATATACTTTTCGAGTTTATAGGTCTGAGATGTAGGTTGCGTGGAAAGCTATTTCCCAAGTGTCAATCTATGGCGACATGGCGTTAAGCAATGTAGACTACGACTGCAATCGAAGAGGTTATTTGTTGTGAGGTGCGACAGTCAGAAACAAAATATGATTGGTAGTAGATTGTGTGTGGGTATATTACATAGTGAACGGTCAAATGTAAACAGGTTCCAATAACTTAAGGAAAACTTTTTGAGCATGCTATATATGTTGAGTTAGATCGATCTCTTAATTTTCCGCCCCTAGACGTTGGCGCCCTTGTGCGCCGCACATTTTGCACATATGGTAGCGGCGGCCCTGGTACCACTGGTGCGCACACCGATCTTAGGTGTCAGACATCGTGTGAGTAAAATCAAAAGTGTGATGTGTATGCATGGACTTGTTCGCGCACATTTGCTACTCAGTAGGGCTGTGCCAATCGTTCATTTTGAAAGATCGAATCAATCATTAATTGATTGGTTCAAGGATTCGGTCTTTTCAATCAATCGCTCATTCAATCTCTTTTTATCCATCCGTTTCGTTCCAAACGAGATACAGACCGACACGAAATGTTTTCAATCATTCATTCAACTCAAATATTTTATTTCCAATCGTTTCGTTCAGACTGAGACCGAAACAATGTGAAAATAAAAGAAAGTTTGGCTTTTTTCTACTTCGTTGCTTCATTCACGCCATCTTCCATTGAATATAAAATGAGGAATATACATTCTGTTTCATGTCCATTCCTATTTGGTATTGTGAAATGATTGAGAACAAGTTGAATGAACGAAACATAACTTCTTTTCGTTCGTTTCGTTCATCGGTTTCAGTGGCAAGATATTGACATTAGGATTGATTGATTTGGTCTACTGTGATTGCAATCAATCAATCTTTTTGTTGAACGGGTCACAAAGACCGAATCAATCGCGATTAACACAGCTCTACTACTCAGTTGCAGCCGAATCTTTGTGCTGTGAGGAGTGTAGAATTTTAATATTTGGTTAAATGGCACTCATGGTTAGATCTTTCCGATTTGAAACCTTTTGCACAACTAAAATGTGCGCGATTCGGTGTGCCGCGTGTGGTGGAATGTTACACCGGTGTAGGCACACCGATGGAGTTTTTGAGATACGATTTTTCGGGCCGACTGATCTTCAATTTTTTATCTAATGCCGCCAGATTTTTCCTTTGGAGCTTTTTGTATTTTTTCGACAACCACAACAACCCACTTAACTTGCAAGTGTTGGAAGATATAATTGAAGGTGAAATTTTAGCAAATAATACGTGCACCAACTTGGTAAGGGAGTTATTGTCATGTCATCAATTTTTCATCTTCAAATAAACTTTTCGTGAAAACAAAGTTCTTTTTTTCATTTTTTTCAAATAAAAGATTTTTCCATTGGTGAGGGTAGATTTTGGAGGCCTGTGGCAGCCATGTTGTTTTGGTGAAATCTGTCAAATTTATTATTTATTATTCAGGTACTGATACCAAACCACCATTGAACAGCTCGTCAAAATTTTTTTTTTTGAAAATGACGACCGTTAATGGCGTGTGCTATAGATCGATGATAACTGATTTCTTAAGGCACAAATTGAACCATATGCACATGCATAGACGATATTATGTTCCACCAAGATGCCGCTACGTGCTAAAGCTGTGTCAATCAAGATCGATTCAATTTTTTTGATTCGATCATCGAAAAGTATTGATGATCGAAATCACAATTTTTCATTTTAATCGATCCCAACCTCAATCATTTAGATCATTCTCGATTCTCGACATTCTATTTCAATCTCAATAATTTCAATGATTCTCGATTTTCGATATCAGTTAACTCGATTAACCATGATTTACTCGATTCCATTTGTTCCGATTCAACCAATAAGGATTATAAACGCCAAACAGACGGTGGACTGGAATTTCTGGTTGAAGAACATGATTGATCGATTTGGTTGTTGGTTGTTGATGTTGTGGCCGCAAAAACAATTGTTGGGTTGTACTGGTATTATTTGAGGTATCAGGATCCGGTATATTTACTGTGGGAACTGAACCCAGCGTGTACCTAGCTCGTTGAATATTGACTAGTAATAGGAATTATCGAATAAAAACTATCGACTTACATATGCGATAGTAGCTAAAAGTTAATTTATTCGATAGTACACAGTCATTCAGTAACTATGACTCCTAACATTTCTCTTTTCCGGAGCAACAAATAAAATCTCTTTTTCTTGATTTTTTTGACACTTTTTAATCCATGGACATAGTAGCCATCATTCGATGTTATTTGATAATTTATGGCTAAATAAAATAAAGAGTGTTTTGGGAGAACTATCAAAGCCTCAAGTCAATCTTATCATCGAAATCGAAAAATGAAAATGATCGAATGATCGATCAGTTGAAATGATCGAATTGTTTTCGTAATCGATTGTTGAACAATTCCATCATTTAAAATGTACGATTTACAAAGCTCTACTACGTGCCACAGTGCAAAATTTAAAATTCATATACACAATACTATTTAAACTTGCAAAAAAAATATATAAATGGCCATTATGGAGTATGCTCTCGTTTTCTAGTAACAAACTCCGTTTTTGAAAAATCGGAAACAAAAAATAATTCTATCGGAGGTACCGTAAAGAACAATTTTTTTTAATTTTTTTATTTTCAAAAGAAAACAAAATTCTAAAATTTTGGAAAAATTGTATGGCCTTGGTTCTTAAAAACAAAAACCTATCAGGGGAAAAGTTAAATAATTTTATCTACCAAGTCTTAAAAAATTCGGCCCAGCCGCTTAAAAAATTCTTGTATAGTTTTATATTAATATCGCAAGTTAAAATACAGTATAAAGTGGAAATCCAACCCAACCAATTTGATTCGTAAATAAAATCGCACTCGCAATTTTAATCACACTTAAAATTACTTAATTTTTAATAAAAATTATTCTCTCAAGTTAGAGATAGAGGGAAAATTTTACAATGTCTTAGCTTCAAAAATAGAAGGAAAGCAAACTTATATCAACATTTTGGAAAATAAAATTTCAAAAAAAATGATATTTATCATACCATAAGGTTTTTTTTTTTTAATTTAAAATTCTCTTTAACGTCTGCACCGATTCGATCAAAATCACTCAACAAAGCACAAATTTAAAAAACAAAATATATTGAAGTAGGTTAGCACCGCAATTTTCAAATTTCTAAAAAAATGTGATTTGTGCTATTACGTCAACAATTTGTGCCGCCATATCACCAAACAGATTCAAAAAATTGAGTATTTAACATGTTTACGAAATAACCGTACAAAAACCTCTTTGAACGGTAACACAAGAATGAAAAATTGGAACATTTCCATAGAAGTCTACATGACTTGTCTATGTCTAGTGGGTTTCAGGATAGAAAGGCGTAGGGGGGCAGAAAAGTAAACATCTATTATTGCTTCTTCAATGAATTAGGAAAAAATATCGTTAATGCGTTTAACGTGAATTAATGAAATAATTTCAATTGGTAGGTAGAAATGGCGACCACTGGCAGTCTAGCCTTGTGGCTCAATTAGCGCTTTGAAACTATAACTCGTATGAACCTATGGATGAAATAGATATGAAAACTTGTGGACATTCCCACGGAATCATCCAATTTGGATTAAATTAAAAAATATGAAAGGATATACATAGTAGATTTTGATGTCTCTTGTCCTGTGTTAGATTTTGCATAATCATCGGAAAATTGGATCACCACACTCAAACGAACCACCACACTCATCCGACACCGACTACACTGTTCCAAGCTAGGCATCTTATTGACTGGTGTTGGAGTAGTAGCCAGTTGAGTCAATCACTTTTATTATTATACAGCTTCATATATGTATGAAAGTAGTATTATTCATTGGACTAACGAAGGTCATATCTGACTGAATTTTATTAAAATTTAATTACTCCTGTGAAATCTGTCGTTAAACATAAGGATTCGGCTCAATGTGCAATATAGCTAGAAGCATCTTTGATGGAAATAAGGTTTTCCTTAAATATGTAAGTAAACCGTACATATTTTTGAGGCAACCAAATTTCCGGTTTCAGCTCTTGGGAATTCTTCAATATATTCCTGAAATTCAGAAGATCCTTTCAGTTGTAAAGCTTATTTTTCAATTTGTAATAAAACCATAAAAATGATAAACCTTATCTCAAAAACTAATATTCCCATTCGCAGGGAATTAATAATAAACTTAGAAAATTAGTTTTTATTACCCCAAAGTCATTTCTCCCCACAAAACATTCCAATCCCTTACTCTACAATATTCCCTTCTTATAGGCATTGACGTTGTAGCACACAACGGTTAGGCCAAGTAGTCATAGTCATAAAAAAATTTGTTAAATTCATTTTTATCACACCTAGTTTTAGCATCCTTGTTTTATTTATTATTATTGCTGTTTTATTTGAATATCAACGAAATATTTATATAGAAGAAAAAAAAATTAGTAACAGCGAATCGAGATAACAGCCCTTGAGCAGCAAAACAGAAAAACACTTAACTTACAAATATAAGCTGTGAAATCACCTTAAAAAAAGACTCATAAACGGGCAAATTTGCTTATTCGTTGTTGGCGAAAAAAAAAATATCCAAAATTGGATGTTATTTCAATTTAATTGTAATTTATGTAAAATTTTGTATATTTTTATAGCGTCGTTTAATTTTTTTCTCTTCTTGTTCTTTTTCTTCTATGAGCAATCTCAAAGACTCCCTTGTTTTTTTATTTTTTATTTTTTATTTGGTTTTTCCTTGGCTCGCTGAAGAGCTAATTTGAACTATTTCGCCGTTTTATATTTTCTCATTTGAGATTTAAAATTTTTGCTGACTCGAAGGTTAAGAATCTTAATACAATAACAGAGCATCCCCCTCAAGCAAAAAAGGAAATAAAAACGAGAAGCAATATAAGTAATATCATAAAAAAAAAAACTGTAGAACTAGGGTGCAAATTTGGTCTTCTTGATACCACGGTAGGTATTAGAAAACGGTTGCTCTTTTCTCTTCTATTTTTAAATAATGCAATAATTACTTCATCTTATCAGTGTCCTGACAGACAAGGACTTGCGATGGCTAATTGTATTTTTATGCTGACGTACCGTTGATTTAGGAGGGTTCTCCTCTATACAGCTTGCCCTCTTAACATTCATGGGGATTTATTTTCGCAACGTATACAATTTAACTGATGACCCTTCCATTGGCTTCGGGGGTGATAATTTGGCTTTGATGATGGCAGATAGCTGTAAAATAAAAATGAAATGAAATTCTTAAATTAGGATTTTTTGCAGAATTTTAAACTTATATTTAAAGGAAAATGCAAAATTGGTCAAACCATACATATGATATAATGTTTGGGCCAAATACAAGTTTCTTTTTAAAAATGCAATATAATGAACAATATTAATTTTTGTCCATGTATTGTGGCTTTATTAGTAAGAGCAAATATTCCCATTAATTATGGAACACAACGTCGTTCAAGTGGATACTCGTGCACCTTCAATAATTGCTGAGTCAATTGGACCTTGTAAGCGAATAATGTTGAATGTTTGTGCAGAATTCTCCTCAGGCTAGTGCGTGAAATGTTGATCTGGTACTGTACGCGGATCATCTTCCAATAATCACAATCATCTAGATAGAAGGTAAAGAAAGGATTGGAAACAGAAATCTAAAAATGTTGCCGAAGCTGAAGTGGTTACAAAACAGAGCACGAAATTATCACATTAACCTTAATATTGCGCTTTGAAGACACAACCTGCAGTGGTTCAAATGGAAAGCAACAGAATCATATTGCACCATGGTTTGATGCAGACTGCAAAAGTGCAAGAAGGAAATCTTTTTGAATTCATAGTGATGGGTTTAGCACAACCCAGTATATAGAAGCAAACAAGGAATTTAAAATATCTACGTAAGAATAAAAAAACAAAATTACTTTGAAGAAGAGGCCAGGCGACTGGCGCAATCCGGCAATGCAAGCAATTTTTGGAAAATGGTAAAAACCTTGAACGGAAAAAAGTTTATAATAAATCAAGATCCAACACCTGGTATCCTATTTGGCCACTTCAAGCAACTTTTGAATCCTCTATCTAGTGGTATGACCATCTCTTATCCTGCACCGAGCTTTGATGCGAGTATAACGAATACAGAGATAATAGATGCTCTAAAGGCCTTAAAGGACGGAAGACGGCTAGGTCAGATGGAATTCCTGTGGACTTTTTCAAATTTGGAACCATGAAATTGGTAAATAAGCTTAATGTTTTTTTTTTAACCAGATTATGGATACCGGAAATGTGTAACGAAGCGTTACAATGCCTATATACCCTAATCACATTACCGAGCAAAACGCTACGACACCAACGACCCCTAATCCTGTTAACGAGCAAAACGGTACGACACCTACATAACACCGTATTAAATAATCACATTACACATATCCAGTGTGTATCCGAAGTCATGTGATCAATATCTTCTTTGATTCACATACAATTTTGTCGTTTATTTGTTTCAATTCACATTGACTCTTTGCCGCAGATTCAAGAAGTGGAGGTTGGGAAAACGAAAAAATTGTCTTTTATTCTCGTCCTGTGTGGATACCAATCTAGTGTATAGAGAGTTTAAGATCGGGCCGCAAACAAAAACATTTTACAGAGAGGCATCGCTGTAATTTTTTATAAAATAGCTGGAGTAGGGCACACTTTATTGTTATTAGGAGTATTAGCTAGAGTGCGGCAAGCTTAGTTATTATTAGGAATATTATATATATCTGCGGTGTTTGGTACAAACATGATAAGTCCATAAAATAATTTCCGTTTTCACATTCACTTTACATGAAGCTAGGACTGAAACGGGTTCACTGATTTTCTTCAAATTTGGAAAACTTTTGAAAATATTCTTTGAAAAATTATGTTCCAAATTTTAAAAAAATCGGTTTACCCGTTTAGGTTTGAGCTCGATATAAAGTGAATGTAAGGATGCAAATTATTTTATGGAGTTATCATGTTTCTACCAAATACCACAATTATTATTTACTAAAACAACCCGTTTTTTTCCTCTGATCTCCTCTTCAAAGTAGCTCATTGCACAGGTGTCTTAGAGTTCCACCCGTTTATTTCTCTAGATTGTGTGCTGGGAACAATCTATATGAAATACCGTGTTAGTTATCTAGGCTTTTGAATATTGTTTTATATGAAATACTGTGTTATTTATTTTGTAAGAAAAAAAGTAATATTGTAAATAAAAATTTCATGAAATACCGTGTTAGAAATAAAAAAAGACCACGAAATAAATTGATTAACCGCCTTATTTATTATTTTTCACTAATACTGGGTTCAACCTCGGAATAGTTAAACCGAGCCGAAGCACTTACTTCGGGTTTACGCCACGTCAAACAATTCCTAATTTAAAATTATTTTCCTAGCCGTTTTAGCTACACCTTCCTTATGTCAAATATACTGGAAATATACCGGGAAAAAAAGTGACAAATCTAAAACTCTGGTTATTATACTCCTAAATCAAACTCCAGCTGATTTCATTGTATGCATATTGGAAATTGGATACATTTAAAATTGGATTGTATAAAGTTCAAATCCATTAAATGAATGTACCAACCACATTGCGTTCCCAATACCGTACAACTGTTAGAGCGTTTGGAAAATATAAATAATTTATTATTGCAAAATACCTATCCTTTTTGTCTTAGTAAGAAACGAAAAAAAAATTGCTTACACTCCTTTTTGTAAATTTTACAAGATGTCATCTCAAAATGACATTTAGATATTAAAACGGCCGTAAGCCTCCTATGAACTAGTTTTAGCTTATTCCAGTGCTATTCCTCGTGCATTTTCATTATAAATAAGGTTTTCAGGATTAGAGCCGTTGTAAAGTCGAAGTAACTTTACTTCGTCTCTAAAACGAGTTAGTAAATAAGGCTGTAAGAGTTTAGCAGTGGTGAAATACGTAATTTCATTCAGAGCTTTAGACCCTCCAAGCCCAAGTTTGTTGCTTCTTTGGGAAGAACCCTGGACACCGACGAGTTTTATCTCAGCCACGAAGAAAAAGCATCACAAGTATTCCGCTGCAGTTTAAGGAATCTTTAATTTTTTGAATATTCAAAAAAGGATGCTTCTTATAAGATATTTACTTCAATTCTTCAACGACGACTAAGTTCTTGAAAAGAATTTGAAGTTGGATTTAAGCCAGGATATTCTACAACAGATCACATCTTTGTATTAAGAAGCATCACAGAAAAATTTCTACAAAATGGAAAAAAACTATATTGCTCTTTTGTTTGCAGCGTTTGATACGGTAGACAGGAAAGTATGTAATTTTTAAATAAAAATCACTTAAAACTAAAAACTAAAAAAAAGCTGTTGATCTGTTGAGATCGATGGCGAGTTGGTGTTCGTGAATTGAGTCTCTCACTGTCGGCTACAGCAACCACATTCTCGTCTGTGCACACCGTACGATGACAGGCACCATAAGTGTTGTCCACTAGCATACCAGTCTCACGAAATTTTTGCACAAACTTGCGTTCAGCAGGCGCAGTGGATGCTTCATTTTGGTCAGAATGGCACAAAAGTTTTAAAATTGATTATTTGCCTTAAAAATTTTATATGCATTTATCAATGTTCTCAAACAGCTCCAACGATTAAATTTTTTTTATAAATGGATATTTATTCAAGAAATTACATGGTCGTATGTATTTGTGTATGGCAAACTAATATATTTAGGGAAAAATGTCTACCAATTTAAAATGATAAACCCTAACAATTTTAGAAATTGCAAGGGTCTTGAAAATTAGAGCAAGTTTTTGCGATCTAGTCATGAAAAATTTGTTTATTTAAGGTCGAGTATTAGGTCTATAGGGCATATCGGATTCATTTATTAAAACACCTCGATAATCATGCATATAGGTATAGGGTTATGTGGAAATGCATAGCTAACAATCGTAAATGGTACACAAAGTGTTGAAAATTGAATACGATGCACGTTCTGTTCTTTAGTTGCTTAATAATTATCTTAATCCATTCGTTTATAATTAAAGTTTTAGTCTCCATTTGATTTTAACCTAAACTTAAGGTGCTTTTTATAAATTTCAAAAGTCCTACGAAAACTAAACACATTTCGTTCCATTTCTAACCATATAAAATGTTGTCTAAATCAGTGAGGACAAAAAAAAAACTAGGTCAGTACGACATTATCCCATCGATAAACATCCTGTTTTCCAGCCCAAAACACTTCCTTCACATATGTTATGTCCTTATCCCAGCCTTGCTCAACTTTCATACATTTATAGGAAATCCATCAATTTCAATTTACGAAAACTACATAGTATGTGGAAGGCACCTTATAATGGTTATAAAAGGGATTTCAAAAGTCCCCCGAGGAAAATCGTGTGTATCACGTTTTGTGATTCTCGGTACACAAATTAAGCCAACAATGAATTCCCTTTAACGTCTTCTAAAGCCTATGGGAGGAGTTGGAGTTGCATTAACTTATTGTTTCGTAAACAGGATCTAAAGAGGGACTTATTGGTTTATTGTAGCCCAGTTGGGTTGCTGTTTCATGACTCATCGGTTTTTTAATTTAAAAAAGTGTTATATTGGTGATGTTTTTAAAAAATGGGTTCGTTTTATTTTTCAATATGCTGAAGCTAAATGAGTCTTTTCTAATTTTTTTTTTAATTAAAATTTATTTCAAGAAACCTTTATAAAATGTCAAGACTTAAAACATACATTTTTAGGTAACTGTTATATAATATTAAATATCGTCTATATAATGTATATCTTTGTCTGTAGTTAATACGTATTTTAATAAGGGACATTAGTCAAAATTCGAAGAAGACGTAAATGAGTTAATTAGATTCGTATGTCAGAGTTATGTCACTTGATTTATCAAATACTTCATCTCAACGTGTGAACTCACATGTTCGACATAATTAAACTATTATTCAAGTTCTCCCTCATCTCCAACCCTAACTTATCGTGTCTTATTGATTTAGCCTTCAAATTCAAATGTGTTAGGTATATTTGGAAATATAAGGCACGTGTGTTTTACTGTGTTTACATAGATTTTCTAATTTAATTTTAATGAGGGTTAAATTTAATCTCAACATTTGTGGTGTTTGTGTTTTACATGTACAAACATACATACATGCTCGTACTTTGAAAATATTTATATAGATATAGAATTCAGTGGAGACATTTTTAATTATGTATTTAAGAAATGGAAAAAGGTCTTAAAGAGACATTTCTGTAAAGGTAAGCACATAATGGTAATTTTATAAGACTTGATTTGTTAATATAAATTTTGTCAATTTTTTTTTAATATTTATTATTTTGTGAAAAATGATTAAAAATTAAAACAGTCGAATTCCTTGTCTTGAAAATGGTGAAGAATACGGTTACCGCGACTCGAGTTAAGGTTGTGTTTTTACGACGAATTGCATTAGCACACATAAATTAGTGATGACACTTTCAAAAAGCTTGTAAGCCAAATGCTGAGTTCATTTAACCCATAAGTAATTGGCACTACAAGGGACCAGATTATAGGTAGACGGGCTATGAAAAATATTGTTAAAATAAAGAAAGACAGACTAGATTATATTTACAATAAATAACTTACTTAAGCAGGGCAAAGGTTATACCAAGAGCTGCAAAGCCTACCAAACTTTCCTACCAGCGGATGACCAACAAGTTTGTTTTGTTCTCTCCGCAAACTACTCGAACAGGTTCTTTAACAAAAAATATTAACAATCGAATTAAGTTAAAATGTTCTTCAATTGAGAAATTTGAATTCAGAATGCATCGCATCAAGCCTTACATGTTAAAAAAAAATCGTACTCTTGGCCAATCAACTTGTCTTATTCAAGTCGATAAAGAAAAGGAATTTAACACAATGCTCGTATTGAACACAAGATGGTATATTTTGAATCTTGTATCGTTTTGATAGTAATAGTCTGTCAAATTTTTACAATGCAGTATACCACAAAGGTTTGAACAATATTTATACAGCAATATTTATAATCAAGGTTACCTACCGGAAAGTCAATCAAACTTTACTATCTTCCCAGCAATCAACTTAATGTATTGATAGAAATATGATAATCCATAAAATAGGTCTCAAGTAATCCTTTTGTATGGATGCCAGGTTTGGAAAAAAATGGCAAAATGTTATCTTAAGAAATTCCAAGTTTCTCAAAACAAAGTTAGTTAAAATGATGTTTAACCTTTCTCGATACCTTTCCACCTCAGATATACAGAAAAATGTAAATGTTTATTATGATTTCTGTGAGAATCGATAATTTTAACAACTCATTTTTACAAAATTGTAAGAGCTCTGACAATCCAATAATTCACCAATTGTTTTTTTTTTAACATTTTTACTTGCGATACATAGGTACAAGTATGACAAGTTATTCATTCGTAAAAAATCGAGCTCGAGATTTTCATCAAATTCAACGTTAGATACTCTGATAGAGAAGACATAATTCTGTCTGTCTGCTTGTTTAGATATCGTTTTTACTTGCGACTTATAGGTACTTCACATAATGCAAGTAATGTATCCGTAATTCTTAAAAATCGAACTCGAGATTTTGATCAAAGTTGACATTACGATGATAGCGAAGACGAAAAAAGTGGGTCTGTCTGTCCTTGTGTTCGACTACAGCCTAAACAGATCGGTCGATTTTCGTTTAACTTGGTAGATATCGTTTTGAATTTTTTTCCCCCACACGTTTCTTTTCTTTTTTCTTAAGACCACACATAACCTGCCATACGTTTTTTTTTGTTTTGAAATTTTATAAATATTTTTTTTTCTCAAAAACTGTCCCCCAGAATTTAAAAAAAATCATAAGATTTCATTTAGTTAAAGAGGTTATGGTTGAAAATTTTGTTCCAAAAAATGCTTATTTTTGATAGAACCATTTTTTTTGTTTTTGATTTTCTCGAAATCTGTGCAACCGATTTTAATCATTTTTGTTTATGCTGAAGATCCTCTTAAGTTTGAATATTATTGCGTATTCAAATTTTCAATTTTTTTTTTGATCTTTAAAAAAAAAATTCTAAATTTTTGTTCGGAAACTCAATATGTATTTCGAAAACCCCATGCTCGATTTTTTTCAAATTTGATAAATAAAAGTTTCATAATATAATCTTTAAGATTTGAGGAAAAAATTTTGTTTTACCTAAAAATAAAACTACCCACCATACAAATGTTAAAAAATGGTTTTTGAAAATTGTATTTTCTCGAAAACGGCTCCTAGAATTTTGATAAATTTTTTTTCTCTCGATTAATTTTTACGATCTATAATTAAAAAAAAATGAATTAAGGTATTACTCACTGTACCTACCATAGAACCATTTTTCCGAATTTTGAATTTCTCATTATCGGCATAACGGATCTTAATGAAATTTCCTATAGAGAAGCTTCTAAAAAGTTCAAAAAATTTTGCATATACAAAATGTATTCATATTCAAAACAAAAATGTTTAGCTAGATTTTTTTTTAAATTCAAGTGTCCGACCTTTTTAAGCCTGACAAATTAAAAATAATCTTATCGTAGTTTTATAGAAAAAATTGTTCTTTTACCTAAATTAAACTTGCGAGGAACACGCCCTACAAATATTAAAAATATTTTTTTTTTCTAGCTGCTCTCCAACGGTGTCTAAACTTAAATGACCGGTTCCGTAGACAATCAGTCAATTTTTGTACGTAAAAAACAGCAAAATCGGTCGAGATGTTCGTCGCGGTCCGTGAAAGTGTGCAGTAGGGCTCGGCTCGTCGAATTTTGCGTCCTAAATTGGGCCGACTCCCGTACAAGATCTAACTGACCCAGAAGCTCATCATCAATAACAACGACTTTTGTTCAATGACTATGCTTCGGAGCTTGTGGAAGAAGACTCCAATTTTTGACGAAAAGCTTGTGGTAACAAGCAAAATTGCCGTATATGGAAAGAAACCTACCTTTACGAGGTTCGCTAGGTGGCAATGCATCCTCAAAAAGTTACAGTTTGATGTAGATCTCGGGCCAGTAACTTAATTGGTCCGTACCTTTTCTAAAACGATGTTCAAATTGAACCATATTTAACTAGAGGACATGTGCTTCCCGCAGGATGACGCTTCGGGCCACACAGTTGACGCTGCGATTGACATTCTGTATTAACGATTTGAGGGTTACCCCTCGCAGAGGTGACGTGAATTGGCCATCAAGGTCATGCGATTTGACCTAGACATTTTCTTGTAGTACTCCTTGACATAATGGTTAGTGCGTTGGACTGTCATGCTGAAGGTCTTGGGTTCAATTCTCAGACGCTGCAAACAAATTTTTCCGGTGTGAACTGCCTCTTGCTAGGAATTGACGAATCCTCTAAGAGTATCTCTAGTCATAAAAAGTGCTGCTTATTAGCCGTCCGGAATCGATAGGAAAATGTAGGTCCACTCCATTCCTGGTAACACGCACACAGGAATGGTTGACAGTTGTAAGTCACTAGATCCTGGTTATCTTCGATCCGTTGCACCACCCAAATTATTTTTACTTATAGACTTCTAGTGAGGTTTCCTGAAGGCGAAGGTCCATACGAATAAAAAAAATCTACCCTAACACGAGCCATCAATAAATCGGATCTATGCGGAAGAGTAATAGAAAATTGGACCACTCGAATCAGTGCAACAGTAAGAAACCAAGGTATTCATTTGAACAATGTTATATTTCATACAAAATAGCATACATGGGACTTTCAAATAAAAAAAGAATTTTTTCAATACCTCAAACACAGCTTGTTTTATTCCATTTCAACATCTACCTACCCTCATTGAAAAACAATTATTTATAACAAATTTCCTTAAAACTTTTCTTAAAAGAAAACTTGTGATATCAATTTAAATGATTAATAAATATAAAAGTTTTAGGAAATAAATCCTACTTTGGTTTGATTCGTTAAGAAAAATTGAGAGAATATTGCCCTTCATAACTTCGAGTGAGTTATCAAGGGCTGATCCTGGCCTGGCCAGCTTGTCCGCCCATTCATGCCACCGCTATACCAGATAAGAGTGACATTGTGGTTAGTACTGAGTCTAAGGAAGTTCATTACTGGACCAATTTGGAGGATGATGAATAAAAAATGGCTTTAACAGCCGCTTGACTGTATGTGATAATAGCTTTGTTCCGCTTCTGATTGGGATCTTGTTTGAGTACCTTTCATGCTTTCCCGATAGCCAGTAATTTAGCTTGAAAAACAATGGCAAAGTCAGGTAGCCCGACCGACCTAGATTCTCAGAGCCATAAGTAAAGATAGAAGATATAAATCTATCGACGTACGTCTTTTCTTGATGGGAACATAACCTTAACACATTTTAAAGTAGCAATAGTCAGTGGGAGCCGAAAAAATCTCTGTTGGAATCAACTCCTTAATATTGCTATGATCAATGATCATGGCTTGGCACTCCCTTAGACACTAATTGCGCTTACTGTGTAAATCAAGTCGTAAAAGATGATATCCATATTATAGTCGATAAAAAAAATACCAGGAATGTTGATGAGCTCAAATGTTCCTCTAATACCTCATGAGAACGTTCCTCTTTGTATATTAGAATCGTTGAATGACGAACTGTATTTCTCGTTGGTTGTAACAAAATGGCTGTTTTTACTTTTGAAAATAACGACCGTTTGACCCAAAAATCTATTTCTTAATTTAATTAATTTAATATCAACTTTAAATGGAACGTTTCGTTCTTCCCACTCAAAAAAAAAAAAATATGAAATTGTATTTCTAGAGTGTTGGGTGTTGGCACATGCATCCATGTCCTCCATGTCTAGTCTATGAAAATATCAGAAGAATAACTCGGCTCGGGTGAATTTTGCTTTCATTATATTTCCATTTAATTCGATTACATGCATGTTGAAGCAGAATTCTATTCAAAAATATTCATCCTTAAAATCACTCACATATAAATCCAGACGGCCTCCAGGGTGCATTGACATGCTACACAACCTAACTCCCGATCCTGGATGTGATGTGAACCAACACTTCAGTTTTCAGGTGCATTCGATGTGTTATTTTGTGATGGGTTATTTTTGAAATTCCAAATAACTAGACCTCCACATCAGCCTATGAAAATATATTTTGCAGAAGGAGGACGACTCATAACCAATCACTGTTGAAGGTGAATTTGATATTCCAAGTTAAAAATTGAATGTGGCTTGAACGTGTGAAACCGGTGGCGTGCAACTTTGCATAATTTATTCGATTTTTGTTTTTCTCTTTTTTTTTTTGTGAATCACTTAGTTAGCAGTTTAAAGTGCTGAATACATCCAGGAGTGTGATGTTGATGTGTGATAGAATTGGATCTGACACATGCAATTATTTGATAGGAAAACATTTTCAGCACCAAACAACTAAATGTATAGGTATGGTGGAGGAAGCGGAAAGTGGAAAGGTGTCAAGGCTGCAAGCGAAAATTATAATCGATTTGCTTGTATGTAGGTAGGTAGGCACGTTCTATAGTTAAAATTTTATTTTGTATATCCGTTTTGTATTAGTTATTTTTTTTTTTTTGTAAACTTGCGCGTTTGTATAAAAATGTAAATTCTGTTTTTGTTAAAACAAAATTTAACAGCTTAATTTTTTTAATTCAAGTTTAGTAAAATTGATTTTCTTAAATTTTTAATTTTGTTTTTAAAGGGGTGCGTCGGCTTTTTTAAAAATATGGAAATATTAGATGCCCATTTCAGTAGCGTTAAAAATAAAGAGGAGAGTTCCTAAGTTTCTGCCTTGTGGGACCCCGGTGGTGGCTATGAAATCATTAGAGAAGATAGATATAAATCGAACTTTGTAATAATTTTACATTTTATGAAGATAAGTTCAAGCCCAAGGGTAAGCAGTTTGAATAGAATAAGCTTATGTGAGAATTTGTCAAGGGCTTTTGGTCTTAAAATAAAAAGGAAAAAAATGTGGGGGGGGGAAACTTTTAAAATTCTATCTCCAAAGTTTCAAGAAAATCGGCTGAACCACTTAGGCCGTAGGCAAACAGAAATACTGAATTGCGATACCTACTTGTTTAGCCTTCTGTATAATAGTAAAAGTAATGTCAAGTCTGATCAAACCTGGAGTTCGATTTTGTTTGACGTATGAATTGCTTGCTATATAGTAGCTTTATGTCGCAAATAAAACGAATCTATTGTAAACGTTATCTACAAATTTTGACCATTTTGGTCAAATCAACTTTCAAATAGATCAAATAAGTTTTTTATTAAATTTAGTTTTTATTTTTGATAGAAGTCACCGACATTTTTCTGTAAAAGAAAAGCTGAAATGCCGGGAATTTCCGCATGACAAGAGATACTCTTGGATGATTTTTGACTTCATGGCAATAGGTAGTACCCTTAAAAAAATGTATTTGATAATATTTTAGCTCGTAGCGGTTGCGAATCAATCGTCATAACACAAGTTAGGTTCCCGCTTAAATGTATTTTCTTTAAATTTACTTTCGGGATCACAAAATGGCTAAGCTTGCAGAACAATAGATGGATACAACTTTTGATTTGCAGCGGAAGTTTATGTGGCGAAAAATGCATTCATACTAAAACAATTGACATAGGCTTCAAGTAAAAGAGATGGACTCTTGCAAAATTTGTAAACCTAATAGTTTGCATTGATTTCTAGGACATGGCAATCAAGTTTAAATAAGTACAAATAGTTAAAGTAGATTTTTTAAAAAGGAAGTTGTGCATGAACAAATTAAAAAAAAAAAATAAACAATATTTAAAAAAAGAATATACGATAAATTCATTATTTCATAAATTGAAGTCATAGTGACTCAGGATATCCCGTTCAATTTATGTCCTCAAAAATTAAATCAAAAAATTGATGTATCCACTAGTTGTGCAATAAAATAGTAAATCATCATCAATTACCCTCAATTTAATTTTAAAACTGTCAGTAAACATGCATTCATTTGACAAGCTTATTCCAACAATGGCATGTAAGATTAAATAGCAATCATTGTGACAGAGTAAATAATAAACGAAATATTGGTGACACGATATAATTTTATTGACTTATCAGTTTTGTTTGGTGATTTCTGATTATTATTGGAATTGATATTTCTGTTTGGTTTCGATTAATGTTTTAGTTATGGAGATTTTTGTAATGGTTATTTTTCAATTTTATTATATCTCAGCCATCATAGTTTCTTCAAAATAAAAGAAATGCAATTCCTGCTCTTGATAATAATTAAGTCACGACTCTTTGACAATGTTTATTTAATATTTAGACCTTAATTGAGTTCTTACTATTTTCTCCATCATGTTACATTGCGTTTAAGTTCCGATCAATATCTCAGTGTGAGAGCTGAGAGAGCATGAGAGCAAAACTTGGTTTAATTCATTTTTAATTCTTTCAAAAACGATTTTAATGTATGCGCAATAGATCCGCTCCTAAAGAGCAAGGGTCTAATTTTGTACAAGTTTTAACCATTACTGTGTGGTTGTTGCTGGCAGGAACAACCTATAATTTTCTGTCGAGGAAAAAACGTCTAATAAGTTTTACACAACTTTTTCTCTGTATCCCAGCTACCAGACAAGCTGTTGTCCATTTTAGCCGAGTACGAGTGTTATATCGGCTTGAAGGCATATAAGAACGTATTTAAATAATTTTGTGCTAAAAGAATACAAATTCAAAATTAATTTAGGGTTTTTCAATAGACCGAGTAGGGTTTGCCAGTTCATTGCAGTCATGTTGTTTTAAATGGTTTTTATTTTTTTTTTCGAGCAAATCACCAAGGTAGGTTACCTTGTATTTGCTGACTTAGTTATAGATCAATTGATCAAGTTATGCATTCGTAAACAAAAATCGAACTCGAAATTTGGATTAAAATTGACATTACGATGATAGCAAAGACGAAAAAAGTGGAACTCTCAAAGTCAAAACTCTGTCTGTCTGTCTGTTCGACTAGAGCCTAAGCGGCTCGACCGAGTTTTGTGAAACTTGGTAGATACAGTTTTTAAATTCCCCCCATACGTTTTTTTTTTTTTTTTAGACCAAAAATAACGGTACCTGCCATACGATTTTTTTTTCGAAATTTTGTAAATATTTTTTTTTCTCATAAACTGTCCCGCAGATTTAAAAAAAGAAATTTATTTAGTTAAAGCTAGGTAATGGTTGAAAAAAGTTTTCCATGAAATGGTTATTTTTGGTAGCCCCTTGGAAAAATTTTTTGGTTTTTAATTTTTTCAAAAACGCTACAACCGATTTTGATTATTTTTTTATGCTGAAGCTTCGCATGAGTCTGAATTTTATTGTGCATTCAAATTTTGCAAACAATTTTTTTTGGGTTTTTAAAATAAATTTCAGTTTTTTTTCAAAACTCAATATTTTGAAAACTCCAGACTCAATTTTTTAAAACTTAACAAATAAAAGTTTCTTAATACAATCTACAAGATGTGAGAAAAAAATATTATTTTAACTAAAAACGAAGGTACCCATCATACAAATGTTAAAAAATTGTTTTCGAAAATTGTATTTTTCTCAAAAACGGTTCCGACAATTTTGATAATTTTTTTTTAAGTTGGCCTACCAAATTTTTTTTTTTAAAAATGATTTAAAATTTTGCATATAAAAGCTTATTTTTTAAGAAACCACTACATCGACTTATAATTTTTGTTCTTGCATAAACTAATACCTATGAGCTTGAATCCTGTTCTTAGCTCCAACTACTAAAGGAGTTGTTTTAGTCATTTTAAAAATGAATTTTATACTTATGAAAAGTTTTTTTCTAATAACATTAATTTTGGAGGTTCTTATATTATAAGATTAAATCTTTTACATAAGAGCAAGTTCGTGCGACCCAATCGTGCATTTTATTAAAATGATAAAACAACTCCTTTCGTAGTTGCAGCTAAAAACAGGATGCCATGTGATTCAAGCACATTTTGGTTTATGCAAGAACAACATATAAAATTCGTTCTAGTGGTTTCTTGAAAAATTAAGCTTTTATATACAAAATTTTTAAAAAAATTTTGAAACAAAATTTTATTACGGCAGTTTAAAGATTTTATTATTGTTCGAATAAAAATTAAATTTATGAAAAAAAAAATTTATCCGTTTTTGAGATATCGAATTTTCCAAGAAAAAATAGATATTTTTTTCAAAAATTCAAAAAAAAAATATTTTTTTTTAAGTTTTGAAATGCAATGTTTTTAAAACGTTTAAGAAGCTTCTCTATTAAAAATTTCATTAAAGTCTGTTGTGTCAATAACAAGAAATTCAAAGTTCGAAAAAATCGTTCTATGATTTGAAGATTTTTTTTATTAAATTATAGATCGTAAGAATTAATCAAAATAAAAAAATGTTAGCAAAATTCTCTTAACCGTCTTCGAAAAAAAAAAAAAATTTTCGAAAACCATTTCTTAACATTTGTTTTGGAGGGTTCCGTTATTTTTAGGTAAACATTTTTTTTTCTCACATCTTGTAACTTATTCGTATATTAAAAAACGTTTCTTTATCAAGTTTTAAGAAAATCGAACATTTGGTTTTTGAAATACCATATATTGAGTTTTCAAAAAAAAAAATTGAAATTAAAATTTGAATACACAATAAGGAGGTATCAGAATCGGTTGTACTGTTTTTGAGAAAATCAAAAACAGAAATGGTTCCAAGGAAGGTACCAAGAATGACAATTTTTCACTTCCTATTCCTAGCTTTAACTAAATGAAATTTTTTGAATTTTTTTTCAAAAAAATCTGTTGGACAGTTTATAAGAAAAAAAAACAATATTTATAAAATGTCCGTTATTTTTGGTCCTCATCTTTCACCTATTCATTCTTTTTTTTTAAATTCTGTTAACATCTATTTATGGTTCAAGGAATGTGGATCTCCTTACAACGAAACTCCTAAATATTCTCACCTTGATTTGTATTTGCAAAACAACAACCAACAACAACAAAAGTTTCAAAAGGAAATTGATTGTTCCTTAGAAGCATCTCCCAAATGACTCAAATGACTTCGCCATAAGGACACACACTCACAAACCATCCTATACAATTTCGAAGAGAGATGAATTCCAATTTATCTGACACCTTAAGGGCTGTTAGAAGTGTGTTGTACGATGATTGCTGGAGAGTGGTCCAGAATACTTAAACAGAGCGCGTATTGTGAAGGAGTATAGTAGGCCCTTAAATAAGGACACTTTATTGTCAGCAACCATAGAAAGGGGTGATGACAATCATGGGTACATGTGTTGTGTTTACTTTGATGACATATGTGCAAAACGTTCTTCGAATGCTCAAATTTCGCTATTGTGGGAAGCTAAAGGTCTTAAATGATCAGACGTGTTGTCATTAAATTCAGAGTCACTCTTCGACATAATTCCTGGATTGTTGAGTTGAAGTAGTGATTATAAAATAAATATTATTTACGAGTAGGTTTCCACCGACCGGCAACGAGTTCTGTGTGGACAATTCCATTTGACTATAAATTCCTTGAGGTTTATGCAGCTAGTTGTGGTGTTTTGCCAAGTTGTTGAATTAAAGTTTGTAGCTTTTCTTAAGGGTGGAAGTCGCGTTTCGTTGTGCTACTTTATTAGCAATACAGAGTATTTGCATTCAAAAACTCCAAAATAAATATTGTTTACTTTGTAAAATGAAGGGGAGCTTTTCATCCCTTACCACGAGGAATATTCAGTTTGAACAAAAACAACCGTTTGAAACAAAAACTGAGTTTTATACAAATATTTTCCTAAATTTTCATGAATGTATCTACTCGTACACTTGAAAAGAAATACTGACCCATTACTAAGTCTGGGGCTGTGTGATGCCCGATGTCGGAGCCTTTTCAGTTCATCTCTTGCAAATGCCTGCATTTGACACTCTTGAGTAGATAATGGAAGAATAATTAATTGGTTATGCAGTAATATGCTCATGAATAATTCAGTTAAGTGTTCGCTTGTGATCTAACGAGAAGAAGGTAGTACGAGTACATATCGGGTTCTTATTTCGATATCCATTTGGCACATGAATTATTCAATATATCGATAATATTATTCAACATGAATTTCGAATTTCGATTCACCATATCGTATCGTATCGCATCGCAGCGTATCGGTGATGCGGGGCAGGATGCTGCAGTGTGGGGTGGAGTGAGTTGGTTCCTGTGTATTACCAAGTATACGTTGAAGTGTTGAAAGTTGTTTCTCAAAGGAATATAAAGAATCTTTTTAATATTCATGATTCACCTACCTTTCTACGTACATAACCTACTTTCTACTTTATAGGGAAAACGTTTAGCTTTAATTTTTTTTTCAATTTTGAATGCAAAGTGAAGTCTAATTTAAATCGGGGCAGTATTGAATTTAATTTTTGAATAATGCCCATCAATAAAGTGAAGCATAGTCTTGAGTTAATCGAACGAAAAATGGTCTTTATGTAATAAGTTTTGATTTTAACACAGCTGGTGATAGATTTCCTTTGGGTTAGTTCTCACTAACCGATCATACGTAAATGAAATTGTTTATTAAACAACAAATTTTCCATTGAATTAATGAATTTATTTTATAACTTACTAAGATTGTAACATTTGGAAACGTAACCGGTTCAATGAGTTGCACTACACATTGAACACACATTTTCAGTTCGTAATAGAGTTGTTACGGAAATACACTCAATCAAATCCCAACATTTCTCTCATCAGCTAAGCGCATCCTTGAAGGGACATAAGTTGTAGATATTGGTCCTCAATACAATATTTGTTTCTGTTTCATTGGCATAGGTCTCATCGCCCAGCACTGAAAGCTTACTACCGCAACCGTGATGTCCCTGCTTATAGATAGTATCTATCGAATGCTTGCTGTCTGGAGTTTATTCGGATACTCGTATATAGAAGGTGACAAAAATCATACCATTTCTCAAAATTGCAAAAGGAGAAGAGAAGAAACACAGTTGCATCAAAGCACTTTTAAAGGTTACCGACGATTTAAGGCAAGTATTATATGTATAAAGTTGAGGTAGCGTTTTTGGTAATGCTCATTTTTTTAAAGGCTTTTCATACGGTCAATAACATAAATTCTTGTAAAACACTTATGCAAAACTTCAATTTATCATCTGGAGCAACCAAATTAATTTGTTCTTACTTGACAAATAGAAATCAAGCGAATTATACTGGTGTCCCTCAGGGTTCCATTCATAGTCCACTTTTATTTTCAGTTTATGTTAATTAACATCCATCTTTGATTGCTAACTGATCCTCCCATTTGTGTATAGACGAGTTCAATTGTACTGTCGACTGTTTTGAGCAAACTCCAATAAAAACAGGGAAAAAATATCGGTGTCATATTAATGGGCTCGTCAGCAAGGTTCATAGTGTACTTCGTATTTTATGGGTAACTCAGGCTCTTACACTAGTTAAGACACATTTACTACTTGCAAAGATCTGGTTATTCCTAATTTGTTATATGGTTCTGAAATTTTGTATCATCAGGCGAAAACTCAGTATGTCATTTAATTTCTAAATTTTGTTAAATTAGCTTATATTTACAAGTATTTTATAAGATATTATAACATAAATAAACGAAATAAAATAAAAATCGGGCGTTAACAAGATGCTTCACAAGTTTAAAATTTGTGAGATGTTATTCACCTGGTCAATGTGCAGTTTTCATTTTTGTTTCTTTGAGAAGAAACGAGTCAGAACTTAGACCAGCAATAATTAAATTCGATTCTGATAAAAGTGCAAAAATAAATCTCAACCTTTTGAAAGGAGCTTTTTTGCGGGATTTAATTGGGATGATATTTGATACTAACAGTTTATTTAAGTCTTTTTTAAAAGAATCATATAAAAACTTTGGTTCAATTCACGTTTAATGGAACTTAAAAATAAACTAAAAGAACTGTTAAAACTGAAAAAAAAAACAACTAACGCTTATTTGGAGGACTATTTGAGCTGCAGGGCGGATTTTTATATTTGAAAAACAAAAAATCGTATCTACAGTATTCATGGAGTTGAATACTTCTGGTCGTTTGTTAATGGTAAAAACAGTCTTTTTGGTCTTTTAATGAAGAAGAAGTTTGTGATATGTTTTCAGAATTTTTCCAATCGTATTTTATTGAAAATTTCTAGGCTCATTTAGTTAAAAATCATAACAGTAGTTCATTTGCTGATTTGATAATTCTTAAAGATGAGTTTGTAGCACAAGCTTCTTGTTCTAGAACTCTAAGTAAAAATTGACTATGCCTTTTTCTTGAAAAAGGTCAAAGAAAGATTGCCCAAACATTTACGTAAGGTTTTTTAATTTACCAGTTCGGAGAGGTGATTCATGAATTGATTACTAAATTGGAAACCCATTTCAAAACTATAATTGGTTTAAAAGGTTTTTGAAGCCATTGTGAAAAAAATTATGAATCGCTAAAAAATGATTTATCAAATGAACAGCATTGATTCAGTTGTGGTCATTCAACCATAACAAATCGAGACATATTTTAAATTTCTTGTATTAATAAAATGGAAAAAGGATATCAAGTGGAGACTGTCTGCACAGATTTTCCTAAAGCTCTTGATAGGGCTCAACACAACGTTCTTTTACAAAATCTTAAATTAAAGGTATTCAATTCATTCAAGCTTACTTAAATGACTTAAAAGTTACATCACTGAAAGAAAATAATTTTTAGTAATTATCTAAAATAACTTTTTACTAATTTGGAGTGCCTTAAGGGAGCCATCTGGGAGCTTTTCTTTTTCTCTTCTCAATATTCCAAGTATGGTTTTGTTTTCTTCAGGCTGGACAACTTAAAATTATTTCGATCACTTAAATCAATTTCTGTCTGTTAACTGTTACAGACAGATCTAAATTTATTGTATGATTGGTGTAAGAATAAAAGTCTTAATCTCAATATAAACAAGTGCCATTTTATATAATTTACGAGAGCTTTAAGCCCTTTTTTTTTAACTTGGACTAAAAGGATTATGACTTACTTTAAAAATGTTTGAAAGGAAAATCCGATGCACATTGATTTTGAATGACTTAATATCATAATGGAAGGGAAATATTAATTAGGCTAAAGCATTCCACATTCATGTTGATTGGTTAGACAAAGTATTTTTGAAAAACCCGTAGGTATGTGCGAAGTTGTCTCTCTTACCGAAAGGAGTAGAATACACAACCCTATATCACGAGGGTAATCATATAGGTACTGTATCGAAAGTTATAAAAGGTTTTCCATTAAGCGATTAAGAAAACCCTAGAAGAACATGTCTAACGGCGTAAAATTTCACGATTTCGGTGGTCACATTTACATCGCTATAATCGACATAAAGCGCTCTATGACTGTGATGGCCTGGCCAATGTCGTTCTCATAGAAGTATGGACCGACGATGCTGCCATCCCAAAATCCACACCAAACTCTGACTTTTTCAACATGTAGTGCAATGAGATAATATAGCTTTTTGACTGACCCATTCATCCATTTTTCGGCCAAAATTGGTGTCAACTTTGGACTGCTGGAAATCCCAGTTTTAGAACACACGTAACTGTCTATGGTCGTTTACTCTAAGCTCCTGCATCAGTTTGATTGTAAGGGTGTAGGCCAAAGTAATGTCGTAAAATTTGCTAAATTGTGGTCTGCGTGGATTCTATGAATTCTATGTACTTCACACTCTCACGGACAGCGGCAATATTTTCGGCCGATCTTGCGTTTTGTTAACTAACAGGTGTTAGAAAATTATTCTCTGAACCGGTTGAATTTATCCGCCACGATGCGAATAGGACGATTATGGCGATGATAAAATGGGTGAAATGTTGGTCGAACAGAAGACACACTTTCATAAGACAATGTAATTATTTGCACGTGTTGTTGAACGCTATATTTCGTTATGTTGATTTGGCAAGACAAACTATATGACAGCAAATTTATTAGATGTACATTATGGTCGCAATCACTTGTCAAAGTCGTAAGATCCCTATTGGAAAACCCTTCATATTCATTCAAAAAATTGAGCTCAAGATTTTAATAACGATGATTAGCCCCAACAAATTAGAAAAAATGGCCAAATTCCAAAAAATTCGAGAAAGCTTAATTTTGGAGAAGAATTTAATTTCTAAGTACTAAGGTCTTGCCCAAAGTCTAATAATTTTCGAAAAATTAAGAAAAAAACTGACTTTCAGCCTTCTTTCTTAAAACGCCTCTACCACTGTCCAAATTAAGAGTTTTTTTAGGAAAAGATAAAGACATATATGTATATGTAAAAATATATGTACCTAATTCCCCGGAAGAGGGATTCTAATTTTCATAGACTAGAAAGTTACGACAGACGAAAAAAGTAAGTCATTCGATTCTAAATGAATGTTTGTCTGTTCGTCTATCTTTTGATGTACAAACCAATTATGTATGTGCACGCTGACCCACAATCCAAACAGTGACTTTCTACAGAAGCATTTCCACTTGGTAGACGTTGTATGAAATATATGTAACAAATTTGGCAATTTTGCTTCTTGGCGTAGGCACCGTCATACTGGTTTTATTAGATTAGCCTCGTCTTAATTTTAAGGCTTCGTCGAAGGCTCACCAAAATGAACCCTTAAAACTCTCCTCGAAGAACTTTCACTGTTTTCTTTCTTAGCATTAAGATATCCAAGCCAATATTGTCAGTCGCTAGTTACTGTTCTAAAAAGACATACATACACTAATTGAGCTAATAACTAGAATAATTCTGGAGGAGCTAAGTATCAATGTTCTTTAACGTGAAGATGACTCAAGTTCAAAGTGTGCCTTACTTGAAATATAACGGGCAATGTGGCTTAATCCGAAGTTTTAATTTTTGGCAAAGGTGGATGAAAAATTGAAACCAGTTTAAGTGGTTAGGAGTTATGTTTAATAATAACATGTCTTGGACGGAACATTTCAATTCTTCTACTTCTAAAAATTCCATCAGTTCAACTTGGTCTTAAAGAAACAATTCAGTTTGTCACTAGGCTTTATTAAAAATATATGATTCTGCTTTCTAGATAATAATGTTCTACACTGCCCAAGTGTGTGAATTCAGAGAACATGTCCATATCCAAGTTGGAGTCAACATTTCTTGCTGAAGAGGCGTTTCCTGCTCCCTGATAATACTTTAAACTACGTGTTACATATTAACCAGTTTTTCAAAATCATTTTCAAAATCAAACCGCAAACTATATTTTTTATAATGAGCCCGCTCTTAAGGGGCTGTAACTGTACCCTTAATATGATGGTTTGAGCTGAAGAAAAATAGGGATGGATTTAATAGGAGGCATCGTACAGGAAGTGTCATGGAGGAAACAGACTTCTTAGATTCTTTCGTAATTAATATTTAGAGCAACATCTTCTCGCCAAATTGGTCCAAGTCACAGAAAATACAATCTTCCATTGCAATGCATCATGGTAGGGTTTTCAGGGATTCCAACATTTAAAAAGTTACAAGAACTCTGATACTTGATCCGATTGACGATTGATGTATCAAAAAACTTTTCAAAATGATTAAACTATCCTTTAAAAAAAAAATGTATATGACCACTTGTTACCGCAACAGGTTGTTTTTTAAGTAAAAAACTTCCAGAAAGAATCATTAATTTGCCATATGTGCTCGTACATATGAGTTCTAGGATTCTTCATTACTTTTCATTAAGAGTTGACCTTGGTCGATAAAACCTAATCCCTTTCCATTCCAATAGATCACGTTGTTTGCCTTATTGTCCTTAGCAATCACTGAGATATCATCAACATTCGTTCACCCGAAAAACAATCATCAACGATATTTGCCGGCACTCTTAGTAATTACATCACCAATTGAAATGAATAGACCGATACGATATACGAGCTCTAGAGCGACAGAGAAGACAAAGAGACTACACAGCACAATTCTTACAGGATATCTATCCTATCCTATCAGAATTTTGTCGAGTGGATGCGAAAGGATTTGTGTGATACGCTATTTCATCCGAAATGTTTTGAGGGTTGAAGGAAAGGGAGGGGATGGATGAAATGTTTTGTTGATACAATTACACTAATTGAATCAAAGTGCTACAAAGTGCTTTAACGACACCACACAATATAACTGGTGTTGCTGACTTACAGAAGCGTAATGATGGGCATTTTTGGGGTTGATTATTTAGGTGTTGGTATCTTTGGTAACTTTTATGTTGTTGTCCTTGGAGAGAAATGTTTTGTGAAATATTTTATTGGTCGTTGCCATAAAAGTAAATGATTTGATCTTGTATAAATGAATATTTGATGAAAATTAAATGCTAAAAATTGGAAATCTAAAGGCAAAATTAATGAAGAAAAAAATATGTGAGTGGATGGCACTTGAGGGTGGTCAAGGTTGAAAGGTACACATATCACTTTTAGCACCAAGTCCGAGAAATTCGATTTATATGAAAAATAAAATCAAAAGGTCTTCATTTTTTGCCTTCATTAGGTAGCTTGTGTATTTATACCCTAAATGGCAAATGATTACATGTAGATCTTAGTCCTTTTAGTCTATCACAATTAAGCGACTGGTTGATATCTATTCAAAAACAAGCTTTTACAGTAGACTTCCGTGTATACGGCTCAGTATGCGTACTGGAAAGAGAAATCTGTTGAAACAGCTCTTCATACACTGATAATAACCATCGTATACTCCCTCCATTACAAAGAGTATACTATGGTTTCCTTCCTTGATATAGAGGGCGCTTTAAGCAATATCGATACATCTGCAATCAGGTCTACACTGTCATCTCTGAATGTAAAAAGAAGGTTCGCTTGGAGAATTGATCAACCAAATGCCAAAGGATTATTAATTCAAAGCTGGACGGGTTCTTTGCAAGAAGATCTGTCAGCAGAGGCATGCCGCAAGATGGTGATATATCACGCCTTTCTTGGAACTTGCTAGCTAAGCAGCCGTTGAGTTAACTAGAAGTGTAGAGTTACAGAGTGACTGCATGTGCGGATGACATTGCTATTGCCATAGCAGCATCGTAATCCCCTAGAAGATCTCTAACAATATGCTTTAAACAAGCTAACAAAATGGGCCGATCGTTATGGATTGTTGCTAATCATTACAAAACAGGTCTTGTCCTCTTCGCTTTTGCCGATTAAAGAAGTACTGGCACAAGGACATTTCAGGAAACCAATTCGTCAAAAGTAGAACAATCATACCTTTTTTGCGACAGCACGTCTACAAAAATCTTTTTTTTTTTTTAAGTGGCAACGGCTGGAAAACTATCGCAGAACTTCGACGTAAAAGCCCAACGTACTTAGATTATTTACCGGACTTGGTACTAGATTTTATTATGTGGTCGGGAATAAATTTATGTAATCACACAGCGGCTTCTGAAATAATTTCAATGTTAGCTCAGAAAACTACGTCTGCGACCGATAGTCAGTTGTATAACGGTTCAATACATGCAGACAAACCGCAAAAGGAACAAAATTAAATCCTTGAGTTCTTCTTCAGATCCCCTGAGAATATTAAAGCTATGGTAGCTTCAGAGCAGTGGGTATTCTGATCTTGGACCTTTGGACTGTGTAGGAGCCCCGTAACCTCAAAACTTCAATTCATGGAGGAATGCATCTGAGGCTCTTCATAAAACTGTTTCAAAGAATGCAATTGTTTTTTTTCTTCAGTGATGAATCCCAATTTTACCTGAGTTGAGTGGGACATACACATTTTACATTGTTATGTGAAAGGTTGGAATTTTTTATTTACACGACTTGATGAAATGCACTAAGGAGAGATTTGTAGTGGTTAATCCGTGCTCCCAATTCGAACAATATATGTTTGTTATTTTTTTTGTAGGATATCACATGTTGCGAAGATGTGCAAAAACCTCCAATAGTATCTCTTTCTCTTATCATGCTGCTCATTTAAGCCGTTCTTATTCGACAGAATATTGTTGGTCCAGTTTAATCCCAGTAACATGCAAATATAAATGAGTGACAATTATAAGTCAATAGGACCTGGTTTTTTTTTGAACTGTTGCACCACTATATTTTTAACCACTGCTGATGTGCTGATGTGAATTATATAAAAAAAAGGGTCAAGACAAACATCAGAAATCAACTTCAACTTCTTCAGTGTATGAGCTTCACTTAACTGATATGATTTTCAAAATTGTGTAAAACGAAACTTAAAATTAAAAAAAATATGATTCCAAAAATGGATCTTTTGTCGTTTAAAAAAGTGAAGTTATTTTGAAGTAGGATTTATAGTTTTTATATTTAACACAAATTGTACAAGATGGCGAAAAATTATTCATCCAATTTTGTTTTTGAATTACTTTTTTACTAAATATGAAACAATATTTTGAGTGATGCAAATCTTTATTTGGACCTTTACAATTGTTTCTGATACCGGCAAATGGCTGTCGACAGTGTTGATACACATTTGTGCGCCTGACTTAACGCATTTTGTATGACTTTCCGCGAGATTTCTGGTGATAACTATTCGCATTCCTTTCGAATAATCCCCTAAAGGCCAAAGCTTATTGGTATAATCCTGCGATTTTAAGTAAGTAGTCTCAAAGAAAGAAGCCTAGGATGGTTAAATCGGTCGATCTTGCTGGCCATGCCAAATCTTCAAAACAGGAGAATACGCGACCGGGAAACACTTCCTTCACAATATAAATTTTGGTGTGCGGTTGCACCATCTTGTTTAAACCACATTTTCACCAAGCCCGACTCATCCAATTCCGGCGGTTAGAAATTACTTATCATGGCCCTGTAGCGTTCGCCAGCAACAGTGACCGTATTGCCGATTATGTCTTCAAAAAAAAAAACAAATACAACCTAATCGCTACTTCCGCGTGAAAGTCGCACCACCCAGTGGCTCTACGCACATCACAAGTAGATTTTCAGTGCCGCAGAAACTAAGATTTTGCTCTTAGACGGAACCGGTTACGTGAAAATGCGCCTCGTCGCTCATGATGATTTTCAACAAAAAAACCCTGTTAGTTGTTGAGATTGAGGTTGTCTTGACAGTAATTTCATCCGACGACGCGACGTACAGTTAGCAAGCATTAACTAATGTACTGTTTTGCACTTTGTACGAGAACATGAGTTAGTCTTTCACTAAAATTTTAAGGCCCGTCTGGTGATGTCCAATTGCGTGGTCCGTCGTATGATTGTTGTTTCTTAGTTTTCAGCGACATCGACAGCCACAGCCACGATATTCTCTGCCGAACGACTAGTCAGGGCGCTCACGCCCTGCATGGTCTCCTGTGCTTTCAGTCTGTTCAAGGCAAGTAACTAAGCGCCGGAATGTTTACCCAGTGCAAAACGATTATCGACGTCGAAATTCACGCTGTGCTAACACCACCACTTATTATTGGTCAAAAAAATCGACACAATTATTCCACGCTCTCGCAAAGTATAGCGCACCATTGATTGTTTGTCTGTATACTGCAGCTGTCTTCTTCACAAATAATGTCAAATATGATTGACGTACGACGCCATTTGCAAAAATGCTGTATTTTATTTTCCCCCAGATCTGATCCGGATTGGATTTTGTTTTGAAAATAACATGTAAAACAACAAATACAAACAAAACTGGGCCTTGTGTTGTTTTTGTTATATCTACATGTTATTTTGAATGAAGATCCAATCTGGATCAGATCTGGGGGAAAATAAAACACAGCTAATACCGAATTATGGAATACATACAGATTTTTGGATTTACAAAATGTACAGTAGTATTTATAAATTTTCAGAATAATACTCGTAAACAGTAGAATTATAATCAAACAGAACTTTTTTTTTCATTTACAGAATTTTGTTTGTAAAGAAATCCTGAAATACCGAAAAAAACGACCAGTTTTCCAATTTTCAATTGAAGTTGCAGTATAAATATTTTTTCCTCATATTTGCTGACTCAAACAACATGTCTTTTCACATTTAGTATAAAAAATATACAAACTCTTATAAACCGGAAGCAAAATCACAAGCCTCCAAGACAAAGCTCTATACTCCATCGAACTATAAGATATCGAATTAGGGTCTTTGTGAGACGCCTTAGCATTCATTCAAATCCAATTAAAATCGGTTAAAAGCTATCCGAGACTAAAACCCAGAACAAAAGCGACATACATCCAAGAACAGAACTACACAAAGGTTGCATGACACTAAATAAAAGTTAACCATTACGCGATACCTATGGAAAGCCAAAGATGGAGTGCACGCAGAGCAAAGCAAACATGCATGCATTCCTTACAAATCACACACTATACTCGTTCTCGCTGTGAATGACATTACGACAACAATTTAAAACGGGAACTGTGTGCTATTCTTCAGATACGGACTGCAATTCTGTGTGAAATAGTTTACGTCTACGTACATCCTTCGGGTTATGGTTGTTTTATAGACATGGCATAGCATTGTTTCGTCATTGTTGTTCATTGGAAAGCATAGTCCTCTTGAATCTAATTTTGTCCTTTAATAACTCCAGCTTACTCCGGTGTGTGTTGAGTTGGACTTTTGCTGGAATTTTATTTGTATTCACGACTTCCTCAAGTTATTTTTATTTATTTTCTCTAAATGATGTCTTGTAACGAGGTAGCTTCGACTATAACTCCGACAAAGAATCCATTCTAAGTTCGTAAATATAGGTACGAGCCCTTTCTAAAACAAAGGAAACTTGAAATCGGTCTACCGAGTCGAAAGATAGAGATGAGTATAGATCCACACAATACAATCATATTGCTCCTGAGTTGATTTCATTGTTTTTCAAACTATAAGGACAAAGAGGAGCTTATTCTATAAACAAAAAGGTTTAATGGAAATCGCAATTTATACACAAATAGCTTTGAATGCTATGGTCGTAGGGTTGTAAGTTTAGTATCCAATCAAAGAATGTAACCACTGGAAATGTCATAATCAGAAATATAAAGGGCCTGCTGTATGGGACTGTGTGTATAATTGCTCTTTCGAATTTCAAAGTAAAGATGAAAGGCATTCGAAATGATTTGGTAGGGTCTGTCTATTAGTTCAGGGCAATTCTATACGATGATAAGTTCAGTTCTTTTTTGTTCTTTAAACATATATTTTGTGGTTGGCATAAATCACAATATTCAAAATCTTTCTTATCTTATTTGAATCGTTTCATGAAATGTCACATACAAATTAGGTATATTTGCTATCAAGGCATCAGAACTATTATTTGTATATCAATACGGCATGAACTGGGACTTTACAAGGGTTATGCTGGTTTAATGAATAGGAAGTCACTGCAGGAAGAACTTCAAAGGTTTTTTGTGTAAGAGCATTTGCTTTAGAGATTGAAATAATATTTTAAGCTCTCATTCAAAACGGCTTTGACTTTACAATAACGGAAGATATAATGTGTCTAAAATAAATTTAAATAACAATCAATCAAACAACACAGCTCAGATTGAAATTATCAAACAAACATCAAATAACAACACAAATAAAATGCACGACTGGGTCGCACGAACTTGCTCCTATGTAATAGACAGGAATTTTAAAATCGAATGTAATTTGAGAAAACTGTTCATAAGGATCAAATTATTTTTTAAATTCTTTTAGTAGTAAGAGACAAAAACATAATGCTATCCAAATATGAATTTATGCAAGAACAAAAATTATAAGTCGTTGTAGTGGTTTCTTAAAAAAAAGCTTTTATGTACAAACTTTTTCAAAGCTTTTTAAGAAAAAATTTTGGTACGCCAATTTAAAGCTTTTATTATTGTTCGAATAAAAATAAAATTTACAAAAAAAAATATTGAGCCATTTCTGAGATATTGAATTTTCAAAAAAATAAAAAATAGATTTTTTTTTTCAAAAATTCAAAAAATATTTAATTTAAGGTTTTGAAATGCAATGTGTTCTAGAAGCTTTAGAAGCTTCTCTATAAATTTTTTTATTAAGATCCGTTATGTGGATAATGAGAAATTCAAAATTCGAAAAAATGGTTCTATGGTAGGTACAGGCTGTAATATCTTAATTTCAATTTTTTTTTATTAAATTAAAGATCGTAAAAATTAATTGAAAGAAAAAAAATTTTAGCAAAATTCTCGGAACCGTTTTCGAGAAAAATACGATTTTTGAAAACCATTTTTTTTTTAATTTTTAGCATTTGTATGGTAGGTACCTTAATTTTTAGATAAAATAAAATTTTTTTTATCACATCTTGTAGATATTATTGAGAAACTTTTATTTATCGAGTTTAAAAAAAATCTAGCAGGGGGTTTTCGAAATATTGAGTTTTGAAAAAAAAAATTTGAAGTTTTTTTTAAAAATCCAAAAAAATTTTTTTTGAAAATTTGAGTAAACAATTCTATTTATGTTTATGGGGAGCTTTAGCAAAAAAAAAATTATCAAAATCGGTTGTACCGTTCTTGAGAAAATCAAAAACAAAAAAAAGAGTTCCTTGGGGGGTACCCTCAATAACCATTTTTCGGAAATTTTTTTTCATCCAATACCTAGCTTTAATTAAATGAAATTTTTTTGTGTTTTTATTTTTAAAATCTGTCGAACAGTTTTTGAGAAAAAAAAATGTTTATAAAATTTCGAAAAAAAATCGTATGGCAGGTACCGTTATTTCTGGTCTTAAAAAATCAAATCAAAAAACATCCGGGGGTAAAAAATTAAAACCCATATCTACCAAGTTTGACGAAAATCGGCCGAGCCGTTTAGCTGCAATCGAACGGACAGACAGACAGACAGACAGACAGACAGACAGACAGACAGACAGACAGACAGACAGACAGAATTGCGAGACCCACTTTTTTAGTCTTCGCTATCATCGTAATGTCAACTTTGATCAAAATCTCGAGTTCGATTTTTTTTACGAATGCATAACTTGCCTTATAGTACCTATAAGTCGCAAGTAAAAATGTCATTATCGGTACAAATTCCTCCTGTGGTAATCTTCGAGTTGCTTACAAATTCAAATGGTTTCATATAGGCAGTTTTCGTTACACTACCACTCCTGATGAAGTTATTGCATTTGTTTCAACTAGTCTGGGAATAGACTCATCTCTTTTTGTGTGCCACAAATTGTCAAAAGATGCGGATAAGGATCGTATGCATGGTTTCGTCAATTTTAAGATTGGTGTTCCGATGGATGTTGCATCATTGGTCTTTGCTGAAAATTTTTGGCCGATAGGTGTGAAAATTCGACCTTTTGTGTATATGGCAAAAAACTCCTTGGAGAAGAACGTAGGAATAACAACCTAACAACAAATACCCAAAATGTTCGTCTTTCGTCTTTAAAGATTTATTTTCATAATGCAAGTGGCCTACGAACTAAAGTAGCCGATCTTTTTAAAAGTGCATGCGTTAAATACTACGACATTATCATCATTGTCGAATAATGGCTTTACAATGGAATTGCCTCTTCTGAATTATTTGATTGCAGTATCTACAACGTTTATCGTCGCGATCGATGTAAATCATCTAGAGAACGTGGAGGAGGGATACTTATCGCCGCTCGTTCCCATCTTTGCTCTAAAGAAGTTATATTACCAACCTTGGACGTAGAACAAGTTTGTATTTCCGTTAATTTAAATGCGTTTTCCAAAACGAATGTATTTTTTATTGTAAGTTATGTGCCTCCAAGTAGCTCACTTGAATTATATGAAAAACATATTAGCAATATTGATTTTATTAATAATACTTGTTCTATATCTGATAACTTGTGTGTATTAGGTGATTTTAATCTATCCGATATACATTGGAAGTGGTATGAAACTGATAAAATGTTATTTCCATTTAACATTAAACAAGATATCGAAGTTACATTTATTGATTTTTTATATTCTTTAAATTTAGTGCAAATTAATCATATTGAAAATTCTTTAGCAAAAATACTGGATTTGATTTTTATATGTTGTGATGAATTCAAAGTTAATTTAAGTAATGCACCTTTTTCTCTCTTAAGCGAATCTATTCATCATAAGGAACTATTCTTTGATTTAGAGTTTTATACTTACTCGTTAAATGATGTTAAAAAAAATATTAAATCGTATAATTTCTCTAAAACTGATTTTATTAAACTAAATAATTTTTTATATGATATTGATTGGTTAAATGAATTTATGTTTCTTGATTTGAAAAATATGTATAAGCGCTTCATTGAAGTTATATCAATGGGTTTTGATAAATTCGTTCCTTATTCAATTAAAAAAAAATCATCGGGTTCACCTTGGATTAATAAACAGCTTCGCGACTTAAAGAGAAAGAAACGCAATGCGTACGTGAAATACAACAAATCAAAAAATCAATCAGATTATGAAAATTTTAGTAAATTACGTAAAGAATTTGTAGTTCTTAGTAAGTTTCTATACAGAGCTTATATATTGAATATTGAAAGCAATATCAAAAACAATAGTAAATCGTTTTGGTCTTTTGTCAATTCCAAAAGAAAATCAGTAGGGATTCCAAATACCATGTTTTTCAGAGGTGTTGAATCATCGGATTTAGAGTCGACAGTCGAATTTTTTTTGTAACTATTTTGAGTCGGTTTACTCTCATTCGGGATTTAACAACAGTTCACTGAATAACGTAAAAACTAGGATTGATATTGGGTCGATCCAGTTAAGTAGTGCAGAAGTTAAATCCGGAATGAAATCACTTCAATCTAATTATAGTTCTGGACCAGACGGCATTCCTCCCGCAGTGCTTAAGAATTGTTGTGATTCCATCTGTACCCCTTTACTTATCATTTTCAACAAGTCCCTCCATGAAGGTATTTTTATTGAAGAATGGAAGCTCTCTTACTTGGTCCCTATTCATAAATCAGGCTCCAAAAACGATGTAGAAAATTACAGGGGTATTTGTAAACTTTCCGCAATTCCCAAATTGTTTGAAAGTATGGTTAAAACTAAGCTTGATTTTCTTACAAGTGAATATCTATCAGAAGTACAGCATGGTTTTGTTTCCGGTCGGTCGTCTATAACCAATCTTACTTATTTTACTTCGTATGTCACTAACGCTATGGAAAAAAAATTTCAAGTGGACGCAGTGTACACTGACTTTAGTAAAGCCTTTGATTCTGTGAACCACCAAACACTTTTGAATAAACTTGAGATTTTTGGTTTTCATTCTCACTTTCTTCGTTGGTTGTCATCATATTTGTGTTTAAGAACACAACAAGTCAAAATTGGAGACACTTATTCAAAAGAAATTCAGTGTACATCAGGTGTTCCCCAAGGTAGCCATCTGGGGCCGCTCCTTTTTATAATTTTCATTAATGACATTGTCTCGGTCTTTAAGTATTGTGAATGTTTATTATATGCGGACGATCTCAAACTATTTTTAAAAGTTTCGAGTTCAGATGATTGTCAACTCATTCAATCTGACATTGATTCCCTATCTGACTGGTGTCAGATAAATGGGCTTAAATTGAATATCAAAAAGTGTAACGCGATTTCCTTTTCCAGAAAATCTCAAAATGTGTTATTCAACTATGCAATAGAATCTTAGGTGTTATACTTGATTCTTCACTTACTTTTAAAAGTCATCTCGATTATTTGGTTCCAAAGGCCAACTCGCTGGTAGGTTTCATAAAACGAAATGGAAAAGACTTTAGAGATCCTTTTGTGTTACTATCCCTGTTTACATCTCTTGTCAGATCACTTTTAGAATACGCAGATGTTATTTGGAGCCCCATTTATAAAGTTCATTCTGATCGGATTGAAAAAGTCCAAAGACGATTTACGAAATATATATTTAAAAAAATGGGCTGGAATTTCAGTCCTAATTATGAAGCTAGATGCCAATTACTTGGAATTAAATCATTACAATCAAGAAGGCAAATTCATAGCATAATGCTTATTAGAGACTTACTATGCTACCATATTAAATGTCCAGCACTTCTTGCACTAGTTCCAATTTATGCTCCCACTAGGTCTATGCGAGCTAGAGTCTTCTTATTCGAAAGAACTCATACGACAAATTATGGTTATAAGGAAACTTTATCAAGATCCATTGCTTATTTCAATGAAGTATCTTCAAATATCGATTTCCTTAGTCTTAATCTTAATAAATTTAAAACCGAGATATTATATTTATTCACCTTTTAACTTTGCTCTTGGAGTGCTGATATCTGTTAGCTGTAATATTGCTTGTAGATAAATTTAAAAAATAAATAAAAATAAATAAATAAATAAATAAAAGCTAAAATACCGGAATTCAATATGTAGTATTTTTTTATAATTCACATGTCAAGGCATAAATGTTGAACATAAACATTGCACTCGGGATGGGGAAGAGAGAGAAAGAAAGTTGGCAAATTGAAATGGAAAAGAAAAACAGTGCCTAGTTAATTATCCCACTATCGTGTTGTTCGACTCCAAAATAAGGCTTGAGGGTGACTTTACGAACATTCCTAGTGAAATGGCTATCACGGGTGAGCTGATTTAGGAGAGTTAGAAATGCAACTGGCTATTTCGAATGAGCGGTACTTGTGAAAGAAGCGATAAGACTCAGAAAGACATAACAGATTCCTACGGTGTTCAAGAGATGGGAATGTTTTTTTTACTTATACAGTTATGAATACCCTCATAATGCTAAGCATAGTGCGATCAATTAGAAAAATGGGATAGGATTAGAAAGGAGATACCGATGTACATTGGATTTGAATGTTTGCGCATGGAAATGAGTGGGAAACAATGAGCCGGGAAAAGCATTTCACATTCGTGTAGTACAGCTAAAAAAATAATCTCTGTACCTGACAGTACGCCCGAAATTGGGTTCAAGGGTAAATTGATGAGCATTCCTAGAAGTTCGCGTATTACGGTTTAATTGTTTCAGGGGACGAATACAACTGGCTATTTCACTAGAGCACCGTTTATGAAAACAGCGGTAAGATAATGATAGACATGAAACATTGCGGTGGTGCTAGAGGGATACATATGTTTCAGTTAGAGAACGGCCGGCTATCATTTTTATAGCTTTCTTTTGAATTCTATTCAAGAAACTCACGTGGGTTTTTGGTGCACCTGCCCAGATATGGGAATCTTCGGAAGTATAAAGGCTTTATATATAGGCGGAGAAAGCCTAAACACTTAGTAGCGTTTTTGTCGACGTCAAATATGTGATCACTCCACAAAAGATGGTCTGTGATGCACATGCCTAAAACTAAAAGCTGTTCAGTCTCCTCGATGCAAGTATCACTCATAGAAAGTGACATAAGGTGAGGGTTACGTTTTAGCGACAGTTAAGTTTTCGAAACATTAAATTCCACACGTTTTTTGATTCCCCATTGGACAATGCTGTCAAGATCAGAATTTAATGAGCTTATCATATGCTGCAGTTGAAAGTCCACATGATTCAATGATAGTCCTATTGGTTATAACGATCTATTATGGATTGTACCCAATAAATGAAGAGAAGTTTGGGCTGCATCTGCACAAAGATGTGAGTTGTACCCGCCTTATGAATTGAAGCTAGATCAGTAGGTGAAATATTTCTTACACTGATCAAGAAATCCTATGTATTTAGCAACGTTTTTTCCGGTCTCGAGAATGTGGTCACTTCAACGATGATCGTTGTTGACACAATATACTGAGTAGATAGATCTTTTCGATTTCTTCGATGAAATTGCCATTCGAGGAAAGTAGCATAAGAGGTACATTTTGTTTCAACAACCATGATTAGTATTGAGTTTTCTAAGCATTAAACTCCACACGATTTTTTATACCCCATTTAGTAATACTGTAAAGATCAGAGTTCACTGATCTTATCCAACGGTAAGGTTGAAACCCCACTTCCGAAGGAGATGAACGAGAATTTCAGAACTACTATGAAAAGCTGAGGGTAGAGTCATCGGCAAAATAATCAAGTGAATTAGAAGCTTCAGACAAGAGATCATTAATAAAAATTAGGAAGAGAGTTGGAGACAAAACGGCGCCTTGAGGAACACCAGTATTTATTTTGTGAAGATGAGACTTGAAACCCTCCAATAAAACATGTTTTAAACGCTCCAGAAATTTAAACCCAAAGAAGAAAGGTTTCATTGATACCAAACGCATGCATTTTCCATAACAAATCTTGGTGCCAAACTCCATCAAATGGCTCAGAAAGTATCAAGCACAGTAATGATACTTTTTCAAAAAAAAAAAAATGTTAAAATCTTCGGCCATCAGATTACTCGTGGAACGATTGCTATAAAAGCCGTATAGCCGGTCATTCGGAAGCTTTCGATTTTCGTGATATTTCTTGAGCTAATGATTGATCAGCGATTCCATGATCTTAGAAAGAAGGGTCTTGTTGTAAATGACCGTTGGAAACAAAGATGATGATGAATGTTTTACCTTCTAGCCTTAACTTGTGGTCATGTAAGAATTTGGTTATTTTAATAAAAGCGCTGCGATGTTTTGTAACTTGTTTAAATTTGTTCCGATATTTATCAAATCAGTTGGTTTTGTAAGAAGGGAAACATGCTTCTCTTTTCCTTTTCCTTAAGTTGTATACTCTTAATTCTGTAAGAAATAAAATTAAGCTTACTAAAAATAACTTCTGTGATCATATCGGCACTGGCATCAACATCACTACCAAGGAAACATAGTGACCAGTTAAAAATTCAAAAGAAGTTATTCAGACTGTCCTAGTTGGCTTTCTCGTATTGTCAAACGATCCTAGTGGTATGATTCTCTTTAACTGGATGAATAGGACCCGAGAAATTGGATGTTGAAAGTGCCGAGCAGAGAGTTTATCATTATAGTATACTCACCAGGGATAGAAGCAAGAAACAAATCGAGAGTGGGGGCGTTTTGACCAGCAACATCTGGTATTCGAGTGGGCTCATCTACAAGATGAGTAAGGTGGTGCATCTGAGCAAATATCTCAACATATTTTCCTCCGGAGTCAACGGCCTTGGCTTCCCATCGATCAGCGAAATCAAGCATCATTGCGCATGGTTAGTACTTGGATGGAGGACCGTTTAAATACCAACCGTGTGCTGTTGACATGTGTTTCTTCTGTTGTTCTTCCTTTCTGTCTGTCTCTCTCTGTTGTATTGTCTAAGCCGATGGCTTCAGTTGCCAGTGCTTTAAGTGTTTTTACTTCGTAGATTTATCTACGGAGTATTGTAACATATAATGTAATTTTCCTTCGGAGATTGTTTGTCCTGAATAGCGGAGCCAACTTGAAATGTGTGCGCTTACAATATCGACTTCAGTTTAAGAGTGAAGGGAAACAATTCGGGAAATGGGATGACACAGCTCTTAAAAAGCATTAAGAGTTGATTTGCTGAGATAGGACCGCTTTCCATTTTCTACATTTTCTATAACGCAAGCATTCTGCATCCAATCGACTATATCAAGGACTCGGTATTCGCAATGCCTTTTTTTAAACATGGTGTTCGGTGCTACTTGTCACCTCGAACCTTACACTTGGACCTCGAAAATTCTCTTGGCTAGAAAATTGTGTTAAATTTTCTCGATATGTATTTTAAAGCCAATGCGTTTTGGTTCTTCTTCTCCATTCCTTCTCCTTACGAACAGAGCCACATATCCATCCAAGAATTATTTTTTTGAAATAGTCCAGTAGTTAAGTCGTCATTTCTGCTTTGGTGTTGTAAAAAATGACTGGCAGAACAAAGGTTTTATATAATGTGTAGTTCGTCTTGCACATAAAGAGTTTGAAACCCGGGTATTCCGCCAAACAAATCAACCGAGGATTTCTAGTAATTCGAGTAATTCTTCGGCGGATCTTCACTAAGGTATCCGTTTTGGATTTTAATTCTATATCTCAAGTAAATGAACTCTGAACTACTTTAAAGCTAGCAAACGAACAGATCTTTCATTGATCGTTGACAATATGGACTTGAGCTTGTCCTCGATTACTTCAAGTCCAAAAAATTTCGTGATATTCAATAGTCATGAAGTACTCTATAATAGAACGTTGTGAACGGCTGGTGATATCAATACCAGTATATTCCCCATATCTACGCTAATATTTGGATAGATCAGTTGAATATAGTTCCATCTGTATATCCGCCTGCCCTACCCACCATTTTATCCAAAACGAGATTGAAGAAACACAGTTGAATCAGTATTCAAAGTCCGGTCATCAACATTATATAGTGGTCTTGAGATGATTGCTATAAAAGGCGGAATTAAAGTCGATGGGAAAATGGTGTGTCTCGACATGAAATGTAAAGATTTGGTTCATGATCGATCTTCCGAGCTAGAAGCCACACTCGTAATTGCCGAGTACAAAAGATCAACTTTGTAAATAGATATGAAGCTGATAGTCTATTCTTCCTTCCACACATACGTGGTTGAAAATTTAATGCATACTCTTCCTACCAAAACATCATCTCCTTATTTTGTGATGCTTTTTTACTTGTTATCTAAGGCTGAGGTAGCGTCAGCGGTTCAGGGTCAATCCAAAGAAAGTACAAAACTCGCTTTTAGAAAGATCAACACTTCAGTAATGTCCAACTTTTATTCAGTTTATCTTAATCTAAGATAACAGATTATTCCTTACACTTATAAATTTAACATATCCCTAAATAACTAACACAGTATTTCATATAAGGGGCAGACGGTGGGATTAAATCCCTAGCCCTGACTGACGTTTAGGCAAACGCTAATTGGGATTAATTCCCTAACCTCAAAAGACGACAGGGCACGGCCAGACGGTACGATTAAAATCCCTAGCTTAGATTGAACGCTGAAGCAAAAACAAGAAAAAGGAAGAAATCCCTAGCCTCAGTTCAAATCGCATGACGGTTCTAATGTGGGATTAAATCCTTAGTCACAAATGAAGTTCGAAAAAAAATAAGGGGAGGGTGCCGAAAGGCAACACGAACACAACACAGATTTATGGCCAAAGCCTCCCAGAAGCTTGCTTCAACGGATACCCAGTAGCCGAGTAGCGTCGTCGGCGGGTGAAATATGTGACTTCGTTACAATTTAAAGAGCTCTGAGGGTGAGCTATTAGATCCTACACCATTGCTGATCTTAAGATTTGTTATAGCTTCGTTTAAGCCCACCTATCCTGCTGCTAAAAAATATCTACTTTTAACTGTGGTGCAGTGACTCGGTTATCTTGGCTATTCCAAAGAGCATGCATTCCCGTCTCAGAACTAACAGAAAGAAGCCTGGAATTTTTGAAAAAAAAAAAAAAATCTGGGCGCTATTTCGATTGAAAGGCTCTTATGTCCTTCAGCTGGCAATCTCCGTTTTCTTTTTTCTTCAAATGCAAGATCTTCTTCCCTTCTCTTCCCCAAGCTCAAACCTCTTATTTTGCTGCTCTTGTTTTGGGTTCCAGCATATTTTCATGTGCTTACTCGTCAATTATTACAGTATAAAGCATTCCTCTGCAAACGGTGGCCTGGATTGCCACTTTTATGATATGACAACTGATTGTTGGCATTTTTAGAAGGTGAATGCATAACGAGAAGCTTCTCGCTCAGTGAGTAAATTTCTTTTCATTTGACAGTTGAACTCTAAATTATATCATAGTTAGGAAATAGTCAGAGTCGCCACTAGGAATGTACTCACTTCTAAGATGTCGTATACATACCTTGCTTCGATTAGCACATGGTCGGTCAACTTGGTGACCGGTTCTACTATCTGAAGAATACCAGGTTACATTGCGGATCCTCAGCCTTGGAATTCATGTGCTTCACACTACCATATAACGAGCTGCTGTAGAAGTCGGAACCGTTGCCTGTTGTCATTTCGTGTAGGATTTGCTTACCAACAAATTCACCGAAGAAGTTTTTCCTTTCCGATTTTAGAATTGAAGTCCCCGAGCACAATTTTGACATCGTAATATTAAATAAATCAGAAGCCAACGGCTCGGAAAAAAAACCTGATTTAGAAAGCCTACTAACATACAACTCTCAACAATGACAAGATATAATCTTGGAGGATTTTTCACTTCCTCCTGTGAGACATCAGTACCTCTGAAAAACAAACTCCGGTATACCCACGTTAAGAAGGTCATACAACTATGCTTTCAGATTTCAGCTTCAGAGGTAGAAACGTCTACACATATTGGACTAATGTTTTGAAAAGTTGCCCAACCAAGCGATCTCTTACCAGATTAAAATAAACAACTTTGCTTCTAACCGATTTTTGCGAAGTATCCGCATCCTAACATGTTCAGTCTTTTATCGCACTACTAACAACTGTCAGCAAGGTAGAATCCCGACCAGCGGTTGGCCCTTCGCTTTGCCTTCGGACAGCAGACCGAGCATTCCGATCCAAAGTAAATCACTGGTGATTATTAGAACTACCGGTATTGACTCATAACAAGTTCATTCGACATAATCTCCAATTCAGCAAACTGACATACTGAAAATCATATCTCACTTTACCTCCAAATATGTTAGAGTAGGTAATGCCAAATCATCATCAATTAATTCAGCTTAACTGAAACTGGAGACACTACTCTTGATTCAAGTGGGCAAATGTGTTAAGTAGTAAAATCTCCTCAGAGGGTACTCGACCTCGACTTCCTAAGACTCTGCTCAATGATGTGCTCTAAGTTGAAAAAAATTTCTTCACTATATACAAGTACATTATTGCTCTTCGCATTCAACAGCATCGGAAGTACTTTGTTTCATTGGAATCATCTATTGAAACGGACACCTTATTTCTCCAAAATAAGAAAACCAAGATGTTTGTTTTTGTACTGTGGGTGACTGTTTGAGAAACTTTTCACGGGCCTTACAAGGCTCTGTATTCAGAAATGTTTAATGCCATGTAGTTTCCTTGGTATCAATTGAATATTTTTAATATTACGGTTCTTGTCAAATTAGGGGAACTGAATTTCCATCAGAATGACGTTCTTGTGAAGAAGTTTAGGTTCCAAATTTGTATTCCAATTATGTGAAAAGAACCGGATTAGAACTCAATCAAGTCCTAACATATTTTCTTTAAATGGGTTTAAGATCCTACAACTTTCTGAAGAAACCAGTCCTAAGAAACTTCAACCAAAATTACTAAGATTCTTAAATACTGCAATTGCAAAAGAAAGAATCTTAAAGACTTCAAGAGATCTTAAGTCTCAAAGACATAAATGATTCCAAGTAAAAGTTACAATTCCATTTGACAATAAAGCCAACGAAATTAAGATCGCACCCAAATACAATTCGTCAGCATTAACATTAAAAACACACCCTGAATAACTAACAGCTCAATTCAATAAACACGTTCGCCAAGTTCTAGGCACAGAACCGTTTTTTTTTTATATAAAACATCTCAAAATCCGAAAGTTCTACAACCTTTTCGGTTAATCTTTCAAATTGATTTAAACCCCCATTCACCTGAATAGATGACACACAAATCGCTTAGTTTGCCTTCAGAATCTACAACAGAAACACAAAACGTGAGACATAGGGCTTTTCCCTAAGGCACATCGAAGCCTTTTTATAGCCATCAGGCTGCAATGTATACATATGATAAATTGAAATTAATGGATTGCGTATACCCGGGAGAGAGGAAATTCACCTGAAACGACTGGTCGAATTACAATAAACAACAATCTGTGCTGGGGAAAAGTCCCAGTAATGCTTGTGGAAGGAGATAAACACGCAGAATGCTCGCTGTTAAGGGATTTGCCATCTCTAGAATGCGACATTAAACTTTTTTTTATGATACCGAGGTGGATTTCTTGAAATTCGAGAATAATTTTTGAATGTTTGTATTTGCTGGAAATAGAACGAAGAGTGCTTAACAAAATCTGGTATCATGTAACCGAAAAGAAAAAAAAACACAGACGTTTCCTTATACCCACGATTTGCATACCTAAGCAAAACTAACACCAAAAAATGTCTCCCATTGATTTATTGTAAGGACCTCGAAAACTGGTGTTTCTAGTGGTTCGAACACTTCCTTTCAAGAACAAACGCCATAAGTAAACATATTACATGTCAAGCGTCTGTGGCCCGTTTGTAGTACTCTTTGCGCCCATCGGTATATAAATTTAACGGGGGGAAAACATGCACGATTAGATTGAGGGTGCGGGAGTGTATGTCCCACCAAAAAGCGGTCTGGTTTGTATTTTATTTTTTTGTTATCATCATACAACTGGGAAACTGGCACGCAAGAAAATTAAGTGTGATTCATGGGGTGAACAAGTATTATAACGATTGTAGTTGTAGAATTCCAGACTTAAGGGAGTGGGTTGGAAATTTCTAGTGACAGCGACAATTTATTTAGTTAATGATAAAAGGAGTGTATTATTGTGGGCTATGTTGGCTTAAGGAGTTACCTTCCCGAGTACGTTCAAAATCTGTATGCTCACAGACAACGTCTAAGGAAACGTCTCCAGCGGATCCATCAAAGTGAACTGAATACAACAAACAGAAACTACCAGATAGTTTGGAATGAGCTACAGCAAGTCAACATCATGTTCCGGAACTCCATTCAATACCACAATAATATCCAATACCAGAAAAGATTACAAGCAATCAAGCCAGGACCAGAAGCTTTCAAAAACATCAATAGGATCATTGGAAAACAGCCACAAATACCGGAAACCATCATCAGCAATGATACTGAAGCTACCTCGGCCCAAGACAAGGTGGAAGCGTTCGCCGACTACTTCGAAGGAAACTTCACACCCAGCCCACCTACTGACCCAACTTTCTTACGAGAAGTTGAGGCAACAGTTCAACAAACACTGCAACCTAATCCGGATAAAATAAATTTTAATATTATCAATCCAGCAAATGATCCCACCGATAGTCCACATTTATGCAATCTAGAGGAGGTTGTAGAAATCATCGGCAATTCTAAGCCAAAAAAGTCTGCTGGACCAGATGGTGTCTCCTACTACATCCTGAAAAGGCTGCCACAGGCGGTAATGATTTTCCTCACAATCATTTTAAACAACTGCATCAACAACTGTTACTTCCCCCAGAAGTGGAAAACAGCGAAGATTGTGCCAATTCCGAAGAAAGGTGCCTCCAACTTAGTTTCCAACTACAGGCCAATATCACTTCTCAACAACATCAGCAAATTACTGGAAGAATTAATCTTACGAAGACTGAAGAAATTCTGCTGTGAAAATTCAATCATCCCTGACATGCAATTCGGCTTTCGAGAAAAACACTCAACCTTGCATCCACTGGTAAAATTCCAACACGATATCACCACAGCCCTCAACAGTAATCGTGTCACCGTCGGATGCTTTCTGGATGTCGAGAAAGCATTCGATAGCGTGTGGATAGACGGTCTAATCCACAAACTTCATCTTATGCAAGTACCTCCGCCATTAATAAAAATTCTCTTTTCTTTCCTATCTTTCAGGAAATTTTTCGTTCAAGTAGATAACTGCAAGTCAAACATGAAGACCATCAGAGCTGGAGTCGCCCAAGGCTCAAAACTAGGCCCCTTCCTCTACAACTTGATGACTTCAGACCAACCTTCACCAATTGGATGCGAGAACCTTCTGTATGCTGATGACTCGCTCACCTATGCCACATCAATGTCACCTCTAATCGCTGTCCAAAAAGTAGAAACCCACATTAACAGACTCTTCCAATTCTACCAGAAATGGGGCATCCGAATCAATACTTCCAAATCGGAACTTGTCTGCTTCAGGAGACCTTCAACTGGTAGAGGCCTTCGCACCGCAACAATTTGCAGAAATCTGGTCCTAAGACTCTCTGACGGATCCTCCATAGTGGCAAAGCCAAATGTCAAGTACCTGGGAGTGCACTTCAATGAGTTGCTAAGGTTTAACCTGCACTCAAGAAATGTTCTGAAAAAGGCCAGCTGGGCCTTCAGCCGTTTGCACCCATTGCTGAAAAGAAGATCAGGTCTTAGCCAACCGACAAAGATATTAATCTACAAGCAGCTCCTGCGACCAGTGATCAGCTATTCCTTCCCAGTCTGGTTTTCCATCTCGAAGACAGCTATGAAGGAACTTCAACTATTCGAAAGGAAGATACTTAGGATCTGCACTGGACTCTACTTCGACCGTCAACGACAGAAACACTACAGGAACGAGCATCTCTACACAGAAGCCAATTTAATCCCGCTGGACAAATATCTAGTTCTTTCAACGAAGAAACTAATGGGGAACATCATCGACCACCCGAATCAGCTTATGAGAAGGATGACCACAGAACAACGACATCCCGAGCCGAGGTACCTCAGTGTGATGGAAACTCTGGATGACAACGTAATCATGGACAACGAGGAAGTAGTCTCGTTCTACGCTGACATTGGGTCAGCCTACCACCGCGGCTAAAACGCCATCCCTGCCCACAACCCACAAAAATCACCACTGACAACCAGGAATGAACACCCTGAGGACAATACAACCGACATTTTAAATTTAATTTTTTTTTTTGTCATGTAAATTTTATATAAAAATAATTAAACTTAAGTCACTGTATATAGTTAGGCCCCCTATGAGCCAACAAATGTAAACTTTCATACATATGTAGTATCTTATTAGTTGTAAGCCAAATTGTAAATAGTATGTTCAATAAAACAAAATTGAATTGAATTGGCTTAAGGAGTTGGCGGAATTAAAGTGAAAAGTGCCATAGGAGCAAGGACATATTTATAGAAAAACAAATAAATATTGGTGACTTTGCGAATGAAATCAAAAAAGGCTGTTTTAAGAAATGGCGCAGTAGAAAAATATTAAAGATTCTTATCAATTGTCTTTTTGAAGTTCTGGCTCAGGATAGTCTTTGATATCATCTGCTTTTGGAAGAAAAATAAATAAATTAGAGGCACGTAGAGAATCTGAAGCTAGTGTGTAACAACTTTTAACCATTTCTGCGTGAGTGTTGTACGAAGGAATTGAGGGGCACTACAATTTGCTGCAAGGTTAAGAAGCACTTTTCATGGCAAGATATAATATTGAAGGAACTATCACTTCATCTTAAGAGGTAGGACTGCTGAAAAACATTTTTTAATAATTTTTTTTTATGTGGTAGTATTTGGGAAATGAGTCCAATCTTACGGCTTGATATTCCAAAGCAATAACACTATGCGAAGTCTAAGCAGTCGGTTACAAAAATTCTAATAAATGGTTTGAATATAAATTGCACAAATTGCAGTCGCAAAATAAATATTTAGGTGAATTCAAGTTTAGGAATAATTTCATAAGAAGAAATCTCGATAGTTACTAACTATTCGGTCATCTAAATTTTCGAGCCTGATGAATCTAGGAAATCTACAGAATCATTAAAAAGAAACTATCAACTTCGGAAACAGTATTCGGCAAAAGGTAGCATGCAACATCAACACAGGGTGCATTAGAAGCATTTGACAATTACTTCGAAGGGAATTTTAAAACCAATCCATCTGCAAAACAGTATTTCTTGACGAAGTGAAGGTATCCATTCAGCTGATTCTGCACCCAAATATTAAAGATTAGCCAACAACTGTGAGGTGCAGAAGAGATATCAGAGAATTTTGGTAATTTCAAGGTTAACAATGCAGCTGAACCAAATGAAGTTTCCAGCTTCATTCAGAAATACTTCACATCCACAAACATTGGTGATTCTTTTCTTAAACATTGTATTCACCTTCATTAACAAAATGCTATACTTCCACCAGAAGTGCACAAGAGTAAAGATCATGGACGTTCCAAAAAAACAAACGTACGAATTTTAGTCTCTACCTACAGGACTGTTTCGCACTTTCTTATAACATTAGCTTAGTATTTAAATATTCGAATAACTGATATTCAGGATGCTCAAAAGGTTCAATAGTGTAAAATTTTCATCCCTGACACAAAGTTCTGGTTTAAGAATCAAAACCTCAACCTTTTACTTCGCTGCTAAGACTTCGGCATGGCTTATTCATAGCGCTTATCACCTTATTATGCTTTTTGGATTTCGAAAAAGCATTCGAAAGTGTATGGATTGAATAGAAGCTCTTATCCACTCTTTTCTCCTCCAGAAACTTCTTTTATAGCGGGACAACTACAAATCACCATTAAAGGGCTTCAAAGCCATTATCGTTCAAGCCTCAAAACTTGGTCTGTTTCTCTACATCCCCTAATGACCCGTCTCACAATTTATTTCTGTTCGGCAAGTCGAGATGTTATGCCCGTAACTCACTTAACTGCGTATGAATATTAATTATACACAACGGTGTTATACCTAATGTGGCACAATGGTTCAGTGGGTAATGCCAACTTCTATAATGTGACCAGTGGTACCACTTTACTTCAATTGAAGTAGATCTACTTCTTTTTTCCAAAATATTTTAAAATCTACTTCCTACTTCGCACCATCAGCAAAATACTGAAATCTACTTCATTTTAAAAATCTCTGTTTCAATCTACTTCAATTTTACAAAATAAAGCCCAAATCTACTTCTTTTTCTCTATTGCACTCTGAGTAGTAGTATATAACCTCATAATTACCATAAAATAAAAGAATGTCAACGCAATCCAAATACACAAATGAGTAATTTTATGCGAAATTTCTTTAAAATTAAAAGAAATGTATTGACAATTTTAAATACATATTTAATAGGTAATATGTATTCATTTAAGTAAAAAGCCATTTTGAAATCTACTTCGATCTTTCTCAATTTACTTCACTTTTTTCTTCAAATCTACTTCGACTTTTTTTCCGGAAGTGGTAACGCTGAATGTGACTCAGTACGTCAAAACTGAATAATACATTTTGGAAGTTAGCTAAGAAGTTCCAAGTTGATCTCTAGAACTCAGGTGAGTTGAAGTTACACCACTAACAGCGAAGGTCGTTTCTTTTAAAATTAAAATCAACATAACAGAGACTCACATCTAGAGATCTTGGATATGCGAATCAACAACTCCTAATAGGAACTTATCCACTTGAAGAGATCCTCACCAGCAGATATATTTGCAAGGAAAAAAATCAAAAACACTTGGTTTTGCAAATCTCACACGGTTCTGCAATAGCAGCCAATTAATTGGGGTTCACTTTAAAGAATTGCAAGATTTAATCGTGGAATGGGCTGTTGAGTCTTTCTTCGTTTGATGGGAAGCAAAATCGGACTAAACCAAAAGACAAACCCCTTTACAGCTTTTAACTTAGTACACTTTTTCCATAATCATGATGGAGCTTCAAGTTTTCGAAAGCAAAATGCTAAATATCTTAATCGCACTTCACTGTGACCGTTCAGCGTTTGAAACACTGCAAGAATGACCATCTCAATTCGGAATCTAATATAATTCTGTTGAACAAATATTTACTAATTTCGCTAAAGAAACTAATAAGAAACATCGCCAACCACTCCAACATGATTGTTAGAATTAGAAGGTTGACAACCCAACCAAACTAAAAGAACATAAGTGATTTTGAAACTCAGGATATCAACATAATGGACAATAAGGAAACAGTTTAATTTAATATTGACCCAGAGTCAGTCTACCACAAAGTCTGAACGCCAAGTGTACTCATATTCAAACCATCACTTGACAGCCGGAACTGAGAAACCTAAGGATGGAAAAGTCTATGGACTTTTAATATTAAGCTTTCATGTATTTAATCCCTTTTTCGAAGCCAGCCTTTCCCATCAAACTTTCGTTTAAGAACTAATTTAGGTACAGTTATTTTTGTTTACTTAAAGAAACGCACCCCTATCAGTAATAATAGGTCTTAGTTCGAATACAAACTCCAAATTTCCACCAGGGACTTTGGTTACCATACAACTGATCTATCGCCAATTTTAGCCTTCCAGTTCTTGCGCCACAGGGGCATGATCTACTGATGTACTAAAACATCTGATCTATCCGATCGTTAAGGCTCTTATTTTGCTGCCCATCATTGGAAGAGGATCTGGTGAAGTATCATAGACTTGAGTCTGCTGTTTTGAGCTTTATAAGTGACTTTCGTGACTGCTGATATTCTTGGGCATTTGAATCTCATCATTCATTCAAGAACACCCTGGTCAGACTAGGGAGTGGATTATCGGTTGGAATGCAAAAAGCATATCGAAGGTCACAGCTCTGGAGTATAACTTATTTATTTTTGAACATCTTTCGAATGAAGAATCAAATAGTTTTATAAAATTTGCTATTTAGCAACAGTATACATCAACCTGGAGAAAACAAATTAGGTCCTAGGATCGTACCCTGAGGGACTCGTCTTATAACTGAAGGAAAATCTTATCACGAAATTCAGCTGTTTGTTCCTCATCGTAAAGAAATCATAATAGTGAATACACTACCAAATATGAAAAACGGCAACTTTCTTATACCTTGGGGCTCAGACAAGAGTGGTTTAAGGTCTCTACATTTTTTTTTAAATCAAGTAGGACAAAGGACTGCTTATAATCTTGATCTTGCAAATTTTTTTTAATTCTTACAAACAACTCTGACAAATAAATATAAGTTTTAGGATTCAAAAATCAAAACGGTTTTGAATGTCCCACTGATCTTAATTATTAAGGCTCATCACTTAACTATTGAGAGTCTTTTCAAAATCAAATTCAATTAAAATTGTGAATGTTTATTGAAAGGTTTCTTCAAAGATCTCTAACCTACAAATCCGTTTGCTGGAATCAATAAATATTTATCTATTAGAAATAATATTTGTTGTCAATTCTTCTCCACTAAGAATCGTAGGCGTTTCATAAATATATATCTTTATTAAGAAAGCACCACATTCAAAAGCATGAATCTTTTCAGAATAACAGTTTTATCGGTGATAAAATGGAAAATGTATTTAATCACTTGGAATAGGTACTTATTCCAAAATCACATAATTTAACCAAATTCCGGCCTCTCAACAAAAATTAAATTATTTTTAAAAAAATACTTCATAAAATCCACCCACTCGCCAACCAAAAAAAAAAGAAAATATTCTCAGGAAACAACAAACGAAACAAAAAAAAAATGAGAAAAATTAATTCCACACTTTATTCGATGGCATGAGTCCATATCTGCCTTTAAACTCCTCTCCCCCTCCCTCTCAGCAACGAACAAAAAAATTATGCTCTCTTTAGAATTTGGCTAAAAAAAAGGACCAAAGAAAAATTATTAGAATAAGATTTTTTTTCTCATGGGGCTAAAAGTCCTAGGGGACTATCCAGTTCCGGTTATAATTTATGGTTTAATTTTGCATATTAAAGCGCCAGATACTTTGGAAGAAGCTTAAGTTTTTTTGTTTGGGTTTGTGGGACCATATTTTTCTTTTTGATTATTTATTTTCTTTAGAAATATTTTCACAGATTTTTTATGGAAATTATTTGCACCTTTTTGTTTTGTATGTTTCCTCATCAGCAAATAATTTTTTTAATTCTATGTTTGCTTCTAGCAATTAAAAGTTATTTTACGTCAGAATATCTGATTTATGTTTTTTTTTTTTAGATTTGGAGCAAGCTAACGAAAAATGTTCTATTACATTTTCCAATAAAACTAAGCAGACGATGCAAAATTTTAGCTCCCATACAAAATTCTCTCCAAATTCACAGTTTTATCTTAGAATTCAAATTCTTAAAGCCCACCAGGAAGTACTGAAAGTCTACTCTACGTTACGAAATAATTTTTGGGAAAGAAGTGTGACATATGGGTGCATTCATAGGTTTGAAAGACTATTTTGACTTTCAACCTGTGGATTTATGACCTTCTCCAAAATTATAGTCTTTATTCTTTTCATACAACATGTGTCGTGAGTCGTTGAGTACTTTTGGATTTCGACCAAGTTTCGTTCAGAACAATTTGTTTGAACACTTTTGGCTTTCGCGCGAGATTTTTTGTTTCAATTAACTTAATTTTTGTTACCTCAAGGGTTTATTTATTTATTGAGACCCCCATAATATCAAATAAGTACAGCATAAGTCATTTTGAAGTTGAGGTAGAATGGGTATGTCGATGAACATTGGTTGTGAATGTTTGAAAATTGGAATGGATGGGGAAAACCTTTAAAAAGAAAACTCGAGGGTGAACTGATGAGCATTCCTAGCGAAACGGGTGTTCGGGCAATTGAGTGAAGAAATGCAACTGCTTCTTTGAAGACGCATTACCTACTTGTGAAAAAAAAAAATAAAAAAAAAAACAAGGAAAGACAGGAAAGATTCGGACGGTGTTCAAGAGATGGTTATGTTCTTATGATAGTTCTGTTTCCTATCAGTTTTATTGCTCAGTTCTGGATTCTTCCTCTCATTAATGAAGAATACTTTTGGGCAAGATCTTCTGAAAGATGTTAGTTATACTCAAGTTAGCCAGATCAGAATAGATGACAAATGTCTTACACTAATAGAGAAATTCTAAGTGTTTACCAGGGTTTTTGGCGTTCTCGAGAATGTGGTTATTTTCAAGAAGATCGTCGTCGTTGACACAAATAACAAGTACTAAGGGTACATTTTAGTTCAACGACATTAAACAATATTGAATTTTTGAAATATTAAATTCCACACGATCTTGTATAACCCATTAAGCAATGCTGTAAAGCTCGAAATTAATTGAGCTTATCAGTCGATATAGTTGCATTTCCAATTCCGAGAAGATAGACATGAATTTGAGAACGACTATGAGAAGATGAGGATAGAGCCGTTGGCAAACCAATGAAGTGGATTAATAGCTTCAGACAAGAGATCATTTATAAAAACTAGTAAAAGAGTCGGAAGCAGAACGGAGCCCTAGAGAACACTAGCATTTTTTGTGAAGATCCGACTTAAAACCGTCAAATACAACATGTATGAAAGATCCAGAGGGTAATTTGTAATCCAAAGAATAAGGGTTTCGTTGATACCAAACCCACGCATTTTAAATATGAGAGCCTGATGCCAAACTCTATCAAAGGCCTTAGAAATATCAAGTGCAATAATCTTACTTTTTCCCAAAAAATGTTAAGATCTTTTCTACTCTTTGGTGATCTATGCATCAGATCACCAAAGTAATAGGTTTGGTGAATTTTGAAAAAAAAAAATAATGATTTTCGTAGACAATTGGTTAGTCAATGATTAAAAAAAATAATAAAAAGCTCTTTTTTCGGGATTTGCAAAGTTTGGCACATCCATGGAAAGCTCTTTTAATTTTCTATTCAGTTTTGAAAACTGCATCTCTTTACTAGCTTCAGTTGTGGAAATATCTCCATCCGCATCCGATGAATTATGTACTAAGTTATTAATGGTGAAAACTTAAGTGCTGATATTACCGAAACATTTCTTTTAGTTTAATCCGAAGTTGTCTACTTTTCCTAATATGATGGAATATGTTCAAACTGAATACCATTTCATCAAGATTAAGATTCACCTAAATTCCTTCGTACAAATTTCACCCATTTTTCACATCTTTAATATCTCAAACGAACATTTCTTTTAATTTTAAAACTCACCTTTTGAAAACTCCCTGTGTAGGACTGAATTATTCACAAAATATGATTTTTCGAAAAAAAAAATCTTGCATAAGGTATCCTCCAAAAGCAACTACATAAATTGGCCAACTTGCTTATTTAATAACAAATTATCAGTATCTTCTAATTTTAAATTCAAGTCATTTATTTTAATATTCCAAGCCGATTTTTTCTTAAATTTAACTTATTTTTCCAATTTAAACTATTTTTATTTCTAAAAACAAAAAAGACAAATAAAAAAACCCACCGATTAAAAAATAAACTTTTCCAATTGCAAAAGTCAAAATCTAACAAATAATAATTAAAAGTTTCCAATTTTTTTTTTGTTTTCGTTGTCTGTCTACCAAAGGAGCAGGCTTCTGATATTCGAATCTTTGCAGGCAACTTTTGTGCTCGTATATTCTCATATTCACAAGAGAATTTTCAACTTTAATGCCATTTAAATATAACCAAGTAGACAATTGCTTTGTTTTCAAAATTTAATTGCAGTGGTTTATGTGAGTTGATGACGATGACAAGGACGATGATGACAACCTACACTCATGAGGAAAATTAAATAAAGAACATTTTGAAAACTTTCAATGGCAGCAGAATGCAAAGGCAAAAGAACATTATTTGTCATCTTAAAGCTTCGTAAGTTCGAAGTGGGTTTGTGAAATAATAATAACGATTAATAAACAAGGGTCTAAGTTTAGGTTTTTATTTTCTTTAGGTAGTAAAATTGTATTACTTTTTTAAAAATTTTATTTGACTTAAATTGATAATTTATACAATTGCCGAAAAAATTAGGTGTTTTTGAAGAGCTTTAACTCTGAAAAATACTCAAATCGCGATAAAATATAATGCTCAACTGGATCGCACGTACCTGCTCTTATGTTATGTAAAAGTTCTTTGGAATTTAAAAATTTATAAATATGTATATATGTATGTATATAAAACTTGGATCTTTCAAAAAAAAAAATGGATTTTTGTTTCAAAAACCCAAATAATAATGTTTCGAATATTCTTATACACAAGATTATTTTAAATTCAAAGGAGCTCCTGTGTAAATATTTTTGTCAAAATCGCTTAAGCCGTTAATGAGAAAGTAGAAAATAAAAAAACACGGTTCTATGACAGGTCCGTTAACAACATTTTGTCCTATTTTTTTTTCACGAAAATGTAGTCCATGCCTATAATAGCACACTTAATTTTGTTTGACAAAATCGTTACAGCCGTTTTTGAGATAAATATGATTATGGCAGGTGACGTTAGTTTTCGAACTAAAACAGAAATTTCAATGTTCCTTCTATGTAATCACCGAAGACCCTCAAGAAATATCTCGAAAACCGAAAGCTTCTGAATGACCTACAATACAGTTTTTGCAGTAATCGTCATTATCAAACGAAGTGTCTATTCAATACCTAGATACCCATGCAATCCAGAACGTTATGTTCTGTTAGGTCTAGTTTCGAAATATGGCCATCTAAAGTGATTCCACTGATTTCACTGAATTTTGACCTATACCTTTCTAACAATGTGTTTGGGTGACTATACTTTCGAAAGCTGGCCATGAAAGAGGTTGCGGATTTCAAAATCCGTGGTGAATTTTTCAAGAGCTATTCATAGATGAAACACAGAAGTTTCTGCGAGGTCTGGTAATAGAAATATGATGGCCATATTTCGATTTTACTGATATTTGACCTAAATCTAAAAACCTATGTAAATGTATACTTCCAACTTTTAAAAAAACTATGACTAAGTACCTAAATGGAAATTAACATTCAGTTTATCTTTTTCAGGCTATATTTTTGTTTTATTTTTCATACCCTTAGGTTTTCAGATTTTATTTCAAATTTATTTCCTAATTTTTTGACTTAGTTATTGCAAAACCCCAATTAATAAAACTGTCCAAAATTTTACTGGTTGTTTTAGTATAGGGTGAAATTTTATTTAAAATAAATTTCGATTTATAATATTTTGGTTGTTTCTTGCTTGCCAGTCTATATCAGAATAATCAATTTTCTTTATTTTATTATTTTTATTATTGATGTTTTTCTATATAGACTTCTTTGATTCTCTATTATTTTTAAAAGTGTTTCTTGATAATGAAACCAGGATACTACATCTACTTTCGATGTAGTATCCTGGTTTCAGTGGAATATCTACTAGCACACCTTTGATTTTGCTAAATTGTTTCATCATCTTAGGTTTGTTTGCAGCAGTTTCCCTTACATTAACAATATTTACGTTAGAAGTTTTTGAGTCCACATTGTAGCCAATTTTTAAAATACCTAATGCTTTTGCAGTGTCATAGCCAATAAGTATTTTGCCAAATTCATCTACTAGATAAAACTCTGCAAGGGCTACTTGATTTGGTACTTTGATAACAGCAGTGAATTTTCCCATACATTTCAGTTCATGACCACCATATCCGCGGAACTGAAAATCAAGTTCTTTTGTATATTGTGACGTTTGAATATTGTTGGCTTTTAATTCCATCCATGATGCTCGATCAATGATGTTACGCTTTGTTCCTGAATCAACAATGGCTTCAACGTCAATTCCACCAATATTGCACCAAAGCGTATTATAGTCTTCATTGGTATCGATCATGAAAATATCTTCGTATTCATTCTCAATTTTTTTTGGAGTTTGGGCAATCATTTGGATAGATTCACGTCTGAATTTGATGTTTGGTCCTGCAGTATTTGGTATATTTAATTTTCTCTTGAAGCTGTTTTTTGTTTGTGTGTTAAGGTTTCTTTGCATAAAACATTGGCGGGCAAAGTGATCTTTACGACCACAGCTATTACAAGTTTTGCCTTTTGCCGGGCATTTTTCATCAGAAGCCTTATGTCCTTTAAGTCCACATCGTCCACAAATAATACAAATTTTATTGTTCATACTAGTATTATTGTTCAAATTTTGAATCCATGGTTTCTGTTTTGATTGTATTTGGCATATACTTTCAGCCTTGAATGTATCACCAAAATGTTCTATATTTATGTCATTTTGATTTATTTCGTAGTATTTTTGTTGCTTGGCTACAACCTCAAAAATTTGAGCAATTTTTATAATATTTTCCAATTTTTCATCTCCTTTCTCCAGTATCTTACGGCGTAATGTATTAGAGGAGCATCCACTTGTGATTTGCTGTTTGATACTGTCATCTAATTGACCTCCAAAATCACATCGGTCAGCCTGTTCCCGTAATCGCATTGTAAACATATCAATGCGTTCACTTTCGCCTTGCTTCATTTGATGAAAAACATGTCGTTCAAATGAAATATTTTGTTTTGGTTCAAAGAAACTAGATAACTTTAATACCGCATTATCATACTCGTTTGCTTGAAATTTGACATAATCTGATGCTAGTGGTCCTTTTTGAATTTCAGATGTGGCGTTTTCGTCGGGTAATGAAGCGTACACTGTTTGTACTTTGGGCCCAGCATAGTGAAGCATCCAGTTTAATTTCTTCTCATCGTCCTCTAATGAAATTGCTTCTGCAAAAATCTCGAATGAGCGAAGCCAAACTTTCCAGTCGTTCCTGCAATTGGCATCTGTTTTAAATTCAAACGGTGGTGGACCATCTCGTCTCATCATCTCTAAATAAATTTTATGTTTTTTTTTTTTTTTTTGGTTAGTTAATTCTTTATTTATTTATTTATTTATTTATTTTTTTTTTTAATAGTAATTTCTTTTTATGTCACATTCGGATCGTCGACTTCTCTCCCCGAATATGAAACTTTTCTTTCAACCTACATTGGGTCATCGACAGATGTATGCACCCATTTTAATTTATACATCACATTCGGATCATCGACTTTTCTCCTCGAATATGAAACTCTTTTTTTTTTTTTTTTTTTTTAATTCAACTTATTTATCAATATTTGGGTCATCGACATATCTAACCAAATATGCATTTAAAAAAATATTATCTATGTACTTATGTACATATGTATGTATGTATATTATTTAATTTCTTTAAAATAAATCTATTTACATACATATGCATTTATTAAAAAAAATATTAACTTACTTTTTTTTTTTTATGTATGTATTTTCTTTAATAATTTTTTTTTATTTTAATAAGTCCTGGAACTTTGGGTGTATCCTCGTCGCCAATATAATATTTTGGTTGTTTCTTGCTTGCCAGTCTATATCAGAATAATCAATTTTCTTTATTTTATTATTTTTATTATTGATGTTTTTCTATATAGACTTCTTTGATTCTCTATTATTTTTAAAAGTGTTTCTTGATAATGAAACCAGGATACTACACGATTCATTAGGGATTTGACAGGATATCTTAAATTTAAAACATAAATATCGTGCGGAGTTGCTATAACCCTTTTTACTTGCGATATAGGTAAGTATAGGGCAAGTTCTGCATTTGGAAAAAAAATCGAACTCGAGATTTTGATCCAAGTTGACATTACGATGATAGCGAAGACGAAAAAAGTGGGTCCGACAATTCCGTCTGTCTGTCTGTATGTCTGTATGTCTGTACCTCGAACTACAGCCTAAGCTACCGCAGGTATTTTCTTCAAACTTGGTAGTTAAGGGTCTTCGGTGATTCCCTAGAGGAACTAAGGGTACCCCCCATACACCCGTAATGCAAAATCTTAAAACGGCTCTAACGATTTTGATAAAAAAATTAAGTGTGATATTATGGACATGGACTATATTTTGGTGAAAAAAAAAAAAATTTGGGGGGAAATGTTATTAGGGGTACCTGTCATAGAACGGTTTTTTTGATTTTCGAATTTCTCACCAACGGCTCTAACGATTTTTACCAAAATTTGTATGCAGGAGCTGCTTTGCATTTGAAAAAATATAAACTAAAAATTTTTTCGAAAAAATTGTTTTTGGATTTTTAAAAAAATAATTGTACAAATTTTTTTTTTGAACATTCAATATCTTGAAAACCAATACACGATTAAATTTTTAAATTACGTTTTAAAATGTATTTTATTAAATACTAAAAATTCGCATATCAATTTTTTTTTTATAAAAATTTTAAGGAAAATTTAGTACACAAAAAACATGTTTCAGTGTGTCTGTATGTCTGTACCTCGAACTACCGCCTAAACTACCGGAGGTATTTTCTTCAAACTCAGTAGTTAAGGGTCTTCGGTGATTCCCTAGAGGTAAAATTGAAATTTTTTTTTAGCTCCAAAACTAAGGGTACCCCCCATACACCCGTAATGCAAAATCTTATTTATCTCGAAAACGGCTCTAACGATTTTGATAAAAAAAAATTAAGTGTGATATTATGGACATGGACTATATTTTGGTAAAAAAAATTTTGGGGGGAAATGTTATTAGGGGTACCTGTCATAGAACGGTTTTTTTGATTTTCGAATTTCTCACCAACGGCTCTAACGATTTTAACCAAAATTTTTATGCAGGAGCTGCTTTGCATTTGAAAAAATATAAACTAAAATTTTTTTCGAAAAAATAGTTTTTGGATTTTTAAAAAAATAATAAATTTTTTTTTTTGAAAATTCAATATCTTGAAAACCGATACACGATTAAATTTTTAAATTACGCTCTAAAATGTATTTTATTAAATACTAAAAATTTGCATATCAATTTTTTTCATAAAAATTTTAAGGAAAATTTAGTATACAAAAAACATGTTTCAGTGTGTCTGTATGTCTGTACCTCTCACTACAGCCTAAACCACTGGACCTATTTCTTTCAATCTCGGTAGTTAAGAATCTTCGGCAATTCCCTAGAGAAAAAATTTAAATTTTTTTTAGCTCCAAAACTAAGGGTACCCCCCATACACCCGTAATGCAAAATCTTATTTATCTCGAAAACGGCTCTAACGATTTTGATAAAAAAAAATTAAGTGTGATATTATGGACATGGACTACATTTTGGTCACAAAAGATTCTGGGGCAAAATGTTATTAGGGGTACCTGCTATAGACCCGTTTTTTTTTATCTTCGACTTTCTCATTAACGGCTCTAAGGATTTTATCCCAAAATTTTCAGCAGGAGTCCCCTTAAGTTTAAAATAATATTGTATATAAAAATATTCGAAAAAATATTTGTTGGGTTTTTTTGAAAAAAAAAAAAAATTTTTTAAATCAATATCTTCAAAACCTATAAACGATTATTTTTTGAAATTATTTCCTAAAATCAATATTATTTAATACTTAAAATTCGCATCCCACATTTTTTTCTTGAAAAATTTAAGAGAAATTTCTTAAATAATAATAAAACGATTTTTTAAAGTTTAGTTGCATAAATTCATACTTTTCTGGAAACCAGACAGCAATTTTATGCATTTGAACATTATTATATCATTAAATCCATGTTTTATATTTATAAAATGTATCTTAAATTCCAAAGTACTTTAACATAAGACCAAGTTCATGCGATCCAGTCGTGCATTTTATTTAATTTTATTTAAGAATTCCAAAAATAATATATTTCCTTGAAAGTTTTGAAATACAATTTTTTTTGAAACTAAAACAAAATGAAATTTTATTAAAACTTTAGGAGCCATTTGAAAAAAAAAACAATAAGATTTTGGAAACGATTTTCAATTGCGATTATAAGGATGGTACTATATGACAAGTTATTTACTCTAAAAAAAAACCAAACTCAAGCATATGAACAAACTTAATATTACAAAGATAGGGAGAACTAAAAAAAAGTGGATATCGTATAATTCTGTCTGTCTGTTTGTGTGATAACCCTCCTAAGCGGGTCGGTGGCTTTTCTACGAATCATACTATTTTTAAAAATTGTCCGCGTCATGATTTTTTTCCTTTTTTTTTAAGACCAAAAATAACAGTACTTGCAGTATATTTTTACTTGTGGCTCATAGGTAGATACTATAAGGCAAGTAATGCATTTGTAAAATAATCGAAATCGAGATTTTGATTAAAGTTGACACAACGATGATAGAGACCACGAACAAATTGGGTCTCGCAATTCTGTCTATCTGTCTTCGACTGCAGTCCAAACCGGCTAGTCCGATTTTGTTAAACTTAGATACCTAGGTAAGTAAGGTAGATATCATTTTTCTCCCAAATTTTGTTTTCTTTTTACTTAAACCAAAAGTAACGGTACCTGCCATACGATTGTTTCGAAATTTTATAAAATATCCTTTTTCTCAAAAACTGTTCGACAGATTCTTAAGAAAACACTCACAGAATTTCATTAAGTTAAAGCTATATTATAGGTACCTACCTAATGGTTAAAATAAAATTTTCAAAATATGGTTATTAATGGTAAAACGGCTCATCAAAACTTATGCTCGATTTACTTAAACTTGAAAGTTTAAAGCTTTTTGATACAATCTACAAGATGTGAAAAATAAAATTTTATATTATCTAAAAATAACGGTACACACCTTAGAAATGTTGAAAAAGTTGAAAAATAGTTTTCGAAAATCATATTTTTCTTGAAAACGGATCCGGGAATTTTTATAAATTTTTTTTCGTTCAAATAATTCTTATGATCTATAATGCAATTACAAATTTTTGAAATTCATATATGTATTAATGACTTTGCCTACTATAGAAACATTTTTTCGAATTATCGGCATATCGGATTTTAGTGAACTTTTTCATAGAGAAGTTTCTAAAGAGTTTGAATATTGTATTTCAAAACCTAAAAAAAAAATATTTTTTGAATTTTTGACAAAAAAACAAATTATTTATTTTTGGAAAATTCGATACCCCAAAGACGGGTAGATATTTTTTTTGGAAATTTAACTTTTAATCGTACAATAATAAAAACTTTTAGTTGGCGTACCAAAATTTTTTCTTAAAAATGTTTTAATAATTTTTTATATTTTTTTTTTAAGAAACCACTGCCACGACTTATAATTTTCGTTCTTGCATAAACTGATATTTGCTTGAATTCCATGGCATCCTGTTTTTAGCTCCAACTACCAGAGGCGTTGTTTTAGTCATTTAAAAAATGAATTTTATGCTTATGAACAGTTTTTCTCTTATAACATTAATTTTTTAAAAATCTTAGTCTTTTTTATAGGAGCATGTTCGTGTGAACCAGTCGCGCATTGCATTTTTCATAGGAAATCTTCTAAAAAAAAAAATAATAAAAAAAAATTCATATCAAAACTTCATTCAAAAAACAAATATAATATTTGCTTGGACTTTTTTAAAAATCAATTTGTTTTGTTAATTCAATATTCAAAAACTTGTTTTTTTTGGAAATCTTCAAAATACAATTGGTAATATTCGGTACCAATTAGGGTGGGACTCATACCCCACGGAAAGCACTGGGATCAGGACCAATCTAAGAAAGATCGACACATGATTTTTTCTTTCTTAATTTATATGTTTAAGCTTTTAATACATTCTCATAATATTACTAGACCATCAGCTCATGGCACTTGGTTCTTCTAAGTATCCGAAAATTATCTTGAACGTTTTATATGGTTTCCAATTCGGAGTGACCTCGTAGGGGCTGTTTGGTGATACAACGGGATTTTTAACTACTGATGTGACCATTTCTATTTGAAGGTCACGAACAAAAAAATGGTTATAATGGGAGTACCCTTATAATAACCATTTTTCGATTTTTTTTTTCAAGAATTACCTATAGCTTTAAATAAATGAAATTGGGTTTTGTATAAGAATTCTGTGAAAGAATTTTATAAAATTTTTAAAAAACTTCGTATGGCAGGTACCGTTATTTTTGGTCTTTGCGGCTTCAGAATCACCCCTGAAGCTTATCCTGATGTTGAAGATGGTGAAGATCTTTCCGTCAGTGGCGAAAATTTGATTGTGAACATTCTTCGGGTACAGTATTAGCAAAATTTTGAATTTTGCATATAAGCTTCTGCTGTGAGCTATTGGCGTCCAAGGACTTCTATGATGATTTTGGACATACTTAAATCAAGAATACTTATTTCTTTCGATAAGATTTTTGTTTCAGTGGTTTTTAACCGATTTGATCCTGCACGACTTTTATGGCACACATAATCCTCACAGTGCATCTTCGCCTGTCACTTTACCTTTTTCCATAGAGTGGCAGCTGATTTCAAGCTATCGCAAGTACCCACAGATATCACATATTTCCATGTTACTCTTTGATGTTAGATCGCAACGATATGATTCTCGATGTGACTGGAGGCATAGAAGAGTCTTAACGGCTAGAAACAACAAATTTTCCTAGTCCAAAGTATGCAACAAAAGGAAGCGTAACGGAATACCGCTTTTTATAATCCCGTTTTTCAAAAATCCGGCAAAAAAAAAGTTTTAAAATACCGTCCTCTATAATATCGTTTTTTTTAAATACCGCTTTTTAAAATTCCGTTTATTCAAAATCCCGTTCTATAATAATCCCGCTTTTTAAAATCTCGCCTTATACCGCTTATCCCGTTTTTTTAAATACTACTAAAACTTATTGATTTTATGTTGGTTATTTTCCAGATTCTTTAAATGCTAAAGAAACTTTGCATACACCCAACATCGCATCTACCCCAAATTCTATAGTGTGCCCAAGCAGGGGTTGCTATTTTGTTAATACGTTGTAATAAGAAAGGGGATTTTAAAAAAGCGGGATTATAAGAAACAGGATTATAAAAACGGGATTTAAAAAAACGGGAATATAACAAGCGGGATATCGTACCCAACCCGCAACAAAATACTTTAATAAAAATGGATGCGATAAGTTTTTGGTTTTGTTTAATAATCTTTATTTTAAAAAAAAGACTTCAGCTAGAGAAGAAGGTACGTTGAGGCAAGCTAGGCCATATGTGTCTTCTATTAGTTTATAATTCTCAAAATGGAAATCAATTCAGTCTATATCTTATTTGACAGTTTTGGTCTATTTATTTTTAACTAAATTTCCAACTGAGCATGCTAATTAATCAATTTTAAATAAATTGTGTGTATAAGTTTTTAGTTTAAGTAAGCTGCTCTTAACTTTTTTTAAATTCTCCAAGTTTAAAAGCTTTCAAATATGTACATACATACATATATTATTACATTTGTATATCTCAACATAAATCCTACTTAATTAAGCCATTATCAATGAAAATTCCATTAATTAAGTAAATACTGTGTAAACTAGGCATGGGAAGCAGGTTAGGATCCAATTTGTATACCTATCGTATATCTCCAAATAGGTGTTTGGCTTATGTGTTTGTATGTGTATATGAAATATCCAGTTATCTGACATTTAATCCCTTGTATACTTATAGACCTTATTATTTCCAGATATACCTACCTACAAACGTATATTTACATACCTACCTCCTTTCCATGTTTTCAGCTTAAACCTTATGGAAATTTGGCATAAATTAAATGCCGAAACCACAAAGGTTGATTTGTTTTAAATCCTCATTTTAATTAAATTATAATTCGTATATACACACATCTATACATAGCAGGTATATTATGGAAGAAGACCTACCTTTATTACAAATCACTCACAAAGCACGTTTTAAATGTTGAAATCGATTATGAAAAGGAGTTGGGGTGGTATATTAATTATGTCTTATTAATAATATTTAAAAGTGTGTTTCATAATGAAAAGGTTTTAAAGGCTGCTGGTCAGGAAAAGACTGTTGTGATGTCATACAACAAGCTTAATTGCGAATACAAACAGAAACTGGTACGAGAATCACTGTCATCTTTTTTGTGGCTATAATTTACCCTGACCGAAACGTCTCGAGCTGAGGTTTGACTGCCGCCGACATTTTAGATTTTTAGTTGGTTTTTGTATATGTACGAGTATATCTTGGGAACTTATTGCTCAAGATAGGTAACTTAAGCATCAAGAACAAATTGTGTGGATTCGTCTCGAAATAAAAAAATATCTACAAATTTAGTGATTGAGATCCGAATTACAGCTTTTGTAATTAATTAAATAGATTTAACAAATGCGCCGAGGAAGACGGGTTCTAAGGTCAGATAAGTGTGGTTCTAAGGTCAGAGAACCAAAAATCTACGACTTTAATGACAGTTGATACAAAATTTGGTTCATTGTATAAGAACCATTGGACGAGTCATACCAAAGAAGCAGCAAAGGCAAGCAACAAGAGACGAGACACGGATCAGAACATTTACACATTTGACATCTTACACGTAACAAACATACATATATACAATTAAAATTTATATTGAAATTTACTTACATTTTTTTTAATCATACACAATAAATTTAGTACACATTACACATTATAAACACACAACACAATTAATATACAAAATACAGTCCACACTAAACTTAATCTAAAAGATTGTGGTCCTTCGAGCCGGATTGACCAATGTTTTAGTGGGATTAAATTCGCTTCTGTATAGAGATGCTCGTTCCTGTAGTATTTCTGTCGTTGACGGTCGAAGTAGAGTCAAGGCAGATCCTGAGTATCTTCCTTTCAAATAATTGAAGCTCCTTCATAACTGCCTTCGAGATGGAAAACCAGACTGGGAGGGAATAGCTGATCACTGGTTGCAGGAACTGCTTGTAGATTAATATCTTTGTCGGTTGAATGTAAGACCTGATCTTCTTTTCAGCAATGGGTGCAAACGGCCTTTTTCAGAACATTTTTTGATCGTTGAAGTGCACTCCCAGATACTTGACGTTTGACTTTGCCGCTATGGTGGATCCGTCAGGAGGGTGCCAGAACCAGATTTCTGCAAATTGTTGCGGTGCGAGTGCCTCCACCAGTTAAAGGTCCCCTGAAGCAGACAATTTGGAAGTGTTGATCCCGATGCCCCATTTCTGTTAGAATTGGAAGAGTCTGTTGATGTGGATTTTTACTTTTCGGACAGCGATTAGTGGTAACATGGATGTAGCGTAGGTGAGCGAGTCATCAGCATATAGAAGATTCTCGCATTCAATTGGAGAATTTTGGTCGGAAGTCATCAAGTTGCAGAGGTCAAGTTTAACACCGTAGTTTTGGTCTTCATTGTCGCCTGCAAACGGTGGGGTTGGATTCGAAGACTCTGCAGCTGGAACTTTCTTGTGTATTATATTCATTTGCTGTGACAGAGCCAATATTTTCGATATATTTTGGGTTTCTGGACTACATTTGCTCGTTGGAACAGTTCAAATATTTCTGGGTTGGATCTTCTAATACATTTGATTTCCACCCACTCAGAATCATTTATCCGTCGAAGAATTTATCTTGCGAAAAAGTCTTAGATCCCCCTTACTGCTCATCCAACACTCGGTGACGTAAGACGGACTGATATTATAATGGCTTTGTAGAGCTTGAACTTCGTCTTACGCCTGAGGAGTTTTGAACTCATTTTGCTTGTCAAACCGGAAAAGCAGCTATTTCTTAGAATAATTCTTCGTCGGATCTCCACTAATGTATCATTCCTCGAATTAATATTTTCGCAAAGGTAGATGAACTCCTTAACTGCTTGGAAGTCGTTTCTACCAATAGTGGCGTTTTTTTTTTTTTTTTGGTAACATATCCTAGGTCTTGTCTTTTTTTACCTCAAGACCAATGAGTTTTGTCCCATCTCACATTGAACTGAAGAACTCTATTACGTAATATTATGAATGGCTCATGATGTCAATATTGTTCGGTTATCCCAATAGTTGAATATATTTGTTGAATAAAGTACCTTCGGTGTTAACACCTGATGTATATATATTATACATACATATAAGTACACATTGTTCCAGTACATACATATATAAATCAAAGTACAGAGAGCATCAAAGCTCTTAGTTAGTTAAGTTAGTTAATTTAAGTTAGTTGTAAGTTGACCATGAATAAAAACAGTCATCCTAAATAACGAGTGTTTCATATATATATATCAACACCATAGCCTGCACACCAACTACACCAGAATGAGATTGGAGTTGATACATGAAAACGTATTACCTTGAAGAAACCCTCTGCATGTTTTCAATAATTCGGAGGTGCTTATAGCAAGTTGTTAATTACAGGGCGTATTTTGCTATATCACGCGACCCAGAAAGATAAGTTTTTCCGGGATTGAGAATGTGATCATCTCCATATAGAGCTAGCTTCTGGCGTCCATCAGGTAATGACCAGAAATTCGCCGATCTTTTCCACATATATGATCATTATGAAGATTTGGTCGATCTGCTAGACCGAAAGCCATACTCGTATTCGTGTTTCAGAACAGTTGTATAGGCTCACTCAGTTTGATTAATAACTCTTATAAGGCTGCTTTTAACAGGGACATGCTTCTAGAAGTCTACTAAACATAGGTGAACCATCCTTAAATATAGGGCATTATGTATACATATGGGGCTAATAATTGGGAATTTTTGACCTCGTATATACTGTGTGGTGGAAATTTTGGAAGTCGACGGTGTTTTTGGATTCCTACTGCATTTAGTAAGAAATACTGTTTAATAAGCAAATACTATTCCCAGAAGTTCGCTGACAAGTTTACATTGACTGCTTCGAAGAATTTAAAATTTTTAAGAATTTTTGAAGACAAGCCTAGCTCTTCTGTACTGTTTGGTGGAAATTTTTGATTAGAAGTCGAGAGTTTTTTTTAAACTCTAACTCGCACTACATTGCGCCAAATTAGCAGATGCAGGAAATCTAAAAACAACGCTGAATAGTTTACGTTCGCTGTTTCGAAGAGCTTGGAGATCGGTCTGTAAGCCAGAATCCAATAGTTTTCTTTTTTCTTATAAAATTTCCTTTTATTGTTTTAATCCTGAGACTTTTCAGTTTCCTTGATCGGAGCGTCCCCGTACACCCTTTTTTCCTACACCGGATCTTCTTCTTTTTGCTTGATACTATTTCGGTTCCTCCAGTACATCACTTTAATTATAAAAATTAATTAAGTTATAAGTTTATTTATTATTATTATTATTACTAGCCGACCCAGCTCTCGAAATTCGAGTGCCAATTTATTTATTATTTATTATTTATATTATTGGCAGTGTTTTCAAGCAAATTTATTAAATTAAATTTTATTTTATGTAATATGCAAAGTGTTCGACAGTGCAAAAACAAAAATGACCCACAGTGTGTAAATACGTGTCTCAAGTATATTCTGCACATCTCCGTAACTGTGGCTTTACAACCATATAAAATTTATCGAAATCGGTTAAATACTTTTGGAGAAAAGTGTACCACAAAAAACATGTTTGCCGTTTTATTATATGATGATGATGATGATGATTTATTAATCATCACATAAATCTAACAAATTAATTCTTAAAACTAAGCAGCACTAGCAAAGAAGCTTTTGGCTATAAGAAGAAACCTTTTAAAATGTGTTATCTTTTCCAAGTCCACCAAAGTATTCAAAAACCTTTCCTGACCTAGGTGTTAGCATCACTAACTTGACGAATTTAAATCCTAATTTCCACTAATTGTCTGAGGTAAAACTAATTTAATTTCAAGGACTTCAAGACATCCATTTAAAATCACAAATAGTATCTTAGACCCAGAGATCTGATAACACTTCGCATGCTATTTGAATAAACTTGTTACCAACACAAATTAAACCCACCGACATCTAAGAGTGATATCAATTTCAGACAGTTTAAGGGCGACACGAACGATAAAAAGGGGGCAAAAATAAAATTTACCACACGTTTCAAGTGATGTGACAGTCTTAGCGTGTAACAATTATCCTTGTGGTGCACCTTTAGGGAATTCACACCCCAATGCTCCGCTCAGCTCAGTGTTCAGTTCAGTGTTGTTGAATTATAGAAAACGAAGAAGAAGCTATAGCATAAAGAATGCTTTCAGTCCCATGTCCTGAAGTCTTAAGGGGCCTTCGTGACACTTCCATTTGTATTGCCAGATTTAATAGAATTAGACTTTTGCATGGGTTACATGAGGCGATTAATATTAATTGCTACAGAACCTAACTGAGGTTGTCTTGCGTGCGTTGGGTGTATTGTTTGGTTTGTTGTTTTTTTTCTGTATTTTATTTAGTTGGTTTTGTTTTAATCACATTTCGGTATCTTGACAGTAAGTAATGAATTTGTTGTGATATCAGTTATTTCAAAGGAAGCAGTTGACGTATTCGAAGAGAACCATGTCAGTGCGTGGGTTAGAAGGTTAGAGGTTGGATTTCGTTTGAAAAACTTCATTCATAATTAAATTATTTCTGAACCAATTTGGGTTTTAATGTGTCAACTTGTCGTATATGAGACGAGTTATAAGACTTTATCAAAGCACCGTGGTATCACCATTGTAGTAGACTGTTAAATTATAAGTGGCCAAACTGCTTAACAAAAATTTTAAAGTGGACTTTTGTTCAATTTTATAACAGATAAGCTATTGATGTCCAACATTTCTGCTCTCTCCAACTGCAACTCTACACTTTAGAAAGTACCCTTTATCTTATTTCACGACATACACGACTTCTATGCTCAATCTCATTTGAATCCACCCAGCCGTTCGAGTGTGATTTCGGGACAAAATAACATATTCGTCTTCTTACCATCCTGTACGGTTTTGGCGTACTAAGACCAACATTAAATTACTATTTTATTCAATTTGAAAATTAAGTTGATAATTATTCGGAAAAGCTTAAACGTGCGGCAATGTTTTACAAGTAATTTGTGTCTGGAAGAAAGCATTCCACGTTAAGTAGAAAAATATTTGTCTCAAATTATTTGTTCATCCACTCGGTAGATAATTAATAAGGGGTGACACCTAATGAATTTCATTAAATCTAAATGTCACATAGGTTTCGAATTGAGGTATCTAAAAGATATCAAAAGGAAAAGGTCGTGGGTTAATGAAGTTGATGTTTTTCTAAGAAGCCTGTGGACTTCACAAGCAGAGAGATACAAAAAGATATCATCTGAATAAATACATTTTGTTTATTATAAATGAAATTGAATCGACTGGACTGATAATTCCAAATGTTTTTGTTTTGGTCTTAGAGAAGTACCCACTGATACTTAGAATGTTGAGGGTTTCCATAGATACTTTGACATTGGAAGAATATTGTTTAATGTGCTGAGAAAATTCGCAGTATCAGATGAATTTGCAAAACCTTTGGTTGACCATGAATAATGTAGGAATTATAATTACAAAATCAAGATAGAAAATAATCATCTGTAAGAAGTAGACTTGAGCAAGCAATCAAGTGGTGAAACATGAATTTTAAGAATTGCAATCCTTTGACTAAATTTCAACCAATTACAATATGGAAGAATAAGTACACGAGGTTGGTTGTTCAATTGACAGGAATTCTCCTGAAGTCTGTCGTAGATATATATAGGGTGTGCCATCTAGTGGTTTCTTATAAATCGCATTTGATTAAAATGTATTTATTTAAATTTGCTAAATTTTGAGTTTCAATAAAGAAGGACTCTTATTTAAGTCTTTAGTGCGATCCTAAAACCAGCAAGCATACGTCAGCCTATGAGTCCAAGGTTGGTACACCGCAAATTGGAATGAAAAGCAATTCTACTGTACTTTTTTCAATAGATTCGGCAGACATTAGTGAAAAAATAATAGTTTATTAGATTAAACCTCCAAGGAATTTCATAAAATTCGAAAGATGTGACACCAATAGTTTGAAACTACCAAATTACTGAAACCTTATTTATGAAGGAATTGTTTTCGCATGTTTTATTGACGGGTTTTTAACTTGTTGTCTAAAAACTTTTTCTACCAACCGTTAAGGTCTAAGCGGAATATTTACATGGCTGTTGCTAACATGCTATTGCAAAAGTCGTATTTTGTTGAAAACTTAACAGTTGAACCGTGGATCGTCGATAGGCTCTTGTTTCGAATTAGCCAGTTTTTTTCGGGTTCCGAAATCGGTTTCTTTGAATTCGTTCACATTCAACTTTTATAATAAATATCGTTTGTGGCCAGTGGTCAGCAATTTTTCGCAATAGAATACTTGCATAGGAAAATTATATATATATGCAATCTTGTTCATAAGCCCTACGACCCCTTTGTAGATAATATCATAAGATGACCTATCCCATCACTTTGATATCTAATTGAAATACTCTCACGAATATCAGTTAAGGGAAGAAATACATATATTGAAAGAATGAAAACGGAGCCGTGATTTGACTCTGGTCAAAGAGCTGTTGATGATCATGATCACACTCCATTAAGTTCAGTTTAGATCATAGTACATATGTCAAAACATTAAAGCAATTACAAGGCATGATACAACTAAACAAGATAGCGCTTTGCGCATGTTGGTCTTGTAGCTGTCAAATGTCATGACGTCATCGAGGCACAACCAAGTTATTTTTTGGCGCAATTTTATTTACTTTTACTTTGATTTCCGTTCTCTGATTGTAAGAAAGAAAATAATTTGGCTAAACTTTTTTTAAATAATTTTGAAATAATCTTTGTTTGTTATTAAATAAATAGAAGTGTATATATAAAATGGGTATTTGTTCAGTTTATGAGTGTAATAACACATCACGAAAAAAAACGGTTGATACAAGTTTTCATAAATTTCCAAAACGAAATTTAAATCTAGCAAAACAGTGGATTTTGTTTTGCAAAAGGAAAGATCCAATAAACATTCAAACTGCGAAAATTTGCAGCTTACATTTTATGAAAGATGATTTCATTAATAATGTGAAATTTGAAATGGGTAGGTATATTAAATATAATATTACCTTGATATTTTTAAAGGAAAAACTATTTTTTTTCATATAGGATTCACTCCATTACGTCGTTTGAAACCGGATGCAGTTCCTACAGTCCACATTGAAGGAACTTCTGTACAAATTCAATCGACATCAACAGAGCGATCAAAACGAATGGAGGTGAAAAAAACTAAGGAATTAGTTAACAACTTGCTCCAAGAAGCAGTTCCGGAAATCGAGCCAGAAATTCACAATGAAAATGAAAGCTTAAGGTCGAACGCTCCAGAGCCGATGTTACTATCAACATCTTTAAATGAAATAAAAGAGTTAAATGAAGAAATGTATATAATATTATGGAAAATATAGTTGCATTTCTTTATTATTTATTATTTATCATTTTATTATTTTTAGAAAAAAGTTACGTTCCGAAAATGAGAACTTGGGTACAAAGTTGTCGAGTGCAGAAGGAAAAATAGAACAGTTACAAACTCGAATTAAAAAAGCTAAATTTCATCAAAAGAACCTGGAAAGCAAGTTGCTGGAAATATTTACACCAGGGCAAATAAAAAAATTAAAAATTGGTTGCCTGAAAAGATCTCAATGGTCGGAGGAGGATGTAGCTAGGTCTATAACCTTATACTCCTCCAGTTCAAGGGCATACAAATTGCTAAAAAGAAAAAAATTCCCGCTTCCCGCTATTCGAACGCTTCAAACATGAGCCCAGAAACTAGATATAACACCAGGAATCATGATGCCAATAATAAAAATCATGAAAGCGTCGAAGGAGTTGACTCGGAATCAGAAACTATGCGTTCTTAGCTTTGATGAAATGAAAGTCAAAGAAGCATACTGTTACGACAGAACTACCGACACGACACTTAAACCAGCCTCTTACGTACAGGTAGGGATGCTAAGAGGTAAACGTAAAATAACATAATTTATGAAAGCATCCTTCTAATTAAAAAATCTTGCATTCACAGGCCTTATAGGAAAATGGAAACAGCCAATTTTTTACGATTTTGACTGCAAAATGACAAAAACTATTTTACTAGAAACAATACAAACTGTAGGTAACTGTGGCTTCACTGTAGTTGCAATAACAAGTGACTTAGGTGGTGCAAACCGAGGGTTGTATACTGAACTTGAAGTCAGCATGGATAAGCCATGGTATGAAATCGTTAACTTTTAGAAACTTTACTTCCTTATTTACTCAATATTATTACTGCAGGTTCTTGCACGGAGAAACAAAAATGTATGTTTTTGCTGACGTTCCGCATCTCATTAAGCTTATAAGGAATCACTTTGTCGACCACGGATTTATGCTCAACGGAAGAATTGTGAAAAAGGACATCATTTTAAAACTCCTTTCGTTCACATCTGGAGAGTTGAGCATTACTCACAAAATTTCTCCAAAGAGCATAAATGTTGTTCAAGCGGATCGCCAAAAGGTGAAACTGGCAACAAAACTGTTTTCGCATACAGTAGCTAAGGCACTATCGCGGGCAGTTAGTCTAGATCTTCTACAAGACGAAAGCTGGGAAGAATGCTACAATTTATTAAAAAATGTACGTACTATAAGATCAACAACTAAAACTAAACTATAATACTATTATTTTTTTTTCACAGACGAACGATTGGTTCGTCGTAATGAACGTCAGGTCCCCATACAGTGATTCGAGGGAGAGAGTCCATGCTTATGGACTTCATTTGGAATCACAAAACGTGATTCTAAATAGCATGACTGAAATGATATGCAATATGCGAGTTGTTGGCAAAAATACTATGCTTCCTTTTCAAAAAGGTAAATGGACAAATAAATATTAAACAAAATTCTATCTAACTTACTTACTGTTTTCAAGGAATTGTGTAATCTAATAATGCCTTACAGATGCTGTACAAAGACATGCAAGACCGCTTTGATGTCAAGTTCGTAATGACTTATCGTTTGAACCAGGATGTCTTGGAAAACTTTTTTGGTGTCATAAGAGCCAAAGGAGGACTTCACGACCATCCTGATCGCCAAGAGTTTAAATATAGGCTACGGTCATATATTTTGAGACACAACTGAGGTGCATTAACGGACAATGGCAACGTTAGTGTAGATGATACACCTGATATGAGGTTGGAAGAAGAATCCTTCTCAGGTAATATGAAATAAACACATTTTAATCTTTAAATTATGTAATCCGTTTCTTGATTTCCATTTTTTTAGGGAAAATTTTCAATATAGTAAAAGTAAACACATCTTTTGACAGTGAAGAAGAAAAGGATTTGCCAATGGCATACGATGGCCTGGAGAACTTGGCTGGTTATATTTGCCATCGTTTAAAGGGCACTTTTTCCGACCTCGAAGATGGGCACAGAAATGAGGACTCTTGGGTACACCATGTAGATGAAGGAGGACTTTCTAAACCATCGGAGGAAGTAATGGCCCAATTGTTATCACTTGAAAATGTTTTCAACGCGGTGAATGGAGAAGGCCAGGGTATCTATATTTGTGGCAAGTACATCCAACACATGATAGATGTTTCCAATAAGGCAAATATTGTTTGCGATAGCAAAATAAAAAAACTTTTTTTCCGATCGCGAATGTATTTCCGGATACGCAAATTAAATAGGGAAATTGTGGAAAACAAAAATTCAAAGAAAAGAAAATATAAAAAAATAATAACTTAAAACTTTGTATTTATTTCAATTAAAATAAACATTTGCAAACGAAAACACAAGACAAACTATTCTTAATTCATTCCAATGAATTTCACAGGCTTCGCAATCACATTTACCACAGTGAATGTTATCACATCAAAGAATATATATTTATAAACTAAATAATTTCACTAATAAACTAATAGAATGTAGAAATGTTGAACATAAATAATTAATTTATCTATAAAAGATGAGAAAACAATGCTCAACTTGTTTACCATTTGCTGAATTTCTCATACTGAAAGTAAAACGTCAAACACTTGTGTGCCTCGATGACGTAGATGCGCAGAACGAGAGAAAAATAAAAACCCGAAGGCGCTCTCTTGTATAGTTGTATCATGATTACAAGGTACATTGCGACGACTTATCTATGAAGCAGACTCACTTTATTACAGTTTAAGATACAGAATCTGAAAGTGGATAAAAACGTGTCTTACAGCGTTTACAGAAACATCAGAAACAAAAACTGAATTCAATGCTCCACTGCACTGTTAACCTGGATACGATCATGTATTCAAATGACATATTGATTAAAAAATTCGGTCGTATTACGATTGTCAATCAATAAATCAAGTGACAATTGATAAATACTGAAATTTGTCATTTAAAAAGTAAATTTGTTAAAATTGCAATCATCAATAATTTTCTTTCCATCTGATCTGCATCATTCTCATCAATGATCAAACATTTTATCAATTATTGAATAGTTAAATATTGAATAATCATATTGCAAATGATACTTGACAATCATAATTGGGCTAATTGTTATCTCTGCCACGTTTGTGTTTAAAATTATCTTGGCCAGGGGTAAAGTGTTGTGAAATTCTAGTAATTAATTCATTTACATAGATCTGTCTGGCCCATAAGCTTATTTCAAGCCTTTTATAACAGTTCTTTCAACATGTTTCCATCTTTTCCTTGTAGTCTTGTGTCTATAGAGATATGAATACTGAATAGGTTATTCAAATTCAAAAATTAAAAAGAATGGAAGGTAGGAGACCACCTTGCTGGACTACATCTAACAGATCTTCTTGTCTTACCAGCTCTGAAAACTCCTGTTACACATTTTAACTCTCCTAGATGTGAAATACCTTCCTATTTGGAAGAAATATCTATGGAGAGTAACCCTTTAAGCATGCACGAACCTCTTCTTTTTTATTATATAATTTCTTTAAATTTATTATTATTTTTCAACTTAAGTAAAGCTGATTCGATTGCGAAATAGGTCTGAACATGAGCTTCAATCACTTAGATGAGGTATGACACATTTGAAAGCCTTCGTGTCAATCAACCACAATTCCAGTCTTTTCATCACATTATCGGTATCTTAAATCTTGCCTTGGTTTTTAGCTTGTGAGTTGAGGATAAAGTGTAGAGTAGGTGTGAGGACATCATTCACTTAATTATTCCTAAGTAAGGAGCACGTCAGCAGAATTAACACCAAATATATACAACAACAACAACAGCAACACCACCACAAATAGTGTAGAGACTTGGTTTAGTAATAGCATCAGACAAAAACACAACTTACTCCATTTGCCATATCAAACGAGTTCATGTGTAACACTTTTAGTTTGCATTATTCATGACCTCTTAAATGTAATTCTGTTAACGAAGTGTTCGCGTGGAATTCTAATTAAATTTTTGTTGAATTAAATATAAGGTGTAAATATACGCACATATCTTCTTTATACGTGAACAACTGTTGTTGTATTGGCCATCTCGTCATAACCTATAACCCACCTTTGTAGCTTTTACGTTAACCTAGAATTTTATTTTTGGTTGTCGAATGAATTCTTGAAGGGTGAAGTTAAAGTGAAGAAAAAGTCTGAGAAGTAGGGTTGCAAATGCTAATATTCAGGGAAAGGCTGGCCGAGGGGGCAGTAAAATTCGCCAAGTTCGTTTTGTGCGGGTACTTAAAATTTTGATTAACTCGTATATCTTGTGTAAACATTAACATTTTGTTAGTCATAAAAAACGCCTTGGCCTTATGTTTAGTACTTAAATTGAGAAGTTAGCAAGGTGAATGCCTAAATCATGACCAAATTCACCACTATTTAATTTTACATATATGACGTAATGGCGATTGAAGAATTGCGTTTTGGCAAACGATATCTTTATCAAGCAATACGGGCCCAAATTCAATTTAGTTTCGAAAGAGAAGTTCGATCTTCGACGCACTTAAGAAAAATAAACAATCAGTTCTCTCATCCTTTTCTGCAAATTTTCCAGGACTTTGAGAACAGGTCTTTATAGGTATTTCTGGCTTCAGAATATCAACCATTTTATTTGGCTTAAATGTAGTCGGTATTATACCTGCTTCAAGTTATTGCTGTAGAATTCTGACGACCAGAAACTCGGTACACTTGCTATTGAATCGAGTCGTGTGTTGCGGTAGCTTATACAATTCCTAAGAATCTGTTATAATTTTAAGATAGGGGCGGTATGAACCGTAGATATGAGTTGAGTTCATCAGCAAAGTTTATTTCACTTTTGCCATCTTATTTTTTTAACAGAAACGGAAACCGGGATTTAATATTTAAGATTTGAAACAGTGGCGTATCAAGGAAGTCCAAAAAAAAAAAAAAAATCGCCTACCAACTTAAAACCTTTTAACTTGAAACAAGAATTAAAGTTTTTTATATAATTTTGCGCACACTAAAGGGATTGTTACTACCCTTTAAATGCTTAAGCACAGTGCGAGCGTTTTAGGAAAGTTTGAGAGGATTTAAAAGACGATATCGATGCACATTCGTGCGGTGTGGCTAAGGAAATAATCTCTGATTATTGTTTAAAATTTCCTGAAAAAAACCATATGCATTGTTTTAAGATCTTATAACTCGATTTATAATGTTCAGATAATCAAAATTAAATTAAAAAAATAACAGAACAGTATGTTAAAATTATTTTAAGGGATTAGAAGTTGTGTTGCTTGATAATAGTTTTAAGGGGAACATACGCCAAAGCGTATTCCGAAAATTTATTATAAAAGCTTTTTTACCATTAAACATTGGTAGTAAGATTTTCAAACTGTAATAATCTTGCTTCAATGAATACCTATGAATTTATCCGTGAGCATAACCTTTGAGGAACTGTCATGATCAGAGATTCCTTCTTTAGCCACACTACACGAATATGGAATGCCTTAACTGTGTCAATATTTCACTCCCTTGGCAATATTAAGACATTAGCACCGTGTTTTAACATTTAAAGGGTTGTTATAATCCCTTGCAACATACATATTTAAAATAAAAGGGAAGCCTTTGAAAAATAATTTTCTTAATGCAGTGAAAACACTGTTTTCAAGCTAACTTATAGAACTGCCATTTTCTCTTAAACTATATAAATGTTCATCTACTGAAGACCCTGAGAATAAAAATCCTGTATCTTAATCCAAAATGTATTTGTATCTATCTCCCGCTAAGGCTTGTTTCGGTTATAAAATTATTCATCGATTGATTGTTAAATTTGAATCGTAACATTAAACACTACCTCTCCGACTATAAGATATGAAATAATAATGATGTTGACGGGAATATTATGAAGAAATAATTTGAAATTAATTAATAGGCATTGAGTGTCAAACCGAAATTATGAAACAAAAATGGTCATTAATATAATTACTGTTATTAATAGTTAACATCAAAGTTGATGTTATTGTCAATGAACGAAGTAATGATGAATATTGTTAACGCTTTTATTTGCCGGAATTTTGAGTAAAGGTGAACTCATAAAATATTAAAAAAAAAAAAACTATAACAAGCAGAACACAATAAATGCAAGTATATGTAGGTAGATAAGACTTGAATTTGGTATCGTTATTATAGAACAAACTAAAAGATACAAAGTTTTGAAGTAAAAAAATGATTTTTGTTTTAATTTAAAGTAACCTATTGAAAAAAGTGCATAAGTAAAAAAATTAAATACAGTTCTCTTACTAGCTTTTCTCCACTTTTAATTAAACTAGCCGACCCAGCTCTCGAAATTCGAGTGCCAATTTATTTATTATTTATATTATTGGCAGTGTTTTCAAGCAAATTTATTAAATTAAATTTCATTTTATGTAATATGCAAAGTGTTCGACAGTGCAAAAACAAAAATGACCCACAGTGTGTAAATGCGTGTCTCAAGTATATTCTGCACATCTCCGTAACTGTGGCTTTCCAGCCATATAAAATTTATCGAAATCGGTTAAATACTTTTGGAGAAAAGTGTACCACAAAAAACATGTTTGCCGTTTTATTATATGATTCTAACAGGTATCGTGCTAAGGCTATGTTTTTTAAATTGCTTATGAACACACCTAAAGTAATGAAAGTTCATGCAAAAGCCAAAGTAATAACCCCTATTTTGATGTTTGTAGATGTCAAAGAATTAGCCCGATACTAAAAAAATAAAATACGTATTCGATAATTTTAACTTTAATAAAAGGACATTGAAAGTTTGACGCTATATTCGATTTGCAAAATCGTAGTTTTAACCTAGTTTTACACTAAAACAGACTTAATATCGTACTAATTCAACTGGAATTTTGCGCCGTTAAGTGTAACCCATTCTGACATCGTATATCATCTTCCGCATTTACGTTTTCATCTATATTTGGATACAAATTTTAAAGTTTTCCTTCCAATCGGCATTGATGTATAAGATTGGAAATCTCCTTCTGATTTAGTGAACGGAAATTCATTTTCTGGGTCGAATTAATTTTTTTCCGAAATCAAACTTTGTGTGAAACTAGATTTTTTAAAACTATTTGCAAGTGATTTTGTTGTTAAATGCACACATTGATTAATTCATTCATTATTATGCCTTAAAATAAGGTGGCTGTAGTAAAATTAACACTTTGATCCAAGAGCTGACAAATCGGTTCGATGTTTGACGGAAGACCAACAATTTTTATATTTTTTAGCTTGAAGACTTTAAAAAAAAAAAAAAATATACCGTTGCAATAATTGACATATTTAATCCTGCTCTGGTTTCCGTCTAACAAAAATTAGTTTACCATTTATGTTTATACGAAATTTCTGTCCGCGTCTATTCAAGGAATTTCCACCCAAGAGAAATAGAAAACTATACAGCTTATATGGATCAATTACCGTACAAAAAAATGTGTCCGTCTAAGGGAAGTATCCGCCTACGTGAAATATCAGCAGATGTTCTGTAAATGCATATTTAAGAGAGACATGTGGTTTCTTAAGTAAATATGAATTTATGCATGAACAAAAATTATAAATCGATGTAGTGATTTTTTAAACAATTAAGGGCGATTTTCTTCAATCAAAGTTGAACTCAACTTTAGGATTTTTATTTTCAACTTGTGATTTTATTTTTCTTCACTAAAAGTTGACAGTTTCAACTTCTGATTTTCAACTCTAGAGTATATCAACTTTCGATTTTCTCAACTCCCGAAAAAAAGTATAAGTAGGCCGAGCAAACTTCAGATTTTCCACTAGAGTTTTGATTTTGTTTAATCAAGAGTTGTTTTCGCTTTCATTATCCAGAATAAATTAATTTGCAATTATAATGTTTCGAGGAAACTGTTTTTGGGAAAGACGGCTGCTATGGAAAGCGAAGATGAAGAAGAAGAATTTTTGACTCCTAAGACTCCTAAGACAATGTAAGACTCCACGTGAAATGGAACGACCGACTTTGTTCGTCATTTTCGTCTTTCAAAGCCCACCACAAGAATAGTGTTTCAGCTAATGGAGGAATCACTGTTTTGCAATGAGAGACGCTATTGGTAGCTCTTTCATGCTCTAGTTTATACGTCTCCCTTTCACCGTCCAGAATTTCCAATTCGATTTTATGCCAAATGTTGCTGTCTTATCTCTGACAATTTGGGAATATAATTGTGTTTAATTTGTTTTTTTCCATTATTATTTATTTTTTTAATTTGAATTGCCAATACAAATTATACTGAACTTTAAATTTTAATTTATAAACACAATAAATTCAAATCTACAACTAGAAAACAACAACATATGACATATCTGTCACAAATATCCCAGGGATATTCTGAAAAACTCAAGTTGGCCAACTTTAAAATTTCAACTTCCGAGTTGAGTGAAGGAAAGCAATTTTCAACTTGCCGCTTAACTCACGATTTTTTATCAACTCTAGAGTTGGTCAACTTTAGAGTTTCCGGCAAGTTGAACAGTAGTGAAGAAAACCGCCCTAAGAATCTTATGAACAACAAGAAAGTTAAGAAGAGTGCCCATTGCCAAGGCCCACCGTAGTTATGTCACTATTGTAAGCTTCACTGAAATACTCGTAGATATTCAAACAGACTATATTTCACCAACAAAAGTATTCCAACAAGAGAAATTAATATGGATGAGAAACCGGGTCCTAAGCGCAAATCATGTATCTGTTTTGACAGACGGTTTCTAAACGGAAACTGCGATATTGTTACTCGTATACTCGTAGGCATCTTCTCAGACAACCCACCCACAAATAGATCATTGAAGCTCCCCAGATTTTACAGTATTTCCCAAGCGGAAGTGCTTGCGAGGCCGCAAAATATTTTTTCACGTATGAACTGACGAACAAGAACATTGATATCTTCATAGATAGCCCGGGGGCCATCAGAGCTATTTTGTCAATTGTCACGAAGTCAAAACTGGTTATTAGTCGCCGTTGTTAATTAATATTGCTCGACTTAACAAATTTAGTCACCCTTCAATGGGGCCCGACACACCCTGACATTTATGAAAATAAACATGGCTGATAAACTGTCCAAAACAGAGGGCTCATCTCACATCACTTCTTTTAAGAATGCACCAGTCAAGCGAGAACTAGAAAGTAATAGTTTTCCGACGAACCTCTCATTTTTTCCACTAAAAAAAGCATTTTTAAATTCATTCAGAAATTAGGATAGTTCAGGCAGACACCTAAGACTTCCACTAAATCCTTTCTCTTAGGCCTTCAATTCCTAAATTACCTACGACATGGAGAGCACAATAATTCCATTCAGATCAGAGTGATGTGATACGGCTTGCCGCATCATTAGATACCCCACCTAACCTAACGTATGTACAAACACTTTTTGGTACGTCCATTTTAAATTCTTATTATTGTGTAAATGAAACTTCAAAAAAATTATTATCCCGTTCTTGAGATATCGAATATTCAAAAAGAACATAAGTCCAAAAATAATATTCCTTTTACAAAATTTAATTTAAATCCATGCTGGCGGTAATGAGAAAGTCAAAAATTTAAAACATGGTTCTATGGTAGATACTGTCAGTAATGCCTTTAATTCCAAAATTTTTACTTGCGACTTATAGGTACTATAAGGCAAGTTATGCATTCGTAAAAATTGTGATCAAAGTTGACATTATGATGATAGCGAAGACTAAAAAAGTGGTTCTCACAATTCTGTATCTGTCTGTCTGTCTGTTAGACTACAGCCTAAGTGACTCGGCCGATTTTCTTCAAACTTGGTAGATATCATTTTTAATTTTTCCCCCCACAGGTTTTTTTTTTTTTTAAGACCAAAAATAACGGTACCTGCCATACGAATTTTTTTTTCGAAATTTTATAAATATTTTTTTTTCTCAAAAACTGTTCAACACATTTAAAAAACAAAGATACAAAAAAATTTCATTTAGTTAAAGCTACGTAATGGCTGAAAAAAATTTTCCGAAAAATGGTTATTGAGGTTACCCCCCATGGAATCCGATTTTGATCATTTTTTTATTGCTAAAGCTCCCCAAAAATTTGAAATGAATAAAATTGTGTGTTAAAATTTACAAAAAAAAATATTTTCGAATTTTTAAAAAATATTCCAAAATTTTTTTTCCAAACTCAATATTTCGAAAACCACATGCTAAATATTTTTTGAAACTTGATAAATAAAAGTTTTTCAATATAATCTACAAGATGTGAGAACAAAAATTTTATTTTACCTAAAAACATGGGAAACCACCATACAAATGTTAATAAATGGTTTTCAAAAATCGTATTTTTCTCGAAAACGGCGCCTAGAATTTTGATAAAAAATTTTTCTTTCAATTAATTTTTACGATCTTTAATTTAATAAAAAAAAATTGAAATTAATGAATTACTTATTATCGACTCAACGGGTTTTATTGAAATTTTTTATAGAGATGCTTCTTAAAAGTTTGAAAAACATTGCATTTCAAGACTTAAAAAAAAAATATTTTTTGAATTTTTGAAAAAAAAAAAATCATTTTTTTTATTTTAAATTCGGTATCTCACAAACGGCCAAATATTTTTTTTTTTTTGGAAATTTAATTTTCATTCCTACAATAACAAAAACCTAAAGTAGACATACCAAATTTTTTTCTTATATGTTTTAAAAATTTTGTATATAAAAGCTTATTTTTTAAGAAACCACTGCAAGGACTTATAATTTTTGTTCTTGCATAAATGCATATTTGCATAGCGTTCTGTTTTTGTCTCTTACTTCTAAAACACTTGAAAAATTATGATAATTTTATCGTTATGAACAGTTTTCTCTGATAACATTTTTTAAAATTCATAGTCTATTACAAAAGAGTAAATTCGTGCGACCCAGTCGTGCATTTTATTTTGCATTCAATTCTACACCGTAAAAATTGAGCCAATCAAATAAGAATGTATCAAAATCTAGATGCTGTTTTTGAGAGAAATAAGATTTTCGAACACCATTTCTTAACATATAATGGTATGGTGGGGACCATTATTTTTTGGTAAAAGGTAATTTTTTTTCTACACCTTGTAGATAGTATTAAAAATCTTTTTATTGTTAAGTTTAAAAAAAAATCGAGTATGTGAATTTCAAAATATTGAGTTTAAAAAAAAATCCAAAATTTTTTTTTTTTTTAAATTTGAATACATTATTATTAAATACATTATTATTATTCAAACATTTTATGAGACTTATCTGTATTGTTGTTGGGAAAATTGAAAAAAAGTGGCTCTCCATTAAAATATTTTTTTTTTTTAATCTATTTACAAAATCTGTTTAAGACAAGTATTTAAAAGAATCGGTTGAAAATTATATGGTGAAACCGAATAGTTATTTTCAAGAGATGACAATACCTACTTGCAAAACATCATTTAAAGATAAGTTGAGAATTGAAGGTACAGCTAAATAATCCATGCCCTAAACTTTAATATACTTACATAACTTTGTATGACATAACGTTCTTCCTTAGGTTATTTGAATTTAAATAATATCTATATTAAATAATTTAAACGTGATAACCGTAACAATGGAAATACACAAAACGAAATGAGAAGAAAATATTATTTAAAACAGCTCTTTGTGAATTTGGTAAGAAAAATCATATTAATTATTAATTATTAAAAGTTTTTAAGAATTTCACAACTTTTGAGGGCTAATTTCAAAGTGAAGAAAAAATCTTAAATTTAAAATAACCGATACAAAACTCTAATTGTTTTAAGAAATCAAAAAACGCGACTTGTGCTGTTTGTGTTTTAGCTTATATGCAAAGGGAAAATATTTCAAAAAAAAAGTTTGGTTCGATATATTAGGTATCAAACATCTCAAGAATATTATACACAACAATAGTTTTCAAGGGACATTTGCACAAACAAAAATAGAATCTTCCTATAATTTTATATGAATTGCTTCTTTAATCTTTGATTAACCGTTGGTAACGTCCCCTTCTACCTACACCTCTCGAAAAAAAAGATATTCGTATTCCTTACAATTTTGTTTGTAAATTTTCTTTGTCACATTCCCTCCTGTCATTGATAAATGATTCAAAGAGACCCTAAAGCAAGTATAATTTTTTGTTCAATATTATGCACATGATGCAAAAAGGTACAAGACCCCCCTCCCCCAAGTTTTTTTCAAACTTCTCACGTTCTACATGTCAAGAGAAGACAAAAAAAACACCCAAACCTTCTCATTTATTTAATATTTTTATGATTCCATATTCCTGGGCAAAATGAACTTCTCAGAACGTCTTATTAATATTAAATCACCTCGTGCTCCAGCTAACAATTTAAAACCGCTATACCCAAAATGACACTGCCATTATCCTGAGATTTTTCGCATACCGCGGGTACCAGATGAAGTCAACGATTCTGCTGAATTCCGTCAACGTGTCATATTTCTCCGAAATCTTCTTCTGTCACATGGAAGGAGAGTTGGAGTGGGATGAATAAAAATAAGACGGAAGGCCCTTTTAACGAAACCACTATGCGACACTTTTTGACATCTGTTCGACCGTCATTTATAATGTAGGGAGAACTTTCCATTCGTCTGCGTTGTTTTTTTTTTCTCCGTCTTCTCCTTCTGTCATGTCAAATGTGTTCCCTATGTTATTTGTATACCTTGAGAAGTGAATTCTCCAGGGGGAATGGGCGATAAGAATATCTAACATACAAACATAAAAGATTTGTTATGCATGTTCATTTTGTTCGAATTACAAAAGAAAGAAATATGATTTTGTAATTTTTTTGATTGTCTAATCAAGCCTTGCAAAAAAAATGCTTCCTTTTCACATTTGGCTCCTTAGAAAAATCTCCCCCAAACCAAAATTTAAGAAAGAAAGGATTTTTTTTCTAAATTTTACACAAAGAAAAAAACATACATAATGGCGTTCCCTGCAGAAGCTCATGCCTTTCTAAATTGACACCAATTTAGCTAAGTACACCCTTGTGTGTTAACAAAATAAAAAAACAACAAAATATGTCCTTGCTGACAGCTCACCTTACACAATATCATCATGTGCGCGACAGAGCGGACGAAATGACGGCTCTTGAGGGCATAGCAGGAGTGACTAAATGCGGAATCCTTCAGGACAAAGAAAATAACGCACTGGCGATGACGGTGGGTAATAATATCAAAGCACCATGCCATATGAGCAGAAAATTAAAGGATAGAATTGCAAATTAGGGGAGGGTTAGATGTGGCGTTGTGAAAAGTATGGGCGGGTTTTGAGTGTCAGCAAGATAAAGGGATATCTGACAGGAAACTTTTTTTTTTTAAATACAATAAGCGTTTAAGCTAAATGGTTCGGATATCAGATATGTTATTAAATTGCTTAATAAGCGCCTTTAGGTATGCCTTCAGGTCGAGTTATTTCGTTGCCTAGTAATCCCCCTGGCAGCTACTACACCAAACCAATGCAAACATCTCTGCATGCAGTAGTAGAATTGCCTTGTTTTTGTTATTCTATGTTATAAGAGAGTTCTTGCATGTGAAAGCGATATTTATTATATCTATGGTGTTTGCGAGATATAAGTATGATAACTCCAAAATTCTCTTAAGGCATTTAAATGTTTTTTTTCTAAAATGTTATTAAAAGAAATAAAGGAATAATTTATTTAGATTTATAAATATATCTTAAATTAAACAAAATACTGATGTTTTCAAAAAATTAAAAAAACAAAAAAAAATCAAATCTCTGAAAAAATATTTTTTGAGGCATCAAGTTTGTCTTCCAAATAGCACATTCGTATATCTGGATCTGCCTCTTTAAGTATACCTAGTATCTGTTCCTATTCAGATTGTTGATCTAATTGCTATGAACTTCTTGATTCAAACTTCGATGCAAGGCGTGTTAAGTTTTCGGGCAGTTTTCTTTTTCAACATTTTTTTTGTGCAGATAATATATGATGATTGCAGCGCTTAGCGGGATATAAGAATTTTATCTCTCTCTGCAATCCTCTGCTACAGAAATCCATTGTTTGGAAAAGGTTATGTTTAGTCCTCTGGCAGGTCCCTATGTTGGTGAAGGGACTTAACAACTACGAAACACATAATTCTTAAATTTTAATTTTGGGACTTATGGCACATTTAATTGGGGCATATAAAATCTTAATCGAATTTCAGACTTAATTCTCATCTAAGTGCCACGTAATTCGGAAAAATTAAAACTGAAGTCTTGCACTGCTTCAAGCTCGAAATGTTAATGTTCAGTCGTCAGGACAGCGCCAATATCAAAAATTTTCTTTGACGACAGTACGTTGGGTGGTATATCCTTTGAATTCGCGAGTCGATCAAGCCAGCCATAATTGATTAAGAAAACTGTTGGCGAGTTCCTGCCTGGGTGCCCTGCCTTTGTGAACAAGGCCAAATTCACTTTATACTGAAGAAGTAAAAAGTGATTTATGTAAATACTGGAAATACACAACGTTTTTACTTGCGATATATACATAGGTACTACATGGCAAGTTATACATTCTTAAAAAATATCGAAATCGAGATTTTGATTAGACTTGACATGACTAAAGCTTAAGCGGCTCCTTAAGCTTGGTAGATAGAATTTTTAAATTTTTTCCCAACTCATTTTTTTTTCTTTTTTTATTTGCGATATATTTTCTCTAGCGCATTTGGAAAATAAAGTCGGACTCGAGATTTTGATCAAAGTTGACATTACGATCATAGAGAACACGAAAAAGGTGAATCCGCCAATTCCGTCTGTCTGTACCTCCCCCTACAACCCCAACCGCTAAAGCGATTTTCTTCAAGCTCGTTATTTAAGGCTCTTCAGTGATTCCCTAGAGGAGAAATTGATTTTTTTAAACTCCAAAACTAACGGTACCTGGTCATACAGCCATTTTGCAAAATCTTATTTATCTCGAAAACGGCTCTTATGTTTTCGGTACAAAAAATTTCGTTGGCTGTGGACTAAGTTTTGTCGAAAATAATTTTAGAAAAAAATGTTATTAACGGTAGATACATGTCATAGAACCGTTGTTTTAATTTTTGACTTAATCATTAAAGGCCAAATTTTTTTTACAATAGCTCCTTTGAATTTAAAATACCTTTTATATAAAAATATCAGAAAAAGTATTTTTTGGAGTTTTGAAAGCAAAAGTTCATGTTTTTGAAAAACCAGTATCTTGAAAACGTGTGAACCATTAGTTTTTGAATTTATTTTTTTTTTGAAATTTTTTAATTTCTTAAATAAAATAGTAATTTAAGAATAAACCGTTTTTGAAACTTAGTTTGCATAAATGCATATTTTTCTAAAAAATTTTAAACATTTTACTTTAAATAAATACATGTTTTTTTATTTACAAACAATTTTTAGATTCCAAAGTACTTTTACATAAGAGCAAGCTCATGCGATCCACTTGTGAATTTTATTTACTTAAGATTAAAAAACAACGAATTTTATTTCGAAATTTAATAAAATATTTGTTTTAACAAAAACTATCCAACAGATTAAAAAATAGAATGCACGACTGGGTCGCACAAACTTGCTCCTATCTAATAGACTAGGAATTTTAAAAACATAAGAATAAAATTAATTTTTTAAATTCTTTGAGTAGTAAGAGACAAAAACAGAATGCTATGCAAATATGAATTTATGCAAGAACAAAAATTATAAGTCGTTGTAGTGGTTTCTTAAAAAAAGATTTTATTTACAAACTTTTGAAAAATTTTTAAGAAAAAATTTCGGTACGCCAAATTAAAGTTTTTATTATTGTTCGAATAAAAATTAAATTTACAAAAAAAAAATATTGAGCCGTTTCTGAGATATCGAATTTTCAAAAAAAGAAAAAATAGTTTTTTTTTTCAAAAATTCAAAAAATATTTATTTTAAAGTTTTGAAATACAATGTGTTTTAGATTTTTTAGAAGCTTTTCTATAAAAAAATTCATTAAGATCCGTTACGTGGATAATGAGAAATTCAAAATTCGAAAAAATGGTTCGATGGTAGGTACAAGCTGTAATATCTTAATTTCAATTTTTTTTATATAAAATCAAAAATCATAAAAATTAATTGAAAAAAAAAAATTTATCAAAATTCTAGCCGCCGTTTTTCGAGAAAAATACGATTTTTGAAAACCATTTTATTTTTAGTTTTTTAATATATACCTTTACTTTTAGGTAAAATAAATTTTTTTTCTCACATCTTGTAGGTTATATTAAGAATCTTTTATTTATCATGTTTAAAGAAAATCTAGCATGAGATTTTCGAAATATTGAGTTTTGAAAAAAAATGTTGAAGTTTTGTTTAAAAATCCAAAAAAAAATTTAAAAATTTGAATACACATCTCTAATCGGTTGTATCGTTTTTGAGAAAATCAAAAACCAAAAAAAAATGGTTCCATAGGGGGTACCCAAAATAACCATTTTTCGGAAAAATTTTTTCAACCATTACCTAGCTTTAACTAAATGAAATTTTTTTGTGTTTTTAGTTTTTAAATCTGTCGAACAGTTTTTGAGAAAAAAAATATTTATAAAATTTCGAAAAAAAAAATTCGTATGGTAAATACCGTTATTTTTGGTCTTAAAAAAAAAACATGTGTGGGGGAAAAATTAAAAACCAAGTTTAAAGAAAATCTGCCGAGCCTTTTAGGCTGTAGTCGAACAGACAGACAGAATTGGGAGACTCACTTTTTTAGTCTTCGCTATCATCGTAATGTCAACTTTGATCAAAATCTCGAGTTCGATTTTTTTTACGAATGCATAACTTGCCTCATAGTACCTATAAGTCATAAGTAAAAAGGGGAATTAATACTGGGCAATTTCGAGAGAAAAATTCTACAAAGGATATTTGGTCCTATATGCGAAGAAAGCGAATGGAGGAGAAGATTCAATCGTGAATTATACGATCTGTACCAACATGTGGATGTAGTCCAAAGAGCCAAAACACGTCGACTACACTTGCTCGGTCACATCGAACGAATGGACAACAACGCTCCAGCTAAGAAAATCTTCGAAGCCCCCAGGTTCGAGACAACGAGGAAGACCGAATCTCCGCTACAGGGACCAGCTGGTTCAGACCCAAGAGCGCTTGGTCCCGACGACTGGAGGGAGCTCGCGAGGGATCGCAACCGATGGAAGACCGCAATATCTCAGGCAGAGACCCTAAATGGATCGGGAGCCGGATAAATAATAAAATAAAAATAATAATAACTTTTCTTGGAAGATTTGGACCTGAAAAACAATTTTGCAGCGGTTTATAATCGAACCGCAGGCCCTCATAACCAAGGGGTACTACACTGGTAGTATTAAGCATATCTTAAACCTAAGTTTTACTGTAAAGAAAATGACCCTAAGACGATGTTTGCGCGATTCGGTTGTGTATATTGTATTTAAACTCGGTTCATAGAGTAAGTAAACACTTAGTTGCCAATATTTTATCAAGGGGCGAATAATCAACCGCTACTGTGTTTGTATGAAAATTTAACCAATTTTTGAGCCTGTGGGTTGACCTAAATTAAAAAAAAAAAAACATGGTGGAATGAGTTATAAGACAATCAAATAATTCTGAAAGTGGGAAGCTTGTCGACATTTTTTCTGGGATCAAATTGTTTGATACCCTCAGGCAAATAAGCAGTTAAGTGTGGGAGGGTTTTATAATTCCCAAAACAAAGCAAGAATTATAAACATAAATCAGTGTAAGATTTCATTGAAAATGATACAAAAGCAGACCTAAGTTATATACAAATGAAAAGAAACCGGACAAAGAGTTGTCGTCCTGTCCTAAATCAACTAATCTCAGGTAAGAAATTGTCTGATATCCTGCGTCGTTGTTTTCTTTTGTAAATCACTCCGTAAACCTTCTATTTCAACAAAAACAATAAATACAAAAAATATCAGGAACTTTTTTTTCTTGGTCTTGTTGTTGTTGATGTTGATGGTGTGTTGTCCTGATGAGGATCCCGAAATAGAAAATTACCCACAAAAATGTCACCAGGATACAAATGGAAGCAATTTGAATGGAACGCTGTCGCCGTTTCTCTTGTTTTTCCTCATACTTTGGGTCAGAACAAAAAAAAAAGAAGAGAGAAAAGTTCGCCTGACATGTTTTTCCTTTAGTGTCAACGGTCTGCGAGTCTATATGTACGAAGTACTTAGGTCCCTTCTTTTGGAAAAAAAAGCATTTTTTTGGGCAACAAAAATGATTTATGTAGTCCTCTGCATTTACCTTCTCTTTTTAAGGAACGTGCTTTCGGGAATTTCTGCTTCCTTCCTTCTGGACAGATGATACGGGGGCGATTTGGTTTTTTCTCACCATCCCCCACCCCTTCCTCCATTTCGGTCTCTGCCACTGGATCTGCGAGAAAATTCCAGTCAATTTTCGTCCATTTTATATTACTTGTGTTTTTCTTTTTTGGATTTTTTTTTGTGGGCTTATCCCATCATAGGACCAACCAACAAACCAACCAACATCAACAACAACCAAAAAAGAAAAAGTTAGAAATCGTCGTCGTTTGAAATTAAATTCGTTTCCCGTTGAGATGGAAGGTTATGTCAGAAACTGATGGATTTCAACTGAGTGAATTATGATTTTTTGGTAAAAGAATGACAAGCTTGCTTCTGAAGTAGATTTGGGTCATTTGAATATGGAGAGTTATTTATTAAGTGAATTTTCTGATGAAGAACAAATGTTTTTGATGAAAATTTCAACACAACTTCCATAAATTTGAAAGGCAATCATCCGCTTGTATTTTGTTTGAATAATGTCAGTGGAGAAAAGGGTGTAATTCTTCATAAGTACCTATAGTACGTTTTATTTTTCTTTATATTAGAATAGAGTGGCTTTGAAACAGAGGATCTTTAAGGAATTTTCAGAGGATATGCAGTTGCTAAGTCTTCTTGGGCTTATAGGCAGGCAATTCTAGAGACCCAAAGAACTGTTCCTTTAAGTTGCGGTGCTTTAAATTTGGTGCAGTTAAAATTTTATTTTCCTACGATGTTAGAAATATAAATTTTTAGAAAAATATTCAAAAACTTTTCAAAAAGATACACAAATTCTGGATTAACTTAAATAGGAAAACAAGTTTTTGGAAATCAAAAAATTTACTCAAGAGTTTATCAAATATACTAATTTGCATATACATAGAGACATGGTCAAACCGATTTAGGTCACAAGCAAACCGAGAAATATTGTTTAAGGCAACACCTTATTGTCGTTTCCTTCTGCGGTCTATACAGCAGAAAATCAAGCTGCTGCACAGAAAAATAGGAAGAACAAGGGTTTTTGCAATTATGATTTTTGCTTACACAGTTAGAGCTTCTATGTTTTTCCTAAATTTTTGACTTTTTCAATGTAATTAAGGAGAGTGCTATTTTGGGAAAGTTGAAATATTATAATGTTTCCAGCGCAATATGACTGACTTTAATAGCCTGACATTTATTTGAATTAATTTTAAAAAGTTCTGAAGAGACTATTCCACAACACGCACCCCAACTAACATTTTAGTTTCTATTAGCTTAGAAATATGGACATGCTGCAAGTTAAAATTTATATAATGCTTCTATAGAACATTCTTCAAAAATAATTTTCTTATAGAAGTCATGGTTTCAATATCATCTTCTTTTTAACATTTTGCAAGTAAGACATAGAAGATTATCCGAGGCTAGAACTTATTTTTCGGATATGGTTTTATAAATGTAAGTAGAGAAGCTGGAACTTGTATAAAGATTGCCACGTGATATGATATCGAAGTTTGCGTCAGTGAGTTTTCAAAAGGTTTCTGTAACAATTTCCTAAAAGCTATATAGAATACTTCTCTTAAGCCTAGCAGACTTTAACGAAAAGCCTTTAAAGAAAATGTCAACTTTCAAGCTAAGAAACCTGTAAATGTAACTTAAGGGAAACTGATATATTTAATCTTCATTAAAGTTGAAAATATTAAATTAAATATTGAAAGTTTAATTGCAATTATAAACGGGTGTGCGAAAAATTTAATGCGCGAAAGAGTAGCAGCCTTCACATAACATAATATGCAGATATGAAGCTGCATTATTATAGCCCTTTCATATGATCATCTCCATTTAGAGCTTCTGTGCCCATATACGATATAAATTTGAATTCTGTATATATTTGACATCCTGTTTTCTTTTGAAGACACATATATAAATCTAGCATGACATCTCTATATCCTTCAAAGAGCAAAATGCATATAAGGTTCTCGAAATTATAAATGAGTAAACTGACCTAGTACATGTTTTATATTTTGACTGAAAATAATAATGAAAATATTAAACGAAAATAATTCCAGCTATTGACTAAAATGAACATTTGGATCCAATTTTTAAAATTATTCCAAATAAATTAATTAATAACAATTGCAATGTGATACATAATTTTAGGTTTAAAACTGATTAAATGTCGGAAAAACGTCTTCAAAGAAATATAATTTTTTTTCTCTTATTTTTCAGGCTCGGTTAAAGCTCTATTGTAAGCTTGTAATTGACTTAAAAAGCCCTGGAATCAAAATGTACAAACTTCTGTTATACTAGCGTTTGTAATTTTTGGGAATCTTTATTCAAGCTATCTGTCAAATCCTGAGCTCATTCAAATTTCGAATAAGACTCGGTTAAACTTCTAATAGACTATAAAAGAATCTGGCACTTTTAAAAGATCTGCGCATGGTACTTCAAGGAAGATTTTCCCAAATCGCATATAGAAGTGTATAAAAGGTTTTGTAAGCTTGTATAATATTCCCCTTTTTGTTCTTAAACAACCTTTACAAGTGTCTTAAAGAACTTCGAAAATATATTTAACTATCCGACCCGTACTCGCGTTGCTTCGCAAATTGTAACTACGAATATTTTTTTAATATTAATTTAAGCATATGAAAACATTTCTCAATGGGACTGAGCATATTTTCTACAATAATAACATTAGATAAAAATGTTCAAATATATGGAATTGCCGTCTGATTAATCTTTTTAATATTAAAGTAATTTTTTACACAACAAATTTCCTTAAAATTTTTCGAGAACAAAATTTGGGGGATGCCAAATTTTAATTATTTAGTAGTATAGATTTTAGAAATAGTTTTTTTTTCGAATATTTTTATATACAATATAATTTTAAACTTAAGGGGGTTGCTGTTTAAAATTTTTGGTTAAAATCGTTAGAGCCGTTAATGAGAAAGTCAAAAAATCAAAAAAACGGTTCTTTGACAGGTACCTTTAATAACATTTTGCCTCAAAATTTTGTTTGACCAAAATGTAGTCCATGTCCAATGTCCATAATATCACACCTATTGTTTTTTATCAAAATCGTTAGAGCCGTTTTCGATAAATAAGATTATGCATTACGGGTGTTTGGGGGATATCATTAGTTTTGGAGCTAAAAAAATATTTCAATTTCTCCTCTAGAGAATCACCGAAGACCCTTAACTACCCAGATTGAAGAACATAGGCCTAGAAGTTTAGGCTGTAGGGAGAGGTACAGACAAACAGACATACAGACACACCGGAAAAGGTTTTTTGTGTACTAAATTGTCCTTAAAATTGGTATGCAAAATATTGATATGCAAGTTGTTAGTATTCAATAAAATACATTTTATAACCTAATTTAATAATTTATTCGTGTATCCGTTTTCTAGATATTGAATTTTCAAAAAAGAATTTTCTTATTTTTTTAAAAATCCGAAAACTATTTTTTCGAAAACATTTTTAGATTATATTTTTTCGAGTGTATAGAAGCTTCCGCATAAAAATTTTGGTTAAAATCGTTAGAGCTGTTGATGAGAAATTCGAAAATAAAAAAAACCGTTTTTGAGATAAATAAGATTATGCATTACGGGTGTGTGGGGGGTACCGTTAGTTTTAGAGTTAAAAAAAATTTCAATTTCTCATCTGGGGAATCCCCGAAGACCCTTAAGTACCGAGTTTGAAGAAAATAGCTTTAGTGGCTTAGGCTCTAGATCGAGGTACAGCCATACAGACATACGCACATACAGCCATACAGACAGACAGACGGAATCGTCGGACCCACTTTACTCGTCGTCAACTTTGATCAAAATCTCGAGTTCGATTTTTTTCCCAAATGCAGAACTTGCCCTATAGTACCTATATCGCAATTCGCAAGTAAAAAAGAGCCCACACTGCTCAGCGATGTGACGATAGAATTAGAGAAACAAAAAACAATGTGTGTGTGTAGGTTAGTTAGATGAACTATACAATAATACAATACAGAAAAATTGAATATGTAGGTAGGTAGGTAAGAGAAAAAACATAACTATTAAATGGAACACATATTAAGAGAGGGAGAGCATGGGAAGAGAAGAAAATTAAAAATGTTGGAATGATAATGAAATGAAACAAAGCAGAGACCTCGCGATTGTGATGAAATCTAATTTCTGGATAAAATAAATTCAAAAAGTTTATAATTTTATAATTTGTTTTTATTTATTTCTCAGGTTGTATGTTTAACTAAGAAGTGATTTTGGGCTTAAAATTTGCGCAACAATATTGACTTAATGAAGCAATGCTAATCTTTGTCGATTATTGTATAGGTTTTAAGATATGAGTGGTGGTATAAGTCAACTAAAGAAAAAAAATGAACAAAAAATGTAAAATTAATAATATTTAAGTTTGAGAAATTATTAATGAAAACAAATTATAGCCATACATAAACACTCTTATAATAATATAAAAAATAATAAAATTTATTTCAAATAAATCGGTTGACTAATTTCTGAGATCATGCGTTACAAACTTTAAAATGGTTTCGCTTTTATATAATAGTATAGATTAGACCGAATCGAAGCTGACGATGGAGCCATCATAAGTGAAGACCCGATATCCCTACAACGAGCCCTTGACGTATGGGTGGATGTTCTAGAAGGAAGTGGGTACCGCATAAGCGCGAAAAAGACAGAATACCTATGCTGCCCATTTTCTGATCCACACAGGCCTATTCCAGACATTTATTTGAATGGAGTAGTGCTTCCCAAGTGTGAAAAGTTTAAATATCTGGGGTCTATGATTAATAACGAAGCTACTTGTGATGACGATATCAATCATCGCGTAAGCGTAGGGTGGATGAAGTGGCGGGAAAATTCTTCTGTGACCGAAAAATGCCCCCTAAGCTGAAAGGAAAGCTCTACACTTCAGTTGTGCGTCAAGCACTCACATACGGTTCACAATGTTGGACAATGTACAAAAAGTATGAGAGTAAGCTAACGGCAGCTGAGATGAAGATGCTTCGTATGACAGCAGGAGTTACAAAGCTTGATCGAATTAGAAGTACGAAGATCCGAGGAAGCCTTCATGTTAAGAATACCATTTCCCAAAAAATTGAACACGACCGACTCAGTTGGTATTGCCATGTTCAAAGGAGAGATCCTGAGAACCCCGTCAAAAAGGCAATATCATACAACGTTCCAATTCGGAATAAAAAGAAAGGTAGGCCTAAACACTCCTGGTACAAACAAATGCAAAAACACCAGCATTCAGTTGGCCTCAGAAATGGAACAATACAAAACCGGGAGGCTTGCCGCCGATTTCTGAGGTCAACCCGGCGAACCCCACAGGCGGATCACTAGTGTGAAGCAGATACGTGGGAGAGTTATGATCCCCTCGACATCGAGATCATAACAGCGCCGAAGAAAAGGAAGAAGAAGAAGAAGACCGAATCGAAGCTGAAATGTTAGTTGGGATCAGATCTTAATTGATTCTTGCTCTTGCATCTTCGACCATACCAAATCTGATAGTTCAAATAGATTTGGAAATCGTCTGAAAACATGTTGATCGGACAGTATTTGAGTATCGAAGGTAGATCGTTGTTGAAAAGAGTAAAAAGAAGTGGACCTGAGATTGATCCTTGTGGAACGTCGATTTCCCCTTGTGGAAGCGTTGAGAGGAAATCAGAGAGTTCATTTACAAGAACTACTTGAGTTCTTCCAGTCATTATGGTATTGCTGAATGAGACCAACAGCTGAGTTTCCAAAGGAATATTTCGAGATCGTTATGAGATCCCTATCCATTTCTTCTCGGATGTCATCAACTATTTTCAAAATTCCTGAGGTAGAGCTATGTTGTGGTCTAATACCAGATTGGATGGGTGAAAATAATTGGTAATTGCTTAAAAAATTGTAACTTGCTGGCTCATAACCTTTTCAAAGGCTTCTGAACTGAAAGACAAAATGGACTAGGATAACTTTTTAGGCTTTCTATAGTTCAGGGTAGCAGAAAGTGGTTAAGATGGTATTGAAGATATTGCATACTTACGTATATAAGGTGAAAAAAAAACTCGGCATTTCGAAAACTTCAACTTTGAGAACCGGAACTGGAGCCTATATCCGTACAAATTCAAACTGACTAACGAGTTTAAATTTCATGACCAAAGATAACGCTGTTTGTTCGCTTACTGGATTTCGGAGTGTTTGGAAGAACTCCAATTTTGCCAAAAACCCATCTTTAGTGACTAAGGCGCGTTTTTCGATGAATGGCTATGGTAACAAACAATATTTCCATATATGGGCCAATTGGAGAATTGGATACCAAGGTCATGTTATGGGTTTTCTGAAGTTGCAAGTCCATGCGAATAAACCACAACTGATCGTTGCCCTCTAGGTGAACTTAACACAGTCTATCACTCAAATTCATGCGGATTTATGCAGAAAAGTCATTAAAAATTGAACCACTAGGGTGTGTGCCACCGTAAAAACCTGATCAGGGGGACATTTAAACGATGTCGAATGTAATGGCATATATGGACCTCTTAAGTAAAAAAATAATTTCCATTTTAACTTTTACCCGCCCTTATTGAAAAACCTTTCATTATTTTTAGACTAATTTGTTGTGTAGTAATAATAATAATTTAAAAAAAAAAATATTTTAAAATTAAAAAATTAAAAATTGAGATATATAAATCTGGTAGCTGGCGACATAGTGCCATAAGTGATGCTCAGATTCTACAGAAATACACGGGAAATAGGGTATGCACTGACTTAAGCCTCTTACAAGCAGTTCAACACAACTTTTAATAGAAGAGAGGACAAGCAAATCAACGAGCCATCAACCTGGGAATCGATGATAGCAATACTTACAGGTTACAAGATGCAAACTGATGTTGGTGCAGAGTTCTTTTCAGAAAATTTTTGGACGAGCTAGCTTATTCAGACTTCCTGATTTCTGGCAGCGACGAAAGCTGCTAGACAAGTCTCAATGTTGGCAATACCACAAGCTGATATCACTTTTTTCATTGATAGCCCAGCCACAATAAAAGCGATTTCTGGCATTGAAATCAAATCGAAGCTTGTAACTTGTTGTCGCGAAGAGCTAAGGGTTCTTGGTACACAGCACAACATAAGGTTCTGTTAGGTTCCTGGTCAAATTGGTGTGCCAGGTAATGAAAGCGCTGACGAACTGGGAAGAATAGGATCAACAATTTTTCGTAATCAGACCTACACAACAGTTTATATCCTAGTCTGTAATTTTAAGCAGGTAATCGAGAGCATAGTTCTTGCTATAACAAACAAGAGGTGAAACTCGCTCAATTCCTGTTTTTTTTAACCAGAAAACGATGGCCTCCTTTCTGTTAACAAACGACTGATATTATCATCCAACTGAGTAAAAAGTTTCTTTTATCCCACCACCGATCACAACCAACTGGGTAACCACAAGAATAAGATGAAACTCAGTATGGACGCCCTATGCAGAGGATGCGGTGACGTGGAGATACATGAGGATTTTCCTCACTAGCTGTGTCACTGCCCTCGCTATATCATCTGAGAAACACGCATCTATAGGATGACACTTCTTCAAAGACTTGGAGGATCTCTCTGACGTTCCAAGCAAAAGCATATTGAAATTTATCAACACACCAAATGGCTTAAAAATTCCTATTCTCTATCAACCAGCCGATCTCGATGTTGGAAATCGCCTCCAACCACAGTACGTCTTTGGGTTTAACGTGGATGCCTACCGTTTCCGGTTTTACCCCACGGGAGGCCTACCTCCATCGGAGTCAGATTGGGTCCTGACCATTAACTCCGAATCAGCCGAAGCCGAGTCAGTAGCAAAGTTGTGACATGTTGCAGCATGTGCACACCTCTTGCTTTAAGGCGAGGTCTATCTAACACCTCTTGAATTCAAGCACGCTTGAAAACCATATGTTTCCGCATTTGGAGTAAACCAAGCCACCATGATACTCCCACTAGGGGGCCTACCTCATATATAGTCTGAGAAAGAGAGCACGCACGCGACAGCTGCACCTCTCTATCCGAAGATAAAATAGAGGGACAGGCTCTTCGGCTTAATCAGCAATACTGATCAAACAAACGAACATATATAATCAAACACTGACCTATCAAACTCATCTACCAGACCTAGACGGTGCAATGAGCGTCATGCTCCTATGGGTCTGGTGAACGAATGATTTCTCAAGTGGGGGCTAAGGATCACACTCTTAAAAGATGCCTACCTCTCTTTAACCAGGTTATTATGTGACCACAGGTATTTCTGCAATGCCTTAGAAGTACTCTCCAACATTTCAGGCTATAGATTAGCTAAAGGTTTCAATATATGGGAGTCACAATCCCTAGGGTATCATTATGGATCTACATTGATCTAGGTGTGACAATAACAATATCAACTGTCAGCTCATTAACCCAACCTAATCCAGTGAAAATATTGCCTAGAACACATCAGAGATACAACATCTGACGTGCTAATCGTTACTGCCAACTATATACCTACAGCTTCTTGACACTACATATGTCAAACTTGTGATAACATAAAAGCACTGAGGAAAAAACTTAAACTGGCATTTGGAACAGATATTAGCATGATGTAGGGACTGACATGGTTAAGATGGGATGGGATGGGAATAACAGGTTCTTGAACCATCCTCCAATTATCTACAATTTTATGTTACAGGAAATAATGTTGCTGTCCATTATTATATTATTTAAATATTGAACATTTTTTTCTTTTGACCCCGAAAACTTCCTATAAAATATGCAAAAATTTAAAGATTTTCCTCTCCAGCCATCTAGGGATAAGTTTTACTCATGCATCTTCCACAGATATTCGGGGTCATCCGATACAATAGCCAATAGTGTTCAAGTCTTCTTTATTAAACCGTTTTTATAGCTTTAATCCTGAAAGTCTTCAGTTATCAACATCTCCTCCATCAAACCAAAAGAAAACTTAAAAATAGTAAAAATGTGCCTTGAGGCGGATTCAGAAAATTAATGAAAAATAAAATAAAATTTTCTGTGTTTTTCCACTCTGCAATCAAAATTTAAGTGGCCATAAAAATATTTACACAATTTTACATAAATTACAATTAAATTGAAATAACATTCAAAATGTTTTATATTTTTTCTTCATTCTTTGTTATTCGGGAGCCGCAGGTCGCGAGGAGGGGATAAGCACAAAAAACTGTTTATCAACAAACTTCAGAAACTGCCAACAAATTATTTGTCCTAACGTTCCCGTTTATGGGCCTTCTGAGGTAATTTTGGGATTAAAGTGCTTTCGAATCTTCGCACAAGCCCACCACAGGGAGATTCTAATCTTTTTGTTTTTGGTGTTTTTAACTTAAATTTCAAAAAAGAACAAAAAACAAATATTTTGCTATTATTCAAATAAAACACAGCAATAACAATAGGGGGCTTTCAAGGCTAGAGGGGAGGTAAAAATGATTCTCCTCAATTTATAAGGACAACTGAAATAGCCACACAGAAGATCTTAGGTGCAACTGAGGAAGAGGAACATTGTTTAACATTAAAATGCTAATACAAGCTAATTTAAGAAGTTCTGTAAGTTTTTTTTTTTATTTCTTGGCGTAATAAGAGATAAACATTTTGTTTGTTATTTTTGAGTTAAAGTTTTGAAAAATTATTGTAAAAGTATTCAAATGAGAATAATTCCCTCTGTATGCCCCAATCAAGCCTGATTTAGAGTCTGTGTTGGTTTATATTTACATTTTTCATTTTGTCAATAATTTCAGAGATCGAACTCGAACCACACATATAGCTTAACTTCTTTCATTCGAAACGTTTAGGTGTTTTAAATATTTATAAAAAAACCGCAGCTATGTCGTTTGAAGTTTATGTAAAATTCAGATTGTATATAAACGCCACTCACACGCACCCATCAATGGTGCTTAAGTGTTGCATACATGCATTAAAAAATCAAACGAATTTCTTAGCTTGTAAGGAGAACACTCGACTCATGAATTATTTCCAATTCTCATGTGTCAACAACCTGTAGCTCATTTCGACACTGTCGTCAAAGGAAATTACCTTTACTTTGAATCTTATCTACTTCGTCCTTTCAAGAGGCTCTTTAGCGTTGATTAAATATGAATGAACAACTACACGTCAATGTATTATCCGGAGGACAGAACAGAATTGGGTCATTTTTGCATGAACTCTGCCTGCTTATAGGCAGGACTAATACCCCGATGTGTGGAGCTCAGGTATAATGGGCTTTTTGGTTCTTCGATTCAGGTCACAGTTGAACGCATTTTGAGAAGGATGGCACTATGGGAAAACTTGTGGAAACACCTCCTTCGTCCGAAAGTGTATATAGGTGCTACTATACAATCGTTGGCATTTTATCATTATGGCTTCGATAGGCGAAGTTATTTATAACAGTTTACATATGCGGTATGTTTTGAGGTTTTTAAGATGCGAGTGCATTCTTGAAAAAGGAAAATTTGTTCAAGATTCAAGATGTTAAAATTAAAAAGTAAAAGAAATAACTCATATGCGTCGAAGAATTTATTGAGACCTTTATATTATTAAACATAAAAATAGCACTAACCTACGGAAATTAGGGAGAGAGAAAAAGCAGGTGTCGGTGAACATTGGTCTTGGATGTTTAAAAATTAAAATGGCAAGCGAAAACCGTAGCGGATAAATTATTCCATGATCGTGCTTTAGAGCTCGAAGAAAATGGCAAACTACTCCAGGCTAATATTTCTAATTTCTCAGTCAACATGAGTTATCTAACAAAAAATCACCAGGTTTTGAAAGAAATGCGTTCAATAACCTTTAAAAAAACTACAATTTATAATGAACACTTAAGTTTGTAAAGGGTGGTTAAATTTTAAGGGCCGATGTTGAATGTGAACCACACCTAAACGTCAAGTTTTTTCCTGCATTTCATTTGACATTTATCAATTTCAGACTAACTCAATTTGAACCATGGAAAGATACACAATCGAGCAACGCGTTAAAGTTATTTAGGCTTTTTATGAAAATGGGCGTTCAAATGAAACTGCATATCGTGCACTTCGTGATTTTTTCGGTCAATTTAATCATCCAAATGTGCGTACAATCGGAAAAATCGTAATGCAAAAATTTGAGCAAACCGGGTCTGTAGAAGATGTAAAAACACCAGTGCATGCTCCAGCTCGTACTGCAGAAAATATTGCTGCCGTTCGCGATAGTGTGGCTGAAGAGCCGTCCACCTCAACTCATCGTGTTGCTCAACAATTGCACCTCTCACGCTCGTCGTTGATGAACATTATGCATAAAGATTTGCATTTACACGCTAACAACGACTTAAGCCTCTTGACAATTTCAAGCGTCGTCAATGGTCAGAATGGTGGCAAGAAATGGCAATCATCTTCAGTGATGAGGCACATTTTCACCTCAGTGGATTCTTCCATGAGCAGAATTGCCGCATTTGGGCGAATTATAATCCAAGAGTGATTGTCGAAAAACAAATGTACCCACAAAGAGTGACTGTTTGGTGCGGTTTATGGGCTGGCGGTATCATCGGGCCGTATTTTTTCCAAAATGAGGTCGGTCAGGCAGTTACTGTGAATGGTGCTCGCTATCGTGAGATGATAAATAACTTTTTATGGCCCGAATTGGAAGATATGGATTTGGACGATATGTGGTTTCAACAGGACGGTGCCACTTGCAACACAGCTAACGAAACAATGGCTCTTTTACGCGACGAATTCAATGGCCGTGTTATCTGACGTGGTGGCGATGTCAATTGACCGCCAAGATCATGTGATTTGACACCGTTGGACTTCTTTCTTTGGTGTTATTTGAAAGAAAAGTGTATTTCGATAAGCCAGCAACAATTCAAGAGCTCAAGTATGAGATAATTCGGCACATTAACGGCATAGAACCTCAATTATGCCTCAGCGTCATCGAAAATTTGGACCATCGGATAGAGGTGTGCCGCCGAGGTCGCGGCGGCCATTTGACCGATATTTTGTTCCATACATAATTGAAATATACCATTATTATCATAATAAAAAGAAATGACAATAATTTCCTAAATAATTTGTGTTTTATTCAAAATCAACATCGGCCCTTAAAATTTAACCACCCTTTATTAGCGAAACATCCAGAAGAAGAAAATCATCGTAAGGCGCCTTATCATACCTACTCGTGAAATTTTCAAAGTTTACAAAAAAAAACACCTGACTCCAAGACTCCATCAATCTGTGGTGAATCAAACGTTAATTTATGCAAGAACAAACATTTTAAGTCGTTGTAGTGTTTTCTTAAAAAAATAAGTTTTTATTTACGAAATTTTTAAAACAATTTTAAGAAAAAAATTTGGAACGCCAATTTAAAGTTTTTATTATTGAACGAATGAAAATTATATTTTCAAAAAAATATTGAGCCGTATTTAGGATATCGAATTTTCCAAAAATTGATTTTTTTTTTTTCAAAAATTCAAAAAAATATTTTATTTTAGGTTTGGAAATGCAATGTTTTTTAAACTTTTTAGAATTTTCTCTATAACAAAATGTTATTAAGATCCGTTATGCCGATAAAGAGAAATTCAAAATTCGAAAAATGGTTTTATAGTTTGGTACAGTCAGTGGTATCTTAATTAAAAATTGTTTTTTTTTTTATTTAATTATAGATCGGTTGAAATAATTGAAAGGAAAAAAACTATCAAAATTCTCGGAGCCGTTTTCGAGAAGAATATGATTTTCGAAAACCATTTTTTAACATTTGTATGGAGGGTACCGTTACTTTCAGGTAAGATAATTTCTTTCTTTTATCTCGTAGATTGTTTTGAGAAAATTTTATTTATCAAGTTTAAAAAAATCGAAATATTGAGTTCTTAAAAAAAATTTGTGAATTTTTTTGAAAATTTGAATACTTAATAATATTCAAACTTTTGAGCACCTTTAGAATAAAAAAAATTATCAAAATCGGTTGTACCGTTTTTGAAAAAATCAAAAACAAAAAAAATGGTTCCTAGTGGGTACCAAAAATAATCATTTTTGGGAAAAAATTTCAACCGTTACCTAGCTTTAACTAAATAAATTTTTTTAAAAGGGGTCACAAGTCTCGAAAATGTAGTCATTCCAACGAAAATTGTAATTGACACACATACTGAGTACTGACAGCTTTTTTGTTTCTTCGATAAAAGTGTGATGCTTTTTCTTCGTGGCTGAGGTAAAACTCGTCGGTGTCCAGGGATCTTCCCAAAGAAGCAACAAACTTGGGTTTGGAGGGTCTAATGCTCCGAATGAAATAATGTATTTTAACACTGCAAAGCTTTCAATTAATTTATTTCGTGGCTTCGTATTTCTAACATGGTATTTCATATACTTTTATTAACAATATTTCTTTTCTTAAAATAAATAACACGGTACTTCATATAATACAGTATTCATAAGCCTAAATAACTAACACGGTATTTCATATAATGTGTCCCTAGCACACAACCTAGGGAAATAAACGGGTGGAACTCTAAAAAGAGAACCTGTCCAGTGAGCTACCTTGAAGATCAGAGGAAAGAAACGGTCGGGAACCTTATCGGAAGCCCTGTGTCCCTAGCACGCAACCTAGGGAAATAAACGGGTGGAACTCTATAAAGAGAACCTGTCCAATGAGCTGCCTTGAAGAGGAGATCAAAGGAAAGAAACGGGTTGGTTTAGTAAATAATAATACTCTTAATAATAACAATAATAATACTTATAATAACTATTCCCCCACTCTAGCTAATACTCCTAATAATTCTAAAACTTGCCCTACTCTAGCTAATGAAACCCTACTATTTTATAAAAAAATTAGATTAGCTTCACCAATGCGGCAATGCCTATCTGTCACCGAAACGCCTTATACAAGGTTTTTGTTTGCGGCCCGATCTTAAATTCTCTATACTCTAGATTGGTATCCACACCGGACGAGAATAAAAGACGATTTTGCCATTTTCCCAACGTCCACTTATTAAATCTACGGCTAAGAGTCAGTGTGAATTACACGAAATAAATGACAAAATTGCATGTGATTCCGATTGTGTGGTAATCACATGACTCCGGGTGCACACTGGATGTGCAATATGATTATTTAATAATGCGGTATGCAGGCGTCGTAGCGTTTTGCTCGGTAATATGATTAGGGGTCGTTGGTGTCGCAGCATTCTGCTCGGTAATGTGATTACATTGTTCAATATTGTAACGCTTCGTTGCAAAAGTGCCATTCAGGGACAATGGCATAGGAGTAACAATATATGCTTCAACAACATCAGATCGCTTGGATTTTTTTAAGCATTAAACTTCACATGATTTTGTACACCCCATTCTACAATGCTTTAAAGATTGTAGTTTAATGAGCTTATCATACGGTACCGTGGCAGTTACACTTCCGAAAAATATGGATCTGGATTTGAGAACTAGCATGAAAAGCTAAGGTAAGAGTCGCCGGCAAAATAATGAAGTGGATTCGAAGTTTCAAGCAAGAGATAAATATTATAAAAATGAGAAAGAGAGTCGGAGACAAAACGGAGCCCTGGGGAACACCAGAATTTATTTTGTGAAGATTTGACTCAAAATTCCCAACACAGCATGTATTGAAGATAATTTCTAATCCAGAGAATATGGGTTTAATTGGTGCCAAACACAAGCATTTTTGAAAAGGGAAATTAATGCCAAACTTTAATAAATAATGTAAGACTTTGCAAACTGGAGGTCCGCTACATCAAAGACTTTCAAAAAAAATTGTTTCGCATGTATGTAGGCTCTATTACGACTTTTTGCGAACAAAATTATGACTTTCTTGAAGGAACTAAATGCTACGACCACTAATAAATGATTCTTATGGTTTTTTTTTCAAATATTTTTTCTGAAAGGTCTAAAAGTCCGCTTTAACCGGTTGCAAGACTGTTTATTATTTACTGAATACCCTGTATGTGTACCAATTTGAATTAGTTCATAGTATGTTCAATATTTTGATAGACCAACTTCGTCAGACGTCCCAAAGTGACGTGGTTCTAACTGGGAGTCATATGTACTCTCACCATCTTTTTTGTATGAACATATTCATGAAGTTTATTCTCTGGTAAACAAAAAATACAACATGCGATTTCCTTAATAACCCTACTCAAAATATCACCCTCCCCCTTAGCATTTCTATATTATGGGGCTATACTTAAAAATCACTGTCATTGAAAGCTTAATCCCTTTTCGGTATATTATTATTAACGATCTCGTGGCAAGTTGCCATTTTTCAGCGTTTTTATTATTTTAAGCAATTAATTAAAAAAGAAGAAAAAAAAGCGAATCCCATAATTCAATTATCATAAAATTTTAAGGATATCACATATCGAATCCATTCCCACTGATTGCAATGCAATTATTATACCGGTGATATGAAATATCCTTCCATTAAGATTTTAACACTCAATATGGGAGTGGCATGGAAGCAGTGTGGTAAGTAAGGAAGGATTCCGCATGGCTTATCGTTTATTTTGTTGTGTGTGGTTCGTGCAAGTTGTCATTAAAAATAAAACACAAACCAAAATATAAATGTGAGAAGGACTTTTGTTGCGATTAATAATATTTTCGATATTATTTGTAACTTCATTTGGGCTTCTTATTGCTCGTAGTTCCCTTGAAATTTCAATTTTCTTCGAGTTAATAGTTTAAGTTTTGTATTAAGGAAAATTTGTGTTCACAAAATCATTTCGTTTTTGAAACAAACCGTTTTTCGTTGCATTTATTGGATTTTCCTAAATGATTGTAGTTGGTCAAGCGTGGAAATAGGTTAAAATATTTAATGCTTTATTTAATGAACTTTTATGTATTTTTAGTCATGACCTTTACAATAGATTCCAGTGTCAATAATTAAAAAAATGTTTGTTCAAAACTTTTTGAACCTTGAAGGGTTCTAAAGTTGGAAAAAGTTTACACAAATGTACATTTATAAGTTTTTACAATCCTCGTTAATATAGAATACAAAATAAAATATTTTTTTGTTGATGGAGATTGAAAAGCTTTGTTACGCAACCATGTCTAGTCTACCTTCAAATAGCACAGCTAACCACAATTTTCAGGTTTTATTTTCAATCACACAAAATTGACACCATTAGAATTTTCCAAATGGCATTGCCATGAATAATTAAAAGTGTCAGCAATTATTGTCAAAGTTCAATCGATGGAGTTTGGTATTCATAATATTGCAAGTGTTATATGGATATTGATTTTTTTTATATCTACTTTTTATTTTCTAAATTTCATTTGTTCGTTATTTTTAACGAGACAAAGTAGCTTACCACATAGAGCACTCGTAGAAATACTGACAGCAGGTTGACAAATTATTCGCTTTGTGGTGAAGTGATAGTCAGCAATTAAATTTAAGGGTTTTGTGTGATAGTTGCATCATAGATTGATGTATGAACTTTTATAAATCAGAAAGGTTTTTTGAAAAAAATCAATTTCTAATCTATTAATTCCTATTTCTCAAGTATTTTTCTAATTTCTTGATCTACATAAGTGATTTTAAAGTAGTGCTCGAAGTGTCTTAAAGATGCACACAATTATTGGTCAGAATTTCAATTTGAAAATTCTTAAGTATCTTCAAAGAAGCTTTCCTCAGTATTTCAATGGGAATTCTATTACACATTCATACTTAAGAGTGAATATTTTGTTGATGTCCTCTGAGGCTTCAGGAATTGAGTGATTTAGCTTAATGGAACGAAAAAGTTGTGTAGGCGAACATTCGCCCTCTAAAATGCGATAGATTGTAAGCAATATTGAATAAGCTTTGTTGTTGCTTTTCTACTGAAATATAATCTGATCACTAATTTTGTCTAGAACAATATTTCGAAAAGATTAAGTAATGAAAGCCATTAAGTTTTTATATAAAATGTCTAAATAATGTGACGAAAATCAACAGAAGTGACATTTTGTGCAAATCAGGAAAACGTAAAGTTAAGGATCGACATTTTTTTCTACTTCTAGCAGTTTGAAGTCAATATTGTTTTTTGCTTTCCTAGAGTGTCAGTCGGGAACAATAGTTAGCCTTTTACAGCCATATGAGGTATATCGGTCGAAAACTGTCCGGTAAAATTTAAACGGGGTGCATTCCTGGTGAATGTTTTACTTGCTTGCTGTCGGGACCCAAGACCATTGGGTGAATTAGAGTTAAGTCCCTTCCTTCTACCAGCTGAAGGAAATATTTGATAGCCAGCATTTCACGATCCTACTTTGAATGTGTTTTCTGTGATACAAATAGCTTCTTCTTGTTTTTAGCTTCTTGTTTACCATATTTACCGTTTCTTAAAATCTGATGCATCTCGCTGTGTAAACATTTCGGAATTTCTTGCGAATTGAGCTTATATTTTTGCATTTCAAAGTACTGCTTTGTACTCTTCAACAGCCGAATCGGCATCAGATGTTGACGTTATTTTTACATTATGTGTCGTTTTTTACTTTGACTTTTTATTTAAATTTCATGGCGGTCTTGAATGGCAATGGCGTTTTGGATGAATTTTTTGTAAAAACGACGAGGTTCTTGTATTCTCGTATTGTTGCTGCTTCGGATATGCGATTCCTTCGGCGAGAACCCGATTCTCTAAGAACTGGACCTGGGATATGCCCAGTATGCAATGGGAGAGCTTGATGAACAATCTATTGCCTTGAATTCGTTTAAAAATGTGTTCCTACTCTGCTGTTATCGATGTAGGCCACAGCAAAATCTAGCTTCGAAGTACCTCGTCGATCAGCATTTGGAATATCTTTTTTGGTTTCCGAAGCCCGCATGTCATAAACATGAATTTAAATAACCTAAAAGGAGTTATGTTTTCCCGATTTAGGGATATTACTTGGCTCAGCTTGGACTTGTTTATGAGTTTCTTTCGAGTCAAATGTGCTTTAACTGAACACTATGTAAAGTAAAATCCTATGAGGCACAGTTTAAAGTTACCATTTGTATATTTGGACCCCTGTTTAGTTTAAAGGGTAAAGATATTCTAAGTGACTTTAGATCTCTGGATTTCAACATCGCTGCAGCTATTTTTATAGGCGGTAGGTGTCTTGATCTTGCCGTAATTAGTGGCTTTTTTTCTTAGAATGTTGTTTGTCAAGTCCGTTTTAATTTGTTGTGTTCCTCGTATTGGTCTCGTCTTAAACCTCTTGATATCGCTGGTAGGTTGGTAAGGCAGCGGCAGCTCCTGGCTTCTAACTGGAGCGAGGCCGTGAGCGCTCATAACCTGAATGTTTATGACAGAAAGGTTATGTAGAAAAACGGTATATTTTCTTTGTGCTAGGTGGCTGTCTCTCTAAACTGGTATTTTGAAGGATAGGACTACTTCCCAGTTTCTCCGAGGTTCTAGGTTCATGCAAGTGGGAATGCTTGGACTTCTGGTACCGCAAGAACTTTTGGCTGACGAGTCATGGTGCCTCGAGTGCATTGTGGGATGAAAGGATCTTGGCCAGTTGTGCTGAATGTGCGTTTGGAGCTCAATAAAGGACGCGAGGCATGTTGTAGCTGCTGTAGCATGCTGTGTCCGCGATACGCCTACTTATTTATTTACATAACTAAATTGCTAGTTTTACAAAAAATTTCTTACAAAGGTGTACATTAAGATTCTTAAACAATTTCATGGAAAAATGTTGTTTTAAATTGACATGAATTAATTATTGTTTTATCAAACAAATTGTTATATTTAAGATTGTAAATATTAAATAGTTTAAACATTTTATTTAATGGAGAAAATTTTTCATAATTGGTACGATAGTTTGAAATAAGTATACTCTCCGGTATGTTCCTCAAAGTTCTTTGAGGAATATTAAAATTAATACGAGACAGAAGGTGCAAACAGTCTATGTTACCGTTGATTAATTTTACAATGAAAACGAAACATAAATAGGAACGTCTATTCTCGAGACTAGGTAAATCAATAAGTCTAAGTCTATTATTATAAGGTGGAAGATCATAAGGATTATCCCAGCCAAGTCCCCTGAGGGCAAACCTAATGAATCCTTTTTTGCACCTGTTCTAGTCTATTTTTATGACATTCGTAATGAGGTGACCAAACCTGACAAGCGTATTCTAGAATGGGTCGAACAAAAGATATAAAAAGCTGCTTTGTCACGAAAGGGTCTGAAAATTGTTTCGACTCTCTTTTTATCCATCCAAGAATGGAATTAGCTTTGTTTGAAATGGAGTTTATATGTTGAATGAATTCGAGTTTGCGATCAAATGTGACGCCAAGAATAGATATAACTGTTTCACGGGATATTGATATGCCATTAAACAAATAGTTGAACGAAATAAAAGAAAACTTTCTTGTAAAACACATAGTTTTACACTTATCGATATTAATAAACAAACAATTACGAGTACACCAGTCAAAAAACGAATTAAGATCACTTTGCAATTCTTCACAATCACGAGTGTTTGTAATAGTTTTAAAGATTGTTACATCATCGGCGTAAATGAGGCACTTGGAGTATCTTAACACAGATGGTAAGTCGTTTATAAATAAAATAAAAAGGATAGGGCCTAAATGACTACCCTGTGGAATTCCTGAGTTGATTTTAAACTTATTTGATTCGCAACCGTTAAATAGCACTGAATAAGATCTGTCTAATAGATAAGATTGAAGCCATTTTACAAAATTTTCGCTAAAACCTAATTTTCTTAACTTAAAAAGCAAAACACGATGTGAGAGCTTGTCAAAAGCTTTACTGAAATCAGTGAGTACACAATCTACTTGTTTACTGTTTTTAAATGAATCAATACAATTTTCAACTAATTCTATTAGAAAAGTAACAGTAGAACGTCCCTTTATAAAACCATGCTGATTAGGAACAATGAATGACTTGACATAAAAACATAAAGCTTCACAAATAATAGCCTCAAAAAGTTTAGGAATCACAGATAATTTGGCAATAGGCCTGTAGTTTTTCACTTCGTCTTTTTTCCCTTTTTTATGTAGAGGGATAATGAATGAACTTTTCCAAATAGATGGGAATGAACATGTTGACATTGAAAGATTAAATAGAATAGACAAAGGTAATGATGACAAGTGACGTACACAGTTTTTCAAAATAGTAGAGGGTATACCATCAGGACCTGGTATACAGCTGTCGTCAAGGTTAGATCTCTCTGCAATGGGTGTGGTGTGCGTAGATGAAGTTTAGGATTTCAGTTGTATCCTTTTTGCAAGGGAGACGGTCGATAATTTGGCCAGCCGAAGGCGAAGTCTATCAAGATATAAGAAGAATAAGTGCAAAAATAAAACCTTTTTTCTTACCGCAAATAGCAAGTTCGAATTTAAAAACAAAAATCGAAATCAATAACAGCCACCATTTCTGAAAAGAAATTTAAGATCATGAACTCACTCCTTAATATAATAATTTTTGTTTGCGTATTGGTGTGACAGATATTCTTTAAGACATTTCCTTTTTCTGAATAACAAAAAGTTTTTTTTTTTTTTTTTTTGGAGAAACCATAAAATCATAATCTACAATCCCCGAGGCAGCAGCAGCAGCATTATTCTATGGAATTGCCTCTTAAGCGGTTTATTGAATATTGTCGATAGACCTATCGTTTCCCTGTTCCCAAGAACGACAAAAAAATCGATTTATAAGAGAAAGCACGACATGCGAGCATATTGCAAGGACTTAAAGGAGTATTCATAAAATACACAAAACGGGATATATTTATATTGCGTACTTTCCCATGCAATAATACTAAACATCAAGACGTCCTCTTCCGCCCTTCGGTCATTGTTCTCGGTTTCTGTTGTATTGGCATAGGCATCTTATTGATTGAAGACGACTTGGTGGTGAGCCGGAAAAAAGTGATTTCCTTCTCCGACAAAATAATGGGACTTCTTTGCACGACCTGATGCCTTGTTATATTCACACTATTATGTGCCATTATGTTCAACAAACGAAAATTGGAAGTATTTTTGGCAATTAAAATATAAAAGCCTTTTATAATTGGGCATTTATTTGAATTTCAGTGGAATTGCTAAAAGACTTATTAATTGGTTAGTGTAAGCCCAACATTTTACGCAGTAAACAACCACAAAGGATAGGTAGTCCGGAAAAATATTTGTTACGTGGATTTGAGGATGTGTTCGCGTTGCAATATTTATAGAGGTTGGATCAAATACAAGTTTCTTTTTGAAAATGCAATCAATTAAATAAATAAATTTGGTGGTGCAACAGCTCGAAGTAAAGTGAGGACCTAGTGCCTTACAACTCTCAACCATTCCCGTGTGCGTGCTACCAGGAACGGAGGGGACCCACAATTTTCTAACGATTCCGAACGGCTAATAAGCAGCATTTTTCATGACAAGAAATATACTCTAAGAGGATTTGTCAATTCCTCGCAAGAGGCAATACACCCCTGCAAAACTTTTCGCAGCGGCTGAGAATCGAACTCGAGACCTTTTGCATGACAGTCCAATGCACTAACCATTATGTTAAGGGGCAGTAAAATAAACAAAATTAAATTTTATTTATGTATTACGGCTTAATTAGTAAGAGTCTCACGAACTTTTTGCACAAACTTTCGTACCCTCAGGGGCGGTGGAGGTTTTTGTCTGCCAAAATTTTTCAAAATACGAACTGTTTCGAAAAAGTTTTCAATATTTCCTGACGTTGTTCTGGCGTAAAGTGACTCATTTCTTTCCGCTGGGAGGTATGATATTGACTTTCTGTCAAGATTTCGAGCGGGATACAACTGTAAGTATCAAAATAACCTATGATTTAAAAAGAAACCATTAGATGGTTCATCCTGTATTTAGCTACGATTACAAGGTTACCTTTAACAGGTAGTTAACGCTTGTTAACGTCGTTGGCCTCGAATCAGTGCTAAATATCGATGTTTCTGACAATTGGTTTACCCTCAAAAGTGCCGTTTTCTATCCATTTATAATTTAAAGTTCTGACAGTAAGGAATGAATGTTCTCATTCTTGTCAAAATAATGTCAGAGCCCCACAGCGCCCTTATTGATCCAATCATCAAATATTTTTTTACTTTTCTCTTATGACAGTTTTCCCGCATGATATTTTTCTCAAATGAGAGTTTGGTCGCATGATATTTTTATCACATGATAGTTTTTCACATGGTTGGTTTCTCCCAAAATATATTTCTCGCATATTAGTATTCCTGCAGGATAGATTTTTTGTCCCATATTTTTCGAGCATGATAGTTTTCTTGCATGATAATTTTTGACAGTTTTCCCGCATGATAGTTTTCTCCCATGATAGGTTTCTGGCATGATAACTTTCTTGCATGATATATTTCTCGACTGATAGTTTTCTCTTATAATATATTTCTTGCACTGGCGTAGAAGTTTCAAATATTCAACAAAATGAGACCAAAGTCCCTAGCTACTAACTGAGCACAATTATTCAACTTATAAGAGAAAATACGTTATATAAAAAAATTGGTCTTTGAAAGTTCTCTTTGCACTTTGTCGTAGCAAATGTAAGAAAGAGAATTTATATCGCATGATATATTTTTATTAATAATTTTACTTGCATGCAAGTTTGGACGGGACCTTCAATTTTCCGCAAAGTTCGAACGACTAAGAGGAGAAGCACTTTTCATAACGAATGATATTTTTAGAGAATTTGTCCACTTCCTAACAAGAAGTTGTAGGAATGGTCGAAAGCAATTTATTACTGTTGAGTTCAACAACTCGCTAAAGACGATCGCCATTTTTTAAAAACAAATTTGCGGCTATTGGAGCACTTAAAATTTCCTCTAAGAGTAACTAACCGGTGGCATCATTGGATCATACTTCTTTGAGTGTGCCATAGGAAATGATGTAACAGTTAAAGGGACATGTTGGAATACTTTCCTGTGTCCTAATTGGATCAATATGGCCTACAGAACATGATGTGGTAGAAACAATACCTTGCACATTCACAAACAACTCGTGCTACGATGCGTATTTTACGAGAAATTTTTCCGACCGAATAATGTCACAAAGTGGTGATATCGGTTGGCCCTCACTATCCACTGATTTGACGCCTCCAAATTTTTTTTATGGAAAACGTGTATACATCAACAAATGAACTGCAACCTTGATTCTCTAGGGCAACATTAGTTAAGAAGTGGCTGAAATTACAACAAAAGTTTGAATATTAAGCATTAAGCCACACATAAACAGGCCTTAGCACATACTATAATACATTGCAAAGCTGGGTCCTATTTTCGTACAAATTAACTGCTCCCCGCCATCATTAGTATCAACCGTTAATTTATTTGAACACAAAATGCCAGATCTAATATTTTTTTTGGATTCAAAATTTAAATGATTTTAATCACTTGCCGGAGTTTAACAAAAATAAAAAAAAAAGACATCATACCACAACATTTCAGTCCATTAGCATTTAAATCGAATCGATAAATTGGCAAATTGCTTTTCAATAATAATTTATGTCCTGCTAACCAATTTGGCATAGCCACGCATATTTTTCCCAGCCAACTGTGTGAATGGCGTAACAATACAAAAATGGCCAATACAAACAGTCACATTATTATTTTTAATGACAGTCAATAAATCTTGAAGGCGAACGACGCGATAGCCTGCCTGTTCGAGCATTGTGCTCGCAGTCGTTTAGTCAAGAATGTATATAGATCCGAATAAGCAAACGAATCGTTTGTCAATTATTGACTGAAGTCATTGTAAATTTTATTGATGGCTGTTTATTATTTTAAATTATTTGCATTTTTATCTTCTTTTTTTTTAAATTGAATTAATGGTAAACGATAAAGCTTTTGAAACGGATACTTTTGTCAGATGGATATTATTTAGAGTTGATATAGTTCTACTAATTCTAAGCACTTCGAAAGTAGCACCTTTAGTGAAATAATTAATGTTCTAACTCTACCCAGAGTGGAATTTGTATCCATTGAACTTTGCCCAAGAAGATATAAAGCATTATCATGATATTTGGCATTCGACAGAGGCATAACTGTATAAAATATAAACCTTAACGAATAGGAACTCTATATTTAAAAATCCCTATACATTGATCGAACCACCTAACCGATTTCAATGAAATGTATTTTTGTTTACAGCTTTAAAGATCAAAAACTTGTATATTTGTGATTTTGTCTCCATGTTGTATTTTTAATTATTAAATTTAAGTACAAAAAATAAGTTTTTAGTTTTGTTAAAACAATTTTAAATATATTTTATTTTCAAATTTTAAAAACATTTATTAAATAAATAGAGAAAGCGGTGCGTTTCGGAATTTATTTAATAAATTTTGTTAAAATTTGAAAATAAAAAATATTTAAAATTGTTTTAACAAAACTAAAAACTTATTTTTTTTACTTAAATTTAATAATCAAAAACTTGAATTGAACTCTTCCACTTTCCAATTATACATACATTGGAAGTACATATTATAAGTTGTGATATTAGACGTGTTCAATGTGTTGTGTGCCCCGGAAGACAATATTAAATCTGTGAAGCTATATAAATTGTGTATCGAAATATATAAAAACCACGTAGGATCACGACCGTACTTGTTCTTATGTAAAAGTACTTCGAAATTTAAGAACTGTTTACATAAAAATAAAATATAATTGAAGAAACATTTACAAAACCATGAAAACTTTTGGTCAAAAGCATGAAATTCATTACATAAATAATTGCTAACACAACTAGAAAATAGCCATTAGCCGCTTTCGAGAAAAATACGATTTTCGAAAACCATTGTCTTACATCTTTTAAATAAAGTTTAAAACTGTTAATTATCAAGTTTAAAAAAATAAAAAAATTGTTTTTCAAAATATTGACAAAAATATATAAATTTTTTTACAAATTCAAAAACCATACATTGAAAATTTGAATACACAATACAAATCTTCAGGATCTTGGAAGGTAACATTTTAACACACGTTTTTTTTACTTGCGACTTATAGGTACTGATCAGGAATGCAAATTAAATAATTTCAACGCAAAAATTTCAATTCGTTACAATTATGACTAATTTATTGAATTCCAAAATCAAGACAAAATTGAGTTTTACAATGATTACGGATATATGATAACCCTTTGTTTCAACTTCGACCGTCTGGTTTGGTGGTTGCTAAATAAGTGGAAGATTTAAAAGATTGTATTCCAGCAATCCACCGTTTTGCAAAAGCCAGCATTTTTTTCTGCCTTGATCATTGCGGTTGTTCTCTTAAAACGGTCTTTACAACAAGTGCCAATGCAGATCCTGATGTCGAAACATAGGGTAGTGCGAAAATATTTGGCAAACATTGAAATAAATAAAATATGTAGGTTTAAATTTACTTTAAGTAGAATGATTTAAATAATGAAAAATAAATAAACTAAGTTTAACGAAAACTAATAATTATACAAAAATAAATATGTGGCAGCTTCGTTCCTTAACAGGTACTATAAGGCATGTTATGCATTCGGAAAAAATCGAACTCGAGATTTTGAACTAAGTTGACATTAAGATAATAGCGAAAACTAAAAATGTGGGTCTCGTAATTCTGTCTGTCTGCCTGTCAGTGTGTCTGTCTGTTCGACTACAGCCTAAACGGCTATTTTCGTTAAACTTGGTAGATATCGTTTTGAAATTTCCCCCCACCCACACGTTTTTTTAAGACCAAAAATAACGCTACCTGCTATGAAAAATCAAAAAATGCAATTTCGTTAAGGCTAACTATTTTCTTAAAAATGTTTCTTAATGGTAAACTCCTTTTGAATAATTTTTTGTTTTTTTTTTCCCAAAAACGGTACAACCATCGATCTATTTTATGCTGATGGTACCCATACATTTGGATTTAAGAAAAAAATTGTTTTCAAAACTCAATATTTCGAAAACCCCATGCTCATTTTTTACTTGCGACTTAAAGGTACTTACTATAAGCAAAGTTATGCATTCGGAAAAAGAATCGACTTGAGATTTTGATCAAAAATGATATTACGATGATAGCGAAGACCAAAAAAGTGGGTAAACTAGGTAATGGTTGAAATAAAATTTCCAAAAAATTGTTAATTTTAGTAACCCCCCAGGGTCCATTTTTTTTGTTTTTGATTATTTCGAAAACGGTATATCCGATTTAAACCATTTTTTTTATGCTGAAGCTCCTCCAAAGTTTAAATATTATTATCTACCTATTCAAAATTTCAATTTTGTATGTTTTGGATTTAAAAAAAATTCATTTTTTTTTTTGGAAATTCAATATTTCGAAAACCTCAATATCAATTTTTTTTTCAAACTTGACACATAAAAGTTTCTTAACATAATCTACAAGATTTGAGAAAAAAATTTTGTTTTATCTAAAACTAACGGAACCTTCCATACAAATGTTAAAAAATGGTTTTCCAAAATCGTATTTTTCTCGAAAACGGTTCCGAGAATTTTGCTAAAATTTTTTTTCTTTTGATTAATTTTTACGATCTATAATTTAATAAAAAAAAATAAAATCTACATATTACTGATCGTACCTACCATAGAACCATTTTTTCGAATTTTGAATTTCTGATTATCGACATAACGGATTTTAATGAAATTTTTTATAAGGAAGCTCCTAAAAAGTTTTAAAAACATTGCATTTCAAAACTTAAAAAAATATTTTTTTGGAAAATTCGATATCTCAAGAACGGTTCAGTATTTTCTTGGAAATTTAACTCTTATTCGTACAATAATAAAAACTTAAGGTTGGCGTACCAAAATTTTTTCTTAAAAATGTTTTAAAAATTTTGTACATAAAAGCTTATTTTTTTAAGGAACCACTACAACGACTTATAATTTTTGTTCTTGCATAAATTCATATTTGCATAGCATTCTGTTTTTGTCTCTTACTACTTAAAGAATTTAAAAAATTCATTTTAGCCTTATGAACAGTTTTCTTTAATAACTTTCGTTTTTAAGATTCCTAGTCTATTACATAGGAGCAAGTTTGTGCGATCCAGTCGTGCATTTTATTTTTTTAAACTTGATAATTAAAATTTTTTTTGTATATTTCTCAAAAACGGCAACTAGAATTTTGATAAACTATTTTTTCTTTCGATACATTTTGACGATCTATAATTCAATAAAAGAAAAATATAAATTAAGTTTTTGCACTAAAATTCGATGAATGAGCCGAAATACCGAACAAATAATTAATTAGATGATAATTAATTAAAAAAGACTTTATTATTATATAATAAAATTATTTTTTAAATTTTCATATTATTTTATTTATTATTATGAATATAAAAATTACGTTTATGAAAAAAAAGCAATAATCATGTAAATAAATACGATGACAAGCGCAAGATCGACTGGCACGACTTAGGTATGACTTAACCATTAATAATTTTGTAAGCACGAGTGCAACTGTCAACGTGAAAGCAAAATAGAAAACGAAGGCTATTTCAAAGTTGAAGTGCACCAGGTAGATGGCACATTGGATGCTACTAAAATGACTAGCTCAGCATAAGGGGTGGGTTCTGCCAATCAATTTAATTGATTTGATTAATAATTTATGATTTATCGATCAATTGGAAGATGATATTAAAAGATCTGATTGCCACAGGGGCGTCGTTCGGAAAGAAAAATAACGGGCGCTCGCAATTTTTATTTTGATGAAGGAAATTACAAGCCTTTTGAAGAAAAAGGCAACGATTAATGCAATTTTTTTAGAGAAAAGAAACAAAATTTATTATTCCAAATAGGATGTTCAAGTTATTTATTATCGATTGGGAAACCTTTATAGGTATAGGGGTAAAAGTTAATATCTTTCAAATAATAAAACAACATTTATTTTGGAGATTCCCAAGATGAACCGTTACCGCTTGGTCCTGAATAAACAAAAGATTTCTAAAAACGGTCGCGAGTTCCACTTTTCCGGAATTTTCAACCGAAAAGAAGCCAAACGTGAAATTGTATATTTAAAATAACGCTCCGATCGAAAAATCAATAAAAATAAAACCGAAAACCTGACTCAAAATAAAAATAGAATATGTAGATACAGTGAGCATTGGAAAACGTGAACTAATTAAAACCGAGGGTGTTTATGTTTTTGAGATCGTTCATGTTTTGGAATGTAACATTTTATGATTAAAATAAAACATATTTTCTTTCATTTTATCTTCTTTTTGCCTGCAGTAGTATAGATTTAAGAATATTTTTACATTTTTAAACATACTGGTACGGGTTATTAAAAAATTGATTAAATTTCATTTTTAAATTAGAACGTTTTACAAATAAAAATTTTATTTAACAAACAAAATTTGTAATTTTTGTGTGTTCTATTTTTGCAAACATTTTAACAACTACAATTTCTCTTAGGCGTTTATGTCGCTTTGGTCAAAGCCTTCATCTGAACACCATTCCAAAGCCTTTTTAAATATTTCATATTACGCATTGTCAATATTATGGGGTCCTCCAAGTTTTAAAATATTAATTCAGTGCATTTTTTGGTAGAAATGTTGAAAAAATTTCTAGTCACGTTTTAGAGCTTTTCGAGTTGTTCACGTTTTAGAGCAGTCAATGTAAAAATTACAGTGTTCACGTTTTGGGATAGTTCACGTTTTGGGGGTTCACGTTTTCCAATGTTCACTGTACTTATCTTTTCTTCTTTGTTTAAGATCCTGTTTTTTTTTTTCTTTTTTTATAATCTACCCGCGCTCAAGGGATTATGATTACCATTCAAAAGTTTCAACACAGCGCGGGCGTGAAGTTCATGAAGAGAAAGAAGGATAGGAAAGATGTGTGGCACGATGTTCTGAGACTGTTGGTGGTTGTCTCAGATATTTTTATCTCCAGGGATGGCGGCTGAGCTAAAGCGGAGAAATGCCGTGTCTTATTTCTATGTCGCTTATAATTCACATTATTTTATTCGTGTTCATCCTTGTTGGGCATACTAGTTTAACTCAATTACATGTTGTTAGTGTTATGCCTGAACAACATGTAATGAGTAAACCAGCAACCCATTGATGACAATTTTTAGAAGGTTCTTTAATGGAATTAAAGCGACATAGACGACGGCAGGGATCGAACCTGTCATCATGAGGTTGACAGGCGAGCACACATCCATCGCGCCACGGCCACCCCGAAAGAACTCTTCTAGGCTGATGGATTTAATGTTAATGCTTTTTCTTCTTCTCTTGAGAACTCCCCCAGTGTTTTCGGCCAATCAGCACCCGTGGTTTTCGGTCACTTCTTAATCGCAGTTCTTCCCTTAAATATGCAGAGTCATCATAAAATTCGCCGATCGTTGGTGTTACTTCCAGGAGCGGAGAATCCGATTAACGGATGCAGCCATAAATAACAATTTTCAAGTAATTGAAACCAGTTTTCAGAAACAACAATATCAAAGTCGCCATCAATTTTTCTTCTGAATGAAACAAAATCAACCCATAGTTGTGGAATTCTGGCGGGATGCTTCAAAATTAATGCATCCAAAGGAAGATATTGACAGTAATTACTGTAAATCATTGGGCTTCTGTGCAGATTGGGGGAAATTGAGGACTAGCGATTAACGTTTCATCTTTTACAATATCATATAAAAATATAAATTAAATACTTTGGGCACTCGGCCATTTCTCAAAATGAGTAACTTTTAGCATTTGCGGACCAACTGTCACTTGTGCTTTTCGAAATCAACTCGTCCATAGCGTCGGTCGTACATTGAATATTGGAACGTTCATACACTTTTGAAACCATAAACACGTCGATTTTGTTTCTATAATATACTGAGAGAGCGCACCAATGGGTGATGGACCATGGCTGAGAGAGTGGCTCTCAGTAAAATTAATGAAAAAGAAATTTGGAGAATAGAAATAACGATCTTTGTCGCGCTAAGTTTTACTTTGACAAAATATTACTGGCTGTAATTACCATCATAGACCCAATTTATCGAATTTTCAATTTCTCATTATCGGCTTAACGGATTTTAGTAAATATTTGTATATGCAGAGTTGCTTCTAAAAAGTTTGAAGAACTGCATTTCAAAACTACAAAATATTTTTTGAATTTTTGGAAAAAAGATCTTTTTATTTTTGAAAATTCGATAGATAACTCAAAAACTGATCAACTACTAAAGGAGTTTTTTTTAGTCATTTAAAAAATGAATTTTATAGTTATGACCATTTTTCTCTAGAAACATTAATTTTTTAACATTTATACAAGTTCGTAAGATCCAGTCGTGCATTTTATTTTTTAAATCAGTTCTTAATAATAAAGGGAAATATTTTATAAAATTTCGAAAACGGGGTGGTGGGCTTAGAAATATTATTTAATTTTAAGAAAATCCTGCCTAAGCATTAAAAAGACAGGCCGAACTGTTTGGCTAGGCGCGCACATTCAATTTTTAGTTTCGCAACTGGTTAGTTGCTAAAATGAAACATATGGGCTTATATGGGACACCGCGCACTTAGAGCAACTCGATTCGAGCAACTAAAAAGTTTGTGTTTTGACACAAACTAAACGATTGCCTTAAATTAATTCGCAACAGTTGAGCTGTTTTCTATAAGCGCAAGAGAGAAATGAGTGTGAGCGTGAGTAGAGTTGACAGTGCGCGGTACTCTATCAACTGGTGATTAAACTATTTGATTTCGATCACAGTTGCCAGTGCACGGCTAGCCTTAGATCTCCTTTTTTTGGACTCTATTTTTTCGAATTCATAACTTTTCATATAAAACCCTCACATACATACTTATATAGCAATTAAAAATCAATAGTTTTACCCTTACAAAATTAAAATCACCAGTACGATTCAGTAATGTATGTATATTTTGTTTTAAAATATTAAGCTATTCTTTTTGCCTATCACGCTGTGCAATGTCTTGTTAAATTATTATTATTAAACAAACAATCCCGTGTGTCTTAACTCAATGCACAATAATTGTTTTAATATAAATGAACATACACACCGTCTTAGCAGAGAAAATAGATATTAATGTAGGACATTTCAGGACGAACATTTAATCGGAAAATTATGTATGTAGACGTGGAGCAAATTTATAATAATGATTTGTTCCTCGGAGGCAATGGACTATATTCACAAGAGATTACTTTGAATGCAAGTTTTGTCGAACAGAAATCGCACATATTCTAATGACAAAAATATGTATACATGTTAAGTTCATGCTCTTTGAATAATTTATCGTATCAAGCCGGGCTAAGGTCTTCTCTGCAAAATTATAGGATCAAATTATTGTTTTCATACCTAAATTCACTGGAGACCTAAAAGCTCTAAACATTAATGCCCAATTCATGTTTAGCACAATTTAGGCTAACAATTGTTTAATTTAATTTAATTTATTTGAATCAAGCTAATTAATATTTAGCGTACAAAAAATATTACTTAGAATTAAGAATTTATAAATTATACAATATTATAGAACATTTTTTTAAAACTATTATTTGAGACATCACAAAAATTTATTAATAAATTATGATTGACGTTATACAAATTAAACATTGTATTCAATGGTGAATTCTGCTCATAGTTGGTACGATAGTGTTTTATGTAAATTGGGTCACAAAAGGTTTAAAGCATTGATATTACCATCAATAAGATTAACAATAAAAACAAAACATAAATAAGAACGTCTGCGCTCCAGACTGGGTAAATCTATGAGTTTTAAACGGCTGCTATATGAAGGAAGATTCAATGGATTCTGCCAGCCTAAGCCTCTAAGAGCAAATTTTAGGAATCTTTTTTGAATTTGTTCAATTCTTATTTTGTGACAACTGTAGTAGGGGGTCCATACCTGGCAAGCATACTCTATAATGGGTCTGACAAATGTGGTAAATAGTTGTTTGATAACATAAGGATCAGAAAACTGACGTGATTCCCTTTTAATCCAACCTAATATTGAATTGGCTTTATTACATGCCATATTGATATGCTGTGTGAATTCGAGTTTCTTATCGAACAATACACCAAGGATAGATACATCATTTACATTTGATAGATTTACGCCATTGAAACTATAGTCAAAAGATAAAACGGACAATTTTCTTGTAAAATTTATAATCTTACACTTATCGATATTTAACAACAAATAATTACGTGCACACCAATTATAGAAAGCATTTAGATCAATTTGAAGCTTTTCACAGTCAAGATTGCTAGAAATAGTTTTAAATATGTTAACATCGTCTGCATACATAAGACAATTAGAGTACTTTAAAACTGAAGGAAGATCATTTACAAACAATATAAAAAGAATTGGACCCAAATGGCTACCCTGGGGAACACCAGAATTTACGACAAAACTATTTGAATGGTAGCCGTTAAAATTCACTGAATAGGATCTGTCAAGTAAATAAGATTTTAGCCAAGCAATGAATTTTACGCTGAACCCCAGCCTACTCATTTTATTAAGCAAAACTCTATGCGATAGTTTGTCAAATGCCTTACTAAAATCTGTAAGAACACAATCCGTCTGTTTTTTGTTTTTAAAGGAATCGACACAAAACTCCGTTAACTCCATAAGTAGGGTGACAGTCGAGCGGCCCTTTGAGAAACCATGTTGGTTATGAACAATAAATGATTTTGTGTAAAAGCTTAATGTTTTGCAAATAATTGCTTCAAAAAGTTTGGGAATGGCCGACAGTTTAGCTATTGGACGGTAATTAATAATTTGATCCTTTTTACCTTTTTTATGTAAAGGAATTATAAAAGATTGTTTCCATACATGAGGAAACTTACAAGTAGACAATGAACAGTTAAAAAGAACAGAAAGTGGCATCGACAAGTTATTGACACATTTTTTCAGAACTGAAGCTGGTACCCCATCAGGACCAGACGCGTCATTATCTTCTAAATTAGCTATAAATTTCATAATATCGTCAATAGTTATATGAAAATTTATATCAGTCAAGTGAGAATATGATTTCAAATGACCAAATAATTGATCATTTTCGTCAAGATTATCACAGTTTAGGTTATCACAGTTCGAAAAGTTATCACAGTTAGAAGAATCACAGATGTATGCACTTTGAAAAAAGTCTGAGAATAGTTGTGTTATGATACGTGGGTCATGGTCTGAGATATTGTTATGCATAAGAACGGACGGATAAGGACAAGATTTTCGTTTGCTGTTAATAAAGTTCCAAAAGGATTTAGGATCCATTTTTAAATTACTTTGAACCTTTTGTATGTAAAAAAGATACTTAATACTTGATTCTCTGTTGAAAATATTTCTGGCCTCACAATAAATATTAAAATCGGTAACTAGTCCAGTTTGTTTGTATTTAAGCCATAGTTTATTTCTACGGTTTTTTAATGTTCGCAGTTCACTATCATACCAGCTAGGAGCAAGAGATTTTGATTTAATAGATACTAGAGGAACAGATGCTAAAAAACAATCAAATATTTTGTCATAAAATTTCAAAACCATTGAATTAATATCTGAACAAGAGCAAAGGCATGACCAGTCAATTAAAGATAGCAAGTTATTTAATTTAGTATAATCAGTTTTTTTAAAGTTAAATTTAAAAACATTGTCAGGATCCTGATTATTCATTTCAAAGTTTTGAATAGATATGGTAAGTGCTGGGTGATGAGAGTCTTCGTTCACTAGAGGATCAGTTGATCTGTCAAGTGAAATACCGGCATCAATTGTTGTGTAAATTAAGTCGAGGATCTTGGCGTTAGAGTTTTTGATGTCGTTTATTTGGTGAAGACCAAGTGACGTTAGACTGTCAAGAGTTTGAGAATCATCCATTGATAGATTTCCTGTTGGAACCATTGCGTATGTATCGGGACAACGTTTCCAAGATACATTGGTTAGATTAAAATCGCCAAGGCAGATAACTTCATCATTATAACTCATTATCTCAAAAATGTAGTTAAACAAAGAGAAGGCTTCATTGTAAGTATTAACTGGGCTCCCAGGAACAATGTACATAGTTACAAGATAGATAGTTTTGTGTGAAAGAATCATCTTTACACATAGGAACTCTTCGTTCAAACAAACAGGAACATTGACTAGTGACGTCACAAAACAAGATTTAAGGATCCCACCGCCGACAGTATTGATACTCGGATCGGAGTGTCTATCTCGTCTATATACATTAAACGAAGAATCAAAAAGTTCCGAGTCATTTATCTCGCCAAACAGCCATGTTTCAGTCAAAGATATGACATCGTGAGAAGAATTTGAAGAGCTGTAGTAGACCTTATTAGTCTTTGTCCGTAGGCCTCTTACATTTTGATAGAGTATATCAATTAGTTGCGACGACGGTGTGTTGGTCTTGTCAAAGTCTTTCGAAAAGGAGTATTCATAGTATTTCGCTTAACGAACTCGTGGATGATAATGTTTTTCGGCCAGAAATGCTTATCCAATAAACGGGTGAATATTTCATGTGGAACGAATAGTTTGAAAGATGAGTAGTCAATTCCTTTTGTTGGTAACTGCTCAATTTTGAATTTGATGTTGGTGAAATGAGAATCAACATATGCAGATATATCATTGCAGGTAGTGTTAGCATCAAAATTTGATAGAAAAATGCATTTAAATCTCTCAGCGGCTCTTAATTTAACTGCAGGTAATATATAACCATTTGGTAAAGCTACTGACGATACAAACGTAGAAGACGGGGGCACTGAAGTTGTGGAGAACTTTGAAATTGAGGAAGTCGCAGAAGTCGCAGAAGAGGTATTAGAAGCCGGTAAACAAAATGAAGATGATATTGATGCGAATGACGAAGGGGGTGGTAACGAAATTGTTGGTGAAGATGTTAAAGATGTCGTAGACGTTGAAGGTGAACATGCTTCAAGTGGAGTCATAATATATGAAGATGAAGTAAATAAAGATGGTGAAGATGAAGAAGTCATAAATGAAGATGTTGCATATGTAGATGTTAAAGGTGTAGATGGTGTCGTAGATGAAGAAGTAGTAGATGTGGACGTTTTAGGTGAAAAAGCTGATAAAGATGAAGTTGTCGAAGATGAAGAAGTAGTTGATGTTGAAGTTGCAAGTGAAGGTGTCGTTGTCAAAGATGTAGTTAATGAAGATGTCGTAGAAGAACACGTAGTAGATATAGATGTTAACGGTAATGGAGTCGTTGATAAAGAAGATGAAGATGTAGATGAAGAATTTGTATAGATGTTGAAGGTAATGGTATTATAGTCGAAGGAGTTGAAAAGGATGAAGATGTCTTAGGTGAAAGCGTTGAAGTTGAAGATGTAGAAGATGCAGGAATTGAAGATAAAGATGTCACAGATGGTGGTTGTGTTACAGTTGTTGAAAGAGTAGGTTTCTTTGTCTTTTGGACTAAAGGTGAGAGAGCTAAATTTGCTCTTTTGAGGGTATTGCGAGTGACACGTAAGGGACCAGGGCGCTCATTTATCTTAAGGGAAGAGTTGTGGGATGTTAATACCGCCTTTCTTAGATTTTGAATCTTAGGAGTCATTGGAGTAACAGCATTAGATGAGGACAAGCAGAGATTTGAAAGTTGCTCATTGATCAGAGCAACAGCGTCAATAAGTTTATCAACTTTTAGTTCCAAAGAATTAATGTAACCACTGACATTTTCCATTTTTTTAAATGTTTATTTTTTCTTTATGTGTATTAAAACTTACTTAAGTTCGGGGGCAATATTAACTACGGCCCTGGTGATTTGCATAGGTTATAATAATTAAACCATATATAGCACAAAAGTATACAATGAAACTTAAAAAAAAGTATGCAATATATTTTAATGAATTTGCGAAAAATATTGTATAAAAATCATTAAAGTATGCAAGCAATTATACAAACCAGAGAAAGAAACAACGATAGTTATTTGGAAATTTTTCACTCAAACAAAAATAGAAAAAAAAAACACTTCATAGAGATTAATTGTCAAGCACCGAATGAAAAAATGCAAGAAAGATTTAGTTAATTAATTTTATATCACTTGTATTTTTAGCTTAACACAAAGTCGAATTAAAAAACACTTTAAATAAAATAAAATATATAACCAACAAGTTAAATTTTATTGATGATTAAGTCAAATATTAAAGTACTTAGATGAAGCGCAAAAATAGACGTCACTCGCAAACAGAAGCAGCGATGTGTGTTTCACTAATATGTTGTTATTATTTTAAGTATTGTTTCACACATTCAACCATAGTTCTATAGAAATCGCACGTATTGCACCGTTCTATTGGAACTTCTTTATAATCCAATTTTAGCCAAATGAAATTCTTTATCACCAATTGGAAGCGCACTCAGTACCAACTTATGACTGAATTTTCTCCCATTCACTAAGTATAAAAAGCTAAAAATGTGTACCTATCCTTTCTAGAATCTTAAGCAGTTGGAAGAAAATCTATATTCTGCCACGCCCACTTTTTTCATATTTGATTTTTATTCTAATTTAACTTTCTCCAAAAGATTTCGTACTTAAACCTTGCATTTCACCTCAGCCACTTTGTGAGCAATTTCCAAGCCTATTTTATTCATATCTGAGTTTTACTTGCTTACATACAGGGTGGCGCAAAATGGTCCAAAAACTGGGGGGAGTGCCACCAAAGATCCACCTTAATTACCTTTGAATGCCAATAACGGTTTGCAAAGCTGCCGATGCATCAAGAATTTAAATAAAAATAAATCAACTTCTTAAGAATCTTTTTAAAATTTTGTCTTTTTCTTTGCCTTATTTTCCTTGGTTCTAAAGGTCAAATATGCTGGTTGTATTGTAGGTAACCAATAAATTAATTTATTTTTAGAATTGAACTTTATTTTTAATGGATTCGAAAAGACCTACAACAAATTCCAGTTCTATTAATAATTTCGATGTGGTAAAATAGGAATAAATTAGTATAGTGTAGGTTGTGTAATAATGATAATCATTTGAATGTTACTTTGTAACTGTTGTTTGAAACATTTCCTCGATTGATACTTCTTTGAAGTCTTAATTAAAAATTTAGTTCGAAATTATTGAGATGTTATTAACAAGGTTATTTCGAAAGTATGCAACAACAACTCTAGGTAATTGAGAAGAAAATGTACATATTTTACCGTTGTTGATTAGAACTTTAAGATAAATAATATTTAAATATTCGCATGATATAAAAATACATGTATATGTATAAGCACAAGCTGTCATTTTGTACATAAAATAAAATGCATCACTGGGTCGCATGAACTTGCTCCTATGTAATAGACTAGGAATTTTAAAAACGAATGTTAATAGAGAAAACTGTTCATAAGGATAAAATTAAATTTTTAAATTCTTTTAGAGACAAAAACAGAATGCTATGCAAATATGAATTTATGCAAGAAAAAAAATTAAAAGTTCTTGTAGTGGTTTCTTAAAAAAAAAGGTTTTATCTACAAAATCTTGGTATGCTTACTTTAAGTTTTTATTACTGTACGAATGAAAATTAAATTTCCAAAAAAAAAATATTGCACCGTTTTTGAAATATCGAATTTTTCGAAATTTTTTTTTCAAAAATTCAAACAATCTTTTTTTTTTAAGTTTTGAAATGCAATGGATTTTAGACTTTTTAGAAGCATCTCTAAAAAAAAATTTATTAAAAGCCGTCATGTCGATAATGAGTAATTCAAAATTTAAAAAAATAGTTCTGTGGTAGGTACAATCTGTAATATCTTAATTTCAATTTTTTTTTACTAAATTAAAGATCGTTAAAATTAATTGAAATAAAAAATTTTTTATCAAAATTCTAGGCTCCGTTTTCGAGAAAAATACGATTTTTGAAAGTCATTTTTTGACATTTGTATGGTGGGTACCTTTATTTCTAGGTAAAATAATTTTTTTTTTCATACGTCTTGTAGACTATGATGATAAACTTTTATTTATCAAGTTTGAAAAAAATTTAATATAAGGTTTTCGAAATATTGAGTTTTGAAAAAAAAAAAAATTGAAATTTTTTTTAAAAATCCAAAATTATTTAAATTTTTGGGGAGCTTTAGCACAAAAACAATTATCAAAATCCGTTGTACCGTTTATGAGAAAATCAAAAACTAAAAAAATGGTTCTTTGGGGGGTACCCTCAATATCCATTTTTCGGAAAAAAATTTTCATTCAGTACCTAGCTTTAACTAAATAAATTTTTTTTGTATCTTTTTTTTTCAAATCTGTCGTGCAGTTTTTGTGAAAAAAAAAATATTTACAAAATTCGTATGGCAGGTACCGTTATTTTTGGTCTTAAAAAAAAAAAAAGAAAAAAAAAGTGTGGGGGGAAAAAATTAAAAATAATATCTACCAAGTTTGAACAAAATCGGCCGAGCCGCTTAGGCTGTACTCGAACCGACAGACAGACAGAATTGCGAGACCCACTTTTTTAGTCTTCGCTATCATCGTAATGTCAACTTTGATCAAAATCTAGAGTTCGATTTTTTTTACGAATGCATAACTTGCCTTATAGTACCTATAAGTCGCAAGTAAAAACATTTTTTAATACCTATACTATTTAAGGGGCCCCTTTTTGTATTCTGCCTCGATGATCTCATGTAGATACGCTTTTGAGTTACAACATTAGGCGTTTTTCTTTTTTAGTTCAGAACAGAATCTGAGTTGTCAAAAAATAAATTGTGTTTCTATTTTAGTTCAGAGTTTCGAAAATGTGTTTCTTTTTCGTTCTGAGCATGTTCTGAGCGTGTTCAGAGTGCGCTCTATGAGCCAGAATAAAATAATTCAGAGCGCTGAGAGCACGCTTGGTTCAGAGAATGTTCGGAACATGCTCGACATGCTCGGACTCGGACTCTGTTCGGAGCTCTATACTGAACTAAAAAAGAAAAAAAAAAAGGTTCAATGACAGATGTTTTCTTCTAGGGCATGAACTGTTCACTTTAATTGTAAATATTTTTCAAAAGTTCTATTTAATAACTTTTGTATTTTGGAATCGTTTAAAATTGAATTTTCGACCACCATATCAACGATTTCTGCACATTTTGGCTTCACATTTCATTAAATTTATCATTATCAACAAATTAGAAATTAAAAAAAAATGTAAAGTGACCATAAGCATTTTAATTCACTTTTAATTGCTACTCTGGTTATAAATTTCACAGAATTACACTCACAATAATAATTTGCAAATAATATTTTTATATTTCATGTCAACTTCTTGAAACTGCCATATTTTACATTTTTGCCCATCATAGAGAGAGCCCAATCGGAATCATAGCAGCTGTAATCATTCTCATCACCCCTTTTTTCAGTCTCAGCCTACACTTGAGTGTCGTTTCATCTATGAATATGACGGAGGGCGTGATATTTTAATATTCCTAGCAACACTCAAGTTATCCTTGTATTATTATTATCACCATATGACATTATTTGTGACTGTTGACGTATTTGAAAAATTGGAACTCATGTGGCAGGAGAAACTTTGAAGTTTTTCGTTTTGCTGATGTCAAATGGAATGAAATATATTTCTATGTCTACGAAGAGAAGGAAAGCTGTGGTTCCTGATTGATTAGATGAAATTTGTAAAACTAAAACGTTTTTGGTAATTTAAAAAAAAAATCAGTTTCCAATACATATGTATGTATGTATATATGTATGTATGTTAATCTGTTTGATTGGAGTGATTGAATAAAATTCAATTAAAAGCTCAAGTGACCTCAACTCCAAGGTGCCTATCTGGGCGAAACGCACCTTATGGTATGTTAATCCTATTTCTTCTCATAAAATCTAAGCGAAGAACTGTCTGAAACAGTTTTTTCTAATCAATACTTATCTATGTGAAAAAAATAGTGCAATATGTTCAACATTTAAAACGGGAACCACTCAAAAAATTATTATTAAAGCCAGGGCTGACTCGTTTTCAATTTTAATTTTAATTAAGTATTCTTTAATAATGTTTAAGCATTCACTTAGGATTTGCTCGCACGAACTTGCTTACATAAGAGCCTTAGATTGTATAAGCATAAAATTAAATTTGTTTAAAGGCAAAAACAACTCCCTTAGGAATTGGAAGAAAAAAAAGATGCCAAGCAAATATGAATGTTTGTATGTAAGAACAAAAATTATTCAAGTGGTATAGAAAAAGTTTATATATTTAAGATGTTAAAAACCTTTTTTAAGAAATAAAAATTCGTAAGTCAATTTTAAGTTGTTATTGCAATAAATAAAAAAAATTATTTCGAAAACCGAAAATGGTTCTGAAGATGTCAATAATGTCTTAATTTTACATTTTATTTTATCCGATTATAAGTCGTAAGATTAAACTAAAGTAACAAATTTTATTAAAATTTCAGGTGCCGTTTTCACAAGAAATACCATTTTTGAAACCCGTTTTTTACATTTATATGTTGGGTAATGTTATTTTCAGATAAAATATTTTTTTTTGTACATCGTGAAGATAGTGTTTTAATACTATCTGAATGAATTAATTTGGTATGTACCAAATTCGTAAATTTTTTTCGTTTTCAAGATTTTTAATTTTCAAACAAATTTTTATTTTAAATTTGAAGAAGCTTCTGAACAAAATTCTTATTGAATTCGGTACACCCATTAATAAGAAAGAAACGGTTCTTAAACGGTTCTTTTGTTAAAAATATTTTGAACCACATTGTAGACCTCGCACACAATAGTACACATATTTTTTTTCAAAATTTGTGAACTTGATTTTGAGGTATATAATATTTTTCATCTAAAACAAAATTTCAATATATCTTTTAGGGAATAACCCATGACCCTTAAGTACCAAGTTTGAAGAAAATTTCTTCAGTGGCTTTGTTCCCAACTGCAAAACTTGTAATTCTTTATATATATCCTAAGTGAAAAAGTGGTTCTGTCTAAAGAAGAACGAACTTTCGGTTTTTAAACCTCACCTTAATTATTCCTAATCCAAATCTTAAATAAATTTTAATTTTTCTTAGCTTAAATATATTTCTGATGTTGTATTTTTTGAGTTGGGTACTAGTGTGCATATGTTTTCCTGTGGGTAGGATACCATATTTGGGCAGGTGCTTCAATAACTCACTTGATTCTCTTGAATAAAATCTAAAAACAAGCTTTAAGAATATGTTATAGAATTATAACAGAAACACATGCATCTCTCGAGCATTGCCGCAATAATCCTTCTCTTTCATTATTTTGCCGCTTTTTTTATAAACAGTGTTCTAGTGAACTAGCGAATTATATTAATATTTTTAACCAAAAACAATTAAATCGTAATACGCCCTTCAGTGAATGCCCATTAGGGTACTCTTAAAGCCAACTTTGGACGTAATGTCAAATTAAGAGATTCTTCCACTAGCTGCACTTCACGAATGTGGAATTCTGTACCCGGCTCAATATTTCCTTACGATTACAGTATTCAGGCATTCAAAACTTTCATAACACCATAACTTTGAAACCACATTTCATTGGTGTCTACATTAACCAATTCAGGCCAAAAGAAATTGGATTGGTTATCATTCACCGCTAGCACTCCCAGTTGACGGCGATGGCCTGGCCACTGTTGGATGCATTAGCTATACAATTTGGTGGATCATATGTAGATTGCGATCATTCCAAATTTGACAATTTTGCAAATTTTCTTGGTTGAATAATTGTTATAGTATGCCTCTTAAACATAACAGTATTGGCCTGCACATCAGTCTTTCATATTATTTAGTAAATTGAATCGTCTGTATAGGGGGAAGTTGACCTTCTTGGGAGAGGATAATTATCCGAAACAAAGCACATTTCGCATGTTGTATTTTCAGCAAATATTTTTACTTGCGACTTATAGGTACTATAAGACAAGTTATGCATTCGTAAAAAAAATCGAACTCGAGATTTTGATCAAAGTTGACATTGCGATGATAGCGAAGATGAAAAAAGTGGGTCTGGCAATTCTGTCTGTCTGTCTGTCTGTTCGCAGCTAAATGGCTCGGCCGATTTTCTTCAAACTTGGTAGATATGGGTTTTGATTTTTTACCCCCGGATGTTTTTTGATTTGATTTTTTATGACCAAAAATAACGGTACCTGCCATACGATTCTTTTTCGAAATTTTATAAATATTTTTTTTCTCAAAAGCTGTCCCACAGATTTTCTTAAAAAAAAATTCAAAAAAATTAATTTAGTAATGGTTGAAAAAAAATTTCAAAAAAATGAGTAGTTTTGGTACCCCCCTTGGGACCATTTTTTTTGTTGTTGATTTTCTCAAAAACGGTACAACCGATTTTGATCATTTTTTTTATGCTAAAGCTTCCCAGCAGTTTTAATATTATTGTGTATTCAAATTTTCCAAAAACTTTTTTTTGGATTTTTAAAAAGCTTTCAAATTTTTTTTTTGAAAACTCAATATTTCAAAAACCCCACTCTCGATTTTTTCAAAACTTCATAAATAAAAGTTTGGAAAAATAATCTGCAATATACTCGTATGAGCAAAATAAATTCATTTTACCTAAAAATAACGGTACCCTCCATACAAATGTTAAATAATGGTTTTCGAAAATCGTATTTTTCTCGAAAACGGTTCCGAGAATTTTGCTTAATTTTTTTTTCTTTTTATTAATTTTTAATATCTGTAATTTAATAAAAAAAAATTGAAAACAAGATATTACTGACTGTAAATACCATTGAACGATTTTTTAAAATTTTGAATTTCTCATTATCAGCACAACGGATTTTAATGAAATTTCGTAGAGAGAAGCTTCTAAAAAGTTTAAAAAACATTGCATTTCAAAACTTTAAGAAAAATATTTTTTTGAATTTTGAAAAAAAAAAAATCAATTTTTTGTTTTTTGAAAATTCAATATCTCGAAAACGGCTCAATACTTTTTTTTTTGTAAATTTAATTTTTATTCATACAAAAATAAAAACTACAAATTTTCTTACCAACATTTTTTCAGTGCCCCAATAGAGGATATTCTGTTTATTAACAAAACCAGCCAAGTCAAAATATGCTTCGTCATTTACCTATAATAATTTTTTTTAAATAGTGGTAGTCTATAGCGAGCCTTAAAACTCATACACTCCAATATCGCCAAAGGTAAAGATCGTTTCCCGGCAAATGTAATACATTTTTACAGGCCACTCTCTATGACCTTGTCGAACTTAAACATAAGACACACGTTGTACTATATTGCTAATTCCAACCAGCTTTTTTTGTCAAAATTTTAACTTTAAAAACTACAACCAGGAAAATATAAACCAATTGTATAAGATCAAACCGAACAAAGAAATAGGTTTTCAAAAAAAAATATCATTAAAAAAATATGAGAATCAACAAGAACGAACTTCAGAATTCAGAAAGACTTGGAGCTGAGTGCATCTGATCCAAAACACCCTGTATAATAAAAGGCATATTACAGGATTAAAATTTGCCCTTGGATTAAAAAATCCTATATATATAACTATTGTGTCCTATTGTGCAAAATAAATAATAAATAATAAAAATATACACCATAACATAACATAACCATAAACGATCCAAAATGGTCTCAAAGCTTTTTAATTGGTCATAAAATTCTCATAAAACTTAGCTTAGTCAAAATTATGCCCAAAGGTATCATAACTTACCTTTCTTTATCCGAAGTGTATGTATCTTATCGTGTCTGGTGCTTGGCCTTCTTCTTGTTTGTGGTTAGTCGGAGATACATCAAACAAAAATCTAAAACCTATGTGCCCAAGTTTTGTAAAAGTCAAAGGTCACATTAATTTATTGCTCCTGCTGTGGGTTCTCTAATCGTTATGGAGTTTTCGTTCTTTGTCTCTCGCTTTTTTTGTATAATTTATGTAAATATTTCTCTTACCATTTATTCATCGCCTTTGCTATAAAAAAAAAAGTCATATTATAATCTTTGATCCAGAGGGCAGTATTTATAGCTGTCACTGAAAATCTAATATCCAAAGGCTGTTTTTGTTACATATTGTGCATTTTTAGCTATATGGAGTTTTGACTACGATAAGTAGGTAATTTCGAGGCGATTGTGGCGAACCAAATGATTGATGCCTCTTGTACAGTTATAATTATAACATATTAAAATGGTTAGAAGACTATTCAGGCGAAGAACTTTGACATCGGTCAATGTATAATTAGTTTATGGTTTCTCTACTTAATCGGATGGTGGATAGCCGTTTTAAAAGCCTCAATTTCGGAGATCTGGTAATTGAGAGCTACCAACGATTCTAAGTATTCAAAGTGTGTCTACGTGAAAACAGAATATAAACACCCCCTTAAACATAAAACTATGTTTTTACTCTATTATGCTAGGGGGCACTCACTCAGCGGATATTCGCCATGCCTTTTCCTATAACCCATTTTCTCATACTCTTTCTTTCTCTACTAACCCTCACCGAGGTAAGACCTAGTGTATCACATTATTAGTAATAAATATTGTAAAACTAAATTTTCGTTTTTTTCTTTACAATACCTACGCCTACGGCAAATAAATATTGGTCCTTCGAGCCGGATATTCGAATCAGTGCATTTATGAAAGAAAATCATTATTTTCGGAATTAATTTCGAGTAAAACTAAAACTTGAGAGGCAGTGCACACGTGGTCCACGACCAGCGCTCCATCCAACCAAGACGATCATCTTTATCAACAAATCTGCATTAATTCTATGAGATCATCACTTTTGCTATAAACACCAAAAGCGAATTTAATAAAATAATCGACTTGAGTACACACACGGTCCCCAACCAGCGCTCCATCATTGTCTAACCTTATTCATCATCGAGTTCCATCAACTTAATGATCATCGAATACCATTTTATCATATTTCATTAAAAATCAAATCGCAACTAAATAGTTACTATCAGGAAAAACGACAGAGCACACGCAGTCTGCGATCGGCGCTCCATCAACCCTCCATCTTATCAACGATCATCATCGCATTCTAACTACATTGAGCGTCCATCTATTACATGAAGTACTTACGCTGAATTCCTAAAAAGCCATCTTTAATCAATAAAATATTTGAAGGAGCACGCGCGATCCACGATCGGGGCTCCATCAGAAACTTCAAACAAGCTAAAATACTTATCTTCCCAATTAATTGATATCAAAAATATAATCCCATTCATCATCAATGTAAAGACGATCCCAAAGTTCCTACATTACGAGTAATTTGAGAGACACACGCAGCCACGATCAGTATCAACCCAGCTGATCATCTCTTCATCCGAGCTAACATCAGGTGCATTACACACTTTACCTACTTGTCATCATAATTCATCTCTTCAGTCAGTGACGATTTGACCATCCACCACACAATACCTCGTAGCTGATAACACACACGCCAAGCCACACAATTCGTTTCAACATACAGCAAGCAGCATGAGCTCAACAGTGAAAGCAACTTAGAGAAGGTACGTGTACTGTAGAACATTTAGATGCAAATTTTCTCTTTGATCAATTATTCATATAAACTTATTAAATTGCAATCAAAATCTAGTAAAAACGCGTCAAGTATTTGTTGATAAATAGATAATTCGTGTTCAGTTTATGCATTCACGTTTCAAAGTAATCGCGAACGTAGTTGTAGATCCAAGTTTTGTTAAGAGAGAAAATAACAACAATGGATAAATTTATTTTCAACACGGACTGTTTGGTCGAGTATTATGCCGATTTAAAAGAGAAACCAATTAACTCTTTAACGTTGTCTTCACTCAAAGCGCGAGACGTTGAATTAAAGGATTTGTGGGCAGAGGTTAAAAGCGCGTATGAGAATTGTGTTTGTGATTTAGAGAATCCATTAGAACTAGACAATCTCGGTGCTGTGAAAGCAAAATACAGGCTCTCTTCCGAGACATATTTTATGTGTTCAGAGTTTATAATTAATTGTGTAGATAAGATTAAAGCTACTATCAGCGAAGCTAAAAGTTCATCGGATGAAAATCCAGGTTCAAGTGATTTACAAGCAATAAATCAAGGGCAAAAGGTTTCAGTCAGTAAAGATTCAAACCAAAATGGATTTAAATTACCTCCATGTGATTGTGAATTATTTCAAGGGGATTATTTATCATGGCCATCGTTTCGCGATATGTTTTTGGCAGTGTATGGCAGCCACTCGCGGTTGAGTCCGGTACAAAAGTTATTTCACCTCCGTGCTAAGACACGAGGAGATGCTCTTAGCATAGTTTCAAAGTTTGCTTTGACTGATAACAATTTTGAAATTGCGTGGGAAGCTCTAAGTTCACAGTTTGAAAATAAGCGAATTCTAGTTAACAGTCATTTAAAGATTTTATTTAACCTTCCGAATCTTTCTGTGGAAACCGATAAAGGTTTGAAACAACTCCACAGAGATGTCAACGAGTGCCTATGTGCATTGAAGTCTCACGGAATCGAAACCGAGTCATGGGATTCAATTCTGACATTTCTCGTTTCAAATCGTTTACCAGAGAAAACATTGTCTCTATGGGAACAAGGTTTAGCAACTCCGTCTGAAATTCCTACTTGGAAGGACATGAGTGCATTTTTAGTCGCACGTTACAAAACATTAGAAACTATTACCGATATTCAACTGTGTACTAAGTCCAAGAAAAGCGTTAGTTCTTCACAACCACATGCCAATAGAAAGGTAAGTGCACATCTTACCAAACCTAGTAAAACCACTTGTGTGATGTGTCAAGGAACACATTCTTTGCGTCTTTGTCCTACTTTCCTACAAATGGAGATCAAGGATAGAGTTCAGACTGTGCGAAGTAACAATCTTTGTTCAAATTGCCTAGCACCTTATCACACTTCGCAAATGTGCAAAAGCAAGTTCACCTGCAGTTATTGCAAGAAGCGTCACCACACACTCATCCACTTTCAGGATAGTGTTGTACCACAACAACATAATCCATCAAATTCATCTCACATAAACTTCAATGTTAGATCTAATGAATTACAGTCCACACCTCAACATTCTTTTACAAATGTGAATACGCACCTCTCGACTTCGTCGAAACAAATACTTTTAGCAACAGCCTTAGTATCCATTAAGATCCACGGAATAAATCACACTCTTCGAGCTCTAATTGATCCTGGATCAGAGGTAACTTTGATATCGAAAGCTGCACAACGGCGCTTAGGACTACCTGTAACGCAGGCGCATGTCCAGATATCAGGTGTTAACCAAGCTGTTACAACTATTGCAAAAAGCCTATGTCGTTTTTCAATGGGCTCAAACCTAAATTCAAGCGTGGTTAATGTCCACGCTTTAGTCGTCGAACGTCCAACTGGGCATCTCCCTTCTAAGTCTGCGGAGTATCTAGACTTATCAAAGTTGTCAGGTTTCAAACTTGCGGATCCTCAATTTTATAAATCCTCAGCAGTAGATATGCTTATAGGTGCTGATGTTTATTCAGAAATTATTCAAGAAGGTGTTCATCATAATCTTTTAGGGAAGCTGGTACTGCAAAATACCATTTTCGGTTGGATCATTTCGGGTCCACTGCCAAAACCATCTACACCAGTGTATACAACAGTTGTTTCTTATTTCAACCAAGTTTCTCTCGACGAAGAGATTAGGCGTTTTTGGGAATTGGAAGAGGTAGCCAATACCAAAATACTTTCGTATGAAGATGAGTATTGTGAACAGCTGTATTCTGACTCGACCTATAGACAACCAGATGGAAGGTATGTTGTAAAGCTACCATTTAGTACAGAATTTCATCAAACGGTAGAGCTTGGGTTTTCCCGACGTATAAGTGAAAAGCGTTTAATTCTCTTAGAAAGTCAGTTGGCAAAGGATCCTTCTTTGCAGTCAGAATACAGCGAGGTCATTGAAGAATACTTAAAAGTAGGCCATATGAAAACGGTTCCGCCTAAAGAGTTATCGGAAAACAACAAAGTTGTATCTTACTACATGCCACATCATGCAGTTGTCAAGCCAGAGAGCTCCACTACCAAAGTGCGTGTAGTGTTCAATGCATCTAGTCTTTCGCAAAATGGCACTAGCTTAAATGATGTCCTTTATACCGGCCCTGTCTTGCAACAAGACTTAGTACAGTTGATCCTAAAATGGCGGAAATACCGTTATGTACTTAATGCGGATATCACCAAAATGTACCGCCAAATACGGGTGCATGAGCAGCACACACCCTTTCAGAGAATCTTGTTTCGCACATCGCCAAGCGAACCTATACAAGACTTCGAGTTGCAGACGGTGACTTTTGGAGTTAAATGTTCACCATACCTAGCCATACGCACATTGTTGCAACTCGTTGATGACGAACAATTGAAGTATCCCATCGGGGCTTCGTTACTTCGTAACAACTTCTACGTTGACGATTTGCTTGCAGGCTTCCATTCTCTTGAACAAGCACAAACTGCGCAATCCGAAATCAAAGCTATCTTAAACACAGCTGGATTTCAACTTCGAAAATGGACAGCTAATAACTCGAAGTTATTACAGAATACTCCAACTGATCAAATTCTGAATGATCCGTTCAAAACCATCAGTGAACAGAATTCTATTAAAACCCTTGGAATTTATTGGAATCCCAAGTCAGATTCGTTTCATTTTAAAATCGAACCTATACCGTTTTCTACGAATTGCACGAAGCGAGAAGTTTTTTCCCTTGTAGCAAAGCTCTTCGATCCAGCAGGTTGGACAGCCCCTGTCCTTATAAAAGCCAAAATCCTTTTGCAGACCATCTGGAAAGACAAAACTCAATGGGATCAGCAACTTACAACTTCATCGTTAGCCATCTGGAAAATATTCACAGAAACTTTTACAGAACTTTCACAGCTTCAGATTCCACGATGGGTAGAAATAACCCCTGAAACCAAAATCCAAATTCACGGATTTTGTGACTCCTCTGAACGAGCATATGCCGCTGCTATATTCGTTCGAGTCGAAGACAGCTCCAGAGGAATCACATCTCACATCTTATGTTCCAAAACAAAAGTCGCTCCAGTCAACCCCGTAACGCTGCCTCGATTAGAGCTATGTGGTGCTGTCTTACTGGCAAAGCTCATGGGAAACGTGCTTCCTATGTTTAAGTCAGAAAGCCCAGAGATACATTTATGGTCTGACTCTTCAATTGTACTTGCTTGGCTTGCCAAACCGCCGTCTACTTGGCGGACTTTCGTCGCAAATCGCTGTAGCAAAATTAAGAAATATGTCGATGAAGTTGACTGGAAACATGTGTCTTCAGAAGACAATCCAGCTGATCTTGCTACTCGCGGAATAGCTCCCAACGAACTCATTTCTAACAGGCTATGGTGGAATGGACCAAAATGGCTTTGTTATCCAGAAAACCTTTGGCCGGCTACCACCCCTACCTTTGTTGGAGAGTTGGAACTAGAGTCAAAAGCTGTCAGCTCTTTTCATACCGATGCCAACGAATCAGAAGATATACTAGCCCGATTCTCATGCTATGCTCGAGCTCTGAGAGTTATTTCTTACGTTTTGCGATTTTTCTATTCAACGAATTCTCGGTTCAAATCAAACAATTTCAACTCAAAAATCGACATAAGCAGGGAAGAAATTATACGTACCAAGGAGAAACTAGTAAGGCTTGCTCAATTGAAGCATTTTTCAAAAGAATACGCAAATCTTCAAAACAATCGCAGACTACATCCTAAAAGTAGCCTTCTAACCTTAAATCCAATTTTAGACTCAAAGGGAATAATTCGAGTACATGGTCGCTTGGCCAACTCAAACATTTCTTGGTCTGAACGCTTTCCAATCATTTTACCTTATGAATCCACGTACTCAAAACTTCTTTTGGGCTTCGTCCACAAAATAACGCTTCATGGGGGCAACCAGTTGATGTTTATTCTTATTCGTCAAGAATACTGGATTCCTAAGGTGAAAAACTTAATAAAAACATGCGTAAACCACTGCAAACCTTGTGTTCTATATAAACAAGATCGGCGATCACAATTAATGGCAGCACTCCCACCGGAAAGGTCGAGTTTTTCTAGACCATTTTCGAAAACTGGAGTTGATTTTGCTGGGCCCTTCGACATTAAAACTTATCTAGGAAGAAGTTGCCGTTTAACCAAAGGTTACGTTTGTGTTTTTGTTTGCTTTAGTACCAAGGCAATACACCTAGAAGGAACAACCGAACTTTCAACCGCTTCTTTTCTCGCCGCCTTGCAACGGTTTATTGCCAGACGAGGTCTGCCAAGTGATATTTATTCCGATAATGGAACTAATTTTGTAGGCGCCAATAGAATCATCAAAGAAAACTTTCGAAGACATGTAGAGGAAATCGCTTCAAAAGCGTCCAAGATATACTCGTCGGGTTTGTCTTGGCATTTTATCCCTCCAGGAGCTCCTCATATGGGAGGACTCTGGGAAGCAGGAGTCAAGAGCTTCAAGACGCATTTCAAGAAAGTGGGCGCTGGCGTCAAATACACATTTGAAGAATTCTCGACCCTACTGTGTCGTATTGAGGCTTGCCTTAACTCGCGTCCCATTTCTTCCATCTCTGAAAACCCTAACTATCCTCTTCCGCTAACCCCAGGTCATTTCTTGATCGGAGGTCCCCTCCTTTCGTTGGCAGAACCAGACCCACAAGACTCTTCACTTTCTCTTCTTAAACGTTGGGAAAAGCTAAAAGTTTTGCAGCTTCAATTTTGCAGGAGGTGGAAAGAAGAGTATCTGAAAGAAATGCACAAACGATATAAATGGAAGTTTCCACAACGAGAAATTGAAATAGGAGATATCGTCGTTGTGAAGCAAGAAAATCTTCCACCCACTGAATGGCGATTAGAAAGGGTAACAACCGTTTTTCCGGGTACCGACGGAAGGGTTCGTGTTGCAAGTATTCAAACCCAGAATGGTGAAATTAAAAGACCTATCGTTAAACTATGTGTTATTTCGGCTTAACTATAACTGGAAACAAGACTACAATGAACTTTAAAAAAAAAAAAAAAAAAAAAAAAAATACCAATATGTATCTAATCTGAATTGATCAAGGTTAAAGGTTGCATCTGAGTTTATCTATTTTACACGTCTCTATCTTATCTTATTACATTCATTTATACTTATTGATAAAAACATTGTTAAATATCTTTCCGTCAGCTTTTCATCCCCTACTAACATTTCCTACCTCCGGAGTGAGTGGAACCCCTCCGGTAAAGCACAAAGGTTCTTCTTCTGAACATTTCCTACTTTTGTTGACTAATTGCAGACTATATATCTGCAAGGCGGGCGGCAATGTCTACGTGACAACAGAATATAAACACCCCCTTAAACATAAAACTATGTTTTTACTCTATTATGCTAGGGGGCACTCACTCAGCGGATATTCGCCATGCCTTTTCCTATAACCCATTTTCTCATACTCTTTCTTTCTCTACTAACCCTCACCGAGGTAAGACCTAGTGTATCACATTATTAGTAATAAATATTGTAAAACTAAATTTTCGTTTTTTTCTTTACAATACCTACGCCTACGGCAAATAAATAAAGTGCTTTATTTATAAGTAGAAGCAGACTTCAAGAGTTAGAACAGCAACTTACAATGTGGAGGCCGCCATTATAAATTATTGTATGGCGGATTGAGTACAGACTTTTGAAAGTGACGATTATGAACAATCTATATACCTGAAACTTAGAGCAGTTAGCTAACATGACTGGGCCTGAAGGGAAGACTTTTATAGATTGACGTTAACGTCAGGTTAACGTCCACCGCAGATGAAGAATATTTTTTCAATAATTTAAAGCTCACAAAAATAACTAAGGCTTGTACTTAGACACAAAAAAAAACACCTTTAAAAACTTTTGTAATATCCAGCTTATTAAAATCTATCTATATATGTAATATACTTTGTATTTTCAAAATCCATTGTTGCTATCTGTATGTCATATCATAGCCTAATACCCATAAAGGTATTTAAATCTATTTACCTACATACCTGCAAAATTAAATCTTCTATGTTTTCATAAACTTTTCCTACAACAACTTACCCTTGCTGAAGCGATCATCCCTTTTCTTCTATTAAATATTCGATTTGTTATGGTAAAAGGGAATAGCGTTTTATTTCCGGGTTTCATAATTCCCCATTAAGCGTACTTCCGGGGATAAACGCACAAATTTGTTTACTTATAGAAACGTATGCCTTTTAAAATCCTTTTCATCAATTTATATTACAAGGCATTCAACAAAATCAAGAACCATTTTCAAAAAAAAAAAAAAAACAGAAGAGGAAGGTAGGTAAAAGCAATTCTTACAATTTCAGGTAAGTAAACCTATACCTATTACAAAGTCGTATCCGATTTCTATTTTGTACGAGGGGGTATTCATATTTTGATATCTGAAGTGGGTAAGGCAGTTTTTATTTTTTTCAAAAGAATACCCACACCAACTTGCGAGTATGTATGGCTTAAAGAGAAGCAAGAAAAATTCTTATTTTTGTATCGATTAATAAAATGCACGACTGGATCGCATGAACTTGCTGTTAGAATAGGGTGTCCATAACGTGTTTGAAAAAAAAGAGGACATTTTCGAAACTCCAATAATCTACTGTTAGACCACTTACCCCCCCCCCCCCCCCCTCCACGCACAGCAGTGTCGTTCAAATGAAAGATATGATCAAAACTTCATTTTAAAAAAGTATATATTTATAAAAGTAAGGTAGGTACAGAAATAGCAGCAGTTTAGTTACTAATAGTTAGTTTATTTTAACATCTTTACATTTATACATTTTATTACATTTTTTAAAAGAAACTTGTATTTGACCATCGTTTATATAGTAGATCGTAAGAATTAAGGGTATAACGAAAATTTTTGTAATCAAAATCAAGGTGCAATTTTTGAGTTAAAAAAACCATTTTTTAACATTAGTAAAAGTAGGTACCATTATAATTAGGTAAAATGCTTAATTTTCCTACATTTTGTATATAGTGTTGAAAAACTTAAGATCTGTACGTTTTAAAAAATCGAGTATGGGGTTTTCAAAATATTGAATTTTCTAAAAATAATTTGTTTCCTTAGATCCAACAAACATTTTTGAAAAATTTGAAAAGAAAGCACCCTTCAATCTTTGTACGAGCTTGAGAATATAAAAATTGATCAAAATACATTTAAAAGATTTTGAGAAAATCGAAAACAAAAAGAATGGTTCTATGAGAGGTACCATTAATAACAAATTTTTGGAAAGAAAATTGTTTAACCATTAGCTTTAGTAAATGAATTTTTTTGTATTTTTTAAATCTGTGGAACAGTTTATAACAAAAAAAATTTTAAATTTCAAAAATAATTTCTAAGTTAAGAATAATTAACTAACAATTAGTCCGCAAGTCCAACAAGACCGATTTATTTCACTAGTATATTATTTAGTTTTTGTTATCAAAACCTTCATACAGTAACTCAGTTTCAACACCCTTGGATATTAACAAAAAGAATTGTCAAAAAGTTATCCCCAAAAACTAAGATGAAATTCAATACATGAAGGCTATTACATATCTCCATAGAAGCTATTTGCAATTGGGTAGCAGTTAAACGGCATTTTTGTTACATGAAAGGATAATAAAAACAAAAGGCTCAGGAATGACGTAAAATTGAACCAACTACTTCAAAGTAACTATAAACTACAGATATGAGTTTACTGGTGTTGATAAGGCACTTCTAGAAGCATTTTAAGATATAAACAAGGCCAGCAATGAAGGTGATTGCAAATCTACTACTGGATTCATTCTATAATACCAAGATGAATCCCTTCCTTGGAATGCAAAGAAGAAACTGACTACTGTGGAAATTTTCACTACAGAAATAGAATTTCCACATCTCAAGAACTACTTTGACTTTGGTCCTTATCTGAGTTAAACTAATAATTTTTAAGGTGTCAGAAATTGATATTATTGAAAAATAGCCTTAAACGGAATTTATCATTACTTTTGTCCACTTTTTGGAGTAAAATAGCTTAGTGCTCGTAAAACGATTTACAGCTTCCGATGAACTTTGCAAAATGTATTATGTTCCTTTTTATCTGATCACCAGAATCCTTGAAATATAAAAGAGAAGTTGTGTAAATAAATTCCCAAATAACTCAAAAAGTTTGGTTATATACCTACAAATTTATATTGTTTCCGTTCTTACAAAGACTGCACCTCCTGATGACCTCACTAATTTCATTTCAAAGTTTAAGGTTATTTTACAAAACGTTTTTATTCGATTCCCATCAGGGAATAACAAACTTTAAGGTTAATTTGAAAACGTAAACTTAAACTGCAATTGGAAAATACTCAGTCCCTTGAACCATATAATCGCATTCATGTAACCTTTGATTCAGTTGTTTAAGGCGTAATTTAAGGCAATTAAAAGTTTCTGATTATGAACATACTCGTTTATGTATGTAGGTATTATCGTATTATAGCAAGACCGAAAAATTCGATTTAACATTGTTGGCTAGTTGGCCATGAAATAACTTTAAAACTAGTTTCTATTCGAGTCAAACAGGGTTATCAGATGATTTCATAGTCAATTCAAATTTCAAACCTTTTGTTTCAAAACTTTTACTTTCACTGGATTTGTCTGGGTAGGTATCGGATAACAGCTGATTTGCACTATTTAACTATATACATATGTACTTACTTTAAGAGTAAGGCAAGTAGTAGAATACTGAAAATGGGGAAGTTTATAAAAGTTTGTTTCAAAATACATGTGGTCTATCTGCCTAACATCCAGACTCAAAAAATATCTAAAATATTTTTGATATCTTAGAATTGATATCTAAGAATTTTGAGATTGCATTTTTTGAAATATAGCTACGTTAAAAATATTGTTAAAAGCTTTCAATTTGATACTTACGAGTAATGTGGTATTCTTAGGTCCAGCTTTTAAGAGCGAGATCGTGGATTCATGATAGTTCTTAAAACAAAAAATTAGAGCTATATAATAATCTTTTAACATTTGCTGAGTGCGGCGTGAAAGGCGCAAGAAACTTGACGTTCTTAAATTTGTGTAAAGAGGGTCTACCAGGGAAATTAATGTGTCGGACGAAATGCACAAAGACTCAGCCCTGTATTCAATATTCATATATCTATCTACCTATATGGGAAGTCTATATGGAAGCTCTTGGTACACATAGAGTGGCCAGTTGAGACAGTTTGCTTAACTTGCTAACTTGCTCCCAAGGTGGAGGTCATCAGAAATCTGTTGGACGGTGACTTCGACAAGATTCAGCGATATTGCGATTACTGGATGTTCAAAATCAACATATAAATGCTGGCCTTGCCGGGGATAGGACAGACCTTGACCTGAAAAAATGGTTGTTTAACAGCAGCCGGCTTGATAACTTGGTGAAGGTGATTTGCTACATGGCCTCATCCAGCCGATCATTGCGTAGGTGAGCCTGGTGTGGTTCAACGTTGCCCCATCTCAAATGGAAAATATTTGCATGTTTTAGGGGCAGTGTCTAAGACATTGTCTTTGATTACACAGAATACCAGAGTCGGAGTGCAAACATTACTATTCCTACTAGGTTAATTTATCCTATACCAGCCTGCATTTCTGCCCACCATGAATTGAGTATGAATTCAACTTGGAAATGCATTTAGCAGCAATTTTTCCATCTAAGAACAAATAAGTCCCATGTACCTCCCTAAAAAAAAATTAAATTTGGTGGTGCAACAGCTCGGAGTGAACCAGGACCTAGTGACTTACAACTCTCAACCATTCCTGGGTGCGTGTTACCAGGAACGGAGCGGACCTACAATTTTCTGCCGATTCCGAACGGCTAATGAGCAGCACTTTTCATGACAAGAGATACTCTTGGAGAATTTGTCAATTCCTCGCAAGAGGCAGTACACCCCTGAAAAAAACCTTTTTTGCAGCGGTTGAGAATCGAACTCGAGACCTTCCGCATGACAGTCCAACGCACTAACCATTATGCCAAGGGGTACTACGTGTACCTCCCTACAATTGAAAAATGTGACGTCAAATTAAAAAAACTATGACCAAAACCCAAAAAGTTTGTTCATTGTCCATTTTGTACCTGTCTAGTTGATATCTGGACTTTTGAAAACCATTTCTTCAATTTTCAATTGATTTCCTAGCTACCCACTACGGAACATCTATAGAATCTACTCCTAACAGCCTCAAGGATTAAAGTTGAAAACAATGTTATCCTTGAATAAAATAAGGCCTATGTAGGTATCCTAACCTTACAATTATAAATAAAAAAAACTTTTCCTACTTCCGAATTCAAATGTCAAAAATTTGATAGTTTAAAGATATTTTTTTTTAACACCACAAAGAAAAAGTTCTGATGGTGATGGTCCTTCTTTCTGTCGTTCTTTTTATCTCAGGGAATGTTCCAGAGAATTTTTAACTTCAATGACCAACTAAAAAGGAACAAAATAGTTTTACATATATTCAATATTTTTTAATTGTTGAAAATTATGAATGCTGGTGTTTGAAGGAAAACAGAGAAAAAGTTTCTATTTTATAAGAAATCTCCTTGTATCCTTTTTTAGTTTCAAATTTAATAAATTGTCAACTCTGTGGGTAACAGTTGTTGGTTAAAAATAAAATTTAAATTGGTACAGTGTAACACGGGTATAAGAAACTCTGAAAACTCATCTGATTGAATCACTGAATTAGTTTATAGAAAGAGAATTTGTGCTTTAAATTATCTATGCTGTATGGACTTAATGGCTCAAATTCTGCCTAATACAACCATGCAGAATGTCAATGTGGCACAAGCTGTATGACACGTATAGTGCAGTTCTGCTGCTGTTACATCTACATATCGTTCACATATCACATCCTTATGCTCCGATTAGGGCCAAAAGAAATTTGTTAAAATCGATCGTTAGCGCCCTCCGTTTAATCCTTAGCTGCCACACTTCTGTAGAATAGCATAGCTGCTACACAGGGGTACGAAATGCCCCAACAACAAAATATCGTATTGTGAGCCAGCTATTGAATTTTTTTGCTTGAAAAAATTCTGTGTTCATCATTAATTTTATGTATTTTATAAGATGAAGTAGGTTTAAACAAAAATATTCATATTTATTATTAATAAAAAAATTGTTAATTGTAAAAAAGGGGTGAAAATGATCATTTTCACCAAAAAAATTCTATTTTTTTCATTTTTAATATTTTGAGCTTAAAATTTAATGAGATACTCTCAAGATGTATACCTTCAAGAAAAAAATACTTCTTAGAGAAAAAGTATATTTATTTTGTACTATGAAGAGCGCTACATTGAGCAATCAATGCTTCACCCTTGGGGCCAGGAATTAGTTCAGGTTGAACGTCAGAGACTCGCCCTAAAAATAAAAATAAACGAAAATATACATATATGTATGTATGTATGTATGTGTGTATGTATGTATACTATATAAAACATATATGTAAACATAATGTGTGTATGTGTACAATTCAAAAGTCGCGTCAATTTCAAAGCCTGAGCCGACCGTGCTTTATGCTTTGGTAACACTTCTGAGTCTGTTCCATGGCTTTCCCACCAGATTTTAGGAAACTAACAGATACTGTACATGTTTACAGCGTTACATTGTACTAACATTTTGAAAAACGTACCTGATGTTCTCTGAGAAACTCTCGTATCCCATGAGAAACCGTTTTTTCCTTTTAGCTTCGACGTAGGTCGACCGCGTGCTCGAGACTGTAAAAGACGTTGATCGAGAGTTGCGTCTTCCATGTCTATCAGATATCTATCATATACGTTGAATTTAGACTCAGAACCATCATAGACTTCAGCATCCGAAATATTCTCAGCAACGCCATTGTTACAATCATCCTCGATCATTTCTTGTCGCAATGTCCTATTGCGCAAATTGTATGCCATCTAATGGTAACGAATAAATATACTAATATAAATATTATAAACGCTGTACAAAATTCTGAGCAGTCAAAATATTATACTTACGATTATTTAAGGGAAGTAGAGCCAAAACAGAGTAAAAAAAAAAAATTACTTAAATAATTATAACTGCCACACTGGGGTCTTAAACGGCACCACACCACTTCCAACGACTGCCAGAACGATACTAGCGCGCATATCATCGTACTATGGGTTTCAGGGGAAAGAGGTATGCTTCAATTAATAACAGATGGTGCCTAAATTCCAATTTTTTTTAAAAATTGTATGTTTAATAATTGTAATTTAAATAGCGCTGGGGTCACCTGGACCCCACAAGTGCAGCTAAGGGTTAAGGCGTCTTCCCAACAAAATAAATAAATTTCGTTTGCTGGCGTACCCTTCCATCCAAAATTGGGCCTTTTCGCTGAAGAGATAATAAAGTTTCTTAACTTAATAAAGTTGAAAACAGATTAAAAAAATGTTCAAGAATTCGAAACCAATGTACTCTTACACCTCCTTTCTAACCCCTCCCCTTTTTTCTTAATGCTCACACAGTCACACAAAATGCGCCTATGCGAACTTGCGCCTATGTAATAGACTAGGAATTAAAATTAATTTTTTAAATTCTTTTAGTAGTAAGACATAAAATCAAAATCCTATGCAAATTATGCTACAACAAATATTATAAGTCGTTGTAGTGGTTTTTTTTAAATAAGCTTTTATACACAAAATTCTTAAAAAATTTTTAAGAAAAAAATTTGGTACGCCAACCTTAATTTTTTATTATTGTACGAATGAAAATTAAATTTCCAAAAAAAAAAAAATATTGAGCCGTTTTTGAGATATCGAATTTTCCAAGACTATTTTTTAACATTTGTATGGTGGGTACCTTTATTTTTAAGTAAAATATTTTTTTTCCTTACATCTTGTAGACTATGAAACTTTTATTTATAAAGTTTAAAAAAATCAAGCATGGGGTTTTTGAAATATTGAGTTTTGAAAAAACAATTTTGAAATTCTTTTTAAAAATCAAACAAAAATTTTTTTTGAAAATTTGAATACACAATACTATTGAAATTTTTTGGGAGCGTTAGCAAAAAAAAAAAAACAAAAAACGATCAAAATCGGTGGTACCGTTTTTGAAAAAATCAAAAACAAAAAAAATGTTTCCATGGGGGGTACCCTCAATAACCATTTTTCGTAAAAAAAAATTGTCAATCATTACCTAGCTTAAACTAAATTAAATTTGTTTGTATTTCTATTTTTTAAATCTGTCGAACAGTTATTGAGAAAAAACATACCTATTTATAAAATTTCAAAAAAAATTTGTATGACTGGTACCGTTATTTTTGATCTTAAAAAAAAAAAGAAAAAAAACGTGTGGGGGGGGTAAATTAAAAATAATGTCTACCAAGTTAAAAGAAAATCGGCCGATCCGTTTAGGCTGTAGTCGAAAAGACAGACAGACAGAATTGCGAGTCCCAAATTTTTAGTCTTCGCTATCATCGTAATGTCAATTTTGATCAAAATCTCGAGCTTGATTTTTTTCCGAATGCATAACTTGCCTTATAGTACCTATAAGTCGCAAGTAAAAAATAACTTAAAAAAATTTTTCTTGGATTTTTGAAAAAATAGAAGAAATTATTGAGTACACGTTATCTCAAAAACGGGTGAATGGTTTTTTCTTAAACTCAATTTTTATTTCCAAAATGATAAAACTGGCATACCAAAGTTTTTTATTAAACATTTTTTGAGAGTCTTATACATACAAACTTATTTGAAAAAATCGTATTTGTATTTCCCTTCGCTTAGGCGGGAGGGGCAATTTAAGAAAAAAATCACTTAAAACAGAAAAAAAATTATTAAAAAAATAACGGTGATACCTACAGAGTAATGCTATAACATTTTGAAAAGCCAGAAATACATTCTTTAATTTTGTTTTTAAATAAAGTTGTTCGAGTGAATAGTTTTTGAAAATTAGCCGACCCCACCATAATAAAAAAGTGGCAGGTCAAATTTAAACCAATGCTCTCACGCAGGTATTTTCAATGAAAAAATGAGTGAAATATGGTTAATCCAGTACTTTGTCACATTATTGTATGCTTATAAGACGATAATTAAAAGAATAGTAAAAAGAAAGTTAATCCTTTCAATCGTAAATTCACCTAAGAATCCAAAAACGTAAAAACTAAAATAAAAGGCTTTTCTTAGAACAAAAGTAGTTTTTGTTATTTTTGATTTTCTCAAAAAGTACGAAACATTTTGACATCCGGCTTTTTGTGTTTGATCAAAATTTAATAAGAGCATTGAATATTGAATAAAAAAATAATACTTAATTACGTAAAATTTTGAAAAAAATTTGTTTAAAAAAAAATTTTCATTTTTTTTTTCAAAATTTTGATTTTGAAAATTAATTTTTCAAAAACTATTCACTCGAACAACTTTATTTAAAAACAAAATTAAAGAATGTATTTCTGGCTTTTCAAAATGTTTTAGCATTACTGTGTAGGTATCACCGTTATTTTTTAATAATTTTTTTTCTGTTTTAAGTGATTTTTTTCTTAAATTGCCCCTCCCGTCTAAACGGCGGGAAATAGACCCCCCCTCCCATAAGATTTTTTTCTTGTCTAATTCCAACCTACACGCCCTAGCTTTTTGTCACACCTTATGCAAATCACCCTGTATAATCGAAAAATATGAAAACATCTTCGAACGTCTCAAATCCTACTTGATAATTTCATCAAATAATTTAATCAAAATCTCTTGAGCTGTTTTTAAGAATATAACTAAAAGCAATTTTTGGCAGCTACGGCTTCTAGATAAATTAAAACAAAAATTCGGGTTTTTCTTCTATGGACTCACATAATGACCTCTTCCAAATCTGAAAGACACCATAGGTCAAACAAATTAGACTTGCTTGATGTAACTCAAACTGGATAATTTTTGTCAAAAATCGATGTATACCTAATGAATTTGACAAAAATTGCGAATCGCACCGAAAGGCCTAATTTTATGAACTAAACGCCATTAAAAGCTATTTAAATTAAGTCCAAGGATATTTCTTCACCTGACACATTTACATAAATACAACTAAACCTCGTTTTGGTATAAAAGTAATTTTTGAAAATTCAAACTTAAAGCATAAAGTTAATCCCTAACAGATGGCGCGGTCCCGCAGGACATAATTTTAGTATTTTTCATTCGCGTCGTCATTCATTTTTTGTCAGAGTGAGAAGTAATTTTTATGTAGCTCCTGGCAATCGGGGTAGTGATGGACGAGTGTATAGGGAGACTGACTGAAGCTATGCTCCATGTTGGAATATCAAGTGAAGTGTGGAATTATTTCTTTTTTTTATTTTTCATCATTATATTTTATTTATTTGGGGAAATTCTGTCTGTCAGTCCGATGATTTGACGCGAGAAAGTATCCAGTGGTGATTTTTGGTCTTTGTTTGTTGCAGTAATATTCAAATCTGGAGTTTATTGACACCTGCTGCAATATCCCGCTGCTTTAGGTTCATTGGCAAAAGGATTATTGTTTTTTATATTTGCGTATGTACGTTACAAAAAAAAAACATCTTTTGAAGTCGTCAAGTTTCCCCTGCATACATACATTTTAAAACTGAATAGACTGCACATGGAAATCAATAAATATATACGGTTTCATCTCTTCAATGTGTAGTAATATTCTAGCCTTGAACCATAAGAGCAGGTTAATTCGATCCAGTGGTGCACATGTTTGAAGTAAATATTGATGTGGTTCAATTCAGGAGAGAAACTTATGTTTACTTCCGTTTGAAAAATATTGTAGCCTCACCTTTATTCCAATACGTGTTGGTATGTGGTAAATATTATACAGGTAAGATCCTTAAGGTATGTTTGAATACAAAACCTCATTTTATATGAAAATGGGAAAAACCTCAAAATGGAAAGCAAGCAGTAATTCATCATATTTCTGTTACAGAATTGTATAGAGAATAGCCAGCTATCCATGAACCACTTCTGCAAACAGATATTGTTCAACTGAAATGTTTTAAATACTTACACTATACCTAGCTAGATTTATCTCAATTTACTTCAAAACAGACGGAGAAGTATTTCATAAAATTTTCAAAACATCTACTTGTGTTTTCTGATGAACGAATTTATATTGTAAATATGTACTGCAAAAATAGGTGAAGGACTCCTTTATTCTTGTTGAATATTAAATCGGCTTTTAAATTTAACAATTATTTATTTTAAGCTTCCTTCTTAGCGTATACTTAGTCTCCAAATCACCATATTGCTGTATGCAAGAGTTTAAGAAACCTGATTGACTTAATGGTCGGCTCATCAATGATTCTTTGACAGTTGTGGAAATAAAATAAAATGCACGACTAAATTTCACCTATACTTGCTTTGGAATTTAAGAATTGTTTCTACATTTAAACGCATGGATTATGTGTAAGAGCAAAATATTCAAATGCATAAAATGTTCGTCTGATTTCTAGAAAACTATGCATTTATGCGAACAAAGTTTAAAAATTGTTTTATTATTGAATTCATTTTTTACATAGGTATCTCTATAATAGCTACTTACAGAAAAAAACTTAGCCTGCGAATTTTAAGTATTAAATAATACAGATTTTAGGAAATAATTTAAACAAATTTTTAATTTTTTTTTTTTCAAAAATGCAGAAAATTTGTGTTTGAATATTTGTATAATACAATATTATTTTAAATTCAAAGGACCTCGTGTACAAAAAGTTTGGTCAAAATAGTTAGCGTTAATGAGAAAGTTGTAAATCAAGAGAACCATTTTTTTATAATTAGCACACACTCAAGGGGTTATGAATACCCTTATAATGTTATAATAACACAGCGCGAGCAGTTAGGAAATGAGGAGGCGATTTAAAACGAGATGCCGACGCACATTGGTTTTAAATGCTTGTACAATGTACATCACAATGAGAGGGGAAAATCTATTGGGGTATAGTGTTCCACATTCTAGTAGTACGGCTAAGGAATGAATCTCTGTATTTTACAGTATGCCCGAAATTAGGCTCAAGGGTAAACTGATGGGCATTCTTAGCAAGACGAGTGTTACGCCGAAATTGTTTCAAGGGAGGAATGCAATTGGCATTGAAAACTGTATATTGAAGAATCGGTAAACAAAGTTAGACAAGAGACATTATACGACGGTGTTCGAGAGAAACAAAAGTTTCCAAAATAGACCTGTCTCCAATCAGTCTAAGGGCTCTGTTTTGGATTCTGTCTAAGAGGTGCAAGTGAGTTGTAGGAGCACCTGCCCAGATATAGGAATTATACTCAAGCTTAGGCCGAATGTATGCCTTATAAATTGTAGCCAGATCAGAAGGAGAAAAAAACTGCTTACATCTTCTGTGGAAACCTAAGAATTTCACTGCATTTTTCGCAACATCAAATATGTGATCATGCCACAAAAGATGCTCTGTAATAGATATACCAAGAACGGAAAGCTTTTCGGTTTCCTCGATGCAAGTGCCATCCATGGATAATGGCAGGGGTGGAATATTTCGCTTGACAGACAGGAGACAGCTTTGGGTTTTCGAGGCATTAAATTCCACGCGGTTTCTATTACCCCATTCTACAATGCTGTCTAGGTCGGAATTTAATGAACTTATCACATGCTGCCGTTGCAGAGCCACTTCCGAAGATAAAGGCTGTGGATCTGGAAACGAATATGAAAATATCAAACCGTACAAAAAACACGAATTGACCGGCCTGAAAGATAATTTCTAATCCAACGAAGTAGACATTCATCGATGCGAAATGCACGCACTTTCGATAAGAGAGCTTATGTCAAACTCTATCAAATGCTTTAGAAATATCAAGTGCAATAACCTTGGTTTCCCCAAAATGGTGCAAGGATTTGTTCCACTTTTCGGTGAGATATGCCATCAGATCACCAGTAGACCTGTTGCTGCGAAAGCCGTACTGCCGGTCATTAAGAAGCTTTCGTTCTTAAAGGTATTTCTTAAGCTGATTATTAATCAGCGTTTCCATGACCTTGGAAAGAAGGGACGTAAGGGCAATTGGCCGGTAATTTGTGGGTGAGGAAGATTCGTCTTCTTTAGGGACTGGCTGGACAAATGCTGTTTTCCATCCATGACACATACCGTTAATAAAATTTGTTCCTAAATTTTTTTTTTAAGTAAAAGTGTTAAAAATTCATTGGTTGCGTACCATGCAGAACGCTGGGTCTTGAATTTCGTTAATAAATAGCTTATGGCACTGCTGTGACAGGAGTCTATATTTCAAAAGGCTGTAACTTTCATCACTTCGAAATTGCATATCCTTCCTCTGATCTCATCAGCACTGGTATCGTTTCGATATTGAAAGCTGAGTAGCAGTTGCATTACCTCAAACTTATGGCTGCTAAATAGCTGTGTTCTTTTCTGGCCATACTTGGACAAGTTTTATTTATTTTGTTCTTATAGGACCAAAAAGACCTGTATTTTTTAGGATTAACATAAAATAATTATTATTGTAAAAACTAAACTTAGCTTTAAATTGTTAAAATTTTTAGCGAAAAATTAATATTAGTTTCCGACTTTTTCCAAAATTTAGTAATGTTTGTTTTCAGAAAGTATTTAATTTTTGATTTTGTCAATATCGGCGGAACAGATGAAAATTTTATTTATTCATATAGACAAGCTCATAAAAAGTTTTAATATTATTGCATATCAACACTTCCAAAACAAGTTGATGATTTTGTTTAAATTCTAGAAAATTTGAATCGCTAAAAATTCGCAATTTTACTTTATTTTCAATTTTCATTTGTTTTGCGATATTATATCTACATAGTTACTATAAGTTATGGATTAGTATAAAAATAGAACTTGATACTATGATTAGTCTTTACATTGAGATGATACGCAAGACTAAAAAGTGGGTTTCGCAATTCTTTCCGTCTGTCATTCGACAACAGCCTCGGCTAATTTTCTTTAAAAGTGGTAGATAGAACTTTTAAATCCCCTCCGTAAGTTTTTTTCTTGTTTTTTTTTTTTTTAGCAAAAAATTAAATAACGATACATGCCATACGTTTTTACTTGCCACTTGTAGCTACTATAAGGCAAGTTATGCATTCGTAAAAAAAAATGCACGGCTGGGTCGCACGAACTTGCTCCTATGTAAAAGACTAAGAATTTCAAAAATTAATATTATTAGAGAAAAAGGTAAGAATAGGATGCCATGTGATTCAAGCAAATATAGATTTATGCAAGAAAAAAATAATAAGTCTTTGTAGTGGTTTCTTAAGACATTAAGGTTTTATATAAGAAAATTTTAAAACATTTTTAAGAAAAAATGTTGGTACGTCAATTTGTAGTTTTTATTATTGTATGAATAAAAGTTAAATTTACAAAAAAAAAGTATTGAGCCGTTTTCGAGATATTGAATTTTCAAAAAACCAAAAATTGATTTTTTTTTCAAAATTCAAAAAAAAATATTTTTCTTAAAATTTTGAAATGCAATGTTTTTTAAACTTTTTAGAAGCTTCTCTCTACAAAATTTCATCAAAATCCGTTGTGCTGATAATGAGAAAATCCAAATTTAATAAAATCGTTCAATGGTATTTACAGTCAGTAATATCTTGTTTTCAAATTTTTTTTTATTAAATTACAGATATTAAAAAATAAAAAAAAGAAAAAAAATTTAAGCAAAATTCTCGCAACCGTTTTCGAGAAAAATACGATTTTCGAAAACCATTTTTTAACATTTGTATGGAGGGTACCGTTATTTTTAGGTAAAATGAATTTATTTTGCTCATATGTATATTGTAGATTATTTTTCCAAACTTTTATTTATCAAGTTTTGAAAAAAATCGAGCATGGTGTTTTCGAAATATTGAGTTTTCAAAAAAAAAAATGAAAGTTTTTTTAAAAATCCAAAAAATTTGTTTGGAAAATTTGAATACACAATAATATTCAAACTGCTGGGAAGCTTTAGCTAAAAAAAAATGATCAAAATCGGTGGTACCGTTTTTGAGAAAATCAAAAACAAAAAAAATGGTCCCAAGGGGGGTACCAAAACTACTAATTTTTTTGAAAATTTTTTTCAACCATTACCTAGGTTTAACCAAATTAAATTTTTTGAATTTTTTTTAAGGAAATCGTAGGGACAGTTTTTGAGAAAAAAAATATTTATAAAATTTCGAAAAAAATCGTATGGCAGGTACCGTTATTTTTGGTCATAAAAAATTAAATCAAATAAACATCCGGGAGTAAAAAATCAAAACCAATATCTACCAAGTTTGAAGAAAATCGGCCGAGCCGTTTGGCTGTAATCGAACCGACAGACAGACAGAACTGCCAGACCCACTTTTTTCATCTTCGCTATCATCGTAATGTCAACTTTGATAAAAATCTCGAGTTCGATTTTTTTTACGAATGCATAACTTGCCTTATATGTAGTACCTATAAGTCGCAAGTAAAAATTGAAGTGGAGATTTTGAGCAAAGTTGACATTGCGATGATAGCGAAAACTGAAAAAGCGAGGCTCGCAATTCTGTTTGTCTGTCTGTCTGTTCGACTACAGTCTTATGAGCTCGACCGAGTTTCTTTAAACTTAGTAGATATCATTTTTATTTTTTTCCGCCCACACATTTTTTTTTCTTTTTTTGTAAGACTAAAAATAACAGTTCCTGCCATACGATTTTTAATTTTTTTTTTTTTCAAAACTTTACTAATATTTTTTTTCTCAAAAACTGTTCAAAGGATTTAAGAAATAAAAATACAAAAAAAATTCATTTAGTTTAAGCTAGGTACCTTATAATGAAAAAAAATTCCGAAAAATGGTTATTGAGGGTACCCCCTATGGAACCATTTTTTTTTTGTTTTTGATTTTCTCACACATTTTTTTTTGGGTTGAACTCTCGAAAAATTTAAATAGAATTGTGTATTCAAATTTTCAAACAATTTTTTCTTGGATTTTTTTAAAAAATTTTAATTTTTTTCAAAACTTTATATGTATTTCGAAAACCCCATGCTAGATTTTTTTAAAAATTGATAAATCGAAGTTTCTCAATATAATCTACAAGATGTTGAAAAAAAAAATTATTTTACCTAAAAATAAAGGTACCCACCACCATACAAATGTTAAAAAATGGTTTTCAAAAATCGTATTTATCTCGAAAACGGCAAATAAAATTTTGATAATTTTTTTTCTTTAAAATAATTTTTACGATCTTTAATTTAATAAAAAAAAAATTTAAATTAAGATATTACAGCTTGTACCTACTATAGAACCATTTTTTTTAATTTTGAATTACTCATTAGCGACAAAACGGATTTTAATGAAATTTTGTATAGAGGTGCTTCTAAAAAGTTTAAAAAGTATTGCATTTCAAACCTGGAAACAATTTTTTTTTTTTTATTTTTGAAAAAATAATTTTTTTTTGTAAAATTCGATATCTCAAAAACGGCTCAATATTTTTTTTGGAAATTTAATTTTTATTCAATAATAAAAACTTAAAGTTGGCGTACCAAATTTTTTTTCTTAAAAATGTTTTAAAAATTTTGTATACGAAAGCTTATTTTTTTAAGAAACGACTACAACGACTTATAATTTTTGTTCTAGCATAAATCCATATTTGCAAAGCATTCTGTACTTCACTATTACTACTAAAAAAATTAAAAAAAAAAAATCATTTATCCTTAAGAAAAGTTTTTTCTAATACGTAACATTCGTTTTTAAAATTCAAATGCAGTCGTGCATTTTATTTTTCAAAATTTTAGAAAATATTGCTTACCTTTAAAATAAATGAATTAATTGCATTTAGCTAGGGGTTGAAAATTTCCGAAATATGGTTATTAATGGTACCTATTTGATTTGATTTCGATTTTCTCAAAAACGGTTAAACTGATTCTCATGTATTTTTTGTGGTGAAGCTCCTTAAAAGTTTTAATAAATTATTTTTTTTGAAAGCCTTATAAGTACGGTCGTTTTTTTTTTAATCTTGACAGTTAATAAAACTGCTCAAGCGATTTCTAACATTTTGTTTGCAAAAATTCATATTTTTTATGCAATTTTATTTATACAATTCTTAAATTCCAAAGTGCTTTTACAGAAGACTAGATACGTATGTGCCACTGGATCGTATTTTATTTTAGTTATGAAATTACCTCAAACATTGTAAAATTCGAGTCTAAGTCCTTAAGAGCCTGGTTCTAGAAAGTTTTCAAAACATAAAGCGAGCTGTGGGCTTCATAAAAGATAAAAACTGGTTAAAGTTGCTGGAGGTGGAGGCAGACTTATTACGGTAGTTGCTGCTTGTGTGATTTGTAACTTAAGGATTAAGGAACCATAACATACATACGTCATATAACAGCATAACAACTCCCAACCATTAATGTGAGCATGTTTTCGGCAGGAGAAAAGAGGTAGTACCGCTTGAAAATATTTTTTTTTCTTTTTAAGTGCCAAGGGTTTGGAATCCGTTATCAAATCTTCGATGGCATGACAGTCCAATTCATTTATCAGTATGGCACCAGAGTATTACAAGTAGCATTTCCAATCTTGTACACACACACATTTCTCTAATATTCAAAATATAAATTTATCAGTTTTCAAAAGTTTTTTAATGGAATTCCTCTCTCATTTAAAAACATACATTATTTTGTAATTTTATAGACAATTTTAAAAGCCTTAATTTAAAGAGTGTTTACCCTTTTAATGGTGAGGGTGTTCAAAGAATGATAAACAGTGGGAGGGTATTTAACAAGAATAATAATTTTCCTGACATTTGCATCGATGCTAGTTGTACTAAACCTTACAAAAAGGTCTATCTGATAATCCATAATTAGCTTTTTATTTTTTTTACGTAGAATAATTATTTTATAATTCGGTTAATTGCATACCTACATACATTAATATTACACATTAAGTTGGCATACACAAATTTATACTATGCGATTTTAATTGAGGGTCAAATTGGGATATTTGGTATTATTATTATAGTGCTTAATTAGATAGCAAATGTAATGCATTTTACTAAATACGTGTGTACATATATTTATACGTAATTAAATTACATTGAATTCCGCTTCTGCACTTAAAATACCAACACGAATGTCGTAGGACTTAATTTTATAGAACGCAACTCATCAAGAGCATTATTGTCATTTTTTCAAACATGAATTTAATTATAGCAATAATTATTAGTAGTTCATTTTTAATAAATATTTAGTATTTTAGAGGTACAGCTGCTTGTAGAGAAACAGGTCTGAGAGGCTTACAAAAACTTTCAAGCATAGCCGTGTGCGTGTTGTTGGCAGGAATGAAGGGGACCTACAATTTGCTGCCGAGTACAAATAGCTGAGATGAGAATCATTTTCCAGGAAAGTAGACCATTGGATTGGATGAACGTTTCAGCCTCAAAACTTCTTTATCTTTTGAAACAATTTATAACAAGTCAAATGGACGAAATGTTCCTGTGGAGCTATCTTTGACTGTGATATTCTCGGGCTTATTAAAATCAATTATCTAAAGATTTGTGAGACCTAAAGCTGTATGATCTCTAAGAATGGGCTATAAACTCCTTTTCACGGTATAAATCACCTGGTTTGGATGGTGTCTTCCCCATGATGTTACACAAATGTGAAGATCATGTCATCCCACACTTAAAAAACATATTCCTAAGCAGCATGAAATGAGGTTATGTGCCTTAAGCGTGGCGAGAAGTCAAAGTGGTATTTATTCCGAAAGAAAGACCCATTAGTCTTATATCTTTTTTCTTAGAAACGTTTGAAGGACTAATAGACATACATATATATACGTAGCACACTGAGCCCGGAAGTCATATCTCCAGCCCAGCATACTTATACTAAAGGTAAAAGTGTTGAGACAGCACTATTCACTGTTGTCTACGCGATTGAAAAAACGCTCAAGAACAAGGAATACACTTTTGCTGCCTTCTTCTGAGACATTGAAGGAGCTTTTAACAATGTCCGAAACAAGGCCGCAGAAGGAGCACTCGTAAATCTTAAGGTGCATATTACCAACATCAGCTGGATACCGGAGCTAGGAGAAGTAAAGTTTAAAGTGTCTACTTCTAAAGGGACTCCACAAGGTGGTGTGCTTCTCTGGACACTCGTGAACGCAGTTCTAATGATACTTAAATATAGTGAAGTCCAAGTAATTACATATGCTGAAGACCTAGCATTACTAGCGACAGGTAAATTTCCCTCCACAATTAACAAACAGATAGAGAATGCATGCACGAACTGGTTCTTTTTACGAACAAAAGGAAGCTACCGACTTTTAAAATTCCCTTATTTGAAGAGACCCAACTCAAAATCTCCGATCACGCCAAATATCTTGACGTGATCCTGGATAAGAAATTGAACTGGAGTCTCAACATTAAGGATAGAACAATTAAAGCCATGTTCGCTTTCTACTCCTGCAAGAGAATATTTGGTAAAACTTGGGGACCACGCCCAAAAATTATCAAGTGGATGTATACGGCCATAGTCAGACCTGTACTGACATACGGTAGCGTAGTCTGGTAGAATGCACTAGACAAACCTACCAACCTTAAAATCATGACCAGGGTACAAAGGTACTGTATAGTGGCACAAATCCTTACATAGTTTTGGAGAAAGTAACATTATTGCACTTGATATTTCAAAAGCATTTGGTAGAGTTTGGCATTGAGAAACTCTATTTTTGGAAATGCATACATTTGGATTAGAAATGCTGTTTTGAAGGGCTATACATATAAAAGTACAAAACGTATATGGTTTAAAGTATCTTATTCACAAAATTAATGCTTGTGTGTCACAGGGATTCGTTTTGTCCTCGACGCTCTGACTGATATTCATTAATGATCTTTTGTCTTAGATTATCAAATCATCAAATTGTTTTATGTACGACAGTACTCCCAGCCTCTCATATTCATTTTCAGATGTATGTCCTTGTTGTTCAGATGTGGATTTAGAATGGCAAGCTTATTAAATTCTGATCTCAATAGCATTGTCAATTGGGAACCATAAGCTGCATACAATTTAATGCTACCAAAACTCAATGCTATCTTCAGTCGTTAGAGTGGCACTTGCATAGAGGAAATTGAGAAGCTTTCAGTTCTCGTATAAGTATTTAAAACCAACTTTTAAAGAATTACTACTTATTTGACGTTGGGGCAAAATTGCTGCTAAATTCTTAGGTTTCCTCCAAAGATGCAAGAAATTTGTCACCCCCTCTGATCTGGTTGTACTATATAGAGACGCCATTCGTCCATTTACATTTACAAAAAACGTACAGGTCAAGAAAAAACATAACATTCGACTTACATGCATAGCTGCTGCTCGATACTCTAATCTGCAGGTGATATTGCAAACGGGTTTAACCTCACTTCTCTTGGAGTCTGTGAAGCCATTATAATGGGTGATTTGTTTGTTATTTTCTTTTTGGCAACACTCACACACGTTTCGTGTTTTGTGTCACTGTCAAACATCTTCAGTTTGGTCTAGAATTTAACCATGAATCGTCTTACAAGCGAACAACGCTAGCAAATTATTAAATTTTATTATAAAAATGTGTGCTCTATTAAGAAAGTTCATCGCGCGCTTCTTCCATTTTATGATCAGTTTAATCGACCTACTGAGGCGGCCTATTGTGACTAAATTTCGAACCAAATTTTCATTGTTGGACATTAAATCACCAACACGATTACGTAGAGTGCCAACTGAGGAAAATATCGCAGCTGTATCGGCCAGTGTTAGTGATAACAGTAAATTATTATCGATTCGGCGCCGTTCGCAGCAATTGGGCCTCTGTTACTCCACTACGTGCAAAATTTTGCGGAAGGATTTAGGTGTGAAGTCTTTGAAAATACAGCTGGTGTAAGAATTGAAGCCGAACGACCTACCACAACGCCGAATTTTTGGTGAATGGGCTCTTGAAAAGTTGACCGAAGATCCACTTTCTTATCGAAAAATTGTGTTCAGCGACGAAGCTCATTTCTGGTTGAATGGATACGTGAACAAGAAAAACTGTCGTATTTGGATTGAAGAGCAGCCAGAAGCATTGCAAGAGCTACAAATGCATCCAGAAAAAGTCACTGTTTGGTGCGGATTATGGGCTGGCGGAATCATTGCGCCGTATTTCTTCAAAGATGATGCGAATAACAACGTTACTGTGAATGGTGAGCGCTACAGTGCGATGATAGTAAACGTTTTTTTGCGCAAAATAGAAGAGTTTGACTTGCATGACATGTAGTTTCAACAAGACTGTGCCATATGCCACACAGCACGCGTAACAATAGACCAATTGAGAGGCGAGTTCGTTGAACAGTTTATTTCACGTTTGAGATCGGTCAATTGGCAACCTAGATCGTGCGATTTAACGCCTCTTGGCTATTTTTTGTGAGCTATGTTAAGGTTCATGTCTATAGCGACAAGCCCGCTTCGATTGAAGCACCGGCCGAAATGTAGCCAAAATTGAACTAAGCGGATGGACCATTTGATGCGCTGCCGCGGCCAACATTTTCATGAAATAATCTTCAAACAATAAATTTTATCGACCGTAAATTCGATTCAAATAAAGATTTCATGCTTTTTTCTGAATTGTATGTGTTTTTTTTTTTACCGGTAGCTCTTAAAAAATCAATCTTTAGTTGCAGACTCCTTTTATGCATCAATTCTCTGCTATGATATCACTTCATTCCTTCGGGTTTCGCATGCTCTCAAGCAGCCCCCTCCTAGATATTTGCAAATTTTTAAGAAAGCATTATATTAGAACTTAGAAGTTCCATAAAAAAACCATTTATAAGCGTAATTCTTTTATTAGAGAAGAGTGGGGCACATTTGAACACGGAGCACATTTGAACAATGCTTATAAGATTTTACTTTATATATCTCTTTTTCAAGAGTAATTTAAAATTTTAACCTGTCTGTCAATACCTTATCCATAAACGTCATTGACTTTCCTTGATTCTCTCATAGTTGTCTCTCGGACTTAGAGGTGAAAGGTCCATTTGCTAGTGGATGTGTTTTGTTTTCGTTTTTTAGTTGTATTAGAAGAGTTTAAAAAAAAATTACTGAGCGATTTTAAAATAGGAACAAGTTTTTTTTAAGGAAAAATAAATTTTAAATTTAATTACGGTAAGTTTGTTACTGGATATATTTCAGTTAAATATTTATAATAAATTTTACGCTATTTTTTTTAACTCTTTCAGTCTTAGTGGTTAGTGTTGATAACCACCTTTTCAGACTTTTTTTATTTTGTTTCCATGACATTTAGCGGATTGCTTTTGTTTTATCCCGTTAATATGGGATACGACTTAGACTTAGTTCATGTCAGTTTTTTTTTCCGAATGAGTCTTATTAGTCAAAAGCGGATTTTTATCCAGAGACGCACGTGAAGAATTGTTGCTCATGATTCAAATATAAATATAAAAAGGTAATCATTCGAATTTTATTATATTTTTTGTTTTGTTTTGTTAAGTCTTGTGTTTATGATTTATTTGTAATAGAAGTGCGTTGACATTTTGTATCCGCGATGTTCTAGGAGGATAAATGTAAGGTGGTTAGAGTTGCTAACCACCGTGACGTGTGTATAATTTAGCAAGTTAGTGAATTTATTATTATTTTAGTTTTTACCATGCACCGTAAACGTATGAACAGAGGTGCTCTGAACTTACCGTCGGATGATAACAGTTACTTGTCAATACGCAAAATTTTGTTAAATTCAGTTCATCTTTATATTTTTTGACAAAAATCTAATGTGAACTATACCTCCATAACAAAGATTAAAATTGTAATAATTAACGTTGGAAGATTTTAAAGTTCACATTGGATTTTTGTCAAAAAATATATGTAAGATGAACTGAATTTAACAAAAATTGCGTATTGACAAGGTCTTCACAAGTCAACCGATGAGTCCATTTGAGATCACTGGGACGAAAGACGAAACACCAATTTTTGTGGACTAAAGGCCAAAAAAAGCCAATTTGAAGCAATAATCAATAACAATCATAGTCTTCTACTTGGCTGATTTATGTCAGATAGTATATAGAGTTTGTATTATAAAAACCTTCAAATAACAGCTACTGTGATGAAGAGTCGGGTGAAGAACCACATGATGATGATCATGCTTTTGGTATGTTATTGAATGACGTAATCAAGAAATCGAATCTGATGGTTTCAATTCAGACGATAATTTGATTTCTAAAGCAGCTCCCAGGCCCGTAATTATAAAAAGAAACAAGCCAACAGTTTCAAGAGAAATCGGCTTTAAAAGTAGCCGCCATGAGCCACAACGATCAACATCAAGAAGATGCTGCAAATGCAATACTAAAAAAGATCCATTTCAAACTATTTGGCAGTGCAAAACGTGCTAAGTTCCACTTTGCTTGCGAAAAAGAAAAAAACTGCTTTGAGGTATTCTATAGAGGTTAGTTACATTTTTCTACTGCTTAAGAATAAATTGTTAAGTTTTGGAATTTATAAAAACAAACAATTCTTCATGGTTTATTGCATTAGAATTATTTGTTAAGTTTTGAACATTATGAAAATAAAAATTAAAAATGGTTTATCTGATTTTTTTTTTTTAATTCCAATAGTCACGGTGGTCATCGTTGCTAACCACCCTTTTTCTCATAAACCTAACAAGGTAAAAAAAAAATGGTTTATATTTTTACAATCTACTTAACATAACTAATGTATTTATAGACAAAATTTCTAAATTTCGTATTTCATTTAAAAGCGTGACTGAAAGAGTTAAATAGCTATTACTAGAAAAAATATTTAACTAGCTAGCTAAAGCTTTTTCTTATTCACTAAAAATCCAGTTTTTACTTTAAAATCCAAGTTTTAGATTTAGCTTTTTCCTACAAATACATGAATATGATATAACAAAAGTATTAATTTTGAGTTTTATTGATAAGTTCTTATTAAAAAAATAATATAGAAATAAAATTTAAAAGTTCTTTTGTTCAGTACAAAAAAATTATATCACTGTTCAAAAGTGCCCTTTCCAAGTTCAAAACTGCCCCACTCTCCCATTTTTTTTTTTCAACAAAAAAATTCACTAATACTACCGAAGCTCGTGATGAATTATTTATGCCAACAAAAAAACAGCAACAAAAGTCGGAAGATCAGATAATTTATCAGAATGATGTAAGTATAAAACAAATTATAAATATAAATACTAAAATATAGAAAGGTATCACGATCGGTATATATCAGCCACTGACAGAAAAACAAAAACTGTTAGCAATGGGTAGTGAAATCCGTTGCCGGACCTTTGTTTCTCTTTTGCGACGGCACGTCTCACTGGTAAACGACTACGGATTACTAGAGAGGAGTAATTTCATCTGAATTGTTTGATTCAGACAATTTAAAAATAAGTATAATGTTAAGTCAGTCCCATTTAATAGTTAAGGTCTCAGCTTATTTGGGAACTAACAAAATAATCACACATAAAAGAACTTGAGAAGCAATATAATGTTTCATGTCTACCATTATTCTGTTGATATTTTTTTTATTTTACAAACAGCCATCAAGCTACAATCTTCCCCTAAACCAATTCAACCGTAATACCTACTCGTGGTTCAGGGAATTACCACCCTTGAGCTCAACTTCGGGCGTACTTTTAAGTACGTCATTTCCTAGCCGTACCACACGAATGTGCAATGTCTTGCCGAACTATGTTTTCCCTCAACTTTCAATATTCAGAACTTCAAAACTAATGTACATCGATACCTCCTTTTGAATCATTCCCTATTTCCTGAAACACTTTGTGACTCATGTAAAGGAAGAAATGCAACTTTCTATTGCGCACTGCTCATAAAAAAGACGTTGTTTATTCATTTTCAGCCTGAATTGATTCCTGATAGTAAACCTTACCATCGAAACTGGCTAGCTTCGCTAAGCTCCAACTACTGTCATTTTAGTTTTCTAAAATATTTCATTCCATGAGAAACGTCAATTTCCTATTGACACTTTTTGAGCAATGAAATCGGTTATGCAGGTAAATTGATATAATTAAATAGAAAATAGAAAATTGCGTTCTGTGTTAATCAACTTGAAGAATAATCGGGGTTACTCTTCTAACTTAATGAATTTAATTGTGTGTATATATGTTTGACCAACATCATAAAGTCACCTCAGGCTGCAATTAAATTAAACCAAACCAAACCATCCCCCTCCACTTCCTACGGACACCATATAATGAAACCATGAATTGCTTCACTGCTGCGATGGCCCTTCTGATAACCACAAAACATGTTATTTTAATCAATTTCAATATTCATAACACACACTCTCTCTCTCCCTTGTCCATGCAATTAGCCAAATTAATGTGTCACACAAACACCAAAATAGATTTCGAACATTGAGGACGAGATAACAATTCATAAGGGAATTAATGGCAAGACACCAGGGAAACCAATCCTTGAATTAATGCATTACAACCATCAGTGTGGTGAGCAGCGAATCCTGCGAATCCTTACTGTTATTGCATTCCATTTTTCAAAACCACAAAAATGGTTAACGAAAAAAAAAAACTAAATTGATTTTCAATTGATCCCCCGCATCACTAATATTTAACTGGCCACAATAAAATTTCAATAAATTCAAGATTGTAGGCAATGTTATCCGAATGGCCGGTCTGACTGACGACGACGGCCCCATTTATACCTTTCCCTCCATAATAGAGTAATAAACTTCTCATTTTCAGTCAATTTTCTTTCAAAAAAACACCTTTACGCAAAACACCTTTTTTCTAAGAAAAAAAAAAAAATAAAGAAATACGTAATATAAGATCCTTATGCCTCACGACGTCCATCTATCTTCAGTCCCTCAAGCTGCAAACGTCTGGATAAGAAATCAAAATGATTAATCTTCTGAGAGCTTTACATGGGAGTTAAAAGGGAACGAACAAAATACAAACCCTGAATAATAAGTTAGACCATATCTTTTTTTGATATATCTCTCTATAAAGAGACCATCAGGTAGAATATCAGAATTTTATTTAAGACCTACGGAAAAAACGGACCAAAAAAAAAAAAGATAAATTCCATTTGATTATCCCACAACCATTTGTAAAATTCGTCCTTTCATAGCTTTGTATTTGGTCCTGCATTTGATTTCATTTTGTTGGATTAAATTGTATACATTTAGGGGAAAAAAAGAGAAGAACCGATGTGACAATCTGGATGTTCGGGGATACGGAAAAAAATTCCTCATAATATACGTTTAATAGAATTCATTAAGCATTGCAAGTCATGGTGAGTGTTTGCAAAAAAAAAAGGATCCATTTTTCACACTGAATAATAACAATTTTTAAAAATTCATAAATTCGTAAATGTAATTCGGTAGCAGATAGTGTGAGTGAGCAAGCAATTTCATTACACTCAAAGTGATAAGAGGTGTTTGTGAATCTGTAAGGGTGTTGGTCACATTCTATATTTTTTATGATATTTTTTCATTAATGCTGCGAGGGAAAGGGTTGGATCACATACTGGATTACTGGATATGATGAATATGTATTTTATTAAAAATCGTGTTATCGGATTTGGAGCGTTGTTTTTCAATTAGAGGCATTCGGTTTGCTCCACTTCGCCTGGTATAATTTTCAGCGATATACTTTGATTCCTTCCAACTCTACGCTTATTTTGATGATTCGACTATAGCCCAGCTAAAATTTGTACAGAGAACTACTGAATTTATTAGACAAGGTTCTTTCTTTTAATCGTAAAAGGACCACTGGCAATCTAGCCCTGTGACCCAATTAACGCTGAAGTGCGCCATTTTGATACCATAACTCGCCTGGAATTTATATAGATAATTGTGAACTTTCTTACATGAAACTATCCAGTTTGTATTGAGTTCTCATTCTTGTTTGCACGATTTTCTGGAATTCGGATCACTCCAGCAACCACACATCCGAAACCATCTACACTGGGCCAAACTACGCAGCTTGTTGACAGGTCCTAAAGCAGTAACTAACTAATCCAATTGAGTGACCATCCGGTCACTTTGCACCATAAACATCCGTCAAAGTCCTCAGTCCACCAACTCCTGGTCTAAGGAATCATACGAAAGGCACGTTACAGAAGTAACTGAAGTTTGCCCTAGATCCATTTTGTCGCCTTTAACAATGGGATGAAGTCTTTGATCTTCATTTCCGAAAGTTCGCAGAAGACGTCGCAAAATGCCCTTGCTATTGATTGAACTCTTATTTCGCCAAGAGCAGGGCATTTGCAGGGGAAATGAATTACAGTTTTCTTTTCCACAACATCTAGCTTCACTGCATCCTTTCCATTGGCCAATGTCCACTACAGGTCCGCTACGATCCGAGGTGTGTCTTTCCTGATCAAGTATTTGGGTTTTATTATAAATGGGAATAATAGGAAATAAGAAAACTGGAGAGAATTTGCCCTTCATTACTCCGAGCGGAATGTTGACTCTTTCCGAGAGAGAGTTATGATCTTTGTCGTCAATCAACGTCACTCTGCGAGCGATAACCTTATCCTCAAATCGTTCCTGCAGAATGTCAATCGGACGTTTGGTATGTGACACATAGCTCCGCCGCCGCGCCGTCTTGCTGGAAATTGGTCATCATCGCACACCAATGAAGTTAATCGCCTCAATAACGTCATTTCCAAAAACTATTGAACAATGACCAATGTTAAAACTTATACCGTATATATTATGCAAGATTAGTATTAATGAGGACCTTAATAGAAGCATAATAAAAGCGTTCTTGCGTTCCTGTTTTTAGTCCCACCAAATTCAAATGCCTTCTCATTTACAAAAAGAGTCTTGATATTTCCTACTTTCCTTCGGTCGGTCGGTTGAGCTTAATAGAAACTCTGTAGAAATCTAAAAACCTGAGAGTTAACTTGAATAAGACCCTGACTTGGAATGTTCAAATCTATTCTATGGTGCGAAAGCTTATCCTTAAGAAGATAAAAATTGAATAGATATTAAAACGATTGAAATCATCATTGCATACTTAATAAATTTTAAAGGTTTTCTAATACTATATAGAAGGAATGTGTAAGAAATACACAATAATAATATTAATATACCTCGATACCAAGGACGTTGTCAATAAAAAAAAATATTTAAAAAAATCCATTCACATCGCAGTCGGTAGGATTCGAACCTACGCTCCCAGAGGGAATCTGATTTCTAGTCAGACGCCTTAACCGCTCGGCCACGACTGCTCACAAAACTTAAAGAATTTAGTTTAAATACAGCATTTGTATCACCTTCCAGTTTTAAGAACAAGTTTTTTAATGCTGATTTAATTTTGAATCAGAGTTAGTAGTATGTTCTGAAAATAAATTAAACACGATTTAGAACGAAATCAAATAAAATGCACGACTGGATCGCATGAACTTGCTCTTATAAAAAAGTACATACTTTGGAATTTAAGATATATGTATTTTATAAATATAAAACATGGATTTAATGAGATAATAATGTTCAAATGCATAAAATTGCCGTCTGATTTTCTGATCTAGAAAAGTATGAATTTATGTAAATAAACTTTAAAAAATCATTTTATTATTAAATAAATTTTTTATATAAGAAATTTCTTTAAAATTGTTCAAGAAAAAAATGTGGGATGCGAATTTTAAGTATTTAATAATATTGGCGCAAAATTAACTTAACAATTTGCTAACTTTATAGTAGTTTACTAACTCATTCTTAATTTTAAACATTTTCTAACTAGTATCGTACTAAGCCAATTTTCTTAATAAATTGCTTCTGAACACACCTAAATCAATGACATTTCGTGTAAAAAAGTAAGTAGACGAACCTTTTTTTGATGTTTGCAAATGTCAAAGAGTCATATGAAGCTAGCACGATACTAAAAAAATAAAGTAGGTGTTCGATGATTTTAACTTTAATAAAAGGGTAGAGAAAGTATGATGCTATATCCGATTAAAATTTGCAAATTCGTTGATTCAACCTATTATCATACTAAAACAGCTTTAGCATCGTATTACATAATTCAATTAAAATTTTGCGCCATTTATTTTAGGAAATAATTTCAAAAAATAATCGTTCACACGTTTTCAAGATATTGATTTTTCAAAAAAAAAAATGTTCTAAGAACCCAACAAATATTTTTTAATGAGAAAGTCGAAAATCAAAAAAATGGTTCTATGACTGGTACCGTTAATAACATTTTGCCCCAAAATTTTTTTGACCAAAATGTAGTTCATGTCCATAATATCACACCTAATTTTTTGTATCAAAATCGTTGGAGCCGTTTTCGAGATAAATAAGATTTTGCATTACGGGTGTATGGGGGTACCGTTAGTTTTGGAGCTAATAAAAATATTTAAATTTCTCCTCTAGGGAATCACCGAAAACCCTTAACTACCGAGATTGAAAGAAATAGGTCCAGTGGTTTAGGCTGTAGTGAGAGGTACAGACATACAGACACACTGAAACATGTTTATTGTGTGCTTAATTTTACTTAAAATTTGTATAAAAAAAAACTGATATGCAAATTGTTTGAGGGGTGCCCGTGGTGCGATGGTTGTGTGCTCGCCTGTCAACCTCAATATCACAAGTTCGATTCCTGCCGTCGTCGTCTATGTCGTCTTTAATTCCATTAAAACCTTCTATTAATTGTCATCAATGGGTTGCTGGTTTACTCATTACATGGTTGTTTATGCATAACACTAACAATATGTGATTGAGTTAAACTAGTATGCCCAACACCAACAGGGATGACTACGAATAAAATAATGTGAATTATAAGTGACATAGAAATAAGACACGGTATTTCTCCGCTTTAGTTCAGCCGCCATCCCCGATATAAAAAATCTGAGACAACCACCTTTAGTCTCAGAACATCGTGCCACACATCTTTCCTATCCTTCTTTCTCTTCATTAACTTCACGCTCGCGCTGTGTTGAAACATTTAAAGGGTAATCATAATCCCTTGAGCGCGGGTAGATTATAAAAAAAAAATACATTTTAAAACGTAAGTTAAAAGTTTAATCGCGTATCCGTTTTCAAGATATTGAATTTTCAAAAAAAAAATTGTATTATTTTCTTAAAAATCCAAAAACTATTTTTTCGAAAAAACTTTTAAATTATATTTTTTAAATGCATATGAGCTTCTGATGAAAAATTTGAAAATAAAAAAAAAACGTTCTATGACAGGTACCGTTAATAACGTTTCCCCCCTAAATTTTGTTCTACCAAAATGGTGTCCATGTCAATAATATGACACCCAATTTTTACTTGCGACTAAAAGGTACTATAAGGCAAGTTATGCATTCGGAAAAAAAATCGAACTCGAGATTTTGATCAAAGTTGACATTACTCTAATAGCGAAGACCAAAAAAGTGGGTCTCGCGATTCTGTCTGTCGGCTCGGCCGATTTTCTTTAAACTTGGTAGATATGTTTTATTTTTTTCCCCCCGGATGTTTTTTGATTTGATTTTTTAAGACCAAAAATAACGGTACCTGCCATACGATTTTTTTCGAAATTTTATAAATATTTTTTTTTTCTCAAAAACTGTCACAGATTTTAAAAGAAAAAAATTCATAAAATTTCATTTAGTTAAACCTAGGCAATGAATGAAACAAAATTTTCAAGAAATTATTATTTTTGGTACCCTTTTTGGAACCATTTTTTTTGTTTTTGATTTTCTCAAAAATGTCGAGACCGATTTTGATTATTTTTTTATGTTAAGGCTCCCCAGCAGTTTCAATATTATTGTGTATTCAAATTTTCAAAAAAAAAAAAAAATTGGATTTTTAAAAAAATTTTCAAATTTTTTTTTTGAAAACTCAATATTTCGAAAACCCCATTCTCGATTTTTTTTAAAACTTGATAAATAAAAGTTTCTTAAAATAATCTACAAGATATGAGAAAAAAAAATTATTTTACCTAAAAAACAACGGTACCCTCCATACAAATGTTAAAAAATGGTTTTCGAAAATCGTGTTTTTCTCGAAAACGGTTCTGAGAATTTTGCCTAAATTTTTAGTCTTTCGATTAATTTTTAAGATCTCTTATTTAATACAAAAAATTTTGAAAACAAGACATTACTGACTGTACCTACCATAGAACGATTTTTTTAAATTTTGAATTTCTCATTATCGACATAACGATTTTAATGAAATTTTTTATAGAGATGCTTCTCAAAACTTTAAGAAACATTCGTTTTTAAAATTCCTAGTCTATTACATAGGAGCAAGTTCGTGCGACTCAGTCGTGCATTTTATTTTAGTCAAAATCGTTAGAACCGTTTTCAAGATAAATAATTATGCATTACGGGTGTATTTTTCCGGATCTGCGTACTAGGCTTTACGATCAAAATTAAATATACATATATATATGTATATATTTTTTTTTTCAAAATATTATACATATCTAGATACTCGTACAAACAAAGCTAAAAGTTCAAGTCTTTGGAAGTAGTGTTATTATCAATTTTTCATCATAACCGAAACAGCCAATTTTTCAAATATTCTTTGACATTGACGTTATTTTTTTCAGACAGTTGAACTACTACTGGTAGGATTATTCTTTTGACACTTAGTTTCTTAGGTGAGACGAAGAATCTCTATGTTGCGTACGATTGTGCTTGAAAGGGCGAAAATCCTCGTCTGAAATTGGTCTTCATTTTGTCTTTGGAAGCGTTAATCCTTAAATTAGATTTTAAGCTTTAGTTAAGCCAAACTGTTGATGGTTAGCTTGGTACTAAAAAAAGTTTGCAACGATTTAAGTTAAAAATAAATTGAAATATTGTAAACGATAGTCGAAAAATTGCCCGAAATTCTATAACCTCATTAAATGTAAATTCTTTCAAATAAATTCTCCACATGTATAATATCTCAAGCCTCATAACCACAACATCCTTACATCGCGTTACTGGAGCTAAAGTTAGTAAAATTACGCTCGTTATGTGTGTTAGCAACGGTACCGGCTGGCCGTCAAAGCAACATCACCTGCAGTTTGCTTTTGCTGTGCGCTGCTACTCTAATTGAATGCTCTTACCAGCCATCATTTTCATTTCGGAATATCGTACTATATGTTTGTGTCGGCGGTGGTGACGACGGCGGCGGTGGTGGTGTACAGAGAAAGGCACCTATAACCTACCTTACCTACACGTTATTTCTGTGGAAATCCTTCTTTTCGTTATCCTTCTGCCGAGTGGAAAAATTAAATGGTGTGGCAGCAGAAGTTTCAACGTAGTGGGACAAGAGTGGTAAAAACTCTCATTCCATGGCACAGCAGCAGCTGTTACCACACAAACGAATACTTAAGTGTACCTAGGTCTTTCCCAGTCCTCCTCTAATACCGTGCATATACAAAAGTTATTCCAAAGGATCCGTGATTTGCGTCCATCATGATGTGCGCTCACCTTGTTTCCCTCTGCGATGTTCGTGTCAGGGATGAATGATACTTAGCCATGATGAGTTTGGAGCGAGTAATCTGAAGTGGCATTACTCAAAATGAGCCAATGGCAAACCAAATGGTGGGTCGTGGCTCGTGGGTGAATAGCTTAATGAATAGAAGTCTTTCAACGTCAATTAATTAGACGTTAACACTGGACAAATTGAAAAAGCAGAAGAAAAAAAAAAACATAAAATAGAACATTCTGGATCTTTTATAAATATATAGTCAACTTCAATTAAAAAGTTTAGAAGGGAGAGCAAGAAAAAAAAAGTTGGAAATAGCTTTGATTTGGGAATTATTGATGGCAACTTTAATTGTCGTCGTTTAATTTCTTCTTTGTTGACATGTTGACAAACCTGATTTTTTGATTAATATTCTCAAAGGTGAGAGGTTTGGTTTTTTGATTTTGTTTCTAAAGAACTCTCAATGTCAATGAGGAGATTTGTAGTGAAAAAAATAATGGCATGGTCTTGAAGCTCCAAAAATTAAGTTGTTAGCACGATAAACAAAGCAACACTCAAGATTACTGCATGCTCATATCGGGGGATGAAGTTTCCCATGATCGAAATGATCAAGTCTACAAGTTTGGAGAATTGAAAAATATAATCTTAATCACCGGGACAATATTCCTCTGCAGGGTGCATCTGTCTGCACCATGTATTTACATATAGAGTTACCAGCTATGTATGGACGGATAGGACGGATAAATAAAACAGCAACAATGTGAAATGTTAAATTGATTCTAGTTTTATTTTGAAGCATTATTTAAATGGATTACCAAATCATTCAAATAGAAGCCTGGACTTGCTGGCACTGTTTTAACCTATCGAACCATCTTTTTATGACTCCCGATAAGGCGTGTCGAAAGTTGGCGTCGAGCTCCTTCAAAGTTTTTGCCTTGTTAGCGTAGACTAAGGACTTCACAAAGCCTCAGAGAAAATAATCGAGTGGGATAACCCCTTGTTGCCCCCAGAGCTCGAATACATCGATGTTGTCGAGCTCTGGCTCCAGAAAGTCTGTCAACATCGTGACATTGACGGTAACTGCGTCTCCTTCCTCATTTCGAATAAAATACGTACCGATGATGCAGCCTTGGCGTAAATCGCAAAAATCAGGCAATCTTTGTGGATCTTTTTGTGGATTTTGTTCGCTCCAATAAAAGTAATTTTGGTTGTTCCCCTGAGTCAAAAATGATCCTCTTCTCGAATTCAGCGTTCTCTTCAGTCGTCCAAATAAAGTAGCAAGTGGCAGCTTGATGTCATTGGTAGTTTTGACAGCTGTAAAAACCATCAATGTTATCTGGTCGCCTTATAACCATCAATGTTATCTGGTCGCCTTATAAGGACCGGGAGATGGTGACATGAGTTATTCTCCGTTTGATTTCAGCATTGTTACTGCTTTCGGAACCTGCCTCACAAAGCCAAGCCATTATTACTTCATAGTTATAGCTGTCCATGATGACGTCTACCAAAATGTCGGATTTTGATCTGTCAGCAATTGCGATTTTGCTCTATTATATTGATTGCAAGCTTCGTTGTTAGCCCAGTAGCATTTAAAGTTTTTTTTTTACCTTTTCGTAGAACATTTTCACCTCATTCCGGCTATGATTTTCCTCGGTTTCCTCGTTCACAAGCTGCTAAGGTTCGTTCTGATAAACCAGACTTCAACTCTCTTCATCTTTTCTCTCTGGTCGCAGCACCGATTAGCTTGCTTCTTGCTCAGGTGCATTTTTAAGACCGACCGGTACTTAACGTCAATCCAGAGATTTTACTGTGTTGGTTTTCTAAAACAGCGCACGATAACATGGGATCTCTGATGGCAATGTTGGCCATCATTATTACTTGATGCTGGTGACATAGGACTTCATAAGAAATTTGTAGAGACTTGGTAATTTCGTCAGGTTATAGCAATTCCTTATCGATTTTCCTCACAGCACCAGCATTTTCTTGGTTTGGCAGGGGTTGGTATATCCATAATCGAACCTCGACTACAATGATATAGTGATTCAAATTAATGTTGGCCCCTCAGAACGTTTAGACATCCATGACACTGGGAAAAGTGCTTTTAGTCAGTAAAGTTCATGGCTGATTGGTAAGGAGATCTTCATGTGGGAGATGTGGAAACTCTCCAAAATGAAATAAATTTTATCTAGTCGGCTAAGGTAGTAATTTTAAATAAGCTTGATTACTAAGCCGAGGGCTATAGTTCCGCGCATGTACAAGAATGCCAAGATTAATCAAGAAACTGTAGTGCCTTGTGCAATCGTATACTTGAAATTGGTAAAAGTTTCGAAACTGCGTTTGAGTAGAGGAAACCATCTCGTTGATGTCAGATAACTGGTTGGAATATCTTACAAGTTGTGGTGGTCAACATACGTCATTGGCTATTGAAAGGGCTCAACATTAATTTCATGTATTGGCAACTACTATCCCAATAATTTTTGGCGAGTTGGTAAAGCAGTTAATGGCTTGAGATGACAATTCGGTATTTTAAAAGGTAATCGCCATCTCTCCTAAATTATCATTTAGGGTTACCTACCTTAAGCAACAAACTGGGATCCTATCATCCTGGGCCTTTGGCCGAATGTGTTTGATGTCTCGAATTGTTGTAGGCATAATTCTCAAATGGACTTGTGTCCAGATATTGTTCACTAATCGTTCTTTCCTAAAAACGTTCAAGTTTGTCATCACTAATTTTGAACTTTGTCGAAGCCATTGTCACATCATATTGTCGTGAATTCCCTGTTCCACAACTACACAACTCCACGAATACTTGGCTGTATAACTCTAAGGATAAGAAGCGGATTACTGCACATTATAAGATTGATCTCCAAATTCGTCGCAGAAGTCAATAGAAGGAGGTCTACCGCTATTAAAAATAAAGTAATATCGTGTTAAATCAAATAAGAATAAACACTAGCAAAGATACTCGGTTAAAATTAAACGAGTCAACTCGATTAATTTATTTAATTTAGCTGATTAATTGTTTTAACCAAATTAGTGTGCATTTTTAACAATGTTCCAGTCAGTTTAAATAAAAAAATGGAAGTGTTATTGTGAACATTACCATTCGGTTAAATCAAATGGGAAAGTTATTTAGATTTCAAAATGCTCACCCATTTACTTAGCAAAATTAAATAAATCAGGTTAAATGCTTTAACCTATGTAGATACTCGTTTAATTTAAGCAACATAACCATAAGTGAAATTTTACCTAAAAGATTGTTTAATACCAAATATGAATGAATGAGTTATAAATGGAGGGGTGTTACACTGCGACCTAGATATCTATTCTGCTTCCACCTGAATCTAGATGAGTTTGCTCATCTTACAGTTTTTATTCCAAATCTATTGCTCTTAGAATTTTAGTATTTGGGGCACTTTCAGAGAGGATAGTTCGCTCTCTTCTTATACTAGTTGTCCCAGATGGACATTATCATTCATCTAGGTTTTCACGAACTAAACCTAGGTGTCTTCTAAGTTTTGAGTGTACAATAATGATACCTGTTAATATTCTTAGCTTGTTCTTACATTAAAGCAGTTTATGAAACGTTCCTGGTTGTAATTCGCCTGCCTTAGCATTGGGAGTTCTTTCTAGTTCTTGGATCTACTTGCCTCCTCCTTTTATTGAATTTTATATTTGATACTGTTTTCTTCTATTCCGCATTAGAACTGAAGCCCTGATCTATGCTAACGAGTCTGCCTCTTTATTTCCATGAACACCCACGTGACGACGACGTACAAGTGTAAGTGTGACCCTGTTCTCTTCTCCAAGTTCGTTTAGCCGTTTATGCACTCCCACACTAATTTAGAGCTAATGTTATATGATTAGCATATCTTGAGTGCAGCTTGCCTATCTGACGTCAATGTTCTGGTTACTATAGTTTTTTTTTCAAAATTTCGATCTACGCGTTTCCCTATGGCGTTCACCTTCGCTTGGAAGATGCTGGTGAACTGCCCTATCGGTATGGAAAGTTTGGTTGTACGCCCAAAGATTCGTGCACCAGTCCCTTCACTTGTTCTCGATCCATAAATGTACCACTTAATGGTATTTGTTTCGAAGATGTTCGGTTGGCCGTTTGCCACCCCCATGACTAAGATACAAATCTCTTGTAAGGCATTAGGGATTTTGTGGCTTTCTTTTTTTCGAGCCAGAGCGGAGATTGGCATCCAAATTCACACCACGTTTCAAAGAACAATAAGCAGACTGGACTTTATTTGAAGAGGCTACAAAAACCTCATCACTGAATACACCTATAACTAACAATGGGCGTTTTTCTTTTTTAGTTCAGAGTAGAACCTGAACTGTCAAACAAAAAATCGTGTTTCTATTTTAGCTCAGAGTTTATAACAGTTCAAATTTGTGTTTCTTTTTTCGTTTAGAGCGTGTTCAGAGCGCACTCTATGAGCTCGGTATAAAATAGCTGAGCAGAGAGAGTTAAATGCTGAAATCATTCTGACAGACAGGAAAAAAACTCAAAAACTCGCGTGTGTTTATAAAATAATTCAGAGCTCTTAGAACACGCTCGATTCGGAGAAAGTTCAGAGCATGTTCGACATACTCGAGCTCTGTTCAGTGCTTTACTCTGAATGAAAAAAGAAAAACGCCCAATATAAACCAGGAAGCATCAAAGATTAAAAAGATAATTAGAACTGCGGCAGCTAATTCGATTCCAGTTACAAAACAAAATGCCTCAAGGTCCAACCCAGTATGGTTTACACCAGCAATTGCGAAATTAGTAAAAGAAAAAAATATTGCCTGGAAAAAAGCTCGCAGATTCCCAACAACTCCAAACTGTGTTGACTATAGAAGGACTTGCGCTAAACTAAAGAGCTCACACTGTGTCTCTGGCATATTAAGGGTATACAAAAACCCCTTGAGTGTGCGCTGATTATAAAAAAAAGAGGGAATTAATCAATTCAGTCAAAAAGAACTTCGTGGGAAAATTTTGTCAACACAATGAACCCATCATTGGATATGAGATCTCTTTGGAATAGAATACGGTCACTTCACGGCTCCAGAACACAACAAGAGTTTCCGTACATGCTCTTAAATAATAAAAATAAAAACAGAATGATCCCGAAGTAATAGCTAATTCATTTGCTCGCAAATGGAAAACATATAGCGATGACATGACTTACCCTGCATCTGTGATCGAGCACAAAATGAATTTCAATCTTAGTGAACTCCCAGCACGTGTAAATCAGTGTCACCTTCTCACGGAACAAATTTCGCTTGTTGAATTTGACATGACTCTAAAAATGGCTACAGGCACATCTCCAGGTGAAGATAAGATTACTTATAATATGGTTGAACAATGTTCGAAAAACCTGAAGGAAAGAATATGTTCTTTATATAATACCATCTTATTGACTGGTATTTTCCCACACGATTGGAAAAGGGCACTGCTGAAACCGATTCCTAAGAGCTCCCAAAATCGTCACAATTTCGATGAGTATCGCCCAATCTCTCTGCTTCCCATTCTCTCCAAAATTTTTGAAAAAATTATTGCGAGACGAATAAGTTGGTTGACAGAAAAAGAAGCAAATTCCGGACAATATGCTTTTAGACAGAACAGAGGAGTTCACACACTCATACACCTCCTAGAATAAAGACTTCAAGAGAATTTATCAAAAACTAGGCATATAGTGTAGTCATGTCATCTGATTTAGAAAAAGCGTTTGATCGAGTAACGATGGTTCCAGTCCTAAAACAAATGTCTGAGTGGGGAGTTCCCCATCAAATCCTTAAATTAATAAGGTCTTTTGTGACTGGGCGGACCTTTCGAGTCAACATTGATTGGTATAGCTCATCATTATTCAAAGTAGAAAATGGAATTCCGCAAGGGTCACCTCTCTCAGTGGTGATTTACAACTCATACATAGATTCACTTATAGTCAAAATTTCGCAGCCACAATTTTATCTTGATTTCGTTGGAGTCTACGCCGATAATATTTATATGGTAGCTTCTGGGGACCCGGCAAGGGTAAAATCGGCAGACACAGCAATTTATACCTGGTCCCAGGACACAGGTGCAGTAATTTGCTTCATCTCTGCAGAAAAAGAAACTGTCATCCGCTTCCTTTGAATATCCGAGGTTCAACAATCGCACCTTTGAAAGAACTAAAAATACTGGGTGTTACATTCAGTGGAAATTTGAAATGGAATATCCAGGTAAAAAATGTAGTTAATCAACTAAAACGACGGAACAAAGTTCTTAAAATAATTTGCTCCAAGAAAAAGGGACCTCATTTAGAAACGGCATTGAAAATAGCAAAAACTCTTGTAGAAGGCACCTTGCAACATGTGAGTGACCACATAATGTGGACTACAGTTAGAAATGTCAATGATATTGATGCGTGCATAAATAATTGTTTCCGTACAGCTTCAGGTGCATTGAAAGCAACAAGAATCGAAGCCTTACGACTAGAAACTGGCTATCAATCTTTTCTGAATTTTGGTAAAGGGAGAGCCGTGAACTTGGCAAGCAAGACTTTAGCCGATCCAAAGCATCCCCTCCACAACAAAGACACGTAAAAACTCAATACCTGGATTAACCAAAATACTTAATCTAGTATCCACACAAATCTGTTTTTATGCCAATCCAACTTCAATAGCAGAGAGTCCACCTCCCTGGAAAAGAGGTTTATTGCATATTCATACAGAAATGGCTGAATACAAAAAGGAAAATACTCCGGACGAAGTATTCCAAATGCTTCACAATGAAATGATCGGCAATATCCACGCCAATAACATATTTTACACAGATGGATCATATAAGGATAACAACTCGTCATATGCAGTGGTCAAGTTGGACCAAAACTCACAAATATCTACAGTTTGGCAAGGGCTGCTCCCGAAAGAAGCAGGGAGCTACATCGCTGAATTGGCAGCAATCATTAAAGCTATATCCTTTGCAAAAAATCACAAAGGGCGGAGTATAATTCTAACAGACAACTTGGGAATCCTAAAAGGCATAAAAGATGAAATGAATAGATGTCCAACACTGGAATTACTGAGAAGCAATTTAACGGAGCAAGTTATATTGGCAGTGGTACCAAGGCACTCCGGAATCAGAGGCAACGAAGCTGCAGACCTTGCAGCTAAGGATGCTATTAAATATCCACTTATTTTTGAGACGCCAAACTTTTACCAATTGACCCGAAAATTATTCCTACACCAGTAGAACATTCCTTCGCACTCATAACCCTCATTACTACCGAATCCCGTACAACAGTCTATTTACAAGAGAAGATTGTATGAGATTACTACGAATCAGAGTTGGAAAAACAATCTTTACTACTAGGCATTATTATAACAACGAAACTCCGGATGCGTGTGAACAATGTCAAACAGTTCTCTCTATATGGCATATCTTTGTTGAATGCCCCTTGTCTCGTCAAATCGATGTATCATCAGTAAGCACATCGAGAATTATCGAGAATACTTAACCCAGCTGATTATAAGTCTATACAACGATTAAAAAATGCAACAGAAGCACATGATAAATATAATGAAATATAGTTTTTACTATTAATTTTTTTTTCAATATAAATTAACTAAAATTTTGATAAAAGTACTATATTAAAATTAAAACAGTAATTTCAAAAATTTTCTCTTAAGCCTTAGTTCTAAAAGACGGTGTCGTTTATGGCCTAGCTGCCCAGACGCCTTTAATAAAATAATTTGCAAATTAATTTGTAAATTATTTGATTAAATAAATAAATAAATAAATACAAATTTTCACAAAATATAAAAACACTAAGGCTAGGCAGTAGGCGCGCACATTCAATTTTTAGTTGCACAAGCTTTTTAGTTGCTCGAACCAAGCAGTTGCTAAAAATTGAATGTGCGCGCCTAGCCTAAACGACACGTACACCGACCGAATTGAATTGAAAAATTAATAGAAGTAGTAAACTTTATTGTGTTTTTTTTTGTTTTTACGTTTTTTTTCTTATATTACATACATAGTAATTTAATTACATACATTTGAAAAAATTGCTGTCTTAAAATTGGCCAGGCCAAGGCCACACAGGGGTCTTATGTTTGTTTTATTTTTAATTAAATAGATAATTATTGATTTAAGGACAAATATTCTACCTTGAGACTAAAATACGGCTAGTCAAAGAAGACAGTACAAGTTGCTTCTTAAAAAAATTGTTTAATCTGTCATTCACATACGATATGTTTACGATTTTTGAAGACAAATTACAAAAGATTAATTAAGTTTCTTATTATATTTTCAACCTGATTTAGAAATAAACACATATTACTATTCTTTTAAAATCATAAAATGCATACCGGTTTATATAAATTTGATTAGTTAAATCAGTGTTTTTCCGACCCTTTTTTGTCAAATCGAAAAAAAAATCTATCTCCAATTGAAGTTTCACGTGCTGACTGCCAGGTGCCGTGACTCCATGTGTCAATAGGCATTCGATATTCTCACAGGGAAGAGGTGAGTTTAGAAGTTGATAGAGAGAGAATCTTTTGAAAAAGAAAATGTGAGCTCTTGTGTCCTCTTGAATGCACGCGTCTTGTCATTTTACCTTTGAAACCAACTTTTAATCGAATGTCATTAAATAATGGGGATCCTGCTGCTGCTTTTGTATACTAATTCTGTTGTCTTACAACACGATTATGGCAATAATGGTTCTTATATCCGTAAAATACTGTTATCACAAACAAAAAGGGAGAAATTTAGAAATATGAATATTCAAACATGTTCTAACTTTATGCGGGCTGTTCCCTGAAATCCATAAATCTCTTAATCTACTTCAAAAAAAGTTATTGATAACACATAATTAATTTTAACTTTTACCTAATTTTATCTCATCGTCCTCGAAGTTGTCGTAGTCGTTGTCGCGCGCCGGATGCGAGTTAAACTTTTGCTCGCATTTATAATTACCGAAATTAATTGCGCTCAAATAAGAAACCCGAGACAAGGAAAACTTCACACATGGAGTGAACGCATGCAAAACGAAACGACGAAGGAAATCGCGGAATAAATCCTTAGAAGATGGTGATTAGGATATTTGTTTATTTTTGTCAACTTTGTGCTTACAAATTAATCTTAAGGCAAATGTAAAATGTTTGTTATAAATTTAAATTGCAGAAGTGCCCGTATGTAAATGTCTAATTGATAAATTTATGGATAAGTAAATTTTTGTTTAAACAAAATTAATTTGATAAATTTGGAGACATACTTTCTTGAGACATTCAGTGGCCATGCTTTGATGAGAGTGATAATTCTTGATACTTTTCATCACAGCTGTTGCATTCTGGGTAGAGTTATAATAATTTAAGTTTGAAGAAGTTATAACATTTTATAAAGATACCCCTTAATCATCGCCAGCTTGATTATAGGGCCGGTTGATCTACTGAGACCGTCATTTTTGAACTTACAAACACGATACAGATAGCTTTAGATGCTAAAGAATCGGCTTTGTGCGCCTTCTTGAATGTCGAGTGTGCTTTTGATAACACATCTCATGAGGCTGTAGAACTTGTAGAGAATTGCATACCCATTACCCATCAACATTATCAGATGAATAAATGAAATGCTAGGCACAAGAACTCTCCTCAGGCATATCATTTAGTAAAAAACGAGTTCTGCCACACATGAAACCTATTACGTTATCAGGCGAATTAATCCACACCCAGAAGGAGAAAACATTTATAGAAATTAGACTAGATAGCAAACTTGTTTCTTCTAACTATCGGGAAACCCACAAAATTCATATTTATTATACAAGAGATTTGCAGGCAAACCAAACATCCATGGATGTAAGCTATGGTAGGACCCTTCATCACATATAGGGGGGTCGCTTGGAACCGAACTAGAAACAACTAGGAAATCACTAGAAAAAGTTCAAAGGTTCGCATGCATTATGCATTATTCAAGTGATGGAGTTTATGCTTGACCTGACCCCACTACTTATTGGTGTAGAAAGTGCAGCAGGGGAAGTCATCGTAGGATTCACCAGGGAGGGTAGTGGAAGGTAGTGCAGCAAGAAAGAAGTGCTTAGGCGAAGCTCTAAGATGTCAGAGAACTAAACGGCCCTTAAAGTATTAGACTACTAGGTATGCCACTAGTTTTTAATTGGTATTGGGGTGTGTGTACAGGCCAGTAACTCGAAAACGTGATTAAAATAAAATCAAAACACAAGAGGAGGCCATAAGGACAAAAATATGAAAAGAAATCTTAAAACAGATGCAGGCAAACATATGGTTCTTGGGAGATACTCCAAGTCCTGCATTGGTTTAAGCAGAAAAAACCTCCGAATATTCATCATCATCATCATCGGCTCGACAACCGGATTCCGGTCCTGGCCTCTTTCAACAAGTCTCTCCACCTATCCCAGTTCACGGGTTTTCTAAATGGCCACTTTAAACTGAAAAGAAACCTCAATATTCTTGGCCCGGTAAGCAGTGCTACGTGCAGATTCTGCGAAAAACTTATATGGAGGAAGGGCTGTAAAATAAGCAATCTCTTTTAGTGTTAAACGAGGACAAAATAATATATATTTATTCATTAATTCATAATGAAGCACAAAAATTTAAAGTATAGTAACACGAATACTCCTTGTATCAAAATTAAGCAACAATTGTAGTTTGCTTTTTTAAAAATAATTAAAACTCAATAATCCAAAAACCATATTACGAGTATCTTTGATATTCAACAACTAAAGCAAACATTTTTTTAAAAAATAAGCTTTCATATAAAAAATTCTTAAAATATTTTTAAGAAAAAAATTTGGTACGCCAATTTAAAGTTTTTATTATTATTCGAATAAAAATTAAATTTACAAGAAAAAATATTGAGCCGTTTTCGAGATATTGAATTTTCCAAAAAAAAAAAAAAGATTTTTTTTCAAAATTCAAAAAAAAAGATTTTTCTTAAAGTTTTGAAATGCAATGTTTTTTAAACTTTTTAGAAGCTTCTCTCTAAAAAATTTCATTAAAATCCGTAATGCGGATAATGAGAAATTATAAAATTTTAAAAAATCGTTCTGTAATATCTTGTTTTCAAAATTTTTTTTATTAAATTATAGATCTTAAAAATTAATCGAAAGAAAAAAAATTTTAGCGAAATTCTCGGAAGCGTTTTCGAGAAATATATGATTTTCGAAAACCATTTTTTAACATTTGTATGGAGGATATCGTTATTTTTAGGTAAAATATTTTTTTTGTCATACGAGTATCTTGTAAATTATTTTAAGAAACTTTTATTTATAAAGTTTTAAAAATCGAGCATAGGATTTTGGAAATATTGTTTTCAAAAAAAAAATTTTTTTTTTAAATCAAACAAAATAAAAATTTGAAAATTTGAATACACAATAATATTGAAACTACTGGGGAGCCTTAACATAAAAAAATGATCGAAATCGGTGGTACCGTTTTTGTGAAAATCAAAAACAAAGAAAATTGGTTCGAAGAGGGGTACCAAAAATAATAATTTTTTTGGAATTTTTTTATACATACATATATATGAAATTTTATGAATTTTTTTTAAAATCTGTGGGAGAGTTTTTGAAAAAAAAAATTATAAAATTTCGAAAAAAAATTCGAATGACCGTTATTTTTGGTCTTAAGAAAAAAGAAAATAACATCCGGGGAAAAAATTAAAACCCATATCTTCCAAGTTTGAAGAAAATCGGCCGAGCCGTTTAGCTGTCGAACAGACAGACAGACAGAATTGCGAGACCCACTTTTTTGGTCTTCGCTATCATCGTAATGTCAACTTTGATCAAAATCCCGAGTTCGATTTTTTTTAACTTGCCTTATAATACCTATAAGTCACAGGTAAAAAAGCATTTCATGCTATTCAATATTTTTACCTAGGTATTGTGGGGAGAAATTGAAAAACAACAATTGTAACCTTTAAGGTTTTCTCTGTAGTCAGACACTAAAGATTCTACACACTTTGTATTGGTTCATGGTACCTAAAGACTTGAAAAGGATAAAGCTATGGTGAGTTTTTAAGTCGAGTCACTTCTTAAAAATGTACCTGTTCAGGAAATTCTGACTATTCTCCGTGAGCTTATTTCAACATCCGGCATTAATGACAACTTTATGCCGCTTTATGAGTTCTGTTAAACATCAAAAGTATTTTTTTGTTTCAACAAGAATTTCTATTAACAAATTGATGGCATTTAATTTTAGCTCCAATCGTTGCAGATTTGTAGATGGAGTATCTTGAAGCAAAAGCCCTTAGGAATTTTCCAGAAAACTCAAAAATCTTTTCTTGAAACATCTTAAGTCACAACTTTCTAAAATAAGGTTCACAATGGAAAAAGATAATTCCATTGCATTTTCGGATATGAAGGTGACAAGTCGAATTAAGGGTTCATTTTGGACACACAGTCTATCGTAAGGAAACACACACTACTTTCTACATGCTACTTTCCACTAACATCTGGCAAGATCCGTTGTCTCAACATTATTTCAACGCGCCCACAATATCCATTTGAGGTCTGTGCTAAATCTGGTTGACAAAGTTCTGAAAGCAAATGGCTATTCCAAAAAGCAACGAACGTGGAAGCGAAATGTGTCACAGGAAAGGGACGAGAGCAATCTAGATAAAAAAGTATTCAACATACGTCAAGGTGTGGCAGTTGGAGTTGGTAAAATTTTGAAAAGATATGGAATAAAACCCATATTTATACCACCCAAAAAGTTTACTAAGTACCTCCAGTCAATAAAGGACCACTTTCCTTTCCAAACACCTGGCATTTATACAATCCCTTATAGCTGTGGGTCTTCATATGTTGGACAAACAGAAAGTAGCATTACTTCCCGCTTAAAATATTACAATAGTGCTGTTAGAAAAAAAAAACGGGAAAAGTCGGCAATTTCCGAGCAAATCTTGGACAACCCAGATGAACTGCACCGGATTCATTTTAAACAATCGAAGGTTTTAGCTCAGGAGCTGCACTGCATCAGAAGTTTGGAACGCGAGGCGATTGAAAACAAGTGCCATCAAAATTTCAATAGGGACCACGGTATTAAGATTTCTTGATTATAGGACACCCTGCATAGCCAATGTAATACATTACATTTCACCAGCAGTTTCACGGTGACCACGCTCAATGAATTTGATGCGAAACGCTCGGGGGAGCACCAAAGTACGCACTTTATTTTTCAACTCTGCGGCTAATCTGAAAAATATTTATAAACGTAATATGTTCACCATTCGAGTAGTGCGGCTAAATAAAGAATCTTTATTTTTGACGGTAGGTCCGAAATAAGGCTCAGATTGTATATCGATGAAGGGAATTTGTATAGGGGCTGGAACTACTTAGCTCTTTCATGTGAGCTCTGTTAATAGAAAAAACTGAAACTGAACTAAAATATTCGTACATATGTTTTGGGGAAGTTTATATCTTGAACTTGATACAAGTCGAAATGAAATCTTAGCAAAATAAAAAACCATTTAATTTTATTAGACTTCGATGCTATACAATAAAATCGAATCACAAATGGGTCCCCGCTATTCTCTTATCCATCGGGCCTTCAAAGAGAATTATTATGGTCATTTTCACATACATACACGTATATGTGCATCACCTATCGGGAAATTGTCTTATTTGATTGCCTAAGGCCAGCCAGAGTGCCTACCAAGGACCGCCTGTAGGTACTTAGACAAATATCCGCAGTTAAATTTAACCTACATTGTTACCACTTGTAATTGAAAATGAAACACATTGAAAGTTTTCAAAACGTTAACCAATTCATTGGAGGAGTCATTTTCCCGTCCGTCGTCGTTGTCGTCGTTGGGTAAAGGGTAAACTATAGAATACCTAACAGCAGAACTAACCTTTTTCCCGAACAATGATACTTTCACTTTGAATAGCGATGGAGTCTATTTGTAAAAGGGCTTGTTGTTGTAGTTTTCTTCTCTTTTTGTTATTGTTGTATTCCTATTCAGTCTCGAATGGTACTTCTAGCCTCCTGATTGCATTGGTTTTAGCTAGGCCATCAGGAATAGCAGCAGCAGCAGCAGGATCACAAAAAGAGAGATACATATACAGGGTGATTGGCATAAGATGTGACAAAAAGCTAGGGCGTGTAGGTTGGACTTAGACAAGAAAAAAATCGTATGGGAGGGGGGGGTCTATTTCCCCCCGTTTAGGCGGGAGGGGCAATTTAAAAAAAAAATCACTTAAAATAGAAAAAAAATTATTAAAAAATAACGGTGATACCTACAGAGTAATGCTATAGCATTTTGAAAAGCCAGAAATACATTCTTTAATTTTGTTTTTAAATAAAGTTGTTCGAGTGAATAGTTTTTGAAAAATTAATTTTCAAAATCAAAATTTTGAAAAAAAAAATGAATTTTTTTTTTTTAAACAATTTTTTTTCAAAATTTTACGTAATTAAGTATTATTTTTTTATTCAATATTCAATGCTCTTTTTAATTTTTGATCAAACACAAAAAACCGGATGTCAAAATGTTTTGTAGTTTTTGAGAAAATCAAAAATAACAAAAACTACTTTTGTTCTAAGAAAAGCCTTTTATTTTAGTTTTTACGTTTTGGGATTCTTATGTAGATGAATTTACGATTGAAAGGATTAACTTTCTTTTTACTATTCTTTTAATTATCGTCTTATAAGCATACAATAATGTGACAAAGTACTGGATTAACCATATTTCACACATTTTTTCATTGAGAACACCTGCGTGAGAGCATTGGTTTAAAATTGACCTGCCACTTTTTTATTATGGTGGGGTCGGCTTGGCTTAGGTGCATTTACGAAAGAAAGGATTAACTTTAAATAAACAGTAGTTATGTATTTTATCTAAATATGCATGTATTTATTATTTAAATTGATTTCAAGATTCAGGAACATTTTTGTTCTTATTTCGCAATTGCATTTTTCTGTCACTAGTTAGGGCGTGTAACGCTGCATTATTTAAAAAAACATTCGCAGATCAATATTAATCCAATGCTCTCACGCAGGTGTTCTCAATGAAAAAATGTGTTATTGTATGCTTATAAGACTGATAATAAAAAAATTTTACAAAAAAAGTTAATCCTTTCTTTCGTAAATGCACCTAAGCCAAGCCGACCCCACCATAATAAAAAAGTGGCAGGTCAATTTTAAACCAATGCTCTCACGCAGGTGTTCTCAATGAAAAAATGTGTGAAATATGGTTAATCCAGTACTTTGTCACATTATTGTATGCTTATAAGACGATAATTAAAAGAATAGTAAAAAGAAAGTTAATCCTTTCAATCGTAAATTCACCTACATAAGAATCCAAAAACGTAAAAACTAAAATAAAAGGCTTTTCTTAGAACAAAAGTAGTTTTTGTTATTTTTGATTTTCTCAAAAACTACAAAACATTTTGACATCCGGTTTTTTGTGTTTGATCAAAAATTAACAAGAGCATTGAATATTGAATAAAAAAATAATACTTAATTACGTAAAATTTTGAAAAAAAATTGTTTAAAAAAAAAATTTCATTTTTTTTTTTCAAAATTTTGATTTTGAAAATTAATTTTTCAAAAACTATTCACTCGAACAACTTTATTTAAAAACAAAATTAAAGAATGTATTTCTGGCTTTTCAAAATGCTATAGCATTACTCTGTAGGTATCACCGTTATTTTTTAATAATTTTTTTTCTGTTTTAAGTGATTTTTTTCTTAAATTGCCCCTCCCGCCTAAACGGGGGGGAATAGACCCCCCCCTCCCATACGATTTTTTTCTTGTCTAAGTCCAACCTACACGCCCTAGCTTTTTGTCACACCTTATGCCAATCACCCTGTAGAATGAGAAAGGATTCAATTTCATTCTCGGTAAAATGGCAAATAACAACAAAGGTAACTGTTATGGGAATTGAAATGCTAAATTGTTGTCACAGTTGTTTGCTGAAATGTGAACCTATTTTGCTATTGGAACTAACTCTCTGGGCATCAGTGTCGTTCTTAATTGGCAAATGATTGCCAATCAATGAATGCAAAACCAGAAAGAGGCTCTAGGTCCCTGTAATATAAATAGTGTACCCAAGTTGCCCTTTTTATGGATTTAAAAATGGTTTTGGGGGACGATATAATGCGTTATAATGATACACCTAGTTGTGAAAATTAAATGGCTTCAACCTTATGATTCCTAAAGTCTAAATTTATAAGGACGAGTGTCCTTAACAATGGGTTTTAGACTAAAGGTCAATTGTATTAATAACAGTTGAAAGAAGATCAAGTTTGAACAACTGAATTATCAATTTATTTAAGTTCGACTGATTGGCAAGTTTGAAAAGTTCTATTAGAAGTAAACTCAATACTGTAGATAAATTCGATAGATGAATGAATGATCTTAATTTAAATCATTTTTAATCGTTCTATAATGAACCATCTCCAATTATCAAATCTTAAAAAAAAAATTTTTGAATTTCAAAAAAAAAAATTTGAAGATTCGTTTACTTAAAAACAAGTCATTTTTATTTTTAGAAATTTAATTTAAATTTTCAAATTAAAATAAGAAACTTAAGACTAGCGTAGCTATTTAAACTTTTTCTCGAAAATGATTTTATATTTAAAAACTTATGAAAAAAATTACAAAGATTTATTATAATTTTTGTTCTTGCGTAAAATTATAATTTTGTGGAAACCTGTACCTATTTATTCATTTATTTCACCAATGGATATAAATATCGGCTGATGACATAATTACAATAACAATAATAAATACATTATATAATATAAAAATTATTTAAAATATTAATATTACCTATAATTATTCATGTTTCACAGTGAAATAATTATCTTTGAAAACAATCTCTATGCAAGCTTAGGTCGACTTCGCTGCAAACTGAATTGAAAAGTTTCAATGAGCGAGTAATAGGTCCATTTAAACCGTACAGGGGCGAACGCAGGTGGGGGTTTTGGGGGTTCAAACCCCCTCCCAAACATGTGGAATAAAAAAATAAGGATTCATAAGGATTCTCAAAGAAAAAAAAAAACAAAGTGTTATTTTCGTATCATAAATTCTTCTATATCTTTTCATAAAAAATTTCCATAATTCAAATATTATTAACGTACGGCCCAAGAATAGGAGTTCTTGGAAATAAAAATTGATTCAATTTTCTATGAAATTCGCAAAAAATTGAAGTTTTGGTCGATACTTGTACTTACTTAAACGGGGATATTAAATAAATTATAAAGTAGGAACAAAAGTAAACAACTTTATTTATATTATATTCATACCACAATTTCTTTATGTCTAGTAAAGTATGCAATAAGTAATTAAATAAAAAACAGCCATATTGAATGTTTTTATGCCTCCGTGTCCAAGGAAATCGTTTTGAATTTTCCCCCCACTGGTTTTTTAGACCAAAAATAACGGTACCTACCCATACGATTTTTTCGAAATTTTATAAAAAATCTTTTTTCTCAAAAACTGCCACACAGAATTAAAAAAAATACATAAATTTTCATTGAGTTCAATCTAGGGTGTGGTTAAAAAAATAGTTATTTTTGGAAGCTCCAAAATGTTTGTACCTAAAAATAAAGGTACCCACCATACAAGTGTAAAAAAAATTTTTTCGTAAATCGTATTATTTTTTTTAACAGCTTCGAAAATTTTGATAAAGTTTTTTTTATTTCAATTAATTTTTCCTATCTATAATTTAATAAAAAATAATTTAAAATTAACATATAATTGACTGTACCTACAATGAATCGTTTTTTCGAATTTTGAATTTTTCATTATATGCAGAATGGATTTGAAAGAAATTTTTCAGGGAAAAGCTTCTAAAAAGTTTAAAAAACATTGCGTCTCAAAATTCGTTATCTCAAAAACGGCTCAATATTTTTTTGGAAATTTATTTTTTATTTCCTACAACAATGAATACTACAAGTTGGCGTACCAAAATTTTTTCTTAAAAATGTTTTAAGAATTTCGATGATATTACATGAACCAAATAATAGCTGCCATCACAGGGCCCGTAGTAAAAGTTTATGTCTAAAAATTAGTGAAAAAGAATATTTTCCAACTTTTGGTAACATTATTCAAATTTGCCAAATGGGTATCCGTTGCAACATCCATATAATTTTTAGCGATTAGCTATATGAAATTGTTCCTAAAGTCCCTATCCCTAAGAGCCAATATTATTTAGTTATAACATATTTATGTTAATAAAATAAATATTATGTAATTAGCAAGTACCTACAATAAAGAAATAAAATAATATGTTTACAAAAATTTGATATTTTTTCTAAAACCCCCTCCGAAATTATTTTCTGCGTCCGCCCCTGAAACCGTAATTAGTTATATGTGAAGGCTCATAAAATACTTCTACACGGTTCCTCAAACACCTTTCGAGAACATAAAAAAACATCAAAGAAAGTAATTTACTAGAATGTCTTTAACGTCTTTAACAAATAATATACATTGAGTATTTTTACGACATTTAAGGGTTTGCAAGTCTATAAGAGCACATCTATAAAGATAATCAGGCAACTCACCCGACCAGTAAAGTTTTCTTAGAGTAAAACACGTAAATCTTTTCTGTATCCTTTCAATTTTCAAAATACTGTTCTCTTAAAAAGGCGACCACACTACGCTACAATATTCTAAATAAGGCAAAACCAGACATAAATAATGTTTTAAGGGTATAAACATCTTTAATTACTGCAGAATTTCGTTTTAAAAAACCAAGCATGGCACTACCTTTAGCGACAACAAAATCAATGTGATCTTTAAAATCGAGTTTCGTATTAAAGATAACTCCAAGATCTTTGGTAACTTCGACTCTGAAAAGTATTTGATCTAAAAATTTATATTCAAATTTATTTGCGAAAATGATTTTGAAGCAGTGAATATTTTACATTTCGTAAAGTTTAGTTGAAGATGATTATATTCACACTAATTCAAAAAGCTTTGTATGTCCTGTTGCAGCAAGCAACAATCTGAAATTGAAGATGTGTCGGAGAATAATTTAACATCAAATGCATACATCAAACACTGACAATGTTTAAGTACGCTCGGAAGATCGTTAATAAAAATAATGAACGGAAGTGGACCTAAGTGACTTCCTTATGGAAGCCCAGATAACAACCTTATCGAATTTGAGAAGCACCCATCAATGTGAATGATGATATGTCAATGTCAATGAGATAAGAACTCAACCAACTTGTAAAATTTGAGTTAAAACCTAACATTCTTAACTTTTGCAAAAGTACGAGTAGCCCGTGGTGAACACAATCAAATGCCTTTACAAAATCAGTATATAAAACGTCAATATAGCTACCTTGTTCCATTTTATTAATGCAAAAATTAGTACTTACTTACTTAGCTCCAACTAAAAAGGATTTTTTTTAGCAATTTAAAAAATTAATTTTATGCTTGAAAATATCTATCTCTGCTCACACTTATTTTAAAACTCGAAATCTCGTAAGCATAAGAAGAAGTTTGTGCGACCAAGTCGTGCATTTTATTTCATTGCGTATTTAAGACTTCTCGTTTTTTTTTTCAATTGAATTTCTTTACCCTCCTCTAACTCTGAATCAAAATTAAAATTGAGAGATTTATTTGTTCGAAACCTAATGTATGTATATGCTAGTTTATGTATTCAACTGGCCCACGAAGCTTTTAGACAAATAGAATAGGATTAAAAAGACTTTGAGTCTACATGACGTTTATTTTTAAATTATAAAGTTAAACTCTTACCTACGTTATCTACTTGCACTTTTGATTTTGGGCATAGCATCCAAACATCTTTCAAAATATCTTTAAACTAACTCAAGTTTCTTGTAATGTTCTATTTCAAGCAGTTATCTTTAAAGTTCAAAGTCAGGAGACTAAGTCCTTAAGGTGAGTTCGATAACAGGACAATATTACCTTCAAACATGACCACTCTAATTTTTCTTCCAGTCCACAAAATTCCATGCAACTCGTTAAAAATAAAGTGAATAAAATGGTACTTAGTACACAACCCTCTTTTACTCCAGCATTTCGAAGATATCGTGCTATTCCATTCAGTTTATTCTGTGTTGTCTAAGAAGGGTTTTACAATATCAAGCATCTTTGTTGGCATAACGATCAGTGAAAATTTATAAAGTAACGATCTGCTATCAATAGAATCACAAACTCCTTTAAGTTTTTAATCTTGAAACAATTAATCAATAGTGAAGTGAATGGTTGAATAAATTTTTCTAAATCCGTTATGTGAGTCCTGCGTAGAGAACAAACGTGAAAATATATATTTCTTTCATAGTAGAAATCTAATAACTCTTAGAAAGCCCTTTGGTATGATTTTGAAATTCAATATTTGGTTCATATTGTATAAGTCAAAAATCATAATGGTTAAAGCCTCTTCTTAAACTCTTGTAAATCTCAAAAGGTGTTATATTTTCTTTCTTTTCCTACTTGAAGCTTCGTTTAAGTTTGACTTCTATCATAATTAAGCGGGACGGTAAGAATTTTATTTTTAAAATTTTTCTATAGACAATTTGACGTAATACTGACTTACAAGTATTACTAGTTTAAATCATGTTGTCTAAACAATAGGGGCCCAACGTTCTTCTTTTGGTTTAAAATAATAATATTTGCTTAGAATATTATATTGATGTTTACATACCTACGTAATTCATGATTTTTTTTTGAATATTAACAGCAGACTAATTTTTGATGAAAAGGCTTCTTATTCCCTATAGTACCGATTGTTGTTCTTCTCGTAGAACTGTAACGAAGCGTTCCATGCTACCCCACTCTATATTACTTTCGTATTAATACCGAGAATTGTGCTTCGCCAAATTCAATTCACAAGCACCATGAACACATGACGTCACAGGAAAATCAACAACATTAATATTTTTCTTGCACCACCTACATAATTCACATGCAGTTTTTACTGAAAAGTCATCATGAGGACCTACTTGAGTGAACGAAAAGGACACTTTCGATCATACACACAGTCAGGCGGCCTAGTAAATTGATTTGATCAATCATTTGAAATCCAGACGTAGACGAGTGCAGACGAATTGGTCATTAATTGCCGCCAGGGGCTTCGGTACCTGCTGATCTACCATAGCGTTTAGCCTGCTGTTCAGTGCCACCAGGGGCGTTGTACCTACGGATCCCGTCATGAGCCCGACATCCGAGTAAAAGGACCTGTTTGAAGCCGAATTACTAGAAGCCAGAATACCCGCAATTAAGTACCATATCCGAATCATCAACAACCAGTATAGCCGAATCCAGAAGAGTTGATGCCCGTGAACCATTCAATTACCCGAATTAAGTGAAATATTAGTAGCAAAATATTGTATGTTATAGATTTTAGAGTTATTTTCAATAAAGATTTTGAAATAATGTTTGAAAACTTTTTACTCTGGAGTTTCGTGTTTTCTTCAGGACGACCCTGGCAAGATCGGCGAGCAAAACCTCGGCTAGAAAGCAAAAAGCACATCACAGAACGGTGGGTCATGATTATGGATGGTTTCTTCAAAATTTATCGTCAATGATGGCTCGAGCGTATAGATACCTGTCATGAATGTCTTGTGTTCCTCGGGACGGAGACAACTTTTGCAGTTTTCCAAGCCACCGGGAAATGGCTATTGCTCAGACGGTCGCCGAAGATTAATGTCAGCTGGAGAACAGCTGGTTTGGTAAATTTTCAAGTACGTAATTAGAAATATTGTCCCTTCCTGCTAATTTTTGGAGTTTCCGGTGATGATAATACCAACCACTTCTTCAGGATGAAGTCAGGTAGGTGAATGAAAGGACGGCCTTTAAAACCACATATTACAGTTTAGACAATCACTTGCTACAAAAAGATTGCTAATATTGCACCATTGGTCTATCGGTTATAAAATTTAGAATTTCTCAAAATACTCCATTAGAATATTAGCATAGATATTAACCCATCTTAAAGCTTTCCAAAATCTTCATCGATGAGCTAGACAACGTATACTTTCTTCGAATTCTTTAGAAATTTGATTCAAATTCTTGTTAGTTTCTAAGTTAATAATTTCTAACCTTTTCATGTTCAATTTAGGCAGTCTAAATGCCTTCACTTTTGCCTTTTCACAATCATGGTAAAACAATTTTTTTCTATGGTAAAAGTACCTGAAAAATTAAATAAGGAACACGATATTCAGCATGAAATCATTTTATTTCTCAACTTCATCCTTCGTTACTCTTCATTCGACCCAAACAGTTTATTTCCTAGCCATTTCTTCATGTTTGAAAACAGAGGTGCTAATCTGCGGAATATGCGAGATGAGGAATGAATTCGTTACCATACTCATGCAAATTTGCTATTGCAACTTCGAACTTGTGCGCCAGTGTGTTTTCCTGGTAGAAATGAACTTTTCTCTTCGCCAAATTCGACCGTTCTTGCTTCAAATCTGCTTGCAATCGACACAGTAGCTCTACGTTATACTCGTATCTGCCCCTGATCGTTTAACCATTTTCAAGGTAATCAATGCCAATAACACCGCATGCATCCCGAAAAACTGTAAGCATGAAATTTTTTACTGACAAACACCGATTGGCCTTCTTCGTCTTCGGTTTACCAGCAGAAATCAATTGTTTCGACTGTTCCACGGTTGCGAAACAGCGTAAAAACTCTGTCGAAATTTTTCTTGAACATCACCAAACACTCCTTTGAAGTTGTAGAACGATTGCGTTTATTGTCAATTGTTAGCAAATATGGCCCCAGTCTTGCGGAAAGCTTTTTCATGTCCATATATTTATGTAAGGTCGAAATCACTGATTCATATGATAAGCTTGTAGCCTCTTCAAGCTCGCGAACTTTAACTAGCCGATCCATTAGCATACTGTGGATTTGTTCTATCGACTATTTCTGATGAAGTGGTCTCAATTGAGTGACCAGAGCGTTTGGCGTCACGTGAAAAGTCCGCATAATATCTGGCAAGCAATGTTTTGGGTTGCTTGATGGCTTATTCTCGGGAAAATATTTTATGTTCCACACTCCAAATTCACCTTTTTCCATATTTTAACAAAAATGCTCGTAATAGGGGTCGATATTTAATGGCGGACGAAAAACAACTGTTTGACAGATCTTTCTGAAAATTTGAGTGCGTTCTTTTGAAAAGATGCAACAAAATGATGGATTTGAAGTGGCGAAACTACTTGGTTTAATTTTCTTGTCTTCTGTAAATATATTTTGGAAAGGCAGAATATGCAATAGTTCCAAGGAAAAGTTCTTCTGAAAAATTTATTAAATTTGTTGCTGTTTTCAAGTAAGTTTTGCTAAAAATATTCATTCAAATTTCTATTCGGATTGTTTCAGTGACCTATTAAAGAGGCACTTCTTCGATTCCTATGTTATCTGAGAGGATTAATTTACATTCGCTGTATGATGTAACATTTTTTTAGTATGAACTAGATTTTAACAGGAAAACAGTTCCTAACTATCTATCTGTTGTTTGTCTTTTATTGATAAGAAGTAAGTAACAATGTTCAACGTTCGTTTTTTAGGTAAGGTACCTCTTTAGAATGTTGGTTAAACGGGCGTCGTTGAAATGATGTTGGAAAACTGGCGTTTCAGGATTTTGGTAAGTTCTTCGTATTCGAAATAAATCTATGTTAAAAATCCCCCGCCATTTTGATTTCTATAAATTTATGCTACTTGTCAGTTCTCTCTTTCAATCCATATACGAGTACCTACATGATAATTATTTAAATCCACAAACCACAAAAGTAGCCTCATAGAAACAACTAATTTAAAATGTAAAGGTTTCACAACTTCCATCGACCGTCCCGTCGTCTGTGGATTCGCCACGTAATTATTGTGCTATTTTAAAACCAAGAAGCCTTTGGAAAAATGTACATAATGTTTAAGTAATGTGACTGTGAATTAAATTTATTAAAGTTCTTTTTTTAATCAGTTCAAATGGAATTCGTTACATTAATTTAATATCTGTTGTCACACATGCTCTGATTCACATGAGATTAAAAGCGTAATGGATACCTTAATGGATTAATCGCTTGAATGATATGAGACATTAAGCTTAACGGTAGGTACGTGGAAAATGTTTTTTTTTTTGTCCATTCAAAGAAAAAAAAAAAAACAAAAAAAAAGTTTTAAAAATCCGCCATCATGGTTATGGAAAATTTAAGACGAAAATTTAAATACCTACAGTTTGTTGGTGTTTGGTCATTTTCTGAATGCACGGAGCTATACCTGTACCACCCCAAGGAGTCGAATCCTTATTCCAATACACCGAGTTCTCGTTTGGAAAGTGCATTTAATTTATTATTATAGTTGCTGCATATTCATTGGCATGCAATTTCCGGAATAATTATATATGTATGTATGTGTGTTTGTGTTGGTATTATGTGAATTTGCTGTTCCTATACACATCTCTCTATAAAAGCTTAATGAACTTTTTATCTGATGTCAGTTCTTAAAATTTATTTGCTACCTCTGCTTTCGTTGTCCGAAACTTGTCTCTAAAATTGAAGAAATTCATTTTCTATTTGGATTAAAAACCCTTTTAGCAAAATAACAAAATAACGATTAGAATAGAATTTTAATTAAATCTGTTTTTGGATGCAGAGGAGCACAGGTGTTTCGAATGCAAGGACATTATATTTTGTTGTTGCTTCTTTTCACTGTGGCAGACAATACCTACTTGAAAAGTGACAATAATGTTTTTTAGTTTGGTCTTTTGCATGGCGTTTCAATTAGCAGAGGAGAGTTTGAAAGAGCAGTGAACACCTTAATCGCTCTAAAGAGGGTTTGGTGTCAAACAAAAATTGAGTATTTAAGCATATCGTCCATTAGTCTGTGCGTCCAGGTGTACTACATAGAGCTAGACCCTGAACTGATGAATGGATTCGTTTCGAATTTTTCTAAAGGAGAAATTCGAGGCTTTGGTAAATTCACCTGCATAAAATATGGAGGTGTTATTAAGTAATTTCGGTTTTTCTAACTTTCTTAAAAATATCTAATCAAATGATATTGACTTCGTTTATGAAATGGCCAAGGCAATAAGGTATCATAAATCTGCCATTCAAAATTTTTGTGTTCTGCCCTACCCTTAATGCTTTAGTAAGTTTTATCAGTCTTCGAAAGTTAAGTCGATATTATGATTGACAAATATTCTGAGAATGTAGGAAGATGCCACGTTTGTAAATGCAAAATCTGAAATTTTCAATTTTTTTTTGTATGCATCACAAGACCTAACGCTTTACCAAATTTTATCGTTCTACGCCTATCAGAAAGCTATTTGTAATTGCTATCAGTTTTGAAAAATGGGCGGATGTCATGCCTCTTAAATTAAAATCAATATTAAGCGTTGTGCGAAATTCGTCTGTACCACAAAGTTGTTCATAGTTTTATTAATTTGCCAGTGAGTGATGAGTAAGTGCCGCTTACTAATGCTTAGGTGTTGAAATTGGATGAGACGGGTGTGGCTGTTTATCCTAACAGAAGTGTCTAACTTTGTTGAACTGAAGTTATGTGTGAAGGGTGTTGAAAATCGGATGATCTTCATGCTGTAAAATTGGCGTAGTGCAAGAACTTGGCTGGACGTTACACTCAATAGGGGTTTGAAATTTTTTGAGAACATTTCATTATTTCGAATAACAAATTTTATTTTAATTTTTTTTGCGTATAAAGTCCTTCCAAACATTCCATAAAATATTGACTCTCATCTCCCCATGTCAATTGGATTGGATATCCTGTACCTTAACAGAAGATTGGTTTTCAATCTGTGTGCTTGGTTGGTGCGTCTATTGTTTTTTTTTTTTTTTTGTATATTATACGCGCACTCAAGGGGTTATGACTACCCTTATAATTAAAAAAAATTAAAAAAAGCAGAAATATATTTCAGGACTGTAATTTAAATACTTCGTTTCGCTGAAAAATACATGAATTTTGATGCAGTTTTATAGTAAAAATTGTTCTGGTGGATAAAGATATAAAAGCCCATTTAACTAATTTTTATATGTAGCTACAACCGAAGATTTAAAACCTTATATCTACAGACGAACTTTTGTTTGATGAAATATCTTGTAGAAGCCTGTTCTTCTTTCCAATGTTTATTATCTTTTAAGCTGATAAATTATTGATAACGAAGATGACGCTTTTTTTGGCTTAAAAAGCTTAAATAGCCCAGAAAATCATGCCAGGAAAAATAGGTACCTCCTGACCAAGAAATTTACAGGGTATTAAAAAAGTAATACCTCGTAGTTCGAAAAATACAAAACCTCTAAAATCATAATATCAGAAATAAAGAATTCTAATTGCTCGTAACTATTTATAAAAATAATTGCACGACTGAGTCGCACGGACTTACTCTTATGTCAAAGCTAACAATTTAAAAAAATTAATGGTCTTAGAGAAAAAATGTTCATTAGCATAAAATTCATTTTCAAACGACCAAAACAACTCCTTTAAGAGTTGGATCGAAGAACAGATTGTCATGTGATTCAAGCAAATATTAGCTTATGCCTGAACAAAAACTATTATTCGTCGTAGTGGTTTCTTAAAAAAAGTAAGATTTTATATATATAAAATTTTTAAAACATTTTTATGAAAAATTTTGGTACGCCAACTTAAAGTTTTTATTACTGTACGAATAAAAAATAAATTTCTAACAAAAGTTCTAAGCCGTTTTTGAGATATAGAATTTTCCAAGAAACGATAGGTTTTGTTTTTTCAAAAATTCAAAAAAAAATTTTCTTTAAAATCTTGAAACGCAATGTTTTTTTAACCTTTTAGAAGCTTCTCTATACACGATTTCATAAAAATCAGTTATGCCGACAATGAGAAATTCAAAATTCGAAAAAATGGTTCTATGGTAGGTACAGTCAGTAATATCTTAATTTAATTATTTTTTATTAAACTATAGATCGTAAGAATTAATCCAAGGAAAGAAAAAATGTTATCAAATTTCTCGGGCCGGTTTTCGAGAAAAATACGATTTTCAAAAACCATTTTTTAACATTTGCAAGGTGGGTACAGTTATTTTAAGGTAAAATAATTTTTTTCTCAGATTTAGTAGATTATATTGAAAAACTTTTATTTATCAAGTATAAAAAAATCGAGCAAGGTTTTTTTCGAAATATTGAGTTTTAAAAACAAAATTAAAAATTTTAATGCATAATAATATTCAAACTTTTGGGGAGCTTTACAGCCCGATTCTCCCCCTTGTGAGGAGTCACAAGTCACAAGCTCTTGTGACTATTCCTTGTGAGGATTGTTGTGACTCGATAACATTTTGGTATTCTCCCCCTAATCGTCACAAGAAAGCTCACAACGAAACTCACCACAGCATGGTGAGATTTTTAAGTGTCATTATTTGAACAGCTGATTATTGAAAACGAAAAAATTACTTTATAAATGTATTGTTTTGGAGAGCGAATGGATCATTTGTATCTCTCAGAGTTTTTAAATGCCGTCGGGCGCTGCAAATTTTTTGATACTATTAGTTTTTTAAAAAAATGTTTGTTTATGTAAAAATGTTACTTTTCATTTTCGTGGGAAAGATCAGCAATTATATTCACTAGAACAAAGTCCACTTCCATTTTTGTGTACTCACAATTATTCACAAATCTAGAAAATTTTCTTACAAAATATACTGAATGTCAGTCCAAGAAACTTAAAAATTTATGAGTTGTGACCTGCTCTGAAGGAGATCACAGTTTCGATTGTTTTTGTGACTCTCACAAGTTGTGACTGAGCGGCAGAATCCGAAAAAGTCACAAAATCAATTTCACCTCTTCTTGTGACTTGTGAGGTATCACTGACTTTGGGGAGAATCGGCCTGTTAGTACAAAAAAAAATTAACAGTTTTGTAGTACAACAAATATTTATAAAATTTCGAAAAAAAAATTGGTATGGCAAGTACCTTTACTTGTGGCCTTAAAAAAAAAATAAAAAATTGTGGGGAGAAAATTTAAAAATAATTTTTTTAAAACAAAGTCCACCAACTAATTACGAATTTACAACTTGGTGGCAAAAAGTCCATTTGAACCTATGGACTGTTGATCAATAGATTTTGTTCTTATTATTATTATTATTATTTTATTTTTATTAAACAACAACAACAACAACAAAAATTAAATTTAAATTTAAATACATTTTTTTAAATAATTTTCAAAATAGAAACATGACTTTAAGTTTTAAGTTAGAACTTCAACTAATTTTCATGTATGTATATCTCTTAAAAATACGCTAAAAAGGTAATCCTACCCACATTCTTAGTTCGTCTATTTAATTTTGTTTTGTCTTCAGAATTTAATTATACTAATATTTATCAGTCGCTTGCCTGTATCATAATTCAAATGCATTAAAATAAAAAAAAAAACAATTTAAATTGCACCAAACTATACATATTCTGCTAAAGTATACTTAAAATCTTTGAAGATAAAATAAATGCCTTTTTATAATTTAACTTAAAATACCTTAACTTGAACAAAAAACAAATAGCTATCCAGAACTCAGAAGCAGTTAAAATGAATGAATCAGCCGGGATGTTCCTTACGACACCAAAGACGTTTAATTAACAATACAACACGTTCTCAAATCGTCCTTCGTTGGTGTTTTAATCTCCCATTAAAGATGTTCTCTCTCAATTTTCTTGTATCCCCATAAAAATAACTTTAATGTGTGTGTAGGTTTATACGAGGTTAACATGAAACAAGCATTTAACATCAAAACCAATAACACTTGAATTCACAATAACATCATCATTGTGAATGAACATAGACATTTGAACAACATAATGTTGAAACAAGTAAACAATATTTTCTAGTAATTGGTGTTTGAGTATTTGTGTTGTTCAACTTGACAGAGGGATGTTGGAAAATGTACATGTGCATACAGTACAACGCGGATATAAGAAACTCAGAAATTACATTCACAAATTTTTTGTTTGGAAAAATATTTTGGTCATAAAAATTATATATTGTTAAAAAGGGCGAATATTCAAGTCTTCGAAATCTTAAATAAAGTGTAATTTGTAAAAAATAAAAATTATTTATTTATAATATGGGTCTCATAGTAGACAATGTGGTTACTAAAAGAAGAGGGGATACGTTTATTCGGTATAGTGCTTAATAAGTTGATGAAAAGCAAATCAAAATCGAGGGTTAAGGGAGGAAATGTTATTTATCGATGTAAATTCGTGTATATTAATAACATAAAAATTCACAAATGTATGAAATATTATAAATAAATAATTTTCAATAGCGAAATTAAATAACTGTTTACTCAAAAATTTCTTTAAGATAGTAGAACCATGTTTTTGTTGAGAAATGATCAATTAGGCAAAAATAAATTCATATTAAATAAATAAATTTTATTGTTAAATTTATATATTTTTGTAATAATATTGTTAGAATAATAGTGAATATTAAGAGATTTTCGATGAATGATGATTAATAATGTTCAAAAAAGTCAATTTGTTCCTAAGTAAAAAAAATTGAGTTAAGAAAGAAAAACTTGAAATTTCAATTTTTTTTCAATTTTAATTGTGAATAACTTTTGAAGAATTAAATTTAGACAAAAATATTAAGAGACCTTTTTTGTAGAGCAATAAATTTCCTTTAAAAATCCATTGTGATCATTTTGAGATATTCATTGATTCGTTAGTTACAAAATTCCAAATTAAAAAAGTAAAATCGAAGAAAAATAACTATTTATTAAGCTTAATTACTCAAAAACGGCTTGTCTGATGAAAATTTTCAATCAGACCTTTTTTGTAGGGAATTTAATTTTATATAAAATTAAGTCAAAATGAATTTTTTTTACTTCAATGTTTTGTCAGTTCTGACGCAAAACATGAAATTATGACTAAAAATCAAAATTAGCGATGATAGACCTCTTAAAATTGATATTAAGGGCTCAAACTTTTACGAAAATTTTTTTTTGTCATTCTGAATGATATTCTTGATATATCTTTCAAAAAAAAAAATAGTCAATTTTTTTGGCCCAGTCTGTGCGTCCGACCGACGCACGTTATCATCTACATTTGCTAAATGTCATCTGACAGTTCCTTGCGATAACACGGATAATAGTTTTACATCTCAACTTGACTGAACGAACATTATAGAATCGAGCCAGATCCATTTAATTTGAACGAAGTTATGCGAAAAGGTTTAAATGTAATTTAAGTTCCCATCATTTTAACATAATTATAAATATATTAAAGCAAAAATTTAGTTGAATTATTAAGATGTTAAGACTGTTTTAGTATTAAACTATATTAAAACGATGATAATGCATCATACTTTCTCTACCCTTTTATTAAAATTAAAATCATCAAATAACTACTTTAGTTTGTTAGTATCGTACTAACTTCAGATGACTATTTGACATTTAGAACCGTCAAAACAGGACTGTTTACCTAGGTTTTTGCATGAACTGTCATAACTTTAGATGTTTTCGAAAGAAATTTATTAAAAAAAAATACACTCAGCACGTTACTAGTAACAAAATGTTTAAAATTAAGAAACAGTTAGTAATCTACAAATTGTTGAATAGTATCATACTAATATCTAGGTTGTTTAAAGTTTTGCGCCATTAATACTTCTATCTTCTATGATATCTCTCTTTCCATTCCCTTTTATCTTATATCATAATATTTTTCTATCAAGGCTTGTATACAAAACGCACCTCATCTTAGCTCCCATACAAAACTCTCTCCAGAGTAAGCTTTAGTCAATCATCCAGCTGTCAATATTGATCTTACGAAATAATTCTCGAGCTAAATTTTGACAAATTTTGTTATTCTTTAACTTTATGTGAACTTTACTTTGTGAAAATGAAAATCAAAAAAGAGAAATACATATCTTGCAAGTTGCAACGAACAATTCTTTGAAAGATTTGAATACAATTTATATTCAAAGAACTGCTGTTTTTTGTCAAAAAGATCTTAGAATTTTAGGTGACGTTTGGATGGAAGTGTGGGAGCTAGAATTTAGCGTGAGTTTGGGCCTTAACCTTTTAATAATCGAATATATTCTAGTATTGGTGTTGTCGAAATGTACCAGTTATACATATTTACATACTGGTAGAATTCATTTTCAATGCTGTGACCCAGAACATTGATAGGCTTTTAAAAAAGATGACATTTCTTCCTTTTTCTTTTCAGGCCATATTTTGCGATTTCACTACAACTACTCTACAACACATTTTCCACTTTCTGAAGACACTTTTTAGATGATTCGGCATATGGGTATAATTATATCATCCAAATATTGTTCTGTCACGTTTTGATTTATCTAATCTTAAAATATATGGTTAATAATAAATCGAATGAAAACAGATAGGGAGTTACAAAGCCTTGTTGAATTCATACAAACCTCTTTTAGTTACAAATGGCGTTAATTTGTTACTTTATTTTTCAACAGGAACATAAAAAAAGCTATTTTCTGAATACATAACGCAAAAATATTTTCCTTTCTGCAACTTTTCAAGTACGTCATCGATCAGTGGAAATGGAAAGCAATCTTTAAAAAACATTTTATTAAGCTTACGGAAATCAATGCAAATCCGACAAGAACGATCTTTCTTCTTAACAACGAAAATTCTACTAGCGACATTAGATGTAGACTTTCGTATGTTGACTTTTTGAATCTACTCTTCAATCTGTGCTTGAACCGCTTCTTCTTCACTGGGTGGTGGGCGATTTGGTGCTTGTCGAAAAGGCATGATTTCTCCATCTGCAACAATCTTCAACTTAATCGGACATTCTGTAGTTTTATCCGCTTGTTGCTGGTTGCGTTTGAAGAATTTCGGTTCCAGTCGACAATCTTTTTGATCGGTAGATCCACAGCTGAAGCAAAGATTAGGTTAATTTATATTTTCAAAGCATTTTTCTTGTAACTCATATAGGTATTCACATTTTGGTTCATCTTCTGCTGCCTGCCCTCTTCTTTTTGTTTGTACATTCGTTCAAAAATATCGTATTTTTCTTTCAGCTCAATAATAGACTTCCTTTATACATGTAGGACAATGGCTCTCTTATCCAATGATAATTTCCTTTAAAAATGAAAGACTTCTTTAATTTATTTTAGATGAATATTCGACTTTATTTTAATGATAAATAATATTTGTAACAAAACGACCGTTTCACAATAAGTTAGTTTGACAACTCCCTTTAAATAAATACGCAACTGGTTAACGATTGAAAAGGGGCGCAATCTCCCATTCCCTGTATTTCGTTCGTTCTTAGTATGTCAGTATGTGTGTATGGTCTTGTCGCTGTAATAAAAGGTCTTGTGTATGTCGGTCGCATGTTGTCGCTGTCATTTTTCATCCCACATATCTACATATTGCTCTGAACTTCCATTTTTATTTCCAAACCATCAAGAATATGGCGAATTATGCAATCAGTTTTAACATTTCCAAGCGCTGTTATTTTTTTCGTGTTCAAAATGTACTCGTGGAAATTTTCGTCCTTTCGGTTTCTTTGTTCACTTAACTGCTTATGAATCTCTGCACTACTATGTACATATAACTGCTCTCAAATTAAGTTTTCAATTAGAAACGTAGTCCTTTGAACTCACGTATAGCTATTGATTCCAAGAGGAGCTTAGCGGTGTGAGTCATCTTACCTCTAGCTTGTACATATTTCTGGTTTTTAGTTAGACTACATTATGCTTCTGCATTCTGCTTCAACGGAAACTTTCGGTTCGTTTTGTTTGATTTCTTCCGCTTGAATTTTCAAAGCAAGCAACTGAATAATTTGTTGTAAACTTTCATTATTGCTCTCATTTCGTTGGCCTTATCCTACATTTTGAAATATATAATGTTTTACAACACTTGTCTTATTACCAACTGAATTTTTAACTTTTAAGATATCTACTCATTTTTTCCGCTTCTTTTCTTTAAGGGTTGTATCCAACTAACTTCGTTCTTCACTGCAAATTACATTGGTGAATAGAAATGATTCATGAATAGGTTCAGCCCCAAATGTAAAATATTAATTAAAATATTTAAAGATGTATTTATTTCAAAAGTAAACTAATTAATGAAAAATATTGAAGACATAACAAACAATCGGGACATTAAATAATCTAACAATAATATTTTCTAAAATTTATAGCAAAGTAGTTTTGATCAAAGTAACTGGACGTCTGAGATTGATATCTACCACTGCTAGTGCTAATGATATCTATATTAACGATGCTTCCATACTTTAACATTCTACGTGCCGTTATGTAATATTATTGACATATCTGCGACTTGGACAGACGTCGCACTTCCGAAACATCAAATTTTTTTGGAGTCTGTTGCATAAAGCAGGCTGAATTCTTCCAATGGCATGTATTATATTGGCTTTCAGGGCAGAACTGGTTTGTGGTATATTGACATTGATCTGTGACTTAAGAAGAAGTCTAACAGAGTCGAATCACACGATCTCGGTGGCCAATTCACATTTCCTCCACGCGAGAAAACCATGTTCGACAATCACTCCTGCAAAATGTCAATTGTGGAATGGCATGTGAGTCACGTAGCTCCCTTCTGTTGAAAGGACATGTTATGGGTGTCCATATTATCCAATGCGGGCCAAAATAAATTGGTTTTCATCAACCGATAGCAATCGCCGATAACGGTGATGATCTGTCACACGTCGTTCTCAAGGAAGTATAGACCGATGATATTGCAAGCTCAAAATCCACTCCAAACAGTGACTTTCCTTGGACGCGATGCAATTTGGTGGATCCTGTGTTGATTTTCATAGTTCCAAATTCGACAATTTAGCTTGTTGAACTCACTCATTCATCCAAAAATGAGCCTCGTCATTGAATATAATTCTTCTACCGAAATTGAGCTCAAACAAGCGAACAAAAGACCCATTTTTATAAATTAAATAAATGACAGCGAATTTGACAGATGAACCTTCAACAATATGGCCGCAATCACCTGTCAAAGTTCAGAAAACCCTTCTGGAAAACCCTTTATTTAAAAAAAAATAAAGACTGAAGTAATAACAAAATTGGACTTCTATTTATCATTTTTTGAACCCTTTCAAGAAATTAATTAGGAAAGAAACCCCTTCTTGGTCCATAACTCTTGAGTTCAATATTTTTCTAAAGCAGGATTCTTTTTTATTTTGAGGATATTTAATTTGATGAATTCTTTGCGAGCTCCGCTTCATAACTTAACCTTATTTTTATTATTTTTTTAATAATTTGAAATTTGAGAACACTTGATTGAGTCCTTTTTCCTGGGTGTTTCTTAGGACACCAAGTAATCGTAAAATGTGAGAATTCTCAACGGAATGTATATTCAAGAAAACAGAATTTTTTTTAAAAATCTTCATTGCATGAAGAAGAACATTATATCCAACTAATTGAATAAGGTTTTTTTTTTGTTGTATTATTGGAACCGCGGTTCCAGAAAGCGTCATATCCTTTCGCTGGAAGCATTAAAATGAAAATGAATTTTTAATTTATTTTCATCTCTATAGCTGCTCCTGAATTCAGTTAAGGTGTAGGATTTCTCGTAAATAACTGTGACATCCGGTTTGGGGCTGTGTAAAGGAATATAATTTTCATGAATATATCTTACCCTCGGCCTCGAGCACTTAATGAAATTTGTTTATCTGATAGCGACGAATAACATTAAATGATGCGGCGACGACGACGATGGAGACAACAACAACAGCGGCAGCGGTGGCGGGCGCTGATGATGATGACAAGAAAAACAACTCCAACACCTTCTACGCTTTTGAGTTTTTCTTTAAGGTTCCATAATGATTCACAGTCTCACCGTAATGAGAAAAATGTTAATTTTCCAAAGGAAATTACATTAGCGAGCGAAATAAAATTTCATTTTTTTTGTTGTTGTTAATATTTGAAAATAATTTCGAAGCGAAGGAGAACGCTTGCGATGACCTTGTGAGGACGCGTAGGTTTATTTCATTAGTGTTTTGAAATTGCATGTTTTTAGGGATCCATGAATGTTGATGAAGAGATGTAGAGTTTCATTTAATTGAACTAATGATGGAAAAGTCTGCATGTCACTTGAAATACTTAACACAAATTATAAGGACCCAGCAAATTTCAAATAGAATATTTGGGTTGAGTCCTTGTGAAAATACAAATAGCGCATATTGCAAAAGTTTTCTTTTATGTGTTATGTTTGGTTGCTAGTTAATGTTGCCCTTGTTTGATGTATGTCTGCTACTCCAGACATTCCAAGAGTGTGACAATGTGACAGTAGTCGTGTTTTTCTTAGATAGTAGCTAGTTTTCTTTATTTCTCAGTTGGTAGAATCGAACAGATGTCGGGATGATTTAAAACAAAGAAAAACACAAAAGGAGTCTGTTCGTAGATAATGGTCGAAGTAAAATGTCATTTTCGATGTCTCATGAAATAAATGATTAATAAGAGAACTATATGTGGTTTTCTATTGATTTAATATTGAAGTGGATTGAATTACAGAAATCATTCGGGTTTGTACTAATTAGGATTCCAATAAATTCCAATTTGAAAAAAACTCGTCCTTGGTATTAGGGAAAGAGGGCTTTTATATTTTAGTATAATCCTACTAAATTTAATAAAAGCCAATCTATATTTTTTCCGAAACAAAGTAAACTCTAGTTGCCATATCCCGAAGCGCGAATTCTTACCACTCAAACCTGATCGTTCCCTCAGTTCTAAAGAACTTTGAAGTAACTTAAAGAAACTCGGTGACAAAGAAGATTAAAACAAAATTACTTCTGCTTAATGCTGAAGCGATGTCTAAGGCTTTTGATTGTATTATTCAATCTAATCTACTTTCTAAATTGAAGAGAAATTTTCAAGTTTATTCTCACGTCACTTAAGATACTTGCAACTAACTGAAAGAAAAGTTCAGGAATAAGAACAGAGTTTGGTATTTATAACCTACTAATCAGCAACAGAGGAATACCTCAGGGATCGGTGTTAGGCCCGTTTTCGTTACGTTTTTTTTTTTTATAATCTACTCACGCTCAAGGAATGGTTGAAAGTCACTAGCTCCTGGTTCTCTTCGGGCTGCTGCTGAATGTTTCTCCAAATAGTTGTATTCACTTTATAAAATTTATTGAAAGTTATTCCAGTGTATCCCATTAACGTGCTTTCCATTTGGAATAGGCCCTGATGAGTTCTTAAAATGCAAGCTTTTTTTTAAACTCTATAGTATCATCCATAATAGGTGTCCTAGTAACCTTAGTGAAATTCAGCGATTATTCAGAATTTCTATAATACGCAAACAGTACCTCTATACGTGAATCAAAGACATAGTCTTATATGTTTGAACGTTCGAAAATGAAAGCGTTCGGCGGAAGCACGAAATGAAAGTGCTTGTGTTTATTTGTATTCTTAAAAATATTAATTAAATCTTAAAAAGATGAGTCACATGAGTTCCTAAGATAACCCTAATAAAATAATAAAACGCACAATTACTCAATGAACACAGCCATCGAGATACATAGAAGTATCAGTCATATCGACATAATTTGAACAAAACCACAAAACTTCGATAAACGTCAACAACCTATCGTCAGTAAGATAAGGACCAGGGCTGCCAGAAATCATGATTTATCATGATTTTCATGTTTTTTGGACCCAAAAAATGATTAAATGATTTCGAGTCCAAAATCATGATTTTTCTAATTTCAAAAAAAAAATGTTATTTTTTATAATCGCTTAAAAAAAACATGTCTAAGCTACACTATAACCTGAAACGACGAAAATCGAAAACATTACAAACACAAACATAGCTAAAATGACCCTTTGACTCAAATGCATAAACTAAAGGGTGATTTTTTAAGAGCTTGAAAACTTTTTTTAAAAAAAAAACGCATAAAATTTGCAAAATCTCATCGATTCTTTATTTAAAACGTTAGATTGGTCCATGACATTTACTTTTTGAAGATAATTTCATTTAAATGTTGACCGCGGCTGCGTCTTAGGTGGTCCATTCGGAAAGTCCAATTTTGGGTAACTTTTTCGAGCATTTCGGCCGGAATAGCCCGAATTTCTTCGGAAATGTTGTCTTCCAAAGCTGGAATAGTTGCTGGCTTATTTGTGTAGACTTTAGACTTGACGTAGCCCCACAAAAAATAGTCTAAAGGCGTCAAATCGCATGATCTTGGTGGCCAACTTACCGGTCCATTCCTTGAGATGAATTGTTCTCCGAAGTTTTCCCTCAAAATGGCCATAGAATCGCGAGCTGTGTGGCATGTAGCGCCATCTTGTTGAAACCACATGTCAACCAAGTTCAGTTCTTCCATTTTTGGCAACAAAAAGTTTGTTAGCATTGAACGATAGCGATCGCCATTCACCGTAACGTTGCGTCCAACAGCATCTTTGAAAAAATACGGTCCAATGATTCCACCAGCGTACAAACCACACCAAACAGTGCATTTTTCGGGATGCATGGGCAGTTCTTGAACGGCTTCTGGTTGCTCTTCACTCCAAATGCGGCAATTTTGCTTATTTACGTAGCCATTCAACCAGAAATGAGCCTCATCGCTGAACAAAATTTGTCGATAAAAAAGCGGATTTTCTGCCAACTTTTCTAGGGCCCATTCACTGAAAATTCGACGTTGTGGCAGATCGTTCGGCTTCAGTTCTTGCACGAGCTGTATTTTATACGGTTTTACACCAAGATCTTTGCGTAAAATCTTCCATGTGGTCGAATAACACAAACCCAATTGCTGCGAACGGCGACGAATCGACATTTCACGGCCTTCAGCAACACTCTCAGAAACAGACGCAATATTCTCTTCTGTACGCACTGTACGCATTCGTGTGGTTGGTTTAATGTCCAATAAAGTAAACTGAGTGCGAAACTTGGTCACAATCGCATTAATTGTTTGCTCACTTGGTCGATTATGTAGACCATAAATCGGACGTAAAGCGCGAAACACATTTCGAACCGAACACTGATTTTGGTAATAAAATTCAATGATTTGCAAGCGTTGCTCGTTAGTAAGTCTATTCATGATGAAATGTCAAAGCATACTGAGCATCTTTCTCTTTGACACCATGTCTGAAATCGCGCGTGATCTGTCAAATACTAATGCATGAAAATCCTAACCTCAAAAAAATCACCCGTTAAATTTTTGTGTCTGTAATATAATTTCTTGTCTGTGAATATATGTGAATTCACCATACAGAAATTCATAAAGAAAGGAATACATACTATTATACAGCTCATCATTTTAGCTACTCACCACAAACACACTTTCTCAGCGAAAATAATCCAGAGATTATGCTTCTTTTCATTTCTCCATGCTCCAAATTCAAGTTTCTAACTTACTCGTTGGCTTTTGGCATTTCACTATTTATAATTTTTTCGATGGCGATATTGGCTTGAATGGCTTGTCCTGACAATTTATTAAAGGCATGTTTTTGTTTAATTAAAAATGAATGTTGAATGTTGAAATGTTCTTTTGTAAAGTTTTTATTGTTTAGAAACACAATATTACCTAATGTGTAAAATATGGATACTAAATATTTATACTATTTATATTTTTGATTTTCAATGTGCTATATAATACCTATGTACCTGAAATTGTGAAAAAAATAATATAGCGCACATGAATATGTATAAATTTTAATAATTTATTTTATTTTTGTTTATTCCGTCCATTTTTGTATTTTTTTAATAAATGCTCTAAGTTAATTTTTGAAAATATTTGTTTTACTTGTTACGATGTGGTTTTTAATATCTCTTTTACTGTTTTCCAACTCAGAACTGCAAATCATGTTTTTTGAACTAAAATCATGTGTTTTTACTATGTTTTTTTAAATTTCTGAGTGGCAGCACTGATAAGGACTTCACTTTAGTTTTTATCCACAGTGTCCCTAAAGCCGATGTTGTATCTGTTATTCGTGTGAAATCCTACTATTATACTACCGATAGAATTCCTAAAAAAACGCAGTCCAGTGTGTCCGGTATCTTTGGATCTTAAAAATTTAAGTGTGAAAGGGTTTAAGGTGGAAGATTGAAAATGCGACATTTATGAATGTGTCAGACTGTGAAAGTAGAATAATAATGTGATGGTGTGGTGGTGTAAACAAGTTTTCAAAACCAAATTTTTCATGTCAAAACTTTTGCTGACAGACAAGAAGAATATTTTCTTGGAAATTCATTTTTACAACGCTAAGTTGTCGTACTCTCTCACTTCTACACTCTCATATACTGTCACTTTTTCTTTCTAACTTTCACTCTGTACTGTCAATCTTCTACATTCTACCTCTTGCACACTCTCATAATTTAACACAGAATATAATCAACAAACTAAAATCAAAGTTATTTTGCACACACACGCTATCACATTGATGGCGCGTCTAAATTCACAGCCTTGATTTACCTATACTGTTATAGCATTCTGACGTCACACATGTTCTTACTTGTTAATCCTCTAACAACAATAATTAGCAGTTAAATGGTTACTATATTTGTTAAGTATATCTGGAATACTGCAGCTTTTATGTAGTTTAGACGTACTATTTTATTTTTATTTCGTTGAATGAGTACGATTTTGAAGCTGTTTAATTATGATAGGTACTAGGCTAAAACAACGATTTTGCGATTTTTAATCGAATATAGCATCATACCTTTCCTACCATTTTATTAAAGTTAAATCATCGAATACCTAGTTTATTTTTTTTTAGTATCGTGCTAACTTTATATGACTTTTTGACATTTAAAAACGCCACGAAATGTCTGTTTACCTACTTTATTCCACGAACTGTCATTGTTTTAGGTGTGTTCAGAAACAATTTATTAAAAAAATTGCTTTAGTACTGTACTTGTTAGAAAATGTTTAAGATTAAGAATGAGTTAGTTAACAACTTTAAAGTTAGTAAATTGTTAAGTAGTATCATACTAATACCTTATAAATATGTTGCTTGAAATTATTAAAGTACAAAGTTAAAAAGTTGATTTGAAGCAGCTATCAACTGAAGTAAGGGAATCCCTAATTTTTATCCGTCGACGTAGGTCAGGTCCATAAATAAGCAGATAAATATGGACTAACTCTCCACTTATAACATTTAACAGTTTTTTATTAATGGGCACTATCGAACGAATTGGGCTTTATATAAGTACCTAGTAAATAACTAATGGATTTTAATTATCCAATGAATTTATTCATTCATTCAGCTAAGGTAGAATTTGGATTCAAAAGCTTATTTCTTAGTAAGACCAATGGATCTAGTCTCAATAAGACATACATTTTTTGGTAGATGAAAAAAATTAAAATTAAGATTTCTCCTATGCTTTTGAATAAGGCAATTTTAGGGATTTTTGTAGAGATTCAGAACGAAAAACTTTATGCACTTGAAAAAAGAGTTTTTCCTCTATTTGTGAAATCATAAACTGTCAAATTTCATCCAAGATGGTTTCAAAAACGTTTAAGAATTGCAAAGAAATTTAGATTTTTATTACTAAAGTAAAATAATCCAAGTTTTTTTTTTGTTTGTATAATCTTTATTATAGCTGAATTTATACATTTCTTTTTTCATAAAACTAGATTGCACAATTTACAGAGAAGCCTTATGGCTAAGATCAAAGTGTAGTATCCAAGTTGGTAAAAACTTAATTAGTCTTTTATTTATCAAGCCATAACCTGTCAAATTTTTTCCGAGTAAGCATATGATGCGCATTGATTAAAATATAACTAAGAAATCCGAAAGTTTGTCTCCAAAAACAAAAAAGTATACTTAAAAACTTTCAAAACTAATATCGCGTGAAAATGTAATGGAACGAAAAAAGTATATTGAATACTGGTTATTGATTGACTGGTACTATCGAACAAAACGGTGGTTTTATTCAATAAATAATGTTTATCCTAAAGTGGGCTTTAGGTCAATTTTTGTTAATATTTTGTTTTGTTTTTTTATGTTGTGACGTTTCGGATGTGGTTACACCCTTCTTCAGACCTATTTATTAATTGAAAAATAATTTAAAACATATATACATATATATTAAATACATCAAAATTCTAAAAGAGTATACTTACAACTTTAAAAAATACAAATATTTTTTTATTTGTTTGTTCTTTTTTGGTTTCCGTGTTTTTTTTTTAAAGTTTAAAAGACGTTTTAAATCTTTTTCTTTTTTGTTTTATATATCTTAGGAGTATCTCTTTTGTTTTTTATTTTTTAATTTGTTTGAAAATTTATTTTAAACAAAATGATGTTTAATTATCTGAATTTTTAAATTCAAATAATTTATTTTGAAAATAAATTCAAATATTTTATGTATATATTATACAGGGTGATTGGCATAAGGTGTGACAAAAAGCTAGGGCGTGTAGGTTGGACTTAGACAAGAAAAAAATCGTATGGGAGGGGGGGGTCTATTTCCCCCCGTTTAGGCGGGAGGGGCAATTTAAGAAAAAAATCACTTAAAACAGAAAAAAAATTATTAAAAAATAACGGTGATACCTAGAGAGTAATGCTATAGCATTTTGAAAAGCCAGAAATACATTCTTTAATTTTGTTTTTAAATAAAGTTGTTCGAGTGAATAGTTTTTGAAAAATTAATTTTCAAAATTAAAATTTTGAAAAAAAAAATGAAAAATTTTTTTTTAAACAAATTTTTTTCAAAATTTTACGTTATTAAGTATTATTTTTTTATTCAATATTCAATGCTCATATTAATTTTTGATCAAACACAAAAAACCGGATGTCAAAATGTTTTGTAGTTTTTGAGAAAATCAAAAATAACAAAAACTACTTTTGTTCTAAGAAAAGCCTTTTATTTTAGTTTTTACGTTTTTGGATTCTTAGGTGAATTTACGATTGAAAGGATTTACTTTCTTTTTACTATGTTTTTAATTATCGGTCTTATAAGCATACAATAATGTGACAAAGTACTGGATTAACCATATTTCACACATTTTTTCATTGAAAACACCTGCGTGAGAGCATTGGATTAATATTGACCTGTGAATGTTTTTTAAATAATGCAGCGTTACACGCCCTAACTAGTGACAGAAAAATGCAATTGCGAAATAAGAACAAAAATGTTCCTGAATCTTGAAATCAATTAAAATAAGAAATACATGCATATTTAGATAAAATACGTATAATTACTGTTTATTTAAATTTTTAACTATTTTTTAACTAAAGCTTATTACAAACAATTTTCGATATGATCCCCATTTTGCAGAAGGCAAAGATTATAGCGCCTTCTTATTGCTGCACATAAATTTATACTTGATAAATTTTCCTGTAATTTGACTCAGGCCACTTCAATCCGTTATTTCAGTTGTTCCAAAGATTCTATTTCCACTTCGTACACATAGTTCTTCATGAATCCTCAAGCATAAAAATCTAACGGAGTTAAATCTGGCGATCTAGACGGCCATTCTATTGGACCTCCTCTTCCAATCCAATGGTCACTAAAATGTTCATCAAGCCAGTTCCTTACAGTGCGGCTGTAGTGTGCTGGAGCTCCATCTTGCTGGTAGATTAAATTGTCTGCTATGGCCAAGGGAACGTTGTCATTCAAATCGAGCAGAAGGTCTCGTAGTAACTACGAAATGGGGATCATATCGAAAATTGTTTGTAATAAGCTTTAGTTAAAAAATAGTTAAAAATTTAAATAAACAGTAATTATACGTATTTTATCTAAATATGCATGTATTTCTTATTTTAATTGATTTCAAGATTCAGGAACATTTTTGTTCTTATTTCGCAATTGCATTTTTCTGTCACTAGTTAGGGCGCGTAACGTTGCATTATTTAAAAACATTCACAGGTCAATATTAATCCAATGCTCTCACGCAGGTGTTTTCAATGAAAAAATGTGTGAAATATGGTTAATCCAGTACTTTGTCACATTATTGTATGCTTATAAGACGATAATTAAAAGAATAGTAAAAAGAAAGTTAATCCTTTCAATCGTAAATTCACCTACATAAGAATCCAAAAACGTGAAAACTAAAATAAAAGGCTTTTCTTAGAACAAAAGTAGTTTTTGTTATTTTTGATTTTCTCAAAAACTACAAAACATTTTGACATCCGGTTTTTTGTGTTTGATCAAAAATTAAAAAGAGCATTAAATATTGAATAAAAAAATAATACTTAATTACGTAAAATTTTGAAAAAAAATTGTTTAAAAAAAAAATTTTCATTTTTTTTTTCAAAATTTTGATTTTGAAAATTAATTTTGCAAAAACTATTCACTCGAACAACTTTATTTAAAAACAAAATTAAAGAATGTATTTCTGGCTTTTCAAAATGCCATAGCATTACTCTGTAGGTATCACCGTTATTTTCTAATAATTTTTTTTCTGTTTTAAGTGATTTTTTTCTTAAATTGCCCCTCCCGCCTAAACGGGGGGAAATAGACCCCCCCCTCCCATACGATTTTTTTCTTGTCTAAGTCCAACCTACACGCCCTAGCTTTTTGTCACACCTTATGCCAATCACCCTGTATATATACTCCTAAGATATATAAAACAAAAAAGAAGAAGATTTAAAACGTCTTTTAAACTTTAAAAAAAAAAAAACACGGAAACCAAAAAAGAACAAACAAATAAAAAAATATTTGTATTTTTTAAAGTTGTAAGTATACTCTTTTAGAATTTTGATGTATTTAATATATGTGATGTATATATGTTTTAAATTATTTTTCAATTAATAAATAGGTCTGAAGAAGGGTGTAACCACCTGCCATACGATTTTTTTTCGAAATTTTATAAATATTTTTTTTTCTCAAAAACTGTCGCACAGAATTTTTTAAAAAAAATTTGAAAAATTTCATTTGGTTAAAACTAGCTAATGGTTGAAAAAAATTTTACAAAAAATTGTTATTTTTGGTAGACCCCCTGGGTCCATTTTTTTTGTTTTTGATTTTCTCGAAAACGGTACAGCCGATTTAAATAATTTTTTTTATGCCAAAGCTCCTCCAAAGTTTGAATATTATTGCATATTCAAATTTTCAATTTTTATTTTTTTGGATTTAAAAAAAAAAATCAAAATTTTTTTTTGGAAACTCAATATTTCGAAAACCCCATGCTCGATTTTTTTCAAACTTGACAACAAAAAGTTTTTTAATATAATCTACAAGATTTGAGAAAAAAAATTTTGTTTCATCTAAAACTAACGGTACCTTCCATACAAATTTTAAAAAATTGTTTTCGAAAATCGTATTTTTCTCGAAAACGGTTCCGAGAATTTTGCTAAAATTTTTTTTCTTTTGATTAATCTTTACGATCTATAATTTAATAAAAAAAATTTTTAAATCTAGATATTACTGACTGTACCTACCATAGAACGATTTTTTCGAATTTTGAATTTCTCATTATCGACATAACGGATTTTAATGAAATTTTTTATAAAAAAGCTCCAAAAAAGTTTAAAAAACATTGCATTTAAAAACTTAAGAAAAAATATTTTTTCAATTTTTAGAAAAAAAAAGTCGTTTTTTTTTTTTGAAAAATTCGATATCTCAAGAACGGCTTATTATTTTTTTTTGGAAATTAGGCTTTTATTCGTACAATAATAAAAGCTTAAGGTTGGCGTACCAAAATTTTTTCTTAAAAATGTTTTAAAAATTTTGTACATAAAAGCTTATTACTTGCGACTTATAGGTACTATAAGGCAAGTTATGCATTCGTAAAAAAAATCGAACTCGAGATTTTGATCAAAGTTGACATTACGATGATAGCGAAGACCAAAAAAGTGGGTCTCGCAATTCTGTCTGTCTGTCTGTCTGTCTGTCTGTCTGTCTGTCTGTCTGTCTGTCGGTTCGACTACAGCCTAAACGGCTCGGCCGATTTTCTTCAAACTTGGTAGATATAGGTTGTAATTTTTTACCCCCGGACGTTTTTTTTTTTTTTTTTTTAAGACCAAAAATAACGGTACCTGCCATACGATTTTTTTTCGAAATTTTATAAATATTTTTTTTTCTCAAAAACTGTCCCACAGAATTTTTTAAAAAAAATTTGAAAAATTTCATTTGGTTAAAACTAGCTAATGGTTGAAAAAAATTTTACAAAAAATTGTTATTTTTGGTAGACCCCCTGGGTCCATTTTTTTTGTTTTTGATTTTCTCGAAAACGGTACAGCCGATTTAAATAATTTTTTTTATGCCAAAGCTCCTCCAAAGTTTGAATATTATTGCATATTCAAATTTTCAATTTTTATTTTTTTGGATTTTTAAAAAAAAAATCAAAATTTTTTTTTGGAAACTCAATATTTCGAAAACCCCATGCTAAATTTTTTCCAAACTTGACAAAAAAAAGTTTTTTAACATAATCTACAAGATTTGAGAAAAAAAAATTTGTTTCATCTAAAACTAACGGTACCTTCCATACAAATTTTAAAAAATGGTTTTCGAAAATCGTATTTTTCTCGAAAACGGTTCCGAGAATTTTGCTAAAATTTTTTTTCTTTTCATTAATCTTTACGATCTATAATTTAATAAAAAAAATTTTAAATCTAGATATTACTGACTGTACCTACCATAGAACGATTTTTTCGAATTTTGAATTTCTCATTATCGATATAACGGATTTTAATGAAATTTTTTATAAAAAAGCTCCAAAAAAGTTTAAAAAACATTGCATTTAAAAACTTAAGAAAAAATATTTTTTCAATTTTTAGAAAAAAAAAGTCGTTTTTTTTTTGAAAAATTCGATATCTCAAGAACGGCTTATTATTTTTTTTTGGAAATTAGACCTTTATTCGTACAATAATAAAAGCTTAAGGTTGGCGTACCAAAATTTTTTCTTAAAAATGTTTTAAAAATTTTGTACATAAAAGCTTATTTTTTTAAGGAACCACTACAACGACTTATAATTTTTGTTCTTGAATAAATTCATATTTGCATAGCATTCTGTTTTTATCCTCTTTAATAACATTCCTTTTTAAAATTCCTAGTCTATTACATAGGAGCAAGTTCGTGCGACCCAGTCGTGCATTTTATTTCATTGAGAACACCTGCGTGAGAGCATTGGTTTAAAATTGACCTGCGAATGTTTTTTTAAATAATGCAACGTTACACGCCCTAACTAGTGACAGAAAAATACAATTGCAAAATAAGAACAAAAATGTTCCTGTATCTTGAAATCAATTAAAATAAGAAATACATGCATATTTTGATAAAATACATAATTACTGTTTATTTAAATTTTTAACTATTTTTTAACTAAAGCTTATTACAAAAATTTTTCGATATGATCCCCATTTTGTAGAAGGCAAAGATTATAGCGCTTTCTGATTGCTGCACATAAATTTATACTTGATAAATTTTCCTGTAATTTGACTCCAGCCACTTCAATCCGTTATTTCAGTTGTTCCAAAGATTCTATTTCCACTTCGTACACAATCATAGTTCTTCATGAATCCCCAAGCATAGAAATCTAACACAAAAAAGAAAGAACGATAACTGCAATTTTTCCAACCCCTTTATTTTGTTTTAACCCCTGCCATCCCCCTCTAGCCCACGGGCTTCATAACGATATTGCATCGTTTAAATGAAGTGCGTCCGAGAGGTCGATGACTCTGGTGCATAGATTAGGCTACATTTGAGCGATAACATGCGGCCTATGGACCTTAAGTTGCGACTTACGAAAATCTTTCAATAACAAAGAATCTTATGTGGTCAAATCCACTATCTCGGTGGCCAATTGACATGTCGTTGCAATACCCACAAATCACTCATTTAGAATTTTCGTTGTGGCATCAGCTGTGTCGCACGTAGCGATGTCCATGGTGTTTGTTCATATTCATACCATTTAATTTTGGGTACTCCGTCGATGAAACTGGAGAATCATTACCTTTTTCAAAGAAGTACGGACCAGTGGTACCACTTTACTTCTTTTGTTCAAAATATTTTAAAATCTACTTCCTACATCGCACCATCAGCAAAATACTGGAATCTACTTTCTTTTAAAAATCTCTGTGATAACCTACTTCTATTTAAAAAAATCCCAAAACTACTTCATTTCATCTTTTTTCACTCTAAGTAGTATGTAAGCCCAGAACTTCGATTTAAAGTGAAATTCAAAACAAATAAAAATACACAAATGAGTAATTTTACGAAGCATATAAACTCACCTCACTCATTTTTACACGAATCTTATTTACACATAATATTTTTATCAAAATCATTAGAGCCGTTTTCAAAATAAATATGATATTTCATAATGCGGAAGGAACAGACGAAAACCTTTTAATTTCTCCTCTAGGCTGCAGGTTCACTAACAGACCTATAGACAGACTGAATCACCACTTTTTCGTGTTGTACCTAATGCCAACCGATGAAAATTTCGAGTTAAATTTTTTTTCATAAATGCAAACAAAAAATCATTTTGAAATCTTCGATTTTTCTTAATTCACTTCACTTTTTTCTTCAAATCTACTTCGACTTTTTTTTTCGGAAGTGGTAATACTGGTACGGACCAATAATTTAACCAGCCTATAACTTACTCCAGGCCGTGAGTGTCTATGGTAGACCTCATGTGACTATGCTTTATACCCAAATCCATCAATTTTGCTTATTGGTGCATCCATTCATCAAAAAAAGGGCCTCGTCGCTAAAGATGATTTTTCTATTGAATTTGGAGTCCGTACCATCTGCCCTAAAAACAGACAGTAACTCCCATAACGCTCTGCTTGCAATTATCTGAAAAATAAAAAAAACTTAAAATTAACAATAGATACAAAAACATGGCTGCCATCTAGCCGTCATTATTGCAGAAGCCGCATGCATCTATATTATCTAATATTCCACAAAAGAATCCCCATCTTTTCCAATTAAAATTATTTTTCTCATTCACGAGCTTTTAGTTTATGAAAGGTTAAAAACGTTAACAAGCCTTGAGTTAGCATGAATTCCAAATATTTAGATTTTTATTTATTGAACCATTATTTTTGTTAAGTAAGGTTGAGTCTACATTTATAGTAATTAGCCTTGCTACGAATTATTTTGGTTTTTTTTTCTTCCTTCAACGAAATCATCAATAGCCTTTTTAGTTTCACAAGAATCCAGTTAACAGTCTGTTACATCAGCAAACGCAAAACAAAAGGAAAAGGTAAAGTTGGAGATAAACATAGAAATACAACCAATTTCAAATGAATCGGAAGTTGAGAAGCAAAACAAAATAAAAACAAAATGCACAACTTGATCGCACGAACTTGCTTTAAGGGCTCAACGATTGAATTTAGCCAAGCATTGAAGACATACCTTCACTATAGTTTTAATATCTCGTAACTTAGAAAAAAATCGAATTTTTGAATTTGATGCGGTTTTATAGTAAAATATGTTCCGGATCTGATGGACAAATCGTAGAAAGCCACGTTAAAATAGTTTTAGGTACAACCAAAAATTGTATACCTACCTCATATCCCAAGACCAACTGTTTTTGGTGAATTATCTCGTAAGCCTTGACCCAGTTCTATTTTCAATTGTAAATCATACCATGAAAATACCTCGTTACCCCCAAACAAATATCTCGTAAGCCAATAGATTACGACACCTCTTAAAAAAATACTAACCAAGAATGAAATATCTCGTACCTCAGTGAATCATGCCAAGAATAATATCTCATAACCAAAAAATATACTGTGTTACTTCTTAGACCGATAAATAAAATACCTCTTAAGCCATAATTCAAGAAAAACGAAAGTCTTATCCTCGTTACGTTATCATTCATTAAGGGGTAACAATAAACGAAGTTTCGATTAACATTTGATCAATTTCTCAGCCCTAATTATCGCTTGAATGGGGTTTTTGTGTCTTCTGAAAAAATTACTTTTCAGGGTACGAGTAACGAGGCATTTGATCTATAGCGACGATACAGTATTATGTTCTTAGTACTGAAGTACATATTGTTAAGGAAAAGTGTGGAAGAGTCTGTAGAAATTAATTTGTTTTTTTTAAATTTTTCTTCTAAAAAAGAAATTTTGTAGAACTTTGGAATCCATTACTATAAGTTCCTTTGCAAAAAATTGGAGCTAAGTTCTTCGAGCCATTAACGAAGTATATGGGAATAATCCAAAAAACCGTCAAAAATATACCTCGGCTTTGCGCATTTTATGCCAAAAATGAAAAACGTATTTGTTAAGCAAAGCAAAGAATAAAAGCGAGAAGTCGTGTTAATCTTAAGTATGATTTTATTGAACTAACTTTAACAACGATAAATGTAAAGAATAAAGTACAGAGTAAAAGGAAAGTATTAAATGAATTAGAGTTGCCATGTAAACATTTTCTAACAAACTCCATCTCAACAAAAATTCATATTAGTTATTAAATAATTTCATTTTAAAATTCATGTGTTTAATCTTATTTAAACATTTTGTAAATATATCGGCTATGTTATCATTACTTCGAATATATTTAATAAGTATTTCATTTCGTGAACATTTATCTTTTAAGTAATGATATTTAATATCAATATGTTTACTACGTTTATGTGTTATAGCATTTGTAGCAAAGAAACTAGCACCCTGGTTGTCGCAATATAGAGTAGTTGGTTCCATTGGATGATTCATAAGTCCCATTTCTTGAAGCAAACTTCGATGGAATACAACTTCTTTTGTGCCTTGACACATTGCGATGTACTCCGCTTCCATTGTGCTTAGTGCAATAACGTTCTGCTTTTTGGATTCCCAGGCTATTGGACCTCCGCCATAGTAAACAACATAACCGCTGTATGACTTTCGATCAGTGACATCAGAACCCCAATCAGCATCTGTGTAGCAAACCAAAACATTTTTATTATTATATGTCAAACAAACCTCTGCATCGTTTCTAAGATAACGAAGAATGTGTTTAGCTCCCACAAAATGTTCAGGATGTGGATGTGAACTAAACTGCGATAACTTCGATACAACATGACTGATATCAGGTCTGGATATAGTCGCCAAGTAGTTAAGTGCACCCATAAGTGATTGGTATTCCTTGGTTTTTGTTGCAACACAGTGCGGCTTAGTACACTTTTCCAAAACAGTTCCACAGGCAAGCGGCGTAAATGCCGGTTTGCAGTTTTCCATTCCCCAATGAGACAACAAGTCTTTAATATATTTCTTTTGATGAATAGTTATATTCCCTCTCAGATTGTCTCTTTCGATTTCTAATCCTAGATAGAATTTTATAGGACCACGATTAACAGCCTCCACATGCATATTCAATTTGTCTACAACGCTTTTCATAGTATATTCTGATGAACATGCTATGATTAGATCATCGACATACAATCCAATCATATTGATTTCGCTTTTGTGTCGCAAAATATATACACAATTATCTGTTTTGCATCTAATAAACCCAATGGCTATTAATACCTCGTTAATTTTTGTATTCCAGTCTCTTCCAGCCTGCTTGAGTCCATATAAAGACCTTTTAAGTCTACAAACTTTTTCGGATTGATCTTGGTCCACAAAATTATCCGGCTGTCGCATAAAAACTTCCTCTTCTAATTGTCCATTGAGATAAGCAGCAGCAATATCAATGTGGTTAACAAGAAGTTTATTCTGCACAGATACAGCCAAAATTAATCGAATGGTCGGGTGCCTAACAACAGGTGCATATGTTTCAAAAAAATCTTCGTTTTGTTTCTGGAAACAACCTTGAGCTACTAAACGCGCCTTGTATTTTTCAACATCTCCAGCTGCATTTCGTTTCGTTGTGAACACCCATTTGCATCCGATGATATTTTTGTTGCTCGGCTTACAGACAAGGTCCCAAGTACTGTTTGCGACTAAAGAATTATATTCTTTTCTCATAGCTTCTTTCCATTTAACAGCATTATAACCCTGCAAAGCTTCTTGAACGGAAACTGGATCTCTATCAATTGAAATAAGTTTATTAGCTACTTCTCGACCACTAGAAGAGGCAGAGACTTTTCTCGGTCGTCCGGGATTACCTGTCCGCAAAATTCTTGGTCTTCCTCCTACCTTCTTACTAGCGTTCTCTATGAACGGTTCTACTTCAGCAACGTCTTCAGCAACAGCATTCTCAGCAGTAATGTCTTCAGCAATAACAACATTCTCGGCAGCAACAACATTTTCATCAGTAATATCCTCAGCATCAGCAAAAACATCCTCGGCTCCATCTTCGATGACATCAGCAGCATCATCTTCAGCAATCATATTTTCACCTCCCCCACTTCTTGGATCGCGGGCATGAAAGAAGTCAGTTTCTGATCTATCCAGCGAACTATTGGCATTACAATCGATTTCTGAAAATTTGTTTTCAAAAAATATTACATCCCTAGATATAGTAATAGATTTCGTATGCTCATCATAGAGCCTATATCCCTTCGTATTATTTGCATAACCTACGAACGATAACATTTTACCCTTAGGATGAAGTTTGGACCTGCCGGGCTGTTTATTTAAGGCAATAACATTGCATCCAAACGTTTTCATATGACACACATTTGGCTTATTTCCAAACCAACATTGATAAGGAGTCTTGTCTTTCAACGCTTTAGTCGGTGAACGGTTTCGTATATAAGTTGCTGTATTTATAGCCTCTGACCATAGGTATTTTGGTAGCTTCGACTCCTCTAACATGCATCGTGCCATCTCGACGAGGGTTCTGTTCATCCTTTCAGCAACACCATTTTGCTGTGGTGTGTACGGTACAGACCTTTGATGAATGATTCCCTTTGCATTTAAATAATTTTCGAATTCACCACTAATGTACTCCCGCCCATTGTCACTACGCATACATTTTACTCTTTTCCCAGTTTGATTTTCCGAGGTTGCTACGAACTCCTTGAATACTTTTAGAGCATCGGATTTTCGCTTAAGAAAGTAAGTCGTCGTATACCTCGAGAAATCGTCTATGAAGGTGATGAAATAGGCTGATCCACTTTGAGACGAAACTCTCATGGGACCACACATGTCGGTATGTATGACGTCAAGCACACTAGAAGTAAGTAATGCATTATAGTGACTGAAGGGTTTAGTACATATTTTACATAATGCACATGTGATGCATGCAAAGTCATTTGTCTTACAGACACTCATACCGCGAACCATTTCCCGCTGGGATAACTTAAGCAAATCATTCATATTGATATGACCAAAACGCTTATGCCAAGTTATCGATGCAGCTTCCCGAGATGTACTCAGAACCATTTGCTTCTCGGCTTTCATCTCCGTAAGGTAAATTCCATCTTGCAAATCAGCTTTTAAGATCAGTTTGTTTTCTTTAGTGTTAACAAATGCTTTATTATCAGTAAACTGGACGCAATTTCCATTTTTTATTATTTTGCTAACCGATAAAAAATTTGACTTAAGCTCGGGGACATACAATACATTGCTCAAAGTAATGTTAGAGTAATCTGATACCAAAGTTACTTCACCTACTCCATGAGCTTCTACATTCTATCAAGAATCCACTGCTTTATATTTTCATTCTTTTTATGAGAACTCGCACTGAGAACTACCGCGTGCGTTTGGCTGGAGTTTTTATTTCGGCATTGAGATTTAATATGCCCTCTCATACCACAACCATAGCACTTGACATTTTTTCGCCCACGTTTATCATTGCTTTCCCACGTGTTTTTACCGATTTGCTGATTTTTGTTTTTCTGCTCCCTATGCTTAGCTGCGAATACCTTCTGTTGCTCACTGGATTCACTTCTGTCCCCGCGGCGATGCTCCTCCTCCAAGATCTTCATCTTCAATTGACACAATGATGGCAAATCATCGCGACTCTCTATGGCCACAACGAAGCTTTCCATTTCATCCGGCAAACTACATAGCAATAAAATGCTTAAAAGATCATTAGGAATCTGAACCTCAATTGCATTCAACGCATCGACTATGGAACAAAACTCATTAATTTGGCCAGTGAATTTTTGCCCTAATTTAAATTGAAACTGAACCAATTGCTTGAATAATTTTACCTTCCGCGCAGGTCCATTCCCATTGTAAGATGCGTTTAATTTATCCCAAGCATCTTTAGAAGTCTTACATCCTTTTAGATGTATCAACTCCGATGGTTTAACACATAATGTGATCATTGCCAATGCTTTGGCATCAGTCCTTTCCCAAACAGACTTTTCAGCAGCAGTTATACCTTCTCTCTTAGACTCTTCGATTACATTCCAGTAATCCAAAGTGATCAACAAGCTCCTCATCTGGACAGACCAAGATGTAAAATTTTCACCATCGAGCTTATCGATTTGCATCGCAGAACCAGACATTTTATTTGATTTCAATTAAATTAATTTTCCGTCCCGACGTACTTGTTAAAATATTGAACGAATTATTTTGTTAAAAATTGTCTGCGTATAAGCTCAAAAAAAAAATGCTTGTTACAATTTATATTTTAAAAACCGCATGGACTGGGCCCATAACCTATGTTAAGCAAAGCAAAGAATAAAAGCGAGAAGTCGTGTTAATCTTAAGTATGATTTTATTGAACTAACTTTAACAACGATAAATGTAAAGAATAAAGTACAGAGTAAAAGGAAAGTATTAAATGAATTAGAGTTGCCATGTAAACATTTTCTAACAGTATTTTTATCTCTGTCACTTAGGATATCAAAAGTTCGAAATTTAATCTAAATATTCGTAGCCGTTTTCGACAAAATTGAGAAAAAAAAATATTTTCGATAGAAGTTTTTCGATCCACCAAAAATCGAGTTTTTCCTTTAGAAAATAATAAAAATGGCTCTGTACCAAATTTGAAGCAAATCGATCCATACGCGTTTTGACGTGCAATTGGCATAGAAGATGAAAAGACAGACCTTTCTGACGCAAACCACTTTATTGGACTTTTCCAATCTCTTAGGATAGGTTTGATTAAAACCTTTTTCTTAGACGAAACCAATACCTACCCTATAGAACGAGTAGAAAAAAAAATATAAGAAAACCAAATCAAAAAGACTCTTTAGTTTGCTGAAACTAAGAAGCCAATTTGTGTAATAGTCCTTCTCAAAACGAAACTTTGCCTTCTCGTCAAGGATCAAAAGGTCCACAGAGAATAAATCAAGTTATTTTTTTTTTTGCTTCGTCAGCATTTTCTTGGTAATAAAAATGAGAGAAACTGCTGATGTAATTAAGAAAAATGCGAAATGTGAAGAAAAGTTCATTAAAGTGATGGTTTTGGCCATTTAAGGAATCAAAAGCTCTGCAAATAAAGCGTTAGCTATACCAAAGGGGGCATCGACAAAGTCACAAAGTGTAAATGAGATTTAATTAGCTGTTATATATCATAAAATCACAGCTAATAAGTTTGCTTTGATTGAAGGAAGTATTCAGTTGAGGTTACAAGTTTTACGAACAAATATTTTCAAAATCGTACGTAAAACTATCCAGACATTTGTAAAATACTTTAAATAAATTGTAAAAAATATACGTAATATACTGAGGGTAGATTACCCCTTTAAAGTTTTTTTTTTCAAATTCAATTTGTATGGTAAAAAAATGGGAAAGAACTTTGTTATTTTATAAGTCGGTAACTGTTTAACCTGTTAGATAATCATTGACATATTTCAATAGTCTTAAATATTTATTGTACAGGTTGTGATGTTTTAGTGCCCAAAATGATTCAATGTGTTGCGTATTAAATCTTTTGATTTGAATACATTCAAGGTATTATGAGTTTCCTTATAATGTTAATGTTACGGTCTAACACAGTGCTAGAGTTTAAGTTAAGTGGAAAGGATTTGAAAGGTGCTGTCGATGCACATTGATGTTGAAAACCTATTCAGGCCTTGGAATTGAACAATTGAAAATTTCAACATTATAGTAGTGCGGTCAAAGATAAGCTCTATATTTGACAGAACCTCCGAAGTTAGGTTGAAGGGTAAAAAGCTGAGTATCTGTATTAAGTTTCACAGCCGTAGAACTGTATTGTGAGTCTGGAAACGAAGATAAAAAGAGGCTGGGTGCGACCCACACTGATAACTTCCCATTGTGATAAGAAAACCTTGAGTAGAATTTTACATCTTTTTCATGGACAAAAATATAAAATCATATTGTGAAGTTTTCTTCAATTTTACCATAGTTATTAATGGAATTTGAATATGTGGGACTTGGGTACAACTGAACAACTTTATTCATGTACCTATGTACAGTACATATATTCTTCTAAAAACTAAGTTGATTATAAAATTATAAAATTATGTATTATATTATAGAAATTACTTTATTATTTCGGTTTTTAATTGAAAAAAATTTAAAAACGAAATATTTTTGTTAAAACTGTCAATTCGATACTTGTCAAATTTTAACCATATGTTAATAATTGTATTATGTCGATACCTTCCCGCAAGAATGTACTAAGCGACACTTGACTTTTTGATGAGGAAATATACTATATGTTAAGGGCCACGTTTTGGCCTGGGTTTCGCCAACCTATTATGCATGAAAAGGAAACTAGAGTACAAATAAAAAAATTTATCAACTGCCATGTTTTCTCATTAAAATAATGTTGCCCCCTGAAATTTGTATTATCCGCCAAAAAAATTATACTAAGCGACATTAATACAGATCTCATTGTCGTGAGCAACAAAAAATTTTGTTAGATGTCACTTAGTTTAGCCATAATTGTCTCTGGTGGCAACCCTGGACCTGTCAAAAGCAATTTGTAAACTAGCTCTGCAAAAAATAATTATTTTCTCAATAAATCGTGATAAACTAAAACAAAAAAAAACATATTAAACCAGTGAACTAGTTCCTGTGCTCAAACATAAATAAAAAGCAATAACATCAATAATTAATAACAAGGCAAATCCAATTAAACGAACCAAGCCATACTAGCAGTCCCCCAAGTGTGGGCAAAGTCGAACAAAAACCAAACTCCAAAGAAGCTGCAGCTTTCACGACCAATTGTATAAGTTATTTAACAGGTATGTGAATTTCCTGCCGTTAATCGCAACAAAGTTTGAAAAATTTGATGAATATTGTGATATTGGTTGTTTTATTGAAAAGTTTTCATTTCGGTGGATAAACTTTATTAAAAAATTAATAAGTTGGACTTTGACCCCAAAATACTTGCAAGATTCCCAGCAAAAATATACAAAAGCACCAAACAATAATAATAAAATTATCTAGCACAGTAACAAACCTTCTGGTTTATGTACGTACTTATTCCTACGATCAGTTTAGTCTGCGACTGTATCTTTCTGTATCAGAGTTGTATTAGCTAAAGGAGGCATACTTTTAGGCAGGTCACATGAATTTTAACAACCTGGAGAAGGAAGGTAGAGCTAAACGAACTAGAGGACATTTCTCCCCAGATTCCTTTCATCCACAAAGCAAAAAAATATCCAACTCTGGGATGTCTGCATATGAGGAGGAAAACCCTTTAAACTCTACAATGGTAGAATCAACAACTTGGAGTGTAATGATGTCTGAGTTTCGAAAAATGCTAAAGGAAGAAATGGCAAGTGTTATATCGAAGGTGGAAACAAACTCAAAAGAAATAGATCTCGTAAAGCAGCAAAATGTAGCACTTAAAGAGGAAATTCAAGCACTGAAAGTTTTTAAGGATGAAGCTGAGAAAAAATCAGAAATTTTCGATAAACACATGAGAAGAAACAACCTTATTTTCCATGGTATCCAAAGGCAAAAAGTCGAGAAACAAGATATTTGGGACCTATGCCAAAATGTACTAGGAATCTCCGATAAAATGGGTATAGTAAAAATTATTCAAATGGGAAAACGACAGCAACCAAGCTACCTTGTTGAATTTCAAAACCAAACTGCAGTTTTCGATATTCTAAGAAAAACTAACAAGCTAGCAAACACAAATTATGGGATCAAAAGAGACTTGACGAAAAAGGAACGTACTCTTCAAAACTTTCTTCTTCGAATACGGAGGGATTTGAAAAAGCTCGATCGAACAAAGGATGTAAAGTTCAAAGGAAACCGGCTTGAAATAGAAGGGAAATCATTTTCGTTGTTTGAAGGTGAACTGAAATCTGGAGAGCGGCCTGCTAAAGAGGTTTTAGAAGAAATCTACACAAAAGATCTCTCAAGTTTAGATTTAAGTTTTACTAACTATTATTAGCAGTTAGAAGTCTGTCGCGACGTTAGATTAAGTAAAATAAAATCAAATGAAGAACTTAATATTAATTCAAAGCTTATAAATATAATTTCTTACAATGTACATGGCTTAGGTAACAAAATTTTATATCCAAACTTTTTTAAATATATATGTGAATACGATATCTTTTTTTTATACGAAACCTTTTTAACTGAGGATTTTGAAAGATATGCCAGATTTTTTAAGGGGTTCAAACTTTTATGGGTACCAGCTGTAAAGAGAGCTAGATTTGGAAGGGCAAGTGGAGGAGCAGTTTACGGCATTAAATCTGATATAAAGCAGGCAAATTTCGTGAAAAAAATGGAACTGGACTTAGTTCGCATAAGCTCGGAAGGACAAGACTTCTATATCATACCCGTTTACTTAAACTGTAACAGGTGGGAGGAGGACTTCCAAAATTTCAACAACTACTTGCACGAGGAAAATATTGAAAACTTTGTGGCTATCGGAGACTTTAACGCGAGAATAGGAGACAGGCAATACATACCGAATGAAATCACATCTTTAAACTGCCTGATATCAAACAATAGAGTTTGCAAGGACAAGGTATTAAATACGAAAGGGCGAAAGGTGTTAGAAGCGTGTGAAGATAGTGGTATGGTGATTCTTAACGGTCGTACTCCAGAAGATGAGGACGGAAGCTTTACTTTCATTGAATCAACTGGATCATCGACAATAGATTTATGCAGTGTGACATATAACATGCTTAAGAATATAAAAGGCTTTAGAATAGGAGACCAGATTTTTTCTGACCACATGCCCCTGCTGCTATCTCTGGAGTTTGAAAATAACCATCGAGACATTGTTGAAATGAAACTGCTGCCTAAGCTAAAATGGAATGTCAGTCTAGAAAACTCCTACAAGCGAAACCTACATGAACACCTTACAACTTTAGAGAGAGATGAATGGACCTCCGAAAATTTGATTGATGCAATTAAGGCGACTGCTGGGACTCAGGAACATACTAAAAGAACTGATGGTAACCAGAAATGGTACGATGAAGCATGTGAACGAGCTAGAAAAAAATCATTTTTCTGGCTTAAAAAAATGCGTAAGAACGATTCACCAACCATAAAAGAAATGTATCTTGGTTGCAATAAATCCTTTAAGAAACTTTGTAAGAACAAGAAAAAAGAGTACTACGAGGCTATTGGTTTAAGGCTTAAAGGGGTTAAAAATACTCAAGAATGGTGGAGCTTGGCCAGAGAACTTAAGTCAGTAAACTTTGTTAAGGGAAATCTCATAACTAGTGATATCTTTAAGAATTATTTTGATGGTCTTCTCAATCCGACAATGTGTGCTGTATCGATTCCAGACTTAGCCCCAGCTACAAGTAACGCTATGCTCGATGGAGACATCACTACCACAGAAATTTTGTCGTTCCTTAACTGTACAAAACAAAATAAGGCACCAGGCTATGACAGAGTTCCCTATGAATTTTTTAAAAATGCACCAGAATCGGCAATTGAAATCATAGGTCGTTTGTTCAACCGGATGCTGACATCAGGGAAAGTTGAGCCCTCTTTTAAGAAATCCCTTATATTTCCTATTTATAAAAAAGGTGATCAAAACATAGTTCAGAACTATAGAGGAATATCTTTCATGGATGCAATTGCCAAGATATTTGCAGGAGTGCTCTTGGCTCGGCTACAGATGTGGGAAAAGGAATACTCCATTCTCAACGAATTCCAAGCTGGTTTTAGGGAAGGCTACAGCACGGCAGATAACCTCTTCAATCTTTTTAGCATTATTAAGCTCAAAATGCAAGAAAATAAAAAAGTGTACTGCTTTTTTATTGATTTCAAAGCGGCATTCGATTACATAGACCGTAAAGCTCTTTTATTCAAGCTGCAGAAAGTAGGAATTTCGGAAAAACTTTTAAAAATAATAAAAGACCTTTATGAAAATACAGAGGCAGCTGTTTGGGATGGAGAAAAACTCTCGGATTGGTTCAAAACGTCAATGGGTGTTAAACAAGGATGTTTATTAAGCCCACTTTTCTTTGCTTTGTATATAAATGACATCCATGACTTCATTGGTGGCGGTATACAGTTAAACGGCTTGCAGATAAGAGTTCTTATGTATGCAGACGATATTGTGCTACTTGCTGACAACCCACAAGTTCTTCAGTCAATGATCGATAAAATATCTGAATATACCCGACGATGGAATCTTTTGATTAATCTTGAAAAGTCCAAGGTTCTAGTTTTTAGAAAAAGAGGTGGAAGATTAAGTTCACAAGAACGTTGGAAGTTAAATGAACAACCAATTGAAGTCGTCAACAGGTATAAGTACCTAGGAGTATGGCTTACACCTGGCTTATGCTTAACAGAACACTTCAAAGAAAGATCTAAAATGGCTCGACAGAGTCTTAATCTTACGTGGAATAAGTTTATTGCGAATAAAGATGTCAAACTCTCCTCCAAGATAGAAATTTTCAACGCTGTATCGAGGGCTATCTTAGGATACGGTGCTCAAGTATGGGGATACTCAAGGCATGATGAAGTGGAGAAAGTTCAAAGATATTTTTTCAAAAAAGTACTCGGCCTACCAAGCCTAACACCAAATTATGTGCTTACACTTGAATGCCAAATGAAACCTATTTTCGAACACACCATGAGATGCCACATGAACTATATTGGGAAAGTTCTCAACTTTTATGGAAACAATAGGCTACCGAAGTTCCTAGCAAATATAATAATGGAACAGCGGATATTTTGGTTTCAGAGTTGGGAAAGTCACATCAGACAGCCTCGTATTGTTGAAAACCTACCAAATTTTGTTTCAAACAGGAGTCTCTTCAATGCTGTTGTTGGTGAAGTATCGGAAAGAATTATCGGAGAAGATAAACATGAAGCATTACAAAGAGCACAGCTGACAAGATCTCATAGCATCTATCATCTACTCAACTTTGACGCAGGCAAGGATTATGTTTGTGATAATAAGAAATTCTCTTCGATCAGGTGGATATTGAAAGCACGAGCAGGCCTCATAAAACTCAATGGTACAATGAGGACAGTACAGGAAAACCCTAATTGCTCGCTCTGTAATATGCTTGAAGAAGAATCTCTCGTTCACTTTATTGCAATTTGTCCGATTTTGAGTAGCATACGACGCATCTGCTTTGGAAGAGTTACAATGGATGAAAGCATGGTTATCAACTTACTGAATGGAGAAATGAACTGGACTCCCCTTGTGAACTACCTACAATCAGCACTTAAGTATAGACAGGAGTTAATAAGCGAATTTAATTATTAATAATATAAAAAATATAAAAAATGTATTTAATGAAAAACAGCCACTTAACTTAATTAAAGAGGAATTTGATCGCGACAGACGACATTATGTCATTGTTGTATAAATTTTTTGTTTTAAATATTAATATTAATTCAAATTTATTACATTTTTAAACGTGTGTTACTATTATGATATATAATATTCAAGTATAAATCTGAAAAATGTATAAATATTGTACCTATTATATAAAATTGGATTCAGAATAAACAATACTACTACTACTACTACTACTACTACTACTACTAATTGTCTCTTAGCACACTATGATTCAACTAGAACTTTCTTCGTGTTTTTCGTTTCCTGAACAATTTTAGAAATATCACTTAGTATACATTCTTAAGGGAAGGTATCGATGTATAAAACCACATACTTTAGAAGACACTATCGATGTTCATTCCCAAGAAATTCGACTTGAAATACAATTTTAACTAGTTTTCACTAGAATTTTGAATAGTTTTTTTATTTAAAAAAAAAAACTAATTATTCAATATTTGTCAACATTTTACCAATTGTACAAAATTATACTATACAGGGTGATTGGCATAAGGTGTGACAAAAAGCTAGGACGTGTAGGTTGGACTTAGACAAGAAAAAAATCGTATGGGAGGGGGGGGTCTATTTCCCCCCGTTTAGGCGGGAGGGGCAATTTAAGAAAAAAATCACTTAAAACAGAAAAAAAATTATTAAAAAATAACGGTGATACCTACAGAGTAATGCTATAGCACTTTGAAAAGCCAGAAATACATTCTTTAATTTTGTTTTTAAATAAAGTTGTTCGAGTGAATAGTTTTTAAAAAATTAATTTTCAAAATCAAAATTTTGAAAAAAAAAATGAAATTTTTTTTTTAAACAATTTTTTTTCAAAATTTTACGTAATTAAGTATTATTTTTTTATTCAATATTCAATGCTCTTATTAATTTTTGATCAAACACAAAAAACCGGATGTCAAAATGTTTTGTAGTTTTTGAGAAAATCAAAAATAACAAAAACTACTTTTGTTCTAAGAAAAGCCTTTTATTTTAGTTTTTACGTTTTTGGATTCTTATGTAGGTGAATTTACGATTGAAAGGATTAACTTTCTTTTTACTATTCTTTTAATTATCGTCTTATAAGCATACAATAATGTGACAAAGTACTGGATTAACCATATTTCACACATTTTTTCATTGAGAACACCTGCGTGAGAGCATTGGTTTAAAATTGACCTGCCACTTTTTTATTATGGTGGGGTCGGCTTGGCTTAGGTGCATTTACGAAAGAAAGGATTAACTTTAAATAAACAGTAATTATGTATTTTATCTAAATATGCATGTATTTATTATTTAAATTGATTTCAAGATTCAGGAACATTTTTGTTCTTATTTCGCAATTGCATTTTTCTGTCACTAGTTAGGGCGTGTAACGCTGCATTATTTAAAAAACATTCGCAGATCAATATTAATCCAATGCTCTCACGCAGGTGTTCTCAATGAAAAAATGTGTTATTGTATGCTTATAAGACTGATAATAAAAAAAATGTACAAAAAAAGTTAATCCTTTCTTTCGTAAATGCACCTAAGCCAAGCCGACCCCACCATAATAAAAAAGTGGCAGGTCAATTTTAAACCAATGCTCTCACGCAGGTGTTCTCAATGAAAAAATGTGTGAAATATGGTTAATCCAGTACTTTGTCACATTATTGTATGCTTATAAGACGATAATTAAAAGAATAGTAAAAAGAAAGTTAATCCTTTCAATCGTAAATTCACCTACATAAGAATCCAAAAACGTAAAAACTAAAATAAAAGGCTTTTCTTAGAACAAAAGTAGTTTTTGTTATTTTTGATTTTCTCAAAAACTACAAAACACTTTGACATCCGGTTTTTTGTGTTTGATCAAAAATTAATAAGAGCATTGAATATTGAATAAAAAAATAATACTTAATTACGTAAAATTTTGAAAAAAAAATTGTTTAAAAAAAAAATTTCATTTTTTTTTTTCAAAATTTTGATTTTGAAAATTAATTTTTTAAAAACTATTCACTCGAACAACTTTATTTAAAAACAAAATTAAAGAATGTATTTCTGGCTTTTCAAAATGCTATAGCATTACTCTGTAGGTATCACCGTTATTTTTTAATAATTTTTTTTCTGTTTTAAGTGATTTTTTTCTTAAATTGCCCCTCCCGCCTAAACGGGGGGAAATAGACCCCCCCCTCCCATACGATTTTTTTCTTGTCTAAGTCCAACCTACACGCCCTAGCTTTTTGTCACACCTTATGCCAATCACCCTGTATATAAAATAAACAAATTAGAAGTCAATATCACTACTAGTTCTCGAGAATTTAATAAACGCCCTTTCAGCCTCTTTCGAAGTTATTATCTATTAAACAAAATTTATTTGAAGTCGATATCTTTACTCGTTCTTGAGATATCGACGACGAAAAATGGTACCAGAACGTACGAACGTACGAACGTACGGACGTACGAACGTACGAACGTACGAACGTACGTACGCACACACACACACACATCTCTCTAAAAATGATTGATATAGCCTCTAGGGACCTCGAAACGTCGAGAAATGTCAAAAATTCCAATTTGACAAATCGGACCGATTACAATAACTCCCAATGGGAAGTTAAAAAGCTGTGGGTACAGGCGTCAGTTTCAGACAAAAATCATTTATGAACAAAAAGGAAAAGTGTCGTAGACAATACGGAGCCTTGGGTCACACCACCCTTTAATATATGAATATCAGACTTGAAACGCTCCAATGGAATGAGGTTTCGATAAATATTGGTCTTGAGTGCTTGGAAATTGAAATGGCACGGCCAAACTGTCTCGGGTGAATTATTCCATAATCGTGTTGTGCCACTAAAAAAACAATTTTTCTTTTTGACGGTAAGATAAAAATTAGGCTCGAGAGTGAACTTATGAGCATGCCTAGCGAAAAAGCTATAAAACAAGGAAATATACTCGTATGAAACATTCTCACGGTCACGATGTTCAAGGAATGGGCATGATTTCATGATAACTCTGTTTCCCATTAGTTTTAACGCTCTGTTCTGAAATATATCCAATAAGTGAAGAGAGTTATACTCGAGAGAGTTATACTCGATTATAGGCAGATCAGAGGGGGTGAAAAATGTGTTACATCGATTAAGAAATCCTAAGTATTTAGCAGCATTTTTGGCGGTCTTGAGAATGTGGTCATTTCAACAAAGATCATCGTTGACATACATACCGAGTACTAAGAGCCTTTCATTTCTTCGATGCAAGTGCCATTCAAGGACAACGGCATAAGGGGTACATTTTGCTTTCACGCCAATAGACAGCATTGAGTTTTCGAAGCATTAAACTCCACACAATTTCTTATACCTAATTTAACAATGATGAGAAGTTCGGAGTCTAATGAGCTATACGATACAATGGCAATTCCACTTCCGAAGGAGATGAAAAAGAATTTGTGAACGAGTATGAGACGCTGAGAGAAGAGTCGTCGGCAAAACAATGAAGTGGATTAGAAGTTTTATACAAGAAATTATTTACAAAAATGGGAAAGAGAGTCGGAGTCAAAACCGAGCCCTGGGGAACACCAGAATTAATTTTGTGAAGATTAGACCTGAAACCGACCAATACAACATGTATTGAACGATCTAGAAATTAGTTTCTAATCTAAAGAATAAGGGTTCTGTTGATGCCAAACGCACGCATTTTCGATAAGAGAGCCTGTTGTTTTTAGTTAGGGTAATTGATCGATAATTGGAGGGACAGAAGGATTCGCCTTCTTTGAGAACAGGTCGAACAAATTCCGCTTTCCATCTATTGGGGAAGATACCAAAGGAGTATGGTAGATGGAAAAACTTATGCAATAGTTTCCACCTCTTCAAAACAATATACAATCTTGACCAGCTAATTTATGTGTTTCAAGAACTATATTGTCTGTAACAAAATCAATAATAAGGGCTGTGCACCATTTCGGATGCAAGACCAATTTTCTTAGTAAATATTTAAAATAGAAAACAATGTATGTAAGATCAATGGGAACCTTTAGAATATTGAACTTAGGAGTATTTTAGGTTTCTTTTTTAAAGCCAGAAGTGAAGATATTTGTTTCAATATTTTTTTTTTAAACTAGACCCAACATATTTAATACTGTGGACGCTGTTTAAGTTGGTCATTTTAAGGGTTGTTTTAATTGCTATTTTTTTTTATTTTATTTTAAGACCAAAACTGTTGAAAATTTACTCCCTTAAAATCTATTTTGTCATCTAGACATAGGATAAGCTTTTGTATTGTAAGTATATGTTCATACATAGGTCCACAAACTTAGCCAAGAAGGGACGACATGGCAGCGAAATACTAGAACTTATAGCTCAAGTTTGACAAAAAATTAAACGGGTCTCGCAAATCTGTCTGTCTGTTCGACTACAGCCTAAGCACCTTGGCCGATTTTATTTAAACTTGGTAGATATCATGTTTAATTTTTTCCCCCCACAACTTTTTTTTTTTCTTTTTTTTTCAAGGCCAAAAATAACGGTACCTGCCATACGATTTTTTTTCGAAATTTTATAAATATTTTTTTTTTTCTCAAAAACTGGTCCATAGATTTTCTTGAAAAAAGTTCAAAAAATGTCATTTAGTTAAAGCTGGTTGAAAAAAAATTTCCGAAAAGTGATAATGGTAAACCATTTAGAAAGGTTTTTTTGTTTTTGATTTTCTCAAAAACCGTACAACCGATTTTGATCATTTTTCTGATGCTAAGGCCCCTTTAAGATGTCAATAGTTGTATTGTGCATTCCAATTTTCAAAAAAAAAAAATTGGATTTAAAAAAAAAGTCAATTTTTTTTTTAAAGCTCAATATTTCGAAAACTCCATGCTCGATTTTTTTAATATAGATAAACAATAAAAATTTCTCAATATAATCCACAAAATGTTCAAAAAAATGTATTTTACCTAAATATAACGGTACCCACCATGCAATGTTAAAAAATTGTTTTAAAAATTCGTGTTTTTCTCGAAAACGGCAAATAAAATTTTGATAAAATTTGTTTTCTTTCGATTAATTTTAAACATTTTTAATAAAAAAAATTCTCACTATCGGCATAACGGATTTCAATGAAATTTTTTATAGAAAAGCTTCAAAAAGTTTGAAAAACTTTGCATTTAAAAACTTTAAAAAATATATTTTTTTGAATTTTTGAAAAAAAAAAAATATTTTTTTTTTTTTGGAAAAATTCTAGGTATATCTCAAAAAACGGTTCAGTGTTTTTTTTGGAAATTCAATTTTTATTCGTGCAATAGTAAAAAACTTTAAAAATGTTTTAAACATTTTAGTTTTAGGTTTTTAAGAAACCATTGCATAGTTTTGGCATAAATTAATATTTATATTTATAATAAAAAAAAAATAAAAAAATAAAAAACATTCATTTTTTTGAAATTCTTTGTCTTTTACATAAAAGCAAGCACGTGCGACCCAGTCGTACATTTTATTTACATTAATTGTAAATTAAGGCAGACAGGGGTCATCTTATTTGTAAGCAGGTTTTCAACGGAAAGTTAAAGTCATGATTTTGTTATGAGCTAAAATACATTTGCCAGCATTTTGTAGTTCCAGCTGTTCACACGTAGTTCAGCCTCAGATCAAGTTATAAGCCCATCGATTTCGACAAATTAACTGAAAATCAAATAGGGTTCAAGGGTTCGTTATTACGCCGCATTAAACATTGATGAGCAATAAGATCCAAGAATCAGTCTGTACAATTTTTTAGCGATCTTAAATCCTAGATATTTTTATTTCCGGTTTGAAACCGTTTCCCGTCTTAATATTCTGTTTCTGATAAAAATCACTACTTCAAGAAATTCCAATCAAAAACCATAGTAAACAAAATATCTTCTCACTCTGCTTCAACATTTAAATGCTTATCCGAAAAATGAAAAGTTAATCGCCTTGGAATTTTGTAATAGTTGCCTTTCCCAATTTAAATTCATCCCCAAGGATGGTTTCTAACTTTGTTTCATGCGGCCATGAAAGAATGAAATGTGCAAATTATAATATTGTCCTTCCATGCTGCCTAACCGTATCATTGTGGCATAGAGAAGGAATTCTCGACGTTGCTTAAGCAATTTGTGTTCCTTCGCATATATCCTTGAATCTTAACAAATTCACTGGGGTCTTCGGTTTTCAATTCATTTCATTTGCTCACTCCTTTTTAATTTGTCCGTCATCTCCTCCTACGGAATTCCAAATTGAAACGGAAGTAGAATATAAGTAGAACAAAATGGGTTCATAAAGGAGTATTGGAAGGTCGAAGGAAAGAAAAAAAGTAAAACTAAGAAGTCGAGAGTGAATGAATGAAGAAGCAGTCTGTGTAAATACTCATATCAGAGGCGAATAAACTGCTGTTATATCCAACAATCTTATACTTAGAGTCGAAAGACGGAAACGGAAGTCCTTGGCTATTCGTTTTTGTTCAGATTTAATTTGGTTTCCCTCTTGCTTTTGACTTTTGGATTGTTTTCATTTTTTTTTTTCGCTCAGTTATCTGTTGGCTTTTCCTCCTGCCCTTTGTTGCTTTGTTTTGATATTACAGTGTTATTGCAGTCATAACAATACAATAACCTTTCTCTGGATTCGTTAGCTCTATGAAAACAATTTATAGCGCAAACAAAAAGTTGCACAAGGTTAAAAGTTACTTTAAATTTGTTTTTTAATTGGCATTTAGAGAAGTTTTTTTTGGTCTTTATTTCTGTGGCCATTGTGAAGACACAAAGGGAATTAAGATTTAATCAGAGCACACAAAATAGTTGAGTGGATTTTATGGTTTGAAGTTATGATAAAATGCACCGCTTGTTCTTATAGGAAAATGTATTTTTGGAATTTAAGTTTTAACGATTAAATAATTTTGGGAAGGAGTTTTAGTGTCTTCGTCCGTCAATCTAGGTTTTGAGACTACAGACTTTGCATTTTTTGTTCGTAAAATATTTAAAATATTTAATATAATCAAAATTGATGTATTCCCCCAATTTGTTCACTTTTACTTTTCAAATCAATTTATTTAAAGTTATATTGGTCGAAGATGTATCAGTAGAGGTACGCTGGAACTTGGTTTTGGTTAAAAGCGCTGCTGACATGCCTGGGAGCTGAGACCTGCAGAGTGATTTCTTATTCGGACTATTGCGTATCAGAAATGCTAACATCTTAAAACAACTCCTACAATACACTGTTAACCAGCTAACAAACTAGACGGAGCGGTGTGGCCTATTAAAATTATATCACTAGATTTTTCTGGCAAAGCAAAATACTAATACTTATACAAGATAGAGTCAAAAAGGCCACAGTGGCACTCTTCTCATGTTACAAAAGCTATTGGGAAAAAATATGGGGTTCAACGTTCAACCCCGCATAACTTTCTGGCTTTATATTTCGGTAGTTAGACCGATTCTCACTTGTTGCAGTATGGTGGTCCGGAAAAGACTGCACATTGTGACAAGCTAAGCAAAGTCAAACGATCATGTTGCCTGTGCATAAGTGGATCACTACTAACCGTGCCCTCTGCGACACTAGACGTTCTGTTCCATCTGCCACCCCTCGAAATTTTTAGCAAACAGACGTGCTTGCACAACCACACGTCTAAAAGATTCTTCACAATGGATCAATAACGAAATTGGCCATTCTATCATTCTGAATTCATTCAGATCACATCCATTATAATATCCCAAAACTACAGTTTGGCAAAAACGTTCCAAGTCGTCATAACTTCAAGATCTTCCTAGAAGGATATATGAGTTCGTTGGAAAATGATTCCATCCACTTCTACGATCAGTCGGTTCGAAAACTGATGATGGGGTTGGTGGGGGTGTGTACTGATATAATATAGGTACTAAAGTGATGTCTCTCTGTCCCTCTTTCTATCTTTCTAATCATTGCAGAGTGTTTATGGCGATTAAAGCCCTGTCTTGGCTCAAAGAAAACGTATTATATCAACTACTTATACCCGTATCTTCTCGGATAGTTAAGCGGCTTTTAAATCTTTGGACTCGATCTCTACTTACTCTAAAATAGCTCCCAACTGCGATTCATCTCTGGTGGGTGTCAGGGCATAAGAACATTCCAGAGAACTGTAGGCTGACGAACTCACCAAAAGTGGAACAGTTTTACTAATTTAACCTAAAAAGGATAATAAAGGTATACCCATCACTACATGTAAACCTAAGGTGAAGCAAGATGCTATTGAGAGAACAAACCCTAGATGAAAAAATATAACCACCTGTCGGATGACAAAACAGATCTGGCCGATGCATGATCTTAAACGTTCCAAGTGGTTGATACCCTTAAGTAGATTTCATTTCAACTCGCTAATTGGTGTCGTAACTGGACACCGTCTTTTAGGCAAATACGCAACGAAGCTTGTCGTTTATTGAAACGATTTTTGCAGAAGCTGTATGGATGATGAAGGGGTGAAAAAAAATGTTTACCTTTTTTGTACATGCCCTGCTCTATCCCATGGACGTGGCCTCCATCTAAGAGAGTTTTTCGAGGAACCTAGTGATCTTGTTAATATACTCGTACTATAGACATTTATATTCTCTCCCACTTCATAGAAGCTCCAAATGGTTCAATGAGTAGAGAGAAAACTTCTAGATTTATATGGTATCACAATGAATCAACTCAAGTGTGTGACGCTGGCAACCATTTCAATCTAAGCTTACCTTTCCGTTGGTCGAAGAGAAAAAAGTGTATTAAGTTTTAAATTTTGAACAATTCTTTGTCAAGGATAAGACTGTTTCCAAAATAAGAAAGATTGCTCGAAGTTCATAACATCTTCTTCCATGTTTTAACGTAGAAATAAATAAAAACATTCATATTTTTGAAACGCTTTACATTTTTGTTTTTCATTGATTTTGCTTGTTGAGTTGAAGATCTGGTGTTTGACAACTTTGCATCCTTTTTGACACCAACTACTGCTCTGCTCTGCAGAGATTCATTATTTGAAAGTAAATGTTCAAAATTATATTCAATAGTTTCGCCAGTAAGAAAATTCTTATTTCTCTTTAAAAGAACCGATCTGTCTGCTCGGCATAAGAATAAAAGCTATTTTTTCACATATAGAGAATATTGTTAACCAAAAAAAAATGTATACGGTGTCAAACAAATATTTATTTGCATGGGACGGTAGATTTTGACAGTTCATGGATGCCACGTTGATTTATCTAGCGTTTGGAGCATTCAGCAATGAGGTCCATTTTCGCATTCAATGATACATCAGCACGAAAAATTGAATGCAACTTTTTTCCTATTTCGAATGGATAATGAGCAGCACTTTTCATGACAAGAGATACTCTTAGCGGATTTGTCAAGGTACTACACCCCTGAAAAACTTTTTTTTGTAGTGACTGAGAAACGAAGCCAACGCACTTTTTTTTAAAATTTATTTTTAAAACTAGACAAAAAAAACTAGCCTACTTATCATTATCTTCCGACTAACTTACTGGCCCAAATCGGGCACTCTAAGTTAAATTATAGGTACAATAAATTAATACTAATGCCTTTCTGCCTAAAAACTAACTTAATACTAAAATTCAATATCGGTTTATTTATATATTCAAGAAATACTTTAATTCTCATCATTTATTTGTTTGTATATATAAAACTTACGGACTACCTAAAACTATATTAAATCTAATTAAAAATTTAAAAAAACTAGTTTTTGGTTTTAGTGGTTTTATATTTTTTTTTTGAGCCACCCTGACTGTCACTACTTAAAACGAAAACCTATACCTAATGAATGTAAGTTTGCCACGACATGAAATCAATACGACTTTAATTGTCGAGTAAATCGGAATTGAGCCACCAAAACTGGTTCCCTTGCTTCCTCATAATGTCTTCGGTCCCGATCGGACACAGTCCTACTGAACCGAATTTGCTTAGCGCCGCCTTGTGCCAGCACGTCTCGATCATACAGGAGGTGCCTATCCACAGTTCTACGGCCGACGTGGTAGATAAGTGGAACCGCCTCTCTATCCTAGAACAGCCCTCGACTGTATACATAGAGAAATGTATTTGGTGTAATATGGCCACTTAATACACTCTCGAAATATTCATTGTTAAGGTAGTAAGCCCCAAAGATTAAACTATTATAGCTGAGTTCATCGCTCTTGCAATGCGACCCCGAATCAGTTTCAATAAGAAATTGTCTATCCCTGTTGGAATAATAATGTTTGTACTCAGACTCTGGTGGTCTGTGAAGTCCAAAGTAGCGATGTAAGCACTGTCCACAATGGACATTCTACAGAAGTTATTTGAGAGCATATTTTATCTGATGCATAAGTGACATGAATTGGCCACCGAGATCGTGCGATTTAAGTCCCTTAGACTTTTTCTTTTGAGGTTTCTTCAAAGTTAACATGACCCGGTTCGGTTGTTTAAATTAAATTCAGAGTGATAGATACATATATGCGCCAGAATTATTGAAAACTGGATCTCTCGGTTACGCACAACGCATCGAATTGGTTGTCATATTCCACACATCATTTCAAACAAAATAAAATGCACAACTGGGTCGCACGAACTTGCTCTAATGTAAAAGACTAAAAATTTCAAAAATGAATATTATTAGAGAAAAACTGTTCATAAGTATAAAATTCATTTTTAATAGACTAAAACACCTCCTTAAGTAGTTGGAGCTAAAAACAGGATGCCATGTGATCCAAGCAAATATTAGCTTATGCAAAAATAAAAATTATAAGTCTATACTGGTTACTTAGAAAAAAATCTTAAAAGATTTTAAGAAAAAAATGTTGGAACGCCAATCTAAAGTTTTCATTCTTGTTCGAATATAAATAAAATTTACGAAAAAAATATTGAGTCGTTTTTGAGATGTCGAATTTTCCAAAAAAAAAAATAATTTTTTAAAGTTTTGAAATGCAATGTTTTTTAAAAAATTCATTAAGATCCGTTATGCCTATAATGAGAATTTCAAAATTCGAAAAATGGTTCTATGGTGGGTACAGTCAGTAATATATTGATTTCAAAATTTGTTTGTTTAAAAAAAAATGTAGCAAAATTCTCGGAACCGTTTTCGAGAAAAATACGATTTTTGAAAACCATTTTTTAACATTTGTATGGTGGGTACCATTAGTTTTAGGTAAAACACAATTTTTGTTCTCAAATCTTATAGATTATATTAAGAGACTTTTATTTATCAAGTTTAAAAAAAATCGAGCATGGGGTTTTCGAAATATTGAGTTTCCAAAAAAATTTTGAATTTTTTTCTTAAAATCCAAAAAATTAAAAATTGAAAATTTTAATATGTTATAATATTCATACTTTGGAGGAACCTTAGCATAAAAAAATGATTTAAATCGGTTCTACCATGTTGTCGAGAAAATTAAAAACAAAAAAAATTGTTCCAGGAGGGGCTACCAAAAATAACCATATTTTGGAATTTTTTGAACCATTACCTACATAGCTTTAACTAAATGAAATCTTATGTAAATACTTCGTTTTTTAAATTCTGTGGGATAGTTTTTGAGAAAAAAAAATATTTATAAAACTTCGAAAAAGATTCATATGGCAGGTACCGTTATTTTTGATCTTAACAAAAAAAGTAAAAACGTGTCGGGGGAAAAAATTAAAAATGATATCTACCAAGTTTAAACAAAATCGGCCGAGCCGTTTATACTGTAGTCGAAAAGTCAGACAGACAGACAGAATTGCGAGACCCACTTTTTTGGTCTTCGATATCATCGTAATGTCAACTTTGATCAAAATCTCGAGTTCGATTTTCTTACGAATTCATAACTTGCCTTATAGTACCTTTAAGTCAGAAGTAAAAAATTGGAAAGGTAGCATTGTACCGCGAGTAAGTTTAGAGATATTTTTTAAACATCCTAAAATTATAGTTAATAAACTAAAAAGTTAAACCAGTATGGAAAAACTGCGAAGATAGTCGTTTTTTAACTAATGATTAAAGTATTTTGCATGTGTGTCCTTCAAGTCATCTCTTAAAGTTAGTTAAGGGTAAGAACATAGCCACTCAATGAGAAAAATATCAAAAAATAAAATCTTTACCGCAGAATGGTTGATCTTTCAAAGTTGCAAATTTGAAAAAGAAAAACTTCTCACTTTTCTCTAACGCTTTAACTGAAAACACATCGAAGCACTCAAATAGCGATGTACTGTCAAGTTCAGAGATTCTTTTTTTAACCGCACTTCATGGATGTGAAATTCTTTAGCCTCCTCTTACGATATTTAGGTTGCTATATCCTTTTAAAATGCTCTTCAAAATTTCTAAACAATCGCACTGTGCTCACACATTTTAGGTGTAGTAATAATGAATAATCTCTTCAATGTATGCAACTTTTATTATTTAAAAAGAAATTATTTCTCCTATTCTGTATTAAATTATCAACTAAAAAATAAATCTGGGGCTACACGCTTTAAAAAATTTCAGTAAACACCCTCTTATAATCATCAACAAATTACAGTCTGAGTTAACAATTTCGGTTCCGAAAAGAATCCAAATTCCAAAACAGTTAAGGAATTAATTAAAAATACATAAACCAATAAAAATCCATAAGCCCATTTGCAAAAGTCACTTCACATTTGTGATTTAATTGATCACATTAAACAGATGATTCCCTACATCCCACTTCTTTTCTTAATTATCCTCAGACCTCATGAATAATTCCTGTTTCAATCCTGCCTGCCTACATATATGTAAACCTACTTTGTCCTTATTTCATAACATAAGTAACTGCAGCAGCAGTATTTAGTCTATATACGAGTAGTCCTACGAACATTATTAAACCTGCTATAGGTATGTAGTACAACTTTTGTGTAGCCAGTTCTGTGATGTTCATACATTTGAGTTACATTTTTGAAAGTTTGTGTGACTTTTACGACAAATGAGGATGAACTTGTCTTTGGAACTTTACTTTACAACTATTCACCATAGAAGCTGCATGTTCGTGTTGTACTACTTCCCAACACATCCTATAACCCAATTTACCCCCCGAAACCCAATCCACCGCTATCCGAACAGAATAAAGTTGAAAATTGTTCCACATTTTCAGTTTGAACATTTGAAGGGCTAAAGTTTTTCTGCTGCAGTAGCATTGTTAATTGCTTTCGAAAGTTGGTACATTAAACATTTGGATGGGGGGGATTTTTTTTGCTTAAGTTGTAACCCGAAGGACTGGCATTGGTTGTCAAGTGGTTGCGGAAAATGGCAAACTAATGGGTTTAAGAAATTGACATTGAATCCTTTTTCAAGAGAAAGAAATAAACATTTCTAATCAAAAAGAAAAAGAAGCAATTTCCCATAACTTTTAAATTGCTCTTTAGGTTAGTGTGGGTCGAAGTTATCCCCTTTTCCGACACAACAAAAGTATCTTATGGCTCTACCTGTCCTTTTTTTGTTACCTCATAAGAACTATATTATCGACTTAAGGACTACGTCGACGAGTCAGTGAGTGAGTGAGTGAAAACATTTCCACCCCAATTTATGAATCGCACCATTAAGCAAAAGGGATTTTTTTTGTTGGGCTTTTCCTCCGTGACACTCATACAAATCACTTATTATACGGTTTCGGGTGGCATAACGGCAGTTATGGGATATGAAAGTGCTGACTCAAAGGATACACACTGACCTCAAAGAATACTCTTTAAAGTGTTTATTAATATTTTCATTTTCACTTGTTTTTTTCTTTTTGTCCTTTTTGTTGTTTTTGTAATGAAGGACTATCCAATTTAGGAAATATGTTTTACGATGACTATTTTGTTGGTTGTTTATGTGATTAGGACGTGTGGGTATTGTAGGCAATAACACGCACAACATAAAACCTCTTCAATACTCATACAAATTAAAGTACTCATCAAGAAGTGAACATGTGTCAAAATGTCGTTGATATAAGTACAAAAAAGAAAAAGAATCTTTTGTTTGACCAGAAAATTTGACACTTATGTGATGATTGCAAATAAAAGGAAAACTGTAGATGGGTTATAGGTTTTTATTTCTTCTAAAGAAAATTGATATCGAGCAATTATTATTTTGGAAACATAAGAAAAACTTAAATTAGAAGAACAGGAATTCATAGGGTAAATAATTATTATAATACGTAGGTATACTACTCCATATAGCGCTTAGCTACTCGACTCGAACAGACTGAAATCACATGAGACCATACAGGGCGTGGTTGCCACCGGACTGGTCGTTCGGCCGAGAATATCGCGGCTGTGGCTGCCGATGTCGCTGAGAACGAAGGAACAACTCAACGGGCCACGTAATTGGACATCACCAGACTGACCCTACAGAGGATTTTAGTGAAAGACTTATACATTTCCACGAAAAAAGTGCAAACAGTGCATCAGTTAATGCCTTCTGACCGATCGTCGTTTGTGAATTACTGTCAAGCCATTCTCAACCTCAACTAAGAAGAGGACGATTGTGTGTCAAAAATCATCATGCACGATAAGGCGCATTTCCACTTAAGCAGTTACGTCAATAAGCTAAATCTTCGTTTCTCGGGCACTGATACGTTGTTACTATAGATGAAATAATGCATTAGTAAAAACAAACCGAACTCAAGATTTTGATCAAACCATGACATACCGCCCTGAAAGTGAAGAAGAAGAAAGTGGAATTCACATTTTTACCTGTTTGTCATTCGGCCTGTTTGACTACAGCTTAAATGGTCGAATCGATTTTCTGTTAAGCTTGGAAGCTAGAGGTTTTTGATTACTGGCCATTAAACTACGGCTAACTTGTCTCTGTTTTTGAATTTCTGTTTAAGACCTATGGAATACAAAAAGCGTCAATGTTTTATATACAGACTTGTTTAAAACATTTCACAGAGTCCAACATGGATTACTGTTGCTAAAACTTCAAAGGTTAGGACTTAATATAAATTTTTGTAATGGTTAAAGTCATACTTGTCAGATCGAAAACAATTGGTTCAAATTGATGGTTTTACATTAATTTATACTAGCCGACCCAGCTCTTGAAATTCGAGTGCCAATTTATTTATTTAATTCATTATCATTCAATAAAAGACAGAGAATACATGATTTTTTTTAAATTGTTGAATGCAATGAGAAGTACCTACTAAGCACTCAATCCTTGAGTTCAAAGGAAAACAGTTAATGGTAAACAAACTTTCACATCTATACACATTTTTGACACAATAACAATATTTGTGTTTCGATTCTTTCATGTCATTGTCCTTCAGCTGTTGTTATGGCCATTATATTGGAATCGAACCCACGTCGCCGGAGTGACGTCAACCTGTGAATTTTGTGTTACATCTAAAAATTTCACTCTCATCATTTTTTCATATCACAGCAATAAAAATAAAATGCACGACTTATTATTATTACGAGTATTACCTATGTTATTATGTTATTAGAGAAAACTGTTCATAAGGATCAAATTAATTTTTTAAATTCTTTTAATAGTATAAGAGATAAAAACAGAATGCAAATATGAATTTATACAAGAACAAAAATTATAAGTCGTTTTAGTGGTTTCTTAAAAAAAGCTTTTATATACAAAATTTTTAAAAGATTTTTAAGAAAAAATTTTGGTACGCCAATTTAAAGTTTTTATTATTGTTCGAATAAAAATTAAATTAAAAAAAAATATTGAGCCGTTTCTAAGATATGGAATTTTCAAAAAAAAAAAAAAAAAAGATTTTTTTTTCAAAAATTCAAAAAATATTTATTTTAAAGTTTTGAAATGCAATGTGTTTTAGACTTTTTAGAAGCTTCTCTATAAAAATTTTCATTAAGAACCGTTATGTGGATAATGAGAAATTCAAAATTCGAAAAAATGGTTCTATGGTAGGTACAAGCTATGATACCTTAATTTCAATTTTTTTTTTAATAAATTAAAGATCATAAAAATTAATTGAAAGAAAAAAATTTTATCAACATTCAAGGTGCCGTTTTCGAGAAAAATACGATTTTTGAAAACCATTTTTTTAAATTTCTTAACATTTGTAAGGTGGGTACCTTTATTTTAAGGTAAAATAAATTTTTTTTCTCACATCTTGTAGATTATATTAAGAAACTTTTATTTATTTATATATTTATTTTTATTTATATTTATTTATCAAGTTTAAAAAAAATCTAGCATGGGATTTTCGAAATATTGAGTTTTGAAAAAAAAAATTGAAGTTTTTTTTTTAAATCCAAAAAAAATTTTTTTTGAAAATTTGAATAAACAATTCTATTCAAATTTTTGAAGAGCCTTCGCAAAAAAAAAATCATCAAAATCGGTGGTACCGTTTTTGAGAAAATCAAAAACAAAAAAAATGGTTCCGTGGAGGGTACCCTCAATAACCATTTTTCGGAAATTTTTTTTCAAGAATTACCTAAATTTAACTAAATGAAATTCTTTTGTGTTTTAATTTTTTAAATCTGTCTAGCAGTTTTTGAGAAAAAAAATATTTATAAAATTTCGAAAAAAATTCATATGGCAGGTACCGTTATTTTTGGTCTTAAAAAAAAAGAAAAAAACGTGTGGAGGTAAAAATCAAAACCCATATGTACCAAGTTTAAAGAAAATCGGCCGAGCCGTTTACGCTGTAGTCGAAGCGACAGACAGACAGAATTGCCAGACCCACTTTTTTAGTCTTCGCTATCATCGTAATGTCAACTTTGATCAAAATCTCGAGTTCGATTTTTTTACGAATGCATAACTTGCCTTATAGTACCTATAAAGTCGCAAGTAAAAATATTTATCTATTGGGACTCGAACGCACGTCGTTGCAGTGACGTTAACGTGTGGATTTTGTGTTACATATACATGTGAATTTATTTTTTTTTAAATTTCACTCATCATATTTCATCATACTAGTTTAACTCAATTACATGTTGTCAGTGTTATGCCTGAACAACATATAATGAGTAAATCAGTAAACCCATTGATGACAATTTTTAGAAGGTTTTAATGGAATTAAAGCGACATAGACGAAGGCAGGGATCGAACCTGTGATCATGAGATTGACAGGCGAGCACACAGCCATCGTGCCGCCACGGCCACCCCCTGACAAATACATTTCGAGTATTTTGTATCAAAGGGCACGGTAGTGCCCAGCCAAGTTCTGGCACTACACCCTTTTTACAGGAACAAACTCAGGCGATTTTTGACCCCTTCCTATCTTTAGTACCAATGAAGTCAGAAACTTAAAACTGCGAATATATGCTAAGCTAGTCAGGCACAGGCGCCTCACCAAATATCAATTTTCTGGCATAAGCGGTTCCTTAGATATAAGACCTCAAAAATCACAAAAACCGTAACTGACTGACTGACTGACTGACAGATCATCAAAATTATGGAGCACTTCCCGATATCGTAGAATCTTGTAATTTTGCACAGCGGTAGGTCTTGTCATGCAACCAGAGGAAAAAATCGAAAATTTGAAATTTTCCATTCAGGGGGCGTGGGATCCGCCCACTTTCTCCGAATTGGTGTTGGTTGAATGGAGCACTTCGGACTGCTGAAAAACGACAAAATTTGGTGAACCGGTAGGGCTTATATTGCATATAAACAACCAAAAATAAACACCAAGGTTTTCCTTTCAGGGGGCGTGGTATCCGCCCACGTTGTCCAAATTGGTGTTGGTTGAATGGAGCACTTTTGACTGCTGTAAAACGATGAAATTTGGTAAAGTGGTAGGGCTTAAATTGCATACAAAGAAAAAAATATAAAACTAGCGGTTTTCCGTTCATGGGCGTGGTATCCGCCCACTTCCGCAGAACTGATGTAAAGTAAATTATATATGGCGCACTTCCGATTGGAGTAGAACAATGAAATTTGGTGGAAAGTTAGGGCTCAAATCGCATATAAAGGACCAAAAATAAGAATCGAGGTTTTCCATTCAGGGGCGTGGTAGCCGCCCACTTTCTGAGAAAATGTTTAATTTATATGGAACACTTCCGATTGCTGTAATTAAGGTAGGTTTGTTAGTGTTAGGTATCTTGCCAGGATAATAAGAAATAATTGAAGCGCAAATCAAAACAACCATTAACAAAAAGAAAATATACCAAAAGAAATAGGAAGCTATAAACTAAGTTGATTTTAGTAGGTAGGGTCCAACCTTCTATCCTTCCGTATTTTTCGAGATTTTGACATGGCAAAATATTAAAATCTTTGCAAAAAGGAGTGAGATCAGACCAAAAACATAAATGTTAAAAAAAGAGCCAAGTTCTTCTATACAAAAACCTTTGTGTAACAAGTCAGCCGTGAAAAGTACTGAGATCTAAAAGTACGCCAAGTTCTTATTACTTTATGAAGGTTTAACACCGAATATTTAAAGTAGAATAATATTGAAACAGCTACAATGTAATATAGAAATTTTATTATTTAATGACTACTGACTAAAATTTGATGGGCTTACTTGGTAAGTTTTTTCTTATGCCCAATTCAAAAGGTTTTGAAAACTTGACTAGTAAGCCCATCAAATTTTAGTCAGTAGTCATTAAATAATAAAATTTCTCTATTACATTGTAGCTGTTTCAATATTATTCGACTTTAAATTTCTTATATATTATGCTTTTTAAAGTCAGTGCTGTGAAAGACCTTGGACTTCAAACTGACTTTTTCGGCTCACATCAAAGGAAAATTCTAAGGGTTTCAAGATCGAACATAAGGTGTTATTAAGGATTATGTATACATTTAAAGTCTTTTTTTTGTGTCATTGGTACTGCTATTGGAGATAGTGAGTCGAAATGCCAAATTATTTTTTAAAATGTGTGTAGGCAAGCTAAATTTGCTCTTTTTTTAGAAGATATTTTAAGTAATAATATTAAATCTGAAAAACTACTCGCACTTGTTTCCTTATTCGTTCCACAAAGAAATTTAAGAATCAGAAACGAATTTTTCTATGTTCCCGCTCATCGAACATTTTCATTTCATTTTTATTTTTTTAAAAATAAAAAAAAAACACTTCAAACAAATTAGGCCAAAATTGTATATTGTATATTGTATATCTATTTGTAGAGATGTCGGCTTATCAATGAGTAGAGAAAATTTTAAAAATATTGTTAAAAATCTGTTTCGATCTTAAATAAACTTTAAGTACAGGTAGTATATAGAACCATTTATGAATAAATAAATAAAATATATAAATAACTCAAACTTTCTTTTTCACAAAGAAAAGAAAAGCTTGTTTCTTGCCCAGTACCTAGCTTCAAATTAATGGCATTTCTACAGAATGGAATTCCAGAATTAAAGTATTTAGGAGTACATCTAGACCAAACACTGCCCTTTGGTTAACACATAAAGAAGACAATCAATAAAGTCAAATTGGCTATATAAAAGTTGTATCCCTTTATAAATTGAAAATCCAAACTTAGTACCAAAAATAAACTTATCATTTTTAAAGTCATTTTTCGGAGCATAATTTTATATGGTTCACGTGGTTGGGAAAAGTGTGCTAATAACCACATTCTTCGATTAGGTAGAATACAAAATAAAGTCCTCAAAGTTATGCTCAATCTGCCATGGCATTATTCTACTAGACGCATTGGCCAATATCGAAAAAGTTTCACCAAGAATTCAGTATTTGCTTAAATCTGGCTGTTTAAAAAAATAATAAAGAAAAAATAAAAGCCTGTATTATAAAAAACATACAAAAAAATTGGTTCAAAGCTTTATTTATTTATTTATTTGTTTATTTATCTATTTATTTATTTATTAATTTGTAGTGCAAATTATTAATTTAATTATTTAATTTTTAAATTATTTATTTATTTTTGTTTGTAGATATTTATTATAAACTTTTTTTTGTCCATTTATTTATTTATTTAATTATTTATTGTTTGAAATATAATATTAAATTGTGTTCCTGTATTTAAACAGTTTCTTTTTATATATTTATTTATTTGTTTTATTATTTATTATTTATTTGTTAACTTATTAATTTTTTGATTATTCATATAATTCTTGTAAATTTTATGCAAATTTCTTATATTATAATCCGTATTGTATATATACTTCAAAAAATTTAATTTAAACCATGTATTTGAGATAAGTACTTTTTGGTGCTTCCTGCCTCCCATTCTCACCACTTTTGGATAACATATTTTTGACAATTTAAAGAAGGTGTTTTGTAGCTTTCCTTCCATTTATTAAACTGTGATATTTATATAATTTTTTTTTTCAGTAATAAGGTAAAGTTATACCATATCTCTGTAAATTATGCAATATATTTTTTTTAGGAAAAAAAATGTAAATCATTTCAGATACAATAAAGAATTCAATGTCTATGATTAAATATAAATAAATTAGTTGCTTGTTTTGTGTTTTTTTTTAATTTGGAGCTTCATTGGTCAGTATAAAAATTCCCATTTTTCTGAACAGACTTCATACCTAGTTTCTTCTGGTAATACACATCAAAGCTTTAAATTATTTTTGCCTTCAAGAAGAAAACGCCTTTCTGTATCCCCTAGCCTAGACCATCTGACTTGTTAAAGATTTTTAAAACTTTTTTGGACCTTTTTTCCTGTCAATACCTCTATTTCTTTACTGTGTATAACAAAAATAAGTTGTAAGTCACTACATCCTGGTTATAATTCATTAGGAGATGTTGCAACACCAAATTTATTTAATTATTTATATATAAAGGGATATGATACTGATACACAAATTAATCCTTTGAAACCGTTTAAAAATTCTCTTTAGCCATATAACTTTCAATTATCAAATCCTTCAAAAGTGGTATCTCAGAAAATAACATATTCTATTTAAATTTTCGAGATCGTAAAAAGTTCTAACCTCAAAATTTGAACTCATTCTGTGGTATAATATCCATGCAACCGTTCATCACTTTTCCCCACAAATAGAACACTTTAGTAGATGAGAACTTGTTTGAATATAATGTAGGCACTGCAAGGCAACTTTATACACAAAAATGAGTTCAGACTTCAGATGGCTTATAGGAAATAGAGAAATTGGCTACATATGTATGCTCATAGGAAAAGTGCAAAAGTGTGTTTCTCAGCTTCAATTTTCTTGCAAAGAATATTTTTTTAGTCGATGTGGTTTGCCCTCACATTCTTACATATCAACCTTCCACAGTCACTGCTATAGTGCAAGAACTTCAATATTTTCCAAAGTTAAACACATTTTAATTAACTGGCCTAACCGCAGCTGAAGGGGATTTCTAAATATTCATGGAACACTCTCGTCAGCCACCACAATGGTTTTCATTTCCAATATTGTAGGTAGTTTTTCTTTCTTTTCTTCAATTAACGGAAATGACCAAACAATACAAAAAGTCAAATCAACTGAACCATCATCATTGTGCATGTAGGCCTTCAATTTTCTCACAGCCTATAGTCTTTAGTTTTCTCGAGTGCGAGCGGTACATTCAACCCTTGTACTTTCACGCACATTTTCCCATCTCGATATCCCTTTCAAGGGATAAAATAATAAAATAAAAAAAAAATCCTCAGGAAATTGAGTGCTCCCTTGAAATGTTCCTCACATCACTTGGGTTATAAGAAAAACGGGAACTATAATTGGCAAGGAGATGAATACCAATTTATTCGACACTTCGGGAGTTACAAGTGTCGTACGATGATAGCATTAGGATAACTCGAGTGCCACTCGGAATAATAAATTTGCGCGTATTATAAAAGGGATTGAAGACCTTATACCTTACTTCGGAGCACCCTAAGGTAATTTTACTGTAAAGTAGTACACAAGTTGAAAGGACGATGAAGAAAAAGATTGAACGGGTATGTGTTTTGAATATTGAGCCTATAAGCTTTCGTGTGGAACGGCTAGAGGTTAATACTAATGTTTTAAAGTATGGGATTGAATTTCCAAGCGATTTGTCATTGTAAACAAAATATCGCATTGTGTAGCTGTTAATTCCATGTTGCGAAGAAGCTACTTTATAGTTTGTTTCCGACAGAGTATAGCTTCACAGTTGAATTGAAATTGAAGGTGTGAAGTTGACAACTTTTCAATTCACGGGTTATATTTCGAAACATTACGCTCGAAATAAGTAGGGAAAGTGGTAAATTTTGTATGCACAATTGTTTCGTTAAGAGTTTTTATTTTATGGAGATTTGGTTTAAATTGGGAACACTCTTTGTATTGACAGTTCATTTAAAAGCTGACAGATGAGTTGTGCTTGCTTTTAATATATTTTGGCACTTTAAGGCGTACGAGTAAGTGCGTTGTACTGAATATATTTTATATATGCTCATTTTGAGAAAGTTTGTTCTAAAAAATTACCATAAGCTCTGATATAGGTTCTTAGTAAGTAGCGATCAACTCACCGATACTTTTCCACATTTAAACCAGAGTTCCGAAATGTAATCCTACTTCGGCAACCGTATATACCCATGAATACAATCTAGCTGAATACTGCAGAACGGCTTCAAAAATCGTGGCCAGGAGGCCAGGTCATGAGCATTCTTTTGAAGCGTGACTTCGACAAGATTCAAAGCTACGGCATTTATATTTCGTACAAATTAGGCAAAACGAAATGAGTTATATTATTGATTGATAGCATTCTCCAGTATTGCAATATCATCCCCGTTTTCGAAGAAATACAGACCGACTTAAGTATTGCATCTAACTAGTTGAATAAAAAGGTCAACTAGTCTTAGAAATTGGTCATCGATAGAAAATATACAATCAAGGATTAGGGTTTTTCAAGGTCACGTGAGATCACGTGTGATTTTTGGTACTTCATTTGCGGGATATGCGCAAAAAATGTACCGTCCGAGAGATCAATATATCATGATAAAAGGACAAATATTTTCAGTAATTAGTCAGGCATAGATTTTCTTTTTTTAATTTTTAAAGTCTTCAAGTTATTCAAGGTCTTAGTAAGAATAATATTGAGACTTTGAAAAAAACGTTTAAACATTTATGTAAAAAAATCTATGATAGATAAATGACTGAAACTAGCTTACCTTTTATGAAGATTTAGAAGCCTTTCAGATATAATAATTTTTCCGAATATACCACAAGGAGGTGCCAGAAACCGTTGATGGCTTTTGAAAAAGCTTTAAAAACTCATTAAAAAATGTATGGCTGACTTATTATACACAGGGGGCCTTACCAACAATCAAATTAAGCGACGACTTTAATATTTGAGTGAAATGGACCATAATGTAAAGAGCTCTAGAAAGTTAGCCATACATGTTATGAACTTAATATTTATGTGAACTCTAAATTATGAACCATTTTTTGTACGGAACCTAAAAAATAAAATGTAGCATATATGGTTAATTACGAGTATATAGAGACCATTAAAAAATAATGCTTCATTTCGCTCAAATATTAAAGTCGTCTCTAAATTTGATTGTTGGTACCGCCCAGGGTGTTCATAGAAACGAAGAGGTAAACTCCTAAGAAAAAATAGGCGGAACAACCGCTTTAACAGGACCTCAGACCTATTGTGGAATAGGAGAAAATATCATCAAAAACAAAATTAAACAAGAAGAGAAGGCAAGTAGATCCAAAAATTGGAAGGAACTCCCAAAACTGAGGCAGGCGAAGCTACTACTGGGCAATTACAACCAGTAACGTTTCGAAAACTGCATTACCTTAAGTAGAAATAACCTAAGAATAATAACAGGTATCCTAGATGGACACTGCAGTGCCACATGTAGATTCTGCAACATGCATGAGGAAACAACGGACCACTAGGAAGATGTTGTCCACTCATGCGCCAAAAGAAAACCATCTGGGACAATACCAGGTGGAAGAGAGCGACCTATCCTCTCTAAAGGTGTCCCTAAATAAAGAAATACTAAAATTCTTTAGAGCAATAGATTTGTAGCGAGCTCATTAATTTTTAAGTGGGGGCACAATAGATCTCCAAGTCGCAGTGCAATACCCCCGACACATAATTTATTTTCATTCATTCATTTATTAATTCAATAACTCAAACTAACTGACCTTTTCTATGGTTCTAAGGGCTTTTGAGAGGGTTTAAATTTTTTGCGAATATCTAAATATAATAAATGAGGTGTTAAAAACCGCGCGTAACTTCCCTTGGCCTTGAAAAACTCTAAGCCTTGATTTCTATTTTTCTATATCTGACCAATTCCTAAAACTCGCTGTCTTTTTTTTTTAACCAAATACCAACTGACGAATTAGATGGCATATATTTTTTGCGAATATCCCATAAAAGGAGTGCAAAAATTCTAGAGTCATTGTCCCCGTTGCAAGCTGTAACTTGCAATGGTAATTAAGTCTTGAGTATCTGAAACAAAATGGCCGTGATCTACTTATTGATGTTTTGGGGACTTATCATACTTTAAATTGAAAGGGTATCTTATCATGATTTCAGTTCTTAAAATCAAATAAAAGAACTTAATTGAAATTTAGTAGAGCTTAAAAATTCGTAAATAAAAAAAATCTGTGCAAGAAGCTGAATGAACTTCACAAAACTTTATTGAGAGTACTTTCAATGCAGTCCCGCACAGCCAGAAACCTCCGCTGCATCAGTGGGTGCATTTTACTTTTTGACACAAAATCTGTATAAATCGCAAGATTGACGGACGTAACGTGTTTCACATGCTTCAAAGTAAGACTATGAGTGGCTACCGTTCCTACACCAACGAAGAACCCTGGTTTTTCTAAAATCCTAATCTCGATGGAATAAACATGCTCTTAGGGTACTAAGACACCACTTCTTAACTATTTAAATTTCGGTTATGAAATATGCTCGTAAAAATACTTCAAAAATAATTGGGGTCATATTTTATATCTATTTATTTTGGTAGTACCCCTTGGCATAATGGTTAGGGCGTTGAACTGTCATGCGGAAGGTCTCGAGTTCGATTCTCAGCCGCTGCAAGAAAGTTTTTTCAGGGGTGTGCTGCCTCTTGCGAGGAATTGACAAATTCTCCAAGAGTATCTCTTGTCATGGGAAGTGCTGCTCATTAGACGTTCGGAATCGGCAGAAAATTGTAGATCCCCTCCGTTCCCGGTAACATGCACAAAGGAATGGGAGTTCTAAGACACTAGGTCCTGGTTCACTTACTTCGAGCTGTTGCAACACCAAATTTTTTTGAGGACTCATTTCCATCTGTGGGTAGGTGTTAAAACCATGAAAAATGAGAACCGAAAAACTAGTGCTCATAGAAGTCTAAGATTCACTAAAACTACCTCCTCTTTCCGGAATTAAATAACGTGTTACAGGTGACTATCTGGTGGCTGTTCGTACTTGCTATGTTCGTGATTTTAAAGCGATTTCCCATTTAAGGCACTTGATCATTAAGCCCTTCACCGATGTTGCACTTAATTCGTCTGATCGAGAATTTTTATTATTTTTCTATTAAAATATTCTAATAGCCGTTGTCCATGTTTTCCGGAAAAAATGTTCATTCATCACGAAGCCAGTGGATTCCAAGATTCCTGTGAAGATCTTCGTTACTAATAATACCAAAGCGCATTTGCAAATGATTTTAGCAGTTTATTTTGTAATTTTTGTAAGATATTTAAATTAGAATTGAGAGTGCACCCCATCGTCAGCTCAGACAGGTTTAATTACTAAGCTTACCTCTTCCTGAATATTTATCTAAATTTCTCTGAAATTATTTTTCAACTCTTCGGATTTCTTTTCAATAAGTGGGTTCCGATGTATTTTTGTCCATCCATTGACACTATTAACAGCGTTTTGTTACTTAATTGAAGCTTCGTTATTTTTCATTAGCACATTTGGCTAAAATAGTGTCTTCCAATTGTAAATAAGAGTTACAAAATTGGACCAAGCACACTTCCTTGTGGTGCCCCAGCTACTATTTCATTGAAATCTGAATACTCGTTCCCGAGTCTTACACTAAAGATTCTTTTCGCTCTCAAGATATTCTTTTAGAATTGTATAAGATCCTTCAGACAGAACTTGAATAATTATTTGATCTTCAAACTTCGGAGAAGCTTTAGTTTTCGGTTTTGATGAGACTTTTCGGGGTAAAGAGGTGGCAGACCTCAATACTCTTTGGCATTATATTCCTGAGTTTGATTTCAATTTTAAGTCGTTTTGACATATGGTAAAATAGCCTCACAGCCTAGCCTGACATCACTTGAAACTCGTATTACTTGCCTAGATCTTAGTGCCCTTCGGTTAGAATAACTTATCGGACAATTTAAACTGGTAACAGTATGCGGTACATCTTCAAGGTCCCGCGAACAGAACGTTGAGTTGAGGTGGATTGGTCATAAATTAAGAAACAATAACATTAAAAAGCAATCTTTTGAAAAGAATTCTCAGCGCAAGATGAGTTGGAAGACCAAAAACAACATGGAGATGGACATAATTTGATTTAGAATATTCATAAATGATCACAGCTAAAACCATTTGTGTCGAATCGAGCGAGACAGATGGAGAGATTTTGTTCCTACAGTATGCTTCAGATGCAGTTTAAGCGCTCGTTAGCCATTTATATTAACTTCGTCTAACCTTGCAAAAACGCAACGAAAAATTTTCGGGAAACTTCAAGCTTTTTCAATTAGATTTCTGTCAGAATTCTTCTCAAAAGGCCAATAGACAGAACACGATATCTCTTGTTCACTGGAAATGGGTTAAATTTTGTTTTCTGACGTAACCAATATTTTCTTGCCCTATAGAGCTAGTAAAAAGAAATCTATAAAAATGGATCCTGCCCAGCAAACAAGCACAACTTTAACTTGGTCTCACATGACACGTTAAAGTTATTCAAGATCGACTTTGGAATGTCTCCTCTGATCTGTATTTTTTTTAATCATTCATGTGGCAACACTGATGAATTTTCATTTGCAGCTTCAGCCTTAAAGAATTTCTAGAAAAACAATAAATCTCCCCAATACCCCGATGAATCTTGCTCCTACCAGCATTCCCTAGGATGCATCTACCGAAAGATTACCTCACGATTTTACATAGAGTTTAGCAACAAAAACGTCAAATAGACGATTTATTCAAATCTAACACCTTCCGGGCGCCAGTAGTTTTCATCCTCTACTTTGTCCTTCAAAGCCCACTCTGCCACTGGGGCCATGACACTATCTGGTCTGTCTATTTTACACAGAAACAGAATAACACTCTTCTCTAACGCACTTAATCTGTAGAAATTCATTTACAGCTTAGCATAGAGAATTTCAGAGTTTCCCTGATGAATTGCTATAAGGTTGGGGATAAAGTCCATCTCAAAAAAAATATATACACCACTGCCACATAACTGCAGATCTTTTGTAACAGTTGTAATCCTGTTTTGTCGTTTCAACCTTCTACCATGCTCAAAAGGGTACACTGGAGGACTTTTGAAATTTCGTCGTGTCCATTTGTTGTTTGTTGTTGTTTCTGGTTAGTTTCCTTCCATTATTTGAAATTCTCTCTGTAAAGGTGTGTACATTTCCGGGCTGACAAAAAATTAAAGTGTTTGCAATCTTAGATGTGCGTTGGTTTAACAAAAAATAAACAGCCAAAGGTGGTGATGATGGCTGTAGTTATCTGGATTTTTTTTTTATTTTCGAGGCTAAATGCAATATTCTGTTTTAGTTAGGTAGTGGTTTTGAGGGATTTGAGAAGTTTAGCGTGACGAGTTTTGTTTGGATGGGAAGAATTTAGGATTGTGAATTTGGCTAAATGTGAAATAGCATACCAAGTGGCATAAATAGAGTTAACAGAGTCCTGGAAACGAAGGAGTAACACAAATTGAATGAAAAATGGTACAGTAGTACTTTTTTTTTATACGTAAATGCTAAATTATGGATCGCATTTCGTGAAGAAAAGTGCTATATTAATAATTAAACCAGATTATTAAGGATAATGTTCGGTTGAAATACATGCGGTCTCGCCAGGCTGAAAATTATTACTGCCCCAGCTCTGCGTAAAGACGTTTCTTAAAAGTATTAGCTTTTATAATACAAAATGTCTAAAACATTCTTAGAAAAAAATTTGGATCGCCAACATTATTTATTATTATATATGTATAGATTATTGAAAAAAAATATTTTAAATATTAAGTTTTGAAATGAATGGTTCTATTGTATGTACAGCCAGTAATATCATAATTTAAAAAAAATTGTTATTGAATTATAGATCACAAGAATTATTTGAAAGAAAAAACTTTTATCAAAATTTTAGGTGCCGTTTTTGAAAAAATATGATTTTCGAAACCCATTTTTTAACATTTGCTATTTGATGGAAAAAAGAATGTTATTAGAAAAAACTGTTCATAAGGATAAAATTATCATCATTTTTTAAATTCTTTTAGTAGTAAGAGACAAAAACAAAATGCTATGCAAATATGAATTTATGCAAGAACAAAAATTATAAGTCGGTATAAATCGGTAGTACCGTTTTTGAAAAAAATCAAAAACAAAAAAAAGGTTCCAAGGGGGGTACCAAAAATAATAATTTTTTGGACATTTTTTTCATTTATTACCTAGGTTTAACTAAATGAAATTTTATGTATGATTTTTTTTTTAAATCAGTGGGACAGTTTTTGAGAAAAAAAAATATTTATAAAATTTCGAAAAAAAAATCGTATGGCAGGTACCGTTATTTTTAGTCTTAAAAAATCAAATCAAAAAACATCCGGGGAAAAAATAAAACCCATAATTATGTACAAAGTTTAAAGAAAATCGGTCGAGCCGTGTAGCTGAAGGCGAACAAACAGACAGACAGAATTGCGAGACCCACTTGTCTGGTCTTCGCTATTATCGTAATGTCAACTTTGATCGAAATCTCGAGTTCGATTTTTTTTTTAAAATACATAACTTGCCTTATAGTACCTATAAGTCGCAAGTAAAAAATATAAAAACGGTTGTATTGTAATTGTTTTAAAGAGAAATTTCTTTTCAAGCGTAACATAGCATAAATTAAATTTTGTGATTTTATAATAAAAAATGGTGGAATAGTTTTTGGGAAGAAAAAAAAAATATTTTATAAAATTTCGAAAAATAATGTATAGCAGGTACGGTTATTAGTGGTCTTTAAAAAAAGTGTGACAGGCGAAATATAAAAATGCTATCTACCAAGTTTAAAGAAAATCCACATAGCCGCTTAGGCTGTAGTCGAACAGATACACAGAACGACAGAATTGTGAGACTGATTTTTTTTCGTCTTCCCTAACTCGTAATTTCAAGACTGATTACAACCTCGAGATCGATTTTTTACCAATATGTAACTTGCAATAGTTTTAATACGAATTTTTGAACCTTTTATAGGAACAAATTTTTTGGATCTGATGGAGAATTCCTTTCAAATCTATTTACAACTTTTACCGAAAAAGTAATAAGCTCGTATCAGAAGACCAACCCTTTTTTTTAAACATCTCTTAAAACTAGACATTGTCCTTCTTTTCAGTGAAAAATATGCCTCCTTACCCAGAAAAATACCTCGCAAGCCGGTAAATTACAATACCTTTTAAGCTATTATTTTAATAAATAAAAATAAATTTGAAGAATCGATAGTAGTTTCGAAAAGATAGAGCCGGATTAAAATTATTAAAAACAGTTTTTCGCATGGAGCGGTGGCTGTGGGCATGTTTTATACGGAACAAAATCCCAGAACTTGCTTAACACCAATTTAAATTTATGTCGCACCTACTTGTTCTTATGTGTAAGTGGAGTCTTAAAAAATTTGTAGATAAAGATATGACCACTATTAGAGAAAACTATTCAAAATCATGAAATTAATTGCTAAACTCCCTTAAAGGTTTGACGTCTATCAACGAATAATCTGTTTTCTTTAACAAATACGAAGTTATGAAAAAATAAAATTTTAAGCCGTATAAAAAAAAAATATGTTTTACACATACAACTTAAAAAAAATTGAAGTTTACATATAAGAATATTACAAAAAATATAAAAAAAAATATGTTTTTGAAAATTGTGATATGCAATTTATAATAATATGCATATACATATACATAATATAATACTCCTTGAGAAATATTTGATTAAAATCAGTTATACATATTTACCATTTTCCAGAAAGTTGAAACATGGTTCCTACTAGATGATACTCAAAACGTGGTTTTTGCGAAAATATTGGTTTTGGGGAAAGCCTACGCAAATACTCAAGTTGAAATTCAGAAATAAACTTAACAAACACTATTTTCTAAACATTTAGCACCTAAGTAAACGTCAAAAAATAAATTGATGGGTCGGTTATGAATTACTATGACTATGAAACTACTAAACTAAATTAAACTATTAATTATTATCGATTTAAGGAAAATATGATTAAACTGAAAGCTAGTTGTAAAGATTCCTTTCCACAATCTCGTCTATATTCATCGACTAGACTATCAAGAATTCCCAGTTATCAGAAAGGACCTAAAAAGTCTTCAAGTCGTTTATGTTATGTTTTAAAATTTTAATTGCATTTGTACAAATAAGTTAATGTTTTCGAAAACAGCAAAACAAATTCACCAGCAAATTTCTTAAACACATATTGTACCTACCTATAAATTGTTGCCATTGAATGCCAAAGGATACAACCCAATATAAGGATACAAGTCGAGCAGCAGCATCATCAGATTCACAACTACCATATAGAGTACCTACTAGAGCAATGTGTGGAGAAAATCAATGAAGTGAAATGTTGACATGGAAATTGCTTTCGATAACCAAAGTACGATGTCATTTGCAAAATTACGCATCCTGCATAAGCAATATTGTGTATGTGACATCCGATGGAACATTTGCAAGATTAAATTGTTTCGATCACTATTTCCATTTCATTTAATATCCGTTTGACATTTTCTCAGTACTTTTGTTTTTTTTTTTTTTTTTGTTTCTTTTTATTCTGAAGTCTATCTTCCTATATAAGTATATCGGGAACCAGAAGGTGTAGGTATTTCGATTTATATGGAATGAAGGAGAGTATTGTGAAATAATATAAGAGAAGGTTTTCGCAATGGATGGATTGATGAAATTTATTTGCTGTCTTACAAAGGGAAAGATTGTGCAGTTAAGTGCATTTTGCTGTGTGGAATACAAACCTTCCTCTGGCTTTAGTTGGTACCCTAAAGAAGATCAAGATGGTTTAAGCTTGGCAAAAGGAATTTCCTCAATCGCAAATAATTAATTATCGAGTTTCAGTTGCTTATGTGTGGTATAAGTTTTTCACTGGTAAATATTGTGTGGAAAATAAAATACTATTCCAAAATTGAACATGCTTTAATGCTTTTAATCCCAAAGGCACGACAAACAGTGGCATCATTCTCATCTTTTATTTTGCGCTAGTTCGTTAATTAAACGTACTTCCTTTAGGCTAGGACCGCACTTACGATTTTTCGTCGAGGCGATTAAAAAGTCGTAGTCGCTACAAATTATTGTCATGCACGCACTTGTGATTTTTTTACGCGCGATTATTTAATCGCAAAAAACAAAAAACACACTACTTTTAATGTGAGTGCACGCATTTGCTACAAATAAATAGCGAGAGAAAAATCGCTTGAAAAAATGGAACTTGTTTCATTTTAATACATTTAACGCCATGTGTCTTATTTCTTGCGGCTAAGAAATCGTGGATTAAAAATTACAAGTGCGTGCATAACAATTTTTGTTGCGACTATGATTTTTAAGTCGCAGTAATTTAAATCGCAAATGGGAGCATAACCATCTGAGTGCATTTTTGTTTCATTTGAACTTACGACAGTCGGATCGCCAGAAAAAGGAAACAAATTGCGACGTTTAAATCGTCACGATTTTTTGGTATCAAGTGCGTTAATTCTCATTAAACTCATGTGTTCTATTTTTGCGACTAAAAAACCGCGCGATTGAAATCGCAACTGCGTTACTTGCCTTATTCTTTTTTAATTTCTAATAAATGTTTAATTTACAAACTAGGCAGTTTCTGGTTTAGTTTTTAATTATCACCAAGCTCAATAGTATGCAACAGAAAATTATCGATTTCGACTTTACAAACTGTCCCTTTCTATTCGAACTCGCGACTTTCTATTTTTATTCGGTAAGATGGCTTTAGAAAAGTTATCAAAGTTTCTTGCAACTGATCCTCGATCCTCTTGTATTTGCTTAAATATGGATGTCAATTTTCCACTATGGGAAGAGAGTCAAATTCAAAGGTTTTGTAGAATTAGCCTTATCTAATAAAGGTTTTTTTAATTGGCACGTGTAGATTTTGGCGGACTGGGGTGACCATGTTGTTTTATCGATATTTATTAGATCTATTGTTTATTATTCAAAAACTGATGCCAAATCACTATGTCAATTAACACGATTGAACAACACGTCCAAATAATAAAACTTTATTATCGTTAGTCCAAACAACGGTACGGTAGTTGTGCCCATTTTACGGTCGACGTAGTTGCCTTTCACAGTCTACTCTTCAACTGTTGGTTGGTGTCCAAATTGTAGACAACCGATTCGGTAATCAATCAGCCAACATTCATACGTCAAAGGAAAGCAAGATCGGCCTAGAACATCCCTGCGGTCCGCCGTAAAAGCAGAGCCCGATGTAGTCGATTCTTCACCGTGCAAAAAAAAATCGGCCTTTCGCAGAATTCAATTCGGGGAATTGTGCTTCTGGACTAAGGCCTCCACACGTACAAGATTCAAGACCTCATAGACAAGATCATGTGAGAAGCTTACGCCCAGGTCACATGTTAATTTGACCCTTATGAGTACATATCGTCACCTGAGTTCTATCTTGTTCAAAGTCCATTTTGGAAAATGTTGGGAAAATGATTTTTTAACTTCAGAAGCAAAATTTTTACTTAAACTTGAAAGGAAGTACTGTGGAGTTTTTTTCTCCATTAAACTCAATAATTTTTGTTTGCAAAATGATTTATAAATCTAAGTTTTATTGAATCCTGAAATAGTTAAAAAATAAAATCAAGTGGGATGTCATTTTGGATATTGAACAACGTTGTATGGGCTGTAAACAAGTTGATTAAATTGGTGGATATTGAACAAAAAAGCTAAATATTGAACAAAATAGAAGCACTTAATAATTAAATCATGAAACTACGAAAATACTATGAAAATTGAACAAAAAATTCTAACTCATTTTTTGAGTTAAGCACTAGAACATAATGGGTGATCAGAAAAAATATTGCTGCTGCTCGGTAGGTAATGAAATTCAAAATTTGTTAAACATTTTTTTGAATTCAATTTTTACCCTTCTTTTTTCAAATAAATACATTATTTATTTAACATACAATTTTTAATTTAAATTTTGTCATTGTTTTAAACAAACTGGCGCAAAATTTTAATTAAATTAGTACGATGCTAAAGCTGTTTTAGTATGATACTAAAATCGTCGAACACCTATATTATTTCTTTAGTATCGTGCTATTTACAAACGCCACACAAGGACTTAGTTCTTTGCACGAACTTTCATTGTTTTAGGTGCAATTTATTAAGAAAATTACCTTAGCACGATATTAGTTAGAAAATTGTAAGAATTAAGAATGAGTTATTAAACTATTTTAAAGTTAGCAAATCGTTAAGAATTATCATACTAATACCTTAATAAAAGGCTGTTTAAAATTTTGCGCCACTGAGTTTTATTGTAATTGGTTTCTTATTATTTTTTCATAAAAATCGTTGTTTAAACCTAGTTTCATACTAAAACAGATTTAACATCGTAATAATTCAACTAAAATTTTGTGCCATTATGATTTTATTTGTAATGCATTGAAAGAAGATCAGGGGCCTGTTTCTCAGGTCATACACATCATACATTTTATACAACATACAACATTTTTATACAACATACACATCATTCTGTTTCTCAGATTTCATTGGAAGTGTTGTATGACATTTTTTTTGTTGTATCATGTGTATGATTCTGACATTTCATTATTATTTGAGTGTGAGGTTAATATAAATCTCAATTTTTGGTGAAGACGTGTTGGAATTGGAACTAGTTGAAATTAATATAAGTGTCAGATGACGCCTTAAAATAATAAAAGAACCTGTTAATTTCAATCTTAAAGATCTATATTTTGTTGAAAAATTTAGATTGCCAAACATTTTTAGTGGAAAAATTGGGAAGATCAATTATTGTGCGTTCAACTAATTGCAACGAAGCCTTGTCACCTTTGCAAAAAATATTGTTAACCCTTCATTAGCTTGGAAATGGAATCCATTATCATGAAATCGGCATAATGCAAGCCCATAAGACAACCCCAATGAAACTACCTCTCTCTATGCCCTACAGGCTCTACCATGTTTTGTGAATGTCGAGCCAGAGAACTTCTCATTGACTGATGAAAACAATGTTGCTACATATTACATGCAGCAGCCACTATACAACAGAGTTTTGTGCTGTATTAAATGTATAATCATTTATAGGTAAATTTGCTGTATGATGTATAAATGACACATTTCTGAGAAACAGAATCATACAACATTCCAATATTTCCAGTGTAATCTTCAGTCATACATTGTTGTATGACAGTGGATCATACAACAAAATTGAGAAACAGAAATCATACAGCAGAACTGTTAATATCATACAATGTATGATGTGTATGATCTGAGAAACAGGCCCCAGATTGTCGATATTGTATTTGTCTACACTTCTCTTTCACTTTGGTTCCGATCTTATCACAAATTTGGAATAAAACTGTCCTTTTTCAGAATCTTTTAAGCTAGGCGCGCAAATTCAATTTTTAGTTTCGCAACTGCTTGGGTCGAGCAACTAAACAGTTTGTGTTTTGACACAAACTAAACGATTGTCTAAAATGAGTTCGCTATTTTGTGTAACATATAATTATCACCCCTATCACAGAGTCCCTCGTAACAAATCCCCGAAAATTTTGTTACGCTACGAATACGAATAAATTTACATCATAGGCCCCGAACGGAATCAAAAAACATTTTCCGAATTTCGGAGTTTCAAAATCAGTTGGTTTGCGTCAAAATGTGAAAAAATAAATAAATTTCCGTTGTTCGTCTTATGATTTGATTTTAATTTTGTTTGTCGTTAAAAATAAATACCATTGCAGTTGCAATCTTTGTAATAAATGTAGAAAATGTAGAAGATATGCCAAGAAGACAAACACTAAAAATGAGATTCATTACGGAAGGATACCAATATTTGTTTGTATTTACTTTATTTGCCTTTCAAAAAATAAAACATATAAACAAATTCACATGAAAACAATAATAAAAATTGTTTTTATATAAAAATAAATAATAAATATATAAATAATAAATAAATAAATAAAATATTTGCATATCCTTTATCTTCGTTCGCTTAGTTATATTTGTGTTTCGTTTTAAGTTGAGCTCCGATCAACATTATCTGTTCGTAGAAAAAACTGCCCAACTTCCTATTCATTCGGGGCTAGTGATACCATTATTCACGAACTCCGAATTTCGTAGCAAGTTTTTTTTAGTACGACGGGAGCAATGATACCTTTTTTCGGGGTTCGTACTACGAATCTATTACGACGGGGCCTGTGATAAGGCTGTATATGTTTACTAAAAACAACCAAACAGTTGTGCAACTAAAAATTTAATGTGCGCGCCTAGCCTTAAGGTCCAAAATGAATCAAATATTTTCACAAGTTCATCATAAGAAAATTTGGTGAAACAATTATGACTGCAACTAACGTTGCAAGCGGATGTCATTTGAATATTGTTTACCACCTTGACCCATCCGTTTTTGTATATTTTGTTTCGACAAAAATTGTTTTCGATTTTTTTTTACTCGATCCAGGGCTTCCCTTGGTGTAAAGCATGTAGTTTGTTAAGATGAAACGGAACCTTCTGCTGGTACTACATTTTCTAATGAAGGTAATGAAATGACTTCTTCAGATAAAGGAGCTATATTAGAATTCTGAATCATAGAATTCTGAAATACCAGATCCTGGATGAGCTGGATTTATCATACTGTAAGCGACAAATATTGTATTAAAAAAAAACTGTCTAAAGATAAAAAGGTTTCTCAAAATACCTTAAAAGCGTTTGAAGATTACGCTCCAACTTTTCGCTTACATTGTGCTTACAGCTTCCAATGTTATATCAGTATTAATTTTGTGTGGTACATTACAGTGCAGTGATATTGAACAAAAATGCGGTTTTCCGTCTGCATAACTTTTTTAATAGGATTTTGTTCAATAACATACAAAACTAAATGGATTAGATATGGATATTGAACAACAAAGAAATACGTGGTAGTTTTTTTAAAAGTTAATATAAAATTGTTCAATTTCATATAAAAACAAAAAGCAGTGGTTGATTGAATAAAAAAGACACTTAAAATATTTAATAAAGTGGTTTATTGAACAAAATAGTTCTTCATAATTTAAAAACTAAAAGAGACAGAAAAAAATGGAGTACGCCATTCGAAAGAGCATGTTCGATTTATAAAAACTGCATTTCTAACTCAATTTCGCCAAAAATGGTCTTTTGAACAAGATAGAACTCAGGCGACGATATTGGTTTATGCTAAAATAAACCTTATAAGATAGGACATCGATTGGCATTTTGACACATTTTGAAAAAGATTATTATAAGCCCATTTTAAATGGTAACATTTCGGGTTACGTATGAATATTTCCAAAGACAGGGAAATAATAAAGACAGCGGCGCAAAATTTTAGTTGAATTAGTACGATGTTAAAGCTGTTTTACCATGAAACTAGGTTAAAACAACGATCATGCAAATTTTAATCGAATATAGCACCATACTTTCGCTACCATTTTATTAGAGTTAAAATCAACGAAAACCTATTTTATTTTTTTTTAGTAGTTATGGTGCTACTTAAAAATGCTACAAAAGATCTATTTGCTTTGTTTTTTGCACGAACTGTCATTGCTTTAGGTGCATTCAGAAGCAATTTATTAAGAAAATTGCTTCAGTACTACACTAGTTACAAAATGCTTAAAATTAAGTTAGTAAGCTACTTTAAAGTTAGCAAATTGCTTAGGAGTATCATACTAATACCTTAATAAAAGGCCGTTTAAAATTTTGCGCCAGTAAAGACAAAATTTTTTTGAAAATAAATTACGGAACACCATCCGGGCAAGGACTTAAACATTCATATAGGAGCTTAGAAAGTTGAAGTGTATTGTATTCTTCCCATGAAGAAGTTTTTTTTTTATAATTTACACGCACTACTTTACAACTTTACAAATTTACTACTTTAGAAATTTCAGAGCACAGTGCGAGCGTTTTAGAAAAGTTGGGGAAGATTTAATAGGAGATAGCGATGTCCAATGGTCTTGAATGTCTGAATATTATAATGAGAGGAAAATATAGAGTTGGCTAAAGCATTTAACATTCATGATGTGCGACTAAAGAACAATCTCTGAATTTAACAGTACTTCCGAAGTTGGGCTCAGGGGTAAACTGATGGACACTCGATGAAGAGCGAATATTACGGTTCAATTGCTTAAGGGAAGGAATGCTACTGGTTTTTGTACTAGAACACTGTTAATAAAAATATCGGTAAGGTAATGAAAGACAAGAAACATTGCGGCAAATTTTTCTGTTATAATTCTGTCACCTATCATACCCAAATATGGGAATTGTACTCGAGCCTTGGAGCAATATAGGCCTTATAGATTGGAGCCAGATCAAAAGGGGTACAAAGTTTCTTGCAAATCGAAGGAAACATTAAAACTTAGCAGCTTTATTGGCGACGTTGAATATGTGGCCATTGCACATAAGGTGGTCTATGATGCTCATACCGAGAACGCAGAGCTGTTCGGTTTCCTCAATGTAAGTTCTGCTCATGGATAATAGCATGTGTTGATTATTTTGCTTATGACAGAAGACAGCTTTAAGTTCTTGAAGCATTAAATTCTATTCGGTTTATGGTTCTCCTTTTGACAATGCTATCAAGGTCTTGATGTAATGAGCTTGTCATTATCTGAGGTTCTAAATCCACATCCGAATAATAACGACATGCATCTGAAAAGGAATATAAGAAGCTGAGAGCACTATCTTCACCAAACCAATCTAATGGATTTAAAGTTTCAGACAAAAGATCATTGATGAATAACAGAAAAAGAGTAAGAGACGAAATGGAGCCCTGTGGCACACCAGCAATTATTTTATGATTTAAAACCATACAAAACAATTTCTATTGAGCGGTTCAAAAGGTAGTGTTTAATCCATCGATGAAGAGATTTATCAATACCAAATGCACACCAACCTCTATTAAATTCTTTCGAAATATCAAGTGCAACCTTCTTCAGAATGATGTAAAGATTTGTGCCACTGTTCGGTGAAATATTACCATCAAAACACCGAAAGCCATACTACCGGTCATTGAGAAATTTCGTTCTTCAAGATATTTCTTGTGCTGATAATTTATCAGTGTTTCCATAACCTTGGAAAGAAAGCATGTAAGTGCAATTGGACGATATCTAGAGGGGGAGTAGATTCACCTTTTTTAAGGACAGGCTTTCTAAATGCTGTTTCCCATCCGGAAAGTGACCATAGATTAGGACAGATGGAAAAGCTTACGCAGTGGGTTTTCCAGCATAGAAGAACACCTCTTCAGAACAATTGGTGGGATACTATCTGGGCCAGCGGATTTGTGTATATCGAGATTTTTCAGTATTATTGCCTCTGTAGGAGTGCGAAAGACATTTTTGTCCCATAAAATCATTAACGCTCTCAATTACAGGAGGAATCATGACACTAACTGATAGCGTCGAATTGACAGCAAATTGTTTTGCAAGCATAGACACTTTCTTTGTTAGCTGACACAAGATGTGTCATTGAATAAAAGCGTAGGGACCGGAGACCAAGAAGTATTTTCTTACTACCTTTGGGATATTCTAGTAATTTTTGGACATGCATGAATTTGGTTCTTTCAATATGATCATTACAGGTCTTTCTAGCCGGCTTGAACTTATTCCGGTTTTCCACAGTTGGGTTGGTTTATAATATCAGAAACTTACTTATCTGATCCTAATAACCTCTTAACAGGTTGAATCAAACCTTGAATGCTCTTTCGGTTCGATCGATTTTTCTCTATTCGGGGTAAAAATTCTCATTATAATTTTTTTTTTAATTTTTAATCATAATGCACTGGAGTACTACGTCACTATCGAGGAAGCTTAGGGGCTCGTTTAAGCGCTTGTTAAAGAAATCTAATCAGCAAAAATATCGTCTCTGAATGGTGACTTAAAGTTGAAAACAAGTGAATTTTCAAAAATAGTTTGAGCATTGCTGACACGTATAAATTCAATGAAATATTTTAAAAAAATATTTGAGACAGGAAAATTCAGCATCTCAAATATTTTTAAAAATGTATACATAGGTTCTTTTATTTCTAAACAAAACAAATATAAGAAAGCTAGCTTTCATTGATGGTTTAGTATTGAATTATTTCATAGCAAGCTTTGATTAAGGAAAATGAAGGTAATATTACTGTATTACTATATCTGCAAAAAATATTTCAACTTATTTATTCATAGTCTTGGTGATTTCGTCAATTATCTTTAAAATATTGACAAATAAGAAACTCAAATTTATTCATTAAAAGCTTAAAAACGACATCCATTAAGTGAAATCTCGCCTGGCTATACTTTTCTCATTTTACTTCAAATTACTTAGCTTCCTAATTAGCTTCTTGAATTGATAAGCTTAAAAAGTATCAATGTCCCAACTTTGTTTCAAAGCAGTTATCCCCAGTCCTAAGTGCCCACTCATTAAGGTCTTTAAGTCTTCTTGTAAAATAAATAAAACAGAAATTTGCCTGAAAATCATGATTCTATAAACTTCACAGACTTGTATCAAATTAACAAGATATAACAGACATAGCTCTCTATAAACCAATCTCCACTTACTTCAATAACGGAGGGGTAAAGTAATTAATGTGCATTCAATCTGAAATTGTTTCAAAAGAAAAATCAACTGAAATCCATTCGACTGCATTGAGTTTCTTTCCTTTGTGTTGCTTTCATTTTTGTTAGGTTAATTGGGATGTCTAGAGTATTCTCTTTGATTATAAGGACCATTTTTTTCCCAGTCTCACGTTTCCACACAAAAGCTGTTTAATGTTGAGGTAATGTAAGAGTATCTATCTAGATAGATTTTTCTATAGGACACAACAAGACGTTGTTTGCCCAAGGAAGACATTTTAAGTTGAACGATGCCGATGATAAAAATACCAACTTTATGGGCTGTTTCGTCTGCAATAAGAAACTTTTTTACGATTATGATATCATCGTTTTCGTTTCCTTAGAGATTGCAAGCTGCGAGGTTAAAAGCGAAAGACGGTTTTGCTTTGCCCACTTTAACTTACTTATCTTTAACTATTAGCTACCTATATTTCAAAACCGGAATGCGAAGAAAGACGGAATGACTATACACAAATAATCTCAGATTTATTGAAGTTAAATGGAGGTTGGAGTTACATAAAATGAAAGCTGCTTCTTGAATGTAGAGGATGAGTTTTCCAATTTTCGTTGTTTATATTTTAATAGTACCAAATGTCATTAGAACTTACTTCATGTCTCATATGAAACCCAAGAACCTTATTATCCTTTCATCAAATCCAAATAAGCATGAATGCATGTTATATTCAGCAAAAACCCATTTTCTTTCCATTCGAAACTATATGCAATGCTCAACATTTTCGAATCTTTTACATTCGACTTTTCGTGTAGAGTAACGATTTTTCGGATAATAAAAAAGTTTTTCCATTGAAATTCATTTTTTTTTTTGGAAAATAATTTTTCTGCTACGTTTTGATGAAAATTAGACAATAATATGAATAGGAACGTGGTGCTGAACATATTGAAAAAATAAAGGATTTTCTGAAGGATCAAACAATGGCTGGATGAGTGTGTGGTGTTTTACCTATAGCAAGTTGGAATGGAATATGGTAAATCCAGAAATTCGAAGTCGAAGCAGTTTTTTTTTCGGATTAACGAACAATGTTTGTAAAATTTCTAAGTATGATTATTGACTCGCATGTAGGCAATTTTCCTTGTTATCATTTTCGGTACATGTTTGTTTTTTTTTTTTGGAAACTGTACAACTATTAAGTATCAACTGAAATCAAAAAGACATTTATTTTATTTGGTTTTAATATTTTAATATAAGAATAGAAGAAACATGCATGTAGCACATTAAATACAAGAAAGAATGGATTACCAATAGGGACGGGTATTTTTTGACAGTTCATGGCGGCCATGTTGTCTTAGTTTTTGTTTATTTTAGTCTTGTTGGAAATTTTATTTATGTGCTTATAGTCAAATCAAGGGCTGCAGTAAAAGAACTAAAGGGCCTTTAATGTTTTCAAATCAAAGTGAAAGCTGATTGTGATATTTAAATATCATACAATCTAGAAATTCATGGCTTGGTATTAAATCGGGTTGTGATTCAAACCGTTTTTATGAAAGAATAATTAATATAAATTTTATTAAAGGATCTTTAATTTAATAAAAAAATGTTTATGCTCTCGTAAGAGAGCATCACTAAATAAAACAACTTTTATTTAAATTTTTGTATGTTAGAATTTATTAAGTCAAAGCTTCAGATCCCTTACCACTGGTGGGGGAGATCTTCCGCTATACGTCGTGACTATACTTGGTTAAAAATGAAAGTGAACCAAAAGAAGATTATTTGAGATACATCGATCCCCTTTGATAATGCTTAATTGCTAACGCAGCATTTTGACTGCGGATAATGTGATGATATTTTCACACAAGTTGCAGAGTGCAAAAAGTGCTGATTGACAATTCTGTTGATCATATCATCTTTTGTTTATAATAGCAAAGTGTTTAATTTATGAATTTGAAGTCCAGAATTTGTGTGGGCTTTTGTTTTGATGTAATTTGTTGAAGCGCACAAGTGGGTTCTGATATAACATATAATCAAAAGTAAACTTTCATAAGCATATTAAACACTTTTAGAAATGTTCAAAACGACTAGCAAGAAAATCAGATTTTCACTATAAGGTATACATAAATTTACATCATTTAAAGCTAATATAAATAGAATGGGTCTCAAGTGACTCCCCTGTGAAATTCCCAATTTGACAATTAAAGGCTTTGAGGAGGAGTCCCTGAATTTTTCTCAGAATATTTTAGATATGAGATGATACCCAAGTGATGTATCAAACCCAAACGTTTTTAAATGATCTTAGGTTGTAGTACCTCTTGGCATAATGGTTAGTTCGGTGGACTTATAATAATCAATAACAATTAAAAATAAAATGCACGACTGGGTCGCACGAACTTGCTCCTATGTAATAGACTAGGAATTTTAAAAAACGAATGTTATTAGAGAAAAGCTGTTCATAAGCATAAAATGATTTTATTAATTCTTTTAGTAGTAAGAGACAAAAACAGAAATTATAACTCGTTGCAGTGGTTTCTTAAAAAAAAAAAGCTTTTATATACAAACTTAAGAAACAAAATTTTGGTACGCCAATTTAAAGTTTTTATTATTGTTCGAATAAAAATTAAATTTGCAAAAAAAATATTGAGCCATTTCTGAGATATTGAATTTTCAAAAAAATAAAAAATTGATTTTTTTTTTTTCAAAAATTCAAAAAATATTTAATTTAAGGTTTTGAAATGCAATGTGTTCTAGACTTTTTAGAAGCTTGTCTATAAAATTTTTTATTAAGATCCGTTATGTGGATAATGAGAAATTCAAAATTCGAAAAAATGGATCTATGGTAGGTACAAGCTGTAATATCTTAATTTCAATTTTTTTTTTATTAAATTAAAGATCGTAAAAATTAATTGAAGGAAAAAAATGTTAGCAAAATTCTCGGAACCGTTTTCGAGAAAAATACGATTTTTGAAAACCATTTTTTTTAATTTTTAGCATTTGTATGGTAGGTACCTTAATTTTTAGGTAAAATAAAATTTTTTTTATCACATCTTGTAGATATTATTGAGAAACTATTATTAAAAAAAATCTAGCTGGGGGTTTTCGAAATATTGAGTTTTGAAAAAAAAAATTGAAGTTTTTTTTTTAAATCCAAAAAAAAAAATTTTTGAAAATTTGAGTACACAATTCTATTTATGTTCTTAGGGAGCTTTAGCAAAAAAAAAAAAATATCAAAATCGGGTGTACCGTTTTTGAGAAAATCAAAAACAAAAAAAAGAGTTCCTTGGGGGGTACCCTCAATAACCATTTTTCGGAAATTTTTTTTCATCCAATACCTAGCTTTAATTAAATGAAATTTTCTTGTTTTTTATTTTTAAAATCTGGCGAACAGTTTTTGAGAAAAAAAAATGTTTATAAAATTTCGAAAAAAAAATCGTATGGCAGGTACCGTTATTTTTGGACTTAAAAAATCTAATCAAAAAACATCCGGGGGTAAAAAATTAAAACCCATATCTACCAAGTTTGACAAAAATCGGCCGAGCCGTTTAGGTGCAATCGAACGGACAGACAGACAGACAGACAGACTTGCGAGACCCACTTTTTTGGTGTTCGCTATCATCGTAATGTCAACTTTGATCAAAATCTCGAGTTCGATTTTTTTTACGAATGCATAACTTGCCTTATAGTACCTATAAGTCGCAAGTAAAAAGGAATAATGGGATATTTTGACACTGACAGCTGTTTCCCGCTCGAAATTTTAACAGGAAGTCTGTATCATACCTCCGTGGAACGAAATGAGTCGCCTTACTCTTGAACAACATTTGATAATATTAAAAACTTATTTCCAAAGTTAGTGCTATGTTTAAAAAACAGTGCCTTTGTTTTAAACAAGTTTTGGACGAAATGAAGCACCCACCGCGCCTTCTGTACGCAAGTTTGCGCAAAAAGATCGTGAGACTGGTATGCTAGTGGACGCCTATAAATACAGGACAGCTGTTGTTACGTTCTAGAACACACAATTGATCACATTCGCATACCTTTGACTTCAGGAAACTCCACAATAGTCAGAGGGGCCAAATAGCATAACCTTTGTGGCCCAATCAAGTCACCTCTACGAAGAAAAGCTTACACCATTATTCGAAAGTTGTATGCCTTGAGAAATCAAGTGAAGTAAAGCCAAGAAATTGTGTACCTTTAGTTCGCTTGCAATGACGATAAAGTGAATTTTTAATGGAAGAATAAAAGTCGTTTTGCAAATGCCTCACAGATTTCCTAGCTTATCTACGAAATACTTGTAATTAAAAAATTATTTGACAAAAGGACACAACCAACAAGGCAAAGAAACATGGTGGTGGAATGATGAAGCTAAATCAGTTATAAGTAAAAAGAAAATGGCTTTCAAGGCTTGGTCGAAGTGCCCCTCTAATGATACAGAGCAAAAGTCACGCCTCGAAGTGGAATATAGAAACTGCAAGAAAGAAGCGAAGAAGAAGTGCGCCCAAATTCAAGCAAAGAATACAGAAAACCTGTATCGGGAGCTGGATGAAATTTCTACCCCGACAGCTGGTGCCATTCAAGAGCTACGGCAAAACACGAATAAGAGCGCAACTATCTTCAAAATAGCCGCTCAAAGAAGAAGAAATGCCCAGGAGATTTGTTCGCCAAAGTTCATTAACAATGCTCAAGGCCAACTACTTGTGGAAGACAACGAAATTCTTCACAGGTGGCGACAGTATTGTGACGGACTTCTAAACGAACTATTTCCAAGGCTATACTTTCCAATAGCTTCACCTAACTTAAGCGAAGTATCCGACGTCACAGTCGAAGAAGTTAGTGAGGCGGTAAAATACTCCAAAAAGGGAAAAGCTGTTGGCCCAGACGAAATACCCTCAGAGTTTTGGAAAAAGATGGGAGACATCGGGTTTAGATGGCTCATGATTCTTGTCTCCAAACTTATACGAGGTGATCGCATGCCTAATCAATGGAGGGAAAGTTACCTTCTTTCAATTTATAAAGGAAAGGGTGATACTCGAAGCTGTGATAATTACCGTTCGATTAAGCTGATGTCACACACCATGAAGATCGTTGAGCGAGTCTTGGGTAGCCGACTGCGAAAAATAATTAGGCTATCTGATGACCAGTGCGGGTTTGTCGGTGGTAAGTCAACCACGGATGCAATCCAGAGTATAAGAATAATTATGAAAAAGCATCGGGATTCTTTGGAGGATTTGCATGTCGTATTGGTTGATTTTGAAACAGCATTCGATCGGCAACCACGAGATCTAATATGGGTGGCCCTCAGGCAAGGAGGAGTTCCAGAAACCTATGTGCGGATAATTATGGACATGTATGATGGAGCAGTTACTAAAGTAAGATGCGCAGCTGGAGTCACCGAAGAATTCGAAATCACAGAAGGTGTACACCAGGGAAGTGTCTTGAGTCCCCTGCTCTTTATTACAGTTCTTGATTACCTGCTTGAAGGCAAAGTGACGGATCCAAAAGTACATCAGTTATTCTTTGCTGACGATGGAGCCATCATAAGTGAAGACCCGATATCCCTACAACGAGCACTTGACGTATGGGTGGATGTTCTAGAAGGAAGTAGGTACCGCATAAGCGCGAAAAAGACAGAATACCTATGCTGCCCATTTTCTGATCCACACAGGCCTATTCCAGACATTTATTTGAATGGAGTAGTGCTTCCCAAGTGTGAAAAGTTTAAATATCTGGGGTCTATGATAAATAACGAAGCTACTTGTGATGACGATATCAATCATCGCGTAAGCGTAGGGTGGATGAAGGGGCGGGAAAATTCTGCTATCTTCTGTGACCGAAAAATTCCCCCTAAGCTGAAAGGAAAGCTCTACACTTCAGTTGTGCGTCCAGCACTCACATACGGTTCACAATGTTGGACAATGTACAAAAAGTATGAGAGTAAGCTAACGGCAGCTGATATGAAGATGCTTCGTATGACAGCAGGAGTTACAAAGCTTGATCGAATTAGAAGTACGAAGATCCGAGGAAGCCTTCATGTTAAGAATACCATTTCCCAAAAAATTGAACACGACCGACTCAGTTGGTATTGCCATGTTCAAAGGAGAGATCCTGAGAACCCCGTCAAAAAGGCAATATCATACAACGTTCCAATTCGGAATAAAAAGAAAGGCAGGCCTAAACACTCCTGGTACAAACAAATGCAAAAACACCAGCATTCAGTTGGCCTCAGAAATGGAACAATACAAAACCGGGAGGCTTGCCGCCGATTTCTGAGGTCAACCCGGCGAACCCCACAGGCGGATCACTAGTGTGAAGCAGTTACGTGGGAGAATTATGATACCCTCCACATCGAGATCATAACAGCGCCGAATCAAAGGAAGAAGAAGAAGAAAAAATTATTTGACTTGATAGCCATAAGATCTCTGATCAATTTACCGAACTTCCAAAAAGACAAATACATATTTTACGTTTATCAAAGCACACACTTTGATTCTTCCAAACCATGTTTCTCTTATTTCTAAGAACTTAGAACTCTCCTCATGTGTTTATATATTTTTTTGTAACATACACGCAAAATAATAATCTCTGGCAAAGAGCGTTTTTCGAAGGGTTAACAAAATGTTTTAAGAACCAAGTAGTCTCGGCTAAAAATTACGTAGTGTATGTAGCTAAAAGTAACGAAATTAACTTGATTAAATGAGACTGTTTAAAATAAACAACTAAGAATGTAAATGTCTTCGAAAAACTCAGTTATATTTACTGAGAAACTAATAATTCGCAATTTTCAAGATTGTTCAAGTTAAACGAGTAACGGTTTTAAGTCATAAAATACCTAAACTTATTTATTTTAACACATTTGATACGAGTATTTTATAGTAAGCTATCTTCCTGGTTAAATAACTAACCAACTAAAATGAGTATCTAAGTAAATGGGTTAAAATGTGTAACATTAAATAATCTTCCCGCTTGATTTAACCGAATAGTGATGGTCAAAATAACACATCGAATTCCTTTACTTTAGCTAACAAAACATTGCTAAAACTGCACGCCTATTCGGTTAGAATTATCAATCAGATTTCTTTAATTTATTTACCGTGCTTAGTCGTGTAAGTTTAACCGAGTAAGTTTGCATATTATATAATAGCATCCTCACTTGTTTAATTTTACATGAGTTGAAGGTTGTTTTTAACCGATTATTTTTCTGTATAAACCTATTTGATGTCAGAAATACTAGTGATGTATGAGACGATATTTTAAACTTTTACTATTAGGAGTTTAAATAATTATAAGTTAATTATATTTTACGACTACCTTTAACTTTTAATGGATATAATGCAAAAAAAAAACAAAACTTTTTCAAAGGTATACATATACACACATTACAAGAACACATTAAAATGCTTTAGCAAGCCTTCATTTTACCTCCATAAAAGTATCCAATAAAAGTTCGCCGACCCGATGGTAACAAGCCCTAACTATTATTGCACCTTATAATCGTTGACACCAGCACCTAATGGCACTTTTGTGCTTATTGCCATCATTAGAGTATAACTACTGCAAATTACAATTGCAGCTTTGAATAGAAAGAAAAATATAACAAAAATCATTAGGTTGCAAAAGCATGCAATTTAATTCAATATTGCAAAAATGAATGTGTTTTTTTTTTTTTAGTTTTTGTCAACCATTCGACACCCCCGCACGAGAGCCCACATAAGAAACCATTAGCTTCCAAGTTGACGGTACGAAAATTAATTTGCTTTTTGCGGTATTTAGTCGAACTAATTTCTTTTTGATTATAGTGTGTGGTAGTAGCGGATTTAGCTGTGCCTATATTTATACCTCCTACGCTTTGGTTAAGGATGCGTGTTTTCTCAAAAAAAAACTACTTACAACTTACATGTTTATATCCTTTGGAAAGTTTCAAAAAGTGTTTGCTTTTACGCCTTCTGTGATTATAGACATTATAGTATTCAAGATGTAAATGTCTCATATGTGTATATGTATGCGATAAGGATCACAATATTGAAGTTTGAATTCTATTATGCTATACTGAACTGAACCTAACTGAGTTGCGGCAACAAAAGGGGAGGCTTAATGGGAATGTTTATAAATTACCCTACAAACATTGGTTTATTCTATTAAAAGTTGAAAGGGTTGTTGCAAATTAACAGCTTAGGGCGCGTTTTCAATTTGTCATCGCTAAGAGTAGGTTTGCGTGTGAATCTTAAACACCTTTTAAAATTAAAAATAGAATGAATAATGATCTAAGAATAAAAATACAGAAAATTCAAAAGCTCTATATGTACTGTTTTGTTTTGGGAAAAACTCCTAACTTTTAGGTAATTAAAATTATCTAATACAGGACTAGCTTTCAAAATTATTATTTAGTTTTTAGAAGAGAAAATATTATTTGAAATAATCTTTTCTGGCTTTTTGATAAAAAGGAAGTAAGGTAGTGGAGCAATGGAAGCAAACAACAAAATCAAATTAAATATTTCTATCAAGAGGTTTTCATCGTGACTTTCGTTGGTCTATTAGTTTGGCTACGCATCGAACTAGAACCTATACGACTTAGCTTCAAATGTAATATAAGATATTTTTACAGGATTATTTAGTAACTTAAATTTTTACTCGACTTCATCAAGAACGGGCAGCTGCCATTCAACAAATGCGTTTTGTTTTAAATTTGCTCGAAATCGACTTCAACGATTTTGATTAAACTTCAAACATGCAATTTGAAAAACAACCAAAAAATAAAAAAAGGGGTTACAACAGGTGAAGGAGAACCAGGACCTAGTAACTTAAGACCCTCAAGTATTCATATACTAAAGGCAGTAAAGCAGAGTTGTCTGCTTAGTCTGAAGGCCTAAGTTCAATATACCCCTGGAGAATCTTTCACTTCTTCACAAGAGAATTTAAAACTGAAAAAAAAACATTTTATTTTTAGGTTGCAGTGGCTGCAAATTGAACCCACACCTCCAGCGTGACACTCCGGCGCGCGTGAGGTCGAGAGAATAAATGAACACCATTTGAGAACATAATGTGAACATAATTTCCAAACTATAATAAAAAATTTAATAAAAGAATAAAATAAAATTTAATCAGAAAGAAGGAAGATATTCATTGAAAAATTAATTTCGCTACTTTTTCGTCACCCTGTTTTTACTTGCGACTTATAGGCACTATAAGGCAAGTTATGCATTCGTAAAAAAAATCGAACTCTAGATTTTAATCAAAGTGGACGTTACGATGATAGCGACGACTAAAAAAGTGGGTCTCGCAATTCTGTCTGTTTGTCTGTTCGACTTGTTAGATACCATTTTTAATTCCCCCCCCCCCCCACACGTTGTTTTTCTTTTTTTCTTAAGACCAAAAATAACGGTACCTGCCATACGAATTATTTCTAATTTTTATAAATATTTTTTTTTTCTCAAAAACTTGCACACAGATTTTTTTTAGAAAATATTTAAAAAATTTCATTGAGTTAAAGCTAGCTTATGGTTGAAAAAAAAAAATTCAAAAAATTGTTAGTTTTGGTACCCCCCTTGGAACCATTTTTTTGGTTTTTGATTTTCTCAAAAACGGTACAACGAATTTCGATCATTTTTTTCTGCTAAAGGTCCCTAATAGTTTAAATATTATTGTGAATTCAGATTTTTTTAAAACTTGATTAATAAAAGTTTCTCAATATAATCTACAAGAAATGAGAAAAAAAAATATTTTAACTAAAAATAACGGTACCCTCTATACACAAGTTAAAAAATGGTTTTCGAAAATCGTATTTTTCTAGAAAATGGTTCCGAGAATTTTGCTAAATTTTTTTTTCTTTTGATTAATTTCTACGATCTATGTATAATAAAAAAAAATTGAAATCTAGATGTTAATGACTGTATCTACCATAGAACGAATTTTGAATTTCTCATTATCGGCAGAACGGATTTTAATGAAATTTTTGATAGACAAGCTTCTAAAGAAACATTGCATTACAAAACTTAAAAAAAAAAAAATTTGGAAAATTCGATATCTCAAAAACGGATCAATATGTTTGTTTGTAGATTTAATTTTTATTCGTACATTAATAAATACCTACTTTAAATTGGCGTTCTAATTTTTTTTCTTAAAAATGTTTTAAACATTTTGTATAAAAGCTTATTTAAAAAAAAAAAAACCACTACAACGAATTATAATTTTGTTCTTGCATAACCTAATTTTTGTTTAAAACACATGGCATCCTGTGCTTAGCTCCAACTGCTAAAGAAGTTGTTTTAGTTATTTAAAAAAACGAATTTTATTCTTAAGAACAGTTTTCTATAATAACATTCATTTTTGAAATTCTTAGTCGTTTACATAGGAGTAAGTTCGTGCGAACCAGTCGTGAATTTTTTTATTTATTTTTGTTGCATGCCATTTTTACTGGCGATACCTATAGGAAATGTTATTAACGGTACCTGTCATAGAACGGTTATTTTTAATTTCGAATTTCTCATCAACGGCTTTAACAATCTTAACCATAATTTTTATGTAGGAGCTCATTTGCATTTGAAAAAATATAATCTAAATTTTTTTTCGAAAAAATAGATTTTGGATTTCTAAAAAAATAATGCAAATTTTTTTTTGAAATTCAATATCTTGAAAACGGATACACGATTAAATTTTGAAATTACGTTTTAAAATGTATTTTATTGATTACTAACAATTTCTATATAAAAATGTTATTAAAAAAAACTTCCAAGTTTTTTTTTTTGAAAAATCAATGGCGCACAATTTTAATTGAATTAGTACGATGTTAAAGCTGTTTTAGTATGATACTAGGTTAAAACAACGAATTTGCAAATTTTACTCTACTCTTTTTCTCTACTCTTTTATTAAAATTAAAATTATGGAATACCTAGTTTTTTTTTTATTATCTTGCTAGCTTCATATGACTCTTTGACATTTGCAGCCATCAAAAACGGTTCATGTACTTACTTTTTTACGCGAAATGTCATTGTTTTAGAGTGTTCAGAAGCAATTTATTAAGAAAATTCTTTTAGTACGATACTAGTTAGAAAATGTTTAAAATTAAGAATGAGTTAGTAAACTACTATAAAGTTAGCAAATTTTATTTCCTAAAATCTATCCTACTTAAAACTGGCATCTCAAATTTTGTCGTCGAAAACTTTTAAATCGTACGGCAATTCCATGCATTTGAACATTTTTGTGCCTTTAAAAGCATGTTTTATATTTATAAAATGTATTTTAAAGAATTCCAAAGTACTTTTACATAAGAGAAATTTCGTGCGATACAGTCGTGCATTTTATTTTTTTTTTGTAAATAATATTTTTTAAAAAATAAGTAATATTTCTCGACGTTTTAAATACTACACTTTCTTCACACACATAATTCAATAAAATGGCAGCTGTCAAATTAAAATCTGACATTGGTAGGAAGTGCAAATGGTTAGAAACACTGAACTAAGACCGCGGAATATTTTTGATTAACTTTAACTTCAAAATGAGCTTAGTTCAAGGTTAAAAGCAATCTTTGAAACCAAAAAAATAGTTAAACTGAAGTTTAAACCAAAAGTGTATTTCAAGACTCTACTGTATTTTCACAGGTGGTTAAACATTTTTTTAATAATTTTTAACGTATTAAAAATATTTCAGAATATTCAGAATGGCGGAGTTCGAGTTTGCTACCCAAATTCAAATTTCAACGGCCAATCAATCCGAAATAAAGTCCATTTTTTGGACAATTTATACTGGGCAAGTCCAGTAAGTGTTGTTGAACTACATTGATATTAAAAAATAGCTTTGTTTGAAAGGTATTCCAAATCTTATAAATGTATTGTAAAGTGCCTACATAAAAAACTTCCCTTGTCTTCTAAGATGCTCCCTTAACAATCTCCTTTACTGTTGAAAAAAAAAAAAACTTATAAAAGTAAAATGTAATTTGAAAGCCTTTAAGTAAGTTTGTCATTGAAATTATTCACCAGCCATGAAAATGACTTGAACTTTTCAAAAATTGATTTATCTAATGGTATTTCCATATTCGCCCGATTTATGTGCAATCTTCTAAAACAACATTCAAAATGACAATTTAAAAACTTTGATTTACGTGCGAGCTCCTGCTCCTAGTCTGGTGGTGTAAAAACACTTGAACTTTTGAACTCTCCCCCAATAACTTTGTCATAAGTGTGACTTGCCTACTTGCTTAAAGTATATACTTTTACCTCAGAATACCAAATGGCATTGTTTTTGTGATGGCTTTCAAAAGTTTCAATCATCATTTCTATGTGTTTTATAACAAATCACGTTCTATTTTTCTACTTTGGGGTGCCGAATACCTTTTTAAAGTCTTGAAACAAAATCAAAGCATTTTTCTTCTTTTTTTTTTCCAAATTCAAATTTAGCTGAGTGCTGTTAGGTAAAATGGAGAACGAGTCGAAGGAGAAGGATAAGAAGATGACGATGATGCCGAAATGAATACTTTCACCGTCATCGTTTCTTTTTTTCTGGTAGAAATTATTCACTAGGGAAGTTAAAATTGTCTACGAAACTTTGCATAGATGATTTGCAAAAAGGGTTGAACCTTAGACGTACTAAATTCTAATACACTCACACTATATGTAATTTACACAAAGAAGAGTCTGCTAAAACAGGAAGTAAATACGACGACAACGAAGACGAAGACGTATCAAATACAAATCCCCAGGCAGGATTAAAGTAAATCTCTTCTCTCACCATGGAACTGAAATGATGCGGAAAATCTTTGATGTGATTGTTGGCATGAAAATCGATTTGGAAAAGTTCCTTTTCTATACGTCTTGCAAATAAAGTTAGAAGGCACTCGAAGAAACGATCTATGTGAAGCCAAGCGGGACCAACGACACAATCATATGGAACCTGTTCATATTTCCTGTTCCTTGGAGGATATTCGGTTGTTGAGATTTACATTTATAGCAATTCTTTTTTTTTCTTTTGTATACTTGTGCTGGCTGATAAATCTGAGGCAGAAAAATGCTCCTGTGTATTGAGAAATTCGAGGAGGAAGTATAGTATTGGAGAGAAATTTACGCTTGATGGAAAATTTAGTAGAATAAATTGTAATGTGCATTATGCCTAGAGCTTTTATAGCCTCTTTTATTGTTACCCGGTATGAGTAGAAATTTACGTTTCAAAAACGCTTTATTTCCATCGAGAGTATTCCTGAATAAGAAATCTTCCACTTTGCAGATTCTGTATGTCAGTTAAAGCTGCTAGAGTTTATTTCTAAGATATTTAAGAATTTGTGGTGCAATAGGAAGTGTCCTCTCAAACGATATTCACTTGACGAAATTTCAGATTTAATAACTCTGTAAGATCTTATTTTGGCCAGTCTGTTCATAGCTAACCAGTTTCAGTGAGTGTTTATTCATTTTCAGAAATCACTCGATATTGGTTGATTGACCGAATTTCAGTAATTCTGGAAACTTGTTTGATAACATTTGGTTTTGGCATTGTTAATCACACAGTATCATATTATTACACTTTTTATTCGCGTATAATTAATTAAAAACAATAAAGAAATAAAGAAATGATCATTCGTGCGAAGACAACGATCACGAACTTTTAGGGAAAGGATATAGCCGAACTGTCAAGCGAGTTAGCGAAGTAGGGCGTATTAAAAAGTGTAACAGCAGCGACAATAGCTGCTGCCACCATAGCTAGCTCTAAGGGATGGGCTTACCAATTAATTTGATTATGGGGAATTAATTTATTTTAGATTTCGATTGAATACTCAATCAAATTATTGTGAATATATTAGTGCAAGGCGAGCCAGCAATTTTTTTCATAAATTAAGGAGATTTCTAGCTTTTGAAGCAGAAACCGGCGGGTGCAACAATTATTAAGAAAAAATAAGAACACGAGTATTTTTTAATCCCAAATAGGGAGTTGAAAAAAAATTATATTTAAATTATTAATGTTTGACAAAACCTTTTTGAATATAGGGTAAAACCTAAAATATGTTTATGAAAAAAATTAAACAAATAATTCAAAAGATAGGATGGACCGCTAACGCTCGGTCCCGAAATAATTAAACGGATTTTATTTGAAGAAACGGGACGCGGATTCTGCATTTTCGGAAACTTACAGACAGATAAAACCAAACGATTTTGAATTTGCAAATAAAATTCAAATTAGACACGGAACTAGTTGAAAAAAAAAAATAGATAACCAACAAAATATTTTAGTATACTTAGCTTATGCCGATTTCTCCTTCCTCGAAACCAATCGAAATCTCCTCCACCAAGTTTTCCACAATGCCAGAATTTATCCTTCTTTCTTGATGTCCAATAATCCATATTTTTTTTGTCTGGAATCCTCTTCTCTCTTTCTAGAATTTTCTTTTATTTTTTTATTTATTTTTTTGTATTATTCACCTCAAGAAATGAGCTCTGCTCTCTAACTATATCTCAAAACCAAAGTGAACTTCCAGACTCTTTTTCGTGCCTGGATGATCTTTTATTTTGCAGCGACCCCTTTGGCTTTCGGCCAATGAGCGACCGTGGGTTTTCGTCACGTCATCTTTCAGCAACACTCGGCATACTTGCGTGAGTGTGCCAAACGCCAATTGAATGTTGAAACCCAGTGGCCTTCCTGCTCGAACTTTAAAAACCCACAGTCAGTCATAATGGAATTCACCGACACCCTTGGTTTCACACCCAGGAGTGGCAAATACTCGTACGATGAACGCTTTCAGCTGTCCGACCGAATTTTTTTCTATAAACAAAAAAAAAGGAAAAATTTCGAAAGTTAGTAAAAGAGGATCTTCACAAGAGTCGTGTGTTTTCCCCCGAATTTAGATTTAAGCAGTAATTTATGGAAACTTAGTGGAGGCAGTAAGATTTTATTTTACGAATACCCTAATTCCTTTGACTCTTGCGCAGATTTGGGGACAAGTGAAGGGACTTGCCGTTAGCGTTCCATCTTTTACAACCAATAACACAATTATTGTGGGTATCCATAGTATGCTGCGATCCACTCTCGTCCGCATTTCTTTTGGGATCAGATCTAGGTTGGTGAACGTTGGTCGATTTCTTATCCACATTAAGGGCCACTAAATTGTTTGTTGAAAGTACTGAGGGAGTGTACCAATGGCTGATGGAACATGGCTGCCCTACTTTCTCCCAGTATTTTGAAGGAAACACCTGTACTGGGGGGTTGCTGGGGGGCAGCTTGCCCACCTTACATACATCACTCCCCCCCGACGGGTTTCACCTTGTCGATGGTGGGGGGGCTTAAACCTACTCTCCTGCTGAAAGATATCAGAAGGTTGAGCTAGGTAACTAAGAAAACCCAACAGGGAGAATAGGGACAGTCAGGATCGAGACGATATGGGATGGTTAGGATTCTGGCGACATGCCTAAGCCGGAAACTTAATACATCCCGTAGTATTGATCTTGGTTGGTAAGGTAGGTGGGGCCGTAGGGTCTCTGGCTGCGTAGGTGGCTGGGGGTCTGAAAGTCCTACCAAAAAGGATGAGTGTCTGGGTTTAATTGGTAGGGTTCGATCTGGGTTAAACCAGAGAGAGCTTTATGGTTGATCTTGGTGGTAGTGCGGGGTGGGACTGTGGATTCTTGACTGGGCATGCAGTTGGGGATTCTAGGTCTCACCTTTTCGGCAGTTGAATGAGTAGCGTCCTTGTCCGCTTGCGGATGGAGATTCGAAAGTTCTTCTGGAAGGGTTTATAGGGTTTTAAGGGTGTGAAGGTTGAGAAGGGTGACAGAGGTGTCAGAAGTGGCAGATGTGGCATTAATGTCATATCTGTCTAAGGTCTCAAGAGGTGTCAGAAGGGGTCCGGCATTGTTGCTGGACGGCTGTCGATGTTGCTTACTATATACATGTGGCTTGGTGGCATGTCTCCCGTGTGTACCATGCGTAATTCCCAAGCAACGTGTGGTAAGTAACTTCGATGGTGGGTTCAAGAGGTGTCAGAAGGGGTCCAATTGCTGGGCTACTATTGGAGATTGCTTATATACATGTGGCTTGGTGGCATGTCTCCCGTGTGTACCATGCGTAATTCCCAAGCAACGTGTGCTAGGGAACTCTGGTGGTGGTCTGGTAGTTGGATGTGTTGGATGATGGAAGTTTCTTCGGCTACCAGCTGAAGTTCTTCTAGTGTTCAAGAGGTGTCAGAAGGTTGTCAAGAGGTGTCAGAAAGGGTTGGGGGTTCCGGGTACTTGTACCTGGCGTCCTTCGTTAATAGCGAGAAGTGGAGAGTCATCCAGAGTTCTTCGGAACAAATGACTAGGGATGCACAGGAGTTGTTCGTCGACCGCCTTCGACTTACTTCTCCAACGTGTATCCTGAAGCAGGGCTGTCAGGCCCCGAGTTTTGCAGTGACTCATCTGGAAGTGACTGATTCAATCCACTAACCCCGAAGCTGAGTAGGAATTAGGCCATGTCCTCTTTTCCGAGTTCGCCTAGGGGGGATTTGATAGGTTGCGAGGCTCCACCGGTAGCCTTATACTGGTACCACGGGTGATAGTGCCCAGGATTTTGAGTTCAATAGTGCACACATTAGTGTGTCAGTTCTCTTTATTCTGCTATCTTGAGGTCGGCCCCCTAGTGGGAGATCGTGGTGGCGTGGTTTACTCCAAATGCGGGACTCAGGATTCTTTTCTTGGGTTCAAGAGGCGTTGGTAGGTCTCGACTCAAAACAAGGGGTGTGCATATGCTGCAACATATCACAACTTTGTAACCGAAGTAGCTTGCTACGGAGGGGTTAATGGCTAGGACTAAATCTGGCTCCTATGGTGGTAGGCCACTCGTGGGGTTAAACCTTTAACTGGTAGGCATCCACGTTAAACATACATCACTGTCGTAATTATGAAAAACGGGATTATGAGATACGTGATTTTAAAAAGCGGGATTTTAAAAAAGCGGGATTTTAAAAAGCGGGATTTTAAAAAAGCGGGGTTATAATAAACAGGATTATAAAAAACGGAATTATAAAAACGGGATTTAAAAAAAACGGGATTATATAAAGCGGGATATTGTACTCAACCCGGTGGTATTTTTCACAATGATTGACGAAATTCTTTTCAAACATCAATTTTTAAAAACGTTTTTAGGTCAAATAATAATAATTATCGGGATATTGCAGTCTTGTAAGCTATGCCTAAATTTTTGAAAAAACTTTTTACGGATAAGTTGAGCGTTAAAATGAAATCGATCATTAGTAAGCAACAACACGGTTTGCTCAAGGGTAGATCCACGACTACTAATCTTCTATGAGGTAATACATCTCATATTCTTCTGGAAATGGAGAAAAAGAACCATAAAAATGTGTGGCATGCTCGTACATGGAAATTTGTTAAAGTCATTTGAATCCTACATACCAAACTAAACTCAGTACATCAGATTTTCTAATGTCATTTCTCGTAAAATCTATATCACATCTGGAGTACCCAAAGGTTGTCATTTTGGCACCCTCTTATTTTTATTATTTATAAATGACTTGTTCTTTTTGTTGAGAGGGTGCATAACTATATCTTCTGTATGCAGATGACCTGAAATTGTTTCAAAATTTTAATAATACATTTGACGGACACGCATTACAACAATGTTTAACACTCTAATTAAATTGTGTAAGATGAAAGGAATGAAATTAATTAATGATTAAGTGAAATTTTATTTAATTTTCTAAAAAATAATGCAATCAATTTTGACTACACTGTTGATGAACGAATTTTAGTTCGAAATTACGTAATAAAAGACTTAGGGATTATTATTGACAATAATCTTACTTTTAATTTTAAAACACCATATTCACAAAATACACTTTAAAAACATGTGTATGCTCAGATTCGTCAAACGTAGATCTTAATAATTTAACGATCCCTACATAACTAAAGCCATTTATTTTATTACGTATGTAATTTTTTTTATTTTTTGTTATTCTTTGTTGCTTATTTTGGGAAGATAAACAAAACTATAAGTCAAAGTGTTAGCAATTAAGCACTGCTTTTATAAGTTTTCGCTAGTTAATCTAAATTTTCATATAAAAAAAAATTTAAATTTTTTTGTCATATTAGATACTATCCAAAGTACTGTGTGAAGGGTTTGAGTCGTTATGCAAGGCCTTATAGTCAGCAGGTATCAGTGCGGATTTCGGTTTGGCATTTCAATAATAGACTATATCCTCACACTAAGACCAATCTTAAAAAAGGCTAACAAATGCCGTGATAAGACTCACCACCTTGGCGTAATGGTTTTTGCTTTGGACTGTTATGCGGAAGGTCTCGAGTTCGATTCTCAGCCTCTGCAAGGGTGTACTGCCTCTTGCGAATAATTGACAAATCCTCTAAGAGTATATCTCTTGTCATGGAAAAGTGCTGCTTATTAGCCGTTCGGAATCGGCAGAAAATTTTAGATCACCTCCGTTCCTGGTACCAAGCACACAGGAATGGTTGAGAGTTGTAAGTCACTAGGTCCTGGTTCACTACGAGCTGTTGCACCACCAAATTTAATTTTTAATCATAATATCGAAGAAATACTTCGGCTTAGTGAAACCCGTGGTTTCAAGAAAATGTTCCTAGTTCAGCTTTACCACCCCTGCTTCGCTTAATGGTGGAGGATAAGCAGAAAGGAAAATCTGATATTGAGCCATTTCATATGAAAAATGTTTGAACTGTTATTTTGGACCGGTTTGCTAGGACTGTTAATGGAGAAAAAGAAACAATTGCGAGGTTTATTGGCTGTAACAAAAGAGATAGTTCAGAATTGAGCGAATGGAGTTTTTTTTATAATAAACGCGCACTCAAGGGATTATGACTACCCTTTAAATGTTGGTTTAACACAGTGCGAGAATTTAGGAAACAGTGGTACATTCGTCTTAAATTTCTGGAAATTGAAATGGGGAGCAAAAACAGAATCGGTTAAGGAATTCCACATTCGAGTCGTACGGCAAAAGAAATATTCTCTGTACTAAACTGTACGTCCAAAGTTTGGCCCAAGGGTATATTGATGAGCATTCCCTGCGGCACGAGTATTACGGTAACATTTTTTAAGGGGGAATGCAACTCGCTATTTCATTAGAACATTGTTTATAGAAGTAACGATAAAACAGTGATAGACAAGAGAAATTTCAACGATGTTCCAGCGAAACAATTGTTTCCGAAATTACTCTGTCACCCATCAGCCTTAAAGCTCTATTCTAGATTCTGTCTAGTAATTGCAAAGATGTTTTTGATCCACCAGCCCAGATATGAGAATTGTATTCTAGTTTAGGACCTATAATAAGCCTTATAAATTGTGGCCAGATCAGAGGGCGACAAAAAGTTTGTACATGGTCTTAGAAAACCTAAGCATTTGGCCGCATTTTAAGCAATATCTAATATGTGGTCGTTCCACAAAAGGTGGCCAGTAAAACACATACCAAGAATTGATAGGTTTTCAGTTTCTATGATGCAAGCGCCATCCATGAATAGTGGCATAGGAGGAATATTCCGCTTTAATGACAAGAAACAGCATTAAATTCAACACGATTTTTAATACCCCATTTAACGATGCTATTAAGATCGGAATTTAATGAGCTCAACATAACGTTGACGTTGCAATTCAACATTCAACATGAATTGCATGTTGAATAACAATGCTGCAGTCAACAAGCTTCCAAGTTTGACGTTACAAAGAAGGCCGAACTTTCAGCAAAAAGACAAAGCCATCACAGATGTCAGAACGCTAGGTCTGAATGACTGGAATCAGCGAACTCAGTTTCACAGCAAGTCTCTGGTAGCGACTGTTCATAACTCGGGAGCCGGTTAAGTTCATCCTTTTTTGCAAAGTAAACTAAACATAATATCTTAAGTTGGTAAAGTTATATTCAATCGAATCTATATTTATAAACTCGCACAGAAGCTTATCATTATAAAAAAAGAAATTCATTAGGTCCCTACCCATTTTCTGTTTGTTATTTCGTTAGCAGACTTAGGCCCTTTATGGCACGTGTTTCACTTTTGCATGAAAATGAGCTTAATAACGTGGCACTCAATTCCAAGACGATTTCCTAAAAGTCAAAGCAAAACAAAACAATTTAATTTATCCCTTTGACAATTTCATCAAAATACCTGACGCGAATGAAAATTGTATTATTATTTTCTATGTTGACCATTAATTTATGCTGCCATAAATGTTGTTCGTTTATCATTTTTTTTTGAAAAAAGCCCTTTTTCGATTTGGAATGGAGTCTGTTTCGGATAATATCTTACTGCAGATAAACAGGGTGTTCAGTTAATAATGGGTAAAGCCAGGTATAACATTATAGTGACTGTCATAGAGTCATCATACAATAATGTACCTAATTCAAAATTTTGAGGTATTCAAAAACCTTAAAATTAATAATTAGCATATCTCCTAAACTAAGGCACTTAGAGAGCTAAAAAAATGTTGTGATCGTCGTAAAGAAAACAAAATATGTACAAATAGATACGGAAGTAGTAAAATTTTTACAATGATGCTGCTGATATTATAATTTTTTAAATCAATTTTTCAATATACAAAATGATAAAATATTTTGTTCACCAAACCTTTAAAAACTCTTAAAAACTGTATATTAAATGAACTTTCTAAAATGGAACAACACATTTTGTCTAGCAATAAAAAAACAATAAAATTGGCTATTAATTTACTAAAAGACCTTTTTACTATAAATCGATGAAAATAAAATGCACGACTGGGTCGCACGAACTTGCTCCTATGTAATAGACAAGGAATTTTAAAAACGAATGTTATTAGAGAAAACTGTTTATAAGGATAAAATTAATTTTTTAAATTCTTTTAGTAGTAAGAGACAAAAACAGAATGCTATGCAAATATGAATTTATGCAAGAACAAAAATTATAAGTTCTTGTATTGGTTTCTTAAAAAAAAGCTTTGGTATACAAAATTTTTAAGAACAAAATTTGGTATGCCAACTTTAAGTTTTTATTACTGTACGAATGAAAATAAATTTTCCAAAAAAAATATTGAGACGTTTTTAAAATATCGAATTTTCCAACAAAAAAAAATGATTTTTTTCTTTTCAAAAATTCAAAAAATATTTATTTTTAAGTTTTGAAAAGCAATGGTTTTTAGACTTTTCAGAAGCATCTCTACAAAAAATTTCATTAAAATCCGTCATGTCGATAATGAGTAATTCAAAATTTAAAAAAATGGTTCTATGGTAGGTACAAGCTGTAATATCTTAATTTTAAATTTTTTTTTACTAAATTATAGATCGTTAAAATTAATTGAAACAAAAAAATTTTTATCAAAATTCTAGGCGCCGTTTTCGAGAAAAATACGATTTTTGAAAGTCATTTTTTGACATTTGTATGGTGGGTACCTTTATTTCTAGGTAAAATAAAACTTTTTTTCATACATCTTGTAGACTATATTGATAAACTTTTATTTATCAAGTTTGAAAAAAATCTAATATAAGGTTTTTGAAATATTGAGTTTTGAAAAAAAATTTTGAGATTTTCTTAAAAATCCAAAACAATTTTTTTTGAAAATTTGAATACATAATTCTATTTAAATTTTTGGAGAGCCTTAGCACAAAAAAAAAAAGGATCAAAATCCGTTGTACCGCTTTTGAGATAATCAAAAACTAAAAAAATAGTTCTTTGGGGGGTACCCTTAATATCCATTTTTCGGAAAATTTTTTTCATTCAGTACATAGCTTTAACTAAATAAAATTTTTTTGTATCTTTTTTTTTCAAATCTATCGTGCAGTTTTTAAGAAAAAAAAATTGTATTTACAAAATTTCGTAAAAAATTCGTATGGCAGGTACCGTTATTTTTGGTCTTAAAAAAAAAAGAAAAAAACGTGTGGGGGGAAAAAATTAAAAATGATATCTACAAAGTTTGAAGAAAATCGGCCGAGCCGTTTAGGCTGTAGTCAAACCGACAGACAGAATTTCGAGACCCACTTTTTTAGTCTTCGCTATCACTGTAATCCGTAATGTCAACTTTGATCAAAATCTCGAGTTCGATTTTTTTTTACGAATGCGTAACTTGCCTTATAGTACCTATAAGTCGCAAGTAAAAACTAAATATTGGTGCAATAGTATATGAATGTTATTTGTAGTTCTTAAGAGTTTCCTAAAAAGTACTCGAAAAAGGGTAGAATAGGATGAAATTATTTTAAAAATTTTACCTTGTGCAGTTCTACATAAAAAATTTGGTAATACTTTTTTTCGTATCATTAATAGATTTTGGAGAAAACACGTAAAAACATTATGATATAGTAGCTACATTAAAAACAAATCCAGAAATTATTGTACAATTTCACTCCATTATTATTATTAGTCCAGTTATTCAAGAGTATTACAAAAATAATAAAAATCATTCGTTCGTGATTGTAGTGGTCACAAATCTGAGGAAAGTCGCATTTAAAAAAAAATTCAAAAATCGTAACAGACTCCAGATGATAAGTATAGTTTTTCAATATGTTGTTCTAAAAGGTATTGACCCGCTATAAGATTATCATTTATTTACTGGACACCCTGTACATCTATCTAATATGAAATTGAAGTATATTTTTTTTTTCGTTTTTCTAAAAGGTACTAAATGCCTTATGCCCACCGATTTCTAAACGTTTAATCCTTTGGATTGTTATCCAAGTTCGTGAAATAAATACAAAATTTTATAATTTCATCATTTGAGCATTAGGTATCTATACTCTTGAGACAGAAAAAAACTACAGTGGGTTGCCAAATTAATAAAGACAGTCCTGGATTTTAAGAAAATTGTATGTTTCCGTATCAAATTATTGAAAATCGTTTGTGTATTTTGATAAATAGATATTTTTTATAAAGATAAGTTATTATTACATAAAAAAAAAGTAGTTAAATAATTGTTTTTAATTAATAATCTTTAAAAATAGTTCGAAATCAAAAGAAACTAAGAAAATTACAAAAACTCAATATTTTGTAACGTTGCCTTTTGCTTCAACAACTGCTTGAATACGTTTCGATATGCTATCAATGCACTTTTTAGCGTATTCTTTAATTGCAGGGCAGTGGTGCCAGACCTCTATTAGTTTTTCTATAAGTGTTATTTTCGTTGTAATATTCTCTTTGCCAATTTCCATGGTAGTGATCTCCAACGGGTTTTCTATGGGGTTCATGTCAGGGGAATTGCCTGGTCAGGATAAAACTGGTATGTTTTGGCCATTTATGGCCAAATCACAATCTCGCGTTCGTCGGTCCGGCGTTAAATGGGCGTTTGATCGTATATACGATTTTGTGTGTCAAAAAGCGCGAGCGTAGCATTTGTTAAACGAAATTTAGCTTCAAACCTCGAGCGTTGACTGACATTTCCATGACATCTTTGATAAGTACCTAATTAATTGTTATATTCCAATGAATTTTGTTACTGTTTATTAATTTACAAGGTGTATAATATTGCGTATTTTAAATTTTGGGCATTTAAAATAGTTAATTTGTAAAGCTATTTTCTTAAACAAGAGATGGATATGGCCGATATGGATGATCTTGATGACCTCCTTGACTTTTCCTTGTTCGGTGTTGTGAGCTATGCTGGGTATGAGGCATTTAAAAACGACGAAAAAAGAGTAGAAAGGCAGCGATGGGTTCGGGAGCTCAATTTAAGCAGACACTGATGGATTCTTTTGACAGAATGAAGACTGCATTTATGTTTATATGCACCGTACATAGGTACTGAAAAAAATTATTATATAAATGAAATATGTTTGAAAAACAAAAGAAATATATACCTTCCTTGGTGCGCTGGCCAAGATAAGTAGGTAGGTAGGTTAGTTTTTAATTGAAAACAAAGAACTTGGCCAGCTTTGCTGGACTTTGTTATGGTTTTTTGTCCATATTTCTATCTGCTGTAATAAATTATACAAAAAGAAAATTAAGGTACTGTATAAATATGTATGTATGTTGGATTGTAGGTAATTGATGGAAGGGAATTCAAATGTGGAGTGAAATCAAGTGTCTGTAAGTTAATTATGATTAAGTGTATTATCTTTTTTGATATACATTACCTACAAACTGTTCAAAAGAATCGCAAGATGTGCTACCAATGCTTTCATGATGGTGCACCGTGCCGCTATCCACGCCGGCGCCGCCGATTGTTGATAGTTTGGTGGTTCAAAGTTAATAGGGTTCATACAGCCGGGTTAAAGATTTTTGAAACAATTATAATATAATTATTTAAATAAAAAGAGAACCACACTCTTTTGATTTAATTATTTATAAAAAAAGAACTTCAATTACTTACTTCTTATTTCACTTCAATTTTCAACTTTCAAAACAAATACAAAATACGGCCGACAATGAACTGTCAAACGCCCGACCGAATAGAAAATAGATCTACTTTTGCTTTGGTCTGGCGTTGGTCTGACGTTTACGATATTACGATATAAAGCGGTCGCAACGCCTGAGGTAACATTTCAGATTGCCTCATAAGAGTCTATTATTTTTATTCAAAATGTCAAAGCCCGACCGACCAAACGCGAGATTGTGGTTTGGCTATTAGATATTTCGTTGCACTCTTAGCTTAATGGCACGGGGCTGAGTCATGCATAAAAAGATATGAATTTAATTTTAAATAAAAGAAATAAATTTTATTTTTTATATAAACAATTTTAAATATTTTTATTTTTACAAATTTTAACAACATTTATGATATTTTAAACGTAGAAAGCGACGCGTTTCGGAATTTTATTCCATCATCGGGCTTATCAAAATTTTTTTGTTATTAACGTCTTGTTTCGTTGCTGTTGTGTCATTGACACAATGTTGTTAAAATTTGTAAAAATAAAAATATTTAAAATTGTTTATATAAAAAATAAAATTTATTTCTTTTATTTAAAATTAAATTTATAACTATACAACATGGAGACAAAACCACATACATATAAAAAGATATGGTTCGTTGTCAGAGAACCATTCTCTTAGCTGAGGTATGAGACGAGTTCGCAGAATGTCCTTATATTGGTCCTGTCTCATGGTTCCCTGGAGAATTTGGAGAGACACCTCTTGTGCTTTCAACGCTTTCAACGATGCAATCAGGATGGCACTTCTCTTGGGGACGCGCGCTACCGAACGAAACTGCTCTTATCAGCCGAAATTTCGAGCCCAAGACTAACGTTTTTTTTACCATTGCCTCTTTGAGCCGTGGTTTCTTAACAGGACTACTACCCAAAAGTTATATTTTGTTAACAACAGACTTAGAAACACCCTTAATAGTAGCTACTTCTCTTTTGAAATGACTCGAATGAGGTAATAATGTTCTTATTTCGTTTTTTTTTTTTTCTTGGAGTGATATCCAATTCTCGACCCATTCTGCTTTGGAAAAATGCCCAAAATCATTAAAAAATTATTATTTTGTTTTTAAGAAAAGCTTTGTTTTAAACAAGATAAATTACATTAGTACTAACGTTTCAATTAAAATAAAGTTCAAACAATATCCACAAACAAGTATCAGAAAAAACTCCTTTCAGAATAATACTGGTTTTTCCTCGAATAAAACCGGGTATTCCCGGAATAAGACCATATTGAATATCTGCCATCAACTTAAAATAACCGTTAAACACGTAGCCTGTGAAATAAAAATCACCAGGTATACTTAGAACAAAAACAAATGCTCAAAAGAAAGCTAAAACATGAAAATTAATAAAAATTTAAGATGTCCCTATTAATTTGGCAACCCACTGTATTTGAAGAAGGATCAATTAACAATTCCTTGAATTCTATTTAAGGTTCTTGAAGTACTAATATTTATGTAGGTGTAGGTAAAGATTTTGTTTTATTTCTGGAATTTTGTTAATTAGTTAATTAAGGAAATTAAAAGCGTTCGATGTGAGAATTGATCTATTTTAATTCATTTTTTTTCTTTTTCCAAATATTTATTTATAGATCCAAAAGAGAAAAACGGTTGCTAAATAAATGTGTCTTTCCATATCAATGTATTTAAGTCTTAAGGAAAATTGTATTGATTAATATGCAGAGTGGAATATAAGAAACGTTATGATTTAACGTTATGTAGGTGAAAATCTACTCGTAATAGTGTGATACCCTTACCACAGAATTAAAGCCAATCTACGACGAATCGATAATTCAAAGGTAATTAGTAGTATTGACGTAAGCTACAGCTTAACCGTTGATATAAAATTAGATTTGTAAGGATTATTTGCGTGGATTTTGATTCGTTCAATTTGATACACCATTGTTTTTAACTGTATCGAAGGAATTTTGTAATTTTTATATAGCATTGGTAACGGATATATTTTAGGCACCAATATTGCAGTATCGGCATCAAAGGTGGACATAAGTAGCGTTGATGTCCACTGGAATATACCTACCTAATATAAAACAAAACTTAGGGGTAGCCCTAAGACACTTCCATGGGGTGCAGCGGTTTCAATTTTCTTAATTCCGAGCAATTTAGGGTCGAACAGTACTCTGAAAGAATCAGTTCGTATAACGAAGTCAGTATTTCGTAGTACTGCTTGGGAAGGTCCCTACATGAAGTTTGTACTTGAGCCGCAAGTGCCAAACTTTGTCAAAGGCTTGAGAAGCATCTATGAATACAGCTGAACATACCTGTTTTTCTCCAAATGCCTTTTCTACAACATCCGTAATTCGATGCCTATCCTGGAATAATTATTTATAAATCCAAACTGATGGTTCGGGATTAGTTTTCTCTCTTATTTTACTAATCATTTTGAGTGATTGTAATCTCTATCCTTGGCTTTTCTTGTCTCTCTCTCAATTATTGAAAATTGCTTATTTATCCAGGTATTCAATTCCACTTGAAATGTCAATTTGCTTATAATTTATTCAAAAATTGTTTGTTAGAATAACCTTTCTTTAGTTTACTTTTAACTGTTCTCTTATGCGGATGTAAAATACACCCTTTAAGCATCTAAAATTTGAAAGGAATACTTTTAATTGATGTAAGCGTTGGTGTTTAAAATTGGAAGGTTTGTTTGTTTTAAATATCCTCAGGCTAGACTTAGGAATTAATTACTCTGGAATTATTCTTCCAAAAAAGTTATTTAATCAATATCAAATAATTTATTAATCCATTTATGTGTTTTTGAAGTAAAAGGTATTATGCTTGAATTTGAAATTATTTCAAATGAGTTTTTGTTTGAAATGAAAAGAACAAATATTGTTTTAATCCTTGTAGAGGTTTCTTAAAAAAACAAAAGAACAAGTTCTTATGTATACGAAACTTTCAAAATATTTTTAAGAACAAATTTGGTTAAATTTTCAATTTTTTATTTTCCAGCAAATAACAATAAATTTAAAAAAGAAATAATTAATCAGTTCTTGAGTTTTCAAAAATACATTTGTTTTCTTTTTTTAAGAATACAAAAATTATTACTTTTTCAAGACTTAAGATAAAAGGTTTTTTTTTTTTTAACTTTTTAGAAGCTTCTGTATTAAAAATATCATCAAAATTCGTTATGCTGATAATAAATCACACAAACATAGAAAAACAAATGATTCTATTTTAGGTACTATTTCAGTAATATCTTAATTTCAATTTTGTATTGAATTATAGATTGTAAAAATTAGGGGAAGCAGAAACAATTATCAAAATTCTAGGTGTTGTTTTCGAATAGCAATTTTTAGCACTTGGTGGTGGTGGTGGGCCCTGTTATTTTTATGTTATTTTTTGATAAAACACAATTTTTTTTCTCACATCTTGTAGATTGTATTAAAGAACTTTTAACTGTAAAGTTGTAGGAAAATCGAACTTTGGGTTTTTGAAATACAGTGGACGTCCAATGTAACGAATACCCGATATAGAGAATTTGTGATATAACGAACGCTTTTAAGATTTAAATTAACATAATATGTAAATAGCGAACGATTGTCACAATTTGCTATCCCAAATAATGAAAGCATAAATAAGTAGACATAAAATTTGTTCTTGTTGCCATTGTCTGGACTCTTTCTCTACATTCTGCAAAAGTATGGATAAACAAATTTACGAGTATCAATCACTTATTTTAATTTTTAAAATTCAAATCGATGAATATAACGAACCCCCTCGATATAGAAAATGACCATCAACATTATATCATTTGTTATCCTGAACGTCCACTGTATTGAGTTCTGAAAAAAAAATATATGAATTTTATTTTTTAAAATTCGAAAGAAATTTATTTTTTGAAGATTTGAATATAGGTACAACACTATCTAAACTTTTGAGCTTTTTGGGAGCTTAACCATAAATTTTTAAGAAAATCAATGGTTTTAATGGGGGTACCATTAATAACCATTTTCGGGAAATTTCTTAAGCATTACCTAGATTTAACTAAATGATTTTTTTTTTTGAACCTATGGAACAGTTTCTGAGAAAAAATAAATATATTTTATAAAATTCTTGAAAAAAAATCGTATGGTAGGTACCGTTATTTATAGTCTTAAAAACAAAAAAAAAATGTGCTATCTATCTATAAAGTATAAAAAATGCTATCTACCTACGAGTATCGGCCGAGTCTATAGTCGAATTGGGAGCACCACTTTTAACTTGCGATATACATAGTAGGTAGGGGAGAGTGAGTACGAAAGTAACAGTGGGTCGGTTGTAACATTCAATTTTCACGAAAAAATTGAGCTGTAGGCATTCATTTTTAAATGCAGATTTCTTCACAATTAAGTCCTGAATGCACCCACAAAAAACCAAATGTAAAAACACTGAACTGTGCCAAATAAAATTTAAAACGTGAAATTCAATGACAAACGATTTTTTTTCTTTGGTGAGTTTTGTTTCATATTTCTTGAAAGAATAAATTATAAATTAAGTGAAAGCACCTTAATCGAAGTTCATTTTGTTCTTAATTCTTAAAAGAGTACATGATTTTCTGATTTGCATTATAGTTTCTTTTTAATTTAATTTTTCATATAAAAAAATAAGTGGTGGACGGTTGTAACATTTTTTGTGTTAGCGGTTGTAACATGTGACTATCGTCCACATGCAAAATATAAAGGTGTCTGTTCCTGTTTTAATCTTTAATTGATTCCCATAGACACTCTGTTTTTGATTGCATAAAAACAATAGACAACAGTTTCACTAAAGGCAGCGGAAAATGCCCCGACAAAGAACGAGGCAAACTTCTCGAGGTCTAATCTCAAAATATATCTTCGTAAAGGCAGCGGAAGAAGTTCTTAAAAATGACAAATCAGTTAGAGCTGTTTCAAAAGCTTACAAAATCTGTCACGTCACTCTTAGCCATTTTGTTCGAAAAACAAAATCTATTCTCCTCTGGCGATACTGCCCAACTAACATACTCTCCAGAGCTTAGCTCTTGAAATCTGAAAAAAACTCTCATACAACTCTTTTATATCCCATTGCTATACTAAAGTATTAATATCTTGTTATGAAACTCAACTGGATGTCATAACACTTTTATTTTAAGAGTTAAACACTTTTCCAGCTTAAAAGAACTTAAATCTTATAGCAAAACTATTTTCTCTTCTTGTAGTTAGATTATAAAAACTTATAGTCTTATAAGAATCCCTTTCTGAAAACTGAGCTCTAAATATGTCCAAATAATCCCATAACAAGTCATATTTAAGAGTAAAGTTATTTGTATACTACTTTGAAAATTCTAAAAGAATTTGAGTTTCAATCCTCCTATATCAAGAAACAATTTGGAGTTCAAAGAATATAAGCTTTGCAGTAAGATCCTAATAAGATCCTTAATGCAACAAGCACAACTATTCACAAACTTCAGTTTTCTGATGTAAACATTCTCCTCTCACTCGCTCGTAAGTACACATAAATCATAAAGAAGCGTCTAAGATCCTATAGAAAGAATAAAGATGTTACTAGAAGAGTTAGCGTCGCGTCAGCAGCAGCCATATTCCTGTACACAAGCAAAGTAGTGCCTGTACATTTGAGGGTTACCTTACCATAACTTAAAAAATTATGATCTCGATAAAATAACTTGGCTGTAGCACTGACTTAAAATTTATTAGGTGGCATTTTCAAGTTTACATTTAGAATTGTTGTGATTACATAGAAAGCATAGAATATATTGTGTAACTTTTTTTTAATTTAAACTAAATACATTAACATCTTGGGATTTTATTGCTTACTACTATCTTTTCATTTAAAATTAACTAAAAAAAATGTATTCTTTATGTTGCATTACACGAGTAGTAATTTTTTGTGACAAGAGTAATAGTAGAAAATTACAGAGAATATGAGATTTTATTACTCTTGTAAATGCAGCATAAGACTCTCAGTGTGTAATTTGGAATATTTTATATTAAATTTCACCTTTTCTGTTTCCTATTTACTCTCACAAGCAAATGACTCATGACCTAAATAAAAGCAAAACAAACTTCAAAGTTAATTTTGATTTTATTTGCTTACGAAAGAAATATATGGTAACCCTATTTCCAATAAAAGTTATAAATAAAATAATTTAAATATGCATTATTTTGAAGGGGCTTTGTGTTTTTTCGAAGTAAAATGTTAGAATTAGTAGATACAATTTCAACCGCATTTACATTTCGGTTCCCCTATGTGCAAAATAATAAATATCATGCATAGCCATTATAATATAATAAATAGTTGATAGACTTACAAAATAAATACTATATCAAGCCTAACAGTTTGTTGGCATAGCAAATCATGTATACACACAAACTTAAAAAGTATTTTGTTTCATTCTTTATTAAGTTAACAAATATTCTGTTCTCTTTTTATCACCTCTTATTGGAAGAGACGCTTTCTCATAATAGGATTTTGCCGATCTCTATTAGAGCCTTAGAAGTGCCATTTTAATATAAACGTGCATCTGTCATCCCATAAAGAAATTTCTGTTGCTACTATGAGTAGGAAGAGCCTCTCATAACTAGGCCATTTAAGGCTTTTAACAGTTTTAAAAGAATCTCGTAGTATTCTTTAAGATTACTTTTAGCTCCTCTTAACTAATCTAGTTGAACTCTTGGAGCATCTTATGAGATGAAAAATGTTACTTGGGTGTTTACCCAGATGTTGGTTATAGAGCCCATAATAGGGTTTTTAGAATGATTACGAAGTAGGTTTTTGAGGCTGATTAAAGTACCATTCTAATGGTATTTACTTTTTTTTTTTAAATAATATATGTATATATGTTTGTATATGCAATTGACTTTAAATTAAATATGAAGTTAAGCCAATATTTTTTTTCTTCCTACATTTATAAATGTATGTCTACACCTCGATCTGCAGCCTAAACTACTGGAGGTATTTTCTTGAAACTCGGAACTTAAGAGTCAGAGTCTTCCGTGATTCCCTGGAAGGGAAATACATTTTTTAGCATCCAAAACTAACGGTACCCCCCATACAGCCATAATGCTAAATCTTATTTATCTTAAAAACAGCTCCAACGATTTTCGTAAAAAAAAATTAGGTCTTCTTTTATGGGCATGTACTAGATTTTGGTCAAAAAAATTGGGAAGTAAAGTTATTAAATGTACCCGTCATAGAAGTGCTTTTTTGATTTTCCACTTTCTCTTTAACAGCTCTAACGATTTTGACTATTTTTTTTACAGGAGCTCGTAAAAATTAATAAAATATTTTATATAAAAATATTCGAAAATATATATTTTGGGCTTTCTACAGTTAATTTTTTTTATTTTTTGGGTTTTAATTTTTTTTTTTTTTTGAAAAATCAATATCTTAAGAACATATGAACGTTAATTTTTTGAAATTAATTCTTAAAATCTATATTACTAAATACTTAAAATTGGCATCTCAGATTTTTTTTTGGAATTTTTTTAAGAAATTTGTTATATAAAAAATGTATTTAATAATAAAACCATTTTTAAACTTTGTTCGCATAAATTCATACTTTTCTGGAAGTCAGATTTATACATTTGAACATTTTTGATCTCATTTAATTCATGTTTTAAATTTATTGTTCAGCAATTTTACATAAAAGCAAGTACGTGCGATCCAGTCGTGCATTTTATTTCTTCTTCGCTATCATCGTAATATCGGGTTTTTCAATAAGAGCGCTACAAAACAAAAACGGTTTTGGATATCAATGAAATTCCTTATTCCTGTAAAAGTACGTTCGATGCCATTATGTATGGAACTCGATTTCTTTTGCATGACCACCACGAGCACGCTTGCAGAAGTCCAGACGCTGGCGCTGAACCCAATTTTCGATTGTGATTGATTGATTGTGACATTCGCTGTGTGGCTTGTGGCGCCGATCCGCCGTCCTCTTGGAACCACATGTCTTCCAAGTCCATATCATCCAATTGGGGCCAAAAATATTCGGTTATCACTGAACGGTAGCGATCCCCATTCACAATAACGTGCCGGTCTTGATCATCACAGGTAGAAGTACGGCCCAATGACGCCGCCGCGGCGCGCCGGCCCATAAACCACACCTGCTAGGACGATTATGACGACCATAAATTGATTGTGGAAAGATAATTTTTGACGACTTTTCAACACTTCCACAAAACACATAATTTTTTCTTCATCCATACTATCGATTTTAGCCAAAAATATTCATTTGACATAAAACTAAAGCAACAAGAATTGGCAATGGCGGATACAGATTCTTCATTTTCGAAGAAGAATGGACCAATGACACCACTAGACTAAATTGCACTACACGTATTGACTTTTTGTATATGCAATGTTCTTTTAGATTTTAAAATGTGACTATTATTCTTAACAACGTATTTTAAAAATCTGAAAAAAAATTTTGTCTGAAACATTTATATTACAGAATAACTATTTTTGTTGCTACAATTTTACCAATTCTATCAGACAAACCTTAAACTAGACGTATACTGATTGGATGGCATTGTATAAGTCAATCAGCGCGGGAAAAGTTTTTTCTCGTCCAGTGGCGATGAACGCGTTCACTTTGACTAACACCAGATATTAAGCGTTGCTTTATATAACATTTACGCCTAGTGATAATCCCGTATTTATGTTGATTTATCATAAATCTCCTTCAAATCTCAAAGATTTACTATACAAATTTAATTCGTTAATCTAGTAGATTAGAAATTAATATTTTTAAATCAATTGTTCTTTAATTCCAACTGACTTATATCCATTTCGTGCTTAATTATCTCAATGATTTTTCATAGTTTGGCACAAATGAAACTTTTTTCTCTGGCTTCCACTCTATAAGAAAAATTGAAGTACCATTAATCTTTTAGTGCGGTGGAAACACCATTTTCAAACTTGTGTTGCAGCAATTATAAATGTGCTTTTGTTGGCACATCAGTTATTCATTTATACATATATTTTCACTTCTGGAAATGTTATTTTAACTCATCTCTCCAACAATTCACTGTGTCGTGGGTTTAATTTTATTTCTCTGTCTTAGAGATATATTCAAAGACAGACATCTTATTTTCCTAATCCATGAAATTGCTTTGCATCAAAATAATTTATAATCAATTAAACCACTTTGATAGTCATTAAAATTTTCTTAAGAAAAACACAAAGATATTCGAACACCAAAGCTGAATCATCAAAGTGGTCGATCTCGATTTTTTTTCTGGAATAGGATATCTCATTTGCATAATTCATTAGTTGCTTGCAACATCGCCCACCACATTTAAATTTGTTTACGAAAAATTCTCATTGAAATTAAATTAAATGTTGCTTGTGGCTTAAGGTGTTTTCTCAAACAGCCTACCTACAAGGGTTTTTGTTTGTCCTTGCAAATCCAAGAGCCCTTTGTGGGTTTTAGCTTTTAAGATCTCAGAAGTGCAAGTTTATTTGCATAATTATTTTGAAGAGATGCTTTTGATCTGACACTAGTCGGATAACAGTTAGTGGTAAAGATGTAGAATTGACCAAAAACACACATTTCTAGAGCAATGTGTCGCAGTTCACTTATATTATTTTAGAGTCTTCTATCTCTTATGTGAGAGTCTTCTATCTATAACCTTCAAAGCTAGACAAGTTCAAAAATCATCATAATGTTATATCCTATGGAATACTTTAAAAAAATGCCTTTACTTGCACGCACTTTGTCCGCTTAAGTGATCTAAATCAGACCAAAAACATAAATGTTAAAAAAAGAGCCAAGTTCTTCTATACAAAAACCTTTGTCTAACAAGTCACTCGTGAAAAGTTCTGAGATCTAAAAGTACGCCAAGTTCTTACTTTATGAAGGTGTAATACCGAATATTTAAAGTAGAATAATATTGAAACAGCTAAAATGTAGAAGAGAAATTTTATTATTTAATGATTACTGACTAAAATTTGATGAGTTCACTGGTCAAGTTTTTAAAACCTTTCGAATTGGGCATAAAAAAAAACTTGCCAAGTGAGCCTATCAAATTTTAGTCAGTATTCATTAAATAATAAAATTTCTCTATTGCATTGTAGCTGTTTCAATATTATTCTACTTTAAATATTCGGTATTAAATCTTCATGAAGTAAAAATTTGGCGTCCTTTTAGATCTCAGTACTTTTCACGGCTGACTTGTTACACAAAAGTTTTTGTATAGAAGAACTTGGCTCTTTTTTTAACATTTATGTTTTTGGTCTGATCTCACTCCTTTTTGCAAAGATTTTAATATTTTGCCATGCCAAAATCTCGAAAGATACGGAAAGATAGAAGGGTGGACTCTACCTACAAAAACCAACTTAGTTTATAGCTTCCTATTTCTTTTGGTATATTTTCTTTTTGTTATTGAATGTTTTGATTTGCGCTTCAATTATTTCTTTTTGTCCTGGCAAGATACCTAACAGTAACATACCTACCTTAATTACGTGTTCCATATAAATTAAACATTTTCTCAGAAAGTGGGTGGATACCACGCCCCCTGAATAGAAAACCCCAATTTTTATTTTTGGTCCTTTATATTCAATTTGAGCCCTACCGTTCTACCAAACTCCATTTTTCTACTGAAGTCGCAAGTGCGCCATATATAATTTACATCAGTTCTGTGAAACTGGGCGGATACCACGCCCCTGAATGGAAAATCTCTAATTTTACCACGACCCTTGAATGGAAAACCTCAGTTTTTATTTTTGGTCCTTTATATACAATTTGAGCCCTACCGTTCTATCAAATTTCATTGTTCTACTGCAATCGGAAGTGTGCCATATAATTTACATCAGGTTTGAGGAAGTGGGCGGATACCACGCCCCTGAATGGAAAACTTCAAATTTTATATAGTTTTCTTTGTATGCAATTTCAGTCCTACCACTTTACCAAATTTCATCGTTTTAAAGCAGTTGGAAGTGCTCAATTAAACCAACACCAATTCGGACAAAGTGGGCGGATACCACGCCCCCTGAATGAAAAACCTCACATTTTCGATTTTTTCCTCTACTTGAATGACAAGACCTACCGTTGTGCAAAATTACAAGATTCTACGGTGTCGGGAAGTGCTCCATAATTTTGATGATCTGTCAGTCAGTCCGTCAGTCAGTTACGGTTTTTGTGATTTTTGAGGCCTTATATCTCAGGAACCGCTTATAATAGAAAATTGAAAAATGGTGAGGCGCCTGTGCCTGACTAGCTTAGCAAATATTCGGAATTTCAAGTTTCTGACTTCATTGGTACTGAAGATAGGGAGGGGTCAAAAGTCGTCTGAGTTTGTTCCTGTAAAAAGGGTTTAGTGCCAGAACTTGGCTGGGCACTACCGTGCCCTTTGATTTACATCCGGTTATTAAAGGGTCCGCTTTTGAAATTGTTCTCTAATAAAAGTTGTGTCTCTTTAGATAAGAGAGCGTACACTGTATTCTAAATGAGAGCAATCACCGTCTGCTGAACTGGATGGATTTTAATGAAATTTAGCATAGAAATAAATTTTGTTCGTGGATTACTTTATAAACAATACATTAATTCTTGGTTCTTGAGAACCAGGGTCTAATAGTCTAAAACTTTTCCTTTCTGAGTGCCGTTTACTTGGTTCCAATGGATGTATAATTTTCTGCTGAATCCAAAAGCTTAAGATAGGAGGAGCTTTATCATAACAAGAGATAGTAAGGGCTTTTTCACTTCATCACAAGAGAAAGTACCCCCGAAAATAAAGCAAATCATCCTCAAAAAATTACCTTATGGTGTTGATTTTGTGCCGGTCAGCGATTTGAGAGTAAGGTTATCTCTCGTGCAGTTGTCTTGAATTGGCCTTCAAGATCATGTAATTTGACCCCGCTAAACTTTTTCTTGTGAGGTTATTTAAAGTTGCAGGACCATGCGAATATACCACAATCGATTCATACTCAAGTTCAGCTGGATATACGCGGAAGAGCCGTTGAAAATTGCACTGCTCTGATCCGGACGTTTTTAAGGAAATCAACAGCAAGTTTGTAGATTTTTGTATCGAAAAACTACGAGAATAGCATGCAGTTATGTACGTTCCTTTTATAGTAAATACATTTTTATTTTTATTCTCTTAGTGTCCATTGTTATTTTTCTTTTGTTAAAGCGAAGACATATTGCAGTCATTTGTGTCAAGTGGTTGCCCTTTTTGAAAATTCACTTCTTAAAAATGAGTACCTATGCCGCAAGCACATCGATTGAAATTGTGTCCTTCGTTTGAAATGTACTCAATTACTCTGTAGCCATTGAAAACATTTTTAACTTTCTCGATTACAACTACATATACATACATATAAGCTCAATGGAGAAAATAAACTAAGGTACATGCGACCAAATCACATAATATAATATAGAGCTTAGGGCTTTAAACCATCTTACGTAAGTAGAGATCTTTATAAGAAAAGGGTAATTTATTTTTTGGTTTTAGAAAAAGACTCAATTGAATTGGATTGATTCAAAAATTAGATTTCTTTGAAATACAAAAATTAATCCTTAATTTTTTTTATACCCGTAGGTTTCCCTTTTTCATTTCAACAAATGACATAATATAAAGGAACTATTTGGGTAAGGCGAAGATCATCCGTCTAAAAAAGTTACTTAAAATTAACAAAAATAAAATGCACGACTGGGTCGAACGAACTTGCTCCTATGTAATAGACTAGGAATTTTAAAAACGAATGTTTTTTTAAGAAAACTGTTCATAAGGATAAAACAAATGTTTTAAATCCTTTTAGTAGTAAGAGATAAAAACAAAATGCAATTCAACTATGAATTTATGCAAGAACAAAAATTATAAGTTGTTGTAGTGGTTTCTTAAAAAAATAAGCTTTTATATAAAAAATGTTTAAAACATTTTTGAGAATAAATTTGGTACGCCAACAAAAAATTATTATTATTGTTCGAACTAAAACTAAATTTGATAAAAAAAAATATTGAGCCATGTTTGATATATCGAATTTTCCAAAAAAAAAAATGGTTTTTTTCCAAAAATTCAAAAAATATTTGTTTTAAGTATTGAAATGCAATGTTTTTCAAATTTTTTGAAGCATTTCTATAAAAAATTTCATTAAAATCCGTTATGTAAATATAAATTTGAATAAATGGTTCTATGGTAGGTACAGTCAGTAATAGATCGTTAAAATTAATCGAATGAAAACAAGTTTTATCAAAATTCTAGGCGCCGTATTCGAAAAAAAATACGATTTTTGAAAACCATTTTTTAACATTTGTATGATCTGCACCCTTATTTTTTGGTTTAATAATTTTTTTTTCTCACAGCTTGTAGATTATATTGAGAAACTTTTATTTATCAATTTTAAAAAAAATTCAGCATAGGGTTTTTGAAATATTGAGCTTTTAAAAAAATATTAAAATTTTTTTTTAAGAATCCAAAAAGCATTTTTTGAAAAATTGAATACGCAATACTATTTAAATTTTTAGGAAGCTTTAGCATAAGAGAAATGATCAAAGTTGAAAAAAATATTTATAAGATTTCGAATAAATCTCGTATGGCAGGTACAGTTATTTTTGGTCTTACAAAAAAAAAGAATAAAACGTGTTGGTGGTTAAAATTAAAAATTATATCTACCAAGTTTAAAGAAAAGCGGGCGAGCAGCTTAGGCTGTAGCCTAACAGACAGACAGACAAATAAAATTGCAAGACCCACTTTCTTAGTCTTCGCTATTATAGTAATGTCAACTTTGATCAAAATCTCGACTTCGATTTTTTTTCCAAACGCAGAACTTGCCCTTTAGTACCTATATCGCAAGTAAAAATGGTTCTATCTTAGCAACGTATAGCTTTTTTTATTTTTTTTTTTATAAAACAAAAAAAAATTAAAAAATTATTGCGAAAAAAATTTATGGCAGTACTGTTATTTTTGGTCTTAAAAACTATGAAAAAAGTATCTGGGAAATAATAATAAAAAAAAAAGGTGGCAAGAAGAAAATTATGAACAGAAGCATACAAATCAATCTTTAAATTTTTTTGTGGAAATTATTCTCTTGAAAAAAAAGTTGGGTAAATGGAAGTCTTTTGAATTTTGTTTCCTAATGATGAGTGTATTCAAGTTCGAAACGTCCCACATCATATACAACATCACCGACCATGAATGAGCCTGCTTTAAAACTTCTATTTCCATATAAATTGGAATGGTTATAAATTCATTTGTTTAAAAAAATGGTAGCTCTTAAATTTAAATAAATCGTTTAGTGGTTGACATACAGATAGAATTGTGGAACACACTTTGTTGAAAAAACAACTGAACTAAACAAAAATTAAATTTTTGAAGTACCTACATATATTTATAATGTTTAAATCACTTAAGGTACCTACTACTATATAAAAAGGTTATTGCTTATCTAAAATGTCTGAGAACGTAATGAATCCAAAAGTTCCAAAAGCTTGCTGTGCTATTCATATGGATATTTACAGGGTGAGGCAAATAAAATGAATCAACATATTTTATTATTTTTCCGCATTATTTTAGACCATTTACTTGTGTGAAATTGATTTATTTCAATTTTAATTGGTACGATAGAATAAATATGTAGGCACAAAATATTCAGCTTAACACTTTGAATTTTTCTTGTCATAGGCCTGAGGCTATAGGCTTAGCACTGGTAATACTTATTTGTCCCACCCTGTATGTAAGAGAAGCAGGCCTCAAGAGCACTCTACTATCTATTTACCGATTTTAAGTTATCTTTACATTTTCATTAAAATCTTAATCCAGCCCTAAGAGGATGTTCCTACACTCAATAGAAATGAAAGGCATAGTAATTATTAGCCCTGGAACGGTGCTATATTACTTACGAGCTTGTAAAAGGAAATTACTTTTCCAATAATGAGTGATTTCCCGATGAAGAGGGTTGCTAGTTTCATAAACTGGATCAAAAGAATTTTTTTAATCTTAAATGGGAAATATAAATGTTTTGTATGAGTGAGTGTGTGTGTAAGCTTATGAAGGAATATGCAAACTAAATGGGCCTTTCAAGCGGAACTAATCAAGCGAACATTTTGAACGCAAATATTGGAAAGTAATTCAATTAAGAGAAGGAGTTTTTGCAGTAAAGTACTTTGAGCACACATGGAATTGCTAGTAAGCAAGGAATCCATGATAATTGCTGGCCAAAGGAAAAGTGTATAGAAAAAGGAAACTTGGGTAGGTAGTTTATTGATGCCGTTAATTTATAGCTCACATTTACATAATGTTTACGACGAGGAAGCCATACGATAGCGATGATGGTGTAATTGAATTCGATTGAAGATTGAACAATTATAGGGACTGAACTGGGATAGAAAATTATCATGAGTTAATCAAGTGCATTGTGAGATATGCTTAACACTTCAGTTAAATCAGTCCATGAATCAATTATTGTTGGAAAAGATTAAGCCAGCACACTGTTCGAAGTGGCCTTTTACAAAAAGGAATTGAGATTAATGATTGGATTTTCATTTCTGTGGAATGAGTGTGGAATTCTTGCAAGAATTTATTTTCTGTTATTTTCGATATGGAACAAAAAGCTTAGCTTACGATAAAATTATTATTATAATTAGCATCATTATTTTTAGCATCAAAGCCTAGCTGATGGTATATTGCGAAAAAAAGTCGTAAAATTCAAACTAATTAACAAAACTGATTAAAAAATCAAGTTATTTTTTACTTGCGATATGAAGATACCTTATGGTATCATTTGATCAGATTTGACATTAGTGTCCGCCTTTTTGACTACGGCCTAAGTGGCTGGGCATTTTTTTTCAAACTTTGCAGATATCAATTTTTAAGTTTTCCCCCGAAATAAGGGTTGAAAAAAAAAAAACAATCAAACATTGGGTAAATGGTACCTACCTCCCGTAGAAGTATTTTTTGTTTCCGATTTTCTCAAAATCGATACAACTTATTTTTGATGATTTTTAAGTCCCACTTTTGGTTTGAACTTCAGTTCAACAATAAATTTGGTTTCACAGTGACCTTTAAGTCTTGAACAGAGTTCATTCTGTAGTTTAAGTTAAGCGCCACTATTTTGAAGTTCAAACGTCAGTTCAAAAACCCTTCATACATTTGAAAATAATATTTATTTTCATTTTTACTTGCGACTTATAGGTACTATAAGGCAAGTTATGCATTCGTAAAAAAAATCGAACTCGAGATTTTGATCAAAGTTGACATTAAGATGATAGCGAAGACCAAAAAAGTGGGTCTCGCGATTCTGTCTGTCTGTCTGTCTGTCGGTTCGACTACAGCCTAAACGGCTCGGCCGATTTTCTTCAAACTTAGTAGATATGGGTTTTAATTTTTTCTCCCCGGACGTTTTTTTCTGTTTTTTTTTTAAGACCAAAAATAACGGTACCTGCCATACGATTTTTTTCGAAATTTTATAAAATTTTTTTTTCTCAAAAACTGTCCCACAGAATTTTTTAAAAAAATTTTGAAAAATTTCTTTTGGTTAAAACTAGCTAATGGTTGAAAAAAATTTTACAAAAAATTGTTATTTTTGGTAGCCCCCCTGGGTCCATTTTTTTTGTTTTTGATTTTCTCGAAAACGGTACAGCCGATTTTTTTTATGCCAAAGCTCCTCCAAAGTTTGAATATTATTACATATTCAAATTTTCAATTTTTAATTTTTTGGATTTTTAAAAAAAATTCAAAATTTTTTTTTGGAAACTCAATATTTCGAAAAACCCAAGATCGATTTTTTCAAACTTGACAAATAAAAGTTTCTTATCATAATCTACAAGATTTGAGAAAAAAAAATTGTTTTAACGGTACCTTCCATACAAATTTTAAAAAATGGTTTTCGAAAATCGTGTTTTTCTCGAAAACGGTTCAGAGAATTTTGCTAATATTTTTTTTCTTTTGATCAATCTTTACGATCTATAATTTAATAAAAAAAAATTGAAATCTAGGTATTACTGACTATACCTACCATAGAACGATTTTTGCCGAATTTTGAATTACTCATTATCGGAATAACTGATTTTAACGAAATTTTTTATAAAGAAGCTACTAAAAAGTTTAAAAACATTGCATTTAAAAACTTAAGAAAAAATATTTTTTCAATTTGTAGAAAAAAAAGTAATTTTTTTTTTTTTTGAAAAATCCGATATCTCATGAACGGCTTAGTATTCATTTTGGAAATAAGAATTTTATTCGCACAATAATAAAAACTTAAGGTTGGCGTACCAAAATTTTTTCTTAAAAATGTTTTAAAAATTTTGTACATAAAAGCTTATTTTTTTAAGGAACCACTACAATGACTTATAATTTTTGTTCCTGCATAAATTTATATTTGCATAGCATTCTTACTACTAAAAGAATTTAAAAAATTCATTTTCTACATGTTTATCTTTTGAACAGATAAATTGTTTTTGGTTTCATGAAAATAATTATAAAATAATAATTCATATTATCATAATTAAAAGGCATACATTTTTGAAGTGAAAAGGATTATCTATTCATACACAATTAAAAAATTTAAAAATATTTTATTATTTACAAATAAAGCAAAAAAAAATAAATACTTACTCTAATCAAATCTCTCTGACACAAAAGGTGGCAACTATGTTTCTAGGTTAATGTTCAAAAATACATGCGAATCAAATTTTCGTATAGAGTTTAGTGTGAACACTTTTTAATTGTTTTTTTTTTTTTTTACATAATATGTACATAAATTCAAAAATGCATGGCAGAAATAATTTTTCAAGAAAAACATGCCTAAATTTTCAAAAATATTTCAAGTTTGCCGATAATATGAAATTTAGAAATCAAAATTACTTTTACCAATTTTTTTAAATTGATCGATACAATAAAAATGTATTAAAATTTTGGAAGCCGTTTTTGAGAAATTCAAATTTGAAATTTTGTTGTGCCTTGGGTAGATACCCTTATTTCTGTATAAGAAAACTGTTATTTTTTTTAAATCAAATTTTTTTTTCTTTAAAAATGAAAACATAACACTATTCAAACTTTTTGAAGCTTAAGTATAAGAAAATTATAAAAAGCGGTTGTACTATATTTTGGAAAATTACATGCAGTTACAAGCAGTTTTAACAAGCAGTTTTAATATTTTATTAAATTAAAAAAAGGGATAGCAAGTACACCGTTATTTTTGGACTTCCAAGAAATATGTGTTGTTGGAAAAAAATTTAAAATTATGTCTACCAAGCTTTAAAAATCAGCTGAGGCATTTAGTCTTTAGACAGACAGACGAACAGAATTGCGAGACCCAATTTTTGAGTTTTCCCAACCATATTATAATATGAAGTTTGATTGAAATCTCGAGATCAATTTTTTACGAATGCCATATAAAACTTGTCATATAAATAAGAAAGTGAATAAAAAAAATATAAAAACTACAAAGTCGTCATAATGCCTACTTAGATCTCCTCAAAACATTTTGATAGAATATAAGTACCAAAAAACCTATAATATTCTTCCTTCACTCTATCACACACAAATAAATATATTATCAAGGTAGTATGTATGATTAATTTATATTATTTTTCTTCAGTAACTTTTCACCTCAAAATCTCTCTTCGTCATGGACCAAATCTGAACTACTTATACCTAACATCATCATAACTAAACGCCCTCCACCGCCCACTATCTAATTAAGAATTCCTTTCATGCTGAACAAATCTTTGGCCAACACTCGATGACTATGATTTACCGAGGATTACGAACGAACTTTTCAAAAACCGTTATTTTTTTTTTCCTAATAAGAAATAAAATCTCTCATCCGTAAACACCAAAAATGTGTTTCATGGATGAAAATTGTTTTTCGGTTAAGCCTATAAGGACTGCTTGTCCCATGGGTGAAATTTGTTAAAGTGTGGATGATTAAACAAAATTTTGTGTTGGAAATATTTTGGGAATTAATTTAATTAGAGTAAAGATGAAATCATTAAAAACAGGCTTAACACAAGGGAAGTCCAGAAAAAATATTCTTTTTAGTTTTAGAATATTTTTTTTTGTAAATAGAAGTGAGAACATTCAATTACAGAAAATAAATACATTATGTATGTTTTTGACATAACGCAACATTAAAGGATTTTTAAAAGGGGTTAAGTCTTTTGTGTGGGTCTAAGTACACAAGAAGGCCTCCGCACAAGTTGCAAAATACCACATAAATGTGAATATCCCAACTCAAAATCATATAAAAACCATTGGGTCATTTTGGCAGTTTTGAACATTTAATTATTAAGGACTTTCTATTCGATAAAAATTTTGACTTTCATGAGTTTCATGGAATTAAAAACAAACTACCCCTTATTATAAGGGCAAAAATGAAATATCTGCAGATCAATATATTCATGTCAGGTAATTCTTATCTTCAATGAGACTTAGGTTTTTTTTTTTTCTTTAAATAATTGGACATAGCTTTATCGGGTTTAGATTTTGATAGATCATGGCGGCCATGCTTGTTTTATGTGTTGTTAATCATTCAGTTTTTTTTTTCAGACAGAAATAAGCACAAATCACATTTTTTTGGATGAGCTGGTATGCTCACGAGCAAAATTGCTGGAGCAAAGCCAATCTACACGAGGAGCAGGGGTCCCACAAGATCTGTAGAAAGTTAATTTACTTTTTGGTAGGAATTGTGGGTTGGCGGTCCGACCGATGGTTCTTCAAAAACACTTTAGATCTAACTGGACAGTGAACTGTGGCTCCCTCTAGCAAAAATGTTTGATACATTTTATACCTATATGTATGATACGAAATGTATTTATTTTATGGACTACAAAATTTTATGATCTTAAGTCACCGAAGAAATTATTTAATTGAGACAAACGCAAAGGCTTGTTAGGCTTGTTAGTCTTCTGTTTCGGATTTCCGATCCTAATTCCATCTTAAGAATTTAATGGCGGGTTTTTTGTATGCGGTCTTTTGAGGCTGCTTTCCATTAGAATTAGTTGGTTATACGATATATGCGTACAACTTTTCAGGAATAAATTAAGTACATCATTTATGAACGCACTAATCTTTTCATCATTTCGTTCATTGCTTAAATGGTTCAATACTGTCTTATCAATTGGGATTCTCATAGCTTCCCAGTTTCTTCGAAGAAGATTTTCCAATATCAGCTGCTTTATTTCGACAGGATATTTCATTTTAGTTTCTCTGCATATTGAAATGGTTGGAGTACATTCTGCTGTAGCTTGTTGCACATCACCAATAAATTGTTCCACTTCTTGATCAAGTTGTTCAATTGTTACCATAGGGGATCTGGGGCTTATAGAACTTTCTAGTTTATATCTGAAGGTGAGCTTATGAAAAAAATTTTGAATCAAAAATAAGTGAACCTGACAGGCAGCCGTTACAAATTTAATATGAAAAATCTAATGTTAACTATTGGGTAACTCCCATTAAATCGTATTTTTATTTTTGGCTTTTTTGTTACAGGCTGTGTAAATGGCAAGCCACAAGTTTATATTGATTTTTGTCTTAGGTTGTTGGATTGCAGAATTTCACCCAATAGTGCGGATGGCTTTCAATACCGGCCAATGATTGGAGATTTTTTATGACCAGAGAATAATTCCGAGTTGTGGTTTTAGCAAGATGGAACCTCAGCTCAAACAGCTCATCCAACTCTCTACTCTACTCTCTACGCTCTACTGAGGAAAATTTTTGGTAATCTGATAATATCGCGTTTTAACTGGCCTGGCCACCGCATTCGCCCGATTTATCGCCTCCAGATGTTTTTCTTTTGATATACCTAAAAAGTAGAATGTTTTCTATTAAGAAATCGAGTCTAATCAAGGCCCATCTTGAATCATATGAAGGAGTATCTATTCTCCACTTCAGTTACCTGACTGCAAATCTTGTGAAAGCCTTTTGAACTCTTTCAATACGAGTCATCCCAATAAATGAAAATAGACACCATACAATTGAGCAATATTGAAGAATATGAGACGAATTAAGGACATATAATTCAATTTCAAAGCATAAGGGTTGGAGAACTCACTTCAGTTTTGCTTGAGAAGACCTAGTATAGAGTTTGCCCTAGCAATTACATAGTCAACATGTAACGAAAACGACATCTTTGGATCGAAAATGACTCTAAGATCACGAATCTAAGATTTGCGATCAAGAATCTTGTTAAATATTTGATAGTCCTATACCATTGGTACTAAAGTTCGATGTGCTGTAAAAACATAAAAATTTTTGATATTCAAAGGGAGAATATTACTTTTGCAGCAAGCAGCTAAATTATTTAAATCATTTTGAAGGTTTTCATTATCAATCCCATTTTTGATACACAAAAAAATTTGTATGTCGTCAGCATACATCAAACACGAGGCAGTTTCACGAAAAAATGGGATATCATTTACAAAAATTTCAAAAAGAAGTGGTCCAAGGTGACTACCTTGAGGAACTCCAAACTCAATTTTTACAATTTTAGAAACAAAATTACCTAATTTCACACATTGAGTTCTGTCGTTAAGATAGTTCGATATCCATTTCAGAAGTAATCCATGAATACGAAGAAGCTGAATTTTAGCTACGAGAATTTTGTGACATATTGTATTAAATTCTTTGACGAAATCCATGTAGATAGTATCAACTATACCGATTCGAAAGAATCGGTGATATATCTAGAATTATTAAGTGTTTAGGGGTAAGATGTACCCACTAAATAATTTATATGATAAAATTTAATTATTTTACAATTAAGATCCTCCGTACGTTAAGGTGTCGTACTGTATTTAAAAGAAAGAAAAATGCGCTTTTTATACCACGTTATAAATTAAACCAACCACTTTATTACAATTTCAAAAAGAAAGTGATACATTTATAGGTGTATGAAAACTTTATACCTTGGTGTTTAATTTACATAAACAAAACAGCTGTGAAGTTATATATTTCAAAGGTTATTAACCTTTGCAGACTGGAAAGATATTCTTTAAATTTACATAATAATTTCAATAATGTTTCAATGTATTTGTTTCCATGTTCTGCAAATTGTAACAGATATAATTACGACAATCATATTGTTTAGCTCCTTTAGTTAGTTAAACATATTATTAAATTTTGAAACAAATGGAGTTCATATTTATTTAGTTTAAAGAGAAAGGGAGAAGAAAAAAACTTAATTTGCAGACTGCATACATTTTGCACATTTGACAATTCCAGTTTGATTGTTTGTCGGCGCGTTTCCTTTGCTATTGAAATTTTTAAGTTAAGGTTTTAGTTTTAATTTTTAGTTTAAAAATTGTTTAAAATAAAAAGTGTCTTATTAATTGAAGGAAAAATACAATTGACTGGGTGCTGAGAATGTACAGCCAAATTTATGGCAAAAAATACAATGCATCTCAACCCTCAGTCAAATGCATGTTTCCCGCCATTTCTTCTAAGATGTCAAATGTGCAAATTAATAAAATAACTATTTTTTAAAATTGAATTTAATTTAAAAAGTGAATAATTAATAGTGGTTGATTATAAAAAATGTTGGGAAGCAACATTAAGCATGAGATATGTTGAGGTGGATTTCCCAGCCATAAATCCATGCTGCTCCTAAGAAATATGTTTTTTTTTATAGTAAAAAATAAATGATCTTTAACTAAAGAGTGATTTTTTAAGAGCTATCGGAAATTAAAAAAAAAATACATAAAATTCAGAAAAATGCATGAAATCTTTGAATCGATAGTACGGTCGATATAATTTAATGTTTGAAGATTATTTCATGCAAATTTTGGCCGCGGCTGCGCCTCAAATGGTCCATCCGCTTAGTCCAATTTTGGCATACTGTTTTTAACATTTCGGCTTGTATCTCACGAATTAATGCTTTGAAGCGGGCTTATCGCTATAGACATGAGCCTTAACATAGCGCCACAAAAAATAGTCTAGAGTTGTTAAATCGCACGATCTAGACGGCCAATTTACAGGCCTCAAACGTGAAATAAATTGTTCACCGAACTCGCCTCTCAATTGGTCCATTGTTATGCGTGCTGTGTGGCATGTTGCCCGTCTCGTTGGAACCACATGTCACTCAAGTCAAGCTCTTCCATTTTGCGCAAAAAAAAAGTTTGCTATCATCGCATGGTAGCGCTCACCATTCACAGTAACGTTGCGATTCGCATCATCTTTGAAGAAATACGGCCCACTGATTCCGCCAGCCCATAATCCGCAAAAAACAGTGACTTTTTCTGGATGCATTGGTAGATCTTGAAATGCTTCTGGCTGCTCTTCACTCCAAATACGGCAGTTTTGCTTGTTCAACCGGAAATAAGCTTTTTCGCTGAACACAATTTTTCGATAAAAAAGTGGATCTTCGGCCAACTTTTAAAGAGCCCATTCACAAAAAATTCGGCGTTGTGGTGGATCGTTCGGATTCAATTCTTGCACCAGCTGTATTTTGAAAGACTTCACACCTAAATCCTTCCGCAAAATTTTTCACGTAGTCAAGTAACAGAGGCCCAATTGCAGCGAACGGCGCCGAATCGATAATTCACGGTCATCACTAACACTGGCTGGCCGATACAGCTGCGATATTTTACTCAGTTCGCACTCTACGTAAGCGTGTTGGTGGTTTAATGTCCAAAAATGTAAATTTATGTAAATTTGGTGCGAAATTTAGTCACAATAGCCCGAATAGCCGCCTCAGTAAGTCGATTAAACTGACCGTAAAATGGAAGAAGCACGCGATGAACTTTCTTAACAGAGCACGGATTTTGATAATAAAATTCAATAATTTGCAAGCGTTGTTCATTTTTAAGACGATTCATGGTTAAATTATAGACCAAACTGAAGATGTTTGACAGTGACACAAAACACGAAACGTGCGTGAGCTGTCAAATCCAGTGTTGCCAAAAAGAAAATAGCAAAAAAATCACCCATTATAAGCAGATATTTTAGAGCTCGCGCGATAATTTACTACCAAGTTTTTTGGACCTGCCTTGTGAATCGGATGAAAACATATAAAAACTTTCACTGATTCAAGAAGAGCCCAGTAGAAAGGGATTTATTGAAAATAATTAGAAGCGGTGACGCTAGTGACAAGTGATATTGCTTCAATACAAAGGATGGAATGTCAGATTAAAAAAAAATGTGTGTCGAAATATTAGCATTACTGATAGAATTTCTTTCTGATTGAGAAATATTTAATGCGGAATTGACAACATAAACGGATATAACTTTTAAGGTTTTCGCGGTTGTTTACAATGGACATTTTAAACTTTTCGGATTAGCCGCGTTATAAATATTTAATATTTATAACGCGGCAAATCCGAAAAGTTTAAAATGTCCAACATAAACGGATTCAAAAAATTGTCAAAAAAGTTCACATGAACTCTGTGAATAATCTGATGTTTGACCATTAAACTCCATATTTTTTTGAAGAGCAACAGATCGTTTTTACTATTTAAAAAGTCCAAAATTCTTCGGATCACAAGAAATACGAGATTGAGTGCTTATGTGGGTCGTTTCAAAAAAATTACATTTTTAGCGTTATATCTTCTATTTTTTTTGCATTTCAATTTAAAGACTTGAAATTTGGCATGGAACTGTGTTTATATGTCAGCATTATAAGAAAAAATTTGCAGATCGATTGATGGTAACGAATAGCCATGGTAATTAATAATGTGTAATCTCCGTGGCCTTTTTGGGATGTGATTTTCATGCTTAATCAGTTTTATTAATATTTTTAATGATGAAAATGATTTTGTATTTAATTTTGGGCCTTGCCGTTTGAAAGGCCTTTTCTCAAACTTCAATTTTATGATATGCCAAAAAAACAAAAATTTGCTTTGTTGTCCGAATATTTAGTTGAACGAGTGTGACAAGATTTGGAAAAAAAAACCTAATTAAACATTTTCGCTTTTTCACACAACTAAACAATTTTTAATAATTTTTTACGATGCATTATCTTATAGTACGTCAAAAAACCTTTAATTTCATGTTTTATTATAATTTAATTATTGCAGTTAATTCCTTTAAAATTTGCATACAAAATAATTTTTTCATCCGAGTAAAAATTCAGTGTAATCTCCGTGGCCTTGTTATCTTTGTACCGTATAAATATTTTTGAGTCTAACCGCCAAAAGGAAGGTACTTACTCATAATTGAACCTAATATAATTTGGATGACATTGAATTACATTTACTATATTAAAATTAAGAAATAGTCGATTTTGTAATCTCCGTGGCCATTTTCGTATTTGTTTTTTTAATAAATGTTTTTTTAGGTTATAATGGCTCATTTTATTATTAATTTTTTTATATTCTAGATAAATATAAATATATTTCATCATTCCTTACAGTATTGGTACCGTAAAATTTCCAAGAAAGTTATGTGCCGTTATTTAAAAATATTTTTTTTGACTCTTTCATGCTTTTAAACAAAATCATTTCGTAAACAAACAACTTTTTTATTAATTATCCTATTAAATTTAGTTGCTTTCCACAAAATTTCAACTATCTATTGTTACTATTTATTTTGTGGATTATTGTTATTTTATGCAAGAAAAGAACATTTTTAGTACATTCTAAATTTAAAATTTAAATTTTTATCAAAAAATACTCTTAAAATGGAAAATATTTGAAATTATTTTTGCGCAACTCGGAGAACTCCTTTTCTACTTGTTTACTATAGATTTAGAAACTAAAACCCAAGAAAAACTGAAAAAAAAATTTTTTTCAAACGATCAAAAAAAATGTCAATTTTTAAAAAATGACCCATGTAAAACATAATATTTGTTCAGAAAATCATACTCTTTACGGAACTGACAGAAAACTTTCTTATCAACTTCAGAATTTGATTTTCTGAATTTCTTGTATGCTTTGTTTTTAACAGTTTTTAAAATTTACCAAACCTTTATTACACCGAGGAGTTTTAAATGATTTCAATGACTTTTTCTCTGGAATACATTGCCTTAAGCCGATCGAAAAAACATCCAAAAATTTGTTATTCGCGCCTTGTAATGATAGATAGAAAAGAACATGCTTCCACTCCAAAGCTAACATTCTAAAGAAATTCCTATATTAAATTTTAATCTTGCCGATAAGAAAATCGTGATAATTGATTATGGAAAACTTTTCTGGATGAACAATAAACGTCGATATAACTCGTTAACATTTTGAATCACGAAAAAATCGATTTTCCTTGTTTTGGCTTAACGAAAAATCATTTTTTGAGAACTGAAATCTTAAAGCAAACTTTTTGTTGTCTCACATCACTTTCTTGTTTGCTATGTCTTCTAAGGATACAATGCCAACAAGGACTTTGTGAAATATGTATTTGAATTCTATGTGTGTTTTTTTGGATCATACATATAAATAAAAGTTCGTCCCAAGTCGTAAAAGTCAAACCATTAACACTATACAGCTAGTTAAAGGAACTTTCGGGAGTAGATTTTGCCTAACATGAAGAGTAAAGTATAATAAATTATGCCGAAAAGGGGACTCCCAGTGGGCTATAAGAACTTCACTTCAGTTTAAGTTAAATGTTTCTTCTTGTGTGTGCGTTTTAGTTTTTTCTTTTTTTTTTTTCTGTGATGTTGGTTACAGGAGTTGGAGGAAATAATTCAAATTTATGTTTCATTGCTCTGCAAGGAGTTTTATTTTCAATTACTGCAAAAAAATTATTGCCGACTGAGTCAAAAAATATATATCAAAGCTTCCTGTCGTCGGAAGTTTTTGCACCTTTTTTCTCATTTTTCGTTTGGTTTTTCTTCTTTTTTTTGTGCTAAAACTTTTCTTTTTGAAGGTCCATTGGTTTTGGTTTGGTTTGCAAAAGTCTAGCTTTGGAAGACGAAAATAAAAAAAAATAAATAATAATTCAAGGAAAAAAGTGAAATCAGATAAAATATTCATTAAACCCGAAGATGGCACTTAAGAGGTACGCGTTATAACGTTAAAGTGGTTTTTGTGTCGAAACGAGAAGGAAATCAACAGAGAAGGTCTTACGAATACGGGATATTTTAAGACTTGTGTCAGTTTTATGCAATGAATCATCATTATAGTCTAAGAGAAAATGCGGATAAATTCTGAAATGTCATTCAGAGGCTATTAAAGATGGGATGCGTTCAAATTGAAGAAAACATTTTTGTTGATTATGTGAGTTAAACTATAATATGCACAGTGGGCAGGTTAATTAATTTAGTTTTTTTTTTCCTCCAGGTGAATGACTGTAGATCTATCAGAACATAGAAATAAGAGGCCTGCAATAGATCCTGGAGAAGTCTTAAATTAAGGACTTCAAGATGACTCGTTAAAACTATATTATTAAAAAAAAGAAGACCATGGACAAATGTTACTCAAAATAACTACAGTAGAATATCACACGCTCTTGTTCTTACAACACGTCTTATAATTTAGACTTTTTTATCTAAAGGAAGTGGAACATGGCTTCGATTTTTCATCTTTTTCGAATGAAAAATTATGTTAACAAGAAAATGAAGCAACAAACCACACAAAGTCCAACAGGTGACAGTGCACCCCCAGAAAGTCACTGTTCGATAATGGTATTGCTAACACCATCAAAATGGACTAGTACCGATCGACGAATCGGAATTGGATACCCTTTGACCCAGATGGAATAACATGGATGTTAAGACATGAAATTTCAACAAAGCTAAGTGCCACACAGCTGATTCCACAATGAACATTCTTCACTAGCGATTTGAGGACTTGGTTCGAGATCATGCGATTCAGTAACTTTAGATTTTCTTTGTGTGTTTTCCTCGCAGGTTTTTTCTAATAAACCCAGAATAACTTGTGCCTCAATTTAAACATGAGTATTTCATGAGAGAGTTTAACAAAAGACTATGGATAGTCCGTATAGATATTTTTTAATTAGGGGATTGTTTAAAACTACAAGCTTCAGATATTGATTTTTTGATTTGTAAGACACAATGTCTGATTAAGTACCTTTTTTTAAAAAAAATAGGTTCGGAAGACTGTCTTGTATTTTACTAATAAATTCATTAAAAATACCGTGAAACATATAGAAGAGGAGAAGCTGAGACTGAATAGGATGTTTTCAAAACTAATTGGTCCATTTTCTTTAAGATTCTTCATAAGATTCTGCCTGTCTGTCTAGTCGATTACAACCTAAATGTTAAACTTAGTAGATATCGTTTTAATATTTTTCCCCCACTTATTTTTTCTTTTTTTTAAGACCAAAAATAACAGTACCTACCACACGAATTTTTTCGAAATCTTATAATTATTTTTTTTCTAAAAAACTATTCTACAGTTTTTTTTTTAAAGCATAAAATTTCATAATAGTAAGAGCTAGGTAATTGTTGAAAACATTGTACCCAAAAGTTTGAATATTAATGTGTAGGTATTTAAATTTTCAAAAAAAAAAAATGTTTTCGATTTTTAAGAAAATCAAAAATTTTTTTTTTTCAAAACTCAATTTTTCAGAAACCCCATGCTTGATTATTTTAAACTTGACAACTAAAAGTTTCTTAATACAATCTACAAGATGTGAGAAAAAAAATTATTTTGCCTTAAAGTACCCACCATACAAATGTTTAAAATGCTTTTCAAAAATCATTTTTTTCTCGAAAACGGCACCTAGAATTTTGATAAAAAAAATTTTCTCTTGATTAATTTTTAAGATCTTAAGTTAAATAAAAAAAATTGAAATTAAGATATTACTGACTGTACCTACCATAGAATAATTTTTTCAAATTTTGAATTTCTCATTTTCGGTATAATGGATTTTAATGAATTTTTTTTAGGGAGAAGCTTCTTAAAAGTTTGAAAAACATTGCATTTAAAAAATATTTTTTTTTTAAATTTTTGAAAAAATTGAAATTCGATATCTCAAAAACAAGTCAATATTTTTTGTGGAAATTTAATTTTTATTCGTATAGTAATAAAGACTCTAAGTTGGTGTACTAAATTTTTTTCTTAAAATTTTTTTAAGAATCTTGTATATAAAAGCTTATTTTTTTAAGAAATCACTACAACGACTTAAAATTTTTGTTCTTGCATAAGCTAATATTTGCTTGAATCACATGGCAATTCGATTTTATCTCCAACTACTAAAGGAGTTGTTTAAATTATTTTAAAAGTAAATTTTATGCTTATGAACAGTATTTTCTAATAACATTCGTTTTTAAAATTCTTATTCTATTACATAAGAACAAGTTCGTGCATTTTATTTGATTTTTTTTTGGTTTTCGATTTTCTCAAAAACTATGAATCATAATTTTGATCAATATTTTTATTCAAAAGCTTCTCAGAAGGTTAAATACTATTTTGTGTTCTATTTTTGTGTTTTTGTTTTTTGGTTACTTTAAAAATATTTTCAATTTTTTTTTTTTTGAAGTATCGAACTTTGATTTTAATTTTATATAAAAATAACTACTCACCGTACAACTGTTAAAGAATAATTTTGGAAAATCGTTTTTTTCTTGGTAACGGCACTCAGAACTCTGGTAACCACTTTTCGGTTACGCTTATTTTGTACGATTTTTTATGAATTTCAAACAATTTTGAAATTAAGATGTTACTGCCATACAGTGCGGCCAAAAGTTCAAGATAAAAGTTTTGAGTTACGGTTTTTTTGTCATCAGGTTGTCTTAAGGAGACGAAAAATATTTGTAGTAGATCCTCTTGCCTCAAATCCCCTTCATAATATCAGTCTGAATGTGGCTGCTAAGTTAACGTAGTCACGCGTCGTTAAGATAGGCTAGGACACTTCCATCAAACTCGTGTAAAAGTTTTTATTTCCAAGCAAATCTATTGCATTCAAATGGATTCAACACCTGCAGATGCGTAAGATAAGTTAAATTTCTGGATATAAATTCCTAAATAGTACATTGTTATGTTACACAGAGATGTCAACACTATTAATTTACTTTAAAAAAAAAATATGCGTTTGAGGGAATACTTTTTTGTCTTGCTATATCTTGTTCTCAAAGCTATTTAAGATACAAAATAGCTTTTTTTTTGGCCTTTAGTCCACAAAAATCGGCGTTTCGTCCGGGTGATCTCACCAGCGCTGCAGAAACAGGCACTTAAGTGCCAAACTGGCACTTTCAAGGAACCATGAAAAACCTCAGGTTTATAAATGAGCAAATGATATTTTATTCAGAAACCTGAGAAATTTTTAGTTATATTGAACTTCGAATTTCATTGCGAAATATTTTTAAAATTTTTAAAAAGAATATAATTTATTTAAAATTGATTCTTAGAAAAAAAATATTTAATTATAATATATTATATTCTCTTAATAAAATGCTAAATAATATTTATTTACCATGAGTTTTTACGTTTATGAAGAATAATTACATTTAATTTCTATATTTTAATGTGTACCCAAGAGAAAATAAGAAAAAAAATAAAGATTTATTCAATTCCCTTAAAAAAAACTCAGCACCCTGAAAATCCTTTTTCAAAAAAATGTCCTTAAAATCGTCATTTTTTATTTTTTTTTTAACTGGCCGCTTTCAACAACGCAAATGGACGTTCTAATGATCATCTAGAACAACTCTTACGACTTTTGGAAACCAAAAATGTCGTGCCGAAATTTGTATCATTTTATTGCATTGTTTGTAGAATCACCCATATTAAGTTATGTAGTGAAATTTTGAAACGGTTTAATTATAAGGATGAGACTTTAATTCAGGTGCAAAAACTAAATCCTAAAAAATTTGGTGATGGTATGGTTCCTCTGTTTCATTTGTTTCCGCAATTATGTGGAGGTAAAATTGATGAAATTGAAGATGAATGGCGGTCTGTCCATCAACAATTTATTTCGAATAATGAAGACACCGTAGACTTTTGGGGAAGCATTTTGAAGTTGAAAAATAGTTTGATGTATCCAAACCTAAAACATTTTATCGGTGACCTTCTTAGGGCCATTTGCTGATACGAAACTTAAATATTTATGTTCAACTTAAGCGCTTATGTTCTACTTTTTCCTCTACGTAAACTGTCACATAAGAGTTTATGTGGAACATAAGTATTTATGTTCCGTATCAGCAAATGGGCCTTAGTCTTCCACACAGCAGTGTAGCGGCGGAAAGAATATTTTCCGATCTTAATAATATAAAAACAAAAAACTGCAATTGTTTAAAAATCACAACTATTAATGCTTTATTAATAACAAAACAAATGTTAAACGATGAAAGTTTGAGTAGTTGAAACCCATCAAGATCGCTTTTGAAAAATTATAAATTGACTTATTGAAGCCATTTAAAATAAAACATGTGTATTATTTTTGATATAAACAAACAAATTTAATGTATGTATGTACAGGGTGCGCCAGAGAAACTTACTAATTTGAAAGGTCAATAAAAACAAAAGTACTTCAATTATTGTTTTAATTTTTTTTTTATTTGAGAATACAATATCCCAATTTTTTTTTCATGCAGTCTTGAAAATGACATCGGATAAATGGCGACCCCCATTGCGCATACACTAATGAAGTCGATTTTTGAAATTCGTCTCCACTCTTTGCAGCATATCAATCGGTATGTTGGCAATGGCGTCGCGAATGTTGTTCTTGAGGTGTGCTATGGTCCGTGGTCGATCGACATAAACCAATAACACACACCAATAATGCATGTTTTGCTTGTTGACGCAGCCGAAAATGTGGAAGTGAGCCTCGTCACTGAAAAAAAACGACCGCGTCTTCAGGCAGGTTGTCAACCAGCATTTCACATGCATTTTGACGGGCAACAAAATCGCGTTCAGTTAATTCTTGCACAACAGCCAATTTATAGGGATGAAATTGAAGGTCTTCATGGAGAATTCGTCGAACAGTGGTGTCAGAAGTTCCCATAGCAGCTGCTTGTTTGCGAGCCGAACGCCGGGGAGAACGCACAACTGACTGCCTCACTCTTTCGATATTTTCCAGAGTTCTGATGGTCCGTTGAAGTCCATTTCTGGGTTTAACGACACTTCCACACTCCCGAAATGAGTTAACCCACGACAGAATCGAATTACGGCCAGGAACGAGTCTGTGAAGAGGAATTTCAAAGCGAGCGCGGAAGGCACGTTGCGTAGCAACAAGTGAGCGACCGTTAGAAAAGAAGCACTCGACTGCGAAGGCCCGCTGCTCTCTAGACCAGAGCATGATGGCAACTGACTGGAGGGAGAAACAAACTTGGGAACTTCCCCCTCCATATGCGCCCCCTCTCGCCCCTCTAACCTCCCAAATCACCGCGCGGGAATTTTTTCAAATAAGTAAGTTTCTCTGGCGCACCCGTATATCTTATTTAAAAAAAAATATGTAAATGAATTTTCTATTGTTTTTTTTTCTTATTTATTTTATAATTTAATTTTGTGAAAATAAAAGAAAAATAAAGAATATTTATAGTTTTTTGTTTGAATATTGATTTTTTTTCTTTGGCACTCTATGGCACTTTTTGGCACTCCAAAAAGTAATTGGTGGCACTGATATTTTTTTTTCAGCTGCAGCGCTGGATCTCACATGGACTCATCAGTTGACTGTGAGGACCTTGTCAATACGCAATTTTTGTTAAATAAGATGAACCGAATTTTTTTTTCGATTTTTTTTTGTTATATAATATTGCTATATAGCATTCCACCATTTTGAATTTGTTCATGCCCTAATAATATCAAAACAAAATTTTTCAACCAACTATCAAAGTTTTTTAATTTGAATTTGCTGATTCTGATAACAGATTCGTAATCAGCGACCCCAAAGTGGCTTTCGGCCGCACTGTGTGCCAGTAGGTACTTACCATCGAACCATAATGTTCGATTTTAGGCTTTCTCATTATTATCGACAAAACGGATTCTTATCGAATTTCTTATAGAGATTCCTTTAAAACATTTCATATTCAAACTTAACTTAACTCATCTCAAAGAAGGGTTGTAAATTATTTTTTAAAAAATAAATTTTTTTTTGCAAAGAATAAAAGCTTTAAATTTACATACCAACATTTTTTCTTAATAATTTTATATATAAAAACTTATTACAACGTTTTAAAAATGATTTCTTGTAGATATAACTTTATATTTGCCTACTGCATTCTGGTTTAAGCTACTACTACTAAAAAATTTGTTTAAACCTTTTAAAAATTAATTTTGTATTTCTGAGCATTTTTCTCTAATAACATGTATTTTTGAGATTTCCTGTATCTACCTTAAACACAAGAGCAAGTTCTTTGGACCCAATTGTGCATTTTAGTTTTTAGAGCCATAAGATAGTTTTTACTAAAAGAATTGTTTTGAATTTTTTTTATAAAAATCTTTGGAACATTTTTAAGAAAAAATTTTTTCGAAAAAAAAAAATTGTATGACGAGTACCATTAGTTTTGAATTAAAAAAAAAATAATAAATCGGTACAATAATCCGCGCTATCTACACAGTTTAAGGAAAATCGACAGCCAAACAGAGAGACGAGCAGTAAGACAGACAAAAAGGGGGAATTACGGGTTCGTCTTCTAATGTCAATTTTTATTAAAATCTTTAGGTCGATACTTTTACGATATCCAAGACATTCTTTCTAGTTTTTTAAATTATTTAATTGCGCTTAAGACTATTTAAGATGCTTGTTTAAAGCTCCAGTCCTTAAAAACTTGTTCTGAACATTTTATGTTTTTCCATACCAGTTCATAATCAGTATTAGTTAAATTTAAAAATAAAATACAAGATTATTTGGTAACTCCGTTTGATGATATCGCGATACTGGGAAATGGTGGAGCTTCCCGCTCAGATAGTTTCTGAATACTCTGAGAACTACAGGTGTTCTAAGTCGAATTCCTTCTTTTGAGCCGTTTGCAATTTCTTTTCGTTCGAAAATAGAGCTGTCAATTTTGGCGCAACAGGGAAACAATAGGAATCGAATTTTACCCCTCGAAAGGTAAGCTTGTCTAAGATATTAAATAAGTTCCTTGCGCTGATAAGGAAATTGGAAAATGGAGCGTATCAGGTTGAGCCATATGCTTATTATTTAATTATTTCAAAGTTAATGAAATAATATTGAAAAAATAATAGCCATCTTTTACAACCGAAAAAATGTATCTATGTATGTATATAAATCATTTTTAGTATTAAAGTTTGTAATTTCAATTTTTTTAATTTCAATTAATTCATATTTAACTCACCACATCTTTTTTAAGGCTGAAATGTCCCTATGTACCGCCATCTATCTCCATATTGTCGTTGTAGCAATTTAATAATGTGAAAAAAAATAAAGCCAAAAAGAGATTATAATGTGGTCAAGACACTTTTGACAAGCTGTTACCACAATAATCGTTGTTTTTTCGACCACAATTTTCGTTTACCATCTGCTGAGGTACTTCATGGAATGTTCCATAAAATTCCATCAAACCTTCCTGCAACACCATAAGAATGCAAATTATCATTACGCTTGCTATAAAAAAGCTATATAAAATAAAGGTCACATTAGAACGACGTCGACTAACGACAAAATTGTGCTTAACAAAAATGCCAAATGGATTGATATTTTCCTCTTAGGTTCCAGGTTAAAACAAAATGTAATGCACGACTGGATCATATGAATTTGCTCTTGTGGTTTAAAGCTTAAAGACGGTTTGGTTTATTAGTACAATCTTTGTATATATAAAACTTATAGTACTATCAAGAAGACGAAAGATTGTGGCGACATCTTAAGTATAGGGACAGTACTTGCTAGATTTGTCTCTGCTAAATTTAATAATAAAATATTCTCTTTTTTACTACTTGTTTTGTAGGTATCTTATCCTACGTTTTTCTTTAATGTACTATTTTGTTTAAAGAAAATATCCGTAGATTTTGGAAATCAGTACATATTATTATCTGTAATATTTTTGACCCAAAATCTGCTCACTTAAAACATGCTTACATTAAATTAACGGACAGTTAATAGTTTTGGCGGTGACGGTGCAGTGATGCAACACTTTAAGACTCTTTCTTCGACAGTGATTTTTGTAAAGTGGTTCTGTATAAACAGCTATCTATGCCTGCGTTTTCGACGCATGACTTAGTTTTCTTAACGCTGAACTTAAATATTGAAAAATTTTTCAAAACTGTTAAATTTCGTGATTTTCATTGTATTAATCTTGAGATCTTAGAAGACCACAAAGAGGTCCAAATTGGGATACTATTTCTTATTTATTGTCGTCTAACGAACAATTGCCGTTTTTGATTGGAAATATTAAAATCTTGCCTAACACGCACTTAAACTTAAAAACAAAGCTCATAAAAACGAGTGTTAACTGTTAAGCCTTGGTTATCATTCAACATAAAGTTTTTAATGCATCAACATGATAAAAAGTATAATTTTTGAAAATACTAGAGGTCAGATGTGTTCAGAAGGAAGTGCTGTTCACTTCGTAAAAAAGTGGTAGCGGAGATTCGTATATGCTCAAATCTCAAATGTCAAATTTTAAAAGCTTATACAATACAACTTTTCATCAGACGATGCAAAATTACTTTTTTTTTACCTTACTAATATGTAAAAAATCAAAGAAGTTGAAGTAGGTAACAAGTTGTCTGATTTTCTACCTTATATTACTGGTGTTCCTTAAGATTCCATTCTTGGACCCTAATTGTTTTGGATGTACGTTGTATGAATGAATGAATTATGTATTGCAGTGTGACCTGTGTCATCTTTTAGTTCTTCCTCTAAATTTATTGCTCTTGGGAATCTTAGTATTTGGAACACCATCAGAGAGGATATGCTGGCCTTTTTCACCTGCTATTGTCCCACTACTGGCACTGCTTTACATGCCAAGTAAATCTAGGTGTCTTCTAAGTTTGCGATGTCTAGTTAGTATACCTGATATTATTTTTAGGTTATTCCTGCTTAAGTTAACGGATTTTTCGAAACGTTGCTGGTTGTAAATACCCAGTAGTAGTTTCACCTGCCTGAGCTTTGGGAGTTCTTTTACAATTCTTTTATCAACTTGCCTCCTCTTCATGTTTAATTTTGTTTTTGATGACATTTTCTCATTTTCCGCAAAAGAGCTCAGACCCTGTTAAAAGGGTTGATGAGATTATTTTTGCTAACGAGTCCAGGAGACCAGGTACAGAGTGAAGTGTGAACCTGTTCCTTTTTGCCTAGTTCATTTAGCATGCTTATGGACCCAGACCAGTGCAGCAGTGCTCTGACAGCAATGTTCTGGTTACGATAGATTTTTTCGAGAATTCGATCCACGCATTTCCCTATGACGTGACGTGTACCTCCGCTTGCAAGATTTAAGATATTGGTGGACTACCCCGTCGGTATGAAAATTTTGGTTCTAGGCCCAAAGATTCATGCACCCAGTCCCATCGCTTATTTCCGATCCATTAGTGTACCACTTGATGGTATTTGTTTCGAGGGTGTAGTTTGTTTCTTCTCGGACCCAATCTTTTTCGTTGCTTAGCTCTGTAAAAAAGTTTTTGTAGAATTTATATACTTAATCAAACCACATCTTGGGATGGTAAGAAGACTTGTTACTGTGGACCTGCTGATTGAGTCTCTTTCCCTGAGAGCTGAGACCGATAATTTTGCCTGTTCCTTCTATTTATGGGAATCTCATGATACCTCCCATTGTTCTTCTGATGTATAGGGTAAAAGCTGAAGACAACCTCCATAGCTGCGGTAAGTATTTCGTAATACACATATACGGCAGCCTTTGGACTTTTTCCAGGATTTTCCCAGTTGTTGATAATTCGGTTCTCTTATTCCATGCAACCACACCATATGTAATGATAGGTCTTAACATTATAGTGTACATCCACCTGAGGATGTTAGGTTTCCATCCCCATGACTTGCCTCTAATTCTCTTAGAAATCATTTGGGCTTTTGTAGATTTCCCGACTAAAACTTCTAAGTATTTGTTTCAGAGGAGTTTACTGTCTAGTGTATTTCGAAGAAATTTTATCTCTTCTGCTTTTAAATTTCTTCACGAGCTAACTGGATAGGTTTCATATGTGACAGAAGTCTTTTCCTAGTAAAAGGAATGATTATGTTCCTAGAAATACGTTAAAGAGCTAAGTATTTGCAAAGGCTGCTACCAACTTATTTGGGTCGCAAGAGTATCACATTTACATCATATGTGGTTCAATACTGAGACATCTTCTCAGCTTACAGTGACAAGTTAGAAGATATACGTTGTTATTTTGAGGTTCCAACAGAATGTAAAAAGGTTCTTGTTTCAGATTTGAAAGTTTTTCTCATATTTCTGTTCTTAAGGTCTCGCAGTTTGTCTTGATTTTTTTAAACCCCCTAAACGGGTCATTCCCCCAATTTTCGCTAGTAAGATTGCCTCTTCAATTCTCTTTACATCGACACGTGGCCCGGTACTCAATAAAATGTACATTTGATAAATTCCTCTCGAGATCGCGTAGTCTTATACCATTTTAGATGGTGAGGAAATTTATTGGTTTTGAGTGCGATTTGACTGTTACGGTTACGGTTGCTTCTTTGAAGACTTCGTTCGGCACATTTGCTTCGATGGACTGTTCTACCATTAATGATAGTTTGGGTCTAGGTCCAGTTGTAAGGTATTTATGAGTTAAAACAGAAATCCTTTAGAAAATCTACTTTCCTTGTAAGCATGATGGATGTTTGGTTATGTTGCATTTTAAAAAACACTTCAGATCTTATGAAGTTATAAATTGACTGCTCTAAAGATTGCAGAAAAAAGTATCTTAAAATATTCGGTCTGAATGACTTCAAATGTGTTGCACATTCTTGGTATATGTACGACTGCAATACTACTTCGAAGTCATGTAATAATGTAGAACCTTAATACCTCTTTCCCTTTTTGCAAGAGGGCTAGAACAATACCATCTAAATCCGATGAATAAAAGGGTTGAAAGAAAATTGCTCATTCACAAATTGAAGGCCCCCATATTGCATCCCGACATAACCCCCATAGGAATCGTGGAATTCTTGAGAATTTCTAGGTAACTAAGGTAAGTCATGCAAGCAATTTGGTAAAGATACAAGATTTTTTGGAAACTGTTCCTTCCAGAGTTAGTCTCTCCGTTAGTAACGTTATCACTATAATTCTGTTTAAGACATTGAAAACGCATTTCATAATCTCCAATATCTAATCATGTAAGTGACTTAAGTTCGATATTCCAAGCGTTTAAAAAAATAGCTACCTGTATTAAATTAGAAAAAAATCGGTTCTTTTCTTCCTCGTCTGAAGCTCAATTGTTGACGGATGCATACAACCCAAATGATGACAGACGAAGGTTTTTGAAGACGAAAAACACGGTGCCGTGAAATAAGGCCAAGTGAAATAAGGCCAAATTTCAAAAATTGGCCTTATTGCACTTTTACAAAGTGAAATTAGGCCAATTTTCAGCAGTTGGTCTTGTTGAACTTTTACAAAGCGAAGTAAGGCCAAATTGGTCTTATTTCACTTTCAACAATTGGTTTTATTGCACTTTGACTAAGCGAAATAAGGCCGAACTGCATTTTTATATTTATTTCATTTCATTTATAAGTATTATTTATTCGTATAATACATAATTTATTTTTTATTGGGGGCGGATGTTCTGGGTTTTCCTGAGTAACAGTACCTTGTGTGGCCCGCTTCGCGGGTTTTCAGGATTTTAACTCCCTTTTCGGGCCTCACACCCGCTCACGCAACTCCGTTGCTCCGCTTAGGGTATGTTCAGTCGCCAGGCAGGCGCCTGTAGCAACAGTTTTCCTGAGCAGCAGTACATAACTGTTAGTTGTTTACTACAGGCGCCTGCCTGGCGACTGAACATACACTAAGCGGAGCAACGGAGTTGCGTGAGCGGGTGTGCGCCCCGAAAAGGGAGTTAAAATCCTGAAAACCCGCGAAGCGGGCCACCCAAGATACTGTTGCTCAAGAAAACCCAGAACTACGGCCAATTTGGTCTTATTTCTCAAAATCATTTGGCCTTATTGCACTTTGTCAAAGTGAAATAAGACCAACTACTGAAAATTGGCCTTATTTCGCTTTATCAAAGTGCAATAACGCCAATTTTTGAAAGTTGGCCTTATTTCACTTGGCCTTATTTCACGGCACCGAAAAACACATTTCAGACTTGGCCATCACAGTAAGTTTAATGCAAACTTCCGTCGAGATTTTTGTATACATGACACCAATACTTCGGTCTTATAGAGCCAGTACGAAAAACCATCCCCCAGCTGCTGTGCAACTTGAAATTCGATTATTAATCCACAAGAGAAGCGATTTGAACGTATTTGCGATGGGGATATTGAAGGTAAATGGAATTTTTTTCTCCTGATTATGATGATGGGATCGGAAGGCTCTCTTGATCCAGGTTGAAAATTATTCAATTAATAGAGCTTTAGTTTTCTTGCTTCTCGTATAAAAGGCAACAAAGAGGATTTTAGAGGAGTACATGCAGTATTTTTGTTATTTGTTCATTTTTATTTTCGCTACCGTTTCGAAGCTTTTATCCCATTAACTACCCTATTAACTATTAATTTTGAAGCAATCTTAGATGATTTATACGGTCAAGCCTCTTTCGGATGTTAAGCTTCAAAGGGGTCATGTGTATTGGGTCGTTTAGTTCAGCTTTAGTTAAGGTGGCTGCCATCATAATTTCTTGACAAACTTAGACTATTATAAGTTGGTGCATTCTTATACCACAAGAATCTAGTATACTTTCTCCTTACTCGATGAACCACTTAGAGCTCTTTATGACGCTAGAATCATTATAGCCGAATTCCGCTAGATCGTTTCTACGTCTTTGATATAGAGCAGGGCATGTACAAAGAAAACTAGGAATCGATTTCTCCGGTTCCTAAATCCATATAGCTTTTGCAGAAATTGTTTGAAAATACTCCGAACCTCGTTGCAAGGTTAATTATTTGACAATGTCGGGTTAGAACACATATATTACGGAGCCAATGTGTAATCCGCTTAGAGATATCAAATACTTATAGCGTTCTAGATCTGCTTGCGGCCAGATTTGTTTTGTCGCCAGACAAGTGGTGATGATGTTTCATCCAAGGTTCGTGCAATTGGTGCACCTATATTTACTCTATAGGTAGTATTGCTCCACTTTTGGCAAGTTCATCAGCTTAACAATTTCCTGGAATGTCCCTATAGCCCTATAGTTCAACTACTGTACCATCTCCATAAGAGATGATCGGCAGTTATGGACTTTTATAGGGTTTGTAGAGACAAAGTCCGTTGTAATAGTGCCTTGGCTATCTGAGATAGCCATGTAGCTTGGTATTGATCTGGATGAATTCAGAATGGTGCAGTGGCCAATTTCGTTATTAGACCACTAGGAAGAAGCCTTAACGGTGAGTTATACTTAATTTTAGGACTTATATATGCCTTATAAATTGCAGCAAGATCAGAAGGGTTGAAAATTCGTTTACATCGATATAGAAATCCTAAGCGTTTTTAGCGGCCTCCAGAACTTGGTCATTCCAACGAAGATCGTTGTTGACACATTTACCGAGTACTGACACCTTATTGATTTCTGCGATGGAAGTACCATGCATGGGGCTACATTTTTGTACAAAGACATTAAGCTGCATTAAGTTTTTGAAGCATTAAGCTTCACAAGATTTTTTGTACACCATTTAACAATACTGTAAAAATCGAAGTTTAATGATCTTATCATACGGTAACGTTGCAATTCTTCTTCGAAAAGAAGGAGATGAACGTAAATTTGATAATTTATATGAAAGCTGAAGGTAAAGTCCTCGGGAAACTGTCTTAGATGTTTTAGAGATTATTTATAAAAATTAGGAAGAAAGTTGGAGACAAAATGGAGCCCTGGTGATCACCAGCATCTTTTTGTGAAGATCTGATATAAACTGCCTAATACAACATGTATTAAGCGATCCAGAAGATTATTCCTAGTCCAAAAAATTAGGGTTTCATTGAAACAAAATGCACACACTTTTAATAAGAGATCTTAATGCCAAACTCAACAAAATGCCTTAGAAAATATAGGCCAGGGTTCTTCCCTAGTAACCAGTACAGTTGTCTGTACTTACAGTTAAGTTTTTCTATTTTTTTTTGCACTTTCCATTTCAGCTTTCCACCCAAAGTCATTCGAAGGTATTTGTCAGTATAGGTATAGGCGAAAGGTACAAAGTCTTTATTTTGATAAAAATTTCGAACATTAGGTTACTATTTGTTTATTAAGTTTATATGCGTCAATTTTGTTTCGTTTAATTTGAAACGCCATTGTTGCATCCAATCTCTATTTGAATCGACTAGGTATATTTTTTCAATTTTTCTGTAGCCTTCGAAACGGATTTATCTGGCACCAATATTGCAGTATCGACAGGAAAGGTAGCCATGATATTTGATTGAAATCCGCTGGAATATCAATATTATATAACAAATACAGGGTTGGTCCTAGGTCACTTCCTTGGGGTGCTCCTTCAATCCATTTTTTTAGTTACGACTAATTTTTGTCTTAGGTACCGTACTAAAAAGCCGGTACATAGGATTTCAGTATTTTGTAGTACTGGGAATGTCACTAAACCTTGTCAAAGGCTTGAGAAACATTTAAGAATAAATTTGATGAGACAGTTTCAAGTGTGTGCTAATTTTTTAGAGGATTTGTCAATTCCTCACAAGAGGCAGTGTACGTCTGAAAATTTTTTTTTTTGCTGGGGCTAAGAATCGAACCCCAGATCTTCTGCATGTCAGTCCAACGCACGCCAATGAGTTTGTAGTACTACCCATACACTCAGAGAAAAATATACCATTGATTTTTCAATGGTACGACCATTGATTTCAAAAGACGCTTTTTAATAATATTTTACTATAAAAACAATGGTTTTCTAGTAAATTCAATGGTACTTGGGTTATTAATACAATGGTTTTGAAACTATTAATCTTAATAGGACACGTATTATTAATTCAATGGGAAAGACTATTGATTCAATAATATTCCACCATTAACAATTAATAACACGTACTATTACTGTAATGGTATATTACTATTAATTTTCAATAGTTTCGATACCATTGAAAACACATCATATTAATAGTGTGTCTCTTTAGTTCAATGGTGTGAATCATTAATAGAATAGTATTTTACTATTAACTAAATACCATTAATACTATTTTTCGAAATAAAGTACACATTATTAATTAAATAAGAAAATACCATTGATTTAATAAGATTTGTCTTATTGATATTAATAATATGGACTATTGTTTTAATAGTTACATGTAATGAAATGTTTACGAAAGCAGAAAAAGAAACTAATTAATAGTACATCCCATTAAACCAATGTGTTAAATTTATATATTTTCGAATATTCGAAACTTTTGCTGAAAATATAAAATACAGCGTAAATTTAATAAGAAATACCATTAATTTAACAGATAAGTTTAATAATACGGACTATTGTTTTAATAGTAACATAATTGAATAACTGCGAAACAAAAAAAAATTAATTATTACATCTCGATGTTTTTAAATCGAAAAACGTCGGATTTATAAATGTAAAGTACACAATTTCCTTTTAAATAAGAAATTCTATTAATTTTAACATTTTTTTCTAGAACACGGACTAAGTTTAGATAGTAATTGTGGTTAAAAAATAAAAGAAACGTTATCAGAATTACTTATTAAGTACATTGTTCATTTTCATCCCATTGAATCAAACTTATGTTTCATTATTTATAACAAATTAATTTCGATTTAGATGAAACCTGTCCAGCATTTGAGTCGGAAAAGACACGGAAAATCTGGATTATGGTATAAAGCCTGCTCATGGCGTGCTTAAGAAACTATCAAGAGTTCTAATCGACGTGAGCATCGTTAACAATTTTAGGGGGTTGTAGGCCCTCCAAAATGTTTTTTTAAGAATAACTCGCAAACGGTAAGTTTTAGAAAACAAATGGACAGAACTAATTTTAAGCTTAGAAAATTTTCTACAAGAAATATTGACATACTTTTTTCATAAAAATAACCATTTTCGAAATAAACCAATCGGAAGAGTTAAGGATTTTACTTTTCTATATTTTTTTTTATTTCCCCCTCCCACTTTAAGATGTCCAAGAAGGTGCACAAGCAGGTTGGTTCAATGTCTTAAAAACATATTCATATAATGTTCTAACAATTTATCACAAACAATTTTTTAACTAAACCACCCCACTAATAGAAAAGTGAAACCCTTAACCCACGCGATTGATTTATTTCGAAAATAATTATTTTTATAAAAAAAATATGTTAATGTTTTTGTAGGGAATTTTCCAGGCTACAAATATGTTCTTTACATTTTTTTTACAACTTACTATTTGGAAGTTATTCCTGAAAAACCATTTTGGTTCCACCTCCTGTAAAATTGATATCGATGGGAACTTTCTACAATTTCTTTGGAACACCATTAGGGGGTATTGTTCCAAAATAAAGATTTTCGGTGATAATTTCCTAATTGGATTGTTTGTATGGCTTTATTGATTTTTAAGATTTTTAATTTCTCTAAAAAAAAAATTCAGTTTCGTGAAAGTGAAAAGTTAAAAGTAATATAATAATATAAATTGTAAGTGATGGAACACAAACAAATATAGAATCAAGTATTTTGTATCATTATTATTATTACTATTATTATTATTTAGGTAATAATTTTTTGTTATTATTTTTATAGTAAGCAGTACACCCTGTCACAGGAAGATCTGTCAACATTCTTTTGCGTCCCATAATAATAATATCAAAATACCATTGATTTTATAGTATTATTTAAAATATTTATAGTACTCATTTTGCTTTTAATTATATATACTATTGATTTAGAAATGTTTACTTTCAACATTAATAGTACGTCCTATTATTCTTGTAAATTTGTTACAGTTTAATAAAATAGGGTGCCACTAAACACTTTCTTTTAAAATTACAAGATTTTGATGAGGGTTTTAACAAATCAACAATTTAATATTGAAATAACACAAAATGTCCCCAAATCTACTATAAAATAGTAAAAAAAAAAACACCAGGTTAGTTTAAAATAATATAAATTGTATTGTTTTGTATAAGTTTTTGACTTAAATAATAATTTCTTGCAAATAAAATGGCTTTAATTATTTATTTCCATGATTGGACTAACTTACAAAAGATCAGTAAAATTTTAAAAATCAATTGGTAAAAGGTTGCGCCAATGCCTCAAAATCTATGGATTTCAATGAAATGGAATATAAAAATAAGAGTCACTTTCAGTATATTAAGTGCAATTTGTAGTGAAATAAAATTATAGGCAAAGGAAGGGCAGTCTAATTAAAAGAAATTTATATAGGTATATAAAACGAAACTCATATATTTTGAAGAATTTGCTTTGATAATAATTATTGAATTATTGAATGTTTTCTAAAAATGTTTAGAATTGGCTAAAATCGAGTTAAATTGCATAATGCATAAAAGTTCCGTTAAGTTTTTATAGTGCATATCACATTACTTCAAAGCGATAATAGTATTTCCGATTAAAATCAACAGTTTTTCAACATATCTAATAATAGTGTGAATCCCAATAATTTTTTAACATTAATAGTATATCCCATTACATTTAGGCATCATTTCATAAAGTTCCGTTAGAATCTAATAATATATAAACTATTATTCTGAAGCAATAATAGTATATCCCATTAAAATGATCAACATCTCAAGATTTTAATAGGATGTACCACATTACTTCATTAAAAGTAATAGTTTATCGCATTACAATAGTCTATATACCTACTGAGTACTGATGCTGTTAAAAATGTTGTCATTCTTTTGTTGTTCGTAATCAAGAGCAGTTCTTAGTGCAAAAATACGCAATTTATTTAATTTAAATCAAAGTTAAAAGTAGGTGAAGTCTAAATTAATGGAAATTGTATAAATCTAAAACGAGTGCAACTCAGGTATGTATTATAGAATTTGCTTTGAAAACTATAGAGAATAATTAATAAATTAGTGTTTTCTACAATTTTTTGGATTAGTCCAGTACATATAGGCATCATATTAATATCAGTTCTTTTAGATTCTAATAGTATATTTTTTATTAATAGATTATTTCTTTACAATAGTCGGGTTTGGCAACTGAGGCTGGAAGCAGAGAAGAGGCAGTGCGCATTGGAACATTTAAAAAAAAATGTCCTCGATGAATCAAATAAACAAATGAAGGACATTCCAGAAGCCACCAATGCTATTCATTGTAGCTCTTAAATGAGAACAACGACCAAGGAAAAAAACAAAACCGGTATTAATACTTAATTTTAAGGAAAATATTTTGTTTTTAAGTAGTATTAAAATTGTTATGTTTTAAATAATATAATAAATGTTTGAAATAAAATACATTACTTAATTTTTTTGTAATTTCTTTCTTTTTCTGGAGATTTTTTACTTAACAGGTTATGTACTACATTGACTCTTTATAATGGAAAAGTAAGTATATTTTTAAAAGGATTTGGATCTAACGTATTAAAATATTCTTTTTACTTTCAGTTTTGTATTTTTGGAAATACATATAATGGTACGTATTATTTTTTTAATGAAATATCTTTCAATTAAATATCAATAGTATATAACCTTTTAAAAGCAAAAGGGAATTTTTACTTATTGATAGATACATAGATATATCATTAAATCAATAGTGTGTACCATTAATTCTGAAGAACACATATTGTAGGAATAATTAGATAATACTGTTAAAGCAATAGTACAATACTATTAGAACAATAGTACAACACTATTAAGACAATAGTACTATACTTTTAAAACAATAGTACTTAACTATTAAAATAATAGTACTACACTATTAATACAATAGTGCTACCTATACTATTGTTTTAATAGTATTACCCGATTATTTTAATGCGGTATCCCTTTAGTTTTTAATGGGATATACACCATCAAATTAATAGTTATCACATTAAAACAATAATGCGTACTATAAACTCTCAAAAATGCATACTATAAAAATAATAAGATAATACTATTGAATCAATAGTACCCACTATAAATTCATATACAAATACATACTTTCGAGTTCGAACTTCGAAATTAAACAATGGTATTCGACCATTGAAACAATGTGATTATCACATAGATTTTCAATGGGACATGCCTTATTAATTTAATTCTTTAATGGTACAAACCATTGTTTTTTAATAAGACAGACTATTATTTTAAAAGTACAAAACTATTAAAACAATGGTACACACGTACCATTAAAATAATAGTTTCAAAACTATTACGGTAATGGTGTACGTCCCATTGACTAATTTTAATCGTAAAAAACCATTGATACAATGGGAATTCCCATTAATATTATGGTATTTTTCTCTGAGTGTACTAATAAAATGTTTAAGAAGCTTCTAGATATAAAATCTGGAGAAAGTCTAAAATCGAAAACAAACGTCAGGTTCGTCCGACTTTGGGCATAAGTACATTAGTGTCAAAGAACGCAGATTATAGAGTTACACATACATATAGCAGCTCATAAGACAGTGCTGAGATGTGTGAGACGTGACAAGATATGATGGACAAACATGCGCAGAGTTCGGAAAAAACTCCAGGAAGAGGTGATTCCCGGCAGTTGTACAAAATCACCAAAGACATTGTCGGAGAACGTAACAAAAAGAACTATTCTGTGTTAAAGGTGGACGGCAACCTATTGGTGACTATAGAAGATCAGCTGCGAAGGTGGACGGATCACTTGTGTACATTGCTCAACGAGGTCCAGGATGCAAATCTGGATCCTCAACTAACAAATGCTCGCTGGTCTTGACACCAGTCCCCAAGTGCACAAGTGCAGAAATAAAATCCGCGATTCACGACTAATAAAGCTGAGGGATTTGATGGCATACCTGCAGAGTTCTTGGAAGCAGATCTTAATGCAATTTCTTGTATTTTGCAACCATTGGTGGAGGATGTTTCGAGAAATAAAACCTTCACAAGTGATTTGAATTGGCGTGGTATCACTGTTTTGTCAGTGTTCCCAAAATTAATGGCAACTATAATTCTCGAAAGGATAAAGTCCAAGATAGAGTTTACGCTTAAGAGGCACCAAGCGGACTTTCGCAGTCGTCGATCTTGCGTCGATCACATTAACACCTTGCTAATTATACTTGAGCAACCAATATCGCTCTACTTCATGTTTGTTGACTTCGACGTTTGTTGACTTCGACTTCCCGGATTAATCAGGAGTGTATATGGAGTTCTCTGATTGCGAGCGGTATCCCCACAAAGATAGTCCCCACTCTTTTAAGATGCGTCAAGGAATGAGACAAGGAGATGTTCTTTAACCTTTACTGGTAATTGATGTTGATGATGTGATGACTGCTACAGTGGGTTCAAACGAGAGGTACGGAATACTATGGAGACCGTTTGACAAGCTCATCAGCCATATAGGCTATGCCAATGATATATGTCTTCTAGCAAAAGCACAGGTAGGCGGCAATCAGTACAAGGTAAACGGTGAGGTGGCAGACTAATGGATTAACTTCAAGAAAACCAAAGTAATGCACACCGGCCAAAACATTCAACAACGAATTATTTTAAGGTCGGGGATCATTGAAGAGGTCGAGCAGTTTAATTATCTGGGTAGTTCTGTAGCAATTGATGGTGAAACAGATTTGGATGGTGACATCAGAATAATTAAGCCTAACGCTACGTGCATTTGGAATCCTCTCTGCTGTGTGGTACACTAGTAAAATGTCACTAGACACCAAGTTGCTCTGCTGACATCCCGGCTTTCATTAACCGATGTCCGCGGTACATTTTGAAGATCTGCTGGCCACAAACCATATCAAACGTCGAGTTGTGGAAAGAACTGGACAGACAAATGTGGGAGTAGATATTATCCAACGAAAATGGCGGTGGATTGGCCATACATTGAGGAAACCTGGCAATAACATCTCGAAACAATCTTTTGAATGGAATCCACAGGGTTCGTGACGGTTTAGAAGACCAAAAACAACCTGAATTTCAACTGCAATGGTAGGAGCAAGGTCTCAGGATATTCGTACGTGGCACAGCTATAACCGTTTGCGTCAAATAGTGACAGATAGAGGAACTCTGTTGCTGCCCTATGCTCCAGATGGAGTTGAAGTGCTACTCAAGTAGCTGGAAACCGTATGTATATCGTACATACTAGATGAAAACTCTTTTGATGTATCCTTGAACTTCTATCCCATGTTTCGCATTGAAAATAAGTACATACCTACACTTCAATAAGAAAAATATTTCCCTATTAGGTAAAAAATAATCAGGGACTTAGTTCCTTAGGACTTATTTCACCACATAGTTTTTTTTTCATACAAAAATTTCCTTTATCTGTTAAGTATGTTTTTCACAATTCAATTCTCACATTTAAATGCCAAAATTTCGTCCCTAAAATATTTAAATTGCGAGAACATATCGCTTGAAAGCACTAAATCTTTTTCAATAGCAGACATGGGTACCTTCTCGAACAACTTCAATAGAAACGCATGTGTTGGTCTTATATACAATAACGCCCTCACAAAAAAGTTCCGCTTAAATTACCCAAAATTACCTCGCTATACGCAACATTGAGTTTTGTGGAGTGTTGGTTGATTTCTGCAGGCATATTTTTTAGAGTGAGTAGAAAAGTCTATGTGTATCTACGTATATTTTTAAAATTTAATACACACAATTTGGTTCACTAACTTCGTAGGCTTTTGGCCTTAAAAAAACACATTTTGAACGCTTCAAGGAGTTTTTCTCCCATTGGTTTACATTACACAACAATGTTCGTACTGTGATATTCGTACGTATGGAAACGTGTGTTGTTTCAACGAAGTTACTGCTTTCGGTTTGGTTTTTGGAATACGTTTTTAGAGTAGGAAATTAGTTATAGCCTCTCTGTAATAATGTACCTACAATGTGCTGCTGCTGCTGCTGCTACTACTGCTTATGCTATGTACATATAGCGTGTAGCCGTTATGGTGCTAATAAATGTTTTTGCGCTTGAGAAATTATAAATCGGAAATTGAAAAGAGTAAACGGATTCGGTTCGGAATATCCATTGCCAAAAGGAAGAGGATTATTTTGGGATGAATTTTGTGTATCAACGTGTTCTCTATACAGAGAGGTGTCCTTAAAGCTAAAAAATGTTTTGTAAGGCTTTCTGCAAGAAATTCTATGACATACAAATAAAAAAAATTACTGAGAAAGCTTAAATCGAGAAAGTCAAATAAATACAGGGTCTTCCATGTTGTGGTTCCGAAAGTATAAGTATAGATTTTGATAAAACTTTTATTCCAAGATATTGTTTGGATGTCCAATATGAATGGAATAGAGAATTTGGATGTTTCCAATATAAACGCAGAACTTGATTGTACCAAGTTAATTTTATATAAACTTTTTGACACTCACAGTAAGTCATCTAAGTAAGTACATCTGTCAAATTGCTGGTCATTTATATAGCCTGTCTTGAAAAATCAATATGGAGAGTTATAGCAAATGCAAATGTGCAAATAATTAAATTGTTTCATTAAAATGGGTGGTCTTTTAGAGCAACATTTTGAGTGCTTCATTCATTTAACAGTCGCCATAAGCGTTCTTCTGAAAAGGACTATTCGCAACGTGGTGGATTAACTTAATTCGTTCGTTAACGAAACGCAAGATCTGCCGCAAATATCATCGCTGCCCGTGAGAGTGTGTAAAAGAATCCGAGACAACCTATTCTGCGCTGCCCGCAAGAACTCGGCCTTTCTCAGACCATAACTTGGCGAATTTTCTTCACGACTTGGATTGAACACCCATACAAACTTTAACTGATCGATCCAGGAGCTCAGAGTGAACATAGTATCATAGACAATGACGTGTTTTCGCTAACTGGGCTCCCGAACAATTGGAAGTTGACCGGAATTTGTGTCAAAAAATCATATTCACGGGGCCACGAGGTCCTTTTCGGGTGAATGGGTATGCCAACAAATAAAATTGTCAAATACAGGAAATACCTACACCAAATTACAATGCATGTGGGTTTTGAGCTGGCAGCATCTTGGACCAAACTTGTTTGAGAACAACGTTGGCCAGGTCATTACCGTCAACGGAGATGGTCGATGATGATAACCGATATTTCTTGGCCCGAATTGGATAAGATGGATGCCGATCTGATACTAAATGGTACAACTATTTGCTTGGAGTATTCGGCAAAAATTTTGTGATGAGCACGGAAGGATGAAACACATTAGCGTTTACATTCGTCAAACAACACCTTTCATTAGAATTTGGACCATGGCGAATTATCTTAGAGAGTAGATTAAATATTATTTTCAAAAATGCAAGAAAAAATATTGCTTGAAAGTTCTTATACGCAATATTATTTTAAAATTGAAGGAGCTTCTTCATATCAAAGCAAATAGATATAAACTTATGCGAGAGTAATAATGTTAGATACAGATACAGGTACACCAATTTTAAGTTTTTATAAATAAAAATTAAATAAAAAAAAAACATTTTGCTGTTTTGAAATATCGAATTTTCAAAAAAAAAAAAAAACAAATTTTTGTTTAAAGAAATGAAATTCAATAATATAATATAATATTTTTAAATTTTCTTCAAAAATTATATGTATGTACAACATACAAAATGTAAAATGGTACAAAATTCTCTTATATTGGATGGTAGTAAAATGGACAAGTTTAATGATACAGACAAGTTCTTATTAAAATTCTTGTAGCTGTTGTCGATAAAAAATACATAACGCTTTTTACTTGCCACTTATAGGTACTATAAGACAAGTTATGCATTCGGAAAAAAAATCGAACTCGAGATTTTGATCAAAGTTGACATTACGATGATAGCGAAGACCAAAAAAGTGGGTCTCGCAATTCTGTCTGTCTGTCTGTCTGTCGGTTCGACTACAGCCTAAACGGCTTGGCCGATTTTCTTCAAACTTGGTAGATATGGGTTTTAATTTTTTCCCCCCAGACGTTTTTTTTTGTTTTTTTTTAAGACCAAAAATAACGGTACCTGCCATACGATTTTTTTTTATAATGTTATAAATATTTTTTTTTCCCAAAAACTGTCTCACAGAATTTTTAAAAAAAAATTTGAAAAATTTCATTTGGTTAAAACTAGCGAATGGTTGAAAAAAATTTTACAAAAAATTGTTATTTTTGGTAGCCCCCCTGGGTCCATTTTTTTTGTTTTTGATTTTCTCGAAAACGGTACAGCCGATTTAAATAATTTTTTTTATGCCAAAGCTCCTCCAAAGTTTGAATATTATTACATATTCAAATTTTCAATTTTTAATTTTTTGGATTTAAAAAAAAAATCTAAATTTTTTTTTGGAAACTCAATATTTCGAAAACCCCATGCTCGATTTTGTTCAAACTTGACAAAAAAAAGTTTTCTTACATAATCTACAAGATTTGAGAAAAAAATTTTTGTTTCATCTAAAACTAACGGTACTTTCCATACAAATTTTAAAATATGGTTTTCGAAAATCGTATTTTTCTCGAAAACGGTGCCGAGAATTTTGCTAAAATTTTTTTCTTTTGATTAATCTTTCCGATCTATAATTTAATAAAAAAAAATTTTAAATCTAGATATTACTGACTGTACCTACCATAGAACGATTTTTTCGAATTTTGAATTTCTCATTATCGACATAACGGATTTTAATGAAATTTTTTATATAAAAGCTCAAAAAAAGTTTAAAAAAACATTGCATTTAAAAACTTTTTTGAAAAATTCGATATCTCAAGAACGGCTTAGTATATTTTTTTGGAAATTAGACTTTTATTCGTACAATAATAAATGCTTAAGGTTGGCGTACCAAAATTTTTTCTTAAAAATGTTTTAAAAATTTTGTACATAAAAGCTTATTTTTTTAAAGAACCACTACAACGACTTATAATTTTTGTTCTTGAATAAATTCATATTTGCATAGCATTCTGTTTTTATCTCTTACTACTAAAAGAATTTAAAAAATTAATTTTATCCTTATGAACAGTTTTCTCTAATAACATTCGTTTTTAAAATTCCTAGTCTATTACATAGGAGCAAGTTCGTGCGACCCGGTCGTGCATTTTATTTATTTGTACAGTAATAAAAACTTTTATAAAAGCTTATTTTTACGAAACCACTACAACGACTTTTGTTCTTGCATAAATTCATATTTGCATAGCATTTTTTTTATCTCTAACTACTGCAAAGAGTTTAAAAAAAAAATTGTATCCTTATGAACAGTTTTCTCTAACAACATTAGTTTTTAAAATTCTTAGTCTATTACATAGGAGCAAGTTCGTGCGACCCAGTCGTGCATTTTATTTCTTGTAGAATTTACTCAAGTCCAACGTCAATTTCAAAAAGCCAAAATTGACCGGTGCTCTCAAAGCCAATATCCGCTACGTTACATACGTGTCCAAAATTTTACCAATCCTCCTGTCTTCTTCTTCTTCCTTTTCATCGGCGCTGTTATGATCTCGATGTCGAGGGGATCATAACTCTCCCACGTATCTGCTTCACACTAGTGATCCGCCTGTGGGGTTCGCCGGGTTGACCTCAGAAATCGGCGGCAAGCCTCCCGGTTTTGTATTGTTCCATTTCTGAGGCCAACTGAATGCTGGTGTTTTTGCATTTGTTTGTACCAGGAGTGTTTAGGCCTACCTTTCTTTTTATTCCGAATTGGAACGTTGTATGATATTGCCTTTTTGACGGGATTCTCAGGATCTCTCCTTTGAACATGGCAATACCAACTGAGTCGGTCGTGTTCAATTTTTTGGGAAATGGTATTCTTAACATGAAGGCTTCCTCGGATCTTCGTACTTCTAATTCGATCAAGCTTTGTAACTCCTGCTGTCATACGAAGCATCTTCATCTCAGCTGCCGTTAGCTTACTCTCATACTTTTTGTACATTGTCCAACATTGTGAACCGTATGTGAGTGCTGGACGCACAACTGAAGTGTAGAGCTTTCCTTTCAGCTTAGGGGGCATTTTTCGGTCACAGAAGATAGCAGAATTTTCCCGCCACTTCATCCACCCTACGCTTACGCCTAATTGCAACAAGTTGAGTAAACCGCACATCGCATTAACAAAAGGTTCTACAAAATCTTTCTATTTCAATAAAGAGTACTTTTGGCTGTAAAACACATACAAAGATTGCAGCATTAATCGTTCGTCCTTTGAATGGAATGGGAATATACTAGTGATTTGAACGTACCATAAATGCCGAAATTTAAAAAAATTATTTTGGGTCTGAGTGAAAGATGAAGATAATGGATGTCCAAGATTGTATTGGTATTGTTATTATGCTGAGTAAGGAAACTAAACACAATTTCAGTGTGGCAACTGTTCCGAGATGGAAACGATCTAGAGGTCCCCGAATATCTCAAGATACCTTGGACAAAAGCAAAAACCGTCCATCAAGAACTATTGCCAAAATGTCGCATCGGAAAGTAACTCTGCAGAACGTACATTAAAGAGCAGATCATAAAATAGTGCATAGCTGTGTGAGACGTAAGAGCAATTTCTTAAACAAGCTTGAAGAAAATGTAGAGCATGTTGCAGTGAAGGATGCTCTCTAAAATGACAAAGAAAATTTTTGGGCAAAGTAATACTACAACGCGTTCTGTGTCAGACTTTAACGGCAAACTTATGGTGACAATGGAAGATCATCTAAGGGGATGATTGGATCACTTCTGTGTTCTGCTGAACGACGACCAGCAGGCGAAAAGGAATTGGGACAGGCAGAAGATCAACTGCAGAAATTAACCAAGCTGGATTGCATATTGGCCGATCCTGTGTCGACGACCATTAAAAAACCTTGCGAATCGCCTCCATACGTCATGTTCATCGATTTTGGGAAAGCATTCGACAGGGTAAGTCGCGAATGCATCTGGCGATCTATTACAATGAGAAACATCCATGGGGGAAAATCGCTATTATTAAAAAAATAATCATACAACAACGCGTACGTTCTGCGTGTTGCACAATGGACAATTTTCCGATTCATTCAAGGCGCGTAAAGACGTAAGATAATACTGTTTTTACTGGCAATCGACGATGTACTAACTGACCACTGTTGGTACGAAAGAGAGGACTCCTTTCGAAAAGATTAGTCACTTGGACTTAACCATGAGTGCAGGTGGCTTGAAATATATGTGCCAATAGCTGCAAGCGAACGAGTAGCTGACTGGCTAAAGGATCAAATCCAAAACGATAAAAATACCAGAGACCGGTCGCACCAGAAAAAAGCATATTTTTCTGAGGTAGGAAAAGAAACTATGTAATAAGAAGGTCATTCAGTTTAACTACGAACTTGGATTTTTTGAATAAAATAAATAAAGCTTGCAGTGCATTCGGAATGTTTTCTCCTGTGAGGAAACTCTGCTGTAGAGCTGTAAAACCTGGAAATTCTACTACATGACCAAGAGAGGTTAACTGAACTCTACATACTTAACGTATCCCAATAACTAAAGCACCAAGCCGTGAATCGGGATAGACAAAAGGAACCTCTAGAAATCTTAGGAGCGCCCTGACTCAACTGAAATCATCGGAAGTGTAGGACCTGGTGTTGAGACATCGACTAATATTCACATTAGATGTTGGAAAAAACCCAGGAACTTCAAGTCGACAGCCACTATCTTTTCATCCTATAGAACCAAACAAGGAATATATAGATATATTAGATCAATGCCTAGTTTTGCCATTCCAACCATATCCCTACCAAACCCTACAGGCTAGTAAGAAAAGTTCAAATTATTCGCACAACCACTAGACGCACAATATTTTAAAAGTAAATAGGGCGAGTGGCCTAAATTGATTTAATAACATAGGATCAAGGGGTGATTTCAGTGCCACTTTTGTGGGCTTTCAAAAGGAAGCAAAGGAGATGGGTTTAACCGTCAACAAGAATAAGTTCAAGTACGTCACTGTCACTGACACTAAGAGAGGACACACAAAACCGAAGTTTAAAAAAAAAACGTTCTCTAAGACACCTTATGCTCCTCTATAAACTCAGAATAATAGCTATCGACACCAAATAACAAACGAAGAATAACTCTCCCTAATCGCTGCTTAGAAGGCAGAATCCTTTTTTTTAACAACTAAAATCCATTTTTTAGACATTAATTATCTGAGTCCTGAAGTGTCTTTTAAGTTAACAGTGACCTGTGAGGAGTCCTATTACTATCCGTTCCTACTTAAGCTGATACAAGTCATGAAACGATCTTGGTTATAGTACCCAAGAGGTAGTTTGACCTGCCTCAGTTTTGGGAGTTCCTTACAGTTTTTGGATCTTTTAGCCTCGTCTTCTATTTTTATTTCGTTCTTCATCCTGGTTTTCTCTTAGGGCCAGAGTGTGTAGTTTTCTGTTTTTCGCCTTCCCACATTTTTTGCAACTTAACTGTCGATAAGGTTTTTACTGCTGATTTTAAAAGGGCAGTCCCTTTTGGGACACCAAGTTTTAGGAAGTTCTTATAATGCGGAAATTGATCGCAACGCTTGAATTGTTGCAGCCCACTTAGCAGACGCCATTCGGAGGACAAATGGGAACTTTGAGTTGGAGTCGACGACAATTTAACCACATTTGGTTCTGAAATGGTCCAGCGATGTGGATGTGTATTCGTCCCCACACTTCTTCAGTTGTTGGCCAGCTGGTGTACTCTCGGGGTGAATTATGTATACATTGATTTGACACGCAACACATCTGCAAACAGCTCTGGTGATGTCATCATCAATGCTAGGCAACGAACAATACCGTCGAGATATCTGCTTCATACGGGTTAGTCCTTAGTGTCACTGATGAAGAAGCGCTAAGACCTTCGGTAGCAGTTTGGGTATAACTACTCTGGGAGTTCCACTGAAAGTCTTCTAAAATTTGATTCTAGTTTTTCATTTGGCCATCCCTTCTGGACATAATGAATGACCTTTGTGAGACCTGGGTCGCTCTGAGTAGCATTTGCTATTGTGTGAGAATCTATGCTTGACTTGAAAACTTACAACTATTTTAAAGTTCCTTTTTTTTCTAATTTAAGCAGACGTTATTAAAAAATCAAACAAAAATATTCTACGCACAAAATTATTTGTTTAAATGGTTTTCCTTTCCTCTGTGAACAAAGCAGTAATTCTTCCGAGCTGTCTGTTTAGGAAATTATAACTCACTGTATATAAAATGGATTAACACTCCAACAGAGCCCGCTTCTAACATAAATTAAACAGATCTTGGACTCACGTTTCTTCTATTCCTTAGTCTCCATTTGTTTTGTATGAATTCTAATTCATCTTTTAATCCCAAAGCTGGCCACTTAAAATATTTCACTCGAACACAAACATAACAACGAAAAAAGAATCCTTCGCACCTGAACATCAAAATATGTAAATTAAGCCTTCACGTTAAGAAATTTCCACAATTGATCCCTCTTTATGAAAATAGCCGAAAATATGAATTAATTTATTTCTCCCAAGGGATTTGCGAAGGAAAAAGTAAATTTATGACCAAAAATATTCTCAAATTCATAAAACGTCGTGGTCGCTGCCACCATCGGCATCGCTTAAGGACAAGCGAGAGCTGCCAAAAGACCGGCGGTGGGGGTGAATAGAACACTGCAATCCCTTGTTGAAAGGGAAACCCTTGATATTAAAAGCGTTTTTGCCCTTTCTATTCTACGTCCGCCGACGTCAAATTTGGTCGACCGTGTCGGCAGGAGATTGTTATTCTCAAAAATAAACCTTTTACTTTGCACCTTCTTAATCCCTGACCATTCGTCATGGTCATGTTTTTTCCTGCACGTAATCTAGAAGTGTTTTTTTTTTGTTTTGTTTTTTGTGTGAAAGGGGGTGAGGGGGGTTTGTTTTTATTGTTCGGTAAATTTAGCTTGCTTTTACATGGATACAACATGAATCCTGTAATTTCCATGCAAATTTATTTCCATAAACACCCAATGCTTCACACACACACACACGCTCGAAACGCAGGCTTACGCGATATTAGCGAGGGCCCATTGACTGGCGTCAGAAGTGTGCTCACTTACTACATCATTCCAACTCCTAGTCCTGCAACAGAGCACAGGTATGGTCTTTATCACAAAACACGGCATAAAAGGCTAATTGGAATTTTTAGCTTTGCTAGTTGAGGCATGAAGCACGAATAAACGAGCCACACTGCTGCTCCCAGTTCCCGGTACCGACCCGTTTCAATAGATTCATGTTTTTCATAAAACAAAATGTTGGTGATGGTGGGTTTAATATTTGCTAATAAGCCCCGTCTAAATGCAACCTTTATACATACCCAACATAGCGAAGGTGGATAATTGATGCCACGAAGTTTGTTCGCCACGAACGTCAGCCAAACCTACTTAGGCCATTCATCATAGCAATTTGGCAAATGTTCAGTCAAGAGAAGGAAAATTGATTTAAATTGCTCGACTAACGGCACTATTTATGACACTCATGCTGAAATGTCGATAGCGTGCGATAATGAGAAAAACAGAGAGAGAGAGAGATAAAGTCTTTGGTTTGCTGTAATTTTAATGGCATATCCTTATCCGCATGTTATGTTGAATAACAAACGATATGGTGTGGCGACTATATGGTCGTGTAATTTGGCATTTTGACAACATTTTTATTATACATGGCTTAAACATGAATTTGGAAAGGATAAATAGTTCCAGGAATGAATGTTGATGAAATGCATTGATACTTGGATATTTTTTAAAATGTTTGTATAATCACTGCCGGGTAATTGACAACCCTTCATGCTATAATTTGATTTTCAGGCGTGTATTCTGTGACCAGCACCCATACCTATGATGTCCTTTTTACTTGCGACTTACAGGTACTATAAGGCAACTTATGCATTTGGAAAAAAAATCGAACTCGAGATTTTGATCAAAGTTGACATTACGATGATAGCGAAGACTAAAAAAGTGGGTCTTGCAATTCTGTCTGTCTATTTGTCTGTCGGTTCGACTACAGCCTAAACGGCTCAGCCGATTTTCTTCGAACTTGGTAGATATCATTTTTAATTTTTTCCCCCCACATGTTTTTTTCTTTTTTTTTTAAGACCAACAATAACGGTACCTGCACACGAATTTTTTCGAAATTTTATAAATATTTTTTTATCTCAAAAACTGCTAGACAGATTTAAAAAAAAAGATACAAAAAAATTTTATTTAGTTAAAGCTAGGTACTGGTTGAAAAAATTTTTCCGAAAAATGGTTATTGAGGGTACCCCCCAAGGAACCATTTTTTTAGTTTTTGATTTTCTCGAAAGCGGAACAACGGATTTTAATTATTTTTTTTTGCTAAACCTTCCCAAAAATTTAAATAGAATTTGTGTATTTAAATTTTCAAAACATTTTTTTTTTAATTAAAAAAAAATATCAAATTTTTTTTCAAAACTCAATATTTCGGAAACCTTATAGGTACTAGATTTTTTTCAAACTTGATAAATTGAAGTTTCGCAACATAGTCTATAAGATGTATGAAAAAAAAGTTTTATTTTACTTTAAAATAAAGGTACCTACCATACAAATGTTAAAAAATGACTTTCAAAAATCGTATTTTTATCAAAAATGGCGCCTAGAAATTCGATAAAATTTTTTTTCTTTCAATTAATTTTAACGATCTTTAATTATTTAAGAAAAACTTTGAAATTAAGATATTACAGCTTGTACCTACCCTAGACCAATTTTTTTAAATTTTGAATTACATAAGTACTTATTATCGACATATCGGATTTTAATGAAAATATTTTGTAGAGATGCCTCTTAAAACTCTAGAAACCATTGCATTTCAAAACTTTAAAAAAAAAATATTTTTTGAATTTTTGAATCATTTTTTTTTTTTTTTTGAAAAATTCGATATTTCAAAAACGGCTCAATATTTTTTTTTGAAATTTAATTTTCATTCGTACAGTAATAAAAACTTAAAGTTAGCTTATCAATTTTTTTTTCTTAAAAATCTTTTAAAAAAGCTTTTTTTTTAAGAAACAAGAACTTATAAATTTTGTTCTTGCATAAATTCATATTTGCATGGCATTCTGTTTTTGTCTCTTACTATAGTAAAAGAATTTAAGAAATTAATTTTATCCTTATGAACAGTTTTCTTTAATAACATTCGTTTTTAAAATTCCTAGTCTATTACATAGGAGGAAGTTCGTGCGACCCAGTCGTGCATTTTATTTTCGTGGTTTTCGACAAAAGTTTTTTTTTAAGTTGTAGGCAATGAAATTATCTTCCTATGTACGAGGTTTCCTAACATAGCAAGAACAGATTGATCGAATTTCCTCAAACTTGGTAACCTGTGCTCCTGGACACTCCCTAAGGTACGCTTTCTTATAATGAGTGATTTGTTAAGAGCTATCGGAAATTAAAAACAAGCACATACAATTCGAAAAATGCATGAAATCTTTATTTGAATCGATAGTACGGTCGATATAATTTAATGTTTGAAGATTATTTCATGCAAATGTTGGCCGCGGCTGCGCCTCAAATGGTCCAGGAATACCTCCTATGTCGCATTTTGTAAACTTTAAAGGGGACACAAAAAACTGATTATAGTCTCAAAATTAAAACGCATAATAATAAAATTTTATACATAATTATCAGTTTTGAATATCTTTGATGTGAAATAGTTTAAATTTTAAAAATTCAGCGAAGCATATGGAAATTATTAACGAAACTGCATCAAAAAGTGAATTTCACAAAAAATTATGTTAGAAGATATTCCTAGTTAACCGTCGATACTCTTTCTAACATTTCGGCCGGTAACTCACAAATAAATGCTTCAATTATGGCTTCCAGTGCGTCAAGCGAAGCGGGCTTGTCGCTATAAACATAGTCCCACAAAAAATAGTCTTGAGGCGTTAAATCGCACGATCTAGGCGGCCAATTGAACGGCCCTAACCGTAAAATTGTTCACGGAACTCGCCCCTCAATTGGTTCATTGTTACGCGTGCTTAGTGGCATGTGGCACAGTCTTGTTGTCATGCAAGTCAAGCTCAAAAAAAAGTTTGTTATCATCGTTGCGATTCGCATCATCTTTGAAGAAATACGGCCCGATGATTCCGCCAACCCATAAACCGTACCAAATAGTGGCTTTTTCTGGATTCATTTGTAGCTCTTGCAATACTTCTGGCCGCTCTTCACTCCAAATACGGCAGTTTAGCTTGTTCACGTATCCATTCAACCGGAAATGAGCTTCGTCGCTGAACATAATTTTTCGATAAAAAAGTGGATCTTCGGCCAAATTTTCAAGAGCTCATTCACCAAAAATTCGGCGTTTTGGTAGGTCGTTCGGCTTCAATTCTTGCACCAGCTGTATTTTGAAAGGCTTCATGCTTAAATTCTTCCGCAAAATTTTACACGTAGTGGAGTAACAGAGGGCTAAGCCCAATTGCTGCGAACGGCGCCGAATCGATAATTCACGGTCATTCAACACTAACGCTGACCGATACAGCTGCCATATTTTACTCAATTCGCACTCTACGTAAGCGTGTTGGTGGTTTAATGTCCAACAGTTTAAATTTATGTAAGCTTGTTGCGAAATTTAGTCACAATAGCCCGAATAGCCGCCACAGTAGGTCGATTAAACTGACCATAAAATGGAAGAAGCGCGCGATAAACTTTCTTAACAGAGCATGCATTTTGATAATAAAATTCAATAATTTCCAAGACGATTCATGGTTAAATTATAGACCAAACTGAAGATGTTTGATAGTGACACAAAACACGAAACGTGCCTGAGCTGTTAAAACCAGTGTTGCCAAAAAGAAAATGGCAAGAAAATCACACATTGTCACTATATGGGCAAATCTCAGAAACTTTTGACTTTAGACTTTTGAAAACGCGTAAAGAGAAAATAACTAAGCACACCTTTAAAATTAAGTTTATAGCACCATTGTAACATCAGAAAATATAATTGATGGTGTTCCTCTTTTATTAACGTATGCTTAAAAAATTCTCACTCATTTTCCGGCGACGCACTATGCAAACCATCTCAAAAATCCATAACTTTTTCGTTTCTCAATATTTTTTTTTGAAATTTTGTATACTTATACTTGTATAACCAAGAATTTAAAATATTAAAACGTTTCAGATAGAAATAAATTATTTTATTTTTTATTAATAAAATAAAATAACAAATTTGTAGATTTTGTTTCATTTATATGGGAAAAATTTGTTGGAGCAAGAATTATTGCCACAATTTGGATGAATATTGTTTTCTTCTTTTACCGGTGAAAATATTGAAAGTAGTTTTTTGTAAATGCCGCCCACTACCACGCCCATGTTTTTCAAATTTTTGTTATTTTCTTATTTTTAGTGAACAGGAAGCCGAAAATTTGTTTTTGAGGTTTTTTAAACTTAAGACATCGCATGTATATTTTTTCTGCCCACTTTCCCGCCTACTTTCACTCCCCTTTTTTATTTTCAGCTTAAAGTTCATTAAGAGCAGGCATTATTTTAATTAAGTTTTATATGAAGAAGTGAGTTTATGAAAAGTGTTATTTATTTTTAGTAAAATCCGTGTACTGCCACGCCCCTTTTTGATATATGAAAGTTTTTCGCCCTTAAGACAAAAAAAAAGGAATTCAAAAGTACACCTTATTACTAGGTATATTAATTAATGTCTAAAAGTTCTTAAGCCTCGTCAAACAATACTAGTGTTATTTATAACTATGTACCTACATTTGTATTATATGCAACCATAAACCACACATCCCCTCCCACCCACAAATGCTTTGCATTTATTTTTATTAAATTATGATTTTTTTTAATATAAATATGAGTAAGGAAGTTTAAAATTGGAAAACAAAAAATATTTTATTCTAAAAATAAAATTTAGAATTTCAATAATATTGGAAATAAATAATAAAAACTTATAAATTTTGTGGAAACATAGTCACTTATAAAGATGTTTATGAAAATGTGTTGCACATGTTATATTTTTTAACTTTTGACAAAAAATAAATTTTTTTTTTTGAAATTTTGGGCTAAAAGTAATAAAATAATGGTCTAAAACTTTTTGGAATACACATTTATGTGCATCAATAAAGGTTCCACATTTTTGCCAAATTTTAATTTTTTTGATCACTTAACAATAAAGTTATAAGAATATGAATTTTTATTCTAAAAACTTATTTTTCTTCCTCATCATACGTTTTTTCTTCTTAAACAAAAATGCATGAAATTGCGAAAGTTTTTATTTTTTCTTCCAAATTTAGAATATTTTTAGAATACTAAACAGCCATTAACTAAACGGAGGCAGCCGGAGCTAACAGAGAAAACTTCAATTGAAAAAAAAAAAAAAAAAAATGAAAAATATACTGCACCTTACTCATTTTTTTTATTAATTTACTGGTAAACTTAATTAAAAAAAATATAACTGTTTTGTAAAGAAGAGGGGTTGGGCTTTTCAAAAAGGTATAATACTTATACATTCTGTCCAGAAAAAATACGAAATAATTGACTTCAAACTCTCACTTCCAATAATTCTAAAAAATAAAAATATCGAAATGTCATTTTTAACGGTAATTTTAGGTACCTAGAACAAAAGTAAGATACAAAAAATTTACTGTGTTAGGAAGAACCCTATTTCTAGTATATAATCCCATAATTAGATTTTTCAAATTACGAAATTCACCAAAACCATTTTTGAGATGGATTTCATCTTTTGGTCCCATAGTGCGACGTTGAACTATCGAAACAGTAACACGAAACGACTTTACGTGGCCGAGTCACAAAGACTACTGATACCACAATAACGTTCGACGTAAGTTGTTTATACCTATGTTTATAAGAATGTTATTGATAAGGATCATTTTCTTTCACTTTTCTTACTGCCCTAGCTTGCATTCGTTAATATTTGAACTACAGAAAATATGTAAGCGCGAAATTTTAAATTAATATAGAAATTTTTAATTTTTTATAACAAATGATAAAAATTTAACTTATGATTTATATTTAAGAAAGACTTTGTTCACTTTTCTAAATATGTACATTTTATAGTGAAGCTTTTCATTAAAAATAACACGTAATTTTACTCAAAATTTTTATCAATAAAATTTTTCTCTGCTTAAAAAGAAAAGTATAGAAAATATCAATGATTTTTCTTTGTAATTAACTACTGAATTTTAAAGATCCATAAAATATGTAGCGTCAGCGTCAAAACGTACACTTCTTAGTATGATTTAGAAGAAGGAACAATAGTTAAGAACGGGAAATATTGCTTTTTATTAGAGTGCTAACTGAAAATGTCTTGAAAAAAAAAAGTTTCGCACTCTTTTAATTCAGTATAAGCTAATTTTAACCAGGTTGCGATTTTAGCACACACCTCTACCAAAGCTTAATTTATTCATTTTAGTCTATAGAAAATGAATATGTAATTTAGAAATCGGTGCAAAGCATGCTGTGTAAATGATAAGAGACGTACCAGATTTTAATGATTTTTTCGGAATTGTAGTACCGAAACTTCTGACAAACACTGTCATAAATCTAAGCAAAGCACATAATTTTTTCATAAAAAATTTTGATTTTCAAAGTCTCTTATGAACCACATTTGAGTTTAACAAACTAAAATAAGATGCTTCAATCGTAAGAACATTAAACTTTTTAAATATTTTAATAGTAACATATAAAATTTTGTATTTTTCTTATACTTTTTGCCTTTTACTCGTTCTATAGGTAAACAAATAAAATGCACGACTGGGTCGCACGAACTTGCTCTTATGTAACAGACTAGGAATTTTAAAATCGAATGTTATTAGAGAAAACTGTTCATAAGGATCAAATTATTTTTTAAATTCTTTTAGTAATAAGAGACAAAAACAAAATGCTATCCAAATATGAATTTATGCAAGAACAAAAATTATAAGTCGTAGTCGTTTCTTAAAAAAAAGCTTTTATGTACAAACTTTTTAAAAGCTTTTGAAGAAAAAATTTTGGTACGCCAATTTAAAGTTTTTATTATTGTTCGAATAAAAATAAAATTTACAAAAAAAAATATTGAGCCGTTCCTGAGATATCGAATTTTCAAAAAAAAATAAAAAATAGATTTTTTCTTCAAAAATTCAAAAAATATTTATTTTAAAGTTTTGAAATGCAATGTGTTTTAGACTTTTTAGAAGCTTCTCTTTGAAAAATTTCATTAGGATCCGTTATGTGGATAATGAGAAATTCAAAATTCGAAAAAATGGTTCTATGGTAGGTACAAGCTGTAATGTCTTAATTTCAAAATTTTTTTTATTAAATTAAAGATCGTAAAAATTAATTGAAAGAAAAAAAATTTTATCAAAATTCTCGGAACCGTTTTCGAGAAAAATACGATTTTTGAAAAGCATTTTTTTTAATTTTTTAGCATTTGTATGGTAGGTACCTTTATTTTTAGGTAAAATAAAATTTTTTTTATCACATCTTGTAGATTATATTGAAAAACTTTTATTTAGCAAGTTTAAAAAAAATCTAGCATGGGGTTTTCGAAATATTAAGTTTTGAAAAAAAAAATTTTGAAGTTTTTTTTAAAAATCCAAAAAAATTTTTTTTGAAAATTTGAGTACACAATTCTATTCAGGTTTTTGGGGAGCCTTAGCAAAAAAAAAATGATCAAAATCGGCTGTACCGTTTTTGAAAAAATCAAAAACAAAAAAAATGGTTCCATGGGGGGTACCCTCAATAACCATTTTGCAGACAATTTTTTTCAACAAATACCTAGCTTTAATTAAATGAAATTTTTTTGTGTTTTTATTTTTAAAATCTGTCGAACAGTTTTTGAGAAAAAAAAATGTTTATAAAATTTCGAAAAAAAATCGTATGGGGGGTACCCTTATTTTTGGTCTTAAAAAATCAAATCAAAAAACATCCGGGGGGAAAAAATTAAAACCCATATCTACCAAGTTTGAAGAAAATCGGCCGAGCCGTTTAGCTGCAATCTAACGGACAGACAGACAGACAGACAGACAGACAGACAGAAAGACAGACAGACAGACAGACAGACAGACAGAATTGCGAGACCCACTTTTTTAGTCTTCGCTATCATCGTAATGTCAACTTTTATCAAAATCTCGAGTTCGATTTTTTGTACGAATGCATAACTTGCCTTATAGTACCTATAAGTCGCAAGTAAAAATTCTTAATGTGGAAAATAACTTTTTTACTTGCGACTTATAGGTACTATAAGGCAAGTTATGCATTCGTAAAAAAAATCGAACTCGAGATTTTGATCAAAGTTGACATTACGATGATAGCGAAGACCAAAAAAGTGGGTCTCGCAATTCTGTCCGTCTGTCTGTCTGTCTGTCTGTCTGTCTGTCTGTCTGTCTGTCTGTCTGTCGGTTCGACTATAGCCTAAACGGCTCGGCCGATTTTCTTCAAACTTGGTAGATATGGGTTTTAATTTTTTACCCCCGGACGTTTTTTTCTATTTTTTTTTAAGACCAAAAATAACGGTACCTGCCATACGATTTTTTTTCGAAATTTTATAAATATTTTTTTTTCTCAAAAACTGTCCCACAGAATTTTTAAAAAAAAATTCCAAAAATTTCATTCGATAAAAACTAGCTAATGGTTGAAAAAAATTTTACAAAAAATTGTTATTTTCGGTAGCCCCCATGGGTCCATTTTTTTTGTTTTTGATTTTCTCGAAAACGGTACAGCCGATTTTAATAATTTTTTTTATGCCAAAGCTCCTCTAAAGTTTGAATATTATAACATATTCAAATTTTCAATTTTTAATTTTTTGGATTTTTAAAAAAAAATTCAAAATTTTTTTTTGGAATCTCAATATTTTGAAAACCCCATGCTCGATTTTTTTTAAACTTGGCAAATAAAAGTTTCTTAATATAATCTACAAGATTTGAGAAAAAAAAATTTGTTTTATTTAAAACTAACGGTACCTTCCATACAAATTTTAAAAAATGGTTTTCGAAAATCGCATTTTTCTCGAAAACGGTTCCGAGAATTTTGCTAAAATTTTTTTTCTTTTGATTAATCTTTACAATTTATAATTTAATAAAAAAAAATTTTAAATCTAGATATTACTGACTGTACCTACCATAGAACGATTTTTTCGAATTTTGAATTTCTCATTATCGACTTAACGGATTTTAATGAAATTTTTTATAAAAAAGCTCCTAAAAAGTATAAAAAACATTGCATTTAAAAACTCAAGAAAAAATATTTTTTCAGTTTTTAGAAAAAAAAGTAATTTTTTTTTTTTGAAAAATTCGATATCTCAAGAACGGCCTAGTATTTTTTTTGGAAATTAGACTTTTATTCGAACAATAATAAAAACTTAAGGTTGGCGTACCAAAATTTTTTCTTAAAAATGTTTTAAAAATTTTGTACATAAAAGCTTATTTTTTTGAGGAACCACTACAAAGACTTATAATTTTTGATCCTGCATAAATTCATATTTGCATATCATTCTGTTTTTATCTCTTACTACTTAAAGAATTAAAAAAAATTCATTTTATCCTTATGAACAGTTTTCTCTAATAACATTCGTTTTTAAAATTCCTAGTCTATTACATAGGAGCAAGTTCGTGCGACCCAGTCGTGCATTTTATTTATACTGTAATACTATTTTTTCGAAAAAAATATCAGAGATAGAGTAAAAAAATATGACTATGAAGTAACTTAATTTCAAAGTTACACGAAAGTCAAAAGTTCCTGAGATTTGCCCATATATAGAATAATTTTCAATGACTCTTCCGCACGGATCTAGATGAGTTTGATCGATGGCTCGTGTTACGTTCACCTTAAGGGCATCGGTTAAATCTGCGACTTTAGGAAACTTAGAAAACGTCTATAGCCTGATTAAATCGCATGACCTTGGTGGCGAATTCACGTCAACTCTGCGGGAGATAGTCTTACCCCCGAATCGTTCATGCAGAATGGCAAACACGTCCTGACATCCGCTGTGTGACGCGTAGCGCCTTTCTGCTGGAACCACATGTCTCTACAAATGTTCGAAAATGTACGGACCACTGTACACTTTCACTAACTGGGTGGCCAAATTTGAAATGACCGGTTTCACCACCACGTCTATCGACATAAGGGCGCAACGTGCGCAATGTTTGGACTAACCAACCAACACTCATTTTGACAATTATGGACATGGTATTCAATCGAGTATGGTTGTATGGTGATTCACCTTCAGTAACTGAAATTTAAACAAGAGATTTGACAGACACCATGGCCGCCAAAATCTACCCGCTCCAATTGAAAACCCCTTTATAAGAAAAATTAAAAACCGCCTCAATAGTGTTTGCGTTATGATGCGCAGTCATACAAAAATCAAGTTACCATTTCAATTATACGCAAATACATTCGTTTACATTGGAAAATGTTAAATAAATGTGTAACATGAGTAATTTTAAACAACAAATATTTAAGAGGATTCCCAAGTATCGCTTACAAGTTTGTCGGATAAATAGGATAACACCCTGTTCAAATAGCAATAAACATTGTATAACTTACTGCATTACATAAGAAGAAAAAAAAACATACATTTTAATGCGGTCCTTGGGGAGTTTTTTTTTTGAATAAATTTAAAACCATCATGGACTTGCCATGCAAAATCGAAAGTCAATTACTGATATTGTAAAAAAACCAAAAAAAAAAAATAAAACTGAAAACAATCATTTACATAATTTTATTTGCTCATTTAATGAAATAGCTGGCCATTGTCAATAAATCAAAATTGTCGAACAATATTTGCTCGCATTATGGGTGAATTGACATTATACGTATAAGTTGACGAACCATAAACCTGCTGATTGAATTGCCCTCGATGTCAAAAGCAATTTATTTGCTCATAAAGATTATGCCAGCAAAATGAACGAATTGACCTCAATGTAAAAGTCACAACCTTATATGTATGGGGGAGGGGCAAAAAAAAATAAATTAAATAAAAACAAAATGCAATCAGTGAAAAGAAGGTTCGCACGTGCAATTCCCTTAATTATGTCCCATGACTGGGACTGGAACCGGGACTCTGGGATTGAGGCTTTGGCGAAAATTTGTGAATGCAACTCACACTACCAGAAATAATGATAATTCATTTTGCTGGTTTTATGTGCTTTGCTTTTTTCTGTTGTTGAGTGTGTCCTTCGAAGGATACACTTTTCGCTGTCTTATATCTAATAGAGTAATACAGACAATGAAAGGGAGAATAATTACCTTTGGTCGTTATTTTATTGAACCTGGAGAAAGTCCTGATGTTTACTTTTATCCTATCCCATGCCAGAGAGGCAGGAAGATAAGATATTGAAACCATTCCATAAATCGTGTTTACGATTGAGTGGCAAACAATTGATCGTTACTTTAACGGCTAAAATAAAATTTATTGGTTTCGGTTTGAGTAAATATAAATAACTGGGAGAAAATTGTTGTTTAAGTGTTGCATTGCTTGAATGATTATTATCCTGTGTATGGCTGGCAGAGAATTCTAAATGAGACGTAGCAAATAACTCTCTGGAGTGGAAAGCGTCTATAATTATTGTGTCTTTCTGCTGATGGTTATTGTTTTGTTTTGTTTTTTTTTTTTTGTTTGTTCATTCTTCAACGGATTAAGATTTAATCAGAAATACTTGATTGGCCTTAAACTCTTTGAGCAGATAAATTCGGTTTAGTTTTTTTTTGTGGGTAAAATTTAAAAGGAGATAGAGTAAATTATTCTAGGATTTTCCAATAGGGATCGGACGGTGACTATTTAAATTTATTGTATCGATTGCTTGGGAGGGATTACAAAACGAAGATATGGACAGTGCAGCGCTACCATGCCTTGCAGTTCATCAAAGGGAATTCAGGTGGGAATTTGGGGGTACTTCCCAGAGTAGATGGAGCATAATGAGACTGGTTAACATGTTTACCGAATACGGAAGCATCGCACGAAGACTGTACCATCGAGATTTCTCTATTCTGGCTCAGGAAACAATATAGCTTCGTCAATACAGGCAAATCCAAGGGTTTAAATAGGGAAAGCAGACGGTCATCCATCACAATGGATGATTCATGATGACTTAAGCTTGTATTCATACAAAGTCCAAATAAAGAGCAAGTGATTTTATCTGTTTGCATTGAATTTTCCAAAAAAAAAAACAACAATTTTTTCCACTCAGAATTATTTCGAAGACCTATCCTTTTCAGCAGGATTTGGTTCCAGCAAGATGAAGCAACTGCACAGACTGGTTATGGTGGAGCTGGACCGAACATTGTAAAACAAATTAATATCCAAAAGCTGGCCCCAAGGTCATTTGACCTGACTGCACTAGTTTTTATGGGGTTATGTGAAGCAAGAGGTGTACAAAAGGAACTTTACTGAATTGAATCGATTAACACGATTATTGAGGAGATCCTCAACCCTTTAGGCCACAATAAATTATAATCTGGTCAGGTGTTGCATATGCGTTGAGGCCATTTACAGTCAAAACCAATTAGATATATAAAATACAACTTAATTTTCTTTAGAATAAAACAAAAAAAAAAAATAAATTGATTAAAAAAAAAGCATTTTGAATTTCGTTTTATTTATTTGCAACAAACATGATGGAAAGTTACACCATCATGGTAGACTTTGTTCTGGAGCAGTTAGAAGCGTTCAACAATTTTAGCAAAGTAAATCATGTTGTGTTACCTATATGGAGGGATCACAGCTGTACCGAACCAAGTCATTTTAAAAAAATCCAAAACCAACGCCAAAATTTACGCAAAATTGACCTCTATTTAGAGCTGTAATGAACTATGTATAGTTCATTACAGCTCTAAATAGAGGTCAACTATACATAGTTCATTACAGCTCTAAATAGAGGTCAATTTTGCGGAAATCCTGGCGTTAGTTTTGGATTTTTTTAAAATGACTTGGTTCGGTACAGCTGTGAGCCCCCATATACCCTTAATCACACTACCGTGCGGAACGCTACGACTCTAACTACCCTTAATCATATTACTGAGCCAAATGCTACGACACCAGGGTTCGGACTTTACTTCGATCGAAGTAGATCTACTTCGATTTTGAGAAAAAAAAATTAAACTACTTCTCTACTTCTCTTTTTTAGGATCTACTTCCCTTTGAAATAAAGTGCACGACTGGGTCGCATGAACTTGCTCCAATGTAATAGACTAATAATAATTTCAAAACTTTTTTTTACTTTTTTTAAGCTTTATTATCTACTAAATAAAATTTACAATTTACATATATGTTCCTGCGAAGCCTAAGCTTTTCTGCAGAAGATTTTACTTATAATTATTTTACTTAGATAGAGTGAGCTATTTTAAGCATAAAAAAGTTACATTTCAAAATAAATTTTATAATTCAGTTTACATTTTTTTTTTTTGTTTTTAAGGATTTAATTACTGTTATAGTTTAAAAAGAAAAATTTTAGTTGCTTTTTTCTTGTTTTATAATTTTGTATTTGCTTAAGTTCTTGAGGCATTGAATTGATGATTGTTGGGACAACGTATTGCAACTGTCTCTTTCCATACGTGTTGTAGTGCCGTGGTATTTGAAGTACACCTTGTGCGCGTTGTCTGGTATTAAGGTGATGTTGTATCGGGCGAATAAAGCGGTTGTTGCCGTGATATTCTAGAATTGTGGTCATCTTGAAAATTTGCTCGACTTTTAGTACCCGAAATTTGTTTTCAGTTTGCTGTCTGTTATTATGTTGAATTATTCTTAGAGCTGAATTTTGAAGTTTTTGAAGCTTGTTGATGTGTGTTGGTGCTGCGTTTCCCCAGGCAAGTATGCCATATCTCAGCTTTGACTCTACCAATGCGTAATAAACTTGTCTCAGAACATCCTCAGTAGCATGGTACTTTAAGTGCGAAAGTGCGTAGAGACTCCTCTTCAGATCAGTACGTAGCTTGTCTATATGTTTGTCCCAAAGGAAATGGCAGTCAATTACAACTCCAAGATATCTATAAAGTTCAACAACTTCAATGCATACTGTGGCCGTGATTGGACAGAGATCATTCCTGAAATATATTTGTTTGTCTGTTTTTTTGACATGTGGACTTCGGATATGCATAAGTTTTGTCTTAGACGCATTTATTACCAGTCCGTTGTCGTGACACCATCGAACAGCAGCATCGAATTCGTTTTGCATTATCATTGTGGCCGATTCTAGAGATCTATCGCGAACAACAATTGCAGTGTCATCAGCAAAAGCAAATGGGATGCTTAACTTGAAAACTCGAAGAAGTTCGTTGGTATAAAGGATGAACATAAGTGGTCCCAAATTAGATCCTTGTGGAACTCCATATTCAACATTCTTTTCTTCACTGTTAACATCTTTTATCTTGACGGAGAACTTTCGGTTGTGAAGATAGTCCGACATCCAATCAGCCAACCTACCTCTAATCCCTATTCTTGCTAACGCTTCCAACAGTTTCGAATGGTTGAGTGTATCAAAATGAATGTTATTAGAGAAAACCTGTTCATAAGCATAAAATTAATTTTTTAAATGACTAAAACAACTTCTTAAGTAGTTGGAGGTCAAAATAGGATTCCATGTGATTCAAGCAAATATAGGCTTATGCAAGAACAAAAATTATAAGTCTTTGTAGTGGTTAATTAAAAAAATAAGCTTTTATATAAATTTTTTTTAAAACATTCTTAAGAAAAAATGTTGGTACGCCAATTTAAAGTTTTTATAACTGTTCGAATAAAACTTAAATTTACAAAAAAAATATTGAGCCGTTTTCAAGATATTGAATTTTCCAAAAAATAATAGAATTTTTTTTTTCAAAATTCAAAAACAAATATTTTTCTTAAAGTTTTGGAATGCAATGCAAGCAAAATTCTCGGAACCGTTTTCGTTATTATTTTTAGGTAAGATTATGTTTACTTGCGACTTATAGGTACTATAAGGCAAGTTATGCATTCGTAAAAAAAATCGAACTCGAGATTTTGATCAAAGTTGACATTACGATGATAGCGAAGACCAAAAAAGTGGGTTTCGCAATTCTGTCTGTCTGTCTGTCTGTCTGTCTGTCTGTCTGTCTGTCTGTCGGTTCGACTACAGCCTAAACGGCTCGGCCGATTTTCTTCAAACTTGGTAGATATGGGTTTTAATTTTTTACCCCCGGACGTTTTTTTCTATTTTTTTTTAATACCAAAAATAACGGTACCTGCCATACGATTTTTTTTCGAAATTTTATAAATATTTTTTTTTCTCAAAAACTGTCCCACAGAATTTTTTAAAAAAAATTCCAAAAATTTCATTTGGTTAAAACTAGCTAATGGTTGAAAAAAATTTTACAAAAAATTGTTATTTTCGGTAGCCCCCCTGGGTCCATTTTTTTTGTTTTTGATTTTCTCGAAAACGATACAGCCGATTTTAATAATTTTTTTTATGCCAAAGCTCCTCCAAAGTTTAAATATTATTACATATTCAAATTTTCAATTTTTAATTTTTTGGATTTTAAAAAAAAAATTCAAAATTTTTTTTTGGAATCTCAATATTTCGAAAACCCCATGCTCGATTTTTTTCAAACTTGGCAAATAAAAGTTTCTTAATATAAGCTACAGGATTTGAGAAAAAAAATTTTGTTTTATCTAAAACTAATGGTACCTTCCATACAAATTTTAAAAAATGGTTTTCGAAAATCGCATTTTTCTCGAAAACGGTTCCGAGAATTTTGCTAAAATTTTTTTTCTTTTGATTAATCTTTACGATTTATAATTTAATAAAAAAAAATTTGAAATCTAGATATTACTGACTGTACCTACCATAGAACGATTTTTTCGAATATTGAATTTCTCATTATCGACTTAACGGATTTTAATGAAATTTTTTATAAAAAAGCTCCTAAAAAGTTTAAAAAACATTGCATTTAAAAACTTAAGAAAAAATATTTTTTCAATTTTTAGAAAAAAAAGTAATTTTTTTTTTTGAAAAATTCGATATCTCAAGAGCGGCTTAGTATTTTTTTTGGAAATTAGACTTATTCGTACAATAATAAAAACTTAAGGTTGGCGTACCAAAATTTTTTCTTAAAAATGTTTTAAAATTTTTTTACATAAAAGCTTATTTTTTTAAGGAACCACTACAAAGACTTATAATTTTTGTTCCTGCATAAATTCATATTTGCATATCATTCTGTTTTTATCTCTTACTACTTAAAGAATTAAAAAAAATCCATTTTATCCTTATGAACAGTTTTCTCTAATAACATTTGTTTTTAAAATTCCTTTGTCTATTACATAGGAGCAAGTTCGTGCGACCCAGTCGTGCATTTTATTTTCTCATACCTTGTTGATTCTTTTAAGAAACTTTTATTTGTCAAGTTTTTCAAAAAAAAAAAATTAATTTTCTTAAAAATCAAAAAAAAAATGTTTTGAAAATTTGAATACACAATAATATTGAAACTACTTGGGAGCCTTAACATAAAAAAATAAAATGCACGACTGGGTCGCACGAACTTGCTCCTATGTAATAGACTAGGAATTTTAAATACGAATGTTATTTGAAAAAAACTGTTGATAAGTATAAAATTAATTTTTTAAATTCTTTTAGTAGTAAGAGATAAAAACAGAATGCTATGCAAATATGAATTTATGCAGAAACAAAAATTATAAGTCGTTGTAGTGGTTTCTTAAAAAAAAAAGCTTTTATATACAAACTTAAGAAAAAATTTTGGTACGCCAATTTAAAGTTTTTATTATTGTTCGAATAAAAATTTAATTTGCAAAAAAAATATTGAACCATTTCTGAGATATTGAATTTTCAAAAAAATAAAAAATAGATTTTTTTTTTCAAAAATTCAAAAAATATTTAATTTCAAGTTTTGAAATGCAATGTGTTCTAGACTTTTTAGAAGCTTCTCTATAAAATTTTTTATTAAGATCCGTTATGTGGATAATGAGAAATTCAAAATTCGAAAAAATGGTTCTATGGTAGGTACAAGCTGTAATATCTTAATTTCAAATTTTTTTTTATTAAATTAAAGATCGTAAAAATTAATTGAAAGAAAAAAAATTTTAGCAAAATTCTCGGAACCGTTTTCGAGAAAAATACGATTTTTGAAAACCATTTTTTTTTAATTTTTAGCATTTGTATGGTAGGTACCTTAATTTTTAGGTAAAATAAAAATTTTTTTATCACATCTTGTAGATATTATTGAGAAACTTATAATTATCGAGTTTAAAAAAAAATCTAGCAGGGGGTTTTCGAAATATTGAGTTTTGAAAAAAAAATTTTGAAGTTTTTTTTTAAAATCCAAAAAAATTTTTTTTGAAAATTTGAGTACACAATTCTATTTATGTTTTTGGGGAGCTTTAGCAAAAAAAAAATTATCAAAATCGGTTGTACCGTTTTTGAGAAAATCAAAAACAAAAAAAAGAGTTCCTTGGGGGGTACCCTCAATAACCATTTTTCGGAAATTTTTTTTCATCCAATACCTAGGTTTAATTAAATGAAATTTTTTTGTGTTTTTATTTTTAAAATCTGTCGAACAGTTTTTGATAAAAAAAAATGTTTATAAAATTTCGAAAAAAAATCGTATGGCAGGTACCGTTATTTTTGGTCCTAAAAAATCAAATCAAAAAACATCCGGGGGTAAAAAATTAAAACCCATATGTACCAAGTTTGACGAAAATCGGCCGAGCCGTTTAGCTGCAATCGAACGGACAGACAGACAGACAGACAGACAGACAGACAGACAGACAGACAGACAGACAGAATTGCGAGACCCACTTTTTTAGTCTTCGCTATCATCGTAATGTCAACTTTGATCAAAATCTCGAGTTCGATTTTTTTTACGAATGCATAACTTGCCTTATAGTACCTATAAGTCGCAAGTAAAAAAGGGGAGTACCAAAAATAATAATTTTTTGGACATCTTTTTTCAACCATTACCTAGGTTTAACTAAATGAATTTTTTTGAATTTTTTTTTTAATTCTGTGGGACAGTTTTTGAAAAAAAAATATTTTTAAAATTTCGAAAAAAATTCGTATGACAGGCACCGTTATTTTTGGTCTTAAAAAAAGAAAAAAATATCCGGGAGGGGGGGAGATAAATTAAAACCTATATCTACCAAGTTTGAAGAAAATCGGCCACGCCCGTTTAGCTGTAGTCGAACAGCCAGACAGACAGAATTGCGAGTCCCGCTTTTTTGGTCTTCGCTGTCATCCTAGTTTAGTTCCTTTGGGTTCTCCTTCGAGAGTTCCACCCGTTTAGTTCCCTAGATTGCGTGCTAGGGACATACGGCTTCCGATAAGGATCCCTTTGTGTTTCTCTTCAAGGATAGCGCTGGACAAGGTTCTCTTCAAAAAGTTTCCGACCGTTTTGTTGCCCAGGTTGCGTGCTGGGAACACATTATTTATGAAGTACTGTGTTAGAGATTTAGGCTTTTGCAAATTGTATTATACGAAATAATCAAAAAAATTAAGTTCAGAACTAAATATATCGAAAACAACATGCTGGATTTTATTTATACTTCACAGTTTAAAGTTTCAAAATCTATAAGATTTGAGAAAAAAAAATATTTTACCTAAAATCATCATACAAATGTTAAAACTTTGTTTTGGAAAATCGTTAATTCTTACCAAGTATCTATAATTGAATACAGACATTTTTTTTCGAATTTTAGGCTTCACATTATTGGCAAAACGGATTTTAATTAATTGTGTTTATAGATAAGCTTCTATTAAAAAAAATGTGAAAATCATTGCATTTCAGAACTTAAAAAAATTTTATTTCTGTTCGTACAGTAATAATAACTCAATTTCTGTGTATACCATAATATTTTCTTAAGAATGTTTCAAATATTTTGTATTCTTATATTATATTTTTGAGAAACCAATACTTATAATTTCTGTTTTAGTATTAATTCATATTTGCTTGAGAAATCACAATCCATTCTATTTTTATCTCTCTCTACTTAAAGAGTTTAAAAAATGATTTTTATGCTTAGTACATATGTACATTTTTAAAATTCTTAGTCTTTTACGTAAGAGCAAGTTCGTGCGACCCAATCGTGCATTTTATTTTTTCTCGCTGCCTCTTTTTCTCTATCGTCTGGATATTCTTTCCAATTAACTCTAATTTCCGTCTGCACCTCGAATATTTTTTTTTTAATTTCTGAAAACTTTTTCCTCGAATTGCCTATAACTTCCTTTTTCTCGATTTTTGTTTTCTTCTCCAATTTCAATTTGAATCGCAATTAACGACTTGCTGCTTGGATAGCTCTCTCAAAAGTAAAATTTCATAGCTGAAACCCAATCTATGGCTCGGCCATTTCAATCAATAACATATTCTAGAAACAGCGAATCGTTTAAACGATCATCTGTCACGGGATCACGGCTTCCTTGAAAGCTACCTGCTCTCCTCAAAAACATTCGGTGTTGACTCTTAACAAAACTTTATACATCCTCCTCACAGACAAGTATTCAGCAAGATGTTGACAATTGACCAAAACTTGGCGAATTTTAATGGCTCGAAAAAATTTAAGAGAAAAAAATACTAAACTAGTGAATTTTAGAACCAAGTGATTCTCTCAATTTTCTGAATCTCTCAAATTCTTGTTTTTGTTACTTTTCTAGAAAAATTTAAGATCAGATCTCTGGTTGACGTAAGCCAGGCTTCTATTGAACTCTAAAAGTTTGTTTTTCGGGCCGCAATGGAAAGGAAGGCTAAAAATGGATTTTAGGAAAAATTAATATTTGGCTGAAACTTGTTGTGGTAAAATGTACCGCAAGAATGTTCAATAACAACTCGGTGTATATAAAGCTCATTATATTTCGATTTTGAAAGCATTGAGCAGTCTAGAATGGAGTTTTAACGACCGCTTGAATTGCAGCGCTTCGAAAATTCAAAGATGTCTTCTGTCACTCAAGCCAACTGTATCACGATACTATGCATGCCATTAATGAATTAATTTTATACTTGTATGAAAAAGACTAAAAACTTTTACATTTTTCGCTCGCATCTCTAAGTCATACATTCCCTAAAACTTAAAAATATAGGTCTCTTTACTAAGCGGGTGGTCTTCTAACTGATTTTAATGTTTTGAATAGAATTCAGGACAGAGTCCTAAAACTGATATGTAGGAGATACACAAACATTAAGGAAACATTTGTCAATTTAAACAATTTTCGCTCTAATACTGGTCTAGCAATAAGGGCTCTTCAGTTTCTGTTGAAACTAACTAAAATAGTCCTTGAAAGGGACACTTCTGAACTTTGATTTATGGAACCTTTGAGACGTTTGCTCTTTAACCGTTTGGAGACACTGTTGTATCAAATTTTTTATAAATCGTCAAAGAGAAAGAAGATTTTAATACCCTTTAATAAACTTTTTGTATTGTTACCATCGGTTTTTAACATGTTTCTGATTTCATTCGATATTTGTTTTTAAACTCATTAATATCCACCTGAATTATTTGAATATCTACCTCTATCAATACTACTTTACAATCCGTCAAACAGCATCAAATTGAACTCTCAAGTAATTAGATGTCTATATTAATAAATTATTTTGGTTTAAATTGAAAAATTGAGATCCACCAAAATATTTATCAGAATCAACAGCCATGAAATGCATTATCTGCGCTTACACATTATGTCCCCTTAAAACCAGCTTTGGCCCTTTTAGGCTCAAGCGCCATATATATAATAGTATACTCGTATGTATCTTCTATTAATATCCATCTATATACCTGTAGATATACCAGAATTCATGATGCAAACCACAAAGTTATTATGCACATTTTAATTGAGAAATTTTAATCACGTTTTGCAATTAATTTGAACCCATTATTAGCAGTCGCAGTCTGTGTGTTTTATAAATGGCAAATCTATGCAAATCACAAATGAATTTGCGTAAAACCTCTAATGGAACATGAAGATGGGTAAATTTGCACTCAAATACAATTCATTGCTCTGGGTATTACCTATACGAGTATGTACTAATATACATAGGTATCAGTGTACTCGTAAATGATGGTGCTATGGCTCTAGTTGATTGGATAGCATTTATAGTGCTCATTCTACTCGTATTAGTCCTGGTTCATTTCCAAAAAGGTAGTTTTTGATAAAGAGTCGCAAAGAATATCGCAGTGACAGAAATGGCACTTCTCATTGAAAATATTACATTAAAACCTTACTCGTAAATGAAATGTGGTTTTTGGGCACTCAGAGAAAAATAATTGTCAATCGCGTTGAGGTTTAGAATTTGAAGTTTTGAATGGATTATTTCAATGGATGGAAATGTAACTAAAGTCTAAATTAAAGCTTTAAAAGGAAGGTAATTTTAATCGATCATTTAAATGGTTATGTATGGCTATTGGATTTGCATAAGGCTGCTAGCAGGAACATTTCATTTACTTTCTGACTTAAGGTGTCCGGAGTGTCCTGCCCATAAAATAGGACCAGAATGACTTTAGTCTAGAAAGGACACTTTAGTTGTTTGAGACAGGACTTTGGTACTCAATTGCATTTTAGCCCAAAAAGGCACCGATTGCCAGGAGTTATTTTTTGTTTGATTTCAGCAATGCTATCGTCTTTTAGTTTTACGTGAGTACCTGCTGATTGCCGGCTCTACCCCGCGGGAGGCCTACCTCCATTCGTTTCCTGAGTGATTTGTTCCTTGTTTTACGTGGATACCTAGTTATTACACCTTGACCCCACGGGTGGCCTACCACCATTGGAGTCAGATTTAGTCCTGACCATTAACCCCTCCATAGCAAGCTATTTCGGTCGCAAAGTTGTGATATGTTGCAGCATATGCACACCTCTTGCTTTTGAGTCGAGGCCTACCTACACCTCTTGAATCCAAGAAAAGAATCTCGAATCCCATTCGTTTCCGCATTTGGAATAACCACGCCACCACGATCTCCCACTAGGGGGCCGACCTCAAGATAGCAGAATAAAGAGAACTAACACGCCCGAAGACGTGCACAATTGTTCTCAAAATCCTGGGCACTATCACCCATAATATAGCTTCGGGTGGAGCTTCGCAACTTCGTCAATTCCTTCCTAGGCGAAACGGAAAAAGGACATGCCTTAACCCTACTCAGCTTCGGAAACTGGAAAAGAACCCGTCACTTCCAGATGGATTCCTGCAAAACCCGGGGCCTGTCAACCCGCTAGGATACACATTGAGAAGTAAGTCGAGGGCGGTCAACGAACAACTCATGTGCATCCCAGTCTTATTTAGTTCACCTTTCGGCAATCAAGGAAAGACACCCCTGTCTTAAGTTACCAGTTGGTAAGCAAGGAGAGACGCTCCTGTCTTTTGATTACCTTGCGGTATTCACGGGTGACGCCCCGGTCTTTAGTTACCAGTTGGTAAGCAAGGAGAGACACTCCTGTCTTTTGATTACCTTACGGTATTCACGGGTGACGCCCCGGTCTTTGTTCCGAAGAACTCTGGATGACGCTCCACTTCACGCTATTAACGTAGGACGCCAGGTACATGTACCCGGAACCCAGACCTTTCTGACACCTCTTGACCTTTCTGACACCTCTTGAATCTGAAGAACTCCAGCCGGGCCCAGACCAGCCGAAGAACTTCGTCACATCTGATGCATCCAACCAATCATTATCCATGCACCAACCACCGGAACCACCATCAAAATCACTCACCACACGATCGCTTGGGAATTACGCATGGTACGCACGGGAGACATGCCACCAAGCCTCATGTATAACAGTAAGCGACCTTCAACAGTAGTCCAGCAGCAGCACACTTCAAACAACCAATCAGACACATCAGACCCGTCTGACACCTCTTGACCTATATGACACATATGACCTTAAAGACACATCATGACACATCAGACCACCGGATGAGACCTAGAATCCCCAACTGTATGCCCAGTCGAAAATCCACAGTCCCACACCCATCACACTACTTACCAAGATCAATCAAAAGGTTCTCATTGGCCGTGTACACCAAAGAGAACCATACCAATTTTACTCAATACACACACCCTTTTCTGGTAGGACTTTCAGACCCCTAGTCATCGTAGCAACCAGAGACCCTACGGTCCTACCATACATTACCAACCAAGATCAAATACTACGAGATGAATTACGTTTTCGGCTAGGCATATCACCGGAATCCTAACCATCTCATATCGTCTCCGATCCCGACTGTCCCCTTCTACCTGTTGGGTTTTCTTAGTTACCTAAATCAACCTGCTGAAGCTTCACAGCAGGAGAATATGCGTAAGCCCCCCCACCACGACAAGGTGAAACCCTTCGAGGGGGGTTTCCTGAGTGAGGAAGACAAAGTCTCTTAATGTCTAGAAGTTATAGCTGTTTGTGATAAGGCCCTCACGAGTCGATTGATGAGCCCAAGTAAGATCGCCGGCACAAAAAGCCAATTTTTGTAGACTCAAGACCAAAAAAGCTATTTTGAATTAATAATTCAACATCAAAAAGTACAATCAAATAGTCCTAAGTCTTATACTTAACTGATTTATTTCAGTAGTATTAGTATATAGAGTTTGTATTACGAGTACGTATACAAAAAAACCTTCATAAGTCTATTGTAAACTTCTGTCCAAGACTTTGGTGCAGGATAGGTTTTTTTTTTGATGATAGCATATTCTTTGTAGACATTGATTACAGACTGACGATTTTGTCAGCGATAGCAATACTACATAATACTCTATAAAGCTTGTCTCTATATATGTTATGTTTCGTGGTATTTAAATCGATGAAAAGGAGTCGATGCGAAGTTCCTGAGTATTTCCAAGATCTAGGTATTTCTTCATGGGGGACTTTTCAGGCTTAAAGCCACATTGATAATTAACCTTTAAGGTCATTGGCGAACAGCTTAAGGGTCTCACAAAATATGTCAGAAAAGATATCGTAGGTAATGTCAAGGAGACTAATACCTCCGTCATTGGAACCGTTAAAAGAGTCTCGTTATTTGAAGGTGCAGTATGCAATGCTGAATTTATCGAAATTGCTTATGTAATTTGCAGATAAGCTGGTGCATACTCCTTACCAAGTCATCGCCTACTCTTCTACATCATGTATTGTAGGCTTATTCTAAGTTAGAACTATTCAAACTTCGATCGGGTTAACGCAATTGCGTTGGTCTACGGCGTCAAGATTTTATAGTACAATCTTCCTAACAGCGCAAATTGATTCAACATCGTGGTTATACAGTTCACAGGAGTTTTTTTTTTTAATATTCACCAACTGTGCCCTTCTGCGATATTCCCTTGTAGGCTTCATTTTGGGACTAGTAATATTGGTTCATTTTACCGTTCCGTAAGACTTCTTAGATTCAGTGCTGGTAAAACATTTCTCTATTCCTGCGATCAAACGCTTCTCTTGCTCCTTTTGTTTCTTTCCGAGAACTAGATGGTCATCCCTCCTCTTTTGTTCGTAGATCATCTGATTAGTTCTGGTCACATTAGAACTGGCATCTCTGATAGAAACGTAGCATTTCGTCAATATATTAATTCGCCAATACCTACTTCGGCATATTCACAACTCATCTCGCAATTTTTATTTTGCGAATTTTCATTTTGTTTTATATAAGTCGACAAGTTTTCATTTCGTCAAACTACTTTCGCAGTTTTTGTTCCCTTTTTTCACTATATTTAGCCAATCGTTATTACCCGTTATTTATTAAATTGTTATATATATCGCAAACCAAAACAATTTGAAAGCGAAATAACTAAAACCGAAGTAGCGATATGCAAAATTAAAATTGCCATATTGATCCTCTTCGACATTTCGAATGACCCTACTGATTTCTGATGGCTACTTCGCAATATTTCCAATGATTGTCAATAATTATTGATAGTGGAATTCTTAAGATAGCCACCTGTCGTTGAATTTCGTTGTGTCCGATTTAAGTGCAGGATATCGTGGGACATGATGTCAAATTGGTAAGCGAAGTTGAATGTAGTTAGCACTTATAAGTGCCCGATGATGATAATGATGATTCGCTTAGCCGAATTTTTGAAACAATTTCTACTTAGCAAAAATTAATGGTACGCCTCTTAATCGTCTTCTTATTGTTTAACTTAAATTTAGTACGTTTGATTTCATTCGACAAAAATGCTTTACTTAAAAAATTACTCCTCGAAAGTACCCATGTTAGTTCAATATTTCATACCTCATTCGCATGATCTCAATAGTTAGTCACAATTTGAATATTAAGCTGTTATGTGTAAAACGCCAAAATTATTAAAGCTTGTCCGAGTACCTACCATTTGGTCCACCACAGGACAAAAGCCGTTTTAAAAATACCTTAAATAATAAATATAAAGTTTTTCCTTACGTTGTGGTTTCCTTCGGCAGAAAGAGTGGTTGTATACTTAATGCACTTCACATTAACGTGCGTCAGAGGCATTCTTGGATAGCACTGAAGTATTAAAAAAAAAGACCAAGCCCTCTGTAAGCTTTAAAGGTTGTTAAAATTCCCAGAAGTGACGCGGTTAACGCATATGTTATTCTGGAACTCAAAATACACTTACAAGAGCACCAACGACAGATATGTGTAGTAATGATAATGAATTAAATCGTAGTCTACTGAATTATCATATCTGCATATCCTGTTCGAAACCCTGTGTGTGTCCCTGTCCATATGATACACCATAGTAAACCACTCTCGAACATCTCGGAACAGTCGGCACATCAGCTCAGCAGATATACATACCTACTTCCACCACATGCATTTATGTAAATTCGAAAAGGAAATGGGTAATCAAGCGGGAATTTCGCGTGATATGGAAATTTTATTCAATCATCACAATAATTTCTGAGGATATCTCAGCAGTCGAAGCACTTATTCCGTCTGTTGTTACAACTGCCGAAACGATGCGGTGCTGAGTATGAGTTGAATTAAGTCCGTTTTTGGAGGAGTTAACCCGGATATTTCCACAAGCACAAAGTTCTTAATGGTACTTTAGTCGAATTCAATCAGGAGCGAATACAAATTGAGTTGTTGAATTGAGATTAAATCAATATCGAGCTTCGAGATGAAATTATATTCCTACATATGCAAGGGATACAGATGGAAGAAGGATTCACTTCTAGTAGAAGAAGGAGGTAGGTATTTATAACATGTTTGTGGGAACTACTGATCCGGAAACAAGGGCAGTTTGTATTCAATGGTCATACAGTTCACAGCAGCAATTGAATAGAAGAGATGTGTTCTGTGCATATTGATAGAAGATTTCTAAATGGGTTTTCTGATTGGTGGGCAGGGCCGCATTATGATGAACTTACGCCAAAAGCATTTCAGATGAGGTCTACCATTATATAAAAAAAAAAGATTTAGATCCTGCTATTTTTCGCTCATGTGAGAGCGGTGTTTTGTCTAGCCCACTGGAGTCTAACAAATTTCATGTTGGTCATTATATCCGCTACAATGTAGATGGTGTACAGTTCGTTGTAGTACAGCAACTCTGTAGTCACCCTTCCTCAAACTTTCATATATGAGATGCCACTAATTTTATCACATAGGAACTTCTTTCGAATATGACTAAGAGGCCAATAACCTTCTTAACTCATACATTGTGTTGTGAAGTGTTGTGGGTGTTTTTATCGTCAACTTGATCTGTTGCAAATTGTCATTATTTGCTTACGTTCCTTTCTATTTTTGCAAGTACTATCTTCTTTTTCCTACAAGCACAACAAACTGTTCCACACAGTATAGTGTGGCGAAAACGGAAGAGGAGTGTTTTGAGATAACACACCACTCCATAACACATAGTACATTCAAAGAATATGGTTCTACGATGAAAAAGTTTCCGTAGTGTATTGGTTAGCGAGTTCAATTGTCACGCTGGCGCTGGTAAGGAGGGACCGGGATCGATTCCCAGTCGCATCCATCTTGGAACAAATAAAAAAAATAAGGTTCTTTCCATTTTTGTCGACAACACACAGAAATCGTTAAGATAATTCACTAATCCTTATGCTTATCTACTAGCTGTTACACCTTTAAAACTGTTTGTTCTACGCTTATCAAATTCATTGAAGCAATACCGACACTCCACAAGGGATAATTTTGGATACAGCTTAAGATTCGCAATGTCCTAGCTTAGAAGCTATGGTTTTGGTTTTATGATTTAAAAGCCTCGAAAGAATTCACAAGGATTTTTGATCGTGCAGTCTTCCATTAAATTTTTGATTGCTACGAGTATTATTACCTGAGATTGTTGAAAATTGGCTTTACGCTCCACTACACTGGTTATTTCACTAACTCTTCTAAAGGGTATTTTTCTTAATCTGTGATTTGATATGATTCTATGAAAGACAAGTTTTTAATAGGGCAGGTATACATAGCGTAACTTACAGGTCCAATTTTCACACACTACTTGCAGTAAATCGGGGCATTATTTCGGCAATAACGCGTCGAATGTTGGTTTCCAAGTAATCAATAGCTTCTGTTTTACCGGCTTAGACGTGCGACTTTACATATCACTAAAAAAAATAATAACATAGCTTCAAATAACACGAAAACGAAAACATTCCATAGTTTTGTTAACCTTGCCACTAATTCCGCCACACAACTGAAGCGCCACCTACTTTATCTACATATAATTTAATTAGTTTAACTCAAGTCTATCCCTGTGCACTATCTGAAGGATATATTTTTTTTCTTTTCAACTACAAAAACGAGAACGTTAGAGATTATTGCGATTTTAAAAATTACAGCGTCAGCGTGCTTACTGAAGGGGCACACACTTAATTCTATAAACATATAAGAGTTTAAAAATAGACCAAGTCAAAAAAATTTCGACATGGGTTTTAATTTGTCTTTATTTTCAAGTTATCTATAGACTAAAACTCCTAATAATAAAAATGTACACTATCAGCTTCTTAACACATAAGTTATCTGCAACACGCATAGATACCTTCTCTATTTGAAAACTTTTCTTGTTTATAAATAAATTTTTGTTTTATATTCTTTCAAGCCTTCGTCACTGGAAGTAGGAAAATATGGTGAAATATCTGTAGTGCTAGAAGGGTGAGCCATCTAAATTATGCCACAGATTTAACAAATTGCGTCAATTCAAATTTGATATTTGTGAAGAGAACAAAATAAGAAATTGTCTGACTAAATCAACGGAATGCTATACTCCTGAAATGGGAAATAATCGTCACGATGTCTCAATTTTTCATTAATAATAAATAAAAACTAGTGAAATTAGTTAGGTGTATGTATTTGTAGCTTTATTTTTTTAGAATTGTATAGATTTAATATTTTAAAAACACTTTTAATATAGTTTAAAAAAAATGTTAACTAAATAATTGATATTCTCATAAAAATGAAACAAACGTAAGACAAGTTTCAGTTTAGTCTAATTCATCATCGTTAACAAACAAAGGCTTTCTAGTTTCTATAATTTAACAATCCTGAGAATCGATATAATTTAAAAATCTATTCTTTTTATATATATTTATAAAAAAATTGCTGTAGTAAAATATTGTTAATAGTTGTAATTCATTCTTCGGAATTTTTTCATTTACAGCTTCGATGTTCTTGATGATATTCTGAAAATAAAAGAAAATTTAATATTTTAGAATTATCTGGATAGAATTGAGCAGAATCCCGAAAACCAAAACCCAGAAATCCCCTTAAAAATGCAAAATCCCAAAAGCTCAAACTCCCGTTCATAAAAATGTACAAAAATGTATTCAAAATCAAAAACTTAAAAGTATTTAATATAAACTAAATAAATAAAAAGTAAATTAGTTAGTTGCGTAAAATTTAAAAAAATTAAATTTAAACTAATATTATAAGATAAATTTTAAATTTAACACTTAAAAGATTGGAACCAAATTTGTGGTCTAGAATTAAATATTTTTCAAATTCAAAGCTCCTTTACTGACCACAAAATTTATTAATTATTTTATTAAAAGACCTGAAATAAATAACTTTTTATACAAAAATTTTTAATTTTATTCGTCAAATAACAAAAAAAAATTAAACTAGGATACAAATTTAAACTAACTTTCACATTACCAAAACGATCCTTTGACTTTTAAATATTCACTTATCGTTATCTACCTTAACAATATTCATTTCATAAATGGCTTAAGATGTTTTATTTATATTTTGAGCTTAAGTAAAATAGATTGTAATATTTAAAACTGGTAAAAATCCATTCAAACAGTTCGAGAATCTTAACAACAACATTTTTCAACATATAACAGTTTTTAATTTTTTTTTAAACTTGGCACCTAGAAGTTATCTACGAGTTTTTCTTAATGTTTTAACTAAAAATGACTATACCTAGCCATCTACGAAATTGTTAAAAAAAAACTTAACCAATTGTTAGAAAATCTTATTTTTCTCGAGTTTTGATAAGAAAAGTGTCTGTATCTTAAAATTTTTACGGTTTATGATCCATAAAAGAATTTATTATTAAGAAGATATGAACAGTACCTACCTACCATTGAACTTATTCCTGACTGTGTCTCTATCCACACTATCTAACAGAAACTCAGAAACTTCTAAAAGGCCTAAGAAAGATTCATATCAAAATCTTACCATTGGTTAACTATTTTTACTTGTGACTTTAGGTACTATAACGATGATAGCGAAGACGAAAAAAAGTGGGTCTCGAAATCATGTCTGTATGTTTTCTTATACCAAAAATGAAGGTACCAGCCATAGGATTTTTTTCGAAATTTTATAAATATTTTTTCTCTCAAAAGCTTTCCCACAGATAAAAAAAAATCCAAAAATTTTATTTAAAAGCTAAGTAATGGTTGAAAAAAAATCCAAAAAACTGTTTACTAACGGTAACGCGCTGTTAATTTTTTTTATTCTAAACCTCCCCAAAAGTTTGAATATTATTGTGTATTCATAAAATATATAATTTTTTTTTTTTTCAAAACTCAATATTTCAAAAACGGCGTGCTTGATTTTTTTTTTTAAACTTAATGAATCAAAGTTTCTTAATATAATCAATATGTGAGAAAAAAATGTATTTTACCGTAAAATAACGGTACACACCATTAAAATGTAAAAAATGGTTTCGAAAATCGTATTTTTCTCAAAAACGGCACCGAGAAATTTGATATTTTTTTTTTTCAATTAATTTTTACGATCTATAATTTAATAAAAACAAATTGAAACTAAGATATTACTGACTGTACCTACCATAGAACCATTTTTTCAAATTTTGAATTTCTCATTAACGACTTAACGGATTTTCATGAGGTTTTTTTAGAGAAGCTTCTAAAAAATTTGAAAACATTGCATTTCGAAACTTAAAAAAAAAAATAAATATTTCTTGAACTTTTGAAAAACAAAATCAAATCAAAAAATTCGATATCTCAAACGGCTAAATATTTTTTTGGAAATTTAATTTTTATTAGTACAATAATAAAAACTTTAAGTTGATGTACCAACATTTTTTTTTGAAAATGTTTTAAAAATTTTGTATACCTACCTATTAAAGCTTATTTTTTTAAGAAACCACTACATAGACTTATAACTATTTTAAACGCTTGGGCTTCGACGCACTTTTCGTGACAAGAGATGGAAATATCTTGCTAGCAAGTGGAAGAACCGCTGTATCCGTTTCTTCGGTGGGATGATTGGCTGGGAATCAATAGTCAGATGATCGAGGTTTATTTAATGAAGTACAAATCAAAAAAGAATTCAGATTATAAGCAAAATTTCACTTCAATAATTTCCGATACTTGAAAAAAAAAGATTGATTTTCTTATATATTTCGTGGTAGAGTTCCAAAGACGGACAGAATTAACAAAAAAAAAAAAAAATGACGAAATCTGGTTGCAATTTTAAATTGTTCACCAAAGTACTAGCTGGTCATTCTTGACATCTGAGCGCCAATTGTTTTGTTAATTCCTTCCATTTTTAGTCGTTTTTCTTTATACGCTCAGGGCATGGCACTGTACTGTCAAAAAAAGATCTGTTTCCTATTAGCCCACATACATCAGAGAACACAAATTCTATATCTTTTTTCAATCAGAGCTTGCTTGGAGCACGCTCCATGAGCTTAGAATAAAATTACAGAGCAAGTGAAGTAAAAAGCTGATGGCATCTAACTTCATTTTTGTTCGTGTGGTATGACAGAGGCAGAGGCAAATAAAATAGGTGATCGACGTCTTTGACAGTTCAGTTCTTCAGTGAACAAAAAATAATCGTAAATTATCTTTCGCAATGAGTTAAACGACGACTACTGTGGTAAAAAGATTGACATCAATTGAAAGGTACTTTGGACCTGGTAACTATCTCTTCTCTCTATCTTTGCTTTGGAGATTAAAATAATGATCGAGTTTCGATCTTTTCTTCTGGGAGCTCTACTCGCATAGCAAATTTGGTTAACTGAAACACAAACATTTTTCACGAAGATCGTTTTGTTTTTTTTTTTTGTTTAAATTTGCATTCTTTTTACTTCACTTAACTTAAACCCGTTTACATATCGTAAAATTAAGGTTAATTGACCAATAATACGTGCGACAAAATTAAGCCCAAAGGTTTGCTTACTTTAAAGTAGTTTACCAATTCCTTCTTAGTCTTTAACATTTTCTAACTGGTGTCTGAACATAACTTAAAAAAAAAAAAATTCAAGCAAAATAATTACACAGTCCTTTTTTTGGTAAATGTCAAAGAGTCCTTATGAATTTAGCAATTATTCGGTTCAACTTCATCAAAATGAGTCTTTGGATACAAATAGAACCACTTTCATCTATCTAACAATAATTGGTAGCTCTAATGGTAAACCTAATATATAAGTAGAAAATTTTAACTCTGGTATACTCAAATTTTATATTTTTATTCTAAATTTTTTGGAAAAAATAGAAACACAAAAAACAAAAAAAAAAAAAAAAACAAAAAAAAAAAAAGTTATTTACAAATATTAAAATTCAACAGGTACTTATAACTACTCAATTTTTAGTGAAATCTTATTTTTCTTTTTAACGTAAGAACTATCAGTTGAATTTTTAATAAATTAAACTAAATTTCAAACTGCTAACATTAGCAATAATCTTGGTATAAACTCATTCCAAAACAAATTCTTCTCATAAAATCGATGAAGATACCCAAAATGTTTCCATTTTCACATCACACTGTTTTCGTCCACAAAAAATTGACAAAATTTTTTCGAATGTGTTGTTTTTCCTTCGAATTATTTAAATGTTGTTTTCTTCTGTTTTGCATTAAAAAAAATCAAAATTATAGAGAAATCTTCACGCACAAAATTACCGTTTTAAACTTATTGCCCGATTAGAGCGTAACGTCGACTGCTTTAGCCTAGATAGTGCCATAATTCCAATCACCTTTTTAGAGAATTATTGACAATCACAATTCCAAGAGGGAAAAAAGCTTTTTTCTTAAGGAAAGAAAATAAACTCCATTAAATTAAGGCGCATATCCTGGAATTCTAGAAAATTTCCAAGACTTGGTGGTAATAGTTCGAATGGTTGTGCTTTTCTTTACAAATCAAAATGTCCTAATTACAATATGGTTGTCGTTGTCCTGGAAGGTTTTTAAATGTTGCACGTGTTGCATTTGTGCTTTTTCATATAAAAATGGATGGAAAATGAAAAATATCCCAGTATTTTCGTCTTTGGAAAAATTTCCTTTTTTCGCTCACTCGCTCTTGTAGTGTGTTTCGTTAAGTCCTTGTTGGAATGAATTTAATCCCCTCATTGGAATATTTCCATTTATCCTTAAAATAAAACAAAAAAAAACATCAAAAATTACCTACTTCTTTTCGTCATTTTCAGGTGGAAAATTGGAAAATAATTGAACAAAGGTACACGGACAGACACACACAACTTAAATTAGCAAAACCTACTCACTTCTATGCTACTCCATGTGTGGGGGGTAATAGAAACTTGTTGGCAGGACAACAATTTTTCTATCCATTTGTTTTAATTGCAATAATGGAATGAGAGTGGTAAAATCGTAATTTTAGTTTAATGTCAAACCATTTTAGTATTTGTATTTACGAGCGATGGAATATACAACTTAATGCACCGCAGCAACAGGGACTTGGTAGGGCTTAGACGGACAAGGATAGATACATACTCGTACTTTTGAAATCAGGAGTGAGTACTCTACCCTATAACTACCGCAACTGCATTGAATGTTCTTTATGGGTGGAAAGCTGTGGTAGGGAAAAAAGACGCTGCTCGAAGGATAAAGTTATCCAAGTGGGCGGATGTATTTTAGAAATTTAGATGGCTGTAGACTCAATTTATGGAGCAGAGTTGACTGCATCAGCTTTACTAGGACATGGTGATGGCACTGCAGCAGTTAATTTTGTGTGGATATTTTGGATGAATTTACATACACGAGTATTTTTTTTTTTTGCAATTTTGTTGCTGTAACTGTTATAGTTCTGATGAAAAAATGAAAACAAAATTTGAATAGAATATTAGTTTTGTCAACGTAAGTTTTTATTGAGTTTTATGAAATATTAAAGGAAGATAGTGTAAGCACCATTTTTGGGTATGCAGCGGTACGGTATTTTATTACTTTTTTTTTTATTAATAAATACGTATAAATACTCGACATAACATAATGTACACGAATTAAAGGTATAATTTAAGATCTTATGGTGTAAAAAATCAGGAATGTTTAAGAAACAATTTAGCATTACATTAGTTTTACTTGCGACTTATAGGTACTCTTATAGTACCTTATAGCAAGTTAAGAAGAAGAAGTTAAAACAAAAAATATAAAAAAAATTCTTATAGTTTTTGTTTTTGTTTTTCGTGGACTATATTGAATAAATCAATTGAAAGCTTATTGTGACCTCTAGTCCAAATGCGTTTCGCCCAGGTACGACAGTTGGGCTCATCAGTCGTACCCTTCTAACTCGCAATATGTTAGTCAATAATTATCAACACAAATACAATTTACATTTGCATTGTAAAAAATCGAACTGAAGATTTCGATTGTAGCGATGACGAAAAAAGTAGGTCTCACAATTCTGTCTGTCTGTCTGCCTAAACGGCTCAGCAGATTTTATTTAAATTTGGTAGAAATCATTTTTAAATTTTTCACCCCAAACGTTATTTTCTTTTTATTCTTTAAGATCAAAAATAACGAATTTTTAAGTACAAAACTTGTTTTTCTCAAAAACTGATCTCAAAATAAATAAAATGCACGACTGGATTGCACGAACTTGGTCTTATGTAAAAGTACTTTGGAATTTAAAATACGTTTTATAAATATAAAAATTGATTAAATAAGATCAAAATGTTCAAATGCATGGAATTGCCGTCTGATTTCCGAAAAGTATGAATTTACGCAAACAAAGTTTAAAAATCGTTTTATAATTAAAATAATTTTTTATACATTTATAAAATTTCTTTAAAATTGTTCGAGAACAAAATTTGGGATGCCTATTTTAAGTTTTTAGTAGTATAGATCTTAGAAAATAATAGAGATATTGATTTTTCAAAAAAAAAAAAACTTGGAATTTTTTTTTAAGAAAATCCAAAAAATATTTGTTTGAATATTTTTATATATATAATATTATTTTAAACTTAAGGGTACTCCTGCTGAAAATTTTTATTTAAAATCGTTAGAGCCGTTGTTGAGAAATTCGAAAATCTGTGACAGGTACCGTTAATATCATTTTGCCCCAAAATTTTTTTTACACAAATGTAGTGCATGTCCATATTATCACATCTAATTTTTACTTGCGCCTTGTAGGTACTAAAAGGCAAGCTATGCATTCGTAAAAAAAATCGAACTCGAGATTTCGATCAAAGTTGCCATTACGATGATAGCGAAGACTAAAAAAGTGGGTCTCGCAATTCTGTCTGTCTGTCTGTCTATTCGACTACAGGCTAAACGGCTGGGCCGATTTTCTTTCAACTTGGTAGATATCATTTTTAATTTTTCCCCCCCACACGGTTTTTCTTTATTTTTTTAAGACCAAAAATAACGGTACCTGCCATACGATTTTTTTTCGAAATTTTATAAACATTTTTTTTTTCTCAAAAACTGTTCGACTGATTTTAAAAATAAAAATACAGACAAATTTTGGGTTGGTGACATTTTCCCCAAGTTATAATCCCCAAAATAAAATCCCCAAATTCAAAATCCCCAAAGAAAAATCCCCAGCAGCAAAATCCCTAAAAAGAGAATCCCCAGGGCAAAAATCCGCACGTTTTGGTTTAATTTATATTACAAAAATGTAATCCGAAGAGTAAATATAAAATTCTTTATTATGTAATGTTTGTAATATTTATTAAAGTTAAAATAAATTTTCAATACAAAACAACAAAATAAGGTTTCTCTTAACTAAAACGAAAAGGAAAAATTCACAAAAAGAAATGTCTCTTAATTCTTAATGTCTTAATTATGTACACAAAAAAAGTTCGTAAGAGTAGTTTAACATAAAGTTTAACAAAGAGATATATTATATGCTATTCCCTTCAAAAAATTTAGTTTTGATACATGTTTTCTTTGTTCTACCAATCTTTTTATTTTATGATATTTGATCTGAAGATGTTTCTTTAACAGCATCGTAAACAGACCAAAACTCGGAGGAATAGGTTGATATTTTTGTAGAATTAGATGATGAAATATATTTTTTCTTGAACCATTGTGTCAGTTTCTTAAATTCATTGTCTGAATCCGCATCCAGTGCTAAAAAGTATTGCGGAATTTCCTCTGGCGGCACAAAGGCAAGACTTTTAAGCATTCTGACACTAATATTAAATTGTTCATTATTCCCATATCGCTTACACATGTGCTCTTTCTGAACCCTTCGCCAAATAATTTGGCCAAAATGAAATAAACACCCTTTGTGAGCAGCGCAAGGAAAAAACTTTTTGACAGATGAAATTATTGCAGGCTCAAAATCAGAAATTATTCTTCTAGGGTTCAAATCAATATTTTCCTTGGAGCAGAGCTCAAGCAATATTCGGAAAAATTCATTATAAGACTCTTTGCATTTTTTGCTCATCAAGCAAAAAACAAGAGGCAAAACTTGTCTTCCCACCTGCCCATGAATGCTGAAAAGTTGTCGCATGATAGTTGGGACGATGTAGAGTGTCCCATCCATCAGCCAGCATCTAGAATCACGAAGGGTTTCCAAAGTAAACTTAGTCCCAAGAATAATATTAATTTTACCATTGAAACGATGTTCACTCAACACAAATAGTTCATTTTCCAAATATTTTAAATTTTCTGGAATTTTGATTCCTGAAATATCTGTTCATTAAATTCTCTTTCTACAGCACGAGCACGTATGACCTTTTTTTTTGTGATTCTTTTGCTGGAAGATAAACATAAACACGACAGTCTGCATCACAACTAACAGTAGCATCTCTTATCAACTGAGATGGATGTAAACCACTTGTCTTCGCATTTTGCTTAAGCTCATTATTTACGCGCAATATTTCTTTGTCATGGGCACGTGGATCGTGGTTATGTATGTTTTTTGATCTTAAAATAATATGGTTTTCATTTTTTTCAATGGTCACTATAATAGCTTGGCAAAAATTACTTTTTCTTTTGTCACAACACCATCTATAGTTTTCATTTTTGTTTTTGGAGTGAAAATGATAGCCATATCCATTTATAAATAACTTTTTTCCACCTTTATTGGATTTCGAAACAATAATATCATGATCATCCATTTCAACTTTTATTTCAAAAACAAAAAAAACACTACACTACAAAACTAAGACAGCACTACTCCCCATGAATACGAAAGTTAGACTGAAAAGTGCATGCAATCATGCGTTCATAGTAATTTACTGTTTAGAAACTGTAAATCGTTATCATTTATTAATAAGTTTAGTATCAGAATAAAAGAATTTGATGAGAATTTTTCTGATGAATTTTTCACATGATGTAGATGTACACGGACATTGGGGATTTGGGGATTTGGCAAAAACATAGTTTCATTTGGGGATTTCGTCCATGTGCATTATGTCTGTGGGGATATTAGCTAGATGGATTTAAATGTTTGGGGATTTAAGGTCGCTGGGGATTTATTTTTTTGGGGATTCCGTACGACTCCCAAAAATTTTATTTAATTAAATCTAGGTATTGGTTGAAAAAATTTTTCCGAAAAATGGTTATTGGGGGTACCCTCCATGGAAACATTTTTTTTTTGTTTTTGATTTTCTCAAAAACGGATCAACCGATTTTGATCATTTTTTTTTGCTAAAGGTTCCCAAAAACATTAATAGAATTGTGTAAGTACTCAAATTTTGAACAAAAAAAATTTGGATTTTTAAAAAAAACTTCAAATTTTTTTTCAAAAGTCAATATTTTGAAAACCCCATGCTAGATTTTTTTTAAACTTAATAAATAAAAGTTTCTCAATATAATCTACAAAATGTGAGAAAAAAATTTTTATTTTACCTAAAAATAAAGGTACCTACCATACAAATGCTAAAAAATTAAAAAAAAAATGGTTTTCAAAAATTGTATTTTTCTCGAAAACGGCACCTAGAATTTCGATAAAATTTTTTTTTCTTTCAATTAATTTTTACGATCTTTAATTTAATAAAGAAAATTAAGTTAAGATATTACAGCTTATACCTACCATACAAGCATTTTTTCGAATTTTGAATTTCTCATTATCCACATAACGGATTTTAATGAAAATTTTTATAGAGAAGCTTCTAAAAAGTCTTAAACACTTTGCATTTCAAAACTTTAAAATAAATATTTATTGAATTTTTGAAAAAAAAAAATCTATTTTTTTCTTTTTTGAAAATTCGATATCTCCGAAACGGGTGAATATTTCTTTTCGTAAATTTATTTTTTTTTCGAACAATAATAAAAACTTTAAATTGGCGTACCTAATTTTTTTCTTAAAAAGCTTTTAAAAGTTTGTATATAAAAGCTTTTTCTTAAGAAACCACTACAACGACTTATAATTTTTGTTCTTGCTTAAATTCATAGTTAGATAGCATTCTGTTTTTTTCTCTTACTACTAAAAGAATTTAAAAATTAATTTTATCCTTATGAACAGTTTTCTCTAATAACATTCGTTTTTAAAATTCCTAGTCGATTACATAGGAGCAAGTTCGTGCGACCAGTCGTGCATTTTATTTTTCACCAAATCGTTATAGCCGTTTCTGAGATAAATATGATTTTGCATTGCGGGTGTATGGGGAATACCGTTAGTTTTGGAGCTAAAAAAAAATTCAATTTCCCCTCTAGGGAATTACTGAAGACCCTTAACTACTGAGACTGAAGAAAATATGTCCAGTGGCTTAGGCTGTAGGGAGAGGTACAGGCATACAGACATACAGACCAGACAGACAAACGGAATTGTCGAACCCACTGTTATTCGTCTTCGTTACCATCGTAATGTCAACTTTGATCAAAATCTCGAGTTCCATTTTTTTTTCAAATGCAGAACTTGCCCTATAGTACCTACAATATTGCAAGTAAAAATTCAAAAAATTTCATAGTTAAAGTTAGGAGTATACCTAATGGTCAAAAAAAATCTTTTTGATTTTTTGAAAAACAGTATAATCGGTTTTGATAATTTTGTTAATGCTACAGCTCCTCAAAAGTGTATTCAAATTTTGCAAAAAAAAATTAGTTTTGGACTTTTAGAAAAATTTTCAAAATTTTTTTTTCCAAAACTCATTATGTCAAAATCACCATGCTCAATTTTTTGAAACTTGATAAATAAAAGTTTTTCAATACAATAGACAAGATGTGAGAAAAATATTTTATTTTACCTGAAAAAAAACGGTACTCACCATACAAATGTTAACAAATGGTTTTCGATTTTTTTTCTCGAAAACGGGGCCTAGAATTTCGATACATTTTTTTTCTCTATCAAATTAAGATATTACTGACTGTAACTACCATAGAACCATTTTCCCGAACATTGAATTTCTCATTATCAGCAAAACGGATTTTAATGAATTTTTTTTTGGAAAAGCTTCTAAAAGGTTTGAAAAACATTGTATTTCAAAACTTAAAAAGAAATATTTTTTTTCATTTTTATTCGTATAATAATAAAGACTTAAAGTCTTTAGCGAGACTTTCTCCCTAATATAGTAAGACCAATTTGTGCCAATATTTGCCAGATTACTAAGATCATTGTTGTAGAAATCTTCGAAATAGAGTCTACGTCTTTGGGATAAAGGAAGACATGTAGGGAGAAGGTGAAGAATTGATCCCTCCTCTTCTTCGTCCGTGAAGCTTCTGCAGAAATCGTTAGAATAAATTCCAAGCCGCTTTGCGTGTTTACCTATCAAATAGTGTCCTGTTATAACACCTATTCGGAGCCTATGTGCGATCAGCTTACAGATATAAAACATTTGGAGTGCTGCAGATCCAGCATTGGCCGAATTTGTTTTGTCACTAAGCAGGGGGTTCCACCTAAGACTCGTTCTCTGTATAACATCTTGCTTAAGCATAAGCTTACACGTAACGATTGGAATGCATATATTTTCCTTTTAGGGCAGTAAAGGTTTGATTGTTCCACTTTTGGGAAATTTAATCTCAAACAGAGACGATCGGCAGTTAAGAGCTGTTATTGAGCTGGAAGAGACAGAATCAAGAAATGTAATGGCTGCTTGGCTGTCCGAGAAGATGTGGATATCTTTGTTTGAAATCACGTTTTCGTTGAGCCAAGACAGGACTTATTAAATAGCCAAAGTTTCATCCTATGCAGAGATTGGGAAGACAAAAAGAGTATGCACGTCATTAGTTTTTGATCAATCAGTGCAAAAACGGATTGAATCATCTTCCAGGAATGCCATACCCTCCCATATTTCGCTAGGAAAGATGGCTACCTGAAAGTTTGTGTTACATTGAATCTGACGGACTGGATGGTGTAATCGATGCTCCTTGGAAGTGCGAGAATGAGTTGTAGTGGCTAAATGTTTATAACACTGACATAAATTAATTCGAATCATAAGTTTAAGGATTTGGAAAAGGCAACGTGAACTGTTTAAAATTTAAATAAATAAATAAATAAATATTTAAATCTTCTAGAAATCGAGTATGTAGTAGGTACTCTACATTCGAGTAAACGGCGAAAGAAAGAACCTCTATATTAGACAGTGTTTCTGAGAAAAGCTCAAAGGTAAACTGATGAGCATTCATTCATTTCAAAGAGTGTTCTTTTGTTTTCATAATTAACGCACACTCCAGCAAATATCAATACTCCTAGTGGTGGGATTTTCAATTGGCGCGGGTAGATTTTCAACGCCTGAGGCAGCCATGTTGTTTCAGTGACATTTTTTCAAATCTGTTGATTTATTATTCAGTTTTACTGATTCCGAATCACCATGGCAATTAACACGATTGAACGTCTAAATGATAAAACTTTATTATCAAAACAAATGTTCGTTAGTGCAAACGTGGCACGTGTGGCGCCCATTTCACTATAGGCGCCCATTTCACTTATGACTCTTCAACATTTGGTTGCCAAATTTCAGCCGACCGAATATTTATTCGTTTGTCAAAGAAACGCAGGATCGGCTAAGAACATCGCCGCGGTCCGTGAGAGTATACAGCAGATACTAAGGCAGGCGATTCCTCACCGTACACAAAAACTCGGCCTTTCGCAGACTTGAACTTGGCGAATTTTGCATCGTAACTTGGGCCAACTTACCCAGGAGCTCAAAGGTCATTAGCATGATACAACGCCTTTGGTTCGCTGACTTGGCTTCGGAACGTTTTAGACCGAGAGCCCACAGCAATTTTTGGGTGTGATTGATAACAAAAAATAATTAGCATAATTAGTTAGGCCTTTAGTAGTTATTTACAAATGTGAACGTCTTGCATACTCTAGTGGGCGCAATAGTGCATTATAGTGCATCATGTATGCAGTTCTTTCCTTATTCTAAAAAATTGGGAAACAAATTTGCCATAACTTCAAAATGAACAACTAAGTGCCCTGATTGCAAATATCGAGGTCCATGACGTTTTGAAGGTGGCCTTCTTAGTGCAAGAAGTTGCCTATTCTTATCGCGTCTGGCAGGCAGAAGGCTGTCTGTAAAACGTCTTGGACCTCGATATTTTCAATCAGGGAGCCTAACTCTACATTTTGGCAAAGTTGTTATCACAATTATTTGGATTTGGAAAGAACTGCATACTTAATGCACTATAATGCACTATTGCGCCCACTAGAGTATGCAAGGCATTCACATTTGTAAATAACTATAAAAGGCCTACCTAATTAAGCTAATTATTTTTTGTTATCAATCACACCCAAAAATTGCTGTGGGCTCTTAGTCTATTTGGAAGAGGACTTCTGACCCAAATTGAACCATATGGACAAAGGACCTAGACGATATGTGGTTCCAGCAGAACGGCTCTATATGCCACACAGCATGCCAGACAGTCTGTATGAACGATTCGAGGGTACGGCTATCTCTCGTACAGGTGAAAGATTTGACTCAGCTAAACCTTTTCTTGTTTAAGATCTATGTGAATAAACTACAATCGAGCGATACCCTTAAGGTGAACATACAACAGGCTACCCCTCAAATTCGGCCGGATCTATGTAGATGAATCATTAAAAATTGGACCAATCGGATCCGTGCCACTGTTTGTAAGTTTGATTAAAACCTGGGATTTAATAACCAGCAAACCGATACTTTTACCAATTTAATTTGTAAGATTTCATACTCAACTCTAAGTGTTTGTCTTTATGCAAAATTATCGTTCCAAACTATCGTTCAAAACTACGTAAAATATTTGCCCAATAGTCTAGAGTCCTTCACATAAAATGAAAACAAAATTCAAATACAAAACTTTTTTAACATTTTCATGCACCTATAATCTTGTATGCGCACATCTTTGAACAAAGCCTTTCGCATGGTACCTACGTCTTTTAGCTACGCCTTTTCAAAAATTAAGAAAAAGAGTGCTTAAAATTTTGTTTTCACGTAGGTATATTATGGGATAAGAAAATTAACCAATAGGATATAATTCGCCTTCAAGATCTAAACAAAAAAAAAACACAAACACAAATTAAAAACTTTATCTGACACACAGGAAAAATTGGTCTTTCTTTATAATCCTACATTATAGAATACCTATACAGAGGTAGGTGCCTTGAAAAAGTTTTAGTCAGGCTTCCCTGAAAATCTTAAAAATAAAGTAATAAATCTACGCCAAGCTATATTTGAATTCTTCTATCCGCATTTACACCATTGAAGCTAATAAATCGTTCGGTTTTGAGAATTTGGTTTGATGCAGCAAGGAAAACTTTTAACAATACGAAGGATCTTTAGAGTGTTCTATTGAGAGGCTACACAAATACATTGTATTAAAGGTTGCTACAGCCAACAACGCAACGATTAGTTAAGGAAAATTTCCCTATACCGATAAATTTTTGCTGGGTTGTTTATTGTCGGAAGAAGGTACAAGTACCTGGAATGACCATTTTTTTAACACAAGCACTTCAGTGCAGTTGGTTGTTAATGGGATATGCACATGTCCTTAGTCATGAATTTTTGTTTAAGTCAGACTAAACTACGGGCAAGTGGCAGGATTCACTTTTAGAGTCCATAGGAAACATACACATCCATTTTTATATATTATCCCATGACCGCTGGGTGGACCTTATGTCTTCTTTGAATTCGCCGCAAATTGCACCAGATCCCAAAAAGCCATTAAGGACGTGTTGCTTTTAGCAGAAACTTGCCATTGTGATTTGTCTTTAGAGTCTAAAAAATAAAAAGCAACAGGAAGATTAGCATAAGATAAGACAGCATGGTTGCCATGAACTGTCGAAACCTACACGTCCCTATTTGAAATTCGTTCTGTTACATAATTCAATTTTCTGAAACTTTTTTCCTTTAGCTGACTATGTGACCTATCTACACAAGTTACATTTACTACCAATTTCAATGACCATCACCTTCTGAAAACTCTCGCCTTTATAACCAAGTGGTATGTGTCACAAAAAGCTAATTTTGTTTATTTCACATCTAAGTATAAGTTAGTAGCCGAAAAGTATTCTCCAGCTTGGTGACTCATAAAAAAGGTCATTTTCCTTCAACAATATCATTGTTATTTCATTATTCATCAGTTTGGTTGTATTTAAGGAACCTATTTTTATTTTTCGTATGCAGAGAGCACCTGATGAAGTCGTAAAGTTGTTGGGGGGTAAAAAAAGAACAGATCCCACCTAATTCTTTGTTGAAAATCGATGTGACAGATGTGCTGTAAGCCAGAAATAAAATATATATTTTTCAATTAAAATTAACGTTTTATATTGACCCCATGGTGGCAATACAGTTAAGTTGTAGTTGTTGTTTTAAATGCAAAAAAAACATATACAGGGGTTTTTCCTTCGTATAGATTATAGAAGCTTAGATAGGTTTATATAGATTTCTTTAAAAAGTTTTTGACATCCTCCTATTCCCTCTGATAGTATAATACCCCATCCCATAATGGTTAGTGCGTGGGTCAGTTCATCTAGAAGGTTTCCAGTTCGATTTTTCCCGCTGCAAAAATATTTTTTTTTAGAGATGTACTGCCTTTTGCGAGGAAGAGACAAATCTTCCCAAAGACTCATTTGTCATGAAATCATGATTAAATTAAAGGTCCCCACCATTCCTACTGACAGGCACACATGAATAGTTGAGAGTTGTAAATCATAAGCCATAAGCTCTCTTTGCACTCTAATTACCTTTAATTTATTATTATTTATTTGCTACTCCTTATTTATAACTTTCAATAAACGAAAAAAAATATTTAAATCTAATTTTCTGGATTAAGTGGACAAGTATAAATCATCACCAAAAAACTATCACTCCCAAAGTTGTAGATATTAATATTTCTATTTTGATCCACTTTCTTTAAGTAAATTTTTAGTCAAAACTTAAAAACAAGATAGTTATTTGAAGAAATCTAATCATCCTTCAATTCAAAATGGCGAAAAAAAAGTCAGTTAAATGCATTGATATAGTAAAAGTAAGAACATTTTTCATAGTGTGTGTTATGTTGATTTGGCTGGGCCAAATATAAGTTTCTTTTTAAAAATGCAATAAAATGAATAAAATTAAATTTTTTAAAAGTGTTTTGGTTTTATTAGTAAAAGCAAACATTCCCATTAATTATGGAATACAACGTTATTCAACTGTCTCGACTGGCTTAGCAGTAGCGCATTCTGTCACTTAAATTTTTCAAGACCTTGCTGATCTCGGACTATAGCTAACTGATTGCTTCGATGATATTGGCTTTAAGTCGCTTGAATTATTCCCGGATTGTGTGCATAACATAGATCCCCCGTGGTTCCTCCAAAAAAAAAAAAAAAAGTCTAAAGGGGTCAAATCGCAACTCCGAGGCGGCCAATTGTCATTGCCAAGACGGCTGATAACACGATTTGTGAATATGGCGCATAATAGATTCACTGTGGAATAGATTGTGTGGCATGGCGCGCCATTCTGCATGCACCAAAGAAGGTCGTCCAACTCCATGTCTCAATTTCAGTAAAAAAAAAGTCGGTTTGCATGGCCACTGTTAACCGAAACGGTCATTTTCGAAAAAAAAATGGTCCAATGATGCCACCATTTCACAATCGCACCAAACTATCACTCTCTTATGATGCCTTGACGACATTTTTGTCTGTTAACGTAGCCGCCTTGTTAGAAAAGATGATTTCTCTCCCAAAATCATTGTCCAATTCACGCTGCTCTAAGGCTCAAACTACGAAGTAATAACGAAGCGGATGGTTGTGCAACTTCAATTTCTGAGTCAATTGGACCCTGTAGCGAATAATCCGAGATCTTTGTGCAAAATTTTCCTCAGGCTAGTGAGTGAAATGTTGAGCTATTGAAATCGATGATGATATTTTATGTTCGTGAATTGAGTCTCACACTTTTGGCTACAGCCAGACACATTTTCATCTGTGCGTACTGTATGACGACGCACAGTGGGGCAAAATGGCGAAAAGATGGCATTAAATCAACCAACAGGTCTAGAAACTTGAAATTTGGCACAAATACTACTGATACCAATGTTAATACATGGCCAAAGTTTCTAATGGCCACGCCCATTTCTAGGGTTACCACCCATACAAATTTCATTAGTTTACAAAACTACTCAAAAACGGCTCAAACGATTTAAATGAAACTCTGCGTGTATTGCATCCTTCGTGATTTTAATACAACTAAATTTATAAAAAAAAATTTAAAAAAAATTATAGGGTTACCATTTCGGGATATTTTGTGTTACTAATTTTTGTTTGCTAAACTTAGTATCCTTTCTTCAATAGAAATAAATTCTTTCAGCTACATGTACTTTTAAAAATTCAGTTTTAACAGGTCTACAATATCTATTTGAGCTTGGACGTGAATTTTTGTATATTATTTTAACACCAGAAACTAAGCGAAGTGGAACAAGGCAAGTAAGAAAAACAGTCGATTCTACCTGGTTGAATTCATAAAAGGCTTGCTTATTTGAATAGTGACCAAAACTCCTATCAAAGTCCCATTTAGAGTACAAGCATACATTTATCATTTATTACATTTATTGTAGTACCCCTTGGCATAATGGTTAGTGCGTTGGACTGTCATGCGGAAGGTCTCGAGTTTGATTCTCAGCCGCTGCTAGAAAGTTTTTTTCAGGGGTGTACTACCTCTTGCGAGGAATTGACAAATTCTCCAAGAGTATCTCTTGTCATGGAAAGTGCTGCTCATTAGCCGTTCGGAATCGGCAGAAAATTGTAGGTCCCCTCCGTTCCTGGTAACACGCACACAGGAATGGTTGAGGGTTGTAAGTCACTAGGTCCTGGTTCACTCCGAGCTGTTGCACCACCAAATTTAATATACATTTATCAATTCTTAGTGAAGTGAATTAATCTCCTCTTTTTGGAGAATAATTAAGCCTTTAACTGTTAAGTTTAACAAACTTTGTAAACTTGTACTCATAGAAGTTTTCGAAACAATGATATATGTTCAGGATCGGGATAGCAATTTTTTTAACACTACTGAACTATTTTAAACGAAGGAAATACTTAAGAAGCTTTTGATCTGATAATTTCATATTGAAATTTAGATAAGCCTGCTTCGAAAATTAACGCAAAAGCTTCTTCACCATTCATGGAAGTAGGTTAAATGGACTCTCTTAAAGCTTTCCTACACTGTTTGACTTTTCTAAGACTTTGGGGCACTTCGTGAATTATTTTTGCAGCTACCGACTGCCCACATGTTCTCAAACTAATTTTAGATGCATATGCCAATTCAGAAAGAATGTATGTCATTTCAAAAGTTACCCAAGTATTGAGTTTGCCTTACAATTTCTTCCTTTAAAAATACATCCGGCTATTAAATCCTTGGCAACTTGACTTCTTCTTTATATTAAAAAGATCTGGCCTGGTTATTGGTAGTATTTTTGATTTTGTTGGGCATAAGAAATGTCAAAAATACAATAATATTGACGAAAAATATCTTTTTCTAGAAAGTGACGTCACCAACAAAAATGTACTCAACACACAGGGGAGCAGATTGGAGCAAGAAAATTTTGCACATTCTGAAAGGAGAATGTACACTTAACAAAATGACATATAAAACTTATTGGCACCTTACGGCGAACACAACTAAACGTCTAAGGATTTCAGCGAAATGCAAAAAAACAAGCAATTTTTTAACTTTTTTTTATATTCAACTACGAATTAAAATAAAAAGAATTTATTTTTTATAAAAAAAAAGAAAATACATAAATGCTCCTGAGCTTACTGGTTCTATTGCAATTTAATTTAATTTGATACACGCAATAAATAATAAACTATACACAATTTACTTAACCAACTCGAAGTGACAAAAAGAGGTCTGCGATCGACTCAAAACGTGAACTTATTCTTCATTTGAGACGATCTGCAGAAGATTACGTGATTCAAATAAACTTTCTATCTTTATTTCTAATTCTCTATCATATTTGGAACAGAAATAGAACGGTTATTTAAGACAAAGCTCAACTTCATAATTTGATTTTTTACGTTTTGCCCCATTGTGCGACGGGGGCCCTGAGTGTTGTCCGCCAGCATACCAGTATCACGAACTTTTTGCACAAATTTGCCTACAGCAGACGCGGTGGGTGCTTCATTTCGGCCAAAACTTCTTTTCAAAACCGCACTGTTTGGGGTACACAGCACTCACTTTTGAAATAAAATTTCAATATTTCCCAACGTTATTCAACCATAAAACGACTTATTTCGTTCCGCTGAGGTATGACTTTCTGTCAAGATTTTGAGCGGGAGATAGCTGTCAGTGTCAAACTAACCTATTATGTAGAAAGAAACAACCAGATGGCCCACCCTTTATATAAAATATCTCTCATAATTTTAAGTTCGATAACTGATGTGATGATAATAAATAAAAATGTTTTGTAGAAACTTGGTAACAATTTTAGGCATAATTTTGTTTATTATGACAAATTTTTTTTTTGTTTCATTTTTACGAATATTGAATTGCGTTACCCTCCAACATAAGTTTAAAACTTTTTTCTTCGAGATCAAAAATGATTTTTATTGTATACTTACCTTAACTTTTTAGTAGACTCCGAAAGGCGGCACTCATGAGTCTAGCTACGCTACTGGTTGGGTTCCTTGAAAACGCTATAACCAAACATAAACTTTAAATTTCCAATGTAATGTTCCTTGTTCCTTGTTAGTTCCAAAGCTTTAGTAATGGATCTGAACATTGAAACACCCGATCAAAGGAAGAAGGAAACTAAAACTTCTTTTAATAAAATCCATATTTATTCCTTCTCAATAAAACCGGATTTATTTCTACCTAATTCCTTTCTAAGTGAATCTACCTTAAGTTACCTTAACCACATCATGTAACTGGAATTCTATTTTAAACTTATTTATATCCATTCTTCCAACATTAATCCAAATTAATTTAATTTGGCATCTCCGGTTTGTATAATAATAATAAGTTAATTTTAATTTAGATCCCATTTTCTTGCGGACACATTATTCTTCCTAATGGTTCAATAGAGAAGACATTACATTGGTAATAACTTTGATTTACAGTTACAAAGTCACAAGGACTCGTAAGCTTCCATGTTTTCCTTATATAACCGTTGTCGTTGCTATATAGATGTATACAGTTAGTTATGGATACAGAAGACGACGACGAACATGAAGGTGTATGTTGCCTCTGTGCACTATACCACAGCATCAGACGCAAAAGCAAAAGCCAGCGCACTAACTGTCCTCAGGTCCTCAAATTGGGTTCAAAGACATAAACATCGATATTATCTCTGGAGAGTATCCTTTCTGGGAATTTATTATTTTCACAATGTTGGTTTTTTAATAAGTTTATATTTTGCGAGTCCTTTTGTATCCTTTAAAATATGGAATGACTTTCAATTCGAATGTAGAAAATGAAAGAAAAAAATGTCATAAGTTTTCAGGACGACAGAATCTGAAAACATTCTCAAAAGGCAGCCAGCACATCACAGGGTAATATCTTTCTATTATAGACATTATGTACTTAGATAATAGTATTAAGCTTTTGAGCTAGAAGCTATTGCTTAATACATACGAGTACTTAGATTTTCTTCTTTAGTTTATAGTTTAATTTTAGAAAAGGAAGTCCAAAAATATCTTGAAGCGGGAAAAGTCTAGGAAAAAATCATTATTGTAAATGTAAATCAATACGCTGTGGTACCAAGTTCAACATGAAATATTTAAAAAAAAATGGATAAACCTAGGCAAACCTGCTTTTTCAATTCCACTTTTGCTTTTACCATTTGCTTTTACCATTTCATTCATACCCCTTGATACCATATTACTGTAAGGAATTGGATTTCCAAGTTTTAATAAACCCCATCACTAGCGACCTAAGCACAAGTTAAGCTTCTTTGGAATTAAAAAACGTCCGAGGTAATCTCTTAGCATGAGAGTGTGCCTTTCAACTTAGACGTTCGGACTCAGCAGAAAATCTCAGATCCTTTCCATTCTTGCTGACAAATAAGACGCTCACAGGTATGACCGAGATAAGTTAGTGGAAGTTAGTGACTCGGTGTGATTCTCGTCAAACTGTCGCACAAATACTGTCTTGTCCAGTGGTATTAATTTTGAGAAAGGCGTAGGTCAGAAAGGGTCGGATAAGATGTTTGTACAAAAGCGGCTGGGTCTTCTAACTTAGTCCATTTCGCCTCCTGAGAAGCGGATGGAACAAGTGCAATTTCTGGTGAAAAAGCGGTGGCGTATGTGATGGAGTCGTCTGCATAAAGCTTGGTCTCTGTACCTGGTATGTTGGCTGGTTGATCAGCAGTGTAAATGTTGAACGGCAGAGGTCCAAGTTTTGATCCTTGAGGAACTTCAGCGTTGATTCTCTTGGTTGATGACACTTGTTTTTCTACCTGTACATGAAAAAGTATATATGGGTTAGGAAATTTTTGATTATTATTACCAATGATTAGGAAGTCCAAGTTCCGAGAGTTTAAGAGAATCTTGTTATGGCTTGTATCGGCTTAAATGTTTGCTCCAGTCGTGGATAGATTCAACGCTTATTTAAGGTTTCAGTTCGGTTTCGGTTTGTTCTGATAAGGTTTTCATACGATAGGAGTTTGGTCCAAATTGTGCTATAACTATTATAAAGGGTTTTCCAATAAGAGGTGTTATTTTGAATAGCCCGCTATTTCGGTAGCTGTCACTTTTGAAGCTGTCATTTTTTGACATTTGACAAGTAGAAACTACGCTATTAATAAAAATGGAACGATACACGCTTCAACAATGCATTGAAATTATTAAAATTCACTATAAAAATGCATGAAAATGACCCGGAATTTCATCGAAAAATCATATTGACTGATGAGGCCCATTTCCACCTCGGAGGCTACGTCAACAAGCAAAACTGTCGCATCTGGGGCTCGGAAAACCCAAGAGTTATTGTTGAAAAGCCTCTCCATCCTCAACGCGTGACTGTTTGGTGCGGTTTATGGTCCCGCGGGGTCATTGGACCTTACTTTTTCGAAAATGAGGCTGGAGCAACAGTTACGGTCAATGGATTGCGCTATCGAGAGATGATTAATGATTTTTTATGGCCTGAATTGGATGGTATTGATCTGGACAACGTTTACTTTCAACAAGACGGCGCTACGTGCCACACAAGCAATGAAACCATCGATCTCTTACGGGAAAAGTTTCCCGACCGTGTTATCTCTCGAAGAGGTGATCACAATTGGCCACCGAGATCTTGTGATTTAACACCTTGCGACTTCTTCCTTTGGGGCCACGTGAAAGATAAGGTCTACGCCAACAGCCCAGCGTCGATTCAAGACCTCAAAGATGAAATTCGTGAGGCTATCGAGGACATAGGGCAGCCACTTTGCGATTTGGTTATGGAAAATTTCATGAAAAGGATATGGTCCTGTAAGCGTGGTCTTGGCGGCCATTTGGCTGATGTTGTATTCCATTATTAACGGCATAGCTTCCTCTTTATAATGAAATAAACACACGATCATTTATCTCCAAAAATGCCATTTTTCTTTGAATATCAAAATAACACCTCTTATTGGAAAACCCTTTACAACACTCCTTTTCTGTTCCGCAATTCCTACCATTTTTCTTATTTGGAATAGTTTCAACCTGGCCATTCTAGCATGAAACAGTAAAATTAGTAGGTTACCTAAAAATTGTCAACACAAAACACTGGATCTTCGTACTTTTAATATCGAACCGAGCTCTTTGCTTTTTGCTAAGTTTTCTTGGCAGTTAAAAATACATTTGTTAGAATTATGGAAACTATATTTTAAGCAAAGATTCACAAAAGATTCAAAAGCTGTTACGCAATTCTGTCTTTTCACTTAAAAAATGTCAACTGAGAGGGCACATAATCAAGCAGACATTTCCCTTTCTTTTGAAAAACTTGAGAATTTCTTATTAACTTACTGATACGTCTCCCTATCCATGTAGGATCACTGCCCGCTATATGGCGGCTTTCCATCGTCCAAGATCCTGAGTTCACTGCTTCCAATCATCAGGACCTACAGATCTGGCATCTCAAATAGCATTCAAAGACCCTCTTGGCTGGAGAATTATTGTCCATTTGCTCAATGGATTTTCTTTTCCTGAATTACATCCACACCTTGGTTCAGCTTAAGGGATTCAAGGTTGTATCTTCCTCCCTTTCGCCCTTCTCGAACATATATCTAATTAACCGTGAAAAAATTTTTCTTTGAAAAAGAGACAAGTATCAGCTCTCTGTTTCCGCTTTTTTTTAGAACGTGCCAAATCGAAGCAGCATCAGTTTCCTAGCATAATTCTTCATTGGAACCTACACTACTTATGTTGCTGGCAGAGTTAAGACTTGCTCCGATATAGATTAACTTCTTAAATGTTTCCAACTTGTTGCTGTCAATAGTGAAGCTCTGTCCCACTCAATGATGTTTGTTCGTGTGTTGTTACCATGTGTTTGGTCTTTTCCTTAGTTATTTAAAGGCCACGAAGACCGCAAATTTCTTGGTTCCGGAATGTTGAGAATGATTAGTGATTTCAATATCGTTCGAACATTCCAATACTTTGACAGATTTGTTGAGATAATGTGTTAACACCGTACCATATGCTCCAGAACTGAATTGAAGAAATCACATGATATTTCCTGTGCATGTTAGGAATAGTTCGGAGGAGCTACTTTCTAGTTGCAGTGGAGTTTTCCCAAGTCTCGCGCGCCCACAGGTGGATTATTTTTTTTTAGGAATTCTTCAATCTCGAGTTCGAACATCTTCATGTAGAGCTCCGGACGATGATTACTGTCATTTGTGGCTTTAAAATTAATGAAAAGATAGTCAGAATCGGCTAAAATTTTCGGTCTTTCCCAGGATTTGCCTCAAATGAAGCATGGTATCTGGTTGATTTTCCGGAATCTTCCAAAAGCCACACGGGCTACTTGCTGACTATTGTGTTGTTAAACAGCTTAAGACACTCACACAGCATGTTGGATAGGATCTCATATACCACTTTAAAAAGAGATTTTAATTATTAGCTCTTGCAGGACATTGAATCACCTTTTTTATAAATAGAGCATATGGACCTGATAGTCGAGCATTCATTTTTTCCACCCACACTTGATTTGATACATGCAGTCTATCAAAAATCCCAATATTGAGCTTGAATTTCTTAAAAATTTCGATAGCTAAGCTTACATTTTCTATATTGGGTGGTGTAACAGGTTCTTGGATTGGAAGTGGATTGTCTCCTTCCCCTATTACTCACTCTGGGTGAAGTCCACTAAACATCTGTTAGGATTAACTACGGATTCAATGTTGTGTTTCAGTGACAAGGCTCCCTTTGCTATGTAGAAAACCTTGTGTTTCGGTCTTCAAACCAATCGCTTGACTTTTTTTTAATAAAATTGCCGGTTCAGTCTGTTTTGATCTCCTCGAGCTGGGAGCCTGCATACGCTCTCTTCTTTCTATGCTGGATCTTCTTCTCCTTGCTCGATGCTCTTCTCTCGCTGATCATCCTTTGAACTCCAACATCTTCCTTGTGCATCTTATAGCAGATATACGGGCTTAATTGATGATATCGCAATACTCGAAAGACTGATTTTTTCCACTGTGTTGGGTGAATTAACATCAGAGAGCATCGCATTCAAATGATCCCTGTAGACTCTTATAGCTTCAGGTATGCTAGGCCGTTCGCAATAGAGCTCAGAATATTACCCCAACTAGGAAATAGTCAGAGTCGATGTTTTTTTCCTCCAAATATATACGTACGTCTTATGAATGAATGAATTATGTGTTGGAGATATTGCACTGCGAACCAGAGATCTGCTTTGCCCCCACCGGAATCTTAGAAATTTCAGTATTTAGGGCACCTTCAAGGACTGGTATAACTGGTATTGTCCCAGATGGATTTTTCTTTGGTGTGTCTAAGATGTCAGAAACGTGCCGTGTATCGATTAGCACATGGTCGATTTAGTTGAAAGTTTAAACGTCTTGAGGGCGCCATATTGCCTTATGGATCCTAAGTCCTGGTAAACTTAAGTTATTTATCACCGCATTACGACCTACTAAAACGTTTAAAAGTCGAAATCTCTTGTCCCTTTTTTGAGTCTGTGTGTACTCCAGAAATCCCCGAGCACAAATTTGGCATTATTCTCCCGATATAATTTATCTAGGAGTTCTTAAAACTTTTCATTGAGTTAATGCGAATCACACTTAGGTGATAACTTATCGAATTAAAGTCAACAAGTTTCCTTCTTAGCCGGCTTACCACGTCAAGGCCAACATGGGTCTATAAGTCGCATCGTTACAAGTGTATTTCGGCATCGCTGCTGTTGTAAAAAATGACATTTTTTTTCCATCCTATCCATCTTATATAAGGATGGTGACAGTATCTGCCTTATTCCGGGAAATGACATATCCAAGATTAAGAGTATCATGGGGGCCGTAAGTGTTCCCACGATCCAAGTTCGTTATATTTTGACATTCCAATACTTGCTGAGGCTAACAACTGTCAGAACAAACACTCTGCTGTTTCTTTCGCTTCTAATTGCAAAGTTTGGTATATTTGATGTTATAATCTAAATACTGGACAACGTGTATAATTAATAGTAAATTGTTTAGGTATGTGATTTATGATATGGAGAGGTGGATTTTGGCGATCTCTATCTATACTCAAAAGTCCTTGAATCCGTTCGTTAAATTTCTTGCAAATTTCTCCATGTTTTCTATGTTCTATTCATGGAAAGAGACAGCAACACACATCTTCAATATACTTCCAGAATTTTGAATGTCAACGTCAAGAACCTGCACTTATAGAAAACATACAATCTATAGATAGACTTAAAAATCATCCAGAATGCACTTAATACATCACAAAGTTTCCCTCAAAATATTCTTTTATCTTGCGAATCTGCACGTCCAAGCTAACAATCCTAACCCCTCCCTCTCCGCCCGGCTAACCCCATTACAAATATTAAAATAACAAAAGCGTGGTGCATCCGTTGCCTGTTGATGAAACAGACCCTGGTCCGCCTCTTCTCGAACAAAATCGCATGTGCTTCTTTTCTAATAGGGCTTCAGGGGGAAAGAGAGTATAGTAAACCAATTTATATGCAAATATCCTTGCACCTAACTTTACAATATTTTCCAAGCGGATATCGCTTCCACTACTTTGACTAACTACTTGTTCTTGGCAATTTAAGTTAACCTCTGCTGCGATTGCTCTATATCTCCCGAGAGGGAGCTAAGGGAGTTTCGGAGCATTGTCTTTTGACATGGTGTTCGGACACTCGGATTATATTAAAATTCAATTAAAAAGTTTGTTCAAAATTGATTTTTTATTCTATTTCCATTATAACGCTGCACGGGGTAGTGGGTAATAGATAAGCTGGGCGAGATGTGTCCGAGAGGGGGGAGAGAATCAGCAGAAGCTGGCATGGACTTAGTTCATCCATCAATGTGGGTTTATAAAAGTATAGAAGCAAATACAATCCCCGATGGTCAGTGCATAATATCAAATCAGTTTACATGGCCATGACAAAGTTTCGAGCTCACCATGAGTAATGATGGCCCCTGTGTGTACTGTGTCCGTTCTGGTGAGTCCTTATGTCAGAAAAGGGTGTTTCTCACGATCAATTATCCAACAATGTTGTCTTAATTAAACTATAAGCTTTATGGGAGTTACGCTGACGCTGAAGCTGAAGTTGAAGCTGACGCTGTGCTACGCTGATGGTGGGGCAGTTAACCTCTCTGACACAAACCTACTTTACACGAAAGTGATTTCAGTTCAAGAGGTTCACTTTGAAATGTGGTCGGTATTAAAACGTCTTCAAATTAACCCGAAGGCTTTACTGTGCTTCGAACGCCATATCCACCATGATTCTATGGAACGGTAGAGCTAATAGTTTTGTGGGGGAACATTTGAAGCGCACCGATGCACTATGGAGCTCCTCCGATTGAAAGGTGAAGTGTCTATATACACATTACACCGCATCGACCACGTGCAAGGGTGTATGTAGTTATATGCTTGGATGCGGTACCTATCTGTGTATAGCTTGAACCCGAACTCGAACCCCGAGTGTTGTGTTTATTTGGCCGGCAGTACTTAAACACTTTGAAATGTTGTTTATGGGTTCGGTGTGGCCAGGACATGGGCATGAACTCTCCTGGCCATGATAGTTTAACGAAGTTGCAGTGCGGAGTTATAGTTTTCTCTGTGAAGTGGTTTTGGCACGATGTTGTTTTAAAGTTAAAATGTCTCGCCACAAAAGTATCAGAGAAACTATATTTGGCACGAAAGGATATGATGCCGGTTAAGGATGGATGGGGCAAGGAAAGAGGTTCGTAGAACAACTCTTGAAAAGAGCTTGTATTTTAATACATTGATTGAATTGGTTAAAATGGCTGAAATATTAAGGAGAGACAAATTTGAAAAAAAAAGAAAAAGAACATTTTGTTTATTTTCCGTTTGAATTTAGTAAAACAGTCAAGGCCGACACAACACACTAGCATGTTGCATGTGTAAAGGAATTACCTATTGGAGCACGTTTTGAACTTTAAAATTTAAATTGAACCGGGATTTCCGAAAAGAATAAATCAAATTTCAGGTTAATCGTATGCCTTACTTAAATTCCATTTAGCGTCTTCAAAAAGAGTGACATTGACAGCTGTTTCCCGCTCAAAATGTTGACAGAAAGTCAGTGTCATACCTCCGAAAAATTAGATCAATCGCTTTCCACTTGAACAAAGTTTAGAAATATTGAATGCTTTTTTCCAAAGTGAGTGCTGTGTAGTGAGTCCGTTTTTTAAAAAGAAGTTTTGGCCGAAAAGAAGCACCCTACTGCTGTACGCAAGTTTGTGCAAAAAGTTCGTGAGACTGGTAAGCTAGTGGGCAATACTCATGGTCCCCGTCGTCGTACGGTGCTCACAGTCGAGAATGTGGCTGCTGTAGCCGAGAGTGTGAGACTCAATTCAAACATCAAATCGCCACCACTCTCAACAGCTCAACATTTCACTCACTAGCCTGAGGAGAATTCTGCACAAAGATCTCGGATTATTCGCTAACAAGGTCTAATTGACTCAGCAATTGAAGGCGCACTTCCACGGCCGTGGCGCGATGGATGTGTGCTCGCCTGTCAACCTCATGATCACAGGTTCGATCCCTGCCGTCGTCTATGTCGCTTTAATTCCATTAAAAACCTGCTAAAAATTGTCATCAATGGGTTGCTGGTTTACTCGTTGTATGTTGTTCAGGCATAACACTAACAACATGTAATTGAGTTAAACTAGTATGCCCAAAGGATGACTACGAATAAAATAATGTGAATTATAAGTGACATAGAAATAAGACACGGCAGTTCTCCGCTTTAGTTCAGCCGCCATCCCTGGAGATAAAATATCTGAGACAATAACCTTCAGTCTCAGAACATCGTGCCACACATCTTTCCTATCCTTCTTTCTCTTCATGAACTTCACGCCCGCGCTGTGTTGAAACATTTAAAGGGTAATCATAATCCCTTGAGCGCGGGTAGATTATAAAAAAAAAAAAAAAAAAAAGACCATCTATTTCGATATAGCTTCGCTGTTAACTCACTTTTTTCTTACTGAAATTGAAGACATGGATTTGGACGGCTTCTGATTCATGCAGGGCGGCGCGAGCGTTTGGAAGAGGACCCCAATTTTTGCCGAAAAATCATTTTGGGAATGTGATAAATTTCTGCGTTGACAACTAAAATTGCCATAGGGTATGTAAAGACACCAACCCTCACTAAATTTATAAGGTGACAATGCTTCCTTAGTAAATTACTGTTTGGTGTGGATTGTGGGCCGATTTTGGGTCATTGGTCCGTACTTTTTCGAAAACGACGTTGGTGAGACGGTCACCGTCAATGAATAGCGCTAAGTGCCACCCAGCAGACGGAATAATTGACACAGCAAAGGCAATACATACATACCTACATACCTCTTGGTATCAGCTAGCAACGTTTCCGCAAGTTGATCAATACGATATGCTTTTGAAAAATGTAGAACAATAAACGACTTGACAAGAAATACTCTTAAAGAATTTGTCACTTGCTCTCAAGAGGTGGTAACCTTGAGAAATCATTTTTTGTGCTTTAAGGTAGAAGTAGCTGGGAATCAAACTCAGACTCGCGGCTATAGCTTGACAGTGAAACTCAATATCCGAGGGACACTGCAATGCTTTGTTTAAGGGTCTTCTACAATTGTTTTGACAAATCTGTAATCTATAACCTCCGGGTTCCCATATAGGTATGGGCAATTTTGCAACAAAAAAAAACTGATGAAAAGTTGTATCTATAAAAAGAATATGGTGTTCATTTATAAAGAAAGCCCAAAATGGACATTTTAGGCTGGATAACACTTTTGTGTTCCATTAACAACCGTAGAGTTAATTGGGATAGTACTTTTTACTATTGATTTAAAATGACAGATATATTTGAATGACTTTACACTTTTGATTTTAAGTTACGAGTTCAAAAAAAAAAAATTGGAATTGCGCTGCGCTTCCAAATAAGAGAACATTAAACAGCCGTCAGTAGCCTTTTTTGTTTGAGTTACTGTTAACTCAATTTCGTACCTTCAAACACCAACATGTTCGTTCCTAAATTAATTGTCAACCCCGTATGTGTTGATGATTTTTTGTTATATCATTTCTACCGAAATGAATCTCACTTTCACTTTATTTGTAAAGTCAATTATTATCAACACTTTTTAGTTGCAGTATAATATTTCAGTAAGTAAGTAAAAACTGTTAAATCGTATTGCAAACTCGTAGATTGTAAAATAAAATCTGTTGCATTTTCAGTTATGTAAATAAATTTATTTATTTTATGTTCCTTTGACAGTGAGAGTCATGTGATGTTTTTAAATTCATTTCAATTTCACATTTGAAAGAACTAATGAATTATTTACAAAATTTAACTAACTTTACTTCATCAAATTTGTTTCTATTTTATTTTATTTTTGACTCAGTAACATAAATTTCATTGATTTAAAAAATAAAATCCATGACTGATTTACACGTATCTGGGGCTTATTGATAAAATTAACAGTTTTTGTAAATAACACTATGATATTAAGCATGTTTTATTATAGGCTTAATACAAGCAGAACTTAAAACTAGACATAATATTCTTAAATCTAAACTTAAACATAATAAAGGGAGTAAAATTTTTTGTAATTTATTTTATTTGGCTAGATACAGAATTGAGGTTAACGTCGAAAGAATTAGCGTTTTATTAATTAAACAAAAACACACAATTTGCTCGTTAGCACACGTTTTTTCTAACACACGGATAATGAAATTATCCCTTTAATAAATTAAAATATTAATAAAACTATCGTTTCTTTATTTCATCTATTCACTGAATAACAAGGAAAAATTGGCAGCACTTCTTTTAATTCTTCTAAATATTCTAGTACTTTTTTCATTACTGAAAGCCGGCATGTCATCTCAGACATAAAAAATAATTTTTGTTGTCAATACAATTCTAAACGGTTATTAAATTTTTGTGTGAATGTTCAAATTTATTTGTAAAAAAAATAGATATGCCAGAAAAGAAAAAAATGACTGAAAATTGTATTCCTGGCGACAAGGTTAGTTAACACAATAGCGTATGGCAGGCATTACTTGGATACTAAGTGGAAAATAAAATATTTGACGAGCAAGTTGAAGATATCCGCTCGTTAATCACCAAAATCGGTGTGATAAGTTATCCTCTCATTGTCAAACGTCATTAAAGACTAACACACATTTATTATTAAGAATTATAGTTTAAAATACGTGTTAAAGTTGTTTCACCTTTATTTTTTGCTTATTAATAGGGCTGCATATAATTAAGACTTAATAATAGCTTAAAACTAAAATGGGAAGAAGGATTAGTGGGGGGTTTGGGACAGAATTCTTCTAAGGGATGCAGAATTGAGGGAAAAATCAAAAATATCTTGAACAGAGTTGGCTGAACGTAACAATCTGGAGATTTGGTTGAAGTGTCCGTAGTTGGTGCGGTGTGTAGGGAGGTGAAAAAGGGGGACGGAACGTAAATGACGCGGATTTGTGTTGAACATTATTAATTCAAGCAAGGCCGGAGAGTCAATGATACCAGTGATAAGTTGGTGGACGAAAACTATATCGGCAATATGACGACGTTGAGCAAGGGTATGTAGGTTGATCAATTGTAGACGGTCTTCATACGGGGGTAAGATAAAGGGATCGGACCAAGGCAAATTGCGCAAAGCAAAACGAAGAAATCTTCGTTGTACTGCTTCAATTCTATGTGAGTGAGTGATGAGGAAGGGTGACCAAATCTGACTAGCATATTCAAGGATGGGTCTGACAAATGTGACGTATAAAGATCTAGTAACAAATGGATCGTTAAATTCCTTAGACCAACGTTTGATAAGGCCAAGAGAAGAATTAGCTTTCGCAAGTATATGATCGATATGAGAGCGAAAATTTAGCTCTTTATCACATATTACCCCAAGGTCTGTAATTGAGGAAACAATAGGAACAGGTACATTACGGAAATGATAGGTTCGAGGAATTGAAGGTAAACGTTTACGGGAGAAAGTCATAAACTGACATTTTTTTATATTGAGTTCAAGAAAGTTTTTATTGCACCAAGTAAAAAAAGTGTTTAGGTCATGTTGGAGAAGCTAAAAGTCTTGAGAAGATGCGATTGTTTTGATTATTTTAATGTCGTCAGCATAGATGGAGATATCAGAGAAGGAAATGATGGCAAGAACAAATAGGATTGGGCCGAGATGGCTGCCTTGAGGAACCCCTGAGGATGCGAAGATTGGATCAGACACCGCGTTTCTAAAAACAACTCTATATGTTCGGTTTACTAAGTATGATTTAGTCCACTCAATAAACCATGTTGGAAAACCAAGAGCTTGCAGTTTTATACAGATAATTTGGTGACTGATTTTGTCAAAGGCTTTACTAAAATCAGTAGTTATAACATCAACTTCGAGACTTTTTTCTAAAGATATTAGTGTTTTTGAGACAAATTGGATAAGGTTAGTTGTGGTGGACCTACCCTTTAAGAATCCGTGTTGAAATGGGGAAACAATAGATTTACAATGGAAGTAAAGAGAATCGTAAATGATACTTTCAAAGAGCTTGGGTAACGCAGAAAGTTTAGCGATCGGTCGGTAATTAGAGATATCATTCTTACAACCCTTTTTGAAAACGGGAAAGATAAAAGACTTTTTTCAAAGAGAGGGGAACACAGCTTGTGAAAGTGATAATTGGAAGAGTTTGGTAAGGGGTTCACAAAGTACATTAGCACATTTTTTAAGAAAAATTGCAGGGATTCCATCAGGGCCAGGAGAAAAATCATCTTTCAAGGAGTTCAACTTATCATAGACGGAGGGGGAAGTAATTGTAATTGAGACAAGAGACGTTTGAGGGAAATTGGATAGAAATCTGTGATATTCCAGATCAGGTTCATTAGAAGTATTGCTATAGGATTGGCTGAAAAAGGTAGCAAAGAGATTTACTATGATTTTGGGATCAGATGAAGATGTGCCAAGAAAGTTGAGCGTTGAGGGAAGGCCGTCGGATTTTCTCTTGACGTTAATGAATTGGTAAAAGCGCTTAGGTTCAGTGATGAGAGAAGTCTGCATTTGATTAAGATACGACTGGTCAAGGGATTGGCATAAAGTTGAAAAGGAAGAAGATGTTTGTTGGTAGTAAAGACAGTTTAGAGGCGTCTGAAATTTGAGATAAATTTTCCATAACCTATTTCTGACATTACGGATACTACGCAGCTCTCTTGTGTACCAGGGGGGAGATGAAACACAGTTCTTTTGTAGTGTTAAAGGAACGCATTGGACAAGACAAGTGAATATTGAGGTGTAAAAGAAGGAAAGAGCTATGTCGATAGGAGTAGAAGGGTAAATAAAGTGGTGAAAATCAATGCTGTTGAGATGAATAATAAGTTGATGAAAATCGGCTTTACGAAAGTTGAATGTAATAGAGTTTTCAGACTCAATAGTTGGAATATTATCATCGAGACAGAAGAAGAAAGAAAGAGGAGGATGATGTTGATCAAGGACAGAGAGAAGATGAGAACTTTCGGAGACGGAAGAATTAAAGGGATCTGAGGAGAAGGCGAGGTCAAGTTGTCTTCCTAACTTATTGTGGATACCATTTATTTGGAACAGACCAGATTCAAGTAATCTATCTGTAAAAATTATTTCTTTTTCAGAGGATGGATTAGAGGGAATAAAACAAGTTTCATCGTCGGATAATGACCATTTCAAATCCGGTAAGTTAAAGTCACCGAGTATGATTAATTCATCATTGGAGGTAGATCTCTCGATCAAGGGGCTAACAGATTCAGTAAATTTTTGATAGACAAGACTAGGTTGGGAAGGACGAATGTAACAACAGAGAAGATAGAGAAACCGTTTAGATATAGTTAATTTAATGCAGACGAACTCGAAAAGTGGTGATTTAGATATTTCGATTAGAGATGCATTGAGACGATTGTGCACAGCAATAAGAACACCGCGTCCATTGGGGGTAAGATCGTTAATTTGACCATCCGCACGAAAGACAGTAAAATCAGAAGTAAAAAGTTCACTTTCTGTGAAATCTGAGCAAAGGTTAGTTTCCGTTAGGACAAAGATATCATAAGGGAGATTTTGGGAGTTAAGATAAACGTTAGAAGTTTTGGTTCGAAGGCCTCTAACATTCTGATAATAGAGTGTTAAAATAGATGTAGTAACAGGCTGTAAAACAGAATTGTTGTTAAAGACTATGTTCCTGATTGGGACGAGCGAAGGGTAAACGTTTGGAATTTAAATGTGAGGCATATGTAGTCAGATCTTTGGAAACTGTGGAAGGAGAAATCCCTAAGGATTCATGGAAGCGGGTGTAAATTTTATTGAGAGTAAAAGGATCAGTTGGAAGGCCTTCTTTTTGAATAGAAACAATGACATTCATTTTAGTCTTGCCATTAACACAAACAGTATCAGACTTATTATAAAGGTAGGCAAGGTAGAGTCGAACATTATCGTAAAGTTTACTGTCGCGAATGCGACATGCTTTAAAAATTTCAAAATATAATATTAAAGCTGATATACGAGTAATTCATTTGTATGGCTCTTAGGCAATGGTTTTAATTGCAATTAATATGGATATAAAGTATGGATTATAAAATATGGATTACTTACTTAACTTTACTGTAGATGGCGCTTGGACTAAGACCTTAACCAACAAGCTTATCCAGCCAGCTCGTTCCTATAGCTAACTACGAGTATTTCAGTAACGCACTCCAAGTTGGTAGATTTGAAGACTCGTCGTGCTGGTTCGTCGTTGTCCTTATATGCTCCACGTGTCCCAGCCATCTTAGCCGCTGTATTTTCAGCTTTTTAACCAGGTCGATGTTGCTTCATACTCCATCGACACAACCTGGACCGATAATCATACGAAGAATCTTCTTTTCAATTAACCCAAGCAGATTCTCATCCGTTTTTAACACAGTCCATGTTTCTGCACCATCTTTCAGGGTCTTATGCAAAGTCTCTCTTATGTAAAGTCTCCTTGGTTCTTTGAGAGAGGGCCTTACTACTCAAATGCCTTCTAAGCCCAAAGAAACAGCTATTCGTGAGTGTGATTCTTCTTTTTCATTTCATTTTGCGAGATAAAAGTGAAGCCCAGGTAGACAAAGTTCTTGGCGACTTAGAATTTGTACCTATCCATCGTGACGTTTTGCCCGAGTCTACGATACGATACGATCCTCATCAAAATCCAAACCCATTTTCTCCACTTCCGATTCAATACTTGCAAATGTACCAGTAACAGTTCGCTTCGTTCTGTAAATGATGTCAATAAATATTATCTGCACAATTGCTTAGCAACGATGTTAAAGAGGTTGTATCATAACGTGTCGTCTTGCCTCAAACCTTTCTCACCATCAAAGGTTTCGGTGGTGTTCTTACCGACTCTTATGGACGGAACAGTTTGGCGGGGAGGCCGAGCGAGATGCGACATGGCTCTGTATAATTCGTCTTTGTCTACACGACTTTAAAATCAATAAGGTTGTGGTGTGTATCGATTTGAAACTCCTGGTTTTTTGTTTCAAAATTTGTCGGAGTGTGAACATTTGGTCGACGGTTAGTTTGCCGGGACTAAAACTACACTTATAGGGTCAGATCAAATCGTTGACGAACGGTTTACAGCGGTCACACAGTACAGATGCCAAGAATTTGTATGCGACTTTGGAGATAAGTTGGTGTATACTCCCTATACCAAGCTATCTCTCTCTGCTTTCTTTGCTGTTCAGCCATCCGCATCAACCGCCTTGTACACTTCACGCTTTGCTATCGTTAACTGCACTTCATTTAATTTGGGTGGACGGAAACTTTGACCATCTGTAATATCATTAATAGCGGAAGTTTGGTCATCTTCGCCGTTTACCAGTCTAGAAAAGTGTACACAGAGTCGGCAGCCTTCCGTTCTGGTCTTGTACCCTTGGGTAGATTGCTTCAACCCTTGTTAGAACTTTCAAACATTACATTACGAGCGTTAGGGGAACTAGAGAGGACATGTCGAGAACGGAAAGTATTTCTAGTAGTGCGACAACAGAACCTCTACATTTACTACGTCCTTAGTTCAGCTCAAGGTTAAATTGATGAGCATACCTATCTAGACGAATATTACGGTGGAATAATTTTTGTATCTTAGTGTTTTATACTAACCCCTCTACCAACTACATACAGATATCGCGAGCTATTTTAAAAATATTGATTACTCCCAACTTGAAGCAGATGCTTTGGGATAATTTATTCAACTTGTCCTCATCTACTGAGCAGGTACGGTTTCTTATTGACAATGTTGTTCAGTTGTATCACAGATATGTTGTTGTAAAAACTAAGCAAAATAAGTCGGATAATCCTAATTGGTTTACCCAAGAAATACTAATCTTAATGCAGCAGCGATATCGAGCCTACAACTCGTAGGAACGTTATCGTCTTCCTGAACTTAGACAAATTGTTCAGCTAAGAATCGATTGTTCTCCGGCAAACTGAATATTTCCCTTAATAGTCGACAGTTGTGGAATAACTAGCGTAGATTGTTGTTTGGCCTTACCAAGCCCATATTGAGAATGTTGATGGCATTTCATTAAATAGGAAGTTTGTCCCTACTCCTTCAATACCTAATCCTTTTAACCCTGAGATTGCAGCTAATTTCTCTTTGAATAATTTTAGTTTCTATAGTTTTGGGTTCACATGGGTTAGCAGTGTCGAAGTCTTGGAAAGTAAATTTTCAGTATAGTCAAATGCCATCGGTCTCAAAAAAAGGCACACCTCTTGCTTAAAGATAATTTTCTCTCTAACACTAGTAGAGGTCCACAGGGATCCATTCTTGGCCCATCACTTATTTCGCTTTACGTCAATGATATTCCCTCCGTCATTGATGACTACTCGTTACATATGTATGCTGACGATGTAAGAATGTACCTCGGCTGCGGTCTTGGTCTCATTGAAGATGGTGTTTGCCGCGTGAATGAGGGCCTCGAAAGACTAGCAATTTTAGCTAAGACTATAATGCACTGGCCTTGAATCTATCAATATATTGGTTATATCTAAAAAAAATTAGATTTAACTTATTTCCCAATTAACTTTTAATACTGTTGAACATGCGAATTCTCCTCGAAATCTCGAAATAAACTTTACGTGCAATCTAATAAGGGATAGGTAAGCACATCAACGGTGTAGTTGGTGAGGCATACAGAACGTTACGCATGCTCTGGATTAGAGATGCCGCGAATATTCGGCCACTATTCGGTATTCGGCCTATTCGACCTATTTTTTTTATATTCGGTATTCGGCCGAATAGTTCACAACATTCGGCCGAATACCGAATATTAAATGGAGAGTAAAAAAAGATTTATTATTTTACAAAAAATGTTTTATTTTTATTAAAATTTTTTATTTTAGTATTTAAAATCTACTAATGGTAAGTTGTGGTGAATAAAAACAACTTTTTCAGCATTCATTGGTAGCATACGTTTTATATAACGTCTATATTCTAAATCAATTACAGCTTCTGCAAATAACCTCTCATTAATACACTAGTACCAGGAGACGAGAGGTAGATTTCAGCAAATGTTGTCAAATTGGGTCTGCCATCCGATCTTGGCGAAAAGTTCTTTAAAAAAGTTCCTCAAAACATTCACAGAAACTGTTGTGGCTCGTCAAAAGTCACGTTGAAGATAGATACACAACACATCGTTTCGTTGGCCGAATGTTCGGCTGCTGAATATTCGGTATTCGGCCGACGAGTGTGGCCGAATATTCGGTATTCGGCCGAGTCACTATTCGCGGCATCTCTACTCTGGATCTCCTAGTCAACACGCCGATGAAGACACGTAAAATGCTTTCAAAAAGTTTATTTCTTCCCAATTTAACTTATGGTAATTGCAAGCGGTTGTTAATCCCCCAGTTATGGGTATCTGGTATCGGGTAATCTGGTTTCGAAGACTTCAGTTTTGTTGCATTTATTACTGATATTCTGATATCGAATAATTTTTTTCTCTTATAAGCTTAGAATTCAGAATGGTAATTGCACTTATTTCGCTACGCCTACACTTGAAGACATCAGACTAAGAACTGACAGCTGGTACTACTCCCCTGATAAAAACAACAGGTACATCAGCGTACTACCCTAGTTCTTTGCATTCTTTTTTGACTGCTTGCAGTCTTTAAAGTCTTTGAAAAGTCTTTTACATTCTTTGCATTCTTAAAGTCTTTTAAATGCATTCAATGTATTGAAGTCTTTTTACTTTTAAGTGGAGATTTAAAATAATTGCTGAAGTAATTGCTGACTGCAAAATTGACTGGGACTTTAGTTTGAAAGTCACCAGTACTGAGGTTAAATCAAAAGACTTAAAAAAAGTCTTTCCATTCAATTGACTGCAATACTAAAAAGACTGCATTCTTTCACATCTCTGATCGCCAGGTACTAGGACCCTGGTGGAAATTAGGACACTTGACTTCGAACTGTAACTTCTTGCTACTGGTTTAAGAAATTCTAAGACAATCTACCTACCTTAGTTTGCCTTTCAAACGAAAACTCTAGCCACCACCAGTGGATTTTAATTAATCAGAGAAAACAATACATTTTTATTTAAAGCTGTATAATTTTGGTCATACACAAACTCATACGAATCCGTAGCAGACGAGTCAAGTCGATATGGTTACTCAGCTTATTAGCTTTCTTGGAGCTACCCTCCAAAAAGTAAATAAATATGAGGCACAATAGCGCCCTTAGAACCATGGTCTATATTGACTTTCTTACTTAAAGCTCCCAATCTTTCCGATGTGTTATGTGTACATGTTTTCGACGGAAATAGAAGCGACCTACCACTTTCTGCCGTATCTGAACGGCTAAGATGAGAAGCGTTTTTCGTAACAGAAGAAACACTTCAGGGATTTGTTACTCCCTTGCAAGATAAAATACCCCGCAGAATTTTTTTTTTGTTAAGTTGGCAGGCGCTGGGAATCTAACACAGTTCTCCGATATGACACTTGGGGTGGCCGTGGCGCGATGGTTGTGTGCTCGCCTGTCAGCCTCATGATCACAGGTTCGATCCCTGCCGGTCGTCTATGTCGTCTTAACTCCATTAAAACTATCTATAAAGTTGTCATCACCAGATCTGCGTTTTAAAATTAACTTGATTATATCAAAGATTATTCTCTTGTTAAATTTGTGTATTTCAAGATGTCGGTCGGTCAGATAGATAATATTATAAAATTTTCATATATCCCTAAGAGTATAGCTATGTACAAATATTCAACCCACTTAAAACTAACACTACACTGTCAGTTCGTTCCTAAAATTAAATACAAGCCAACTCCTATCCTTTATATCCTACCAATGTCCAGAATTATTTATCCACATCCAGACCATACGAAAGCCACTACTTCTCATACATTTTTAAAACCGACTTGTTTTCTTTTGCCAACTGGAGATATTTCGAAAATTTCCAGCAATGCGGTTGCTATTTGACCAAAGTTAAACCTCACTCATGCTGTTACAAGGAGTATACTCTATCATATTTGCTTTGGCTTTATTTTTTTTTTCCATTTTTTGAGAAAATAAATAAAACTATAATAAAATATTCCTCAGAAAACTATACAACATAAAAATCATCATGAATTTTGTATTTACTCTTCATAATTTGTCAGTGCGGTGGAAAAAGTTTTCTGTCGAAAAATAAATAAATGAAGTACTGAGGCAAACAATATAAAAATGTTATCAAAAATATTTAATTTTTAGCTTGGGTCATGAGAAAAAAACAAAATAAATTTAAGTTTTTGTCATACAAAATTTAAAACAAAAACTCAACTTTAATTTAAATATATGCTAATTATATAAGCAAATATTTATGAATAAAATAAAAACAATAATTAAAACTTACTGTCTAACAATTGGAAGCTTCTGGAAAACTTTTTCCTCAAGCATTTGAGCTTAAAGATCAAATATTTCATCAAACCACACAATATTTAATTTTTCCACAAAACGAACTCAAATTTTTTCTGTTGAAGTTCCTAAGCTTCCATTTAAAATACAATTACAAAGCTATTACTTTCAAAGTTAATCTACACCTCAAGTAGGTGAAGCAATTTTTTCGATTTAATTTAAAGTTTTGTTGCTAACAAATTTCAATTTTCTAAAACGCTTTTTATTTACGATAAAGGGATACTAAGGGCGAAGTAATGGAGTCTTGAAAAGATGGAAAATAGACATTTTGTACCAAATTCCGATCTTATCCTTGTGTTCTAATCCTGACAATCTATTTAACAACGGGCTTAGATATTTTTTTTGCCTAGTTTAAAATTTGCAAAACATGTTAAATGGATGTGATTTAAATTTAGATAAGAACTAATATCATCGGAGATCAACAAGCAATGACTCGGAACTTTCACTTCTAGGAACCGATAAGTTCCTTCCATATTAATTGTGTGAATAATTCGTAATCGAAAATTATTGAATAAGGTACAGTAAAAGCTATCTGCTCCTATCTACGAACATCTTATAAAGGCGGACAGTTTTCTGGGAACCAAACTGTTTATTTTAATTGCACAGTCTTTTAATTCTTCCTACTTTCTACCTGCGACATATAAATACTATAAGGCAAATTATGCATTCGTAAAAATATTGAAATTTTGATTAGATGATAGAGAAGAGGAAAAAAGTGGATCTCGCAATTCTGTCTGTCTGGCTGTTTTACTACAGTCCAAGTCACTCGGGAGTTGTTCTTCAAACTTATTAGATAGTATTTTTAAATTTGTCCTCCCATAAGTTTTTTTGTTTTATTTTTAAGTCCAAAAATAACATTCGATTTTTTTTTCTCAAAAACCGTTCCACAGGTTAAAAAAACAGTAGGCACAACCGATTTTGATCATCTTTTGTATGCTAAGGCTCCCCAAATGTTTGGATAGTATTGTGTATATTTAAAAGAAAAAAAAATTATTTTATCTCAAAACAACGGTACCCAACATTGATATTTTTTTTTCCATTCATTTTTACGATCTATAATTCAATAAATAAAATGCACGACTGGGTCGCACGAACTTGCTCCTATGTAATAGACTTGGAATTTTAAAAACGAATGTTATTAGAGAAAACTGTTCATAAGTATAAAATTATTTTTTTTTAAATTCTTTTAGTAGAAAGAGACAAAAACAGAATGCTATGCAAATATGAATTTATGCCAGAACAAAAATTATAAGTCGTTGTAGTGGTTTCTTAAAAAAAAGCTTTTATATACAAACTTCTTAAAAGATTTTTAAGAAAAAATTTTCGTACGCCAATTTAAAGTTTTTATTATTATTCGAATAAAAATTAAATTTACAAAAAAAAAGTATTGAGCCGTTTCTGATATATCGAAATTTCAAAAAAAGAAAAAATAGATTTTTTTTTCAAGAATTCAAAAAATATGTATTTTTAATAAAATGCAATGTGTTTAGACTTTTAAAAGCTTCTATATAAAAAATTTCATTTAGATCCGTTATGTGAATAATGAGAAATTCAAAATTCGAAAAAATGGTTCTATGGTAGGTACAAGCTGTAATATCTTAATTTCAATTTTTTTATTAAATTAAAGATCATAAAAATTAATTGCAAGAAAAAAAATTTATCAAAATTCTAGACGCCGTTTTCGAGAAAAATACGATTTTTGAAAACCATTTTTTTTAAATTTTTTAACATTTGTATGGTGGGTATCTTTGTTTTTAGGTAAAATAATTTTTTTTTCTCACATCTCATAGACTATATTAGGAAACTCTTATTTATCAAGTTTAAAAAAATCTAGCATGAGATTTTCGAAATATTGAGTTTTGAAAAAAAATTTGAAGTTTATTTTTAAAAATTCAAAAAACTTTTTTTGAAAATTTGAATACACAATTCTATTTAAATTTTTGGAGAGCCTCAGCAAAAATCAAAAATATCAAAACCGGTTGTACCGTTTTTGAGAAAATCAAAAACAAAAAAAAAATGGTTCCATGGGGAGTATCCTCAATAACCATTTTTCGGAAAATTTTTTTTCAACTTGTACGTAGCTTTAACAAAATGAAATTTTTTTACATCTTTTTTTTTTTAATCTGTGGAACAGTTTTTGAGATAAAAAAATATTTATAAGATTTCGAAAAAAAATTCGAATGGCACCGTTAGTTTTGGTCCTAAAAAAAAAAAAAAAAAACCTGTGGGGGGAGAAATTAAAAATCATATCTACCAAGTTTAAAGAGAACCGGCCGAGCCGCTTAGGCTGTAGTCGAACCGACAGAGAGACAGAATTGCGAGACCCACTTTTTAAGTCTTCGCTATCATCGTAATGTCAACTTTGATCAAAATCTCGAGTTCGATTTTTTTACGAATGCATAACTTGCCTTATAGTGCATATAAGTCGCAAGTAAAAAATTTTAAATAAAGATGTTGTGAATTTTTGGAAAACAAAAAATATTATTTTTTTTTTCGGATTAATATTTTTTTTTTTTGAAATTCAAGTTTTTTTTTCGTAAAATAATAAAACGTTTAAATTGAAGTATTAAAATTTTTTCCTTAGAATGTTCAATGAATTTTGTATATTGAAGCTTATTTTTTTAAGAAACCGCTTAAGTGAGTTTTTATTTTTGTTCTTGCATAAACGAAATCACGTGGCATCCTGTTCTTAGCTATAATTACTAAAGGAGTTGCTTAAGTCATTTAAAAAATTAATTTTAAGGCTATGAACATTTTTCTCTACATTCGTTTTTAAAATTTTTAGTCTTTTATAATAGTCGTGCATTTTATTTACTTGCCATATATGTAGATATGTACTATTGCTTAACTTTTGCATTTGAAAAAAAAACGAACATAAAATTTTGATCAAAGTTGAAATTACGATGATGGAAAAGACGAAAAAAGTGTGGTTGGCAATTCCGGCCGTCTGTCTGTATGGGCCTTACCAACAACAAAATTAAGAGACGACTTTAATATTTGAGCGAAATGAAGCATTATTTAATGGACTCCATATATCTGACCGTATATGCTGCATTTTATTTTTTTAGGTTCCGTACAATAAATGGTTCATAATTTAGAGTTCACATAAATATTAAGTTCATAACATGTATGGTTAAATTTATAGAGCTCTTTAAATAATGGTCCATTTCGCTCAAATATTAAAGTCGTCTCTTAATTTGATTGTTGGTACGGCCCTATGTCTTTACCTCAATCTTCAGTTTTGTGATTCCCTAGTGAAAAAATTAATTTTTTAGCTGCGATACAGCCGTTATGCTAAATATTGTTTATTTCAAAAACAGCTCTAACGATTTTGAAGAAAAAAATATAGGTGTGCTTGCTACGAGTATCATGGGTATGAACTACATTTTGGGGCTTGTCATAGAACGGTTTTTTGAATCATTAACGGCTCTAACGATTCTACTCAAAATTTGTATATAAGAGCTCCGTTGAATTTGAAAAAAATATTGTATACCCAGATTTTGGAATTTGCATAATTAAAAGTTTTTTTTTTGAAAATTCAATATCTTAAAACCGGGTATCACATTAATTTTTAAAATGATGATGATGATGACTAAATTTTTTTTTTTATAAAATTATAAGGCAAATTTAGTATATAAAAAACATGTTTCAGTATGTCAATATGTACCTCAAACTATAAGATAGACCACTGTCGAATCGTCCAGCAATCGTTAACCAAAACGATTCGATCATTTCAATCCATCGATCATTCGATCATTTTCATTTCACTGAAATGATTCAGTACTGTTTCGATTCGATTTTTATTTGAATTTGGATGAAATTAAATCTCCGAATTTCAACCCTATTCGAGTTCAATAATGTACAAAATTTGATCCAAATTAAAAAAAAATAATTTCGTTGCGTTGTAAATTCAAAGGGGAATGGAACAAAAATTCTTTAACTGACGAAGAAGAAACAAGAGACCGTCCATTTTGTCTGTCGCTAAAAATATTAATAATAATTTAATAGCTAGTACAAAGACTGATAAAAAAACAGTGATTTTGCAGAATGTGTAAAGTTAATTACATACATATTTTTTGTTTGTAAGATGGCAGATTTTGGTAAAAAGAGTAGTGCAGTATGAATGCACTTTGATCAAATTTCTAAGGGAAGAGCAAAATTCAGATTATCAAAAAACATTTAGCGTTAGCAGAGGCCCGACATGTAACCTTCAGCGACAATTGAGATCTCAACACGTTTTAGTGAATATTCAACGAACTAGGTACATGACGGGTTCAACTCCCACATTAAATATACCAGGTCCTGATACCTCAAATAACACTTTTTGATTTTTCTGCCACAAAATCAACAGCCAACTCAATCAATCATGTTCTTCAATGTCGAGATTCACCCAGAAATCCCAGTCCACCGTCTGTTTGGCGCTTATAATTCACATTGATTGAATCGGGACAAATGAAAAGGAGTAAATGTTGGTGAATAGAGTTAACTGATATCGAAAATCGATATTTATTAAGGTGATCGTGATTGGAATAGAAAATCGAGAATCATCGAAATGGTTGCGATCGATTGGTATTAAAATTTGTGATTTCAATCATCAACTTGTGTTAATCGAATCGTTTCGGTCTTCGGTGATTCCCTAAAGGAGAAATTGAAATTTATTACTTTTTAGCTCCAAAACAAACGGTATTTTCTTGGAATTTTGTTTTTTGGATTACAAAACAAATTTCTTTTTGAAGAATCAATATCTTAAAAACGAGTTATATTAATATATTCTTGAAATTATTTCCTAAAATATTATTTAATGCTTCAAATTGACATCTAATTTTTTTTTACAAAAATTGGAAAGGAATTTGTTATAATTATAATAAATTAATTTAATAATAAAATGATTTTTTAATCTTTGAGACATTTCTACAAATCAGACGGCAATTTTATAAATTCTAAAATTTTTCTCTAAATAAATCCATGTTATTTAATTGACAAACGATTTTTAAATTCCAAAGTACTCTTACATAAGAGCAAGTAAATGCAATCCAGTAGTGCATTTTAATTAATAACGTATTGTTTTAATTAACGCAAGGTGCATTGAAAGCTCTATCTGCGGACAACTTCTATTAGCGGACAATTCTCTTAAATGGACACATTTCTGGGAACCAACATTTTTTTGAATTCCCCATATAAAAGGCATTCTTAAACACAGAGGCGGATCGTGAATTTGTGGGGCCCTGGGCTGAAACTATTAAGTGGCCTACCTAAGTACTCAACTAATATCCATGTCAAAAAATTGTGTCTATAATGATATATTATTATTATATATTCTTTAATGCACAAAAAAAATATAAATGTTACTTAAATCTACGCAAGCATTCTCCCTTATTCCGATAGTCGTTTTACCAAAAAGCCAGTAAAACGACAACGCTCTAGAAACGAAAATTGGAATTTTATTGAAACGACTATCGTTATAATGCTTAGAAAAGTTAAGAACATAGAGAACGCTGCCCTTTTCGTATTATTTAAATACCAAAATTTGGCCTCTGGAGCCTTCTCGTTTTAAGGGCGTTTTATTAAAACGACTATCGGAATAAGGGTGATTAGTTGTGCAAACGACGACCTTATTGCTTTGGTAGGAATCTCTTCCAGGCAATATAATTAATCAATTTAATTTTTCAGCTCAGAAAGTTAAACATTTAAAATTTTTAAAAAGTCTAAAAACTTGAGATAAAAATTGACTTTTAGAATGTTATTTTGGCAAAAATAAAAATAAAAATTAAGAACAAAAAAACAAAAAACTAACATTAGTAATAAGATTAGCAACTTTTCTGCACTAATTCGTTTTCTTTGTTTTGTTAATATTGGTCGAATGTTTTCCAACAGAAAATCAAAAGATTCTATTGACACACGGCATTGTTGCCAAAATCAGTAGATATAAATGTCTGCAAAGATTTAACATAATTTTCCCTTTCACCATTAATGGGGTGCATATAAAATCTTCGTTTTCTCGATCTTACAAAAGCTCTATAAACATGAACGCGACTTTCCACTAAATACTACGACGAAGTGCACCTGAACTTGACAATGACTTATCGCTCAGCGATGAAGCTCTGTAAATGGCCACCCATTGCTCAGACTCGTCATTCTATCGCTCAGACGCTCGTCGCTCAGTGCGCGGCCAAAGCCTTAATTAAAGTTTTATTTTCACTTCTTGATGGCGTCTTGCTTTTCTGTCTCCTTATCGATCAGCTTTTTTTTCAGACAGCGCATCATTTTGTTTACTAAACACTAAACTGGAAACTTGTGGATGTGATTTGTGATTGCGGTTTTTCGTCTGTGCATTTTTATGATATTTAATTTGTGAATTTTAGTTTTATATTTAATTTGTTTTTGTATAAGCTGGTGCCGCAAAAATGGCCAAGTAAAAGATTTAATTTCGTCATTACAATACAATACAATAGTTATGCATATATGTACTTTCAAAATAAAGATTATTTTTGTCTGTGCAGCTATTTACTTTGGTTTTTTTTAAATAAAATACTTTGGAAAACTTTTAAATAGTTGAATTATTGATTTTGTTTTTTTTTTCATACAAAATTCGTTTTCGGTACAATTGACATCATTTCAGTACAATTTTATTCCAGATTTCAGTACAATTGAAAAATTTCATTTTCCATCCCTGACATTATACTATTCGGCATCAAACTTAGCACGATTTTAGAGAAAGAGAGAGAGAAAGAGTAAGTTCGCGCAGCGCTTTTTCCAGGTAAAAGTGACGCGCGAATTTACTCTCTCTCTCTAAAATAGTGCCATCTAGCTTGCCGGGGACTATACATTAGTTTATTGATCTCAGATTTGCCACTGCCAACCTTATGGTAGGTTTTTGTAATTTTAAATTTTATTTAATTCAAATTATCGCCTATTGATTTCAGCGGCGTCTGGGGGCCTGTGACCTCGTGGCCCTGGGCTGCAGCCCATACAGCCCTTAGGTAGATCCGGCCCTGCTTAAACAGATCCTTCAGAAATCTCCCATAACTGGACGCGAAGCTGTATTAAACGTTGTTTCGCGGTGAGCTTAAAAGGGTATTTCCCAGTCGAACTATCGAGTCGTTAGCTTTCGAGTTTATCCTGGTGTAAATAAATATAATTAAATCTTAATTACTTTTATTTTAAGTGTTTCAAAAGAGCAGATTCGTGCAACCTGGAGATGCTAACTTTTTCAAAATATTTGGTCTCTGTGTGGTTCCTATTTAAGACTAATCCTTCGAAATAACGTTTTTTTGTTTATCTCTTTGATACTCTAATGTACAAATTTTCTACCCAGGAGCAGGAGCAACAAAAATACATAAAAAAAAAAAAAAAACTGAAGAAACAAACAGTTTAAAACTTCAAAGTGATATATGAAATATTTGCTTCCCTCTTCATGAAAGTTTGTCGAGTGTGTGTGTGTGTATGGAAAACTCAATGGAAATTTAAGTCTGGTTGTTACTCCTGTGGGCGAAAAGGCCATCGTATCCCTCTTCCAAACATATCTGTGCACTATATTCGGGTGCGGAAAAAGGATGCGGACACAACACAGAGAAAAACTCAAGTACGAAAGGTTAAAATTCTTAGGATGGTTTGGTTATATGATAACACCCTTGGATGAGTAGCAAAAGTAAAGTAAAGTTAAGTGAAGTGAAGTTCTTAAGCGGAAGCGTTGACTTAAATTGACTTCTATTCGGCTTTAGTATGATCTCATCATATTATACATGGATACCACCACATCAGAGTGCAGCTCCTTTTTATAATCCTTAGCCCATCAACACGGATTGAGTGATGCTTGAACTTTTCTTTTAAAAAAGGGAAGTACTTACGTGTTGTATTTCAAAGCTTAATAGGTTACGTGGTTCGTTTTCCTATATATATAGTATAACGCGCTGAAAGTGTTACGAAATTTTATAAGGAAATGATATGAGGAACAGGGTTTTTTCTTGGATTCCTGTGATGCGAGAAGGGTTTGAATGTGTGTCGTTTTTTTTTTTGTTTTTAAGGAACGTGATAGAGAAATGTGTTGGAGTATCCGTTGAATTTGAGGGACTTAGGTATCTAAGTTGAGCTAAGACTTTAAGGAATTACGTTAAAGAAAGTAAAGTTGGTATGTTAGGTTTTGTGTTGTCTTGAAGAAAATCTCTTGAGGAGAAAGTTCTATAAGTTTCGATCTTTGGCATTGGCACAAATGAAGTAGGTGCGAACTATCAAGACAGTCACAAAGCGAATGAGGAAGAAACTTCATTATATTGCTACAAGACGGACATACACTATTTGCTGGCAAAGTCATCAAGATTTAAGTTTTGTTAAGCTTTTAATACCTCCTGATTAATGAGGTCGGAGGTCTGGATTTGATCCTCACCCACTGGCACTTAAACACATACAAATATTTTATTCAGGGTGTCCTTAGCTGTTTGTACGGTTGAGAGTTGTAAGTCCCTAGGTTCAGGCGATCTAAGAGCCATTGGCGTTGCAAATATAATTTGCTTTTTAATGTCATTATTTCAAAGTTCAAACCAATACCTTGTTAGATTTAAAAAGATTCTCATAGTCGTGTTCCAAGGCTATGTCTTTTTTGTTAATCAGAAATGAAAGGAAAGCATATATAAAATAAGTTAATCCTTTGTAAGGCTTTTTAATGTTATATTCTTCTTTCTTTCTTTATTTATGTTTATTACATTTAAGCCTCAATTGATTAGTTAAGATATAAGGGCTGACTATATAAATACCAATTCACTTCAATCGAATTAATTTCAGTAGAATATAAAGACGTCATACCAATAGGTTTGTATCCTTGGGACAGATATCCAAAAAAAAAATCCTGAAATTTTCAAACTTAGAGAATTTTTTTTTTAAATTCATAGGCTTGTCACTTTATCCTTTATCCTATATTTAAAATCGTAAACAGATTACGTATGCAAAGTTAGATCCTGATAATGGTGTCAGTCACAGATACGAGGACAAAATTGAATTGTAAATTCCAAAATGTTTATGCTGAATAGAATCTTTTTTTGCTGCTCTATTTTACATACTTACATACATGCGTAGACAAAATATTTTTTTTTTCTTATAATAAATAACCTTACGCTTAAGAGGATTTATTTAAGCAGCCGTCGGCGTTTTTACAGAGGGGATTTCAGAATACACATAAGACTCATTCAGACATCACTTAGAAAAGTTTCAGATGGGCTTAGGTTTTTTTTGTTTTAGATTTTTTTGTGTTTTGCATAATTTTTTTTTCTTTCTTCTGATTCAGTGTGGAGGTGTATTTTCAAAAGGACACTTTATTCACAGCGTGGTTGTAGTTACAAGATTCCTCTATGCACACATAAGTTCAGAAAGTTTGGTTTTTTTTCAAGGTAATCTTTAATGCTTATTCTTAGGAAAAATCGAAGAAACTTGTTGAGAAGACATAAGAAGGCGGATTTAAAATTGAAAAGGAAATAAATTCTGATGAAATATTATCTTGTAATAAATATCAGACCAAAAACATAAATGTTAAAAAAAGAGCCAAGTTCTTCTATACAAAAACCTTTGTGTAACAAGTCAGCCGTGAAAAGTACTGAGATCTAAAAGTACGCCAAGTTTATACTTCCTGAAGGTTTAATACTGAATATTTAAAGTAGAATAATATTGAAACAGCTACAATGTAATAGAGAAATTTTATTATTTAATGATTACTGACTAAAATTTGATGGGTTCACTTGTCAAGTTTTTAAAACCTTTCGAATTGAGCATAAAAAAAACTTGCCAAGTAAGCCCATCAAATTTTAGTCAGTAATCATTAAATAATAAAATTTCTCTATTACATTGTAGCTGTTTCAATATTATTCTACTTTAAATATTCAGTATTAAACCTTCATGAAGTAAAAACTTGGCGTACTTTTAGATTTCAGTACTTTTCACGGCTGACTTGTTACACAAAGGTTTTTGTATAGAAGAACTTGGCTCTTTTTTTAACATTTATGTTTTTGGTCTGATCTCACTCCTTGTTGCAAAGATTTTAATATTTTGCTATGTCAAAATCTCGAAAGATACGGAAAGATAGAAGGGTGTACTCTACCTACTAAAATCAACTTAGTTTAAAGCTTCCTATTTCTTTTGGTATATTTTCTTTTTGTTATTGGTTGTTTTGATTTGCGCTTCAATTATTTCTTCTTGTCCTGGCAAGATACCTAACACTAACATACCTGCCTTAATTACGGCAATCAGAAGTGCTCCATATAAATTAAACATTTTCTCAGAAAGTGGGTGGATAAGACGCCCCCTGAATGGAAAACCTCAATTTTCATTTTTGTTCCTTTATGTGCAGTTTGAGCCCTACCACTGCAATCGGAAGTGCGCCATGTATAATTTACATCAGTTCTGAGGAAGTGGGCGGATACCACGCCCCTGAATGGAAAACTTCAAATTTTATTTCTTTGTATGCAATTTAAGTCCTATACCACTTTACCAAATTTCGTCGTTTTACAGCAGTCAGAAATGCTCCATTCAACCAACACCAATTCGGAGAAAGTGGGCGGATACCACGCCCTCTGAATGAAAAACCTCAATTTTTATTTTTGGTCCTTTATATGCAATTTGAGCCCTACCGTTCTACCAAATTTCATCGTTTTAAAGTAGTCGGAAATGCTCCATTCAACCAACACCAATTCGTGTTTCTTTTGGCGAGTTATAGATATTTTAATTATATTTTTGCTCCAAAATATTGGCACATCACTTTTTGAATTGTGGAAACTGATCACTAAATTTCAAAAATTCACATAAATTTGTTAAAGTTCGAAATTTGATTATCAATTTTTATTTCCGACATATGTAGGTACTAAAAGACAAGTTCTTTATTTGAAAAAAATCGAACTGGAGATTTTGATCAAAGTTGATTACGATAAAGGGGGTCCGGCAATTCCGTCTGTCTCTCTATATGTCTGTATGTCTGTACCTCGACCTACGGCCTAAGCTACGTTCTTAAGGGTCTTCAGCGATTCCTTCCAGGAAAAATTGAAATGTTTGTTTTAGCTCCCCATACAGCCGTAATGCAAATTATTATGTATCTCGAAAACGGCTTTAACGATTTCCATAAAAAAAAAAAATAGGTATGCTATTATGGGCATGGACTACATTTTGCTAAACAAAATTTAGGTAAAAACTTTATTAACAGGAGCTTCTTTGAATTTGAAAAATATTGTTTGTACAAATTTTCGAAAAAATAGTTTTTGGATTTTTACAACAATAATACATTTTTTTTTTGAAAATTCAATATCTTGAAAACGGGCTCACTAACAAATTTTAAAATAACGTCGTTAAATGTATATAATTAAATACTAACATTTGCATATAAATTTTTTTACATAAGAAAGAACATACAAAACATGTTTCAATATGTCTGTACCTCTCCCTAAAGCCTAAGCCATTAGAGTTATTTTCTTCAAACGCTGTACTTAAAAATCTTCGGCGATTTCCTCGAGGAGAAATTAAAAGTTTTTTTTTTAGTTCCAAGACTAACGGTACCCGCCATACAGTCGTTATGCAAAATCTAATTTATCTCAAAAACGGCTATAACGATTTTTATAAAAAAAAATTAAGTTTTCTATTATGGGCATGGACTACATTTTGGAAAAAAATGTTATTGACAGTACCTATCATAGAACCGTTTTTTTTTTATTTTCGGCTTTCTATTTAACAGCTCTAAAGATTTTAACCAACATTTTTAACAGGAGCACCCTTAAATTTAAAATAATATCGCAGGTATATGGAGAATATATGAAAAAATATTTGTTGTTTTTTTGGAAAAAAAAAATCCAATTTATTTTGAAAAATCAAAATCTTCAAAGCGTGTGAACGATTATTTATTTGAAATTATTTCATAACATTAGTATTGATGTAATATACTTAAACTTTATGCCAAACATATAGATTGGGGAAATCAAGTACAAAATCCGAGAGGTAACCATCAATTGGATGGGTCAATACAGTAGAGAGCATATGCTCGACCTTCTAGCTGATGATAGACCATCGTTTCCAAAGGACTCAAAGCTGACAATAATTACTAACAATGTGGGTCAACGGACAAAAAGCTGTTTACAAACGATAGCTTACGACAGCGACCACTGCGGTCTCGCCGCAGTAATATGTACAGTTGCCGAACGAACTTGTGGAGTTGGAGGAGTATGTACTTGCGCATTTTTACAATTACAATAATATGCGATAATTCGTTCATATATAATATATCTCCACAAAATGACAGGATTTATTTAGTTTTCTAAAATATCCCAACATTTGTTTTATTTTTGAGCGACGCGTATCAGATTTTATTTATACATCATCGGCCTTCACTTCATGACTAAAATTTGGCAAACAACACCTTAAGTCATGAAGTTAAGCCCGATGATGAATTAATAAAATCCGAAACGCGTCGCTCAAAAATAAAATAAATGTTGTGATATTTAAAAAAAAACTAAATAAATCTAAAATATATATGTATCCACAAAATGTTCATTTTACTCGTTTTATATTTATTTATTACTAAACACACAACATGGAGACTACAACAATAAATAAAATGACAGGAATTCGACAAACAACGAAATTGACCAATATTTAGGACAAATGGACGAAACAATCCTACGAACTATGAACAGAATTATTCCAAAATACAGAGAACCTAACGCAACCGACATGTATCTACCGTAACGCGACTATTGATGCACTATACACAGAGAAAAACGTGGACTACTGACTAAAACGCTTGTACCGACGTTTTACTGACTCACGCAATTTGGATATTAGGACACTGAAATCGTCAATTAAGAACATCAACCAACTGATCAAAGAAAACTATAGCATGTCTAATGTCTATTGATTTGTACTGGAACAATAAAATTCGGAGCGTTAACTCTAGCGACCCGAGTATGTTTCCAAAAATTAACAAGATATTTAGACGGAATGATCAAAACGAGCTTCCGTGTCTCAAGCTCCAGAGAACGACAGAAAACAGAGACATACTTCTGACAGCAGACATAGATCCAGAGGATGCCACCGTCTTGGACGATGACATCTTTATAGTTGAAAATCCGCTAGAGAAAGTGGAGGCTGTGTGGGCTGCTTTTCAGCAGGTTAGTGTACAAGGATAGTGGAAACATTCAACCCAACCTGGAAGACAGAGCCTTACTCCACCACTTCTACCTTCGTAACGAAATAACGCAATGGCGATCAGAGAACTTCGGTTTCACCGGGTTCAAAAAAGAGCACTTTACGTATGCTATCATAGCCTAGTAAAATGGGATAAGTTCGCTGTTAGTTACGAAAGTGGAGCTTCAGCTCAGCTTCGAATTCACTAAAGAAAAAAAAGTCAGCAGGAGTCGATGGTAAATCCAATATTGTACTATCACCTCTACCTCAGAAAGCAGTTGACATACAAAGTTTTAAGTGTTCTTTTTAGGTAAAGACAGTTAGGGTGGCATCAAAAAAAAAAATACACATTTGTGTAAAAAAAAAATGCTACCGTGGCTGTTGTAGTTTTTAGTAGTTAAAGTTTATTTTAAGTAGCTTTAAGTAGTTTTATGTAGTTTTAATTAGTTTAAGTTTATATAAAAATAAAAAAAATGGTTATATTTTACGGAGAAAACAAAAAAATTGATATATGTATGTATGCAGTTTAATATAAAAATAGCTTTTAGGCCGAAAGACATTAAAATAAAAATATAGTTTAGCTTAGAGCACCCGCATAGGGCCAGTAAGTTAGTTTTCTAGTTTTTCTTGATTTTTTTTGTCTTGCTTTTCTAGAAATGAGACGGCAATTTAATGGATTTAAATATATTTATCTCATTTAATTCATGTTTTATATTTATAAAATGTATTTTAAATTCCAAAGTAGTTTTATATAACAGCAAATACATACGTGCGTTCCAGTCATAAATCTTATTTTTTTTTTTATTTTTAGCGGTCAATAATTTTTCTTGTGATTAAACAATTTGTTTTGGTTTTTGTGCTACCCCGACAGTCCATAAAACGTATACCTGCACCAAAATTTAAGTCGGCCACAACACAAAGTCTAGTCGGCTTTAACTGTGGTGTAATTTAGAATTGAGCCACCGAAATTGGTTCTCCTGCTTTCTCCTATGTAATATGTATCTCTTTGATCAGACACAGTCCAAATGGACCAAATTTGCTCAGTCTTAAGATTTTGTCCATGTTTATATTTTACATTGAATGGATCGCAACTAAATTAACTAGTTGTTGAGTTAGCTACATATGTGCAAGTTTCCAACCTTGCACCTATGAAATTTTGTAAGAAAAAATTGAATAAATAGAAATGCAAATATGTAGTTAAAGCTTACCAATAAAGGTTCTTAAAGCTAGTTAAGGGTGCAGAGTAACGTTTGACATATGAAAACAATTGCCACAAAGTCTACTAGCCAATTAAAGACAAATCAAAATTAATCTCAGACGTATTCATTTGACACTCTAAAAATCTTCAATGTCCTTCGCGATTTGTAACCTTGGCGACACTATTGTTACCAGTATCTCCCTTATATGACACATTACCATTTAGCCCTCAGAAATGTTTTTAGCAGGTTTTCAATCAGATTTCAAATCATATACAGTGGTGGAAAGATAAATAGCACTCATACCTATAAATGTTTATAAAACGTTTTAAAATAAAAATAAGCCGAATTTGAACATTATTGTTTTTTTATATATTTACATTTTGAACGTAAAAAGATAATTCAATACAAATTTTCAATATTATGTAAAAGATAATAACAATAAAATAAAAAAGGAACTCGAAGGTTCAAAAATGGGTGGAAATGTTAATAGCACCATAAACAAAAACACCATAACTGATGAGAAATTAGCACATAATAGTTATTTTTTGTATTTAATATTTAGTAGGGTACCCTTTATTTTCCAAAACTGCTTTAAGTCTTCTTGGTAAACTTTCTACAAGTTTTTGGCAACGAATTGTTGGGATGGAAAACCAGGCTTCTTGAATTGATGTCCATAAGTGGTCTAAATTTCTAATTTGTTTTTGTTTTAAACCCTTGTCAACATCGTTCCACAGATTTTCAATCGGATTTAGATCCGGACTCTGGGCTGGCCAACTTAAAACTTGAATTTGGTTCTCTCGAAGCCAAGCCTTGACTGATTTGGCTGTATGTTTTGGGTCATTGTCGTGGACAAGTCTCCAAGTTAAGGGTAAATTTTCGAACGCAAAAGGTTCCATATTATTTTGTAAAATATCCCTGTACTGATACTGATCCATCCTGCCAGATACTCTTACTATCGGTCCAACGCCACGCCACGAAAATGCTGCCCACACCATAATGTTGCCCCCACCGTGTTTAATCGTCTTCATGGTATATTTTGGATTAAACTCTTGACCTTGTGGGCGACGAACGTAGATTTTGCCATCAGACCCAAATCTGTTAAACTTCGATTCGTCACTCCACAGGACATTTTTCCAAAATTGTAGCGGCTTTCGTAGATGTTCCTTGGCAAAAGCTAAACGATTTTTTAAGTTTGTTGTTGAAACAAGCGGCTTTCTTCTCGCAATGCAGCCACGTAGTCCTGCTTCTGCTAGGCGATATCGCACAAGTCTAGATGTTATTTGTACGCCATATTCTTCTTCAATCTCATGTTTTATTTCTGTAGAGCTCTTGAATGGATCCTTTCTACTTGCGGTTACCATTGTTCTATCCATGGCTGTTGTTGTTTTTTTGGCCCGTTTTTTCGTGTAGTGTTCTCAAATGTCTTTTGTTGTTGAACATGTTTGATCGCATTATAGACCATCTTTTTGGAACATCCCAAATCATTTGCAATGTCAAGAATACGTCTTCCATTTTCAAACATGTTGAAAATGACAATTCTCTTTTCTTTTGAACAATGAATACCTCTCCCCATTATTAAATCTAATACAAAATTATTAAGAATCGGTTAAGGTAACTAAATAAAATTGACCTTACAAAGAAAAAACGGCTAAAATTATTTTATTTGAAAAAAAAGAGCAACTGGTGCTATTTATTTATCCATGTGATTTCACAGGTTGCACAAATAAAACGACGCCATATTGATTTTTGCTTCACCTTAATGATAAAAAATGATACCGTTATGTGCTCACGGATGTCACATGTGGTTGCTGACAAATAAAATTTAAATCAGTTTTAATTTAACGGAAAATCTGTATGATTTATATGGAAGCATATAATAGTGCTATTTAGTTTTCCGCCACTGTAAGTATAGTCTATTATTCAACACAAAATCTTTCAATTATAAAAAAAAAGCTTTTAGAGCTCGAACAGAAAATTCATTTAAACACAAAAGAACAAAAATAAAAAAAATTATTCGGTCTGTCTAGTTTGTTTACGAAATAAAATTTTCTATCAACATAAAAAATAGATAATCGAATCAGATAGCCACGGTTGCATTCATATCCAATTAAAATCACCAAAGCAGAAGCAAAGGACTAACAAAGCAACACCAACACCATAAGAGCAGTGACATATCCAATAGAAAATCTATTGCATATGACACTAAACAAAACTTTCCCACTGTCCCAACATCAAGTCACAGTATAATCGTGTGTACCAACAACTGAACAACAAGAACGTCCGACCAACGACGACGACACAAACTGCATACATTGCAAATTCCTATCCCGCTGCGCTTCGAGGACGACAAAAATCCAGGACGTTAATTATTATTTTCCCTCATCTCCTGCACACACACAAAGGTAGGAGGGAGGAAGGACCTGAAGGAATTTCTATGTGAAATTGTTTACGATTAGGAATATATCCGTTCGATTTTATATTGTTATGGGAATTATTGTGTTGCGTGCAATATTGTAACTTGCACAGCACAGGATTCTCTCTCGCTCTATGTATTGAACTTCCTGCCTTTTTATTTTGTTGTGCCTGCATAACAAGATTTGTTGTGTTGAACGGACCAACTCTTCTGCAAAACGAATTTGCAAAAGTGGACTTTTATTGTTATCTACGGTAAGTTGGAGTCAATTTACAAAAAGAGCTAGCTATACCGGAATTCACATAATTCTGAATAATTCTGTGGGAAATGGCTGTTAAATGGTTATCTAGTTATAAAATACTAAGGTAGTGAACCGATAGAACATCATTATTGCTTCCGCAGTTAATCGATGTGGCAATACGAGTAGGTTTGAGGCAGAGGGTATATTTTGTAGTTGTGAGATTTTAAGCAAATTGATGTAGGTTGAAAACGGTTTGGGAAATATACTAAATTAATACAAAAATTAAAAAAAAAAAAAAGAACTTCTACACCTTATTGGTTCTTTGCGTTGGTGAGATTACCATTCCAAAATCTTGTATAAGTGCATTGGAAAATGAATAAACGTCACATCCGAATTATATTTATCTTTTTTAATCACCCTGTATGGGAGATGGTTAATGCCTTGGAGTGTTGAAATATCACTCTGGAAGGCTAGGTTCGAATCCCAGGGAAGTAGATTCCACATACAAAAAAAGACGTGCTACTTCATTAGAGCGAAATCTGGGGAGATAAAATATTTAGGGTAGGAGATTCGACCTACAAAATGTTAGACGTGCTGCCTCTTGCAATCAAGAAAACAACTTCTGTAAGACAATCTCTTACACTGATGAAGTGCATCTCTTCTTGGCTGTTCGGATTCAACACAGATTCAGTGGTTCTTCTTCGTCGTTAGTATGAAATCTGGAGTGAAAACTTTTTCTTATATATTTATGCAAGGATCTTCATATAGCTTGCTCCATTTGGTAAAGATTTCTAGATATTTATGAATTGATATTCCATTAGCGCCCTATATGTAAAGATCCAGAGGTTGCTCTTCAACAGTTGAATCTATTAAACACATAAAATAAATTAGGTGGTGCAACAGCTCAAAGAGAACCAACATCAACAGAACCCATATCTACTCTGTTCAATTTCTATTTGCAGTACAGGCCTTATGGGAGAGTTTTTTTTTCAGAAACACTGGTGCCTGCGGCTTAAAAAATTGCCACTGAAATAAGAAGGAGAATCACTGAGTTACATTAAAATTGTTTGTGTGATATTCTTTGAGCTCACTTACAACCCACCATGACCTATCTGCTCCATGGGAGACTGATCGCCAATTTGCAACCAATCCTTATTGTGTTTATATAAAAAAACGCTGAATCACAGTTACCATTGCTAAGTTGATAGAAATTCATATAGCATTTTCTTTGGTTTGTGCTATGTAACTTTCAGGATTTAAGCTTTTTCGTGTTATTGGTAGCAACTATTTTTCTGAGATTTGTGGCAATTGTTAATGCTACTACGGCAATCCTGTAAGAGCTTTAAATTAAAGATAGCTTATTGAAATCCATAATGGTCAGACTGAAAGGCAAATATCCTATCTTCCCTGCACTGCAAATTCAAATTGAACAGAGTATAGTAATGGACAATGTCTTCTGCCAAGTCCGAACGGCAACTGGCAACACTTTTCATGACAAGACTCATGATTGACTCGATTTTGAAAATGTGAACGCTCCATTAAACGGATTGTCAAACATGTTTGATGATATCAAAATAATTTGATAATAATTTGTTAGTCAAGTAAGTTTTCTCATCTAATATTTCATCTATGTATGTCCTGAGTTAGTCCGCCATGGTAAAAAATTCTGATGAGGATTGATATTTGACAGCATGTTTGACGAATGTAAACGCTAATGTAATCATCCATCAATTATTCATCATACCGTGCTTGTTAAACAAATTTGAGAATGTGAACGCCACTTATGTATGACAGTTCAACGTACTAACCAGTATACCAAGTGGTACTACAATGGATTATGTGTATGACAAAAAAGATACAGCTGGAAACAAAAAATATGAGTATTTGAATATTAGGAAACTGGCTTTCTTTGCCGTTCGTAATGCAAGTGTCGAAAGAGCATTTTCAAGACAGCCGATAGCGCATTCTGCGAGTAAGACATTCTTTAAAATCTGTGGACGAAATTCCGAATAAGGTCCTTTTTTGTTGATTATTTCCCCGATAGGTATTTATATTTGTATTTTTTAAACTTAAATAATGGCATGTATATGACATAAAATTTTTTCTCGCAAAAACTGTTCAACAGATTTTTATAAACAAATTTATATTTTTTTTAAGTTGACGTTCAAAAATATTTACAGTTCAAAAGTTTTCCCAATATGCATGAAAGGTAAGTATTTCGAAAAAGATTTGATGTTTTTTTGCAAAATAAAAAGAACTAAAACTGGCATACTAAAACTTTTTTTTAAAATCTTTAAAAAGTTTTATATTTTACTTGCGACTTATAGGTATTCTAAGGCAAGTTATGCATTCGTAAAAAAAATCGAACTCGAGATTTTGATCAAAAATGACATTACGATGATAGCGAAAAAAGTGGGTCTCGCAATTCTGTCTGTCTGTCTGTTCGACTACAGCTATCCGTCTTGGCCGATTTTCTTCAAACTCAGTAGATTATGGGTTTTAATTTTTCCCCCCGGATGTTTTTTTTCTTTTTTTTTTAAGACCAAATATATGGGTAGGTATCTGCCGAAATCTTATAAATATTTTTTTTTCTCAAAAACTATCCCACTTATTTAAAAACAAAAATTATAACATTTCAATTAGTTAAGCCTAGGTAATGGTTGAAAAAAAAATCAAAAAAAATTATTATTTTTGGTACTCCCCTTGGAACCATTTGTTTTGTTTTCGATTTTCTCAAAAACAGTACGACCTATTTTGATAATTTTTTTCATGTTAAGGCTCCCAGCAGTTTCAATATTATTATGTATTCAAATTTTCAAAAAAATTGAAAACTCAATATTTCAAAAATATTATGCTCGATTTTTTTGAAACTTGATAAATAAAAGTTTCTCAATATAATCTACAAGATATGAGAAAAAAAAATTTATTTTACCTAAAAATAACGGTATCTTTTGTTGCACAAATATTAAAAAAATGGTTTTCGAAAATCGTATCTTTCTCGAAAACTCTTCCGAGAATTTTGCTTAAATTTTTTTTCTTTCGATAAATTTTTAAGATCTATAATATAATAAACAAAATTTTGAAAAGAAGATATTACTGACTGTAACTACCATAGAACGATTTTTTAAAATTTTGAATTTCTCACTATCGGATCACTAACGGATTTTAATGAAATTTTTAAGCGAGAAGCTGCTAAAAGGTTTAAAAGACATTGCATTTCAAAACTTTAAGAAAAATATTTGTTTTGAATTTTGAAAAAAAATATCTAGTTTTTTTGGAAAATTCAAAATCTCGAAAACGGCTCAATATTTTTTTTTTCTAAATTTAATTTATATTCGAACAATAATAAAAACTTTAAATTGACGTATGTACCAACATTTTTTTTTAAATGTTCTTGGTTAAATTAAACTAATAGCTATGTAAACAACAAAGAATATCTTCTTTTCATTTTATGTATTTAATATTTAAAAAAAATCTTGGTTTAAATAACTGATTTTAGTACCTAAATTGGTTGCAATTTTTACAATTAAATAATCATCTCATCTGATTTAGCCGAATGGTAATGTTCACAATAACACATCCAATTCCATTTTTTAACTCATTAATAAAAGTTGTTATAATTCCACACCAATTTAGTTAAAATCATCAATCATATTTATGAAATTAATTAACCGAATTGACGCGTGTAATTTTAACCGGGTAAGTTTGCTGGTTGTATATTAGATGTCTCGCTTGTTTAATTTTACACATGGAATTTTCGTATTAAATATTTGTGTAACCAAAAAAAAAGAAAAAAAATATAGAACGTATTTTATTATTTTTTACAGTTTACTATAACAGCTTATATCCGAGTATATTTAAATATACGCAAGTATGTATAGCTACATGAATCTTATTGTTATAAGTTAGCAGCGGTCTTGACTGTCGCTCATTTATGGAAAGTCGACAGCTACTGGTAGAAAAAATCACCACACTCACAACAATGCAAAGGCAGAAGAAACATCTCAATTTAAACAAGACCTAAGACCCACTGGGTTGGATTATATAATATCAATCTATTTTTTGTTAAATGATTTAGAAGTTAATTTGTTCTGTCATCTCTGATAAATTGGGGTATAATACAAAAAAAAAAAAAAAACCGATGAGAGGCAAATGATTAAGAGAATATATATTATTCCAAGTTCTGAAATCTTATTTATTTATGTGTGTATATTTTTTGTTTGCAACACCTAACACCTCTATCATCCTACATTCACAAAAGAAAAAAAAAAGAAGAAAATAAACTTCGCATTTTCAGTTAATTTTCTCTCTTAACACCTTAGCGTTGGAATTTTATTTTTTTTTTCTTTCGAAGAAACCAAACAAAAAATATTCTCACAAAAGGTTCTTATGCCATCCAACACACCTATCTATCTTTTCCCACAAAACCACAGCCGTCTTGATAACAAATCGAAATAATAAATCTTCTAAAAGGTTTACAAACATCAGAGTACACGGCCAACAACAAAAAAAAATCTACCCTGAATAGCAAATTACTTTTTCTACCCTTAGGACCAGAGATTTGGGGCAACTTAACAAAACACAAAAATGAAAAAAAAAATGTGTATTTGATTATTTGGTAACAGGAGCACCGGTGTGGAATATTTTGTGTCTATGAATTCTTCTAGATTTATCTTTTCATTTTGTTTTTGGCTTAAATACTGCTCCAAATGATTTCAGAGATTTACTTGTGAAAAAATAATTCCTAGGGAAAAGATGAACACACTTTTTATTCTGAGCTGTTTTTGCTGAAATTGGTGGACCAGAGGTTCGACGCAAAAAAATTTTGACTGAATAAATCAATATTCAGATATCTAATACCAGTCAAGCTTTTTTGTGAGGCAGAAATTGAACGTATGGTTTCTCAAGGAATCTTGCAGCCAGTTGACTTTTCGGAATGGGCCACGCCTATTGTTCCTGTGATCAAGCCAAACGGAACAGTTCGTATCTGTGGGGACTATAAATATACATTAAATAAAGCTCTTCATCCTCATACCTTCTTCATTCCTTCTATTCATGACCTAATCTGAAACCTTCCTCGTGGCTCAGTTTTTGCAAAACTAGACCTCGCTCAAGCGTACTTGCAGTTGACTGTTGATGATGAGACAGCTACTAGGGTAGGCCCAGAAGTATCCGACCTAACAAAGAAAACACAAAAAATTTGGGTAAAAATATCCTTATTTTTCTACATAGTCTTCTTTTAGCTCGATACACTTTTCCCAGCGATGTTCAATAGCTTCGATACCCTGTTTCTAGTGAGAACCTCAAAGCACAAACTATTATAACCCTTAGAGCCTTAGAGGTGCTTTCAAAGTGAAACGGCTTCAATATGTAATTTCTTCAGCACTAGGGGAGTTTCAAAAAACAATGTCAAATTTATTAAAGGGTGTAGAAGGGGTAGAGTTTTATTTGGATGATCTCATTGTAGTAACGCAAAATTCAGAAAAGCTTGCAAATATTCTTCGAGAGGTATTCCAAAGGTTAGACAAATATGGGTTATGATTACGTTATGGGTTATGATCAGTCACCTTTTTAGGCAAAAGTATGGAAATGGGAAACTATTCATAAAAATGCATTTGATAAGTTAAAAAGTTTGCTTTCATCAAACAGCGTTCTCATACCCTACGATGTAAAATTACCAATGAGATTGACATGTAATGCTTCGCCATATGGAATTGGCTCAGTTCTAGCTCATTGTTTGCCAGATGGCACCAAACGTTCAATTTCCTTTCATTCAAGGACTCTTTCAGATTCCGAAAGGAACTACGCCCAGATTGATAAGGAGGCTCTGGCTATTATAGCGAGTGTAAACAAATTTCATGACTTCCTTTATGGCCGACATTTCGAAATCTTCACGGGCCATAAACCTTTACTTGGATTATTTTCGTCTTCAAAGCCTACACCAAATACCTTATCTCCAAGAATGCTTCGCTGGAACATATTCTTGAATGACTACAGTTACGATCTTCTATATACAAACCTGGGAAAGACATAGCACATGCATTAAGCCGTTTGCCCGTTCAGCTTCCTAAGACTGCAGAAGAAGAGGAAGTCGTTTTAATATATCTAAAGAGACAAAAACGGATAAAGTTCTTTCACGTGTTTCACACTGGGCGTTAAGGGGTTGGCCAAATACGGTAGACCCAGAATTTAAGCCATTTTTCATGAGAAAAAATGATATTTCCTATATAAAGGGATGTTTAGTGTGGGTCAGCGAGTATTGATTCCAAAGGTTCATCAATCATCAGTTCTAACTGCACTACACGCAAACCATCCCGGTATTGTTCGAATGAAGGCCTTAGCCTGGAGTTATGTGCAGTGGCCTAAAATTGACGAGGACATCGGAAAGACTGTTAAGTTATGTTCTACGTGTCAACGAATGCGACCAGACAATTCGACTACGACTGGTTATACCTTGGAAGGATCCAAGAATCCGTGGTCTAGGATCCACATTTATCTACTTTGCTGGTCTGTTCAAAGGAAACTTATTCTTTTTGGTGGTGGATTCATATTCCAAGTAGTTGGAAGCTCATCCAGTTTCTGCCACATCTTGTTCATGTGTTATGATGGTTTTGAGACAACTTCTTGCAACTCATGGTCTACCCGATATTATTGTTTCCGATAACGGAGCAGCATTCACTTCTTATGAATTTAAAGAATTATGTGAAAATAATAATTTATTAAAAAATTTATTTTCAGCTCCGTTTCATCCGTCTACAAATGGGCAAGTGTAGTGAATGGTTCGTACTACCAAGGACTATTTGAAGAAAATTACACACGGCGATATCAAATTGCGTTTTGCTAGATTCTTGCTTGACCAACATATTACTCCGCATACAGTAACAGGTCGATGTCCTGTGGAGTTACTTTTCAACCGAAGGCCACAATATTGCTTCGACAAACTTCATCCAGATGCCATATCTTTACAACCAACTTCAAAAACTGATGTTTCGAAAACGCCTCAATATGTTGATTTAGAGCCAGTTTGGTACCGTAATTCTTCTGTAGGACCCAGGTGGATGTCTGGAAACATACCGCAGACTACAGGTCCAGTTTCAGTCATGGTCAACACTAAAAATGGCCAAACGATTCGCCGATATTCAGATCAAATTCGACGTCGATCAACAGAGCCAGTTATACATCATGAAGAGAAATGATGCACCGTTGCAAGTTCTTAGTGATCCAGCAGATGCTTCTATACCTCGACGTTCAGAAAGGATAAGGAATTTTTTGATACAATCAAGGGCACAGGAGTGCCACGTCCTAACTACAAATAAAAGCTAAGATCCTGAAAGCAACTCATTAAGAAAAATCTGAGCTGCCAAAAATAAATATCGAAAATGGACTTCCGACTTGCATTCCCGTGAAAGAGTTCAAACAAAAAAGTCTTTTCTTCTAAAATATTAAACTTGAATTGTTGTAACTTAATCTAAAAACATTTAATAAATCAATTTAAAATTTAACAATAAATTGATAAGATAAATGATATTTATTCGAGTCTTATTTATTCAAGAACATAAAAGTATTTGAATGGGAAACCTTCAATAAATAAATGAAATAAATAATCCAACGCCTCTTTCACCCCCAGGTACCGCACGTGTTGGGGTCCATTTTCACCGAGTACGACAGCCTCTTCGGTTCTCATAGCTTCATGGAGGGCAGAAGAAGCGATTGGAAGCTGCAACCCATCTTGATATGGGGGCAAGTAGTAATTGTTATTCAAAAATATCGAATGGAAGTTTTTGTCGTTTTGAAAATACATCAAGGCATTTACAATTCAATGGTGAATTAAAGCAGTTCGAGGGCTCATAAGATATTTGACAGACGTTTTAATTTCAAACAATCATCGGTAATAAAGTATCCAGATTGCACAGGAATACACATCAGGTCAACATAGAGGCCGATTTTTGACGTACTGTCAAGCAAAGATATTTTTTCTTTAACAGCACTACACGAATGTGAAAAACTTTAGATAGCTCTTTTTTGCCCTTCCATTTGTAAAGAAATTACGAGTTTAAAAACCAATGAACACCAGTATTTCCTTTACAATCCTTCCCTATTTTCCTAATGCTCGCACGACTTTCTCGTTGACGGCTGCTTGCCAGTCGATTCAAATTTTCAAATAGTATTTCATTCAAAAAAAAAAAAACAAAAGTTTGAAAAAAAAACATTTTGTTTCTTCAAAAATCTGATAAAATATTTAATTGTGTCGATTAAAACTTCAAAGAAAAATATCTGTCTCATCTGGAGATTGCTCGTAATCTCATATAATACGCAAATCTTTAATTTGATTTCCGACACGAAAATCGATTTCGTGTTTGAGAGCTAAAACATATCCCAAAAAGGATATGAATTCCATTGAAAAATATTAAAATGACAACGTCACTCCCTCTACCTCTTTGCAATTTTCATATGATGCATATTTCCGGGATCTCCTTTTTGCAAGAGTGTGTTTGGTTTTTGAATTTTTATATCAATTTTCGCCTCAAAGTCTTCCATGCTCCATTTTTTTGTAGATTTTTTTTCTCTCTTGCTTGGTTGTTGCATAGTTATCCTTCAGTTCTTGGAATATCGATGTTTTGAAATGTACCTTGAATGGAAATGTGTATGCTTGATGGGTAATTTAATAGACTGATAGAAGGAGGTACTTTATGAATTTTTATGATATTGGGGATATAAAGCTGTCGAATTTAAAAGGATTCTGTTTTTTTTTGTCTTCTTTGTTGTTCATTTCAGTTTGATCTTTTTTTATTAAAAGTGATTTAAAAGCGTAAAAGGGTGTTAACGTACTGATTAAATTGGTATACGGATTTTTTTTCAACTGCTTTTCATTGAGTGCAAAAAAAGAAATTAAATCATTTGATTTGAGTTGCATTTCTGATGGCACTGTAGGAGGGAGTATTCAAATCACAAGCTCTAATGGATGTAAATATAAAGAAGATCAATCTGGTGTACTTATGTGACGATACCAATAGCTCATGCGGGTTTTCATAAAAAAAAAAAATAATATTTTTAATGATTTTCTAGCTATTTGAAAAGAGGCACCCTAGACCTGAAATTCGTTTCGATCTAACAAAAAAGAACATAGACTAAGGTAATGACTATCTGTCAGAAATTGGTCGCGTTCATTAAAAAAATGTCAAACTGGTTTTGCTCAGTTATGAATTCGATCGCGTATCGCGTTATTGATCGGAATACTAATTTGCGCTTGATAAATAAAATACAAGGTTTAAATAAAAATGTGAGTTACACGATGCGAAGCACACAGGCGAACTTCGATAAGCGCCAGAATTTTTTTTTACTGCCTTTGTATATAAAATTTATACGTCAACGGCCTAGGCATTGATGAAATCATCGCTTCCATTCAATCACCAAGATGAATCATCATTATGCACGGTTAGTACTTGGATGGGGGCCAACCGTGTGGTGTTGACATGTGTTTCTTCTGTTGTTTTTTCTTTCTGTGGGTTTCTCTGTGTTGTAAGGTTTAAGCCCATTGTCTCAGTTGCCAGTTCTTTCAGTGTCTCCACTTCTGAGATTTTTAGTATGTAATGTAATGTAATAAAATTTATATACAAAGGTACAACTTAAGAGATTCGTTCTTCAGCCGTACTACGCGAATGTGAAATTCTTTGCCACGCTCTGTCTTTCCCAGTCATTGCAATGTTCAAGAATTCAAAACCAATGTACACCGACACCTCCTTTCTAACCCTTCCCTTTTTTCTTAATGCTCACACTGTGTCTCTGGCATATTAAGGGTATACAAACCCCTTGAGTGTGCGCCGATAATAAAAAAAAGGAAAATTATTAAATTTTCTATACAAATTTATTTATTTTGAAGATTTCCAAGAAAGGAAAGGATCAGGAGTGAATGAAGGTAAACTTGAAGATGTGGCTGGTGCAAGTAAGGGTGAAACAGTAGAAGACGTAATGGGAGCTGTATAGATACGGGTGATGATGCTGTCAGAGCTGGTAGCTAGGGAAGTCGATATAGGTAGTAGGGTGTGTCAAAGTGCTCAACTATGGTATTTTCAAATGTAATACCTTTTAAATGTTGCATTGCTTATCAAAATTAAATCCTGCGTTTACAATTTTCTTTTTAATTAATATCTTTGGCTCGCTCAAAAATAGGATGAAATCCAAAAAATTTTGATTTTTCGAGATTTTTGAGATATGACAAAGAAGCTATGAAATAATAAAAAAAGGAAGAAAAAACATTTTTTTATGTAAAATCGTTTTTTTTTTTTTTACAAAAAAAAAGTCTTAAAAATCAACGGAACCACCTACAATATCGTTTTATATCTTTTTGTAAAGACAAAAATTCTTTCTTTTTTTTGTTTAGTTTTTTTTTTTTAATATAAGTAAAAAAAAAAATATATTGTAAATTAAATTTTTTTTTCAACTTCAACCGATTTGAGCGAGCCAAGGACGAACGATATCTTATTTTTTTTTTACGTTCTTAAACCTCAGACCCTAATACAACTTTTGAGCACTAAGTATTACATTTAAAAACAAGAGTACTTTTTTGCGGCCATACAAAAGTGACACACCCTAATAGGTAGTGTCTTGTATTTCAGAAAGGATGGGTCTGTTGTACGTAGATGGGTCAGGTTGGATTTGGGTGGATATCACATCGATTTTAAAGATGCGCTTATCACTTCCTTATAAGACTTCATTACTTATAATGTTTATTGTACCAACAGCTTCCTGAAGAAGGGCAAGTGGTAAGAACTACGAGCTGCAAAAATTTCAACATGAAATTTTCTTTTGTTTTTATAAATTTCGTAGTTATTCCTTTTACTTTTACTGCATCCGTAAAAAAATCGAACTCGAGACTTTGATCAAATTAACATAACGATTATAGCGAAGACTAAAAAAGTGGGTCTCGCAATTCTGTCTGTTCGAATACAGCCTAAGCGGCTCTGACGATTTTCTTTAAACTTGGTAGATATCATTTTAAATTTTTTTCCCCACTCGTTTTTTTTCTTTTTTTTTAAGATAAAAAAATAACGGTACCTGCCATATGATTTTCTCAAAATTTTATAAATATTTTTTTTTTCTAAAAACCTGTTCGACAGATTTAAAATATAAAAATGCAAAAAAATTCATTTAGTTAGGGCCGGGTAATCAGTGAAAATTTTTTTCGAAGAAATGGTTATTTTCTTTGTATTTGATGATCTTAAAAACGGTACTCAAATTTCAAATTTTCAAAAAAAAAAATCAATTTTTAAAAAAAATTTCAATTTTTTTTTAAACTCTCTATTTCGAAAACCCCATGCTAGATTTTTATAAAACTTGATAAATAAAAGTTTCTTAATATAATCTATAAGATGTGAGAACAAAAAATTTATTTTTACTAAAAATAAAGGTACCCACCAAACAGATGTTAAAAAATGGTTTTCAAAAATCGTATTTTTCTCGAAAACAGCGGATAGAATTTCGATAAAATTTTTTTTCTTGCAATTAATTCTTACGATCTTAAATTTAATAAGAAAATAGAAATTAAGATATTACAGCTTGTACCTACAAGAGAACTATTTTTTCTAATTCTAATTTCTCATTATCGACATATCGGATTTTAACGAAATTTTTTATAGAGATGCTTCTTAAAAGTTTAAAAAACAAAGCTTAACTTTAAGAAAAAAATATTTTTTGAATTTTTGAAGAAAAATTTCTTTTGAAAATTCGATATCTCCAAAACGGCTCTGTATTTTTTTGTAAATTTAATTTTCATTCGTACAATAATAAAAACCTAAGGTTTTTAAGAAACCACTACAACGACTAATAATTTTGTTTTTGCATAAATTCATAATTGCATAGCATTCTGTTTTTATCTCTTACTACTAAAACAATTTAAAAAAATATTTTATCTTTATGAACAATATTTCTCCAATAACATTCGTTTTTTAAAATTCCTAGTCTATTACATAGGAGTAAGTTCTTGCGATCCGGTGGTGCATTTTATTTTTTTCGATATTATGATTTGTGTTTTTTTTTAATCTGTTCCACAGATTTCTTAAAATTAATTTCATTCAGTAAAAGCTTATTTATGGTACCTCCCATAGAACTATTTGTTTGGTATTCGAGTTTTTCAAAAAACTGTTAAAAGGACTTTGATCAATTTTTGTCAATTTTTTTCTAAAACTGATTAATTCGAATAAAACATGATCAATTTTTTGAAACAGTATCTCAACACCATTTACAATATGTAGGAAACACATTTGAACTTTTTTTTTTTAAATAACACTATACACCGTACAAATACTTTTCAAAATGGCACTTAGAATTTTGAAAAATTTTGAGTTTCGCATAATTCTTATGATCTTAAATTTAATGAAGAAATTTTTAAAATTAATATGTCTGTACCATGGCACCATTCTTCCAATTTTTGGCTTTCTCATTATCGGTATAATGGATTTTAATGAAAGCATTTATACTCAATTTTCTACACTGAAAATAAAATCTAGGTATATATGATAAAAATGTAGGTTGATTTGACAAAAATTTTGTCAATATACGTCCAACAAAAAGTTTTATCAAATTGACAAAAATTATAGAATTTTGTTGAGGTAACAAAAAATATTTTGTTGTATCCACAAAATTATTTTGTTAAGCTAACAGATTAATTTGTTGAAATAACAAAAATATTTTGTCAATATGACAAAATTTCGTACAATTTACAAAATTAATTAAAAATTCTTTTGTTGTATTAACAAATATTTTTGTTAATGTTAAAAATTTGTTTTTTTATTATTATCGGATTAACAAAATTTGTTTGTTGAAGACAAAATTGTTTTGTTAAATTAACAAAACTTTTTTGTTATATTTTGTTTAATTAACAAAATATTTTGTCAATTCAACAAAATATTTTGTCAATTCAACAAAATATTTTGTCAAGTTTACAAATTTCTATTGTTGTAACCACAAAATTAATTTTGTCAAAATATTTTTTTTTGGGATTTAAGTCCACAAAAATTGGCGTTTCGTCCCTACGATCTCACATGCAACCATCTGTGAGGGCGTCTTGACAATACGCAATTTTTGTTAAGTTCAGTTAATCTTACATCGAATTTTTTAAATGTCATGATCAAAAAAATACGAGTATACGCGCAGAATTTTTTGGTTTCCTTACAAAATAGTTGTATCTATCTGATAATATTATTTTATCAATATTACAAAATAACTCAACCCCAAAACAAAATATTTGTCATTTTAACAAAAACGTTTTCATTTTTTGTTAAATTTACAAAAAAAAACTAACAAAAATTTTGTGATATTGACAAACATTTATAAAACAGATTTTTTGTAGATACAACAAACATTTTGTTAACATCACAAAAAAGTTTGTCAATGTGACAAAAATCTCAACAAAACGTTTTTGTCAGTATTACCTAGGAATTTATTTTCAGTGTAAGAAATTAAAACAAAAAAAAAAAAAAACAAATGCATATTAAAACTTAATAAAACGAAATTTCATTTTTTTTTTTTTTTTTAAATTCGATGTCTCAAAATCGGGTTATGAGTTATTGTTTAAATATTAATTTTTTATATTCGGCCTAGAAACTGTTTTTATATTAAACTATATCATGAAAATGTAAGAAAACTCGGATTCCTTAACTTTTTTTGATTTTTTATAAAACTTAAAAACTACAGGACTTAAAACTAGCCACAGAACACTCCGACTCTGGAACGTCTAAGACCCTGCCTTTCAAACACCCCCCAAATCTTGAGATGGGGCAACGTTGAACCGTGGGTAATAATCGGCAGGTTGAGGGCGATCTAGCAAACCACCTTCACTCTGCTGTCAAGCCGGCTACTGCAAAACAACCTCCCCTAGCCTAGCAGCATTTATATGTCTGTCGAAATACAAATATTGATCCAACTATAATATGCCAATGTACTTTTTCTTTGCGCCAGTTCTTTCTCGTATTCCTTGAGGCTCCAGCCAACGGAGTTCTAAACAGAATAGTTTCAGATTTCTGAAAGTCGATTTTCAACTTCAATATCGATCAATCTTGTCGAAGTCACGCTGCTAAAGAATTCTGATGACTTCGACTTCTAGAGCTGTTCTGTAAGCTATTAGATCGTCGGCATATGCAATTGTCTGAGTTAGACTACCAGACTATCATATCATTGGTCTAAATGCTGAATAGAATAGGCGAATTGACCGCTCCCTGCTGAAGACAATTCTTAATATCGAAGATTGCGGTAGAAGTTACATTGCCACTTTTGACAGCAAACTTTCTATCATTGAGCCTGTCATAAATCATATATGTACCTATATGCTTTATTCACCACCATACGGTGTTGAAAGCCAAATCAACCAGACAAGCACCAGTACACTGTCTTTTAGTTTTGTTCCATTGGATATCAGAGACTAGTTTGGACGCGGCATGAATTGTATCATGTCAGGTTTATTTATTATTTTTGTATAATAGACAATTCAAAAAATTAAGCTTGGAATATTTTTCTATAAATGAGAACATCCATGGTTTTAAGACATTTTTTTATATCCAATTTTTTTCGGGAGAAGAGCAGGGTCGTGCGACACAGTCATGTTTTTTTTATAGTTCAAACTTCTTAAGTCATTCTCATAGCAAAAAAAAAAGAAAAAGATTTCTTCATTTTTGAAGTTCCATTCATATCAAATTTCTAAATGTTCACTAAATGCCGAGACTTTTGTTCCTCTATAGCTTCCTTACCTGTGTGTTTTCTATTATCAATCGCATCAATGCGAAATCTATTATTTACACAAACACACCCACGCAAAAATTGGCTTTCCTTTCTATGAGCAATTCTTATGTCAAAAGAAAGAATTCCACTTATTGTTCAACTAGAAAAATACTGTCTTCATTCGCCGCCTTTTACCCCAAAGCACCTTTGTAAGGCATTTTTGTTGTTATCCAAAAAAAGGACATTCACCTAAAGTTTTCTCATTTATCCTCCTGCGTAAGGACTTTGGTGTGCTTTTAATATTAAAAGGATATAATTTTAGCTAGCAATTATGTTGGTAAAGGTTGTAAATCTTTTGGTATGTTCGCTAGGAATTTGTTTTGGGGGAATTTTATGATTACCCTTACCCCATACCCATATATCCTTCAACCATTATGATCCAAAATAATAAACGTTTATTCGTAATTTTTGGAGTGGGGAGCATTGTATAACATTGAATAAATCAAATATTTAAATCTTACTTGAACATAAACATACCTTCATCTATGTAGGTAGGTTTTTCTTAAATTGTCGAATGTCAAAAGGCACTTCTCGTTTTCAATAAAGCTTCAATATCATCCTTGAAAAGTGTCTCGGCGTTTCTTTGACAAATTGTTCAAGAACTTTTTGTCTGTTCTTCTTTGTCATTATTTCAATACCAAAATAAAACTGTCATCTGGGACTTACAATGTGTAAGAGCAAATTTGTGTCAATTATTCATTAATGTTGCCTTTGAAAGCTCAATGGCACATAGGTACCTAGGTACGAAAATATTTTACAAACACAAAAGAAAAAGTTTTCGAAGAAGACGCCTTGGCCTTGAAACTCTGTGTCTGCCAATATCAACATCTTATTTTTAGCCTCCTTTGATTTTTTGTTCTTTTATTAATCTCATCTTCAGAATATGAACATACTTGGCTCGGCATTTTATTAAATCGGCAGCAATTTATCAAAATACACCCACGAGGCTTAAAGGTATCCTTGATGGGCCTTGTGTATATTTTGTTATGTTGTAGGGTACAAAATCAATTTTCATGCTTTGTCGGAGGAACACATCCTAATATCGTGTCATAAAATAAACGATGTTTTTTTTTTTTGCTCGCACTTGAATACGAGCTTCACCATGATGAAAGATTTCAATCGTGAAAGTAATAGAATAAAATGTTGTGGAGACGAAAATAATTACAGGGATGATGTGAGTTGTGAGTTTTGGAACAATGGGAAATTTTTAAGTTAATTACTTTGGAAAATACTATAGAAGAAAGGAGCTGTGATTTGGGACTTTAAGGTTCCATTGGGTTTTTAAACGGTGTACCAAGGATTTTTGAAGACAAAATCTGTTTTTATTTTTTTCGTTAATGGAAACAGTGGTTTGACACACAGGGTGATCGAACTAGTGTTTACGAGTTCAACTGCGTCCATTTCATTTTTAAAAATTGTTTCCATCTTGAAATATTTTTAAATAAAAAAATGCATGACTGGATCGGACATTCTTGCTACAGATGACTTCTGTTGGATGGATGTAGACGGCAGTGTGACGAAGTTTTAGCACATACAGGTCCAGTAAGAGTAGTAATTTTTCGGTGTGTCAATTCGGGAGCAAGCCACATACAATTGGCCAAGTGATAAGCCAGCCTTATAAGACTGGAGACGCTTGAATTGGAATGGTAAATCATACCGGAAATCATCGGAAGGCGTGGAATCAATATGTACTAGCCTTTGAATTTGCCACCGATGATTGTTACCTCAATTAAATTTGATGACAATTTTTCGTATGGTCAATCAAGCTTCGTTGCACAATTTTGATTCGTTTAAGTTTAATATCAGCGGTAAGGCAACCTTCAATATTTCCTTCATGCTACAGCATTCAAAAATTCAATCGGATAATTCACGACCTGGTCTTCATCCATTACAGTGTTGACCGATTTAAATTTGACTGTTTCTCCGAGAAGATTGAATTGAATTTGTTCATTATTGAACTTGTTGACATCCTGACTTTTTGGTGCGGAAATTGTACGTTCGTTGTTTAGTTAGTTGTTAGACTTGAGAATACCTTGCTTCAATATTCAGTTCCATAAGTTCCATTTGACAGAAATTTGGCAGGAACGAAATCTCATTCGTGGGTGATCAAATAGAATTTTGACATTTCCAATGTCCAAATGTCGTTTTGATAATGTTTGGGCATATCGTCGGCTAAGGATCCAAACCTTGAAATCCACTTATTTCAAAAGTGAGAGTTTTGAAAATATATCATTTTGGCAACACTTGATATATGGCACTTGACGTATGGGTGGATGTTCTAGAAGGAAGTGGGTACCGCATAAGCGCGAAAAAGACAGAATACCTATGCTGCCCATTTTCTGATCCACACAGGCCTACTCCAGACATTTATTTGAATGGAGTAGTGCTTCCCAAGTGTGAAAAGTTTAAATATCTGGGGTCTATGATAAATAACGAAGCTACTTGTGATGACGATATCAATCATCGCGTAAGCGTAGGGTGGATGAAGTGGCGGGAAAATTCTGCTATCTTCTGTGACCGAAAAATGCCCCCTAAGCTGAAAGGAAAGCTCTACACTTCAGTTGTGCGTCCAGCACTCACATACGGTTCACAATGTTGGACAATGTACAAAAAGTATGAGAGTAAGCTAACGGCAGCTGAGATGAAGATGCTTCGTATGACAGCAGGAGTTACAAAGCTTGATCGAATTAGAAGTACGAAGATCCGAGGAAGCCTTCATGTTAAGAATACCATTTCCCAAAAAATTGAACACGACCGACTCAGTTGGTATTGCCATGTTCAAAGGAGAGATCCTGAGAACCCCGTCAAAAAGGCAATATCATACAACGTTCCAATTCGGAATAAAAAGAAAGGTAGGCCTAAACACTCCTGGTACAAACAAATGCAAAAACACCAGCATTCAGTTGGCCTCAGAAATGGAACAATACAAAACCGGGAGGCTTGCCGCCGATTTCTGAGGTCAACCCGGCGAACCCCACAGGCGAATCACTAGTGTGAAGCAGATACGTGGGAGAGTTATGATCCCCTCGACATCGAGATCATAACAGCGCCGAATCAAAGGAAGAAGAAGAATCATTTTGGCAACAAAATCTTTGTCTGGATCCATAATGTCTTATTAAATGGCAAAAAACAAGGCAAAAAAGAAATATCAAATGTACACACATTTGGTACATATGTAGTTGAATATTAGAAATCGTTGATCTACAAAATTTACAAAAATGGATTTACGAGGTTTGCATCTTTAACCGACGATATCAGTCCTGTAGTAAATGCAAACGCATGAGTTTTTCGATATTGACTTGATTTCAAAGATATGATGACTTTTACCAGGCTTTCAACTCACCTGGCGAATATTGATAGCGGAATTACCAGGCAATAAGAATAAAAGCGTAGGACATCTATTGGTTGTTTGTTTAAAAATCACGCAAGACCGGGAAAGTACTTCGAGTGATTTGCAAAAAATATGTTGATCCGATCGCTACCAAACTTCAAAGAATCACCCACTGTATTAATTTAAATTTTTGAAACGAGCCTTCACATGTTTCCAAGGTATCTAGCTACTAATTTTTCAAAAACTGCAAATATTCTTTGCTCGAAAAGTTGAAAACAGATAAATATATTAAATTTGAAGAAGCTAGTCGATAAAAATTTTGATCGAAATCGGTAGAGGTGTTAATGAGAAATTTGAAAATCAAAGGTACCATTAATAATATTTTTTGGACCAAAATGTAGGCTATAACTTCCAATCTTCAAATAATACTTCAGTGTTTAGGAAACAAGCATGAAGACGGTGAGTCGGACTTGCTGTACCGACTTTTTTCGAGTTCTCTATCATCGTTATTCAAATTGACTAAAACAAGCTGCACTTCCTGAATTTGTTGTGTGGCGTGCATCCGAGAGGTTTGATGACTCTTAGACCATGTATAGAATTCGGTCGTTAGAACCGATTATATTCAGTTTATTTGCAAATAATAATAATGTCTAACGGGGTTAAATCAAACGATCTTGAGGTCCATGAATTCGAATCGCTCGTTCAGAATGTCAATTGTTGGATCAGCTATGTCTGTCACAACGAAATCATTGAAGCCAAAAAGTTTAGTCCATATCTATTGGTAGCGCTCTCCGTTATTAGTAATATCAATACCATTGTGGTTTTCGAAGAAGATCGTACTTATGATAATCATGGCCAATAATTTACACAAAACAATGACTTTCTACGGATACGTTGTATCTGCACCCTCCTGTTGGCAATTTAACAATTTAATGTAACCCTTTATACACTTAACAAAATTCTTAAGTTAATTCAGAATTCAGCAAGGCTTAGGGACGCATCGAACATCTACTCCCTTCAATTCAATCCATATTCATCCACACACCTTCCATATCTTCCTCAGGGGGAGCGCATTTCTACCCAAGTGCGATGGTATGGCCTTGTCGTATCATTATTTCTTTTAACCTAACCGTTCCTAACCTAGCCGTTCATGCAGAAATAGCACTCGTCACTAGAGATATCTCGAGAATGCAGTCAGAAGTCACAAGCCGTTCTTAACTTGCCATGGTTAGGTTAGGTTAAGGTGGCTGCTGAGCGGAAAAGCCAACACACTTAGACCAATATTTTGTCCGTTGTGATACCACAGGATTACAAAAATCACCCTTACTCGATAAACTATTTGGAGCAAACAATGAAGCCTTTGAGACAGTAAATGTCGGAATTATTTAGATCACTAGGATCGTTATAGTAGAAGTCTCCCAAGTGAAGTCTACGTCTTTGTGCTAGGGCAGGACAAGAACGTAGAAGGTGAGGAACTGACTCCTCTTCTTCTTCATCCATGCAGCTTCTGAAAAAATCATTTACAGGAACTCCAAGACGAAAAGCATGTCTTCCTATTAGGCAGTGTCCAGTACGGACACCTATAACGGAGCTAATATGCAATTTACCAATAGAAATTAGTTGTTTTGAGCGTTTAGCATCAAACAATGGCCAAATTAGTTTCGTAGACTGGCAAGTTGGGGTGCTGCTCCATCTATGGTTAGCTTTCTTTATGGTATCATGTTTTAGCATAAGTTTACAAGTAGCTAGGGGTATACCGATGTTATATTTGCTATCCAACAAAGGTAAGATTGTTCCGTTTTTTGCAAAGTCGGCTTTAAAATTTCATGGAATATTACTATGCCCCGGCACCCATATAAGGTGAATGTTAAACTGTTTTGACATCTCCACCAGAGATGATCGACAGTTTTGGGCTGTTAGTGAGTTAATGGAGACAGAGTCCAATGACTTTATGGCAGCTTGACTGTCTGAGAAGATACGTACATATATCACAAGTCGATATCACGTTTTCTTTGAGCCAAGAGAGGACTCCTTTTATTGCTAGAGGCTCTGCCTGTAACACGCTACAGTGATTGGGAAGACAAAAAGATACCAAAAGTGACTTATTTTCCCAGATAGACCTGGAAGCGATGGACACTTAAAAGTTTTTATTAAATTTTGGATGAGGGGTGGTTCAATCGACGTTACTAGGTACAGAGATCTGAACGAGTTCAGTATAATGGAGTGCCCAATATCATTATTGATCCACTGCGAGGAAGCTTTAAGCCTGATGGCTGTGCTAGCGACAGATTGTTTGCTAAAGATATTTAGCGGTATAAGATGAAACAAAACATCAAGTGCAGCGGAGGGAGTTGAGCGGAGAGCTCCACCCATGATTAAGCAGGCTGTTCGTTGGACTTTGCTGAGCTTGTCGCGGTTTGTTGAGGACAAGCTCAGTTTTGTGGGAGTTGACACCGAGTCCACATTGATCTGCTCAGGTAGTAAGCTTGTTTAAAGCACTTTGTAGGAGTTTCTTCAGAGTGTTAGGTTCTAATAAATTTAGTATCTTATACTTATATTGAAGATGTTAGGGTGGGTTAATGCGCTGACAGTTGATCTTGTTACCGTCACACTTAGATCAATATAGATCCGGATTGTGACTCTAATGTATTGAAACATTTTATCCTATGTTGATGAGTTTCAGCAAGCTATAGCCTTAAATGTCGGAGGGTACTTCTATGTCACTGAAGAAGTGTCTGTAGTCCGGTTAAGGATGTTTTTTGAAAATGATGCCGCATGTTGGTTTTTAATGGAGTTCCTTTTATACAAGAATAAATTCGATAGGGGAGTTTTATTCTTGGGCATTTCTCAAGTAATTGTCTATCCCACCATAAGTAAGATCAGGTATTAGTCGCTAAACGGCCAGCAGCCATTTCCTGACTCATCTCGTGCTTGGGGTCTTGTGTACACCGTTCGTCGTCGGTCGCCGAGATAACGTATCTGAATATCAGTATATCTTTCCTCTTCGATGTTGAATTTGATAGTCATAGGTCTGTAATCCCTCGATCTACTTTACTAATTTCCCTTCTGGATTTTCGAAAATAATAATCAAATAAAGAAGGAACTTACGAATATACCCAAGCCCACATGTGTACACTATGAAAGTGTTTAGTTGCAAACATTAGAGCCTGAAGTTCTCTTCTGATTAAGCAATAATTTTGCCCTGGCTAATTTGTAGGTTACAACATTTTCACTCCTTCAAGGACTTGCCGACCGTGGAGCTTTACTTACAACATAACTTGCATCAGTCGATTTTGACCTGTTTCGCTGGAATTAAAAAGGTCAGCACAAGAGCATTACATAAGCACAGTTTGAGTTCCTGAACAAACCTCACCACTTTTTAAGTTAACTGATATAAGCTTTGGGCGGTTTCAGTTGAGTATTTTACAACACTCCGCTTAGATGTGACTGGACCGAAAAAAAACTCCGGAAATAATGATTGTCCTGTGCTGCCAATTTTTTTATGGATCGGTTTGAGCTCCCCAAATATTCAACTTCACTATTGAAAAACGCATATTTGCTTGAATTCAAGTTGAGGTGTGCTTCTCGAAGTCTCTGGAAAATCGTTATGATGTTTTCACAATATTCGTCAAATGTTTTTCCATAACCGGTGACATTATTTAAATATACCAGGCATATTTTCAATATAAAGTCCTGGTAAAAAGCACTCCATCAAACGCTCGAATGTTTCCGGAACGTTTCTTTGCAGAAAGCGAGCTGCTCCCGACCTAATGGATGGATTTCAATTTTCATTCTATTAACATTCTTCAACGTTAAGTTTGACAATCATTGGTGTTCCTCAGATTTTATCAAAAGTAACCCTGGTTTATGTTGCTGTCTTTCTCTTAAATTTCGTTCAGCGTCTGGTCCACACATAATGGGTTGCAGCCAAATATTATTTTTCCTTAATTTTCCTGGGAATTTTCGAATATAAAGCTAGGTACATAATATACTCTTATATTTAAAACACAATTTCAATAAGGATACTCATGGAATTACTGAATTTTTAACTTGAAAACTCGAAATTCGGATCAAACCACACTGACCACATGAAAATAGTTTCCCTCTCAGTCCGTACGAAGAAATGGGTATAATTTGCTTAATAAAGAAAAATATGAATGGCCATTACAATGTAACCTCTGTTTGAAGTGACCAAACGTTGTTATCAAAGACCATCCTTAGCACATCAGCCATTTTTAAATGTCCTTAAAAAAAACAACAAGCGTAGCAAATTGATTTTTCCAACTAATTCACCAATTTCTATTCTCAAGCTTACTTTGATGCTCATTGACATGTCTTCAAGTGGGTTTCCTACCAAAAAGCCCTAACTTCTTCCATGGAGTCAAGTGTATATTATATAGTTTGGGCTTTGAGGGATAAAAAAAGAACAACCATGAATAATTCAAAGACCACACATGATTTTTTCTGAATTGACAGCCCATTTGGCTCATGAATTATTCAACTGATAGAAAAGATAAAAAAAAAATATCTAACATCATTTTGGTTCAATGATGATGATGAGTTTTTCTGCTTGTTACTTGCAACATTTAATATACATATACTCGAAACGAAATGAATACCAATTATTTATACATATGTGTAGGTCTGTTGAGGCAAGTTAATTTTTTAAATTATGTGTGAAAGGAGGTGAGTATACAATAAAGGAGCCCTGCATTTGAGGTAGTTTGGGATTTTCAAATCTAATTCAATAGATTTTGATTAAGAAAAATAAATAATTTAACAAATTGATTGGGTCCTACGAACCTGCGCCTTTGATTCAAGACTTAAAATCTTAAGATAAATGCATTGACAACAGACAGTTTCAACGGTCAAAAATCAAAAGTGCTGCCAATTATATTTCTTTTCTGATTTTGTCAATACAAATTTTTTTTTGCGAAATTTATGGAAAACTTCCCTATTTTTATCGTCTAGAAGTACCTTTGTTCAAAATGGGAACTATGGCAAGCAAGTTACGAAATTTTTATTATAAGTCAGAAACAAAACAGTTTTTTTTTTTTTTTTTCAAAAAGTCAAAATCATTTTTTCCTTATATGCATTCATTTCTAAAAACCAAAAATGTAGTTTTATTACAATCATTTAAGACAACAAACGGAGAAGGATTTTTTTAGATTCATATCGGTCCGCGCCCTTATAATTTAGTACGAGCTCAATGTCCATGTCCAGGCGCTGTCAAAAAAAAATTGAGAATAATGCTTCGTAATAGGGCCCATACACGACACAGACACGTAATAAATAAATAAATAATTTTTACTTGCGACTTATAGGTACTATAAGGCAAGTTATGCATTCGTAAAAAAAATCGAACTCGAGATTTTGATCAAAGTTGACATTACGATGATAGCGAAGACCAAAAAAGTGGGTCTCGCAATTCTGTCTGTCTGTCTGTCTGTCTGTCTGTCTGTCTGTCTGTCTGTCTGTCGGTTCGACTACAGCCTAAACGGCTCGGCCGATTTTCTTCAAACTTGGTAGATATGGGTTTTAATTTTTTACCCCCGGACGTTTTTTTTTTTTTTTTTTTAAGACCAAAAATAACGGTACCTGCCATACGATTTTTTTTCGAAATTTTATAAATATTTTTTTTTCTCAAAAACTGTCCCACAGAATTTTTTAAAAAAAATTTGAAAAATTTCATTTGGTTAAAACTAGCTAATGGTTGAAAAAAATTTTACAAAAAATTGTTATTTTTGGTAGACCCCCTGGGTCCATTTTTTTTGTTTTTGATTTTCTCGAAAACGGTACAGCCGATTTAAATAATTTTTTTTATGCCAAAGCTCCTCCAAAGTTTGAATATTATTGCATATTAAAATTTTCAATTTTTATTTTTTTGGATTTAAAAAAAAAAAATCAAAATTTTTTTTTGGAAACTCAATATTTCAAAAACCCCATGCTCGATTTTTTTCAAACTTGACAAAAAAAAGTTTTTTAACATAATCTACAAGATTTGAGAAAAAAAATTTTGTTTCATCTAAAACTAACGGTACCTTCCATACAAATTTTAAAAAATGGTTTTCGAAAATCGTATTTTTCTCGAAAACGGTTCCGAGAATTTTGCTAAAATTTTTTTTCTTTTGATTAATCTTTACGATCTATAATTTAATAAAAAAAAATTTTAAATCTAGATATTACTGAATGTACCTACCATAGAACGATTTTTTCGAATTTTGAATTTCTCATTATCGACATAACGGATTTTAATGAAATTTTTTATAAAAAAGCTCCAAAAAAGTTTAAAAAACATTGCATTTAAAAACTTAAGAAAAAATATTTTTTCAATTTTTAAAAAAAAAGTCGTTTTTTTTTTTTTTAATTCGATATCTCAAGAACGGCTTATTATTTTTTTTTGGAAATTATACCTTTATTCGTACAATAATAAAAGCTTAAGGTTGGCGTACCAAAATTTTTTCTTAAAAATGTTTTAAAAATTTTGTACATAAAAGCTTATTTTTTTAAGGAACCACTACAACGACTTATAATTTTTGTTCTTGAATAAATTCATATTTGCATAGCATTCTGTTTTTATCTCTTACTACTAAAAGAATTTAAAAAAATAATTTTATCCTTATGGGCAGTTTTCTTTAATAACATTCGTTTTTAAAATTCCTAGTCTATTACATAGGAGCAAGTTCGTGCGACCCAGTCGTGCATTTTATTTTTTGTTGTGCACATATCTGCGCAGACCGCCTGTGTCGTGTGTATTCATGTTGACTATTTGCAGCGACCCCTTGCGTGAATTCAATTTTTTTTTTTTTTTTTTTTTTATAATTAGCGCGCACTCAAGGGGTTATTACTACCCTTAAAATGATGCACATACCGAGCGGCGAGCACAGAGAGTTGTTCAGTTTCCTCAATGCAAGTGCCGCTCATGGATAGCGGCAAAAGGGGAGGGTTTCGCTTTAACGATAGAAAACAGCATTGGGTTTTTGAAGCATTAAATTCTACACGGTTTTTTATTCCCCAATGGACAATGCTGTTAAGATCAGAATTTAATGAGCTTATCATACGCTGCCGTTCAAGTTCCACTTCCGAAGAACAAGGAAGTGAATCTTTAAACGAATATTAAAAGCTGAGGGTACTATCATCAGCAAAACAATTTAATGGATTAGAAGTTTCAGATAAGAGATCGTTGATAAACATGAGGAAGAGAGTCGGAGACAAAACGGAGCCCTGGGGTACACCAGCATTTATTTTATGAGTTTCAGACTTGAGGCCATCCAATACGACTTGTATTGAGCGGCCTGAAAGGTAATTTCTAATCCAACGAAGAAGAGATTCATCAATACCAAATGCACGCATTTTCGATAAGAGAGCTTGATGCCAAACTCTATCAAATGCTTTTGAAATATCAAGTGCAATAATCTTACTTTCTCCAAAACGATGTAAAGATTTGTGCCACTCTTCGGTGAGATATACCATCAGATCACCAGTGGACCTATTGCTACGAAAGCCGTACTGTCGGTCATTAAGAAGCTTTCGTTCTTCGAGATATTTCTTGAGCTGACTATTTATCAGTGTTTCCATGACCTTGGAAAGAAGGGACGTAAGTGCAATTGGACGATAATTAGAGGGGGAAGAAGGGACAAGCTGGATAAATGCTGTTTTCCATCTACTCGGAAAGAGTCCAGAGGAATAGGATAGATAGAAAAGCTTACGCAGTGGTTGTGCCAGCGTTGAAGAACACCTCTTCAGAACAATGGGAGGGATACTATCCGGGCCAGCGGATTTGTGTATATCAAGATCTTTCAGGACTCTTGCAACTGAACGAGTACGAAAGAAGATTCGTCCCATGGAAAAATTTGTGTTCTCAAGTACAGGAGGAGTCATAACACTCTCTGGCAGCGTCGAATTAGCAGCAGAGTGTGCTGCAAGTAAATTGGCTTTATCTAGTGAGCTGACATAGGGAGTGTCATTGATAACGAGCGTTGGGACCGAGGACGAAGTAGTATTTCGAATGTTTTTTACAAATTACCAGACATTTTTACTACCCTTGGGACATTGTAGTATTTTTTGCCTAATTTGTTGGTCATGCAAGAACTTGGTCTGTCGAATATGATCATTGCAGGTCTTTCTAGCTTGCTTAAACTTATTCCGGTTTTCCTCAGTAGGGTTGGCTTTATAACATCGGAAACTTCTTAGTCTGCAACGACATGTCTGTGCTATGTATGAAGAGTAAACATGAATTACAATAATAAAATAAAATATAAATAAATCGATATAAGCTCAGGTCTGTGCAGATTGTCTGCACTGTGTGTGGCGAAGGCATGTTTGCACAGACTTAAGATCTGCAGCGACGAGTCTGTGTTGTGTATAGGCTCTATCAGTTTAGTCAATATACTTTTTGTAATATACAATCCTATCCTACTTTCCTAATTTCTCGCACTGTGTTTAACATTAAAAGGATATTCCTAATCCCTTGAGTGCGCGTTTAATAATAATAAAAAAAAAAAAAATGAACATACATATGTACATACATAGAAACAGAAAATTAAATTTGTACTCATCCGCCATTTTGTGACCACTATTTTGACTTGCTTCATGCTTCTTATACATAACTATAATATCAAGTTATGCATTCGTAAAAAAAATAGAACTCGAGATCTTGATCAGACTAAACATTACAATGTTAAAGAATACCAACAAAAGTGAGTCGCGCAATTGTGTCTGTCTGTCTTTTCGACTACAGTCTCGGCGGCTTTGCCGATCTTCCTTAAACTTGATAGATAGTATTTTTAATATTTTCCCCACACACGTTTTTTTCTTTTTTTTAATACCGAAAATAACGGTATCTGCCATACGATTTTTTTCGAAATTTTATAAATATTTTTTTTCTTAAAAACTGTCCCACAGATTTAAAAAAAAATTCAAAAAAATTCATTCAGTTAAAGCTAGGAAATGGTTGAAAAAAAATCTCCAATAAATGGTTATTTTTGGTACCCCCCTTGGAAGCATTTTTTTGGTTTATGATTTTCTCAAAAAGGGTACAACCGAATTTGATCATTTTTTTATGCTTAAGCTCCTCAGCAGTTTGAACCTTATTTTGTTTTCAAATTAAATTTTTTTTTTGGATTTAGAAAAAAAATTTCAAAATGTTTGTTTTTTTTTTCAAAACTCAATATTTAAAAAACCTCATGCTCGAGTTTGTTAAAACTTGACAAATAAAAGTTTCTTAATATACTCGTAAATTACAAGATGTAAGAAAAAAAATTATTTTACTTAAAAATAACCGTACCCCCATACAAATGTTAAAAAATGGTTTTCTAGAAAACGGTTCCGAAAATTTTGATAAAATTTTTTTCTTTTGATTAATTTTTACGGTCTATAATTTAATAAAAAAAAATTTAAAATCAAGATATGTATAATGAAATTTAATGAATTTTAATGAAAATTTTTAAAAATTGCATTTCAAAAGTTAAAAAAAAAGTTTTTTGACTTTCCGAAAAAAAAATAGTATATTTTTTTTTTTTTGAAAAATTCGGTATCTCAGAAACGGCTATATATTTTTGTTTGTAAATTTAAATTTTATTCGAACAATAATAAAGACTTTAAATTGGCGTACTAAAATTTTTACTTAATTACGTTTTAAAAATTTTGTATAAAAAGCTTATTTTTTAAGAAACCAAAATCTACTTTACTACAATTTACTTTTACTTACAATGGGGAAAAACGTAAAAAAAGATGGCATTTAATCAAACTATGAAGTTGAGCTTTGTCTTAAATTACCGTTCTATTTCTCTTCAAAATACGATAGAGAATTAGAAATGATAGAGATAAAGTTTTTTTGAATCACGTAATCTTCTGCAGATCGTCTCAAATGAAGAGTAAGTTCCCGTTTTGAGTCGATCGCAGTCCTCTTTTTGAAAATTTCGAGTTGGTTAAGTAAATTGTGTACAGTTTATTATTTATAGCGTATACCTAACAAATTAGATTGCAATAGTAAGCAATCGTAGGTTCAGGTGCATTTTTGTATGTTTTTTTTTATTAAAAATAAATTTTTGTTATTTTAATTCTAAGTTGAATGTGAAAAGAAGTAAAAAAATTGCTTATTTTTTTGCATTTTTCTGAAATCCTTTGGCGTTTAGTTGTGTTATTTATTTTTTCTTTTGATTCATTTTTATAATATATATTACAATACAAAAATTTGAAATTAAGATATTACTGACTGTACGTACCATGGAACCAATTTTTCAAAGATTGAATCCCTCATTATCGGCATAACGGATTTTAATGAAATTTTTTATAGAGAAACTTCCAAACTTAAAAATAATTTTAAATTTAAATTTTTAGAGTTTTGTTTTTTAATTTTGTATATGAAATTTAATTTTTTAATAAACCACTATAACGACTTATAGTTCTTGTTTTCACATGGCACCCCGTTTTTAGCTCCAACTACTGAAGCAGTTGTTTTAGTCATTTAAAAAATGAATCTTATGGTTGTGAACATTTTTCTCTAATATCATTCATTTTTTTGAATTATCGATCTTAACATTAAACGACATATGTAGAAGAAAATTTATCAAAATTCAGGAGCCATTTTTAATAAAATTACAATTCCTTGAAACAATGTTTTATCATTACATAGTATGTTGGGTACCGTTATTTTTGAATGAAAACAACCAGTTTTGTTGTACATCTCTCAGAGAGTTTTGAAAAAAATGTCAGGCTTAAAAATAATAGAGCATGTGATTTTCAAAAATAAATAATTAATTTTTACGAATCCAAACTCAAAAATTTCCAATACAATACTCCTCGATTCGAAATTTTTATCAGCTTGTATGCTGTTTTGAGAAATCGAAAACAAAAATAAGATGCAAAATGGCAACGCATTTTATTTGCTCTTATGTACAAGAATATTATGAATCTGAAATTAAAAAAAAAAAATGTAAAACAACTTTTTAAATAGCTTGACCTCAAAAAATATAATATCGGTCGATTATTGGAATAAATACATATGACTTTATGGAAATAATTTTTTTAAATTTTCAAATATTAATTTTATTTAAAATCTTTCTAAAACAAATTTTTCTATTTAATAATATTAATAATATTTTATTAATTTAAACTCATTTCCTTGAATTTGTGTTTTGAAAAAAAAATCAAGTTTTATTTTCAAAATTCTTAATAATATTTTTGTTCGAAAAATGCCCTATGTTAAGCCCGGTCAGCGTTACCACTTCCGGAAAAAAAGTCGAAGTAGATTTGAAGAAAAAAAAGAAGCAAATTGAGAAAAATCGAAGTGGATTTAAAAATGACTTTTTACTAGCTTTTAGAAAAAAATATTGCATAATTATTTTTTTTTCTTAATGAATATTATTAGATATTTAAAATTGCTAATACATTTCTTTTAATTTTAAAGAAATTTCGTATAAAATTACTCATTTGTGTATTTCTATCGTTGTGACGTTATTTTATTTTATGGTAATTATGAGGTTACATACTACTACTTAGAGTGAAATAGAGAAAAAGAAGTAGATTTGGGCTTTATTTTGTAAAATTGAAGTAGGTTGAAACAGAGATTTTAAAATGAAGTAGATTTCAATATTTTGTTGATGGTGCGAAGTAGGAAGTAGATTTTAAAATATTTTGAAAAAAAAAGTAGATCTACTTCAATTGAAGTAAAGTGGTACCACTGAGCCCGGTGCACACAAGCGTTCTTTTGACGCGCGGTACCGCAGCTTCACCGCCTTTGCGTCTTAGGCTAGGACCGCACTTGCGATTTTTTGTCGAGGCGATTAAAAAGTCGTAGTCGCTACAAATTATTGTCATGCACGCACTTGCGATTTTTTTTCCGCACGATTATTTAAACGCGAAAAATAAAACATACTTATTTTAATGTGAGTGCACGCATTTGCTACAAAAAAGTAGCGACCAAAAAATCGCTTGAAAAAATAGAACTTGTTTCATTTTTATAATCGCTACGATTTTAAAGTCGCATGTGCGGGCATTCACATTATTTAACACCATGTGTCTTATTCATTGCGGCTAAGAAATCGTGGATTAAAAATCGCAAGTGCGTGCATGCCCATTTCTCTTTGAATCGCAAGTGTGTGCGTATCCATTTTAGTACATGTGTTTCATTTAAGATTACGACAATCGCATCGCAAGAAAAATGAAACAAATTGCGACTTTTAAATCGTCATGATTTGTTGGTAGCAAGTGCGCTCATTCTCATTTAAATTCATGTGTTCTATTTTTGCGACTAAAAAATCGTGCGATTGAAATCGCAAGTGCGGTCCTAGCCTTACAGTACTCACAAATGAATTGAGTAGTGCACACACGAGCGCGATGACGCTGCGGCATCGCGCGTTATTTTGCGTGTAAAAAGAATCGCAGGCTGCGGTACCGCGCGTTAAAAAAACGCATGTGTACATCGGGTCTTATAAATATCCGAAGAAGAATATTTGATTATTTTGAATTTTTTCAATCATAAGCTAGATTTAACTCAAATATTTTTTTTAAATAATTTTGTTGGAATTTGTCAAACAGTTTTTAAGAGACAATTTTTTTCATTAGATAAATTCGCAATTGGTTTATAGTACATTATCTTGCTTTACTGATAGGAATACGAAGTAGAAACATCAATACACCATGACTTAGGCTCCATGCTTAAGTTTTCTCTTATTTTTGTACATTTTGCAGTAAAAACTGGCATTTGATGTTCAGAATACCAAAATCAAAGTATAAAATATAAAGACTTATCACAATTTAAAATTTTCTTCTCATCCATGAAATTAAAAAAAAAATAAAATTGTGATGAAAGAAACAAATTCAGTAAGCTTCTTAATATTTGAAGGCTTTAAAGTAAAACAAAAAATTCCGACGAACCAAACTAACGATAAGACTTTAAGTCCATGGTCTAAAGTTATTGTTTGGAACGTTATCATTTTCTTCTTCTTTTTTTTAAATTTCCATCAAAACCTAAGCTCTCTAGAGATGTGGATGTGGAATATTTAAATTCCATCAACTTCTTATCGAGATGGTTATGGACGAAGGATTATAAGAAGCGCACAATTTTGGATTCATTTCGTTATTTGCACATTGAATGGTCTTTCTTGCTTCAACTTGAAATATGGTCTTTTATTAAATCGAAAAAAAAATGAAAGTATGTATAAGTTTGATTTTTAAGTAACTGGAAAAGATGCTACTTGAATTTAAATACAAATTTGACATATTTCACAAAAGTGTCTCATTGATACAACCAATTACCTACTTTTTTGAGGATATAAGAAAATGCTTAAAATAAATTGCAGGGAAGATAGCTGATCCTTGTTGTAAACAATGACTTTTTGTACGCGCTGAAAGATATTGTCGCTAAACTGCAAAAGGATGACATTGTCAACCAAAAATGTCTTACGAGTACAATCTTAAAAAAAAAAAGAAAAAAGACAGAGATATAGAATAAAGCACCATCGACGATGCAAGAAGAATGAATCCTTTTTTAGCTATGCCAGATGAGCATAATAGAATGAGCGCCACACCGCCCAATGATACTTTATTCCGTGAAGACCAAGAAGCAAACGAAAGAAACGCCCAAGAACAATTTAAAAGCCAGGATGAAATTTATGTAAAATTCTCCAAGGAACTTTTGCTTCCAAAGATAACTTCTTTTTTTTTCTTGTTATAGTGTGCATGGGCTTGATAGATTTTTTGTCCTATTCATAGGTATACGTACTTCGAAATTCAATATTTAAAAAATCTAACTTAAAGTAGTTTCCTTTATTTTTTTTTTGGATTTTGAAGAAACTTCATGTTTTTCGCTAAAAGCCTTTCTCTAAAAAGAACGAAAGAATTTTTTTGTTCTACAATTTTGTCCTTGCTTAAATTCAATGTCGAGCTGCTCTTTGTTATTTATATTCTTCTTCTTCCTAATAACTATAGGACATAACACAAAACAAACACTAAACAGCCATTAATATAAAATAAGGGAACCTCCTCGATAAATTGCCAACAAATGTGTTGCAATAAATTATGCTCTATCGACAAGCGCTAAGAATATCATTTTTGGTAAACCATCCCTGGAGTGACAAATTTTTCTTTGCGAAAGGACATCACGCAGACACTCTTATGGTGAACAGTCGCCTCTCGCAGATAAAAAGCAATATATCAATGTATTAGGCAACGCTAGGCTGACCTTCTTTTCGATTGTTTTTTTTTTTTTTTGCTTCTCCTTGTAGCTATCTTCTTTTTTAAGGATACCGTATCAGACGCGTGACGTTTTCGATATTCTATTAATGGATTTAAAGCCCTTTTATGGCCATCAAATTCTGTTTCAGTAAATTGAAATTGATGGATTATTACTTTTTTCAAAAAAATGGAAACGTCGATATTCTTAATAGCTAGTCTATGAATCACTGGGAAATTTAAAATTATTGGAGAAGAAAGGAACCTTTGAAATGGGTAAGTTTAGAAAATCGAATTTTGCATAATAAAAACAGCACTGTTTTGGATTTTTCTTACGTCAATTTTTGTTTATAAAATCCTATGAAAGAAGTCCTGTTTTGATTCAAAGATAATGGGGCCTATTCATAGAGAATTACTAAAGTTGTGATTGCTAGATCCTTAGTTTAAGGCTTGTTGGTTAAATAAACACAGCCACTATTCCTAGTCAGTTTCCCCGCTGTTTTTAGTAGAACGCCAGTTACAATTACATTCACAAATTTGTAATTGTAAACTACAATTACAAAATTGTAAACTGATTTTCTGTTTCACAAACTACAAACATAATTCCAACAAATTTGTAAGAAAAGAGACAAAAAGTAGGGGAAATTGTAATTTACAATTACAACGTTTAATTTCCAAACTTGTAGACTACAATTTTTTTCACAAATTTGTAAGTCGGCCGATAGAGAACATAAACAGCTATGAATAAGCAAAATAAAATTGCTGCATCGGTGTCAATGAAAAGTGTGTTTCAGTCTCATTATCAATCATAATTTCCTCTGCCTTAACACGTTTCAAGCGAAACTTTTCGTTAAATGTAAAAGTATCAGAAATTTCGTAATTTATACGCGGTCGATAAATTTGTCTTCGTTTATTTAGCACGAAATGGTCACTTATATCACTATCGGTGCTACTATGCCTACGACACGTAACGACATTCTTAAACTGGAAACGAGATTCTTATTGAAAATTACAAATTGTAATCAAATCTACACATCATCTTTCTATTGTAAGAAATTTTCATAAATTGAACAAAATTGTAAAGTTATTTGATTTGGTGAAACACAAACTTACAAAACAAAATTATATTTTACAAATTTGTATTTGTAAACTACAAAAAAAAAATAGTTTTGGTGAAACGAAAATAATGAAATTTCTACCAATTTCCCTTTGTAATCTACAACTACAATTTTGTAAAACAATTATCTCGTGAAACAGAATTAATCAATTTTTTTACAAATTTGTTAAAAAAACACCTGTAAATTGTAATTTACAATTTGTAAGTTGGTGAAACAGACCACAGGTTAAGGCTGTGTTTTTCTACAATTATCCTTCAAATGACGGGTAATGACCGGTACGCCTTGGCATAATGGTTAGTCTTGCAGGAACTGTCGTGCAGGGGTTCGATTCTCAGCTGCTGCAAGAAAGTTTTTCAGTGGTGTACTACCTCTTGCGAGGAATTGACAAATCCTCTTGTCATGAGAAGTTCTGCTTATTATACTGTGTCCAACAAAAATTGTCAGTACAGGGAAGATAGGACGTTTGTCTCTCATTCTGGTTGCATTGCCATGCATAAGTGTGTCGCCTTTTAAAGCTCTCACAGGGATTCCGTAGTTTACATTATAAATCGCCGCAAATGAAAGTAAAAAACGCGTAGGGCTACCGTCTGCCGATTCAAAACGACTGAAAACAATATTCAATTTACCTTTTCCCACAACGCCAAGCGGTAAGATAATAGGCGCGTTTTCTTTTTAAGTTGAAAAGCAATACGACAACACTCAACATACTCATCTTCTTAAAATGTGTTCTCAAAAGCTTCAAATCCCAAAAGCTCTTTAATAAAAACCACTGAAAAAGCTCTTTGCTTGCGATGGAGAATGATAATGGTAACTCTGTTTTGATGTAGAAAAAGAGCGCACGATCGTATTGAGTAACACTTGACACCAGTGTTGCCAGAAACACCGATTTATCGTATTTCTCCCGATTTCTAAACCTATTTCCGATACACCGATTTTTGATGTAAATAGTGCACTTTCTCCCGATTTTCATATTTCAAAAAAGTTCATATATTCTCCGCTCTTGAATGAAAATAATTTATTATTTTATTAAAAATTTTGTAACATCTTACATAACTTGAATTTGCATTTGATTGCCCGAACATTATATAGTTTTGAAATGCATCTGCAATTCTTTTATCATCTGTACATCATATGTCTGCTTCAAACTTCAAAAGTTCTTGAAATAATGTGTCGCGATATACGAGAACGAGTACATATATATAACTATATTCAAAACAGTCAAAAAGAGTAGCGAAATATCAAGAATTTTTAAAATTATTATGGCTGCTTCATCCATCACAAACTCGTTGTTTATCATAAGAATGTGTTGTTTCCCGGATTTTAGAATAATTATACGAACCTCTCAAAATGTAGGTACTTTGCATTTGAAGCCAAAGTAGATAATCTTGAAAGGGGAAAAGTAATTTTTAAATATTAAGAAGATCCTGCTAATGAATTATATCTTAAATTCTTACACCCATATTAATAAAGATGGTTTAGTGAGAGTTTATCGTTAAGTCCTGAACTAAGTGTGAAATTTCATAAATAAAAAAAATGTGACGTTTACTATCTATGATTAAGCTACACCACCAAAGTAGGTAGTTTAGCGAAGGAATAAGAAATAAAATTGTCAAACTTGCTTTATTTTATCAAAAAAATTAAACAAAAGTGCGACGTGCGTGTCTCCACGATTTGTCAATAAATTTGCTTTGGAAGCCAAGCTGTTTAAAAAAATGACAAATACGAAAGGTCGTAAATGGATTTCGACAAGTCATAGGATTAATAAAACAGACAGGAGAAAGCGGTCAAAAATATGTGAATGTGAAGTAAGGACAGCTTAATAAAAATTATATAAGTAAATACAAATCCAAACATGTTTTTAATTTTGCTTCCTTATCTTTTTATCCTCCGTACATAGGCAGCTTGTGACGTCAATTTAAAAATACTAAGTTAGAAATATTTTGGAAAATTTTTTGTTCAATCAAAGTTTGGCCTTTCCATTAATGGCTAACTTTATTTCATCGATATTAACAGTACCAAATTATGCACCTAATGTTGAGAGAACTTGTTCTCAAATAAATTTAAATAAAACAAAACTCAGAAATCGCCTTGATGTTGGAACTTAATAAGGAATTTTACTATCTAAGAACTTCTTGAAGTATAAGGAGTGTAATTGCTTGAACCTTAATGTTTCTGATTGATTATTCAGAAAATTCAGTTAAAACAAATAAATTTAATTAAAAAAAAATTGAAACACTAAGTTCGTTTGTGAGTGCGATAGGAAACGCATATTTCTAAATATCTATAAATAAATCTATAAATATTTATATGTATATAAGTACATATGTGGTTCAACTTAAACGCTTATTTAGTATTTTTGTCTTTGTAAGCTAGAAGAACTTAATTTTTAAGTTTTTTATAAGCTACCCATATACAAGACTTTTTGTTTTAGAGGAGGAATATTTATTTTTAATACTGTGTTCAAATAATATGAACTTAAATAAAATTAAATAAAATGACGAACAATATTTTTATTATTTCAACTTCTAATTCCCCGATTTCCTCGATTTCTGATATGGAAATCTCCCGATTTCCAAAAATATTTTATGGCAACACTGCTTGACACTCTTGTCTTGATCTTGACAGTATCTCATCAGCAGTGGGATACGACGGTCGTGTTGGGGTGTACAACTTTTTGCAAAGAATTACAACAACAATTCCTTAAGAAAAGTCAGTAGCTTGCTCTTTTTTTAGTGGCATTTTCCCTAGCGCATTGTAGTGAGGGTGCATCAGGCACCACTGCTTTAGAAAAAGCTCTCCCATAAGGCCTGTACTGACAATTTTTGTTGGACAGAGTATAGCCATTTGGAATCGGCAGAAAATTGTAGGTTGAACAAAATTTAATGGTTCAGAGTTGAAAAACACTAGGTTTAGGATTACAGCCCGATGTGAGGAGTCACAAGTCACAAGCTCTTGTGACTATTCCCTGTGGATTGTTGTAATTCGATAACATTTTGGTATTCTCCCCCTTATCGTCGCAAGAAAGCTCACAACAAAACACACCACAGCATGGTGAAATTTTTAAGTATCATTAATTGACAAGCTAAAATTATTCAAAACGAAGAAATTACTTTATAAATGTATTGTTTTGGAGAGCGAATGGATCATTTGTATTTCTCAAAGTTTTTAAAAGCCGTCGGCGCTGCAAACTTCTTGATACGATTAGTTTCCTAAAAAAAAACTGTGTTTATGTAAAAAAGTTACTTTTCATTTTAGTGGGAAAGATCAGCAATAATATTATTCACTAGAACAAAGTCCACTTCCATTTTTGTGTAGGTACTCACAATTATTCACAAATCTAGAAAATTTTTTACAAAATATACTGAATCATTCCAAGAAACTTTAAAAATTTATGAGTTGTGACCTGTTCTGAAGATCACAGTTTCGATTGTTTTTGTGACTCTCACAAGTTGTGACTGAGCGGAAGAATTCGAAAAAGTCACAAAATCAATTTCACCTCTTTTTGTGACGTGTGAGTTATCACTGACTTTGGGGAGAATCGGGCTCTTAGTCAGTCATGTTAAATTTTGTGTTGGTATTTTTTGACATTGCACGTCGAAAAAAAATAAGTAAAACAAAATTATTTAATAAAAAAAACAAAACAAACAAGAAGCTCAAACAAATATTCTATAATAATTTTTAAATGAACAACAAAAGCAATGTTGCAATGCAAAGGGCTCTAAGAAGAGTCTCTGGAACTTTTTTGTATCAATCAAATTTGACATTTGACTTTGATAATAACTAATTAAGCACAGCATTTCCTATGTTTAAACTTAGAACTAAATTTATTTATGAATAGCCTAAGCTCTGGAATTGCTTAGTAACAACTTAGCAATAGTTTAGCAAACATCTAGGAATATGCCCCAATGTGAATATCAAATAGTGATATCCGCATCCTCTCAGAAAGCGAAGTTGCTGGTGAACAGCCCTTAACTGTCAATCATCTCTCAAGGATATGCCACATCAGGTTGATATTAACATATGTTGAGTGTCGATGGTACCCCTTGGCATAGCGGTTAGTGCACTCTCAGTTTTTCGGCGGTTGACTGCCTCTTGCGAGAAATTTACAAATCCTCTAAGAGTAACACTTGTCATTGAAAATTCTGCTTATTAGTCGTTCGGAATCGGCAGAAAATTGTAGGTCCCTTCCATTCCTGGAAACACGGACACAGGATTTTTTAAGAGTTGTAAGTGACTAGTTATGGCTTCCTATATGTATATTTTATTTTTGTATTTTGGGTGTCGGGCCACAGAGACCATCCAGGAAATTTAAAAGCTAATGAACTCGCCAAAAGTGGAACAACACTTCCTTTAGAGCAAATGTATGTATATATATGTATATAACATAGGTATATCCATCGCTGCATACAAATTTATGCTGAAGAATATGCTATTGAGAAAACAAATCTTGGATGGAACAACATCACCTTGTTTGGCGACAAAATATGTCTGGTAGTGGTCATATGTAGCTGGATATGAAGCGGTCTTAGTGTTTGTTATCTCTAAGCAAATTACGATTGATGTTTGTTATACCAGGGTGCGTTTTATTTTCCAGTGATCAGTATTTTTTATAGCATTTGTCTATGGCATTCTCAAAGAAATATGTCCCAATGACGCCACAAGACCGCATGGCGCACCATACAGATACTCTTCGAGGATGAAATGATCTATGGTGTATCAGTCGAGGGCTTACAGTGCCCAAATAATGGCTATTCTGTTTATAAATTAAGCCAGCCAAAAATGGTGGTTGTCTATAGCGATCTGTAAAACTCGATCATTCTAATCTCTCCATTATTGATGATTATTTCCCTACCCTACAACTGTTGCGACAATTGAATTTTATACGGATATAAATGGGCTCTATGATCATAGCAAGCTATTTCGGTTGCAAAGTTGTGATATGTTGCAGCATATGCACACCTCTTGCTTTGGAGGCGAGGTCTATCTAACACCTCTTGAATTCAAGAAAAGTATCCTGAAAACCGTGTGTCTCCGCATTCGGAATAAACCAAGCCACAATGATGCTCCCAATAGGGGCCCTACCTCATAGATAGGGTTTGAGCAGAGGGCAAAACTCAACCCTCAACTCAAATGGGCACTATGTCCCATGGTACCAGAATATAGCTTTAGGTGGAGCTTCGCAACCGAGGTCACTTCCAGATGAGTTGCTGCAAAACTCTGGGCCTGTCAACCCTTAGGATACACACACCAAAAATTCGGCCGGGGTAGTAACCAACAATTTAGTGTGCTTCCTTTTGGTCTTCATTCGCCATGCGACGAACTAAGAAAGACGCTCCTAGTCTTTTGCGCACCTTACGGCAAACTAGGAAAGACACTCTCTTTGTTCTAAAGAACTAGGACGACGGTCCTACTATTATTTGCTACTGCAAATAAGATCTCGAGTTACTCAAGTAACCGGAGACTAACCCTTTTTAAACCTTTTTATAACCTTTAAAATCTCCAGCCCCGAAGCAGCCGGAGACCTTACCAGTTAACTTCCGTCATAACCCACTAAAACCTTAAAAGTCTCCAGCCACACAAGCAGCCGGAGACCTTACCAATTCCATCCATCATGACCCAGTAAAACCTTAGAAATCTCCAGCCACGCAAGTAGCCGGAGACCTTACCGATTTACCCTTTTTCACCATTCAAACCCTGGAAATACCTTAAAATCTCCAGCCACGCAAGTAGCCGGAGATTAAACCATCACACACCGTTTTAAGCCTTTTACTCCCTTGGGTTTTCTTAGTTGTCTAAATTTCCAGCTGGTCGAGCAGCCGGAGAATAGACATAAGCCTTCCCACCACGACAAGGTGATACCCGTCGGGGAAGTCTATGATCTTGACAGCCCACACATGGAATATTCGTAAAAAAAAGTAGCCCATCTAATTAGTAATTGGCCAAATAAGGTCAACTAGTTTTGAAATTGATCAGCCATAGAAAATATGTAATCAAGGCTTAAAATTTTTCAAGGTCATGCGCGATAACTATTTTCACTAATTCATCAGCCATAGATTTTAGATTAATGATTTTTTTTTTTTAATTTTTAAGGTCATAACATTTTTGGTAAGTCATTTGTGGGATATTGGCCCAACATATTATATAGATCCATTTAATAAAAGGTCAGCTAGCTTCAGTAATTGGTCAGCTTTAGTTTTTTTTAAATGATTTTTTAAAGTTTCTTTTTTCATGGTCGGGAAGGTCTTTTTGGCAGCAGCTCATTTTGAACATAAGAGCTATGCCTAGTCATATGGGAAATCATAGGAAATTATCGTTGCACTTGTTAAGACAATCTAGTAATTAACGAACTTCTAGAAAATTGATTCTAATAGTAGTTTGACAAGGGTTATAATCGAAGTTGTCGCCTTGTCGTCATGTAATCTTTTGAGAGAAAACAAGATTTGGCTTATCTGTAAATGAGAAAACTGCTGAGACTGTGACGTTGAAAAAATAACTTTAAGAGAAAGGAGGAGTCAATGAATATTGGTCTTGAATATTTTCAAATTTAAATGGCAAGTGAAAAGCGTACGGGTTGAATTATTCCATACTTGTGTTGGGCGACTATAAAAACGAATCTCTATATTTGACGTTATGACCAAAATTTGGCTCGAGGGTGAGTTGATGAGCATTGCTATCAAAACGGGTACTACGGTTTAACTGATTGAGCGAAGGAATGCAACTGGCTATACTTCGAGTGAGCATTTCTTGTGAAAAAGTGATCAAACAAGAGATCGGTATGCCTCCATGATAGTTATGTATCCTATCAGTTTTAAAGCTATCTATCCAAGAAATGGAGAGAAGGTTTAGCTGTACCTGCCCAAACATGTAAGTTATACTCGAGTTTTGAACGTATAAATACCTTATAAGCCAGATCAGAGGAGGTGAAAATTTTCTTACATCGATATAGAAATCCTAAGCATTTAGCAGCGTTTTTGACGGTCTTGAAAATGTAGCCATTTCAATGAATATCGTCATTGTCACACATACCTAGTACTGAGAGCTTTACGGCTTCGTCGATGTAAGGGGTACATTTTGCTTCAACAACAATAGACAGCATTGAGTTTTCGAAGCATTAAACTCCACACGATTTGAATATCCCATTTAACAATGCTGTAAAGATCGGAGTTTAATGAACTTATCATACGGTAATGTTGCAATTCTACTTCCGAAAGAAGAAGATGGACATTTAAGAATGAGTATTAAAAGCAGAGGTCAGAATCGTCGACAAAACAATGAAGTGAATTGGAAGAGACAATTTATAAAAATGAGGAAGAGATTTAGAGACAAAGCAGAACCCTGTGGCACACCAGAATTTACGAGTACTTTGTGAAAATCAGACTTGAAACCATCCAATACAACATGTATGGAAGATCTAGGAGGTAATTTCTAATCCAAGGGATAAGTGTTTCGTTGATAAATATTTCCGATAAGAGAGCCTAGTGCCAAACTCTATCAAATGCCTTCGAAATTGGTATCAACTACTTTCTTCGACTGTCAAACATACTATTTTATTCACACAAAAATGTCAACGAAATATAATCGACCAGCAACACAAAATGCACCCCGTATTTTATAGGAGCAGGTATGTTACACCTTCCTAGTTACCCCTGGCGTAATGGTAATTGTGTTAAACTCCCATGCCAGATGTCTGGTGTGGAATCACAGCCACTCCTTCTTTGAAGAAAATACAGAAATTAATTTGTGTACTAATAATATTTTTTTTTTTTAATATTTTATAAAACATCCTATTATATTTTCTACGAAAATCGATTTAAAAATATATATGTTTAAAAAAAGTCCTCTTAGAATTCAATCTTGTGAAGTATTTTGTAATTTTATTTTATTTTTCCCCCTTCACCAATCTTTACAGTATAAAAATAGGAAAGATGAAAAGGAAGTTGTTTATTCAAAGTGCTCTTCCGTGTGTGACTTCTTATAATATGTATGTATGTGAAATTTATATCAAACAGATTTTGTGTATCAAAAATAACATAAAAATGAAATTGAGAAAGGGAAACACTCACCCACACACACACATATATGTATATCTAGTGTACTGTAGATCTATGGTAAAATATAAATTGAATATTGAACCAGGAAATAGGATGTGATGATATTTCAAACTCGATTTATCTATTCAAATAATACTCACGTGACATTCTTTACATTTATGTACTTGTGAATGGATGCAAAGTGTAAGTACCATGATAGAAAGAGGAAAAAGGTTTCAAAATCTATATTGTTTATATTATTTGAAAGGATTTACTATTTCAATGATCACACAATGCAGGATATTACGTACATTCCCAATTCTTAGGATGAGGCCACCATTTCTAACACCGTTTTTAGCGATGTATGTCTGTTTGAAAATTTTTACCCGAAAAGATTTTTATTGTCTGTGATTAGGTACTCGTACGTGTTTGTTCCAAAAGGAATTCCTTAAATCAAGGCATTAATTAGAAGTGAGCATTGGATTTGCGCAATATCAATCAATGAACTACTTGAAAAGCTTTTAAAAAAGTGTGATACTTGGATTTCGTTGTCAATACAATCAGTTTTTTTTTTTTTTTTAATTTAATTTTTTTTTTTAATATTGAAAAAGTGTTGAAAAGCACTCTTCTATTTAATTTAAAAGGCAATAGGTTTGGGAAAGACGATAATTATCCTGTGGATTTTCAGACTATGGAACTAATCAAAAACTTGCTATTATGTAAAAAACTAAGAATAATTTCAAAGATGAATGTTATTACAGAAAAACTGTTCATAAGCATAAAATAAATTTTTTAAATGACTAAAGCAAATCCTTTAGTAGTAGGAAATATGAGTTTATGCAAGAACAAAAATTATAATTCGTTTTAGTGGTTTCTTAAAAAAATAAGCTTTTGTATACAAAATTTTTAAAACATTTTTAAGAAAACATTTTGGTGCGCCAATTTTAAGTTTTTATTAAAAAATTAAATTTACAAAAACAAAGATTTTGATCCGTTTTTGAGACATCGTATTTTCCAAAAAAATAAATTTTTTTTCAATAAATTTTTTTCCCAAAAATTCAAAAAATATTTTTTTTTTAATTTTTGAAATGCAATGTTTTTTTAATATTTTAGAAGCTTCTCAATGAAAAATTTCATTAAAATCCGTTATGCCGATAATGAGCAATTCGAAATTCGAAAAAATCGTTCTATGCTCGGTAACATCTTAATTTTTATTTATTAAATTATATATCATAAAAATTAATTGAAATACAAAAAATTTAGTAAAATTCTCGAAACCCTTTTCGAGAAAAATACGTTTTTCGAAAACCATTTTGTAACATTTGTATGGAGGGTACCGTTATTTTTAGGTTAAATATTTTTTTTTCTCATATCTTGTAACTTTTATTAAAAAACTTTTATTTATCGAGTTTTAAAAAAATCGAGCATGGTATTTTTAAAATATTGGGTTTCGAAAAAAAAAAATTATTTTTTTTTTACAAATACAAACATTTTTTTTTTTTTTGTAAATTTGAATACACAATTCTATTCAATTTTTTAGGGAGACTTAGCAAACAAAAAATGATCAAAATCGGCTGTACCGTTTTGAAAAAATCAAGAACCAAAAAAATGGTTCCACGGTGGGTACCAAAGATAACCATTTTTTTTTTTAATTTTCAACCATTTCTTAGATTTACCTAAATGAAATCTTTTTATTTTTTTTTTAAATCTGAGGGACGGTTTTTGAAAAAAAAAACAATATTTAAAAAATTTAGAAAAAAAAATAGAAGGGCAGATACCGTTATTTTTGGTCTTAAAAAAAAGAAAAAAAGAAGTGTGGGGGAAAAATTAAAAAACATATCTACCAAGTTTGAAGAAAATCGGCCGAGCCGTTTAGGCTGTAGTCGAACAGACAGACAGACAGACAGAATCGTGAGACCCACTTTTTTGGTCTTCGCTATCATCGTAATGTTAACTTTGATCAAAATCTCGAGTTCGGTTTTTTTACGAATGGATAACTTGCCTTACAATACCTAAAAGTCGTAAGTAAAAAGGGCGAAGAAAATTGAAGAAGAACATATATGGAGCTTCAAATGCATTTCACAATAGAATAGGACACGTTGCTTTGAGCAGTACATGGTTGTTTGGAGTGGGTGGGGGTTGTTATAAATTTTTAGTTCCATTACAAAGAAAAAAGAAGCTAAAAGAATTCAAGACATCAGAGCCTTATATGTATATCAATGAACGGAAATACGTATAGAAGGCGGTTGTTGTTTGAAAGAATGACTATGGTAGAGAGTACCAACTTTATAAAGCTTAAGCTTGAAGAAGTTTCACAGCAATAAAGCAGAGTTTTTGCGTCGATTCATAACCATGTACGAAACATGGGATTATTATCTGTTTCCAAACTTGAAAAAATGGCTCGGTGGTAAAAAATTTGCCAACAATGAAGAGGTGGAGTCTGCAGTTGATGGCTATTTTGAGGAGCTCGGTGGTTCTCACTATAAACAGGGTATCGAAGCTATTGAACATCGCTGGGAAAAGTGTATCGAGCTAAAAGGAGACTATGCAGAGAAATAAAGATATTTTTCCCAAAATTTGTTGTGTTTTCTTTGTTAGGTCGGATACTTCTGGGACTACCCTCGTAACCACAAAAATACTGGCTCAAATGGTCATTCCGAAATATTTTAGCTCCTCTAACCTCTACCTTGGATTTTCCAAAAACACATCCACACTTCCAGGCTTTTTAGAAGTTTGATTCAAATAAAAGACGTGCACTGGGCTTAAACAGTATCGAAAACGTTTGGGCATATAGGCTGGGCATTGGTATATTGTTCGTAAGGTTTATGGTGGAAGACAATTGTAAAAAACAAGGACACCTAAACCGATGCCTCGGTGATACCTGGGAACAGATTTCGCTGGATTATTTGGAGAAGTTTATTATCCTATTCGAAACCTTTTTATAGAGGTAATATCAAGAAATTGGGGGTATATTCATTTTCAAAACTATAAAATCTAAACATTTCCTTAATTTTTTCATTATCTTCTTAGATTTTGCACGTGGTGTCGTCCTAGTGGAGCAACTTTATAAACCTTTTTCAAGAACGAGTAGTTCAATTCTTGATCTTAGGAAATTCCAATAATTTTATTTAAATTTTATGACTTCCTCTTGGGAAAAATGCAGTAAATGTTTCCGGGTAAAAAATGTCCAACAGGTATTTACAGCACAAGTCTATTTCATAATTTGGAAGCTCATTCTAGCGATTGGCAGTGTATGATATACTCTTAAGAGAAAATGTTATCAAATTTTCGTTTCTGAGGTGTGTGGTTTGCACTTAAGGATCTGGGCCTGTATGGGCTTAGGATTTAAATCAGACAAAGCATAATTATGTTAAAAGTTAGATTAACCGTGAATGAAATTCCCGCTAGTAAAATACATTGAAATTATTCAATTTCTTCGCCTTTATTAAAAGAAGCAATCGCAGTGCTTAATGATTCTGATTGGAAAACACTCTATCTATTTTTAATAACTGTATACGCATATAGGATGTTGAATGAATGAATTAATTGTATTGGGGGTTATTGCACTGCGACCTGTAGATCTATTGTGCCCCCTCTTATAAAAATGATGAGCTGGCTCATCCTACAGTTCCTCCTCCAAACCTATTGCTTTTAAGAATTTTAGTATTTGGAGCACTTTGAGAGAGGATAGGTTGCTCTCTTCCACCTGGTACTGTCCCAGATGTGTTTTCCTCTGGTGCATGATTGGATAACACTTTCCCAGTATGTGTTCCGGCGTTTCCTCATGCATGTTGCAGAATCTGCAAGTGGCACTGCTTACCACACCCAGTAGGTTAAGGTGTCTTCTAAGTTTGCAGTGTCCTGTTAGAATACTGTAACGAAGCGTTACAATTATTAAATAATTTAATCCCAACACCGAGCAATTTAATCACATTACCGAGCAAAATGCTACGACACCAACGACCCCTAATCATATTACCGAGCAAAACGCTACGACGCCTACATGCCGCCTTATAATACTTATAATCATATTACACGTATTCAGTGTGTATCTGGAGTCATGTCATCAATACCCATTTTCATACGCATAGAATTTTGCAGTTTCGTTTCTTTTAATTCACACTGACTCCTAGCCGTAGATTTAATAAGTGGTCGTTGGGAAAATGGCAAAATCGTCTTTTATTCTCGTCCGGTGTTGGATACCAATCTAGAGTATAGAGAATTTTAGATCGGGCCGAAAACAAAAACCTTGTATAAGGCGTTTCGGTGACAGATAGGCATTGCCACATTGGTGAAGCTAATCTAAATTTTTTTTATAAAATAGTAGGGTTTTATTAGATAGAGTAGGACAAGTTTAAGGATTATTAGGAGCATTAGTTAGAGGGGGGAATATTTATTATTATTATTATTATTATTAAGAGTAGTACTAGTTACTAAACCAACCCGTTTCTTTCCTTTGATCTCCTCTTCAAGGCAGCTCATTGGACAGGTTCTCTTTATAGAGTTCCACCCGTTTATTTCCCTAGGTTGCGTGCTAGGGACAAGAGTTTTCTATAAGAATTCTCGACCGTTTATTTCCTTTGGGTTCCTCTTCAAGGAAGCTCACTGGACAGGTTCTCTCGTTAGAGTTCCACCCGTTTATTTCCCTAGCTTGCGTGCTAGGGACACAGGGGACAGGGCTTCCGATAAGGTTCCCGAATCCGTTTCTTTCCTTTGATCTCCTCTTCAAGGCAGCTCATTGGACAGGTTCTCTTTATAGAGTTCCACCCGTTTATTTCCCTAGGTTGCGTACTAGGGACAAGAGTTTTCTATAAGAATTCTCGACCGTTTATTAACTTCCCATAGGGAGTTATTGTAATCGGTCCGATTTGTCAAATTGGAATTTTTGACATTTCTCGACGTTTCAAGGTCCCTAGAGGCTATATCAATCATTTTTAGAGAGATGTCTGTGTGTGTGTGTGTACGTACGTTCGTACGTTCGTACGTTCGTACGTTCGTACGTTCGTACGTTCGTACGTTCGTACGTTCGTACGTTCGTACGTTCGTACGTGCGTACGTTCGTACGTCCGTACGTTCTTGTACCATTTTTCGTCGTCGATATCTCAAGAACGAGTAAAGATATCGGCTTCAAATAAATTTTGTTTAATAGATAATAACTTCGAAAGAGGCTGAAAGGGCGTTTATTAAAATTCAGTGAGTAGTTTTTTCACTATAACGGTTTAAAAAAAAAGTAAAAATTTTGGTTAGATTCAAATATCTCACGAAAAAATAATGCTATGCACTTCAAATAAAATTTAATGTACTCATTATAAGGTCATACAGATTTGGTATGAATTTGGAAAAAAATGAACATACCGTTATTTTTTTAAATAAAAAAAACTGAAAAAAAAAAATTTCATAACCCAGATATTCTAAGAACGGAAAACAATTTGAAACTCAAAATAATTTTATTTTACGAAAAATAATGTGTTTGACAACTGGTGAAAATTTAAAAAAAAAATCAGTTTTACAAAAAATAAAAAACTATATAAAATTCTATTGAAAATTGGTAAAAATTGTTTTTCGACTCAAATTTCTCAAGAACTAGTAGTGATATTGACTTCTAATTTAGTTTATTTTATACATAGTATAATTTTGTACAATTGGTAAAATTTTGACAAATATTGAATTAATAGTTTTTTTTTTTAATAAAAAAACTTTTAAAAATTCTAGTGAAAACTAGCTAAAATTGTATTTCAAGTCGAATTCCTTGGTTATGAACAGCGATTGTGCCTTCTAAAGTATGTTGTTTTATACATCGATACCTCCCCGTAAGAATGTATACTAAGCGACATTTCTAAAATTGTTCAGGAAACGAAAAAAACGAAGAAAGTTCTAGTTGAATGTCTAAGAGACAATTTTGGTTAAACAAAGACATCTAACAAAATTTTTTGTTGCTCACGACAATGAGATCTTTATTAATGTCGCTTAGCATAATTTTTTTGGCGGATAATACAAATTTCAGGTGGCAACATTATTTTAATGAGAAAACATGGCAGTTGATAAATTTTTTTATTTGTACTCTAGTTTCCTTTTCATGCATAATAGGTTGGCGAAACCCAGGCCAAAACGTGGCCCTTAACATATAGTATATTTCCTCATCATTCTTACGGGAAGGTATCGACATAATACAATTATTAATATATGGTTAAATTTTGACAAGTATCGAATTGACAGTTTTAACAAAAATATTTCGTTTTTAAATTTTTTTCAATTAAAATGTTTGGAACCGAAATAATAAAGTAATTTCTATAATATAATACATAATTTTATAATTTTATTATCAACTTAGTTTTTAGAAGAATGTATGTACTGTACATACGTATATGAATAAGGTTGTTCAGTTGTGCCCATAGTCCCACATATTCAAATTCCATTAATAGCTATGGTAAAATTGAAGAAAACGTCACAATATGTTTTTATCTTTTTGTTCATGAAAAAGTTGTAAAATTCTACTCAAGGTTTTCTTAGGTGTCGGAACACAGATATATTAAAAACACGGAAATCTATAATTCAGTATAAATATGTACCTACCAACGTTCGTAATTATTACAAGAAATTTAACATTTTAAATAGAAAAGTTTAAAATTAGTTAAACACATTTTCTGTAAAAAAAAAAACATAAAATGAGCGACTAAGTATCCTCATCATCAACATAACAAAGCAAATACTAATATCATAGTAATATCATAGTATGCCACAAGCATCATCGATTTTTAAAACAGGAGTCATTGTATATCCAGTGCTGATCACAGCCTTTCAATCCGGAAAAACCGCAACAACAATTACACTATGAAACCATTTACTTCGATCTTCCATCTACTGCTCTATGATCGAAGTATGTGTACAAAATATCATACCAATTACCACACCAGATACAGTAAAGACACAGCTAAAGTTTGTTTCGCTGAAAATTTGGTTATTTGAAAAAAAATAAATATAAAGTTTTCAAGACCACAAATGGGAAGTTATCAGTGTGGGTCGCACCCAGCCTCTTTTTTCCTTTGTGTTCCTCTTCAAGGAAGCTCACTGGACAGGTTCTCTCGTTAGAGTTCCACCCGTTTATTTCCGTAGGTTGCGTGCTAGGGACAAGAGTTTTCTATAAGAATTCTCGACCGTTTATTTCCTTTGGCTTCCTCTTCAAGCCTCTTCAAGGAAGCTCACTGGACAGGTTCTCTTTTTAGAGTTCCACCCGTTTATTTCCCTAGGTTGTGTGCTAGGGACACATTATATGAAATATCGTGTTATTTATTTAAGCTTATGAATACTGTAGTATATGAAGTACCGTGTTATTTATTTTAAGAAAAGAAATATTGTTAATAAAAGTATATGAAATACCGTGTTAAAAATACGAAGCCAAATAAAGTAATTGAAAGTTTTGGAGTATTAAAAACATTATTTCATTCGGAGCTTTAGACCCTCCAAACCCAAGTTTGTTGCTTCTTTGGGAAGAACCCTGGACACCGACGAGTTTTACCTCAGCCACGAAGAAAAAGCATCACAATACATGTTATTACTCTTAGGTTATTCCTACTTAGGTTGATACAGTTTTCGAAGCGTTGCCGGTTGTAGTTGCCCAGTAGCAGTTTTGCCTGTCTCAGCCTAGGGAGTTCATTCCAGTTTTTAGATCTGTTTGCCTCCTCTTCTTCTTTAATTTTGGTCTTGATGACATTTTCACCTATTCCGCAATAGGGTTCAGGCCCTGTTAGGGGGGTTGAAGCGCCTATTTTTGCTAGGGAATCTGCCCTTTCGTTTCCAAGAACACCAACATGCCCAGGTACCCAGTAAAGTGTGACTCTGTTCTGTTTACCTAGTTCATTTAGTCTGCTTATGCACTCCCACACTAGCTTAGAGCTGATGGTGTATGAGTTTAGCGCCTTGAGTGCTGCTTGACTATCTTACATGATGGCAATGTTCTTGTTACGATAATTCTTTTCGAGATTGCGATCTACGCATTTCCCTATCGCGTTTACCTCCGCTTGGAAGATGCTGGTGGGCTGCCCCATCGGTATAGAAAGTTTGGTTTTTGGCCCAAAGATTCCTGCACCAGTCCCTTCGCTTGTTCTCGATCCATCAGTGTACCACTTGATGGTATTTGTTTCGAGTGTGTAGTTTGTATCCTCTCCTACCCAGTCTTTCTTGTTACTGAGCTGTGTAAGAAAGTTTTTCTCGAAATTATGTTTTTTGATCATTCCATCTCTTGGGATGTCAATAAGGTTTGTTATTGTGGACCTGTCAATTAGGTCCCTTTCTCTGAGACCAATAATTTCCGGTCCCAGTTCCTTCCTTTGAGAACCTGATGATACCTCCCACTCCAGCACTTCTAATAACCTCGTGTAGAGGGGATAAATGGAGAATAACCTCCATAGCTGCGGTAGGGCAGGTTCTCATTGCTCCCGTAATACAGATACATGCGAGCCTTTGGACTTTTTCTAGGGTTTTCCTAGTTGTTGTTAATTCGGTTTTCTTGTGCCATGCAACCGCACCATAGGTAATGATGGGTCTTACCATCATAGTGTACATCCACCTGAGGATGCTCGGTTTACATCCCCATGACTTACCTGCAATTCTTTTGCAAATCATTAGGGCTTTTGTGGCTTTCGACTATAGCGTTTATGTGTTTGTTCCAGAGGAGTTTACTATCTAGTATAATTCCTAGATATTTTACCTCCCTCTGCGTTTCAATTACTTCACCATTCAAACGGATAGATTTTATATGTGGTAGAAGTCTTTTCCTAGTATGGTATGATTGTTGTCTTGGATGGGTTTATTGAAAGCCCTACAGACATACACCATTTACTTGTAATTGTTAGTCCTCTTTGGATAATATCGCAAAGAGTTTCTTCAAAATATAGGATGTTACTAATAACCAAATTTACAAAAAAGAAATCATTCATATACATATAAAATAATACCTAATATAATAATTTGCTAACCGAGCTGATGGCAATGCCATAGCTTATATATATTTTTTATGTTTTTTATATTTTAAGAATATATCAAAAACGAAATAATAAATAAATTACATACTTATGTACTTTATTACTTACTTACTTGTTATAGAAGAAAACAGGATGTCCCCAAAATGGGTATTCATCCCGTTGGCCTTTTCTATTTCCAATTTGATTCGAAAAATATAGAATGCAAGATTTAAATCAAACCTGTCATATATATAGACTTGCCTGGCAGCTTGATCTACAGTGAAGAAATTTTAATTAATCTTTCTACCTAAGAGTCTCAAAGGTAAATAGAAATATTTTTTTAGCTTCGCAAATAAACTCACTCAAAAACTTTTAATCTGGATGAAATAGAACACCACGTCACAGGTTGTGATCGCTTAAATTGCAGTGCCGAGTGCTTAAGTCTTGAACCGGTTAGAGAATTCAGATACTTAGGAGTTACGCTGGATAGTAAGATCAACTGGAAAAGCCACATTGCTAATGTAAAACAGTTAATCTACATAAGTTTGAATAAAATATATCATCTTCGTAAATTTGTACCATCGAATCTTTTAGTTACAATCTACTATGCTCTTGTAAATTCCCGACTTGAGTATGGGATAACCTGCTCAAAAAAAGGTACTAAGGGTAATGGTTTTCAAACCTAGATGGGAGCCCTCGCTCCCATTGTTCAAAACCCTAGACATTTTGCCACTTCGTTATTTATATGTGTTCAAGGTATTGAGAATATTTTTTTTACGAGGGGGATATCACAACAAACGAATCACACTACGTAATTCAAACTCTGTTGTAGTTCCTAGAGTAAGGACGGAACACTATAGACGGTTTGTCACTATAATTGCTCCCTTTATTTACAACAAGCTACCATGGGATATACGCAAGCAAATAGATAGTAAATCAATTGTATTCAGCCGTCTTCGATTATGGCTACTTAATAGTGATGATGTAGAAATATTGATACAAGTATTGAACTAACTTCGCATTACAATCCAAAATAATTACCTTTTCTCTCCTAAAAAAATAATAAAAAAAAAAAAATCTTTTTCGCCTCCATTTCAAATCTCAAAAAAACAATCGTTTTCTCTTCCTGCGCGGCTCCGTGTGACATATTAGTTTTTATAAATCTTCTTAAAAAAAACACTTGATACTGGCACTTCTTGCCACAAAGTGTATTAGTTACAATTTTTGTTCATGGTTGAATAACTATGTTCTCTTATTTAATTTTTCCTTGATAATTGATACTGTATAGAAAAATTGTAAAATATATGTGAAATTTGTAAATATTGTAACCTGAAATAATAATTAAAAAAAAAAAAAAAATGTACCTGATTTACAACCGATAAAAAAAAATTATTAAAATTTAAAGAAATGTATAAAAATATCATTTATGCTATTCGAAAAAAATATTCAGAGTATTAAATTTATTTTGAAAATTGCTAAACAAATCCTTAATATAGTTTAAGTTGATGAAAAGAAATCCAATTACTTCGTTAAATAAATATGAATTAATTTAAGAAATATTTAAATCTTATCAGCGATTTAAAAAATAGTTATTTAAAATTACTAAAAAATTGGTTTCCTAATTTTAAGTTTGTATAATTAAAAAAATTTAAAATATTGAACACTTTTCTATTAGTTTTGAGAAAATTGGTAGTAAAACAAATGATCAACCAGTAAGCCTTTATCTTCAGACATTTTTGGAATTTGCTTATATAAATATGATCAACAATTTTTGAGAAAAAAGATATTGTGTCTAATTTTCAAAAGCGTCATTTATGTTCGGTTTATTTTAATTATCGGGGAGGAGGTTATAATCTTCGAGGCCTCGATATGATTAAGGTCCCAACACATAGGACCAACTATGGCATTCATGAGCCCTTGACACGTATGGGTAGACTTGTAAATTGGAATTCAAATATTTTTGATTTTAATATAAATAAATGTAAATTAAAAAACCTTCTCAAAACCAGTGGTCCACGCTCCTAAATGTTCTTTGTTTCATGTTATGTTATTGTTTTGTTCTTACGTAATATTATTTGTTTATTTTTCATGTTTTCTTGTGTCAGTGTTAATTGTAACCTACTAACAACTAACACTGCACTAAATGATGAGCTGGTGGTATAACACAGTTCTCTGTGTTGGCAAACCATTGGTCGAAAGACGGAGCTTGCTATAAGCTTTCTTCGACCAATTCTGATAGTGTAAAAAAAAAAAAAAAAAAAAAAAAAAATGATGATAGTTATGTCTCCTTTTGGAACGCTGTTGTAGACCGAGTTCAGCTGAGCGTAGAACGTGGTTTTGTCATCCTCCGCTGCATTGTTCGTCGGCGCGTAACACTGGATGATGGTGATTTTGCGAATTCTATTTGAGTTTTTGAATCTGCTAATTGGCCTTGATCACATCATTTTTTATGAGAAATGTCTTCATGGTCGTCCAGTCACATTATCGGTAACAAAAACCAGTAAAGCGTCTGGTAGATCTCGCTTTTGACATCCATCCATGTTATCTTCAAAATCTTAGGAGGAGCATTAATTTTTTATTAATATTGTAGATGCTGATAAAAATAAGCGCACTTTTTTCGACTTCTCTATCATCATTCTTAAAAGTTCGATTTAATTTTGCGTTCGATTTTTTTACTCGAAAAAATGGCTTCATCCATAAAGAATATAATTTTAGGTCTAGTTAAAGTTGATACTCGTATAATATGTAATTGCATTTACAAAAATAAAACAATTTCAAAAATCCTGCCGGCAATTTCATCAAAGAAAATTTATTAAATTTTATTGATTGCATTACTGTCACGACCTTATGCTCGTTGCCTTTGATATTTAGGTCAACACAATAACAACCGACAACAAAAATCCAATTAAAGTGTCATAATCATTTTACATACCCAAATGAATTGGTTTTTCCAATGGATTCAGACATTTACATCGACAACGACAAAACATTTTTTTTTCTCATATAACTTTCGACTTCTCTATCATCCAGAGGGTGTCATCGAGTATAAACGGACACGTTAACCAAATAACATCAAGGCACCAATAATTTTAACGAAAATATTGTCAACAATTTTGTATTGGCAATTGGTGCGGTTTGATGATGTTGCCCGTGACTCGAACGGGTTGAGGTACATAGGGGTATCTGTCTTAAAAAGCTGGTCAACTTTATTATTTTTTAAGGCAGATTATATACATAGCAAAACTTGATTCTAGCTTGCTACGCTTAAGCTATTTTAGTCTTGCCAATTAGTAACACATACATAATGTTACGTTGCTACCAAAAAGATTTAGCAAAATTTTTAAATATTTTTTTTTGTGAAATTTCATTGTTCGAAAACAAGGTATCAACACACGGGTGGGTCGCACGATTTCGGTCTTATGTTTGAGAAACTAATAATTTGAAAATGCATGTTATTATAGAAAAATGTTCAGAATCACAAGATTCATTTCGTAAATGGCTAAAATAACTCCTAGTTGGAGCTAAGGGAAGAATGCCAGGTGATTTCACAAGCAAATATGAATTTTTTCCATTTTTTTACGAACTCATAACTTGCCATATTATATTAAAAATGTTTATACTATAATTTAAGTATATTTTTGACCAGATTTTAAGAACAAATACCCCGATATACGTACTATTGCACAATCATTGATCATAAAAAGAATACCTATTTATATGTAAATTACAGGTTGTTTTATACTCACATGTATTAAAGATAGATATGTTCGTCATTTTTGTTGGCTTTTTCTGTGAGTAATTGGGTTCTGATTTATATGGCATTGCATGCTATAAAGCTATATTCTCCTTACAAATGTTTTTTTAAGTTGACCTTATTCATGGCATTTATAAAATGTTGCAGTAATTTTTTGTGTGTTTCTTTTTATTGCACATTTTAAGTTCCTGGGACTTGAGGTTAAAGAAAAGTTTTTATTAATTAAATAAGAAGGTTTCACGTTTAAAAAATTGGAATGGAAAATCAAGTGGACTAAACTACAACCCAAACAAAAATTTTCATAAATTATTTATTCCTGTTGCCTTTTTAATACAAAAATATATTTCCAATATAGAGTAAGTGTCAAATTTCAAAAGATAATATCAATTCATCAAAAACTAAAATGATGCAGATGAAGAAAGGACTAGATAAATCAGAGAAACAAGGCATTCCATTTGAGTAACATAATAGAGGGTGCGTACAAATTTCTACCGAGTTCGAATGGCTAAGATGAGAAGCATTTTTCACGAAAAGAGATAAACCGACACGATACCCTAATTCAATGACTATTATTCAAATTGAGACTTTTTAATATAATATATCAAAATTAAAAATATTATTTGCTTTTTTTTAAGAAGGCAATTTATTATTTCAATATAATTATAATTTTATATTCTTAAGAAATTTTATTTTACTTTCTAAAAAATATTAGATATAGTTATTTAGAATAACCTACGAGGAATAACAAAAACTATCAAAGGGTCATTTGGCTTAACCGGGGTGCTAAAACTTCATCTTCAAAAAATATGAATCAAAAGTAAATTAATATTTTACCAATGAGAAATTGAGAGAATTGTGTTGATTAAATATTTAGGAAATCTTGGCAAAATCTTGCATTAAGACCCAGATTTTTTTAAATCATATTAAATATATATCTTTCTATATATATAAAAATCAATTGCTGTTCGTTTGTCTCGCAAAAACTCGAGATTGGCTGGACCGATTTTGCTAATTTTGATCTTGGAATATTTGTTGAAGATTAGGGAAGGTTTAGACGGGGAGAAACATAAATAATAAGTAACGGAAAACACTAAAAACGACAATTTAATTTTCCATTACAAAATGTTCCGAGTTGTGAAACATTTGATGTCATCACACTACAAATTACTGCAGAAATTTACAATGATACGTTAATCATGATAGAAGATATGTGTTTATTGATGGTAAATAAAGTACTATTGTGTTTGGGCATGACAGCACCCAATCGACCTATAGGGGATGCATTTAACCACGTGTTGCAAAAAGAGCAACAATACGATACTGAAGCATTGGCCAAAACAGTTCGTTCAAATGTTCCGCAATTGAATGATCAGCAAAGAATTGCATACGATACTTTGATGGAAACTGTGAACAGTGAATCTGGTGGAATTTACTTCCTTAATGCTCCCCGGAGGAGTGGACAAGCGTTCCTAATTTCATGGCTGTTGGGAAAGATCAGAACACAAAATGAAGTAACATTAGCTTCATCTGGAATAGCTGCAACATTGTTATAGAATATGGACGAACTGCATATTCTGCCTTGAAATTACCACTTAACATGCAACATCGCCAAAAACAGCGCAATGGCGAGAATTCCACAGATATATGTAAATTGATCATTTGGGATGAATGTACGATAACATACAAGAGGTCACTGAAGGCACTGGGCATATTAAAAGATCTTTGTGACAACCAAAACGTTTTCGGTGGAGCCATGATTATATTGTCAAGGGATTTCCGTTAGACTCTTCTTATTATTCGCCGATCAAATGTTGACACATTTGCCTGGCCGACCAGCTCACGATTAACAATTAAAAGCAGGATCAGTTCTGATTATGAACCGCGACTGTCTGTAAAGAAGCTAATGAATTTCGTCATCAAGGCCAAGATCATCAAGACAAAATACATAGAAGAGGATGTCTTCATCCCGGGTGTACCGATGATTCCAATGGATCGCAAGGCGAGTCGTTGAAAACCATCATCTTTATAATATTTGCCCACCGCAAAAAAAAGACAAAAAATATAGTACTTCAGAAAGCCATAAATTGATTAAGTGTATAACTACATAATATGTTGCATTTAACGTAGATACAAATTTTGTATTAAGTTTTGACCATATTTTTCCAATAATATATGTAGGTATTACGAAGTTCACTGGGTCATCTAGAATAAATTAAAAAAAAAACATGATAAAATGTTTAATCAATTAAATTGAAACTGAGACCTCAAGACTGTTATCACTTGGCTTCAAAACCGGCAGAAATTTGTAGAAGACGACAATAGTGATGCAAATATATTCGTATCGGTTAATATTACAAGCCAGGTTTAGGTTTTTTTAATTTCTGCTGTATCTCTCGTATGCAAACTAAGCAGAAATGCATAAGAGTCGCATTACATAAAAAATTGATGGGTAAAAAATCAAAGCGACCAAAAGGACAAATAAAAAACGAGTTCCACTATAAAAATGCGCTTGCTGGTGGACATTCCAAAAGGTGTGTATGGGAACACCAATGACGGCAACACCTTGCTTAGATACTCAATTAATAAATTCAAAGTGATGTATATTAGAAGTGTTATCTTCAGGTTTTAATCAAGATATCCCAAATCTAAACAGGATGGAAACGAAAAAAAATTGCTTAAACTCCTTTTTGAAAATTTCACAAGATGTCATCTCAATTTCATTCAGATATTAAAACGGCCTTAAACCTCCTATGTACCAGTTTAAGCTTATTCCACCGGTATTCCTCGTGCGTTTTCGTTATAAATAAGGTTTTCAGGATTAGAGCCGTTGTAAAGTCGAAGTAACTTTACTCCGTCGCTAAAACGAGTTAGTAAATAAGGCTGCTAGTGTCATAACCCATACCCGAAAAAGCTGCGGAAGTTAGTAATACGGCAATATAGGAAGAGCTTTTTACGGAAGTTCTCTAGGACGGGATGCAACGAGGATGTGTTTAAACGGCTCCTATTACCTATTAGGTATCTTGTAGTAAGATATTAATTGTAATTTCTCTTGTAATAATGTAATAAAATAATTAATCATGATAATAGAGTAATACGTTTTGTATACATCTACATTGCATTTTAATCCCGTAAAACCCGTATAAAAACGCAACATACTTTCTTTAAAATATTTTACTTTTTTCACTTAAAAGGGTTTTACTGTATACAAAAATAAAAAGGTATCCTTCGAAATATATTTTTCGTCACTTGATATTTATTTGATGTCTTAGACCAAAATACCTATCTGTGAGACGACGCACGCTGACCGACGTACTACTGCAGGGCTTTTGGTATGCAAATCCCAAATTTCATAAATGTCCGTCAAGAGTTGGCTCGGAAAATAATTTTCGTCGCCTGCGACATCTGAATGACGATTTGTAAATCGTCCTCAGTAAAAAAGGCATAGCAATTCAAACACATACGAGTAGGAAAATATACAAATAAAATAAGGAATACCCTAACATCCTCGCGAATTTCAAACTGTGGATTCAAATTAACAAAAGCCACCAAATACTCATTAAGTCAGCATTCCATCATAATATATTCCACTTTATTGAATATACCTACCTGCCCCAGTCTAACTTTATCTACTCATAAACTACCTCGGAATAATTCCAAAATAACCAAAACCAAACCCGTATAATATCCAGCCAGGTATTAATGTAAAATGTTCGATCAAATAATGTCATCTGCCGCGCGCCGGGCCGGCTGCACCATTTCGAATCCGGTTAGCTCTTCATCAATGGATCCGGAACCAATACTGGGCCCGGGACAGAACAATTAATACTGCCCAATCATCCATCCAGCCAGCCAGTCAGCCAAAAAGCGAACCAACTGCTGCGTAACCCGTAACCCGTTACCAACCCACCACCAGAGTAGATTGTGTTTTGGACCAATTTCCAATCTTCATGCCATTAGAGGTTTCACGCAAATTCGTTTGTGATTTGCATAGATTTGCCATTTATTAAACACACCGACTGGCTAATAAAGGTTTCAAATTAATTGCAAAACGTGATTAAAATTCTCAATTAAAATGTGCATTATATAATTATTTTAGGGCCAGATAGACGAGCTAATATTTTAGGGGTATCATTTAATTCAGTTTTGGATATTTTTCTCAATATTTGCTGGCGGTGAATTAAGATTTTGATAGTAGTTTGTATTCGATGTTAATTTATTCGATGTCGAATGTCACAAGACTAATATTAGCTATGAACTCTGTACATTTTAGTTGGTTTTATAGAAATTATTAATTACTCGCTTGTTCATGAATAAATTAGATACTTGTTATGATTTCGATAGAAATGAAGATCGATTGATTTGGTTTTAGAAAATTAAACTAGGAACACTGAACACGCATTAGCTAATGTAAATTATTTGTTTTTGTTTAATTAAGGAAATATCAATTTATTATCATCGTTAATTCTACACCGATGGATCAAAAACTAATGTCGGGGTTGGTATTGGTAGAGGTTTAAACTCAGGTATAATAAATTTAAGTTTCTCTCCAAGTCTCTGTAGAGTATTCCAGGCGGAACTTTTGGCGAATAAAAAAGTCCTGCCTTGGCTTTAAGAAAACGTGATATCAATCAGAGGTATCCGAATCTTCACGGACAGTCAAGCAGCCAGTAAATCTCTTGATTCTCTCTCAACCAGAGAGACATTCCAGGAAATTGTAAAGCCGATGAACTGGCAAAAGACGGAACAATCTTACATTTGTTGGATAGCAAATCGAACATCGGTATACCCCCAGCTACTTGTAAACTTATACTTAAGCATGATACCATAAAGAAAGCTAACCACAGATGGACCAGCACCCCAACTTGCCGGTCTACTAAACTAATTTGGCCATTGTTTAATGCTATTAGCTCCGTTATAGGTGTCCTTACTGGACACTGCCTAATAGGAAGACATGCTTTTCGACTTGAAGTTCCTGCAAATGATTTTTGCAGAAGCTGCATGGATGAAGAAGAAGAGAAGTTAGTTCCTCACCTTCTACGTTCTTGTCCTGCTTCTAGCACAAAGACGTAGACTCCAGTTGGGAGACTACTGCTATAACGATCCTAGTGATCTAAATAATTCCGACATTCACTGTCTAAAATGCTTCATTATTAGCTCAAAACAGTTTAACGAGTAAGGGTGATTTTTGAAATCCTGTGGTATCACAACGGACCCAATATTGGTCTAAGTGTGTTGGCCTTTTCCGGTCAGGAGCCACCTTAACCTAACCTAACCTAACCTGTCTCAACCAGCTCAATAACAGCCCTTAACTGACTATCGTCTCTGATGGAGATGATGCACCAGTTCAACAGTCACCTCTGCTAGGTGTCGGGCCACAGGGACATTTCGGGAAATTGTAAAGCTGACGCACTGACCGAAAGTGGAACAATGATGCCTTAATTAGCAGATAAGGCAAATATATGCTACGTGTAAATTTATGCTAAGTCAAGGTGCTATACAGAGAACAAACATTTGGTGGAATAATATCACCACCTGTTTGGCGACAAAACAGATTCGACCAATGCTGGATCGGAAGCAGTCAAAGGTTTAATATGTTTAAGCAGATGGCACATAGACCTCATAATAGTTGTTATAACAGGACACTGTTTGATAGTCTTTTAACACTAAATGCAATCCACCATACAAAGAAGCAGCGATGACAATGACAACCATTTTAATTCAATATTATGGATGTCAAAAGTATGTGGTTCTAATAAGCCGTTGCTTCGTGAGGCGACGCGTCGTGAACTGGTCACCGAGATCGTGCGATTTGACTACGTTAGAATTTTTCTTGTTAGGTTTCCATAAGTCGCTGGTAGATGCCAAATAACCAGCAAACAATAGGTGCCTTCAAAGTCAATATTTCCCGTGCCATCATTCAAATTTAGCCTGATCTATATTACATACCAATCGAAGACTATAGGTCTTTCAGATGCAAGCCAGCCAGGGGGGGTAAACCCAAGCCCCCGAAATTCGGTTTAGATTTATATTATGTCTTATAAACTGCAATTTGTACTCTTACAAACAGGTGAATAATTAACATTTTAATAGGGACATGATCAAGTAAGCTGCAGACGCAGGCAAATTCAAAAGGGATGATAAGACTATAGAATCGAAATGTCTGTATATTTGGGGTACATTAATCTTCTTCTTCTTCTTCTTCCTTTGTTCGGCGCTGTTATGATCTCGATGTCGAGGGGATCATAACTCTCCCACGTATCTGCTTCACACTAGTGATCCGCCTGTGGGGTTCGCCGGGTTGACCTCAGAAATCGGCGGCAAGCCTCCCGGTTTTGTATTGTTCCATTTCTGAGGCCAACTGAATGCTGGTGTTTTTGCATTTGTTTGTACCAGGAGTGTTTAGGCCTACCTTTCTTTTTATTCCGAATTGGAACGTTGTATGATATTGCCTTTTTGACGGGGTTCTCAGGATCTCTCCTTTGAACATGGCAATACCAACTGAGTCGGTCGTGTTCAATTTTTTGGGAAATGGTATTCTTAACATGAAGGCTTCCTCGGATCTTCGTACTTCTAATTCGATCAAGCTTTGTAACTCCTGCTGTCATACGAAGCATCTTCATCTTGATCTTCGTCGGGGGTACATTAATAGTTAACCCTATATGCATTTGTAATTTTTGCTAACAACCCAGATGCTTATGACAAAGCAGCTTTACAAGGTTATGAGTTTTTTTTTATTTTGATGTCCGGACGGTATTAGATTGCTTTCAAGTTGAAAACAAAATTCCCTTTTTCTTATCCCCAATATTTGGCACTAACGGTTAGTTTAATTTGGTGTTTTAACTTGTAATTGTGAAAAAAACGAACTCGACATTTTTATCCAAGTTTGCGATGATAGGCAGCACATAGAAGTGATTTGCGGAAATCCATCTGCCTATAAACTGATCGACATCCCAAACGGCTTAACCAATTTTGTTCACATCTGGAAGCGACTACCTTGAATCTTTTGTAATTTTTAAATTAATAGTAGCTGCCATATAAACTGTTAAGAACAATGGCTCTAACGATTTTCATAAAAAAAATTTTCATCAACAGTTAATTGTATCTCGTTAACAGCTTAACTGATAAACTCTTAAAAAATTTTACATGGAGCTAATTTAATGTTTTACTTGTTATTGAATATTAAAATTTTTAAAACAAAATTTTTTGTTAAGAATTCAATATTGCCAAAAACGGTAGGGGATTTACAAAAAACAGGTTTTTAATTTTCAATACTAATGGTCAATACTAGCTATTTAGCAATTTAATGGTTGAACTCTTTGCCTTTTTTTTAGATTTGTTCTAGTTATAACTACATAATGAGTTTTATTAAAGTAAAATGCACGTACTTGCTCTTATGTAATAGACTAGGAATTTTAAAAACGAAAGTTTTTAAAGAAAAAAAATGAATTTTTTAAATTCTTTTAGTAGTAAGAGATAAAAACAGAATGCTATGCAAATATGAATTTATGCAAGAACAAAAATTCTTAGTCTTTTTAGTGGTTTCTTAAAAAAAAAGCTTTTATATACAAAATTTTTAAAAGATTTTTAAGAATAAATTTTGATACGCCAATTTAAAGTTTTATTACTGTACGAATAAGAAGAAAATTTCCAACAAAAATATTAAGCCGTTCTTGAGATATCGAATTTTCCAAAAAAAAAACGACTTTTTTTTCTAAAAAATTAATTTTTTTTTTTTTTTTTGAAATGCAATTTTTTGTTTTGAAACTTCTTAGGAGCTTCTTTGCAAAAATTTCATTAAAATCCGTTATGCCGATAATAAGAAATTCAAAATTCGAAAAAATCGTTTTATTGTAGGTACAGTCAATAATATCTAGATTTCAATTTTTTTATAAAATTATAGATCGTAAAAATTAATCAAAAGGAAAAAAAAATTATCAAAAGTCTCGGAACCGTTTTCGAGAAAAATACGATTTTCGAAAACCATTTTTTAACATTTGTATGGAAGGTACCGTTAGTTTTAGATAAAACATTTTTTTTTCTCAAATCGTGTAGACTATGTTAGGAAACTTTTATTTGTCAAGTTTGAAAAAAATTGACTAAGGGGTTTTCGAAATATTGCGTTTTCAAAAAAAAAAATTTGATTTTTTTTTTAAATCCAAAAAATAAAAAATTTAAAATTTGAATATGTAATAATATTTAAACTTTGGAGGAACTTTAGCATAAAAAATGGTTTAAATCGGCTGCACTGTTTTCGAGAAAATCAAAAACAAAAAAAATGGACCCAGGGGGGCTACCAAAAATAACAATTTTTTTTAAAATTTTTTTCAACCATTACCTGTAGGACAGTTTTGGAGAAAAAAAATTTTTATAAGATTTCGAAAAAAAACCGTATGGTAGGTACAGTTATTTTTAGTCTTTAAAAAAAAAAGAAAAAAACAGTGTGGGGGGCAAAAATCAAAACCCATATCTACCAAGTTTGAAGAAAATCGGCCCAGCCGTTTAGGCTGTAGTCGAACCGACAGGCAGACAGACAGACAGACAGAAAGAATTGCGAGACCCACTTATTTGGTCTTCACTTTCATCCTATGTCAGCTTTGATCAAAATCTCGAGTTTGATTTTTTTTCCGAATGCATAACATGCCTTATATATAGTACCTATAAGTCGCAAATAATAATACCTTTGAGGAGTTCTATAAATATATTTTTACAATAACTTTTATGTATTTAATACTATACATTAAAGGTAATAATTTCGAAAAACAATCATAACAATGTCAAGAATTTGAATTTATATATGGACTTTAGTTGTGCCTGACTCTAATTGATTTTAAGTTCTTAAAAAACTATAATTTTTAAGTACTTAGGTACACAATTTTGTTAAAAATGTTAGGTTATATCTGAGCTTTGTAGCTATGCATGTTCTATACCCGTTTAACAGAGCATTTTATAGTGTTTCAAACAAAAAGGCTAAAATCAGAGATGAACTGAACATGAACACCCCTAGATTAATTTTGACCAAGCCATGATCTTAGCTCAGGAAACTAAGTACTTCTCACGGTTGGATTCTTCAGCCTCAAAGAAGTCACCGTTGACTGCATCATAATTTCAATTAATATGTATATTTAAGCAACTCCAGTTTTCAGGGATACAGTAGTTTCTCTTTTCATTCACATTAAAAAATGCGAGAAAATAAAACGTCTCTTTAAAACATCAGTTTATAATTTTCCCAAGAAAAAAAAATTATTCAAAAAAATTCAAATTATTTTCCTTTTCCTTTGCCCTTTAACTATGTAAATGATATTCAAATAGCCTTGCGAAAAAAATTTAAAATTAAAAAAAAAAAACTATAAAGAAGATGAAATACACGTCTTCATTTCCATAGAGAATATTCCCTATAGGTATATTAATTTCGTTGAGCTGTATGTAAGTACAAGTGAAAAACATCATCATCCAGGATGTTGTACGTCTCTTGACTTTTAATTAACATCAAGACGCCCCCTCTAGTAATTGGTGATATAATCTCCTATTAAGGATGTTTTCCTTTCGACAAGTTTCTCTTAATCATCTTGATGCCCATGGCCGTGGCCAGGCAAGACCAAGCTACGCTAGGAAATTTATATATGTATATCAGGCTTTGAAGGACGCAAGTCAACCATTAAGGGCACATAACACTTTGAATTACGTAATTAAACATTATTGTTGTTGATGAACTGAACTGGACAGAGCATTGAGGAAAAATTATTCAGTTTATGTAGTTATAATTTAGATGGAATGTTGAACCCACTATAATAGTTGTAATTTCGTGTGTGTGAACTGTTTGGCTAAATGGAATATTATTATGATGGTTAGTGATTTTTTTAAACTTTTATCATAAGTTTTGAAGTTTAGGGAATTTGGCAAAATTATTGTCATTCTAATAGAAAAAAAATGCAAGTTCGTCCTTATAATGGGTTGGTTAGGTTCACATAATGTGAATATAAAAATAAATACATTTGGTGGATCAACAGCTCCAAGTGAACCAGAACCTCAGTGACTTACAACTCTCAACCATTCCTGTGTGCGTGTTACCAGAAATGGAGAGGACCTACAATTTTCTGCCAAATCCGAACGGCTAATGAGCAGCAATTTCCATGACAAGAGATATACTCATAAAGGATTTGTCAATTTCTCGCAACCCCTGAAAAACTTTTTTGCAGCGGCTGAGAATTGAATTCGAGACCTATGACAGTTCAACGCACTTACCATTATGCCAAGTGGCACTACACGTCATATTGTGAATGCGAACTTTAAAAGAACGAATGGGTTTCTCCATTACCTCCCCCCATATTTATGTTTAATATTGACATTTTCAGATATTTTCTTGACATATTTACATCATATAAAATGGTGTTCCAAAAGTATATAGAATTTAAAAAATCATGAAGTCCCATATACAATAAAAGCAGTGAGCAAACTCACATCTGATCCAGTATCGAGGTTTTTACTTGCGACTTATAGGTACTATAAGGCAAGTTCTGCATTCGTAAAAAAAATCGAACTCGAGATTTTAATCAAAGTTGACATTACGATGATAGCGAAGACTAAAAAAGTGGGTCTCGCAATTCTGTCTGTCTGCCTGTCTGTCTGTTCGACTACAGGCTAAACGGCTCGATTTTCTTTAAGCTTGGTAGATATAATTTTTAATTTTTTCCCCCCACACGTTTTTTTCTTTTTTTTTTAAGACCAATAATTAAGGTACCTGCCATACGAATTTTTTTTCGAAAATTTATAAACATTTTTTTTTCTCAAAAACTGTTCGACAGATTTTAAAAATAAAAAAACAAAAAAATTTCATTTAGCTAAAGCTAGGTAATGGTTGAAAAAAAATATCCGAAAAATGGTTATTGAGGGTACCCCCCATGGAACCATTTTTTCTGTTTTTGATTTTCTCAAAAACTGCACAACCGATTTTGCTCATTTTTTTTTTGCTAAAGCTCCCCAAAAACATAAATAGAATTGTGTACTCAAATTTTCCAAAAAAAAATTTTCGATTTAAAAAAAAAAATTAAAATTTTTCTTTCAATATTTCGAAAACCCCATGCTAGATTTTTTTTAAACTTGATAAATAAAAGTTTCTCAATATAATCTACAAGATGTAAGAAAAAAAATTTATTTTACCTAAAAGTAAGGGTACCTACCATACAAATGCTAAAAATTAAATAAAATGGTTTTCAAAAATCGTATTTTTTTTCGAAAACGGTGCCTAGAATTTTGATACAATTTTTTTTCTTTCAATAAGTTTTTACGATCTTTAATTTAATAAAAAAAAATTGAAATTAAGATATTACAGCTTGTACCTACCATAGAACCATTTTTTCAAATTTTGAATTTCTCATTATCCACATAACGGATCTTAATGAATTTTTTTATAGAGAAGTTTCTAAAAAGTCTAAAACACATTGCATTTCAAAACCTTGAAATAAAAATTTTTTGAATTTTTGAAAAAAAAAACAATTTTTTTTTTGACAATTCGATATCTCAAAAACGGCTCAATATTTTTTTTTGCAAATTTAATTTTTATTCGAACAATAATAAAAACTTTAAATTGGCGTACCAAATTTTTTTCTTAAAAATCTTTTAAGAAGTTTGTATATAAAAGCTTTTTTTTAAGAAACCACTACAACGACTTATAATTTTTGTTCTGGCATAAATTCATATTTACATAGCATTGTTTTTGTCTCTTACTAATAAAAGAATTTAAAAAATTAATTTTATCCTTATGAACAGTTTCTCTAATAACATTCGTTTTTAAAATTCCTAGTCTATCATATAGAAACAAATTCGTGCGACCCAGTCGTCCATTTTATTTTTTTTTTTGGAATCACACATCTCTTTTAAATTGTTTAAATTTACTGCCACTGCTTCAATCGAATCATTATAAGCAAAAGGATGTTCGGTTTCGGCAACAACTTAAAGCTTCTTCCAAGAATCGATTGCTAGAAACAAAACAGAAATAGTAGTTTTTTCTTATTTACCAGGCTTTGCAGCAAAATTCAAAACTTTACTGTTCAAAGAAAAGAAGAAGAAGATATTCAACATTAGACGCATAAGAATATCTGGCGTTGCCAAAGTGTAGCGTGAATATCAGAGCGAGACACTCTTTGCAGGTGCAAATAATCAGTAGTTTCACTAAAAAAAAAAAAAAAAAAAAAAAATTAAAAAAAAGTTAGTAACGGTTCCTAGAGTGCCTAAGCCTAGTGACAATTCTCACGCTTCTCCCGCTTCTTGTGTACGTGTTAGTAGGAATGAAGGGCACCTTCAATTTTCTGTCGAGTCCGAGCGGCTAAGATGAGAACGACTTTCCATGACAAGATACATTGTTGAAAGCCTTACCACTTGCTCGCAAGAGTTAGTACACCCCTGAAAACCATTTTTGCAGTGGCTGGAAATCGAAACCAGACCTTTTGAATGATAGCCCAGTGCACTATTCATCAGCCCAAGATGTAAAACAAACGGTCACTATATCGCGATATTATCAAAGAGACAACTGAAACTATGGTAGACTACAAAACACTTCAGAGAAGGAATAGACGATAGTATAACGATGTGTACGGGCTGATCTTCATGCAAACAAAACAAACTTCATGCGTGATAATGTGAATTTAAATACATCCCTGCCGTACCAAGATCATATGCTCGATACTCGACTGTTTCACTTTCTGCTATTTCTTTTTATCGATATTCTATTATCACGTCGGACAAATTGAGCCGAGCTTGATTGACTTGATTTCAGGCTTTGTCATTTCTTTTCGATTTCAACTTCCATCCAAGAAAGTTCACTGGCTATTGTGCGGAAAGCCTTCTAAAGAACGAACAAATCGAAAAGTTCCTGCGTATCTTCATTAATACAAAATAGATTTTTAACGCGACCCCCAATCAACTGAACAAGATCGTTTCGATCTCTTAGTCAAGAAAATCGGAAGAACTATACTTGACAAGCTCAACTGTACACGTGACACGTTTCATTAACCGCTTAGCAGAGCGCTTCAGTACTCGAAAGATTCACGTGATTAGAGCGACCTCACTGCCCTGCAGTTCAGAGGAAGCGTCAACATCCCTCATCAAAACCCAGCCAGATCCAACATTCCACAAGGCCCTAGAAAATCGGCTTTCATTCCATCGCCGAACACCCAAAATTTGTCCTCGGACCGTCGCGACGCACGTGGTCGACGAGCTGAGATTACCTTGTTTCCACAGCGTCATCACTAAAAGAGTACAGACAAACCCAACTCCGACTCAACCGAACAGCCAATAACCCACCTTTTAAGGGCCATCTTTCGAGGATCACCAGCTTAAAGAACTACATACATAGCTACCTGTGATCATCCACCGCATCTTCGTTGTCTGGTTTCAAAACCTGAGCTAAAGTAATAGATAGCGAATCCGTACAAGAACTTATAAAGCTCAGATTAATCAGAGCTTCGATCCAATCTAATCAAAAAAACAGATCTGTCAACGAATCATCCCAGCCTTATCATCTTGTGACCTAGCATCTTTACCTTTCAGCGTCTTATCACCTAGAGTTAAAATTATATAATTCGAGATCTCTCTCTCACTCTCAGAGTTAAGTAATTATTTGTTTTTTTGTTATTGTGTTAACGTTCAAATTGAAAAGATTTAATTTCTCCCATCAAGTGAAAATTTAGGATTCTCAAGAAAGTAATACCAGTCAACAACGCCAAGTGAGCGTCACGCGTTCTGTAACCAGCAAAGGGGTGCGCACAACTTTATTGAACGGAAAAAAATTAATAATCATCTTTTATTATTTTCGGTAAGTCGTTGATGCTTGAAATAAACAAAATTTACAATTTGAACGGATGAGATAACGAAGTTAAAAAAAAAAAAAAAAAAACTCCATAAAATCATTGGATTGAGAGATAGAGAGATACGTCTCTTAGTTTAAGAATGACCTAGCTTTTTAAGTGGACCAAAGTCTTGAGATCCAATTTTTGTTTTTCTTTACTAAGGTTTGAATCAAGAGTAAGAGCGCACGTGTTAGATCTATAAGTCGAGTAGAAATATTAGGAAAGAGGTTAAGGCCCATTTGCTGATACAGAACATAAATACTTATGTTCCACATAAACTCTTATTTGACAGTTTACGTAGAGGAAAAAGTAGAACATAAGCGCTTAAGTTGAACATAAATATTTAAGTTTCGTTTCAGCAAATGGCCCTAAATGACGTAAGTCTATTCCGAATTTCTCTTCCTTTTCTTTTTTTTTGGGTTTTCCGATTTTTTTTTTTGAGTGTGCACTTACTCTTAATTTAAATTTTCTCTTAACGTATATATTTTTTTTTCTTTAAGATAAATTGATAACTAATGAAATTAACTTACAAACTAAACTGAATTTATGAATAAAATCCATTAATGTGGGAGATAGAAATGAACAGATCTTCTTCTTTTTAATGTGTTTCCTTTTTGCGTAATGATAGACTAGGAGTTTTCGTATTATAAGGGAAAGTGAAGTGGCCAAAGATAATCGACGAAAGTGAAATGTGCAGTCAGTAAGCACGCACTACTTGTCAACTTAGGGGTTATCGCGAATATAAAATGAGTGGTGTGATAACCACGGTGTTTTGAATACTCGAGAGTATTAAACGGTGGGAGGGAACACTCAGGGAACCACTCCATCTATAGGTTTCCCAAATAGATTTGAACAGTAAAGTGTTGTGTTGGTAAATTAAAATAAAACTTTAGGTATTCGAGAGCCCAGATTATTTATTTATATTTTGTTTAGGCATGTTTAGTTTTAGGTACGGTAGTCCAGCAACTGGTGCAAGAACCCACCCCACCGACGACTTAGCCTTCGGCCTTCGCGAGCATGCCAGCACGCACCAAGTTAGCTAGACACCCTAATTCGCAGTCTATTTTCCTCTCAGAGAATCCTGTGGTTCTGGGTAGAATAATATAAGGTTTCTCGTAGCCATTTTGACGAATTAGGAACAGCATCCGTTACAGATGGATTCTTCCAACCAAACAAAGTGTCTTAAGACTCGCGTATACTCGTATACTGCTATGCAAAACAAGATATTGAAGAAGGATAAGAGAAGAAGAAGCTTAAAAAAGAGAGTTCGCTAGCAGTTTTCAAGCTCCAGTAGATCGAATAGCAATTCTATTAATAGCAATTCTAAAATACTTCCTCGTTGTCCATGATTAGGCTGTCATCCAGAGTTTCCATCATACTGAGGTACCTCGGCTCGGGATATCGTTGTTCAGTGGTCATCTTTCACATAAGCTGATTCAGGTGGTCGATGATGTTTGGCCTTAGTGTCTTTGTTGAGAGTACAAGGTATTTGTCCAGTGGGATTAAATTTGCTTCTGTGTTTTCGTCGTTGCTGGTGGAAGTAGAGTCCAGTGCAGATCTGTTTCTTTCAAATAATTGAAGTTCCTTCATAGCTGTTTTCGAGATTGAAAACCAGACTAGGAAGGAATAGCTGATCACTGGTCTCAGGAGCTGTTTGTAGATTGACTTAGACCTGATCTTCTTTTCAGCAATGGGTGCAAACGGCTAAAGGCCCAGCTGGCATTTTTCAACACATTTCTTGAGTGAGATGAAGTTTGTGGATTAGGCCTTCCATCCAAACGCTGTCGAATGCTTTCTCAATATCCACGAAGCATCCTACGGTGGCACGATGACTGTTGAGGGATATGGTGATATCCTGTTAGAATTTTAGTAGTGGATGCAAGGTTGAGTGCTTTTCTCAAAAGCCGAATTGCATGTCAAGGATGATGGAATTTTTACTGCAGAATTTCTCCAGTCTTCGGAAGATTATTTCTTCCAGTAATTTGCTGATGTTGTTAATAATTGATATTGGCCTGTAGTTGGAAACTATAATGGAAGCATCTTTTTTCGGAATCGGCACAATTTTCGATGTTTTCCACTTCTGGGGGAACTAACAGTTGTTGATGCAGTTGCTTAAAATGATTGTGAGGAAAATTATTACTGCATGTGGCAAGCTTTTCATGATGTAGTAGGAGACACCATTTTGAATTAGAATCACCGATGATTTCTTTAACCTTCTCTAGATTGCATAAATGAGGACTATCGTCGGGATTATTTGCTGGATTGATGTTATCAAACTTGATTTTATCCGGATTTGGCTTCAGCGTTTGTTGAACTTTCTGTAAGAACGCTGTGTCAGTAGGTGGGTGTAGATCGAATAACCACGCGATCGAAGCAACACTCGGAGATTTTATAAATAAAAACTAAGCAACTGGGCTACTCATTAAGAGACTGGAACGCAACACTATATTGAGGAGCCTTTACAAAGAGTAAGCTGAATACAATATTTTCAACATCGCAGCATTTGGAACCTTTCTTCCTCTAATTTTTATTAAAATCTTGACTTCGATTATCCTTTTAAAAAATATTGTAAATAAAAACAGAATATCGTTTGTGTAATTTAAGTGAAATTGATAAGACACACAAATTGGATTACCTACTCCTTATAACATCAAAGTAGGTATACTCCTATGCTTTCACAAAAATGATATTGTGGTATAACATAATTACATACTTTTAACTTCCTGGAAAAAAAGCAAAATCAACCTTCCTGCTTGGTAGACATCATAGACAGAGACTTTATTATATAAAAAAAAATAAGAATTTCAACGGTAATACACCACTTCCTTCCACAGGGAAATTGATTAAATTTTTCCTCCTGGTCCTTTAGATTAATAATCAAATTTAAGGATGCACATTGCACGTAGATGACAGATTTTTAAATTATCCTTTGGAAATACAAAAAAAAAAGAAATCATTATTTAAATAAATTTGTTTTACAATCTTGTCGTTAGTTAACGTTTCGTTTATAAGTATACATTTTATATATTCTTAAGCATTTTAAATTACACAGAAGAATGTCCCTTACTTCATCAGGCTTAATATCAAAGTCTGCCGTGGACGACAATATGACAGGCAAATGAAACCTTATTGCGTTAAAATAACAACCTGTTCCTTTTCTCCACGGTTACAGCTGGGTTTTTAAATAATCCTTTTTTTTTTGTGATGAGTATTTTCAAGAGACGGATTTCGTGCAAGATGTATTAACCTAACCGGGATATCTATAACAGAAAAAAGTTTTGTAAGGTTTTATTTATTTAGAACAAGCTAGATCATTTTTGTAGTTTATATGTCGCTCATTAAATAAAAGACTGGAAATTTTTTGCTTCTCAATAAATAACGAAACGAGACATTGTAGAAGCTTGGAAGTATTGAATAATACCCTTGATTATAAGATCAGAATTTAATGAACTTATAACGCGCTGGCGGATTAGTACAAGGATGTGCATATAAAAACGAAAATAAAACACTTAGAGTACGGTCTTTAGGACACCACATTTAGTGGGGTAGAAGTTAAAGACAATTGATCTTTGATAATTATCAGAAATAGAATTGGAAACTAAGCGCAGCCCTGAGGCACACCAGGGTTTATTCTATGGATATCAGATTTGACACATTTTGTATCTATCCATATATAGGGTAATTTCTTATCCCACTAAGATTAGATTCATCAATACCAAATCAATACATTTTAGATACGTGGTCTTGAGGACAAACTTTATGTAAATGCTTCTAAAAAATCAAATGCAAGATTAGATAGATTTTAGTTTAATAGATTTATTTATAATAATTATAATTACAAAAACATTTGAGTTTAAAATTAAATTAAATCTTTTGTGGCATGGCCGGAAGGGCCGTAATCAAATGCAATAATTTTTCTCTCTCGAAACCGATGTTAAGATTGTTCCCACGGTTTTGGCGAGGTATGCCATCAAAACAACAGTGAAAGCCGTGCTGCCGGTCATTAAAAATCTTTCATCCTCAAAGACATTTGCTAAGTTGGTAGTTAATCATGCCCCTGGAAATATAGGACGTAAGCACAAAGAGTTGATAGTTAATGGGGGAAGAAGATCTACAAAATGCTGTTTTTCCTCTACTCCAAAAAAGACAAAAATTAATTAAGTATTGGAAGTATTGCACTGTGACCTAGAGATCTATTGTGTCCCCACTTGAACATGGATGAGCTTGCTCATCTTGCAGTTCTTCCTCTAAGCCTATTGCTTTCAGGAATCTTAGTATTTGCAACTTTTACAGGGGGTATTGCCTGGCATTGTTTCAGATGGTTTTTCCTTTGGTGCATGAGTGGGCAACATTTCTCTAGTACGTGGCCTGGTGTTTCCTCATGCATGTTGCAGAATCTACATGTGGCACTGGCTTACCACACCAAGTAATCCTAGGTGTCTTCTAAGCTTGCAGTGTCCAATTAGGATACCTGTTGATATTCTTTGGTTATGTTTGTTAATGCTTCGAAACGTTTCTGGTTGTAATTGCTCAGTAGTATTTCGCCTGCCTTTGCTCCGGAAGCTCTTTCTAATTCTTGGATCTACTTGGGGTTTTTGAAATGTTAAGTTTTAAATAAAACATTTTTAAGAATTCCAAATTATTTTTTTTTAATTTGAATACATAATCCTACACAAATTTTTGGGAAGCCTTAGCATTAAGAAAATGATCAAAACTATTTGTACTGTTTTTAAGAAAATAAAAAACAAACAAAATGGTACCCTTAATTTCCATTTTTCAGACATTTTTTTTTCAACCATAACCTAGCTTTACCTAAATGATTTTTTTTCTTAAATTCAGTGGAAAAGTTTAAAAAAAAATATCTTATAAAATTTCGAAAAAAAATCGTATGATAAGTACCTTTATTTTTGATCTAATCAAAATTTCTTTTGAAGATATTAATTTTTCAAAAAAAAACTGGGATTTTTTTTTTTAAACACTCAAAAAATATTTTTTCGAATATTTTTATATACAATATATATTATTTTAAACTTAATGGGGCTTTTGCTTAAAAATTTGATTAAAATTACTAGAGCCGTTAATGAGAAAGAAAGTCGAAAATAAAAAAAAAACGGTTCTATGACAGGTACCGTAAATAACATTTTGCCCAATTTTTTTTTGACCAAAATGTATTCCATGAATATAATATCACACTAATTTTTTTTTTTTATCAAAATCGTTGGGGCCGTTTTCGAGATAAGTAAGATTTCGCACTACAATTCTATAGGGGTGTACCGTAAGTTTTGGAGCTGAAAAAAATTTCAATTTCCCTTTTAGTTAATCACCGAAGATCCCAAGATTGAAGAAAATAGCTTCAGTGGCTAATGTAGAGAGAGATACAGATAAACAGACGGACAGACGGAATAACCAGACCCACTTTATTAGTCTTCGCTATCATCATAATGTCAACTTTGATCAAAATCTCGAGTTCGATCAGAACTGGCCCTAAGTACCTAAGTATATCGCAAGTATAAATACACATTTGCCTTTAAGAAAAACTATACGACAATATAGTTAGACCTTTGTTGTTTTATAAGAAAAAAATATTTTTTTTCGGCTTAGTTATATTTCGTAGAAAATTTCGACATTTTTCAAAAATCAAAATATACCCTTTCTTTGGCATAAAATTATTGTTAATATTCCTTGCTCCAGGCATTACTTTTATTCGAAGCTGATGTGAGATACGTACCTATGTGTATGTTTTTAACCAGTCAACCAATTCTTTAGCTTGGCATAGTTATTAGTGACTTAAATCGTGAATGCTAACAAGTTAGGACCAGTCTAAAGATAACTTGTGTAACACCTCTTAAGCCCTGTTTTACTTTCAGGTGCAAGAAATTTGTATATCAATTCCGCACACTGTCCACCATTTTCTATCTTCATCATTTCCATCTGCCTTTCATTTAATGAGTTTATCGAATTTGATTTCTATTTCTCAAATATTCGACGGATTAACGAACTTCTTGTTAGCCAAACCTTACTTACCATTTGACGGCTATCATATTGATTAAATTCATGACAACTACTTATGTACACGAATATTCAATTATCGGCTATTGTACTGATTCCATATACCATGACCATCACTTTCATCGGCATTATCATCAACATCATCCATAACAATTAATATCGACTATATGTGTTCCATATTAATTAAGGTTCTAATGCAATTTTGGTTTATGGACATTATAAATTCCTTCAATTTAGTTTGGAAACTCATGCAAATACCATACTATAGCCGTAATATAATTTCTATGTCCTACAATCTAATTAGCTATAACTAATGCTATAACTTAATGGTTTTGTATTTAAAAATTTATTTTCCATGTAAAGATGCTTTTGAATAAAATTAACTATCTCTTTTATTACTTCAAAGTCTTTTTTTTTATAAATATTTAACAAGATTTCCGGAATTCAAAACAAGGATTATTTAAACAATACTATTTTAAAGCGAACAAAGAATACAAACAACTATGTATGTACAAGTATAATGAAAAAGAAAAGTTACGGTCAACAGCAAGCGAATATATTGGCCAAATGCAAGGATGCTTCGGAATTTTGGAGACTAGCCTGGAAACTAAACGGCAAACATATGACCGCAAACGAAATGCTTGATAAAGATTTGTTGGAGAGCATTTCAAGAAGTTGTTAAGCCCGGTACCTAGTCATATTATGTAGTTGGCATTATGCAGTTCCTGACTTTGCAATAGGACAAACTGGACAAAGAAATCACTCTGCAGGAAATAAAAACAGTGCTTGGAAGTTGGAAGGATGGAAGAGCGCCAGGTGCAAATGGAATACCGGACGAATTTTATAAGTACGGAACGGTTAACCTAAAACATAAATTGGTAACACTTTTTAACAAATTTATCAGAAGGAGATGTTTGCCCAAAGGAGTTTCAAGAGTCAATCATATTCCCGATATTCAAAAAGGCAATTCGGAAGAGCCTTCAAACTATCGCGGAATTTCCTTTCAAAATGCCACATGTAAAATATTTACAGCTGTTTTACGGAAACGCCTTACTAAATGGATCGATTCACAAAATCTATTAAAAGAGTTTCTGTCGGGGTTTAGAGCTGGTTGCTCGACTGTGGACAACATATTCATTTTAAGAAGTATTGCAGAATATTTTATATCAAGAAGCAAAAAACTATATGTATTGTTCATCGATTTCAAGGCTGCTTTTGATAAGATAGATCGGAGAGCTTTATTTTATAAATTATATGGTTTGGGCTTGTCACGGAAGTTCGGAAGAGTGCTAGAAGTGTTGTATAAAGATACCCAAGCTGCAGTATGGAATGGAGTTGGATTGTCGGATTGGTTTGATACTCTCACTGGTGTAAGACAGGGGTGTTCACTAAGTCCAAAATTATTCGCTCTTTTCATAGATGATCTGATTAATTATCTTCCTGGTGGTGTGGAATTTGCGGGAGACCGGATAAAGGCGGATGATGTGGTCCTCTTTGCATATTTTTCTGAGGCTTTGCAAAGAATGATCAACTGCTTATATGACTACTGCCGTTTATGGAATTTCATAGTCGACATTGAGAAATCTAAGGTCATGATATTTAGAAGAGGTGGTGGGAGGACTGCTCCGAACGAAAGGTGGAGTTTCGACGGACAAAACATAGAAATTGTCTCAGAATAAAAATATCTAGGCATCTATTTCACCAAGAATTTGAGTATGGTAAAACATTTCAAAGAAAAATTTCTGAAGGCGAAAACCGCTATAAATGTTTCTTGGCGAAGTTGTTTCATGAACAAACACATAGCACATAGTAGCAAATACAAGGTGTTTCAAGCAGTTTCGGAGACCATTCTATTATATGGAGCACAAGCTTGGCCAGGTTTGAATTTTGATGGAGTCGAACAACTGTTAGGCATTTCGTGAAAAAGGATATTTCATCTACCACCAAACACTCCAAACTATGTTATTATGATAGAAACGGGTCTATCACCGCTGTTCATAAAAACTCCCAAGCTGCAAGCAGATTACTTGGTTAAAACGATCAATATGCCCGCATCTCGGCTAGTTAGAAAAGTCGTTCTCAAAGCTATTCAAGATAAAACCAACTGGTACTGAGAATGGTTGGAACTGGCGAAGGGAAGTAATATGAGTTTGAACATCACCATTGAAGATGTAGCCAACATTGAAAAAAAATCTCTACGAAATAATAGCCAAAGTAGACGAGAAATGTAGAAAAGAATTATAGCCGAGGCAACCGGGTCGATCTACAGAACAATTTATAGCAGACTGAGTCATAACTTGCTAGACAATACTCATGACGAAAACAATGTTGACCTCATTAGCACATAGAGCAAGCTGGGGAGTGAACTACTAAACCTAAAATACATCCCTCATAGTCCTGATTTACCTTTGGAGTGCAGAATATGTATGAAAGAGAAGATACTATTCACTTCATTGGAAAATGTCTTTCGCTTAGAAAAACGAGAAGGTGTATTCTGAGGAGCAACTTCTTATCAGGTAGTACCACTTGGCATAATGGTTAGTGCGTTGGACTATCATGCGGAAGGTCTCGAGTTCGATTCTCAGTCGCTGCAAGAAAGTTTTTTTCAGGGGTGTACTGCCTATTGCGAGGAATTGACAAATTCTCCAAGAGTATCTCTTGTCATGGAAAGTGCTGCTTATTAGTTGTTCGGAATCGGCAGAAAATTGTAGGTCTCCGTTCCTGGTAACACGCACACAGGAATGGTTGAGACGTTGAGAGTTGTAAGTCACTAGGTCCTGGTTCACTTCGAGCTGTTGCACCACCAAATGTATTTTATTTTATAACTTCTTACCAGAGGATCAAGTTCTTGAGCAACTTAATCAAATGGAGGTCTCTTGAATATTGCAGGTCTTTACGAATATTGCAAAATTGCCTTGAATTCAAAGTGGAGATTTTTAATAAAAAATATTTTTGAGTGTATTTACCTTTAATGTAAAATAAATAAGAAAAAATTGTTATATTAAAATTGCAATTTAAAGAACGCTTTTTACAAATTACTTAAGATATTTCATATTATAATTGTCAATCTGGCAGACGGCTGTGCCATGCTATATAGATTATTGTTATTATATCAATTGTATTGTAATTATATTAGTAAATAAAGGTCCTTATCTATCTATCTATCTATCTATTTAACAAGATCAAGGGATGTTTTGCAATTAAGAATATCGAACTCAAGATTTTAATCAACGTTGACATTATGATGATTGAGAACATGACAGAAGAAGGTTCCGCAATTCCTTCTGCCTATCTGTATTTCTGTATCACTGTACGTCAGTAGCATTTTTCCAATGTCAAGTTGCTTGCCTTCAAAATCATGTTCGGACAACCATCTTGTAAGAGTGTAAGGAACGACTTTTTTAACTAGTCGTAGAATGGAACGTCTCTAAATGCCAATGGTACCCGCCTGTTCCCGAAGCGAACACCAGCTCATATTTTCTCGATGTTTTGTGGGGTAGAGGTCGATTTCTGAGGCCTACTTCATATCGTGAACATATTTCCAGTAGCTACTCTGGAAGACATTAATCCACAATATCGATTGTATGGGAACTCGACCGCAGAGAGCGATATTGAAATGTGAATAGGAAGCATATACAGAACGGCTTAGTAGGCGTTTGGAAAATGGGCTTGCAATTGAAACTAAGGCCTAGACAAAATTCCCGCCCCCCTTTTGCAAAATACCCTAATTTTCATCATTTACTTTTAAATGGATCGTCTTTAAACCAATTTCAATCAATTTAGACTAATACCTAAAAAGTAAAAAAAACACATAAACAATTTTATAAAATATATTCATAATAAACTTAAGTTTCGAATGTACCCCAGAGCTCAGATTATTCTATACAATTGTTATTTTAAACTTTAAATTCTAAAAAAAAAAATACAAAAACATTTTTATCTTATATCAGAGTTTTGTTTTGTTTCGTTTTCGAAAATCTAATTTTCTTGAAACAACGACAACGCCCTTCCATATATGTTAGCCCATCGCCATCGCGATGACGTTCTATAACAAAATATCCTAACTTACATATGTATATACTATAATTATTCATTCAGCCTGCCTTCGAAAGTTTTGCGTTGAGATTTATGGCTACCTTAATTGCTTCCTAAAGAGGAAGTCAATTGAACTCCTTCTTTTCTATGTACATACATATGTGGATTCATTAACGTCCTTCCCAAGGTAAGATTGCTTCACATGTTCACACCTAAGCCTACCAAGTATGTACAAGTCCATATATATAAAGAGTATGGCTATATATTTTGTAGTATAATAGCTTCGCTTCTATATGGAAGATTTCCGAACATGTGCGAGGAAGAAGCTTCATTATGGAACTTTATACGTTAGGTAATATAACACTTTGTAAGAAAATTTATAACCATCATTATTTGCTTGGCAGCTTTCTTCACCTGCAGAATAAATTATTGGTTATAATTAATTTAAAAAAGACGAATATTTAATAAAGCTCTATTCTTGTTTTCTTTCTTTATATTCTTTCATTTTGTTAAAATTCCTTTTTGGAGATATATTACGTGGCATTCGTTTCAGTAAGGATCAATATGACATGATTGAATTTGGAATTGGGTAGGTTTCTTGAGTTATAAATTAATTTATTCAATTGTATTTGGAAAAAGCTTCTATTTTTGTGAGAGCCGGAGTAATAATTAAAAAATAAAAAAGGACAAAGAATATTTCATACCAATTATGAAAGCGTCATACACAAGTCTTACAGTTCAGTATTTTGTTTGGTTTTTGTAATCTTATTCTTCTGAACAGTAAAATTTTGAAGAAGTTATGAAAAACTCACGAGCAGAGAGTAGAAATTAGAAGAGAACTGCTGGAAAAGCTTTTCCCTCAACTTTGTCAATAAGATCTTGAACAAACAAGCTGTTCCACTTGGATTATATTTCACTCATGATCCAAACAAGTTTGTGTGGTTTACCAATCAAGAGTCCATAAACTACCATATCTGCCTATATTTTCTCGAAAACAAACCGATACCTACATATATCTTGTCCGAAATGTTTTTGAGATTTGAGATTAGTAAAAGAAAATAATCTTCTTTTACACCTTTTTCACTGCGATTATTATGAAGTGGCTTGGCGTAAAGTTGTTGAAATTTAAGTATATGATCTTTCGCTAAGTAATAAGTTTTCAAGCCGAAAATTACCCAAAAGCAATAATTTGACAAGAATTTATCATCAGTTATCGAAAATCCTGACAGGACAGAAATTCTTTGAGATACATTTCTATCGGTTTTCATTAAAATTGAATAAATTAAAATCACACGGACTTGCTTATACTCAAGAGTCTTAGAATTTTTAAAAATCCTTACATACAATAATCGTTGTGTGTATGTTCTCTGTAGTCTCCAAAACTGAAATTTTGTATTCTTTTTTCATATTATAAAAATGGATGTTTTTACTCAGTTGGTCTCATTTTACAGGAATCCCGAGTTCGGCCATCGCCATTTAGAGCTTCTGACAATGAATGCTATCATATGCGGCTTTGAAGTCGATATATAGGCATTTTGATTTTAATTAATTCTTTAAGTCTAAAGCATACAATAACCCCTCCCCATCATTGCTTATCTTCATATTGTCTCTTTTGCACATAAGAACGAGTACGTGGGACACATTTGTGTATTTTGTTTTTTGAGCTCTAACGAAGTTATCAGGGCTAGAAATGTTACAAAATCTGCTCAGGTTTTGAGAATAAAATACCTTCAAGAGCCTTTGACAAAAAAAAAAAACTACAATTCATAATAAACGCATGCTTCAAGCTTAGATATGTGCCACATAATTGAAGAATTGCAGGAGTCATTGTTATTGCTAATGCACCAACATTTTACAACACCTCTTTTACCAATCATGGCTAAAGCTTTCTAGATACTGCTTCTAAAAAAGGCTTACACTGAGAAAAAAAACGAGCTAAAATCAAGAATATCGGTGTCAAATCAAGCCGATTCGCTGACGAAAGTCTGTTAAACTCGAAAATTCTTAATACAAGCCTCAAATTCTTGTTCTGAGCTTATTTTTTATAAGCCTAGAATTCTTATTTCAAGATTTTGGAAGCTTAATTTTAAGAATACAAAAGCTTAATTTCAGACCATTTCAACCTCAAATTAAGATCATGTATTCTTATTTATACCAGAAATAAGAACAATGCATACTTAAATCAAGTTTTTTTATTCTTAAATTAAGAACAAATATTCTTGTATCTAAGTTTCTTTCGGATTGTTTCTAGCTTGTTTATTCTTCAGTCTTACTTTCAGAATCAGTCCGCTTGCCTCACCACCCCTCCCTCCACGCTCCCTACCTTCACCACCAACCAAAATAAAAAATATCTAACAATTGCAATGTATTAAAATTTGTATCATTTATTTTTTTTTATGAAAAACACTTAAATATATATAATTTTAAAATAAGTTTTTCCATTATTTAAAAATGTTGACGAGCTGCTATACTTGGGGCATTTTAGAGTGAGGTTTCTACTTTTGTCGGCACAGAAATTTTTTCATCATCTATTCCAAACTAAAAAAAAATTATAGATATTAAATACAGCATTAATAAACTTAAAGTATTCATTACCTCAGTTTTTTTCCACGAAAACAATTTTTCCCTGCATTCTATCCGGGGCCCAAAAATTAGGTATTGCTTCTTTGAGGTCTTCAAAAATCACTTTAATCACTAACGTAACACGTCCGACCTTGAATATACCGCACATAAAAATGAAACAACGATCTAAACTTTCTTGCAGCAAACGAGTTAAGATCGCCTCGGCTTGATTTGAGAATGTAAAAACTTAATTTAACAACATGGTGGCTCAAATCAAGATTTTGTTCTTAATTTTGGAATACAAACTTGTTTTAAGAATAAAATTCTTGAATCAGGAATGAAAGGTGTCACTTTCAGGATAACAAAAATAAGAATTCAAAAATCTTAAAATAAGCCTACCACTACTTGAATTTAGCTTGCCTTTTTTCTCTGAGTGTAGCAAAATAGAAGAGAAAAGAAGAAAAAAGAAATTATCCCAAAGCACCAGTTGAGGTTTAAAAATAAACATTCCACGATAGACCAAGTGGTAATTGAGACCTATTCTTAGATTTAGCCCAAGAAAAAGGTTTTGACCTTGGGACTTGAGTACAAAACAAACTGTATAAGCAATTTCCCAGGTAGTGCTACGAAATACTCACCCATATTCCACAAGTCGTATTTTGTCTCGTACTCGTAGTCGAACTCGAACTCGTCTCGTATCAAAATCGTTATTCTTCAAGTCGTATACGTTGCGTACGAGAAGCTTAAAAAAACAACGTATATTGTCGCCCGTAGGTAATTGTCAAAATCAATAAATTTGAATTGAAAAAGTCATTTGTTGTTTTTTCAATTAAATTATTTTATTTGAAATGAAATTCTGATGAGCTCCATTGATTTGAAGTGGCTCTTCTTCTATTTTATTTGTTTTTTCTTTTTGTTTTTTGTTTGTACGAGTTAGACTAAGAGCTCACAGCAATTTTTGAGTGTGATTGATAGCAAAAAATAATTAGCATAATTAGATAGGCCTTTTATAGTTATTTACAAATGTGAAAGTCTTGCATACTCTAGTGGGAGCAATAGTGCATCAAGTATGCAGTTTTTTCTAAGTCCAAATAATTGTGATAAGAACCTTGCCAAAATCTAGAGTTAAGCCCCCGATTGAAAATATCGAGGTCCAAGACGTTTTACAGACAGCCTTCTGCCTGCCAGACGCGATAAGAATATGCTACTTCTTACACTAAGAAGGCCACCTTCAAAACGTCTTGGACCTCGATATTTGCAATCGGGGCACTTAGCTCTTCATTTTGAAGTTATGCCAAATTTTGTATCCCAATTTTTTTAGACTTTGGAAAGAACTGCATACTTAATGCACTATAATGCAGTATTGCACCCACTAGTGTATGCAAGACTTTAACATTTGTAAATAACTATCTATAAAAGGCCTATCTTATTATGCTAATTATTTCTTGTTATCAATCACACCCAAAAATTGCTTTGGGCTCTCGGTCTAAGTGGTGTTACTGGCTTGTGAATACTCGTTATATTCTTGGACTATGTCAGTTTCATCTTCAGTATTTATCGTGTCGATTACAGGAGGAGGCTGAAAAACTCCAATGTTTGATCCTTGGGGATTAACAATTTAAATTTAAAATGTTAGCAATGTACTTCTCAAATTTGCTCTAGCATATGGTTGTAATTTCACCACCCCTGTGCCTTTAAATTGCTGTTTATTGTGATGCAGTTTCTGTTTTAACTAAATACTTTTGATCATTGCAGGCCTACAGAGGCATGAATTACAATTTGTTAAATATTTCTTACTTTAAGACAAGTTGGACCATTTCGGTCCGCCCAAAACTGTTAATTATTTGCTTTGAGTTTTCCACTCTTCCTATGGCTCTTGCTACCTCCAAATTTTCTTCCAATGCACAAACCAATGCCTCAAATTGAGAACGATTTATTATTTTACTAAACATGAACGCGTTAATAATGTTGAGTCCAAATAATAAACCAATAAAAAATGTGCTTTAAAAAATTTGGTGGTGCAACAGCTCGAAGTGAACCAGGTACTATAGTGACTTACAATTCTCAACCATTCCTGTGTGCGTGTTACCAGGAACGGAGGGGTCCTAAAATTTTCTGCCGATTCCGAATGGCAAATGTGCAGTATTTTCCAAGACAAGAGATATACTCTTAGAGGATTTGTCAATTCGTTGCAAGAGGCATTACACTCCTGAAAAACTTTTTGCTGCGGCTGAGAATCGAACTCCAGACCTTCCGCATGACAGTTTAACGCCTAACCATTTTGCCAAGAGGTACCAATGTACTTACATTAACTTTTTGTCCATTTTTATCGAAAAAAAAACAAGTCTCGTCTAGAAAATTTAATACGAGTAAAAAAGTACACAAATACGACTTCAAGTAAATCGAATACGAGATTCGGAATAATGATAAAATACGAATAGTCGTATGCGATGTTTTGCGTTTCCCGATATTAGTACAAGTGAAGTCGAATGTACGACTTCTGGAATACCAACATACGACTATAGTCGAATACGAGTCATAAATACGAGTTTCAGAATACGGGTGACTAAAAATATCCGTAAAGAACCTGCTTTTTAGAGCATGGTAACACCAAATATACTTAGAACTTAGTGAAACCAAAACATCTAGTACTAGGAATATTTCAGTAGATATTACCCCTATCATGACCATCTTGCTGACGATACTGACATATTGGTTCCTGGTAAATCCTGGTTAAAGAGAGAGAAGAAGTAAACTTGAAGTACAACAAAATGTACTGGTATCTAGGAAAGCACTCTGGCCTATCTAACCGAACCAATCTAACAAATCCATTCAAAAAACCCAAATGGTCACAGATGTTATTAAAAAGCATTCTGTATCACACAATCAACGACTGCAGAGTCATACCAACTCCGAAATGGAAATCGTCTTAAATGTAAGATAATGTTCGAAGAATTAGAAAAACAAGGCCTAAAAGCTATGAAAAAGTATAAGAAGTTAAAACATCCCACAATTCAATTTTAAATTATGAAAGAAATAAAATGCACGACTGGGTCGCACGAACTTTCTCCTATGTAATAGACTAAGAATTTCAAAAATTAATGTTATTTGAGAAAAACTGTTCATAAGCATAAACATTAATTTTTTAAACGACTAAAACAACTTCATTAGTAGTTGGAGGTAAAAATAGAATGCCATGTTCAAGTAAGAACAAAAATTATAAGTCTTTGTAGTGGTTTCTTAAAAAATAAGCTTGTATATACAAAATTTTTAAAACATTTTTAAGAAAAAAATTTGGTAAGCCAATTTAAAGTTTTTATTATTGTTTGAATAAAAATTAAATTTACAAAAAAAATATTGAGCCGTTTTTGAGATATTGAATTTTCAAAAAAAAAAAAAAAAACGATTTTTTTTCAAAATTCAAAAAAATATTTTTCTTAAAGTTTGGAAATGCAATGTTTTATAAACTTTTTAGAAGCTTTTCTCTAAAAAATTTCATTAAAATCCGTTATGCGGATAATGAAAAATTTAAAATTTTAAAAAATCGTTCTATAGTAGGTACAGTCAGTAATATCTTGTTTTCAAAATTTTTCTTATTAAATTATAGATCTTAAAAATAATTCGAAAGAAAAACAATTTAAGCAAAACTCTCGGAACCGTTCTCGAGAAAAATACGATTTTCGAAACCCATTTTTTTAACATTTGTATGGAGGGTACCGTTATTTTTAATAATTCGAAAGAAAAACAATTTAAGCAAAACTCTCGGAACCGTTCTCGAGAAAAATACGATTTTCGAAACCCATTTTTTTAACATTTGTATGGAGGGTACCGTTATTTTTAGGTAAAACAAATTTTTTTACTTGCGACTTATAGGTACTACATATAAGGCAAGTTATGCATTCGTAAAAAAAATCGAACTCGAGATTTTGATCAAAGTTGACATTATGATGATAGCGAAGACGAAAAAAGTGGGTCCGACAATTCTGTCTGTCTGTCTGTCTGTCTATCTGTCTGTCTGTCTGTCTGTCTGTCTGTTCGATTACAGCTAAACGGCTCGGTCGATTTTCTTCAAACTTGGTAGATATGGGTTTTGATTTTTTACCCCCGGATGTTTTTTTATTTGATTTTTTATGACCAAAAATAACGGTACCTGCCATACGATTTTTTTCCGAAATTTTATAAATATTTTTTTTTCTCAAAAACTATTCCTGCGATTTTCTTAAAAAAAAATTCAAAAAAATTAATTTAGTTAAACCTAGATAATGGTCGAAAAAAAATTTCAAAAAAATGAGTAGTTTTGGTACCCCCTTGGGACCATTTTTTTTGTTTTTGATTTTATCAAAAACGGTACCACCGATTTTGATAATTTTTTTTTATGCTTAAGCTTCCCAGCAGTTTGAATATTATTGTGTATTCAAATTTTCCAAAACAAATTTTTTGGATTTTTAAAAAAACTTTCAAAATTTTTTTTTGAAAACTCCATATTTCGAAAACCCCATGCTCGATTTTTTTCAAAACTTGATAAATAAAAGTTTGGAAAAATTATCTACAATTTATGAGCAAAATAAATTCATTTTACCTAAAAATAACGGTACCCTCCATACAAATGTTAAAAAATGGTTGTCGAAAATCGTATTTTTCTCGAAAACGGTTCCGAGAATTTTGCTTAAATTTTTGTTCTTTTTATTATTTTTCAATATCTGTAATTTAATAAAAAAAAATTTGAAAACAAGATATTACTGACTGTACCTACCATAGAACAATTTTTTAAAATTTTGAATTTCTCATTATTAGCACAACGGATTTTAATGAAATTTCGTAGAAAGAAGCTTCTAAAAGGTTTAAAAAACATTGCATTTCAAAACTTTAAGAAAAATATTTTTTTGAATTTTGAAAAAAAAAAATTAATTTTTTGTTTTTTGAAAATTCAATGTCTCGAAAACGGCTCAATACTTTTTTTGTAAATTTAATTTTTATTCATACAATAATAAAAACTTCAAATTGGCCTACCAAAATTTTTTCTTAAAAACGTTTTAAAATTTTCTTATATAAAACCTTATTTTTTAAGAAACCACTACAAAGAGTTATTAATTTTGTTCTTACATAAATCTATATTTGCTTGAATCACATTACATCCTATTCTTACTTTTACCTACTAAAGAATTTTTTTTAGTCATTTAAAAAATGAATTTTATGCTTATGAACAGTTTCTCTAATAACATTCATTTTTGAAATTCTTAGTCTTTTACATAGGAGCAAGTTCGTGCGACCCAGTCGTGCATTTTATTTTCTTAAATCTTATAATTTATATTAAAAAAACTTTTATTTATCAAGTTTTGAAAAAATCGAGCATGGGGTTTTCGAAATATTGAGTTTTCAAAAAAAAAATTTGAAATTTTTTTTTAAAATCCAAAAAAAAATTTGTTTTGGAAAATTTGAATACACAATAATATTGAAACTGCTGGGGAGCCTTAACATAAGAAAAATAATCAAAATCGGTGGTACCGTTGTAGAGAAAATCAAAAACAAAAAAAAATGGTTCCAAGTGGGGTACCAAAAATAACCATTTTTTGGAAAAAAATTTTCAACCATTACCTAGGTTAAACTAAAAGAAATTTTATGAATTTTTTTTAAAAAAATCTGTGGGACAGTTTTTGAGAAAAAAAAAATATTTATAAGATTTCGAAAAAAATTCGTGTGGCAGGTACCGTTATTTTTGATATTAAAAAATCAAATCAAAAAACATCCGGGGGAAAAAATTAAAACCCATATCTACCAAGTTTGAAGAAAATCGGCCGAGCTGTTTCGCTGCAATCGAACGGACAGACAGACAGACAGACAGAATTGCGAGACTCACTTTTTTGGTCTTCGCTATCATCGTAATGTCAACTTTGATCAAAATATCGAGTTCGATTTTTTTACGAATACATAACTTGCCTTATAGTACCTATAAGTCGCAAGTAAAAATCATTTGTTGATCTTTCATAGATTACACCTATTCCCTATGGTTTTCAATGGCTCCGCGTAATTGGGGCCCAGAAAAAAAATGAAATAAGGCCCCCGAAAAAGCACACAAGAATAAAATTTCTCAAAATTTAGGGTCTTCAATTTTTTGGGTCATAGTTTCATTATGATATAAGACCCCAACAATAATGGGTTTCAGGTAATGTTATCAATTAAAAAAAAGGTTACGAAAACGGAGAACATTTATAAGACCCCAACATTAGGTTTGGGACTTTATTTCATATAATTTTTAAAAATAATTTGGGGTCTTATTTCATTTGTCATAACTTACATGAAAATGCTAAACTACGAATATCATTGTCTTTCACAAAAAGTGTTGTGAAGTTCCGATATTCTGTTACTTGCATTTACTTATGCTTTCCATCAGGAAGTAACAGAATACCTGAAAAAATATGTTATGATTATTAAAGCTAAAATTACTTTTCGCAGAAAATAGTTGTATGAAAAACGCAAATTTGACATTGATGACGGTTGTTATCAAATTGAAGATTTGAATATTATTGAACCAATCAGAGCAAAGCAAATTTAAAATATCAAACTACTCCCGCCTCCCGCCATTTTGGTAGTGCATGCAAAAACCTCTTAAGTCACTGACTTATGTTGTTTATGCAATGAACGTCTTTCCTACGGTATTATTTGAAGAGGAAGGAATGTACAGACTTACGTGGTTCTTACCCATAATACGCATCTCCCTTTAAGGAACCATTTTCAGCAAAAAAAGCATTTTGGAAAAAAAATGTAACTTAAGAGGTTTTTGAAATGACCGATTCAATTACTGTTGCGGTTTTTCCGGATTGAAAGGCTGTGATCTGCACTGGATATACAATGACTCCTGTTTCAAAAATCGATGATGCTTGTGGCATACTATGATATTAGGAAATTTGCTTTGTTTTGTTGATGATGAGGATACTTAGTCGCTCATTTTATGTTTTTTTACAGAAAATGTGTTTAACTAATTTTAAACTTTTCTATTTAAAATGTTAAATTTCTTGTAATAATTACGAAGGTTGGTATAGGTACATATTATATACTGAATTATAGATTTCCGTGTTTTTTAATATATGTGTGCTCCTATACCTAAGAAAACCTTGAGTAGAATTTTGCATCTTTTTCATGTACAAAAAGATAAAAACATATTGTGACGTTTTCTTCAATTTTACCATAGCTATTAATGGAATTTGAATATGTGGGACTTGTGTACAACTGAACAACCTTATTCATATACGTATGTACAGTACATACATTCTTCTAAAAACTAAGTTAATAATAAAATTATAAAATTATGTATTATATTATTGAAATTACTTTATTATTTCGGTTCCAAACATTTTAATAGAAAAAAATTTAAAAACAAAATATTCAAATATAAAAGATATAGTTTGGTTATTGATGAAAGGGTACTTACAAAATATATCCGCTCTAAAACTAGATATATGTCAAATATAAACCATTTGTTAGAAATTCTATTATGTATAAAATTAAATAATGGCAACCTCAATATCATTGCTCGTTCTCAAGATATTCTAGTCGAAAAACAAATATTACCACTTTTTAGTAGATTTTTTTTATATTTTTGTTAAAACTGTCAATTCGATACTTGTCAAAATTTAACCATATGTTAATAATTGTATTATGTTGATACCTTCCCGTAAGAATGTACTAAGCGACACTTTTTTCGAAAATTACTTTTTGATGAGGAAATATACTATATGTTAAGGGCCACGTTTTGGCCTGGGTTTCGCCAACCTATTATGCATGAAAAGGAAACTAGAGTACAAATAAAAAAAATTTATCAACTGCCATGTTTTCTCATTAAAATAATGTTGCCCCCTGAAATTGGTATTATCCGCCAAAAAAATAATGCTAAGCGACATTAATAAAGATCTCATTGTCGTGAGCAACAAAAAATTTTGTTAGATGTCACTTAGTTTAACCAAAATTGTCTTCTAGCACACTATGATTCATCTAGAACTTTCTTCGTTTTTTTCGTTTCCTGAACAATTTTAGAAATGTCGCTTAGTATACATTCTTACGGGAAGGTATCGATGTATTTATAAAACAACAGACTTTAGAAGGCACTATCGGTGTTCATTCTAAAGAAATTCGGCTTGAAATACGATTTTAACTAGTTTTCACTAGAATTTTTAATAGTTTTTTTATTTAACAAAAAAACTATTAATTCAATATTTGTTAACATTTTACCAATTGTACAAAATTATACTATGTATAAAATAAACTAAATTAAAAGTCAATATCACTACTAGTTCTCGAAAAATTTGAGTCGAAAAACAATTTTTACCAATTTTCAATAGAATTTTATATAGTTTTTTATTTATTTATTTATATATGTATAAACTGATTTTTTTTGAAATGTTCACCAGTTGTCAAACACATTATTTTTCGTAAAATACAATTATTTTGAGTTTCAAATTATTTTCCGTTCTTAGAATATCTGGGTTATGAAATTTTTTTTTCAGTTTTTTTTTTTTATTTAACAAAATAACGGTATTTTCATTTTTTTCCAAATTCATACCAAATCTGTATGACCTTATAATGAGTACATTAAATTTTATTTGAAATCAATAGCATTAGTTTTTCGTGAGATATTTGAAACTAACCAAAATTTCTACTTTTTTTTAAAACCGTTATAGTGAAAAAACTACTCACTGAATTTTAATAAACGCCCTTTCAGCCTCTTTCGAAGTTATTATCTATTAAACAAAATTTATTTGAGGTCGATATCTTTACTCGTTCTTGAGATATCGGCGACGAAAAATGGTACCAGAACGTACGGACATACGAACGTATGAACGTACGTACACACAGAGACATCTCTCTAAAAATGATTGATATAGCCTCTAGGGACCTTGAAACGTCGAGGAATGTCAAAAATTCCAATTTGACAAATCGGACCGATTACAATAACTCCCTATGGGAATCTAAAAATAAACTTCAATATCAAAAAGAAATAAAATGTACGACTGGATCGCACGAATTTTCTCTTATGTAAAAGTATTTTGGAATTTAAGATATATTTTATAAATATAAAACATGGATTTAATGAGATAATAATGTTCAAATGCATAAAATTGCCGCCTGGTTTCCGATAAAGTATGAATTTATGCAAATAAACTTTAAAAAATCGTTTTATTATTAAATAAATTTTTTATATAAGAAATTTCTCTAAAATTTTTCAAGAAAAAAATGTGGGATGCGAATTTTAAGTATTTAATAATATTGGTTTTAGGAAATAATTTCAAAAAATAATCGTTCATAGGTTTTGAAGATATTGATTTAATTTTTTTTTTTTTTCAAAAAAAAAACAATAAATATTTTTTCGAATATTTTTATATACAATATTATTTTAAACTTAAGGGGACTCCTGCTAAAAATTTTGGGTTAAAATCCTTAGAGCCGTTAATGAGAAAGTCGAAAATCAAAAAAACGGGTCTGTGGCAGGTACCCCTAATAACATTATGCCCCAAAATTTTTTTTGACCAAAATGTATTCCATGTCCATAATATCACACTTAATTTTTTTATCAAAATCGTTAGAGCCGTTTTCGAGATAAATAAGATTTTGCATTACGGGCGTATGGGGGGTACCGTTAGTTTTGGAGCTAAAAAAAAAATTTCAATTTCTCCTCTAGGGAATCACCGAAGACTCTTAACTACCTAGATTGAAAGAAATAGGTCCAGTGGTTTAGGCTGTAGTGAGAGGTACAGACATACAGACACACTGAAACATGTTTTTTGTGTACTAAATTTTCGTTAAAATTTTTATAAAAAAATTGATATGCAAATTGTTAGTATTTAATAAAATACATTTTAAAACGTAATTTGAAAATTTAATAGAGTATCGATTTTCAAGATATTGAATTTTCAAAAAAAAAATTGTATTATTTTTTTAAAAATCCAAAAACTATTTTTTCGAAAAATTTTTTAGTTTATATTTTTTCAAATGCAAAGCAGCTCCTGCATAAAAATTTTGGTTAAAATCGTTAAAGCCGTTGGTGAGAAATTCGAAAATCAAAAAAACCGTTCTATGACAGGTACCCCTAATAACATTTCCCCCCGAATTTTTTTTTCACCAAGATATAGTCCATGTCCATAATATCGCACTTAATTTTTTTTATCAAAATCGTTAGAGCCGTTTTCGAGATAAATAAGATTTTGCATTAGGGGAGTATGGGGGGTACCGTTAGTTTTGGAGCTAAAAAAAAAAATTTAATTTTTCCTCTAGGGAATCACCGAAGACCCTTAAGTGCCGAGTTTGAAGAAAATACCTCCGGTAGCTTAGGCTGTAGTTCGAGGTACAGATATACAGACATACAGACATACTGACAGACAGACGGAATTGTCGGACCCACTTTTTTCGTCTTCGCTATCATCGTAATGTCAACTTTGATCAAAATCTCGAGTTCGATTTTTTTTCCAAATGCAGAACTTGCCCTATGGCTATAGTACCAATATCGCAAGTAAAAATTGGGGTTTTATTTCATTTTTCTAAAAAAAAAATGAAATAAGTCAAAATAAGGCTCCATTCCATTTATTTTGGGGCATTGGCTTTACCCCAATTTGGAGCCCCATTTTCTTTTTCTTTGGGGCCTTTTAGTAGATTTTAGGTAATAAGAATGGGTGCCGTGAAATAAGGCCAAGTGAAATAAGGCCAACTTTCAAAAACTGGCCTTATTGCACTTTGATAAAGTGAAATAAGGCCAATTTTCAGTAGTTGGTCTTATTTCACTTTGACAAAGTGAAATAAGGCCAAATGATTTTCAGAAATAAGACCAAATTGGTCTTATTTCACTTTTTGAAAGCGTATTAAGATCAACTGAATGTATTTAACGGTGCCGTGACATAAGACCAAGTGACAAAAGGCCAAATTTGTTTGTGACTTAAGGCCAAACATAAATGTTTTGTCTTGAGCAACAGTACCTTGGGTGGCCCGCTTCGCGGGTTTTCAGGATTTTCACTCCCTTTTCGGGGCTCACACCCGCTCACGCAACTCCGTTGCTCCGCTTAGGGTATGTTCAGTCGCCAGGCAGGCGCCTGTCGCAACAGTTTTGTATTTTACATTAATTGGAGTAAACAATTAACAGTTATGTACTGCTGCTCATGAAAACTGTTGCTACAGGCGCCTGCCTGGCGACTGAACATACCCTAAGCGGAGCAACGGAGTTGCGTGAGCGGGTGTGAGCCCCGAAAAGGGAGTTAAAATCCTGAAAACCCGCGAAGCGGGCCACACAAGGTACTGTTACTCACTGTTACTCAAGAAAACCCAGAACATCGGCCCCCAATAAACAATAAATCATGTATTATACGAATATATAATACTTATAAATGAAATGAAATAAATATAAAAATGCAGTTCGGCCTTATTTCGCTTAGTCAAAGTGCAATAAAACCAACTGTTGAAAGTGAAATAAGACCAATTTGGCCTTACTTCGCTTTGTAAAAGTGCAATAAGACCAACTGCTGAAAATTGGCCTAATTTCACTTTGTAAAAGTGCAATAAGGCCAATTTTTGAAATTTGGCCTTATTTCACTTGGCCTTATTTCACGGCACTTTGACGCACTTCTCGATACCGAAATTTTACAAATAGTGTTTGCTTTAAAAATTTACCCCAAAAAAGGAAATCTTATGCAAATTGGAATATTGAATAGAAGCCTATAATTTAACACCCCTTTCTCGTTGCCTTCAAAATTTTAAATAGTTATCGAAGCTACATACAATGGCGCAAAATTTTAGTTGGATTAGGTAGTACGATGTTAAAGTTGTTTTAGTATGAAACTAATCCAATATAGCGTCACACTTCCGCTACCTTTTTATTAAAGTTAAAACTATCCAATACCTATTTTATTTCTTTAGTATCGTGCTATTTACAAATAGCACTAAACATCGGTTTAAAATTGAAAAAAATATTAAAAGAAAATTGATTTAGTAGGTACGATACTAAAGGGCGACAAATTCAATGGCCGTGTTATCCCACGCCACGATCATTTGATTTGACACTGTTGGACTTCTTTCTTTGGGGATATTTAAAAGAAAAATTTTACGTCAATAAACCAAGAACAATTCAAGCGCTAAAGGATGAGACAGTTCGGCACATTAACGACATTGAACCTCAATTATGTCTCAGAGTCACTGAAAATATGGACCATCGGATAGAGGTATGCCACCGAAGCCGTGGCGAGCATTTGGCCGATATTTTGTTTCACACACAATTTTCATAGATCCTTCTATCTTAGTAAAAAATATTGATATAATTCTCTGAAAACTTTTGTGATTTATTTACAATTACCATCGTGCGTTTTTGTTGGACCACCCTATAGTTAGAAAATAGTTAAAATTAAGAATGAGTTAGTGATCTACTTTAAGTAGTATCATACTAATACCTTAATAATAGGCTGTTTAAAATTTTGCTCCAATGTTCTTAATATTTAATTCTTGGATTTTGATTCAAATTTTAGAATATTTAAGACAATATCAATAGCCAATTATCCCAAACAGAAACTTCTACCTTCATCTGCCAACTTATCGGACGAAAAGCACAAAAATATAAAAATCTACAATATTTGTTGTTTGTTGGGTTCATTTAGAGGGTCTATATGAGGATTAAATCTCAAAATCATTCCATTGATGTTTCACAAAAACAGGAGGCTTTTCTTATTATATTTCTTGTGTAGCCTTTAACTCTCATTCGATTAACAAGCTATTTACAAAATAATTCTGAATTTCCATAACAGAATACAATTCCGTTTGCGGTAATTCCCTTTTGCCCCACACATGCTAGTACCTCTATAGTCATAGTTGCAGTCGTCAAGCATCATGAAATTCCCTTAATCAGCTTACAAATAATAACACAATTTGCCTGCCATCCACGGCCTGGCACGGCACGGCACACACGGTTACAAAATATGGAAGCACCATAGAGAAATGTTTCCAAGCTCACGTCCGAATTCGGGCTGTAGTATAAATGTATACGAGTACCAATACGACATGACAAGGAGAATAAATACGTGTCGTAGTCCTGTTGAGTTTGGCTATTTGGGTTAATTGGACACACGGTCACATAATAATAATAATAAGCATCCTTTCTCTTGCTTGCTCGAATCTCGGGCTCCATGTCAGGGAATATAGCGCATCACTGCGAAAATTACGTAAAATATTCCTCATTTATGGTTTTTGGAAAATTTTTCTTTGTATCCTATTTTTAGGCCAATCAAAAATAATCATGGGTTTTATGAGGATGCATGTTAGATAGAGGTATAATGGCTTATTCTTCACGGGGGAGTGATGCGTGAGATTTGAAATTAACATCACATTTTCGTTCCGGTCATGGCACTTTTGGGTTTGCACCTTCACAATGTGGAACTTAATGAAAGTTTTTGAATTTATTAGGTTTATGGAAAAATTTTATGGTTGTTTTGGAGGAAACATATCCAATTAAGGATACCTTTACTGAATGTGCTAGTTTCTGGAGGAAATAGGTGCGTTAAGAGTTTTCTTGAAAAAATACTTTTAACTCTCTACAAAGGCCTTAAATAATTCAACTTAAATTGACATTTTGCTTAAGTTAAAATTAGAACCATAACCTCAACTCTCAAACAAACTTAAACCTTGCCAGCAATCCTAAAATTACATCTATGCAAATGAAACAGCCAACAGAAATCTAACCCTGCAAACGTATCGTTTTAAGTAGATTAGAATTCGGAAAAAAACAACGATGAAAAGGATTTCACCCATGAATACCATTTTCAATCCGTGAATGGGTTATATGGGTACTGTGTTACACTGTAACATGAGAGTAGAATCTCTATCTACTTACAGCGAGAGTATATCAAGCGCGTACCCAACTTAATTTTGCTCAGATTGCATTTTACAAAATACGATCACACCGAACGAAAACGATTTGTTTCATTTAGTTTTCGCTAATTGAGAATGGAATGAAAGACTTTTTGAAATTGGATGTTGCGCAATAATTACGAACAAACAGGATGCTGATAAGTTGAGTTCTGAGTATATAAAATTAAATACATTTTGTTAATTGAAAATTAAGGATCTCTGTTGGTATTCAACATTGAAGAAGTTTTTAATCTTGGTGTCATTTTATGTCAGTATCCATTATTTTACTCCTTAGAAGAGCAAAAAAGAAAATGTCGAAAATGCAGCATCCATGTGTTCCAAATACTGAAAGTTACCGAGACTTAAAAAAAATATGAACGGACATACGCGTAACTATACAAGAAGCATTCAAAAAAATTATACCTAAGGGACACTCTACACACAACCAGTTCCTAAAATCCATTAAATACATCCAATTTAACTCATCGAATTATACCAGTGCTGAAATCAAACCAAGAATATGAGTAACTCTTGAAAACTTCTGCTTCTTTGGACTAAGACGGCAATTGAGTAGCAAAGTCCTGGTTCGAGCAAATACAAAGTGTTCATTTAAAATAAAATACATAAGTAAGTTAGACACCATTATAATCCTAAACCTACAACTCTCAATCATTCCTCTACGCGCATTAACACAAATTGTGCAACAATTTTCTGACAAGCCCAAACGGCTAAGATTGGAGACACTTTTCATATCAAGAGATACATACTCTTGGAAGGTGTCTCACTCTCCTGTAAATTTGTATATTTTTGCAGCTGCAGGGAGTTGAAAGCATACCTTCAGTATGACACTGCAAAGCCAAGGTATAATTTAATTTCTCAAGATAATTTTTGGTACCATTGGTTGAGACACTGGTTCACCCTAGACTGTAATTAAGTAGTACTCGTAGTTAGTTGTATTAAAAACGAAATTGTGTTCGAAATTGACATAACGATTAGAGAAAACACGAAATAAGTTGGTCCGGAAATTCGTTCTCTCATCCTTATGATGACTCTATGTCTGTGAAGCAGTTTAAACAACTTATTAAATCTAAAAATATGTGGCCAACCTAAAACAAGTACCCAATTAATGACCTAATATGTAAACCCAGGCAAGGCATAGCCAAGGTATTTTATTTGCAACACAAACTTGGGACACTGGAAAATAGAGAAATGCAAGTACTTAAAGTACGACCCAAACGCAAAATAGTTGGCCTACTCATCAATTAACAAATTAACATTTTTTATGTGCCTATATTTTCTGGTCCCCAAGCAGTTTTTTTTAATTTTTTTTTTGTCGATGTAATAAATTACATTTAATAAGTAAATTAGACCAAACAGAACTAAATTCGAGAAAGCACATATGGCTCCAGTTTGCATTCTCTCAAACAAAGATAGTGCATAATAGTTGGACTACTCTCTCTGGGATGCAAAATAGTTGGCCTATGAAGATTTAAATAGATTTTCAGTTAACCGTTATTAAAAAAATGACATGCACTTGTTTTGTTGTTTATTGATCTCCTGTTTTATGCAAGCCAGCATTAGTTTAATGTCAACCATGGTGCGTGGCGTTGCATTATCAAGAGACCTTAGGGAATCCATAAATAAAGCCTTCGAAACGGGATTATTGAGCTATAAAATCGCAAAACAATTGAATTTACCGCGCTCATCAATTCGAAACATTATCTCAAAGTTCAAAAATAGTGGAAATGTGGAAATCGGTTAAAAAACGGGACGCCCACCAATTGCAAAACCTCGAAATTGCCGAGTTTTAAAAAAAATAATAAAAGAAAATCGACGTCAAACGGCCGCTGCAATAACTGTTCAATGGAGGGAAAGAATAAAAAAAAAGTGTTTCGGTCGACACTTGCAAACGGACCATGAAAAAAATTGGATAAAAATTTTATAAGGTTTGTTTTAGATTTATTTAAATTAGAGCAATTTTAATTCGTTAAAAACATAGGCCAAAGAAAAACCACTTTAAACACCTAAACAAAAGAAAAAGCGGCTAGAGTGGGCCAAACAACGTAAAAACTGGACTTTAAGTCAATGGCGGTCCGTTATTTGGAGTGATGAGTCCAGGTTTGAAGTTAGCGTGGGCGACGAACGAAAACGAGTCATTAGAAATTCAAAAGAGGTTTTTCACAAAGATTGCCTTAAAAAAACGGTCAAATTTCCAGCATCTCTAATGATATAGGGATACATGTCGGGGTGGGGTTTGGCACTTTACATTTTGTAAATGGAAGTGGCAATGCTGCCAAGTACAGGGAAATTCTGGAAAATGAGCTTCTCCCATCAATACCACGACTTCAAACCAGTGATGGAGACTATATTTCCCAACAGGATGGAGCTTCTTGTCATACTGCAAGGTCTACAATGGCGTGGTTATCTACTGAAGCTATTCCTTTACTGGAATGGCCTTCCAGCAGCCCTGATCTTTCACCAATTAAAACTGGCTGGCATAAAATCAATCAAAAACTGCGAAAAGAACCATGCCGGACTCTTCAAGGCCTTAAAGCTAAAATCATAAATATTTGGGAGTCTTTTGGTACGAAGAATGTCAAAAATTAGTTGACACAATGCCACGACGCATAGAAGCAGTTATCAAGGCCAACTATTTTGCACTTAAAAAAATGTTTAAATCGTTATTTTATTTTGTAAGATTGCTCTATAGCGTTATTTAATTGAAGTAATTTTGTTTTTGTTACTTATTCCTGTTCAAAATAAATATATCTTAAGAAAAATACTAAAATATTGATTTTATTTCCGATGGAATTTAAGAATCAGCATATTTTTGTTTTTTATCATAGGTAGTCCAACTATTTTGCGTTTGGGCTCGTAGTTGTTGTAGGGATCAGCAGGAAAACGGGACGGCCATTCAATTCCTCTGTAAATGTTTTCTCTGGCCAAAATGAGAGCCCAATTATTCGGAAAGTTATTACTTAATGAACTGAACTGAAGATCAAGGACTTGATCTCTTTTCTTAACACGATGAAGTGGCTTTGAGACAAATATCTTCTGTAAGCATTTTCTTCAAACTTAGTAGGTTCTTGAGGTTCTTTGGTTATTCACTAGAGGAGGAATTGAATTTTTATTAGCTCAAAAACGATATAAGAAATCAAAATTTCTCAAAAATGGCTCTAACTGTTTTGATACAAAAATTTTGGGCGCTATTTAAGGCATTTTCTTCATTTTGGTCAAACAAAATTGTAAGAAAACATGTTATAAGACAAAAAATAATTAGACAGGGTGGGACAAATAAAACACATGATTTCCGACTTCGAATTTAGTTCACATTTTTATTTTAATCTGTTGTTGGTTTCTTTCACAGAACATTTCTAGCTTCTATAACAAGAGCGAATAAAAATAAAATGCACGACTGGGTCGCACGAACTTGCCCCTATGTAACAGACTAGGAATTTTAAAAACGAATGTTATTAGAGAAAACTGTTTATAAGGATAAAATTAATTTTTTAAATTCTTTTAGTAGTAAGAGACAAAAACAGAATGCTATGCAAATATGAATTTATGCAAGAACAAAAATTATAAGCCCTTGTAGTGGTTTTTTTTAAAAAAAGCTTTTATATATGTACAAAATTTTTAAGAAATTTATAAGAAAAAATTTTGTGCGCCAACTTTAAGTTTTTATTATTGTACGAATAAAAATTAAATTTCCAAACAAAATACATATTGAGCCGTTTCTGAGATTTCGAATTTTCCAAAAAAAAAAAAATTATTTCAATTTCAATTTTTTTTATTAAATTAAAGATCGTTAAATTAATTGCAACGAAAAAATTTTTATCAAAATTCTAAGCGCGCCGTTTTCGAGAAAAATACGATCTTTGAAAGTCATTTTTTGTTTTTAGGTAAAATACAACTTTTTTTCATACATCTTGTAGATTATATTGATAAACTTTTATTTATCAAGTATAAGGTTTTCGAAATATTGAGTTTTGAAAAAGAATTGATTTTTTTTTTATTCCAAATTTTTTTTTTTGAAAATTCGAATACACAATTCTATTTAAATTATATCAAAACCAAATGATCAAAATCCGTTGTACCGTTTTTGAGAAAATCAAAAACTAAAAAAATAGTTCTTTGGGGGGGTACAATCAATAACCATTTTTCAGAAAATTTTTTTCAGCCAGTACCCAGCTTTAACTAAAGAAATTTTTTTTTTAAATCTGTCAAGCAGTTTTTGAGAAAAAAAAATATTTACAAAATTTCGAAAAAAATCGTATGGCAAAAAAAGTGTGGGGGGAAAAAAATTAAAAATGATATCTACCAAGTTTTAAGAAAATCGGCCAAGCCGTTTAGGCTGTAGTGGAACCGACAGACACACAGACAGACAGACAGAATTGCGCGACCCACTTTTTTGGTCTGCTCTATCATCGTAATGTCAACTTTGATCAAAATCCCGAGTTTGATTTTTTTTACGTATGCATAACTTGCCTTATAATACCTATAAGTCGCAAGTTAAAATAAAAATGATTGTCTTGATTACAAAAAAATATATTTATAGCATGGGTGGGACACGAGAGAATATATTCACAAGAAATAAATATTTTAACGTACATTTTAAAGAAAAAAGCTTAAATTGTAAACAATTAAACATTAAAATTATTTTTTAAATATTTTAAACAAAAAGATCGTGAGATTTACTTAACACATCACATTCACACAAAAGACTGTGAAGTGTTAATAGCATTGAAAACAAAAATTGGGTTAGAAAATGTTATAGATAATTACTGTAAATATTTGATTAGATGTTAATAAATACTATCCCTATTATTTTTACGGATTATGATAATTAGGTGTTTTTAGTTTTGATTTATCTAAGCGTTGAATTAAATTAAGTTATTTTGGTTATATTGTATACCATTGTTCGCTTTCTCATGGATTGACCCATAAAAACAAATACAAATACATAAGTACCTATACGAAAAAATATTTTTTGGATTTTTTAGAAAAAAAATATTTTTTTCACTTTCAATATCTTGAAAACTTGTGACTGATGGTTTTTTGAAATTGTGTCATTAAATGTGTTAACAAAATACTTAAAATTGACATTTCAATTTTTTTTTAGAATTTTTTTGGGAGAAAAACAGTAATTAATTAATAAATCTCCTATAACGATCTTAAAAATTTTATTTGCATCAATTAATTTACTTTGGAATTTGTCTTAGCAATTCAAACAATGAATATTATGTGGCGTTTAAATATTTTTCTGTAGTGACATCCTAGTTTTTTTTAATTACAGTGAACTCTCCTGTAAACGGACAATGATGATACTGAGAAATTTCTCCGGTTATGGGGCACATAAACTCAACAGACATTATGGTGTTATGTATTTTTACTTGCCAATATACATAGGTTCTACAAGGCAAGTTTGCATTCGTAAAAAAATCGAACTCGAGATTTTGATCAAAGTTGACATTACGATGATAGCGAAGACGAAAAAAGTAGATCTCGCAATTCTGTCTGTCTGTCTGTTCGATTACAGCCTAAACGGCTCACCCGATTTTTTCGAAAAAATAGTTTTTGGATTTTAAAAAAAATAATACAATTTTTTTTTGGAAATTCAATATCCAGAAAACCGATGAACGATTAAATTTTTAAACTACGTTTTAAAATGTATTTTATTACATGCTAACAATTTGGATATGAATTTTTTTTATAAAAATTTTAAGAAAAATTTAGTACACAAAAAACATGTTTCAGTTTGTCTGTATGTGTGTACCTCTCACTACAGCCTAAGCCACTGGACCTATTTCTTTCAATCTCGGTACTTAAGGGTCTTCGGTGATTACCTAGAGTAGAAACTTAATTTTTTTTAGCCCCAAAACTAACGGTAGCCCCCATACACCCGTAATGCAAAATCTTATTTATCTCGAAAACGGCTCTAACGATTTTAATAAAAAAAAATTATGTGCAATATTATGGACATGGACTACATTTTGGTCGAACAACATTTTGGGGCAAAATGTTATTAACAGTACCTGTCATAGAACCGTTTTTTTTATTTTCGACTTTCTCATTACCGGCTCTAAGGATTTTAACCAACAATTTTCAGCAGGAATCCCCTGAAGTTTAAAATAATATTGTATATAAGAATATTCGAAAAAAATATTTGTTGGGTTTTTTTGAAAAATCAAGATCTTCAAAACTTATGAACGATTATTTTTGTCTTGAAAATGTTTAAAGAAATTTCTTATATAAAAAATATATTTAATAATAAAACGATTTTTTAAAGTTTGTTTGCATAAAATGATACTTTTCTAGAAATCAGACGGCAATTTTATGCATTTGAACATTATTATCTCATTAAATCCATGTTTTATATTTATAAAATGTATCTTAAATTCCAAAATACTTTTACATAAGAGAATGTTCGTGCGATCCCGTCGTGCATTTTATTTTTTTATGGTAAAGCTTCTCCAAAGTTTTAAAATTATTGCGTATTCAAATTTTCAAATGTTTTTGTTTTGGATTTTAAAAAAAAATTTCAAAAAATTTTCTTGGAAACTCAATATCTCGAAAACCCCAAACTCGATATTTTCCAAATTTGTTAAATAAAAGTTTCAATAAAATCTACAAGATTCAAGAAAAAAAATTATTTAACCTAAAAAAAAAGTTACCCACCATACAAAATAGTTTTCTAACATTCTAATTTTGTCAATATTTTTTTTGGAGATTTATTTTTTATTCGTACAGAAATAAAAACTTTAAGTTGGCGTAACAAATTTTTTTCTTAAAAATGTTTTAAGAATTTTGTATATAAAAGCTTATTTTTTAAGACACCACTACAACGACTTATAATTTTGCTGCTTGCATAAAGTAATATTTGCTTGAATCAAATGGCATCCTGTTCTTAGCTCCAAATACTAAGGGGGTTGTTATAGTCATTTGAAAAATGAATTTTATGATTTTCTCTAATAACATTAGTTTTAGGAATTTCATGCGACCCAGTCGTGCATTTATTTTAATACTTTTCTAAGACCAAAAATAACAGTACCAATTTATGTTTTAGAAATTTAAAAAAAAAATGTTTTTTTAAAAGCTATTCCAAAGATTTTTATTAAAAAAATTGAAACAAAAAATTCTTAAAATTAATTGTTCTTAATTGTACCTCCCATCCAACTTTTTACATATTCTGTTTTTGATTTTCAACTTTTTATAAAATTTTTGTGACAATTCTAAGCGATCGATTAGCTGTTTGGATGAACCATAACAAAATTCTAAAGGAATGTCAGGCGGGCTTTCGTAGTGGTTACTCTACAAACGATAATATATTCATATTAACAAGCATTGCGGGTACTCTTTTGGAGCAGAAAAAGAAACTTTATGTCCTATTTGTCGATTTCAAGTCTGCATTCGATACAATCGATAGAAAGGCCTTAATTTATAAGCTCTACAACAAAGGATTGTCTAAAAAGTATGGAAGGGTGATAGAAAACCTGTATGATGGGAATATAGCGACGGTGTGGAATGGTGATGAAAGATCCGACTGGTTTGAAACAACAATAGGTGTAAAACAGGGATGCCCCTTGAGTCCTTATTTGTTTTCTTTGTTTATTGATGACCTTATTGAAGATTTATCGGGAGGTATAGAGTTTGCTGGAGTTACAATTAAAGCCCTCTTATTTGCAGATGATGTTGTTCTTTTTGCTTACTCTCCGGAAACTCTACAATTAATGATCAACCGGCTCGAGGTCTACTGTAAGTTGTGGAATTTAACTGTCAACTTAAACAAATCCAAGGCTATGGTCTTCAAAAACGGTTCTGGCAGATTGGCTAGAAATGAAAAATGGCATTACAACCACGAACCTATCGAAGTTGTAAAATCTTATAAATACCTTGGTGTGGTTATTACAAGTAACCTGAACATGGAAACCCATTTCAAAGAAAAATTGATCAAAGCGAAAAGTGCTATTAGTTCCTCATGGAAAAACTGTTTTGCTAACGATTCTGTTTCGCATAGCGTAAAATATAAAGTTTTTACTGCAGTAGCAGAATCCATAATGATGTATGCAGCACAAGTTTGGGGCTACAGAAAATATGAATCGGTAGAAAATCTACTAAGATTCTACGTAAAAAAATGTTTTCAACTTCCAAAAAATACACCAAACTACATGATAAATATTGAAACCGGGCTATCACCACTTTTCATCAAAACACTTAAGCTTCATATCGATTTTCTTTTAAGAATTTTTAACATGGGTGATGACAGGCTACCGAAAGTGATTACGATGCATATTATGCAGAAAAAAAGTCTTTGGTTCGAGAAGCTGAAGGAATTAGCAGATTACTGTGGACTGGATTTTATCCTTAATGTTCAAGACTGCAACGGAAAGGAAGTTAAAGAGTCCCTGTATAATCTTATCGCTAGAACTGATGAAAAATGTAGACTCGAATGTATCACACAGGCGACTTCTTCGGTACACAGAGCCACATACAGCATTCTCCAACATAATCTTTGTGAAAAAAATTATTTTAAGAGCGATTTCAATCGAAAGCTGATATCTGCGGTTTTCAAAATGAGAGGTGAACTAGTACGATTGAACTTCATGCCGCATCGTGAGGATCTACCGATCATTTGCTCAATGTGTAATATGTCGGTAAGAGAAGATATAAAGCATTTTATAGGAAAATGTCCAATACTAAAAGAGCTACGAAGGACTTTTTTGGGAGAGAATGAGATCCATGACGAGGATGTAATAGCGCTTCTTAACTGCGAACGAGATATAACGAATTTATACCATTTTTATAGAAAAGCTATGGTCTACAGAATCCAAATACTTAATGAAGCATTCTAAAAACATTTTTAGTTTATTATAATTTTTTGCTTTTTTCGATTTAAAAATATTTTTTTTCTTTTTATGTATGTATGTATGTAAAATTTAAAACTACAATTTATAACCTTGTTTAAAATGTCAATCGGGGAGACGGCAATGCCATGCTTATATGATTTTTTAAAATAAACCTTTGAAAATTGTAATTTTAATTATGAAATAAAATCAATTGAACTGAACTGAACTGAACTGATTTTCAACTCATTTTGATCAATTTTTGTATTCTTACACTTCTAGAACTTTTGAATATTATTGTGTATTCAAATTTTTATTAGTATTTTATGAATTTAAAAAATAAATTTAAAATTGATCCTTTTCAACTGAATACATATATACTACATATTAAGAAAAAATATCCTTTTATTAAGCAAATGCTTAAGTTTAAAAATCTTATTTGTATCGAAAGGGGTTTCAAATGATTTTCTTGTGTAGCATTAAACTTGTACGATCTATCATTCAAAATATGATAATTTTAAATTAAGACATTATAAATACCTCCTCATTATAAATACTCGTATTACGTATTTAAATTTTAATTTAATATTGGCACTTTAAGGATTTTTCATAAAAATGATTTACCATAAATATTTCTTATAGATGGTTTTCCAAATTTGACAGGTGATTGCGGCCATACTGCTGAAGCTACATCTTCCAAAATGCATGTCGTTTATCAACGTCGAAAGCAATAGCATTAAACAACTCGTGCAAAGTATTAAATTGTTTTATGAAAGTGAGTCTTGTTTTGGAAATTTTGGTCGAAACATGCATTATATATTAGTTGCGAGTATTTAAGTTAACAAAAGGAAATAAAAACAATTTGCCCTTTTTGAGTTAAAGTTAATACAGCTCGGATTAGGCATAAGTTATTTGAATTTTATCGTCCTTGGTGGTACTTTCTAAATCCTTACATACAAATTAGATTTTGAAGAAGAATAATAACTTGATTCCATCTTTTTTTTTATTTTATTCTTTCCTAAATTCCACCCGCTTATTTTGTTTTCTTCCAATTGATATCCTTTTGACATTTTCCCTGCGATTGAGTTCATTCTATATACAAAAGAATATAAGTATGATGAATCCACTGAAACAAGAACTGCAGGTTGATAAAATTAATTTGCTGTCTCACAAACTATGCATCCTGTTGAGATTAAGAATATGCAACGAACAGGTCCTTCCTTCGGTTAAACAATGAAAGGATATATTGCAAACAATTAATTAAAGACTTTATTCTTTGTTTGCACTTTGTCTATCTAAGAACAAAAAAAAAAAAAAAACAAAGAAAAAGAAAAAGAAAAAGAAAAACTAAAAATTACTTTGCATTATCTAACGATTGAGTAGCTCAATTATCTAGGATTAAGAAGTCCTCCGCACGAACTATAACCCGACCAACCGCAAAGAACTCAAACACACAGGACATAGTTGAACGGATTAGTTTGAATTTCATCGAGATATTAGTGTGGAAATTATTAAACAAATTGCTAGAGAAGGTGTGGTGGTATAATAAATATTGCAAATAAATTATCTACTTAAGGAAAGCTTTTGAGAACTTTGCTATTTATAACTAAGCAAAAAAAAAGAAACAACTTGATAGAGAAATGTGTATTGTCTATAAGATGCTGTCACAATAAACCATCATCTGTTATTCTGACAGCTTGTATTTATTATTGATGCCAAAGCCTTTGGTGGACTTTAAAATATCTAAATTCTATTCACCTTGGTTGCTTGGCAAACATAAAAGATTATAAGAAATTAAAAAAATATATATTGAAATTAATGAGGCTAACTATGGCCTCTCGTGAACAGTAATTGACCTTTCAGATGGCGTAATTTTCCTTGAACATGGCATGATATGAATTATTAGTAACCTTAGGTCTAAAGCTAGCTAAGTGCGTTGCCCTGTCACGCCAGCCGAAGGTGGAGCAGTTTAACTAACTGAGAATTATATCTAGAAAGATTTGGCCCACCTATAATAAATCCCGAAGGCACCTGTAGTGGACAATGGCCAATAGAAGAGCATGCAGCTAGGCTAGGTATTCCTCATAACACTTACTGTCATGCCTGTGGGGACCAGCGTTAAAAGGAAACAGTCCTCCATTTCCTTCTAAGATCCCAAAGTCTGCGGTGTGGGGGGGGGGGGGGGGCGGATAATCACTCAATTGGATTGGCTGTAGGTGGTGTTGGATTTGTGTGGTGGTCCGGCTGAGTGAGTGATCCAATTTTTGGAGACATACAAATCTACTAGATCTTTTCATATTTTTGATCTTAATCCAAACATAGGTTTATTCAGTTAAAGTATACAGTTCAAGTAAACATCGACACCATGTCTCAATTGTTGATCATCTAATGTTTATGGATTTGAGGAACCTCTGTTTAGTTTTACTTTGATCTTGATCCAGTGGTATATGGACCAAGAATTTGCGTTAAAGATTACAAGCGTTGGACCAATTTATCTGCCATTTCGTTCCCGTTTATATCACGGTGTTTTGGAATACCTAGCAGTCTTACTGTGTATGTTCTTATGTTCTTGAATAAAAAACGATACAAAAATTTGTGTTTTTTGTGCTGTGAAATCTCAACTAGTTGCAGGCCCCTGGGGCCCACTAGTTCTAACCTTCATTACTATCGACAAGTCCACAGGTAAATATACTCTCTACAGCCACCCAAACTGCATGGAATTATTCTTGAAATAAACAGAAATTTTTTTTTTGAAAATTCTGTATCTCAAAAACGGCCCAATGTTTCTTGTAAATTTAATTTTAAAAATTTTGTATATATAAGATTATTTTTTTAAGAAACCACTACAACGACTTATAAATTTTGGTCTTGCATAAGCTAATAGTAGCTTGAACCACATTGCATCCTGTTTTAGCACCAACTACGAACGTAGTTGTTTTAGTCATTTAAAAACTGAATTTTATGTTTAATCAGTTTTTCATTTTTAAAATTCTTAGTGTTTTACATAAGAGCAAATTCGTGCGACCCAGTCGTGCATTTTATTTCTTATTACAGTACAGTCAGTAATTTATATTAATTTCAATTTTTTTTCTTATTAAATTATAGATCGTAGGAATTAAACGAAAGAAAAAAAAAATCGGACCGTTTTCGAGAAAAATACGATTTTCGAAAAGCATTTTTTAACATTTGTATGGTGGGTACCGTTATTTTTAGGTAAAATAATATTTTTTCTCACATCTTGTAGATTATAAATTGATAAACTTTTATTTATCATGGAGTTTTAGCATGGGGTTTTCGAAATATTGAGTTTTGAAAAAGAAATTTTGATTTTTTTTTTTTAAATTAAAAAAATAAATTTTTGGAAAATTTGAATAAACAATAATATTCAAACTTTCGGAACCCTTAGCATACAAAAATAGTTAAAATCAGTTTCACCGTTTTTGAGCAAATCAAAAACAAAAAAATGGTTTCAGAAGGTACCAAAAATAACCATTTCTTGGACTTTTTTTTTCAACCATTAAATAATTGAAATGTTTTGAATTTTTTTTAAATCTGTGGGACAGTTTTTGAGAAAAAAAAATATTTACAAAAATTTCAAAAAAAAAAAATCTTAAAAAAAATGAAAAAACCTGTGGGGGGATAATTTAAAAACGATATCTACCAAGTTTGACGAAAATCGGCCGAGCTGTTTAGCCTGTAGTCGAAATGTCAAGATCGAAATCTCGAATTTGATTTCTATTGTTCTGATTGGTTTAATTTTAGTCTCAATATTTGTATTAATATATGCTAATCTGTGAACAATGGTCTAGGTTGTAAGATTGTTAGTTTTATACCTTGAACATTCCATCTTTTCCTTCCAAAAATTTAGCTGGAAATGTAGAATTTTATGTGAAAATTTTATTCCATTCATTTATGTTTGATTTCTTCGAGATTAATTACCAAACCTATTCCTCTTGCGAGAAAGTGACAAGATCCTCCGTGATTTTATCATATTAATTTTTCGTATTTATTCCTGCCGACATCACTCACAAAAAAAACATTGAGATTTGAAGGTCAATATGCTATATCTTTCCACCATTTTGTTGTTCCCGACACGGGAAGTAGTAATTTATAAATATTTCTTATAAAATTAAGGCGCAAATTCCGAAAAGTCTGATAAAGTTTAAAATGTAAAAATTAATCAATACCTTAATTCATCCTTTTCTATCATCCTCTAATACTAAAATTTCTTAAATCAAAAGCCAAAGACTAACAGATTACTAAAAATAATTGAATTAGAGAAAATTTTACGTGGCACCTTGTTTTGCAAATGTCCCCCATTAAGGGACCCAGGGGCGAGATTTTATAGATAGATTCTAAAACGCAACATTTTAAATAAAAATATTAATGCGTTTCACAATCTTCGGCAAATGCTATAATTTTATACTCTGAGCAGGCAAATTAGGAGAAATATTGTGGACGAGAAGTGTACATTTTTTTGTATGTTACGTGCAGTAAGGGGATTCTGACTACCCTTCAAATACTTGAGCACAGTGGGAACGTTAAGAAAAGTTGGAGATATTTAAAAAGGAGATACCGAAGAAAATTGGTTTTGAATGTCTGAATATCGTAATGGGAGGAAAATATTGAGCCAGGTTAAGCATTCCACATTCGTGGATGGCGTCTAAAGAAAGAATCTCTGTACTTAGCAGTACGTCTGAAGTTGGGTTGCATGGAAAACTGACATTTCTTATAACTATTAATAGTTCTTGTCAGAAAGTGTTTAATCCTATGTGTATTTAAAAATCTATTTATATTCTAATTCTCTATAAATGTTCAAGAGACTGAATGTAAGAATTGCATAATCTTTGAAAATTCTCGATTTATTTTATTATCTTTCGTGAGAGGAATACCTTTGTAAAACCTGCTCCTCACCACAGCTTGAGAAAAAAAATAATCATAAATTCACACTTTATCACGTCCAGCGAAATCCTTTAAAAATTCAAATGAAAAACACCAAAAGCGAATATAAAGAAACAGAACTCAATGTTGAAGTAGAAACAGGTATCTCTGTTCTTTATGATATCCTCTCAGCATTACAATAATTTCTTTTATTCTATATTTTATTTTAATTAAAACATTCCCATATAAAATAATATGATAACACCACCCGACACATAGGTACCGGTAAAAAAGTAAACGAATTCCCAACCCATTTCGTTCCGATATTTTGAAAAACCTTGCTACCTATGAATAGCAATACTCCGCCTATACCTCGAATTGTGCTCTGAAAGAGTGTTGAAAGGTGTTGCTGCATGAACAAATAATAATTCACTCCCTTGAGGACACACCTACACCCTTCGCTTTTAAAATTTAAACAGTGAGCGTTTTAATTATACAAAATTAATTCATCAACTCCAGGTGGGATTTCGTGATGAGAAATTATGACTTTCTTCCATCCCATCAGACACCCAGACGCGAGTGTAAAGTGGGAGTTAAACTTGGAGGAATTATAATGGCAACAATGCAATGGAGATCTTAGAAAAAAAAAAAAAAACAATTTTTTTTTGTTTGTTTTAATTTTAACATCATAATAAATTCAGCACGCTATTTATTCAAATAAATTCAACAAACAAATTGGAGACAGAGACTTTGTTTTAAAAACGTACCTATAGCTATCTGGGTACACAATAGATAGCTATAGCTATTAGCATGCCTTTATTTACAGCTTACGAATATTAAATTTTAAAGGCCTTACGACAGATGTGGCGTTCTTGATAGAAATCCTTTGACTTGGTGTGAAGGCTACTACCATGCTTTTGAAAATATATGTATTTTATGGAAAAATACTGAATTTTCAAAAGAATTCAAATAAAATGCAGGACTGGATCTGCAATGCATAAATTGAGTGTCAAGTTTTGTTCAAGATACAATGATATAATGAGAAAATCTTTTTTCTTATTTAAAGAGTATTTTTTGTATTTGAAAAAAGTCATTGGAATAATGACCCACAGAAACATAGAAAACATTTTGTACAGAATTGCATATGTACCGATTTTCTTTACCTAACTTTATCCAAATACGTTTTTTTTTTTTTTTATAATTTACACACGCTCAAGGGAATATGATTACCCTTCAAATGTTTCAACACAGCGTGGGCGAAGTTACAGAAGAGAAAGAAGGATAGGAAAGATGTGTGGCACGATGTTCTGAGACTGAAGGTAGTTGTCTCAGATTTTTTATCTCCAGGGATGGCGGCTGAATTAAAGCGGAGAAATGCCGTATCTTATTTCTATGTCGCTTATAATTCGCATTATTTTTTTCGTTTTTCATCCTTGTTGGGTTGTCCGGTTCATCACACAGTTGCACAACCCGAAGGATTATGTAAATACAACCGATTCTTTCACGTACTGTCAAGTAAGAATCTCTCTTTTTTAGCCGCACTCAGGGTCGGACGCAGAAAATAATTACATATTTTTTATTGTAATTAACATAAATATGTTATAACTAAACAATATTTGCTCTCAGGGATAGGACCTATCGGAACAACTTCATACAGCTAATCGCAAAAACAAAACATCATAAAGATGTTGCAACGGATACCTATTTGGCATATTTGAATAATGTTACCAAAATTTGGAAAATATTCACTACGAGGGCGTTTTTGGTGCTTTCCATTTGGGCATTTTTATTCCGGAATTAATTGTTAGACATAGACTTTTACTACGGACCCTGTAATGGAGGCCATTACATTATTTATTATTTACACCTATCATTAATGCAACAAGAAGAAAAAGAGTGTTAGTGATTCCATAAATGTACCTAACAATAGTTATAATAAGTTCTAGGTTCGCCTAGTGGTCCAAATCTGCAAAACTAAATCCGGAATATATTAATACGTGAAGTTATAACTTGTTGTACTTTTGCGACCATACGAAAAACTTATACCTACGTTAACTGTACTAAATAATTATAACCAAAACGCTCTCAGAGGGTGCTTTGTGCTACTCATCTGGAACTGTAACTTTCACACAAACGGAATGAGTGAGTTTTTTCTATTGCTGTAATTCAACACACTCCGACCTTGGAGCCATCAATAACTCAAACTTGCTCCGTTAGTTCGTTTTCTGCCCTATATATAATGTAAATTATCAAAAACGCAATTGCTGTTCGCTACGTATCTATCTATTTGTTAATCATCAATTCAAATTAAGATAGTTCCGTTAAAATACGAAGACACATAAAATAAAATGCACGACTGGGTCGCACGAACCTGCTCTTATGTAAAAGACTAAGAATTTCAAAAATTAATGTTATTAGAGAAAAAACATAAAATTCATTTTTTAAATGACTAAAACTCCTTTAGTAGTTGGAGCTAAACACATGATGCCATGTGTTTTGAGCAAATATAAGTTTATGCAAGAAAAAAACTGTAATTCGTTTTCGTGGTTTCATAAAAAAATAAACTTCTGTATACAAAATTTTTAAAACATATTTAAGAAAAAAATTTGGTACGCATATTTGAACTTTTCATTATTGTTCCAATAAAAATTTAATTTACAAAAAAAAATATTGAGACGTTTTTGAGATATCGAATTTTCAAAAATTTTTTTTTTTTTTTTTTTTTTTCAAAATTCAAAATATTTTTTTTAAGTCTTTAAATGCAAAGTTTTTCTAAAAGTTTTAGAAGCTTCTCTAAAAGAAAAGATTAATCCAAACAAAACATAAATATCAAAATTCTCGGAGCCGTTTTTGACAAAAATACGATTTTCGAAAACCATTTGTAAGGTGGGTACCTTTATTTTTAGGTAAAACAAATTTTTTTCCTCAGATCTTGTAGATTATATTAAGAAACTTTTATTTATCAAGCTTAAAAAAAATCGAGCATTGGGCTTTCGAAATATTGAGTTTCCAAAAAAAAATTTGAAATTTCTTTCAAGAATTCAAAAAAAAGGGCTTCATAATGATTAAAATCGGTTTTACTGTTTTCGAGAAAATCAAAAACCAAAACAATGGTTTCAAGGGGCTTCCAAGAATAACCATTTCTTGGAAAAATTTATTCAACCATTACCTACCAAGTTTTAACTAAGTAAATGAAATTTTATGATTTTTTTTTAAATTCTGTGGGACAGTTTTTGAAAAAAAAAATATTTATACAATTTCGAAAAAATTTGTATGGCAGGTGCCGTTATTTTTGGTCTTAAAAAAAAGAGAAAAAAACGTGTCCCCCACCCGATATCTACCAAGTTTAACGAAAATCGGCCCAGTCGTTTAGGCTGTAGTCGAACAGACAGACAGAATTTTGGGACCCACTTTTTTCGTCTTCGCTATCATCGTAATGTCAACTCTTATAAAAATCTTGAGTTCGATTTTTTTTACGAATGCATTACTTGCCTTATATTTAGTACCCATAAGTCGTAAGAAAAAACAACAGTAGGTACCAGAAGAATTTTTGGCACGAAATTAACACTTTATTTTTTTTCTTTAACAAAGCGAACCCTTATTTTTTTGGTTGTTTTGGGGGGGGGGGGAGTTGAACTCCTAAAACCCCCACCTGCCGTTGCCACTGCTGCACTACACGAATGTGGAATGCTTTACCTTGCTTAATATTTCCCACTTATTCCAATGTGCAGACATTCAAAACCTATGTGCATCGATATCTCCTTTCTAATCCTATCCTACTTTCCTAATTGCTCGCACTGTGTTTAACATTATGAGGGTATGCATAACTCCTTGAGTGGGTGTACAATATAAAAAAAATACAAATCCCTCATCGTATTACGAAAAGTTTCGTTGAGAGCTAGAATAGTTTTTTGTGGACGTTAAAGGAAATGGAAGTGGTAGGCTTTTCGCATCCTTATCTACCAATATTTATGTTTCCCAATATTGTTTGATTTTCAATTTATCTGTATGATATACCACAAGCGACAGACACACAAAATTACACCTTCATATAAATGGTTCTACAATGGAAACTGAAAGATTTTCACAGTTCTTGGCAGCCATGATTTTTTAACGGCTGTGAATTTTCCTGTTTTTTTTTTATTTTTTAGACACTCAAAACAGCGATCTGTAACAGTTGTAAGTGAAATCCGATTTCAGCAAAAAAAAATCTTCAGCGAACAGGCCCACTTTTGGATGAATGGTAACGTCAACAAACAAAATTTTCCACATGCGGTCTGTCAAGATGGAATCCATCTGTATAACGTCTCCCTTTTATGTAAAATGTGGATTGTGGACCGACGGAGAAGACGATCGAATTTCCATCACCCCCATTCCTTTTCGCCACACGACATGTGAGTCCAACAGTATGGACGGCGTAACGTGTCACACAACAAATGCCACAATGGACATTCAGCAAGTTATGCATTCGAAAAAAAAAAATCGAAATCGAGATTTTGATCAAAGTTAACATTACGATGATAGCGAAGACTTAAAAAAGGGGTCTCGCAATTCTGTCTGTCTGCCTGTCTGTCTTTTCGACTACAGCCTAAACGGCTTGGCCGATTTTCTTTAAACTTGGTAGATAGTATTTTTAGTCCCCCCCATAAGTTTTTTTTTTTTTTAAAAGACCCAATATTTTTCGAAATTTTATAAATATTTTTTTTCTCAAAAAATGTCCCTCAGATTTTCAAAACAAAATTAAAAAAATTTAATTTAGTTAAAGCCAGGAAATGGTTGAAAAAAAATTTACAAAAAATGGTTATTTTTGGTACCCCCCTTAGGAATCAATTTTTTGGTTTTTGATTTTTTCAAAAACAGTACAACCGACTTTTATCATTTTTTTATGCTAAAGCTCCCTAAAAGTTTGAATATTATTGTATTGTCGAGTTTCGCAAAATTTTTATTTCGATTTAAAAAAAAAATCAAATTTTTTTTTTCGAAACTCAATATTTCAAAAACCCCATGCTCGTTTTTTTTTTTAAACTTAATAAATAAAAGTTTCTTAATATAAATTACAAGATGTAGCACAAAACAAATTATTTTAACTAAAAATAACGGTAGATACTCTTCATACAAATGTTAAAAAATGGATTTCGAAAATCGTATTTTTCTCGAAAACGGTTCCGAGAATTTTGCTTAATTGTTTTGCTTTTGATTCATTTTTACGATCTATAATTTAATAAAAAAAAATGAAATCAAGATATTTCTGACTACACCTACCATATAGAACCATTTTTTCAAATTTAGAATTTCCCGTTTTCGAGATAACGAATTTTAATGAAAGTTTTTATAGAGAAGCTTCTAAAAAGTTAAAAAAAAACATTGCATTTCAAAACTTAAAAACAAATATTTTTTGAATTTTTGAAAAAAATTTTATTTTTTTTTTGGAAAATTCTATATCTCATAAACGGCTCAATATTTTTTATTGTAAATTTAATTTTTATTCGAACCAAAATAAAAACTTTTAAATGGCGTACTAAATTTTTGGCTTAAAAATATTTTAAAAATTTTGTTTATAAAAGCTTCTTTTTTTTTAAGCAACCAGTACAGACTTATAACTTTTGTTCTTGGGTAAGCTAATATTTGCTTGAATCACATGGCATCCTGTTTTTAGCTCCTACTACTACTGTTTTAGTCTATTAAAAAATAAGTTTTAAGCTTATGAACAGTTTTTCTCTAATAGCATTAATTTTTGAAATTCTTAGTCGTTTACATAAGAGCAAGTTCGTGCGACCCAGTCGTGCATTTTATTTATTTATGTTAACATCTTTCAGTTATCTCTGCAATATTATTTTCCACACTTAGTTTAACGAAGTTTTTCCTAGTACGTTTGAATTGTGAGAAAATAGTTCGTTTTCGTCAAAGGCTTCTTTGAAAAAGGTCTACGTTTAAAAAAAAAGGAAATTATGTTGCCGCACCCTGTACAGTCTTTGCAGTCAGTGAAGAAGTCCAGGTGTGATCTGTTTCCAAAGGACTAAATCAAAATTTAATATTCGGGCTTCATACATACTTGAATCGTTTTTTTTTTCTATTTAAGTACTGGTTACCAAATATTCTTTTTTAAGACAACTTCTCTTTTCTGTACTTAAAAATCACAAAATTAAAGGAAATTGTCATTAGTTTTTTTTTTTAATAAATCCTTAAGTGCTTTCATTTATAATCCTTTCAATAATATTTACCTCCTCAAATGTCATCAGCGCAAACACAAGCACAACGTTAACGTTCGTAAAAGTCTAAATGCAAACTTACCTGCAAGGAAAGCAAATACCCCAGGAGATTGGTGTTTTTTTTTTTTTCTTCTTTAAATATTGCCCCACAAAACCAAAAGTTTTCTCTCTTCTTATTAAATAACACGAAAAAAATGAAAAAAATCCATTCATAAAAGTTAAAAGAATTTTCTGTGAATTTTACACGAACGAAAAAAAAAAACCAAACTTGCTTGTCTTGTATGCATTCTTCTTTATAAGGGGCATTTTGTCACGTACAAGAAACTGCTCCTTTCACGTTTCAGAACTTTCATAAATTTCATGCAGATATGCTGAGCAAAAAAAAAATTATTTCATCTCTGGAAATGTGGTCTTAGCTTTATGGTGCTGGACTGTGAAATGTGAAGGAGATCTTTAAAAAAGTAAGCGAGTAAAATTTTTCATATTTAATAAGTTCTGATTTATATGTAAATAATAATAACAGCCTTGGTTTTTGTACGCTTTTAATCCTCTTAAAATAAAAGTGCATTATAGCTTTTGACGATTTAAGAACATTTAAGTTGGTTCTTAGCTTTAAAGCTTTAAATAAAATATGAAAACGTGTAACGCACGAACTTGCTCTTGAGTTTTGGATGTTTGTTTAAGTGGCTACTAATGGCATCCTCATGGTGTGGACATCCCTGTTTCTGTCACATACTCGTTGGTACGTCAAACAAAACTGTCATTCGAGAATGCATATTTACATTTGTAGCTCTTGCAATGCTTCTGACTGCTCTTGACTCCAAATACGGCAGTTTTGCTTGTTCACGTATCCATTCAACCAGAAACAATGTAAGACGATTCATGGTTAAATTATAGACCAAACTGAAGATGTTTGACAGTGACACCAAACACGAAACGTGCGTGAGGGGTCAAAACCAGTGTTGCCAAAAAGAAAATAGCAAAAAAATCACCCATTATTAAGACTGTACTATAGTCAAACTGAACAAAATTTTGAAGAGATTGTTTTTGTTACAGATATTTTAAGACTTCCTTATCATTGAGATGCAGGTTCCTCAGAAAATACGGCTAACGTTAGTGAAATTATTGAAGAAGATAGAATTCTATCGAATTCATGGTAAGCACAGCACAGCACAGCACGTCTTACGGCACATTATGTTGAACTTAACACTTTAATTTGAATTTACATCGTTAGAAAGTTCAATCGAATCAAATCCAGTTGATCACGAAATGCGAAAAACATGCGCCGATTAGGTACGGCCTTCAGATGAATTTTGACACAACATTTTTTTAAGCGGAGATACTAATTTTCACTAGGTGGATACGTTATTAAAAAATATGGAAAATTGTAAATCAGCATGTACTCGTTACTGTCGAATTTCTTTGCTAAATCAATTTTAACACCAAATTTTTTTTTCCGAATTTTATAAAATATTTTTTTTTTCAAGTGTTCCACAGATTAAAAAAATAAAATGTACGACTGGGTCACACGAACTTGCTCTTATGTAAAAGACTAAGAATTTCAAAAATTAATGTTATTAGAGAAAAACTGTTCATAAGCATACAAATTATTTTTTTAAATGACTAAAACACTTACTTCAGTAGTTGGAGCTAAACACAGGATGCCAATATCAACAAATATTGGTTTAGGCTGAACAAAATTATAAGACGTTGTAATTTCTTAAAAAATAAGCTTTTATATAAAAAAATTTTAAAACATTTAAAAAAAAAAATTGATACGCCAATTTAAAGTTTTATTATTGTTAAAAAAAAAACCAAACACAACCATTTTTGGAAAAATTTTTCAACCATTACCTAGTTTTAACTTAATTAATTTTTTTTATTTTTTTTTTTTTTCTGTGGGACAGTTTTTGAAAAAAATAACTATTTATAAAATTTCGAAAAAAAATTCGTAAGGCAGGTACCGTTATTTTTGCTCTTAAAAAAAAATAAAATAAAATGCACGACTGGATCGCACGAACTTGCTCTTATGTAATAATACTTTGAAATTTAGGATACATTTTATAAATATAAAACATGGATTTAATGAGATAATAATGTTCAAATGCATAAAATTGCCGTCTGGTTTCCGGAAAAGTATGATTTTATGCAAATAAACTTTAAAAAATCGTTTTATTATTAAATACATTTTTTATATAAGAAATTTCTCTAAAATTTTTCAAGAAAAAAATGTGGGATGCGAATTTTAAGTATTAAATAATATGGATTTTAGGAAATAATTTCAAAAAATAATCGTTCATAGGTTTTGAAGATATTGATTTAATTTTTTTTTTTTTTTCAAAAAAACTCAACAAATTTTGTTTCGAATATTTTTATAAACAATATTATTTTAAACTTAAGGGGACTCCTGCTAAAAATTTTTGGTTAAAATCCTTAGAGCCGTTAATGAGAAAATCGAAAATAAAAAAACCGGTCTATGGCAGGTACCCCTAATAACATTTTGCCCCAAATTTTTTTTTTGACCAAAATGTAGCCTATATTCATAATATCACACCTTATTTTTTTATCAAAATCGTTAGAGCCGTTTTCGAGATAGATAAGATTTTGCATTACGGGTGTAATTTCTCCTCTAGGGAATCACCGAAGACCCTTAACTACCGAGATTGAAAGAAATAGGTCCACTGGTTTAGACTGTAGTGAGAGATACAGACATACAGACACACTGAAACATGTTTTTTGTGTACTTAATTTTAATTAAAATTTTTATAAAAAAATTAATATGAAAATTGTTAGTATTTAATAAAATACATTTTAAAACGTAATTTAAAAATTTAATCGTGTATCGGTTTTCAAGATATTGAATTTTCAAAAAAAAATTGTATTATTTTTTTAAAAATCCAAAAACAATTTTTTCGAAAAAAATTTTAGTTTAATTTTTTCAAATGTAAATCAGCTCCTGCATAAAAATTTTGGTTAAAATCGTTAGTGCCGTTGGTGAGAAATTCGAAAATCAAAAAAACCATTCTATGACAGGTACCTACCCCTAATAACATTTCCCCCCAAATTTTTTACTTGCGATATAGGTACTATAGGGCAAGTTCTGCATTTGGAAAAAAAATCGAACTCGAGATTTTGATCAAAGTTGACATTACGATGATAGCGAAGACGAATAAAGTGGGTCCGGCAATTCCGTCTGTCTGTCTGTCTGTCTGTCTGTATGTCTGTACCTCGATCTAGAGCCTAAGCCACTGGACCTATTTTCTTCCAACTCGGTAGTTATGGGTCTTCGGTGATTCCCTAGAGGGGAAATTGAATTTTTTTTTTAGCTCTAAAACTAACGGTACCCCCCCATACACCCGTAATGAAAAATCTTATTTATCTCGAAAACGGCTTTAACGATTTTGATAAAAAAAATTAGGTGTGATATTATGAACATGGACTACGTTTTGGTAAAAAAAAAATTGGGGCAAAATGTTATTAACGGTAATTGTCATAGAACGGTTTTTTTGATTTTCGATTTTCTCATTAACGGCTCTAACGATTTTAACCAAAAATTTTCAGCAGGAGGCCCCCTTAGTTTAAAATAATATTGTATATAAAAATATTTACAAAAATTATTTGTTGGGTTTTTTTGAAAAAAAATTTTTTTTGAAAAATCAATATCTTCAAAACCTATGAACGATTATTTTTTGAAATTATTTCCAAAAATCAATATTATTAAATACTTTAAATTCGCATCCCACATTTTTTTCTTGAAAAATTTTAAAGAAATTTCGTATATAAAAAATTTATTTATTTAATAATAAAACGATTTTTTAAAGTTTGTTTGCATAAATTCATACTTTTCTAGAAATCAGACGGCAATTTAATTTTAAATTCATGTTTTATATTTATAAAATGTATTTTAAATTCCAAAGTACTTTTACATAAGAGCAAGTTCGTGCGATCCAGTCGTGCATTTTATTTTTTACCAAAATATAGTCCATGTTTATTATATCACACTTAATTTTTTTATCAAAATCGTTAGAGCCGTTTTCGAGATAAATAAGATTTTGCATTACGGGTGTATGGGGGGCACCGTTAGTTTTGGAGCTAAAGAAAAAATTCAATTTTTCCTCTAGGGAATCACCGAAGACCTTAACTACCGAGTTTGAAGAAAATACCTCCGGTAGTTTAGGCTGTAGTTCGAGGTACAGACATACAGACATACAGACAGACAGACGGAATTGTCGGACGCTCTTTTTTCGCCTTCGCTATCATCGTAATGTCAACTTTGATCAAAATCTCGAGTTCGATTTTTTTTCCAAATGCAGAACTTGCCCTATAGTACCTATGTATATCGCAAGTAAAAACCTATGGGGGTGAAAAATTAAAAACGATATGTACCAAGTTTAACGAAAATCGGCCAAGCTGTTTAGGCTGTAGTCGAAGGACAGACAGACAGAATTTCGAGACCCACTTTTTTAGTCTTCGCTATTTGATCAAAATCTCGACTTCGATTTTTTTTACGAATGCATAACTTGCCTTATAGTACCTACCTAAAAGTCGCAAGTAAAAAATACAAAATATGGATGGGCAAAGTAGTATCCCTGACGTGAATAGAAAGTTCGTTTCCTGTTTAGCAGAATAGGGCCGAATATCTTGAAAACACGTTTAGTTTTTTATTAATTTTTAAAATAATTTCCTAATTATATACCTATTATTTTTTTAGAAATTTTTTTTAAGAAATTTTTTATATGTATCAAAATATTTATTTAATAACAAAACGATTTTTTTAAATTTGTTTGCATAAATACATTCTTCTCTTGAAATCAGACGACAATTTTATGAATTGTAGCATTTTTCTCGAACTAAATCCATTTTTATATTTACAAGCAATTTTTAAATTCCAAAGTAATTTTATTGAAGAACAAGTACGTGCGATCCAGTCGTGCATTTTATTTAAATTCAGTTTACTAATTTATATTTTAAGGACATAATTTGGTCTATTGATTATACATACATGCTTGATTTTATTTAATTAAAATATTGTTTGAGTATATTGAAAATCAAAAGTCCAATTCATCCTTGATATTTATTTCCATTTATAATAACCTTGAGACATAAATTCAAGTTCGTATAAGCTCATTTAATTGCTTCTTAAGCTCTAAAAACCATTTTGCAATATTCCCACAATTATTCGAACTTTATAATTTCCTTCTATACCACAAATCCCTATTATACTGCAACAGCTTTGTTCAGTATCGATTGAAAGTTGTTATGCAATTGCAATTATATTGCAGCTTGTTCTTGCACCCATTCAATTAAAAAATTCCCTGACAAAAATATTAATTGAAAGACTTTCAATAATGATTGAGTGATTTGTCCATTTTCTCCATTTAATAGCTCTCACTGAATCCGACTCCTGTGCAAGATTTGTAACAAAAGGTTTTTAAGTAGATTTTTTTTTGTATTGCATAATTGGGTCACTGAGGGTTGAAACCTTATTATTTTAACCATTTCGTAATTTCAGCAACATGCCACAATCTACAAGAACTTTTAAGTTATTAATTCTTTTCATTCACTACTGTTGTCGACTTTTGGACCAATTTATTTCTGTTGAAGTCCATTTATGGCTTCTAGGGAGCGATGGAGCGAGTAAGGACGATGACGATGGTCATGGTCTGAAATTCAGAAATCTCTTAGCATGGTTTTGCACTTTTGAGTCTGAGTGCTTTCTCAGATGACTTTATGATGTTGATAATTTTTTGTTATTTTTTAAGAATGATGCAACTTTATAATGAAATACACAAAGATGGATTACAACAATGCATTTTCAAGTTGTTGTTGTAATTAAAAAATGTTAAATTTGGTAGACTACTCATATTATGAGCTGATTGCTCTTAAAAGACTTTTCCATGGGGCTCAGTTTTTTTTTAATTACAACTTGAACGTTGATTGCAGAAGTGTGTATGTATTTTAGTTAACTTAATTAAATATTTATCAAAATAAAATAAAAAAATTAATTAGTTCGGATTGGTTCGAGAGTATTTTGTTTTTTTTTTTTTTTTGTTTTGTTTGGACAAAGAGATAGTGGAGCTATGGAAATAAGCACTTTACAATTTGATTTACATGCAGCGAGGTAGTGATCTTAATTTGCATATAAATTGGATTTTTAATTGTATTAATACGTAAAGTTAAAATATGCAGGTACCTGCAGTTGTGAAATATTTGTTAAAATACAAATGATGATTTTCTTTTGATAAATCTATGTGTATGTAGTCAACAGTGTTGTTCCTCTACGTGTCGACTTTGATTGTCTACATTAATGCGTAGACAATTGTGTCGACAATGTAGACAATGTCGACTATAATGTCGACAATGTAGACAATGTCGACTATGGTGTCGACAATGTAGACAAAGCATGCCAGCCAATCTGTCATTCTTGATTTCTCTGTCACATTGTTTACTTCATTTAAGAAAATTTCAGGTGTTAATTTGAGTTTTTATTCAAATATTGGTCGACGAAAAAATAAAGGTTTCGATCACCTAGGTTTTCTTTTAATGGAAAACAATAACAAAATTGTAGCATATTGTACAGTGTGCAACAAAAATCCACAAAACACTGCACAGGTAAATACAAATTTGTTAAAAAAAGCATATTCATATCCTAATAACAATGCCTGTAAGCAATCCCAATCACCTGCGACATCTTAATCCGGCGATGTCTCTATGATTGTTTTAATTGATGACAATGATTTTGGCTCGAGCTCTGATTTATTAGACGAAACATAATAAGAAAAATTGAATGTCTACATTGTCTACATTGTTGACATTGGCATGTAGACAATCAGGAATTGTATACGTTGAATTGTCTACACGTAGACAATCGTGTAGTCTACATTTTTTGTCTACATGGAACAACACTGGTAGTCAAGGGGTTTTGAATACCCTTAACATATAAGGCAAATTGCGTTTGGATAGAGTTTAAAGTGAGATATCAATGCACCTTGGAGTTGAATTTCTGAACACATACTCGTAATGTACTCGTACATACATTATCAGATCTTTGAGGAAAAGAGCTCGATCTAACAGACAACTTGCAACCAAATATTTCCCGCCCTCACCCACTTTTAGATCCAATTTGCAATAATTTACTCGTGACCTCCTAATAGTGGGTTTTTCACTATGGACGAGTGTTGATTTTAAAATAAGACAAAGCAAGATGTGTGTGAGATCCGCCGCAACTTGGCTGAAAGGGAATGATTTAAGCGACAAGTCCAATTTTCGAATACACAAGCGCACATATCACAGTTTAGGTATTGTTGATGGGCCATTTTATTCAAAAATCTCATCGCCTCGTGGATGAATATATTGTTTCCTGAAATCGTGGTTCGCTTTAACTGCTCCATATGATTTTTCTTCTTTTTAAAATACTTATCGACTTTAATTTGTTACAATATTTATTGTTTGTGCTGAATAAAGCTAAATAAAAAGTTTTGTTTTAAAATTGCATGATGCATTTGATCCGTTTTGTGGTTCCGAAAGTAACTATGAATAAAACACATTTATTAATAAGATTTCGATCAAAATTTTTGTTTCAATTTTTGGGATTATGTTACTATGAATGGTTTATAACATAATGCAAATTTTCTCGACGGAAGTCATTACGGGGTTCTATGCCCTGCGACAAATATCGGGCAGGAAATCGGTCAAATAGAAAAATAAGTTTAAAGCTTAAAAATTTTCTTTATAGCCCTACAAAAAGAGGTCTAACAGTGACAATCCGCATGATCTTGGTGGCCAATTCATATCACCAAAACAAAAAATAACTTTTCCGCGCCGCCATCTTGTTGAAATCGATTGTCTCTATCTCCGATCTCCGATTTCAGACACAACAAATTCATCATTCATCAATTCGATAGTTAGATTTGGATTTCCATTTTCGCTTATACGACCATATTGTTTGTTAAGGTATCCACATCCACTACGTGTAAAATTCTGCAATCAGTTGGCTTCAATTCTTGAGTGACTTAATGGCGGTAAAGGCAAATCTTATACACGGTGTCCCTTAAACTGGCCTAAAATATCGTATTATCTTTTGATGAAAACTTAGTAATGGTATTCATGTGAGCGCGGAAAACCCTCGTAAACCAGATAATTTTATCTCCGCAGAAACGAGCTGTCAAAATTTGTATGGGAAAAAGTTTCTGCAAATCTCATAAAATTATCTCACAAATTTGCTGCGGAAAGTGCAGAAATAAACCTCGTAAACTAAAGAAGTATGGATTCTGACTTTTAATTTGACATTTCACAAAATATTTCCGACAGTTACGCAAGTATTTCTTAGGGGGTGTTCATGAAAACATGCTGCGGAAAGTTACATACAGTGATGGAAAAAATAATAGAAACAAGCTTCTTCTGTGCCGTTTTTTTAAAAACAAAAAGTTTATTGGAAGGAAATTGAAAATTCAAAATACATACAATAAGTCTCTATAAAGTTTAAAATATACACAATATTAAATTTATTAATAAAAAGAAAAATTAGTAATGAGAAAAATTAAAATTAATATTAACAGCCATTTTACCCTGGAAAAAATAATAGAAACAATATTATAATTGTGTTTTTCTTTTTGGTAAAGAGAAACTTAACAGTTAAATTGGTTCATATTCGTTTAGTACTTGGTCGTTTCACCTTTATTTTTAATGACGGCTTCACATCTCCGCCCCATGAAATAAACCAACTTGGCGCATGTCTCGGAAGGTATGGAATACCATACATTTTGTATTATAGACCACAGTTCTTCCTTATTCTTGGCTCTGAAGTCTCCAATTTTCCTCTTAAGTATGTCCTACAGGTGTTCTATGGAATTAAGATCCGGGAACTGCGATGGCCACTCCATAACATTTATTTTATTTTTGTTAAAGTATTCCTTAGCCAATGTTGAGGAGTGCTTGGAGTCGTTAACCTGCAGGAATTCTCATTTAATTGGCATGTTCTCTTCGGCAAATGGCAGCATAACTTCATTTATGATTCGGACGTAGTCAATAGCACACATTCTGTCTTTTATCCAAAAAATTGGACCAACCCCAGATGTTGAGAAGCACCCCCAAATCATGATGTTTCCCCCACCATGTTTAACAGTCTTTTTTGTGTACCTTGGATTGAATTCTGCGTTCTTAGGTCGTCTGACATACATTTTGCCATCGGAACCAGATAAATGTATCTTTGTTTCATTCAACCATAAAACGTTGTTCCAATTTTCTCGTTGGGCGTGTTTGTTTGCAAAAGTCATTCTCTGCAGAATATTTTTCTTGCTCAAGAATGGTACTTTTCTGGGACTCCTTCCAGGAAGTCTTGCTTCCATTAGTCGGTTTCTTATTGTACGACTTGAAACAGGCGCATTTAGTTCAATTTTCAAGTTGTTTGAAGAAGAAAAAGGCTTTTTTTACACAGTCGTACCAATATCTTATCAAAACATTTGAGGTTTTTCGTTTTCTGCCTCTTGTTTCTGGCTTTGGACTTGAATGGCGAACTGTAAATATCTTCTTTTTTGAACAATTTATTGCTTGTGCTATTTCTTCCATAGTTTTCCCATTTTTTTCTGAAGTTTTTTATTAAATTGCGCTCAGTAATAGTACAATGCACTCCACGACCCATTTTTATAAATTTTTAAAATAACTGTTATATTTTTTTTTATTAAAACGACTGAAACACGTGCAAAACTAATAAACAACAATAAAACGTCTATTTCAATAAAAATAAAAAACGAAATTTAAGTCAAATTGAAAGCCAAAGTACCTTGTTTCTATTATTTTTTCCAGGCGAAATTATCACTTAGCTCATTTTTTTTACCGTTAAGTCTAAAGAAAGAGCTAATGACAACAAACGGCTGCACCATTTCAAAGTCATGCTAGGTGCAATTAATATATAAAAATTAGAACCGAGGAAGACGTAATTGTATGTAGTTATTAATGGTTGATCATTATGTAAAGCTTTGTTTCTATTATTTTTTCCATCACTGTATATCTTTCTACAAAGCGGAAAATTATCTCGTTACATGAATACCCTTAGTATATGTTTATAGAAATGGAGTAAAGATAGAGATTCGTTATTGTGAAAATAGGAAGCAGTGTGGTGAAAATTATTTTTTTTTCATGAAGGTAGTCAGACTCCATGGATGTGTTCTTTGAAATTGAATAAATAAGGCTATGCTACGATCGGACTGTACACACGTTTGTGCAGAAAGTTCGTAAGACTGGTATGCTAGTGGACAACACTCATAGTCCCCGTCGTCGTTAGGTACGCACAGGAGTGAATGTGGCTGCTGTAGATGAGAGTGTAAGACTCAATTCACGAACATCGGCTCGTCATAGATATCAGCAGCTCAACATCTCACGGCGCATTAGCCTGAGGAGAATTCTGCACAAGGATCTCGGATTATACGCTTGGAGTGACAGAATACGCTACTGCGAAGCCAGCTGAGAAAATGTGACCATAGGGTTTTTTGACAAATCTAGCCGCCCTGCGCTGTGTAATCACTTACCAAATAGAACGCAAGTAAAAATTTTCTATTTTTTTTTCTATTCTGAAATTCGGCGGTCAGCCATCAGACGAATAGGGGGAACAACATGTAGCATACGAAAACATGCACGTGCCGTAACTATTCGGGACTGGTGGAAGTGTGATCATAGCCTCTCCGCGGCGGCCGCTAGAAACAAGCCTTTTAAAAAAGGTTTGGCTAATATGATCAGGCTGGTTCCTCAGGTTGGCGACAGGTTAATTCCCTGTCCCGTAAAACTAAAAGAATTACGAGACCGACAACAAGCCTCGGAAACGGACTGATTTCACGACGACAACCCACGCAAAGAAAAAGGAAAAACGATTTACGAATTTTCTTATGGAACGTACGATCGCTCTATAGAGCTCGAGCTGCTCAGCAGCTAGCCGATGCCCTGTCAAAGTATAAAGCTGACATAACAGCTCTTCAAGAAATCAGATGGACAGGGAATGGTGTTCTACAGAAGAAGGAATATGACATATACTATAGTTGTCATACAAAACACCATGTGCTCGGGGTAGGCTTCCTAGTCAGCGAAAAAATGAAGTCTACCATCATCGGCTTTAACGCTATAAGCGAAAGGCTATGCACCCTTCGCGTGCGAGGCAAATTTACGAACATCAGCCTCATTAACGTTCACGGACCTACGGAGGAGTCCTCAGACGAAGAAAAAGAGACTTACTACGAACAAGTCGAGAGGGCCCTCAATGCCTGTCCAAGGTATGATGTTAAAATCATCCTTGGGGATTTGAACGCAAAAATAGGTCGGGAGCCGGTATTCAGGCATTACGCAGGCACCCATAGTTTGCATGAGAACACTAATGACAATGGACTTCGAGTCTTAGAATTGGCAGCATCGAAAAACATGGTCGTTGCGAGTACCAGGTTCCCGCGTAAAGATATCTACAAAGCCACCTGGGTATCACCTGATGGAGTCACTCGTAACCAAATAGACCACGTGTTGATAGACCGTCGCCACTACTCGAACTTGATGACGGTACGAACGTACCGAGGTGCCAATATCGACTCGGATCACTATCTTGTTGGTATGGTTTTCCGAGGGCGGATTGCCTTGCGAAGACGCATTGCATCCGCCGATCAGGTTCGAATCAACACGGCTGCCCTGCGCAATGAAAACACCAGTAACACCTTTGGTAATGCGTTAGGACTCGCCCTAGAAACACCTGACTTAGGGAGAGTAAGTCCTGGAGCCAGTATGCTGGGCGTAAATGAAAAGTGGACACGTCTTAAAAATACTGTCATTAGTACTGCCAACTCCATCTTAGGCAGCAGTCGTAAAAATCGGAACGACTGGTTTGATGATGAATGCAAGCTAGCGACTGAACGTAAGAATGTTGCGTACCGAGCAATGCAACAATCTCATAGAACGCGGGCACGCGAAGAGGAATATAAAGAGCTCAGAAGAACAGAAAAACGGCTTCACAGACAAAAGAAATCAGCCTGGGAGAAGAACCTAATCTGTGAAATAGAAAACAGCCGAGAGCGAGGTCCGCACCAGGCGCGGAAGTTCTACCAATCCGTCCGAAACATGACGCAGTACACACCACGCTGCACATACTGCAAGGACGGAGAGGGAAATCTGATCACCGATCCTGAAAGCATACTGGAGCGATGGGAAGTGTACTTCAATGAATTGCTAAATGGTCAGCTCACTGCAGAAGTGGAGGCTCCACTACTTCAAGAAGAATACCCTATGTTGCCGCCACCAAGCATAGAAGAGGTTGAGAAGGCTATAGGCCGGCTTAAACAGAACAAATCCCCGGGAGCCGATGGCATACCAGCCGAATTATTTCATCACGGCGGGCCAGCCTTACGTCAAGCAACTCATGATATTATAGTGCACGTATGGGAGCAGGAAGAAATGCCAGAAGACTGGCGAAAAGGCATAATATGCCCCATACATAAGAAGGGAGATGTCACAACGTGCAGCAATTATAGAGGTATCATGTTGTTGAGTACCGCCTATAAGATACTCTCCTCTATCCTACAAGACCGGATAACCCCATACGCTAAAACCGTCATCGGACAATATCAGTGTGGTTTCATTCCAGGCAAATCAACAACTGATCAGATCTTTACCCTTAGGCAGGGGATGGAAAAATGTCTAGAATTTAACATCCCAACATACCATCTGTTTATAGACTTTAAGGCCGCCTATGATAGCATAGCCAGGGTAGAACTTTACAAAGCCATGAGAGAATTCGGCATCCCAAATAAATTGACACGACTATGTAGGTTGACCATGACCAACGTAACAAGCCAAGTAAAAATAGCCGGATTGCTATCCAGACCAATCAACATCTTTAATGGACTCCGACAAGGGGACGGTTTGGCCTGCCTCCTCTTCAACCTGGCGTTGGAGAAAGCAATCCGTGACTCTGGCACGGCAACAAGAGGGACCATCGTCAACAGGTCCAGCCAGTTACTAGCTTACGCAGACGACATTGACATCATCGGAAGAACCGAACAAGCTGTACACGATTCCTTCATCCAGATCGAGCAGGCGGCACAAAATCTGGGGCTGCACATTAGTGAAGGTAAAACAAAGTACATGGTGGCGTCGAATGCGAGAGGAACAGTTGGTCAAACAATCAAGGTAGCGGAGCACGAATTTGAAGTGGTGCAATCCTTTAAATATCTTGGGTCAATAGTAGCAGCCGATAACAATATAGAAGAAGAAATACGCGGGCGGCTTCTCAAATCCAACAGAGCCTACTATAGTCTGTCAAAGCTTTTCAAATCCAGAAATCTCACCATAACTTCAAAACTGCTGCTGTACAGGACCATGGTCCTGCCAGTACTCACATATGGATCCGAGACTTGGGTGCTTAGCAAAAGGCACTCCGACCTCTTAGCTGCGTTCGAGAGAAAAGTCTTAAGGAGAATTGTTGGCCCCATATGTGAGGAAGGACGATTCCGGAGACGGTACAATCATGAATTGTACGCAATCTACCTAGAAGCAGATATCGTGACAAAAATTAAGCTCGGTAGACTCCGGTGGGCAGGGCACCTAGCTCGCATGAGCGAAGAGGAACCTGCTCGGAAAGTTCTTTGTGGTACATTCTATGGTAGACGACAGCGTGGTAGACCATGCTTGCGCTGGAGAGATGGCGTAGACCAGGACGCCCGAAGCCTTGGGGTGCGCAACTGGATGACGTCGGCTAGAGACCGGGATAGGTGGAGAGACTTGTTGAAAGAGGCCAGGACCGGAACCCGGTTGTCGAGCCGATGATGATGATGATGATGATTCTGAAATTCACCACAGAAAACCGTGTCCAATATATGAGTGTGAGTAGTAGATTTAAGCAATTCATTTGATATAATACAGACTTATGTTAGATAATAGCCGTGTTTCTTGAAAGAGTGAATAGCCAAGTTGGCAAAATTTTACATGCAAAACAATACAAAATCAAGAATGAATATAATTTGGTCAGCAATCAGAGTGAATAAAGAATGGATAAAAATAGTTGATATATGAGATGTAGATGGCGCTTAAATCGAGTGCAGAAAAACATTTGCTTCGGAAAGATTTTAACTGGGATATGTTCTGGACTGCATCTTTTTTTCTCAGAGATTTTTATTATGTCAAGACATTTGGAAATAAAGCTTCATGTCTATTTTGTAAAAGACGTACAAAAAATCTCAAATGTCAATTGATTGAAAAACTTCTGAAAAAACTTAATTTTTTCACCGAAACATCGAAATTTTTTTGGAAAGGATCTAGAAAGAAATACTCTAAATAAGTCAAAATATAGTATATTACCCATCTACCCAGCCATAAACTGTCAAATTCCATTTAAGGATGGCTGAGATCTTGATGGATTAAAAAACATCTACAAAATCAGAATTTTTTATAAATGAAAAACCGATTTTTTTCTTATTAAAATTGTAATTTAGGGGCTGGCAAGAATATGGAAGGAAATCTAAATATGTCAAAATAAATTTGAAACTACTCTAAAATTCGTGTCAAACTTCGAGATTAAAAGAAAGTGAATATAAAAGTGCCTATAATCGTTTTTTTTTTTCAATTTTCTTTACTGAGTGGCTATGAATTTTCCATAAAACACGGATAATAATGAACAAAGGGCGCGTTTAAATTAAGTACCTATTCTATTCTCTCGAAAATTAAGCCAAACATTTTAGCCGAGAGGAACCTACGCAAATCCAGCTAAAAGATCAACTTTTTGTTCATAAGTGTACATCGCGTCTTATCGGTTAATTTTTAACGCACAAAATTGTGAATTTAACTTTTTGAAAATGAAAATCGAAAACGATCAACATTTGGGAACAAAAGATTTATTACTACCAGTTTTTTTTTCTTGAAAAAAAAAAAATGTTTTGGAATGTTTGAATAAAATATTTTTTCATATTCTCAGAAAAAAAAACTACGTTTTCATCAAAAAATAATCCAGGATTTACGACAACAGATTTAAAATAAATCTTGAACCGCTTCCACCAAAGAAAAGGAGTTTGATTTGACGTTTTCATTGACATTTTTGACGAGAACAAAAGAGTAAATTTTTTTGTTTTGTAAGACTGAAGGAAAAATAATTTCAGAGTAAAAAATGTATTTATTTCTAAAAAAGTTGTTTAAAAATTAGTTAGTCTTGTGTAAGAACAAAAATTATAAGTCTGTACTGGTTTCTTAAAATAATAAGCTTTTATGTATCTACAAAATTTTTAAAATATTTTTGAGAAAATATTTTGGTACGCCAATTTAAGGTTTTTATTATTGTTCGAATAAAGATTAAATTTACAGAAAAAATTACTGAGCCGTTTCTGAGATATTGAATTTTCCAAAAAAAAAATTTTTTCCAAAAATTCAAAAAAAAATTTCAAAGTCTTGAAATGCAATGTTTTTTAAACTTTTTAGAAACTTCTCTATAAAAACTTACATTAAAATCCGTTATGTCGATAATGAGAAATTCTAAATTTGAAAAAATGGTTCTATGGTATGTAGGTACAATCAGTAATATCTTGATTTCAATTTTTTTCATTAAATTATAGATCGTAAAGATTAATAAAAAAAAATTAATAATTATTAATTAATAGCAAAATTCTCGTAACCGTTTTCGAGAAAAATACGATTTTCGAAAACCATCTTTTAAGATTTGTATGGATGGTACCGTTATTTTTAGGTAAAATAACTTCTTTTCTTACATCTTGTAATATTTATTAAGAAACTTTTATTTATCAAGTTTTAAAAAATTTTGAAATATTGAAAAAAAAAAATTAGAAAATTTAAAAACAGTATAATATTTAAACTGCTGGGGAGCTTAAGCAAAAATTTTCAAATTTGGTTGAACTGTTTTTGAGAAAATCAAAAACCGAAAAAATGCTTCCAAGGGGGGTACCAAAAATAACCATTTTTTTGGAAAAAGTTAGCTTTAAGTAAATGAAATTTTTTGAATTTTTTTTTTAATCTGTGCGACCGTTTTTGAGAAAAAAATATTTATAAAATTTTGAAAAAAATCGTATGGCAAGTACCGTTATTTTCGGTCTTGAAAAAAAAGGAAAAAACTTGTCGGGGGAAAATTAAAAATGATATTTACCAAGTTTAAAGAAAATCGGCCAAGCAGCTTATGCTGTAGTCAGAGGCGTATTTAAGGATTTGGCGCCCCGGGCTGATACATTTTGCCGCCCTTTAGTACAATGAAAATAAAGTAATAAATAATAATAATAAAAAAACACAAAATGCACAACATTTGATATTTTCAATTTTTTTTTCTGTATGTATATCGATTACAAAATTCATTGACAATAGATTCGTTATCTAGTTTTTTTGTTAGCTTAGCTGCTATATTTAATAAAGCTAAACTATTAAGGCGTTCTTCGCTAATGCGAAACCTTAAATTGGTTTTTATTCGTTTCAATACGGAAAACGATCTTTCTGCATTACAATTTGTCACTGCAGATGCACAAGTATATTCTTAAAGCAACCTCAACATATGGAAATGCTTCCTTCAATTCTTTTTCTCTTATGTATATGAAGGTTTAGCTGTCTTAAACTCATATTTTCAGTGTTGTTTTGCTCCAGAAAATGTTTAAGTAAGACACACTCTTCTTGAAAATCTTCCCCAAGATCAACCGGGTATAATTTCTGAAGAGTGGTTGCATTTTTTCGAATTGCTTCTTCACTCATGTGATCAAGCTTAGATAAAAAAATAAAACCATTTGTTATTGTTTCATACGATGAATTTCTTCTCTTCAGTGCACTCAATAATAGGTCGCAAATAGGAATGAATGGCGCAAAATTTTAAACAGCCTATTATTAAGGTATTAGTATGATACTACTCAACAATTTGCTAACTTTATAGTAGTTTACTAACTCATTCTTAATTTTAAACATTTTTTAACTAGTATCGTACTAAAAGAATTTTCTTAATAAATTGCTTCTGAACACACCTTAAACAATGACATTTCGTGTAAGAAAGTAGGTACACGAACCTTTTTTAATTTTTGTAAATGTCAAAGAGTCATATGAAGCTAGCACGATACTTAAAAAAATAAAGTAGGTATTTGATGATTTTAGCTTTAATAAAAGGGTAGAGAAAGTATGATGCTATATTCTATCAAAATTTGCAAATTCGTTGTTTTAACCTAGTATCATACTAATATAATTTTAGCATCGTACTAATTCAATTAAAATTTTGCGCCAATGTATTTATTTTGAAATTTATTTTGACCGCAAAAAAAACCTCCCCTTCGCGACACTCATCATCTCGTTTTTTCCTCTTGACGATTCTTTTTTGGTCCATTTTGTAATTCTTAGAGGTTTTGCTTTTTCCCATCTCTTTAAAAATATCAAAGCATTCTCGTTTTTCTCTCATAAACGGTTTGTTCAAATTGCTTCTGAACACACCTAAAACAATGACAGTTCGTGCAAAAAACTAAGTAAACAGACATTTTTTGACATCTGGAAGTATGCAAGGCATATGAAGTTACAACGTTACTAAAAAGATAAAATAGGTATTCGACGATTTTAACTTTAGTAAAATGTTAGAGATAGTATGATGCTAAATTTGATTAAAATTACCAAAATCGTCTTTTTTACCAAGTATCATACTAAAATAGTTTTAACATCGTACTAATTCGACTAAAATTTGCGCCAACAGTTTTTAAAATAATACCTATCCTTTTATTTATCCATTATTATTAACTATTGTACAAAAATCAATTATTATATTATTTCATGAGTCGTTCAAAACTATTGACGAAGGGAAGAATATTTGTATATAGGTCACGAGTCAGCCAAAACTAAAAAAATCGAGGCATGATTTGCTAGGTATATAAAAATCTAAATCCGGCTTGATGGATTTTTTTAATTTTCTCTTTGTAGATGGTTTAGAAACAAAAAATTAAGATCCGTCCAGCCAAAGTTTTTCCAGACCATTTTTTTAGAGATACATAGCAACAAGTGTTTTTTTTTTTTGATAATGTTTTCGTTTCATTGGAATTTGTTCCAAAAAATAGGTAAAATAGATAAATATTTTTACTATGAATTTGTATTATAAAAAATTGTTTATAAAAAATAAGAATAGTAAATGGTGAAAAAAGTGAGTGACATGTTACAGTGAACTCTCTAACAGCCGGACACTCATGGGTCATGGCACTAAAAAAATTGTCATGCTTGAAAAACTAAAAAAAATGCATTTTTTTAAATCTTTGTATTTTTTGTTTATCCTTCAAAAATATTGTAAATTAGACAATTGTTAGGTTGCTCTCTTTTGCTTGTATGTTTTGAAAGTTCAATCGCTTCAAGAAAATATTATAAATTGGCTTGTGCCGCCCCTAGCAGCCTCGCCGCCCCGGGCTGTAGCCCTTTTAGCTCTAGGGTAAATACGCCCCTGGCTGTAGTCGAAAAGATCGACAGACAGACATTCGATTTTTTTTTCCGAATGCATAACTTGCCTTATAGTACTTTTAAGTCGCAAGTAAAAATATGGACAAAATCATATCTTTCAGAGTGACACAAAAATAGGTACGTAAGTTTTTCTTAATTAATACAAAAAACCTTCTCCATTCGAAGGGATTCTCTTTTTCTATTTTCCGTGCAGATTGAACATTATTTTAATAAACACACCTCCTCCACCCCCTTTATTTATATTAATTAAAAAATCCTTCAAAACAAAGGGATTCAATTTTGATCTTGCATCTGAATCAGTTTGGCCAAAAAATATTAAACACAAATTATGCACAAACGAGCTTTGTGCTCTTCCGGCCATGCATGTTGCAGATGTTTACCCTATGTATACCTAGCAATCCTGAGAACTAAGAACTTTTGTCCCTTTTTTGTGTTTATTTTTTGCTGGTCAGAAGTAAAAATTTACTGCATCCCTTTTATTTCTGTGTAAATTGTTAACTGCTTTAAACTTCCCTACTTTTTTTTTATTTCTATCAACATGGTCCACAGTTTCACAAAATGGAAAACAGAATACCTATAAACTCGGAACGAGAGAATGAGTGAGTAAAGTAGGTATACGACGAGTACCTGTGAAGACATTAAAAATGTTTGAAGTTTTATTATTTTTTGGTTTTGTTATTTTATTTTTAAAGGAAGGCAGAAGGACATTATTCAACTTGGTTCAACCCTTTTGTTGTTTGTTTTACTAAATGAAAAAAAAAAAAAAAACTTTGTTATGCTTTTGAACTCTTTTTGCACTTTTTGTTATGGAAAACTTTTGACGCGATGCTAATTGTTTTGTATTCTGAAATGCATTTTCTTTTTGTGATTTTTGTTTTATTCTGGAAAAGTTGATGATTCTCTCACCATGTTGTTATGACGGCTTGTAATAGTTATTGTGGTAAAAGTCAACTTGAATTTATTGTATAATTCCGTTTGTTTTGGCAAATTAAATTTTAAATTTCAGCAATATGAGAGGGTATGTTTGGAAATCAGCCTAGTGAATAATTTGTTTTTTGAACGATATATGAACACATAATAAATATGTAGGTAAAAGTATCATAAAAAAGCCTGACTGGTCTAAAAATAGCTTTATAAAACCATTCAAAATAAGAATTCAAATAATTTAGAAAATCGAATTCTGGTTGATAGTAAATGTGTTTAGCAATTTAGTAGGAAATCCGATTTTAAAATCAAATGTTGCAAAATTATTTTTCAAGGGTGTACTACCTCTTGCGAGGAAGTGAAAAATTTTCCAAGAGTTTATCTTGTCATAAAATGTGATTCCATCATAATCGTTCGGACTCGGCAAAAATTGTAAGACACTACCCTACTTGGAGTTGCCAAATTTTACATAAAGCACCTGGGCAAAAAGGTCGGCATCACTGTGCAATCACCTGCCGCAGATACTCACTATTAGTGGTCCCAGTATCGGGATTCTGATATTGAATAGGGAGCTGCTGGTCTTATTTACCGAAACACAGGGTTTAAGAGATGTTTTCAAGCATCATTTCCAGTAGCCACTAATGGCCATCATGCAAAGCCAGTCATATTTCATATAACCTAATGATGTAGAAGGCAACCCTATTTCAATCAATGAAGAACCAGTTCCAGCTTTAATATATTTACATAGTAGAGACAGGGTTAGCCTAAAAATTGATAAAAGCAGCAAGGTCGAAAGATCTGTTGGCTTACCTGTAGAGCGATCTAAATACGGAACGGAGGTGATGTTTTGGAAAGATGAATGCATCAAAGCATGAATCGAAAAAGGCGATCCTATCTTCTGCTAGAACTATTGGACCACATTCTAGCTGAAGCAGATTCAACGTATAGTGTGAGCATCCTTAGCCGTTCTGCAACCCTATGGCTGTTTTTGCGAATCACGTTTAAAAATTTAGGATTTCTGAAGGGGTTGTTGTATAAGATGCCCTAAACAGTGTTTTCACAAGTGGCTACAATAACATAAAGCTATCCAGATAGCTTATGCTACAAAATTTTACGGTATCCAATATTTTGGTACGATTGGCTTTTATCGAATTGAATGTTGAACGTCACTCGCAATAAATGTCTGGGGCAAGTCTTGAAAAAGACTGATGAATTTCATGTTGATTGTTCCATTTTTTCATAAACTTCAAAGAGGAAAATGCTAACCTTTCTGGGCAGAAGTTCTTTATGTTGATGGCTTGACTCGGAATCTCGAGAAAACTGATCCTACTGTGACTCGTGACATTAATAGTCCAGTCAAAGCGTCATTTGACCTTGCGCGCAGAGGCATGGTCTATTTTTTTTTCATGGATCGATAGGTGCTTATGAGAAAAGCTTAAAACCAAATTTGCACCACATGACAACTTTTTTTACCAAAGTTATTGGTAAAAATGTATTTTGTGTCATTTTTTGATCATTTGCGAATATCTCGGCTCCACTATCTCGCACAAACAAAAATTAAACATGTTTTTATTCTTTATAACATTATCTATTATGTTCTAAAAAAAAAACATTTGTTTAAACAAATGAAAAAAAAGTTATAGTAAGTTAAACAAATTTTTTGTTGTTTAAAAATCACTTTTTCGTGATTATTAAGAAAAAAGCTCATATAACGATGAAATTTTTATTTTTTATTGTTAAAGTTCTTGTAATTCCCTACAATTTAAAAAAAAAAATCAGCACTCTACGGTAAACGAAAGCCGAGTAATAAATTATTGAACATGGGTAAGTCAGCGCACCCACGCATTTTATGATTTTATGTTTTAATTAATATCTCAGCCCCAGTATATCGCAAAGTTAAAATAAAAAAACTGTATTGCTAATAATAATATTTTCTATCAAGCTGCATTTAATTTAATATGTTTGAGCAAAAACATAAAAAGTTACCGTTGGTTTCAACGTTTTTTTTCTTGTTTTTAATACCTTTTTTTCATAGTTATTGAGAAAAAAACTGTATTTCACGGTAAATAATTTTCAGTTTTGGATTTTTGTTTTATAGTCCTGCTAATTTTCTTTAAATTAAAAAAAAAATTAGTCCATTACGACAAACGGGAGCCAAGATATTCATGATTTAAAAACTTAGGAAAGCTTACAATTTAGTATTTTAAACTTGTAGCTTGTAATTTTGGTGTCGCCAGCAACAAGATCTATTGGTATCCTTCAAACACCCTACACACATACTTACACATATTTGTTGCTTCTTATTGCTGGCGACACCAAAATTACAAGCTACATGGTTAAAATACTAAATTGTAAGCTTTCCTAAATTTTTAAATCATGAATATCTTGGCTCCCGTTTGTCGTAATGGACTAATTTTTTTTTTAATTTAAAGAAAATTAGCAGGACTATAAAACAAAAATCCAAAACTGAAAATTATTTACCGTGAAATACAGTTTTTTTCTCAATAACTATGAAAAAAAGGTATTAAAAACAAGAAAAAAAACGTTGAAACCAACGGTAACTTTTTATGTTTTTGCTCAAACATATTAAATTAAATGCAGCTTGATAGAAAATATTGTTTTATTAGCAATACAGTTTTTTATTTTAACTTTGCGACATACTGGGGCTGAGATATTAATTAAAACATAAAATCATAAAATGCGTGGGTGCGCTGACTTACCCATGTTCAATAATTTATTACTCGGCTTTCGTTTACCGTAGAGTGCTGATTTTTTTTTTAAATTGTAGGGAATTACAAGAACTTTAACAATAAAAAATAAAAATTCCATCGTTATATGAGCTTTTTTCTTAATAATCACGAAAAAGTGATTTTTAAACAACAAAAAATTTGTTTAACTTACTATAACTTTTTTTTCATTTGTTTAAACAAATGTTTTTTTTTTAGAACATAATAGATAATGTTATAAGGAATAAAAATATGTTTAATTTTTGTTTGTGCGAGATAGTGGAGCCGAGATATTCGCAAATGACCGAAAAATGACACAAAATACATTTTTACCAATAACTTTGGTAAAAAAAAGTTGTCATGTGGTGCAAATTTGGTTTTAAGCTTTTCTCATAAGCACCTATCGATCCATGAAAAAAAAATTGACCATGCCTCTGCGCGCAAGGTCAGGCCCTTTTTCATGACGCTTTGACTGGACTATAAGTAATACACAGTGCAATGTGCACCTACGGAGTCTTAACCATGCACGTTTATGATGATGTGATATCATATGCGCACGGTAGGCGCTCACACTGAAAGGAACATTTTTCAACAAATCAGTCTAACCATTAGGGTAAACGGACGAAATTGACAAATCAGCCGTTTCATTCGTTAATAGAAAATGTTTAGTTTCTTCGTGACATTTTTCTATTTATAAAAATGAGCCCACTTTAGACAGGCATAATTTCTTAATAGAGTCCTCTCAAGTTGGCGGTGATTGAAGATCACTGAAACTTGTTAATATTGATCATAATGAGGACAAGACCAAGTCTGCTACCAACAAACAAACATCTTTTTGCCAACGAGGACAAAACTTCACTATTGCTAAAGCAATATATTTGAAGTAGTTCATCTATTTCGGAGTAAATTTAACGTAACTCCACGAACAGCACCTTAGTGAAGATTCTACGAAAAACTACTTAAGAAAATCGCTGCTATCTCGGTTAGGCGAAAAACATGGATACAAAATTCCCAACGCGTAAAACAAAAATATCAGTCTAAAAAACTCTCAAGACATCCAGTCCTGTTTTCGACGCTGAGTGTTGGACTATATACGTAGAATGGGAGAGCTGATTCTGGACTCTCTCGAAGGCAAAATTCTCGGGATCACTGAGCATAGAAAGCCGGCGGCGTGTCTCAGTCCGAGATACTTTAAATGGATCGAAAGCAGAGTTAATTGTCGAAACCATTTTGGTTTTCGGACATTTTTTAGTTGGATTTTCATTTTACTGATCGCATATTTTCCAATCGAGTTTTAGTGCTCGAGTTATAATTTGTTCTGGTACTTTCGGAGGTAAACGCTCAGCGTTATCAATTGTCGAAATAAATAAGTTTGTCTGAATTCTGGCTTTCCCAGATCTTCTAAGCATATGATTACTGTTCTCGAATTCTGATTAATTTATTGTGTATATAATAGACTCTTCTTATGTCTAGCACATCAAAGGCTTGATTTTTTCAATAGGTCTCACGGTCAACTCTGTGGAATGTTCCTATTTACACAATACCTATACCTGTTCCTATTTATGCAATACAGTTTTTTATTTTAACTTTGCGACATACTGGGGCTGAGATATTAATTAAAACATAAAATCATAAAATGCGTGGGTGCGCTGACTTACCCATGTTCAATAATTTATTACTCGGCTTTCGTTTACCGTAGAGTGCTGATTTTTTTTTTAAATTGTAGGGAATTACAAGAACTTTAACAATAAAAAATAAAAATTCCATCGTTATATGAGCTTTTTTCTTAATAATCACGAAAAAGTGATTTTTAAACAACAAAAAATTTGTTTAACTTACTATAACTTTTTTTTCATTTGTTTAAACAAATGTTTTTTTTTAGAACATAATAGATAATGTTATAAGGAATAAAAATATGTTTAATTTTTGTTTGTGCGAGATAGTGGAGCCGAGATATTCGCAAATGACCGAAAAATGACACAAAATACATTTTTACCAATAACTTTGGTAAAAAAAAGTTGTCATGTGGTGCAAATTTGGTTTTAAGCTTTTCTCATAAGCACCTATCGATCCATGAAAAAAAAATTGACCATGCCTCTGCGCGCAAGGTCAGGCCCTTTTTCATGACGCTTTGACTGGACTATAAGTAATACACAGTGCAATGTGCACCTACGGAGTCTTAACCATGCACGTTTATGATGATGTGATATCATATGCGCACGGTAGGCGCTCACACTGAAAGGAACATTTTTCAACAAATCAGTCTAACCATTAGGGTAAACGGACGAAATTGACAAATCAGCCGTTTCATTCGTTAATAGAAAATGTTTAGTTTCTTCGTGACATTTTTCTATTTATAAAAATGAGCCCACTTTAGACAGGCATAATTTCTTAATAGAGTCCTCTCAAGTTGGCGGTGATTGAAGATCACTGAAACTTGTTAATATTGATCATAATGAGGACAAGACCAAGTCTGCTACCAACAAACAAACATCTTTTTGCCAACGAGGACAAAACTTCACTATTGCTAAAGCAATATATTTGAAGTAGTTCATCTATTTCGGAGTAAATTTAACGTAACTCCACGAACAGCACCTTAGTGAAGATTCTACGAAAAACTACTTAAGAAAATCGCTGCTATCTCGGTTAGGCGAAAAACATGGATACAAAATTCCCAACGCGTAAAACAAAAATATCAGTCTAAAAAACTCTCAAGACATCCAGTCCTGTTTTCGACGCTGAGTGTTGGACTATATACGTAGAATGGGAGAGCTGATTCTGGACTCTCTCGAAGGCAAAATTCTCGGGATCACTGAGCATAGAAAGCCGGCGGCGTGTCTCAGTCCGAGATACTTTAAATGGATCGAAAGCAGAGTTAATTGTCGAAACCATTTTGGTTTTCGGACATTTTTTAGTTGGATTTTCATTTTACTGATCGCATATTTTCCAATCGAGTTTTAGTGCTCGAGTTATAATTTGTTCTGGTACTTTCGGAGGTAAACGCTCAGCGTTATCAATTGTCGAAATAAATAAGTTTGTCTGAATTCTGGCTTTCCCAGATCTTCTAAGCATATGATTACTGTTCTCGAATTCTGATTAATTTATTGTGTATATAATAGACTCTTCTTATGTCTAGCACATCAAAGGCTTGATTTTTTCAATAGGTCTCACGGTCAACTCTGTGGAATGTTCCTATTTTGCTTGTGAATTAAAAATGTCCTTTCTAATTGTAACTTTTTGACTAAGATCACTTATTTTTGCAACTGCTAACAATGTCAAACCTTGCTAAATAAGTATGGGTACTCCTGTCTTATCAGAGAGAAGATAGTGTCAACAGCGATTGAACCTTTTTTTATAATTCACACGCGCTCAAGGGTATGTTAAGATACCCTTATAAAGTTAAACACAGCACGATTGATGGGGAAATTAGGGAGATAGAAAAAGGATGTGTCGATGAACTTTGGTTTTTAATGTTTATAAATTGAAATGGTAAGAGAAAACCGTGCCGGGTAAGTTATGCTATAATCGTGTTGTGCGACTAATAAACTAATCTCAATATTTACGGTACGACCGAAATTAGGCTCAAGGGTGAACTGATAAAGGGGAGACATGTAACTGGCTACTTCGAGTAGGCATTGTATGTAAAAATAAAATGCACGACTGGGTAGCATGAACTTGCTCCTATGTAATAGACTAGGAATTTTAAAAACGAATGTTATTAGAAAAAACTGTTCATAAGGATAAAATTATCATCATTTTTTTTAAATTCTCTTAGTATTGAGAGACAAAAACGGAATGCTATGCAAGTATGAATTTATGCAAGAACAAAAATTATAAGTCGTTGTAGTGGTTTCTTAATAAAATAAGGATTTATATATAAATTTTTTAAAATATTAAAAAAAAAAACAAAAACTTGGTACGTCAACTTTAGGTTTTTATTATTGTACGAATGAAAATTAAATTTCCAAAAAAAATATAGACCCATTTTTGAGATATCGAATTTTCCAAAAAAAAAACTAGATTTTTTTTTTCAAAAATTCAAAAAATATTTTTTTTTTTAAGTTTTGAAAAGCAGTGTTTCTTAAAGTTTTTAGAAGCATCTCTATAAAAAATTTCATTAAAATTCGTTATGTCGATAATGATAATATCAAAATTTTAAAAATCGTTCTCTGGTAGGTACAGTCAGTAATGTCTTGTTTTCAAATTTTTTTGTATTTAATTATAGATCTTAAAAATTAATCGAAAGACTAAAAATTTAAGCAAAATTCTCGGAACCGTTTTCGAGACAAATACGATTTTCGAAAACCATTTTTTAACATCTGTGTGGAGTAGGGTGGGTTAAAAAAATCAAGTATTGTATTTCTTGGATGCAACACATGAAAACTAGTTCCTAGGTACCTGTAGAAAGTACTTACCAAATATTAGCTCTTAATATTAACGGGAAGAATATGCTCATCATAGTTTTCCATTTTCAATTTAGTAGATATCATATAAAAATGGTCATATCTTATCAACAATAGATCCTTTAACAAATCGCATAGTCAATATTTGTAGGAAATTGAACGCTCTACAAAAATGGTCTTATATACTTTTTTCATTAAACCAACCATTTAAAAGATATTCAACGTCAAAGATTGAAGTATTTTAAGGAAAGTAACTTTTTCGTTTTTAATTTTGTAACTTAATAAAAAATAATTATTGTCAATAGAGTTTCAATTATTTCTATAGGAAATTGAACGCTCTACAAAAAAGATTTCCGTAGTTAATCGATTACTCTAGCCATTCAAAAGATATTCGCAGTAGAATTCCAATACCTACTGATTTTAGTAGTTTTTCAATAAATATTCCCAATTTATCCAGTTAATTTATGAATTTTGACAATATTCATGAGAATTTGAGTTTATTTCGATAGAATGACGGTTTGCAAGCTATATCTTATCTTTTGTTTTAGAATATATTTTTTTGAATCAATTTTTTTACGATATTTTCTTTTTATAACTTTTATTACAGTTTAGGATTGTTTTTTAATATTTTTCAACGGGTTTATTCAAAATGTCATTTAAATTCCTTTTTTCCACAGAATTTGGAGAATTTGAAAATTTAATTTCGAATGTTGGTAGTTCTGTTACTCAGTATTTGTCATACTAGCGCCATCTGTGGTTTCAGGTCATTTCTATGTTTCCCCTTATATTTCTACATTGCCAACATAGTTTTTGGAGCTCTGAGTTGTCTTGTTCTGTATAACTAAAACCAATTAACTAACAGCTGAGTTTTAATATATGTATTATTGATTATTGCAATTAGGATGCTAATCATCTAATATGAATAAAGAAATCCATTTAATTGGCATACCGATGTCGAAAATTCTTGAACTGAAATTACCAACAGTGAAAGAGGTTATGTGTGTATTTTTTCATCAACTTAATATCCTTAAATATTCTGTGAAACAAAGTGCTAAAAATGTAGCAGATCAGGTTATAGAGCTATGGAAAAAAAAATGATATTCCGACTTCTGGTAATGATAATGTAGTGAAAAGAATTCTTCGATGTCATAACAAATGGTTAAGGATAAAAAAACCTGCACGCGTAAAAAATCGCCAGCACAAAAAAAGAAAAGCAACATTTCAGAATGAACTCAAAACGTTATTCGATACTGTTGATCAGAAGTCTTTAAAAGCGCTCGATGACCGAATTAAAGACTTATATTTGAATCATTTTGTATCAATTCTGTATTAAATTATAAAATTTCATATGGTGAAATAGAATTTTTTTTCTGCTGACATGATAAATTATATTTCTTAAATAAAAACCTTCTTTTCCTGAAATAGAACATGAACTATCTTAAAATTCAAAAATTAACTGGATAAATTGGGTATATTTATTGAAAAACTACTAAAATCAGTAGGCATTGGAATTCTACTGCGAATATGTTTTGAATGGTTTGAGTAATCGATTAACTACAGAGATCTTTTTTGTAGAGCGTTCAATTTCCTATAGAAATAATTGAAACTCATTTGACAATAATTATTTTTTATTAAGTTACAAAATTAAAAACGAAAAAGTTACTTTCCTTAAAATACTTCAATCTTTGACGTTGAATATCTTTTAAATGGTTGGATTAATGAAAAAAGTATATAAGACCATTTTTGTAGAGCGTTCAATTTCCTACAAATAATGACTATGCGATTGGGTAAACGATCTATTGTTGATAAGATATGACCATTTTTATATGATACTAAATTGAAAATGGAAAACTGTGATGAGCATATTCTTCCCGTTAATATTAAGAGCTAATATTGGGTAAGTACTTTCTACAGGTACCTAGGAACTAGTTTTCATGTGTCGGATCCAAAAGAAACAATACTTAATTTTTTTGACCCACCCTAGTGTGGAGGGTACCGTTATTTTTAGGTAAAATAAATTTTTTTTTCTCATATCTTGTAGACTATTTTAAGAAACTTTTATTTATCAAGATTTAAAAAAATCGAGCATGGGGTTTTCGAAATATTGAGTTTTCAAGAAAAAATTTTGAAAGTTTTTTTAAAAGTCCAAAAATTTTTTTTTTTGAAAATTTGAATACACAATAATATTGAAACTACTGGCGAGTCTTAACATAAAAAAAAATTATCAAAATCGGTTGTACCGTTTTTGAGAAAATCAAAAAAAAAATGGTTCCAATTCCAATAATAATTTTTTGGAATTTTTTTTATTAATTAGCTAGGTTTAACTAAATGAAATCTTATACATTTTTTTTTTTAATCTGTGGGACAGTTTTTGAGAAAAAAAAATATTTATAAAATTTCGAAAAAAAAAATCGTATGGCAGGTACCGTTATTTTTGGTCTTAAAAAATCAAATCAAAAAACATCTGGGGAAAAAAAATTAAAACCCATATCTACCAAGTTTAAAGAAAATCGGCCGAGCCGTTTAGCTGTTGTCGAACAGACAGACAGACAGACAGAATTGCGAGAATCAGTTTTTTGGTCTTCGCTATTATCGTAATGTAAACTTTGATCAAAATATCGATTTCGATTTTTTTCCGAATGCATAACTTGACTTATAGTACCTACATATAAGTCGCAAGTAAAAAGCGACTAAATCAACTCCGCCTTAGGTAAAGAAATTAAATCTGTTTCCTATTAATAAAATATTATCCTAATATCATTTAATGAATTTGGACTAAATATCAGAACTGGATGGATTTTATATTATATATTTGTTTATTTTCTTTAAAATTGATATCAAAAAATCATTAATTTTAAAAGAATTTAATTTTGTATTGAATTTACAAATTTACTTCGTACATTTGGGTTTTACCCCTTTTCCTTCATCTGCTCAAAAAATGTTAGTCTGAGGTTCAAAGCCAGACCCCTTTGTCAGTTATAACAATAAGATAAATTTAAAGCGATCACAAGTTCACATTGATCTTGTTAAGCAGAACCAACCACCCAAACGATGTATCTATTTGAAATCCACTATGTTAGTTTGTTTCAGTCTGGTGGGCTTAAAGTTCGAATTTCTATTGTGTTTATTATTAACTTGACTTAGTATTCCTCGGATTAGCTTAGGGCAGAACGCCAATTTTCACTATTAAGTAGGTACGCTATGGCGTTATGGTTAGTGCGTTTGCCTGTAATGTTCCGTAGGTCTGGCAATCGAATACCCAGTACAGTATTGTGTCACCTAAAAACATGAATTATTTTATTAGGGACATATTATCTTGCCTTTGAATATCTTTTGTCATTTGTATCTCTCATTTTATCCGTCACGGCAGAAAATTGTAAGTCCCATCTACTTCTGCCAATACCACGAAAACAGAAATGGCTGACAGTTTTAGTTCAAACTAAATTATAATTACGGATTTCGGCAACAAACTTCCCAAATCAACTTGAATATTTTTCACCACACACAAACTAGATTTTGTTTTACATTTCAAAAGAATTTCAGGGTTCATAAAATGGAGAATCAGCTAAAGTTCAGAGTAACTCCCACCACAAATAAAAAGGAATAAATACGTTCTTAACTCAAATTATAACAATTTTTTACTTTTTCTCCTAATAAGCTTTTGTAGCAAAGAGAAATATGAGAAATAAAGTGTGTGTTTTTGTTTGAGAATATTTATGAATTTTTGTTCGAAGTTTGTTCTCCACTGGCTGTCGTGCTCCTAAAATTGTTTTTTATTATTTTTAAGAAGCGGTGGTAAATGGCTGCGGGAATCACGGGGAAAATTTTTACTTCTTATAAAATTGGGCAGTGCCGTCATTATAGATTTCTGGTGTTTTTGTTTCCTTATTTTTTTTTTCACTTGTAATGTCTTATTACATAAGGAACACCCTATATCTACAAAAATCAACTTTATAAGCTTCCCACAGCTAAAGCTTATAATAATCAATTTCAACAACCTATCTAGCGGTTAATGAATGAACTAAATTCATCCCTTACAAAAATCCATTCGTTGAATTTGTGTGTCGGTAACGTAGTATTCGTTAAATCAGCTTAGTTTCATTTTTCGAGTAAAAGCTCTCTATTAAATGTGGAATAAAATTTAGGTTCATGGCTTGAAGGATAAGCTTAGACAATAACCAGGATTAGATTCAAAGATTTAATTTAAATTTTAAACTAGGATTTACTGTTATTTAACGAATTCTCAAGTGCAAAGTTCATAATTATGTCAGTTTTTTCAACTTTAACAGGTCAGTTGATCCATATTTTCTTGACAAGCCTGAGAGTTGTAAAAAAAAAACTGGAGTTTTCGGTTTTCAAAAAACACCCAAGGGCTGTCAATTGTTTTGTTGACAACTAAAAACAAGACACAAATAAATCTGTGCTCCAATAAAATTTTAAATTTGTTATAAATAAGTTTTCAAAATGAACAAAACAATTTTGCGTTGTTACTCAATATTTCATCTGATGAGGATGATGAGTACAGCAAACCTTTAATTGCAAACATGAACAATAAAATGCAACACGTGCATCGACAAACGCCAACAAAAGAAAGAGATATGAAATCTCATGTCACTTTTGACAGGTTGGTCGTTACCTGAACACGCTACACAAAAATAGAAAGATCTAATAGACGTACTTTAGGGCTAGTTCAGGGCAATTCTAGGTCCCAAAAAACACAGAATTTTTTCACCAGGATGAGTTCAGGTTTTTTCAAAAAAGGATTTGGAGCAACCCCAGGGTAACTTCTGGGCTCAACAAAAAAATCTATTGTTAAGTGCGAAAGCAGCAATGAGGAAATCAAAAACCGTAATGTGTGCATATAATTTACACGAGACATGAGGAAACTGCATACTTTTTTATGAACTGAAAAATATTTTTGAAACTTTTAGAAGCAACAAATTAGTGTTGGAAAAAAATGTTGGTCTCCGGAGAGATAAGTATTTTCAAGAGTTGTTAAACTATGACGACTAACCTGCAGCTGGACAACAATAGATAGATACAAATTAAAATTATATTTTTTTCCAATTCCAAAATTCCATCTATGTCGCGATTCAAAACAGCTAAAAACAAGCAATAGGTATACTTTATGAGCATCTTTATTAGACTTAAAAAAAAAACAAATTAATAAAGAAAGATAATTATCTAGTCTAAGAACATTTTCTTAGTTTTTAATCAAACGTTTTATCGGCCGCTTTTGAGGACTTGACATTCGAATATCAATCAACGAACTATAATCAGGTGGCTGCGAATCAGAACAGGCACTGCAACCACATGCCGATGGGATTTCGATCTGCAATTAAATTTCAATTCAAATTATAGTCTGATAAAATTTAAATAGAATTGATAATGAGGCTTACATCCTTCTTAATCTTTAGTCCATCTTCACAAGTTAAGGAAACAGAAATAGTTTTGTAGGCTTCAATCGAACAACAGAAGCACATCTTGTCTTGTCCAAAGGATTCTGCAAACAAACCAATATTTTTATCAATAAGAAGGTCTTGAGAATTCAAATTCAGATATGTGTACATACCAACATTATACTTGGAACCTGACTCGCAGGAGCCGTAGCATTCGGTGAATCCATGAATTGGTTCATTGTTCAAGCAAATACCATGTCCTGGTTTCTTGACTCGAACAAGACCAGTAGTCTGACTCTCAGAGAGTGATGCAGGCAAACAGTTCTCTGTAAGAGAAAAAATAATTTTGAAAATATGCCCAAGAGAGATTAGAGAATCGACCCTTACTTTGACTCGCGGAAACTGGTTTACAGATCTTGCAACAACCAACATCTTCTAATTGTTCCGGTGGGCAGTTACTGACATCCATACAAGTTTCCTTCGAAGAAGTTACCAATAACTGACCATCGTTATTCTCGCAACTGAAGGTGGTACAATTGTCATTACTGAACCATTGATTGCCTACTGAATAGAGCTCCTCCTCAAAGACACATTGGGTTTGAACACAGGTGCCACAGCATTTGGTCAGATCCAAACGCTGGTATTCGAAACCTTTCTTGCATCTTGTATCACACGTCTCGGTGATTTCTGTAACCTGAGTTCTATCATTGGGACCATACATACACTGGCCTTGAACACAAGGCTCATTAGGAATCTTCCATCTGTCACCTAAGGTCTTTAGGGTTTCGATTCCATTGATTTGGACAATGCAGCCATCCTTGGGAGGGGCTGGACAGGAAAAATTTCTATAAAATATTTTGGGTGTATATTTCAAAGACCTAAGACTTACAACACACTGTAGTTGGACAACAGTCTCCAGGATGAGTGACGATCTTGAACTCATAGAACTTCTGTGAACATTTCGAAGCCAGCTCGGGACATGTGTTAATATCGCAAATAATAGTTTGGGTTGGACAGCAACCAGAGTAGTCAGTAACAACTTTCTCTCCAAATCGGAGTGGCACAGACTCAGGGAAGGGTTCACATTCAGACGCAGGCTTGCATTCTGTAAACAAGAGGAGTTAAGAAAACAAATTTTGACAAAGCATGTTTGAGAATTCCTACCACAAATAAACTGCGGGCAACCATCGGATCCAATCTTTTGCTTCTTGAATTGATTAGCCCCACATTTAGGGAAAGGTGCGTCAGGACATGTAACCGGAGTTGGAACTTTGGGCTCAGGAACACAAATATATTTCGGACAACATTCTTCTGAAGAACTTAACTTTGAAGGCATGAACCCTTCGGAGCAAATACTCTCTTCCACGGGACACTGCTGAACAGAACACTCCGTCTTTCCATTGCTATAACAAGTGCATTCAGTGCATTTATCCTTCTTCCAGGTCTCTCCCACAGAATGGGCGCCATCATCGCACTTGATACATTGTTCCTCGGTGACGCACTTATCATTGTCCATGACCGTACCCGGCGGACAGAAACAGCCTTCACTCCTTCCAGCGGCACAGTCTAGTCCTTTCTTTGGATTGACTACAGCGCTAGTGATAATGTTTTCGACTTCGAACATATCAGTGGTCTTGATAGTGTCGCAGGTCTTCAAGCAACCGCAAGGTTCATAAGTCATAGAATTTGGACATTCATAGGGACATAAGTCAGGTCCTCTCCAATTAAGGCAAATTCCATTTCGAGCACATTCCCTTGCATAGGCTGCCAAAGAAGTACAAGCACCGTTCTGGTCGTTGCCGGGCTTGCACATGTCCTGCTGACAAGCAGACACATAAGTCAAAGGCTCCACAATTGTATTACATTCTCCGAAAAGTTCAGCATCAAAGAATTTGAGACACGGGTCTTTCTCCGGCGGCAGAGGCAAACACATCTCTATTGCTACGTCTTCACTCAAACACTCGTCCTCACCCAAGCCCAGCTTAGGTTCATCTGCCTTCCAGCTTTCAGCAATGTCGCAAACATCCACCGGCAGAGGCTTAGACCTCCAAGCCCGCTTCTTAGCAGGGTTCATTTTCAGATCGTTTTCGGGATCTCCATTGCAGTCACCACAAAGACCTTCCATTTTGCTGCCATACCTAACGCTTGGTACGCGGATCTGTGGAAAATGTTTGGTTGTTGTTAGAAATAATATTGCTTTATGGAGTTCCCGAAACTGTCTCAAGACTTTAACAAACTTCTTTTCTCCTGGGAGAACTTTACATGGTTGACCGTTTAAGAAGGACTTACCGAATATGCCATATCATCGAAGGAGCTAGTCACTTCGACATGTGACTCTGGTAAAGTGAGCTTCAATTCATTCCTGTTAGTCTCCGTGATTCCGAGCCAGGTGTTCTTGAATGGCAGCTTCTTCACTACCATGCCATCGACTATCACCTGAACCGACTCATTGGGTACAACACGTTGAACATGAATTATATGTTCGCCGTGTAGAACATGAAGTGATTTTGCACAACTTGTGTTCGGGCCCATCGCTGGGCGTCCCAATTTTTTGCAATCATCCATTGTAACATAGACCTGCGTATACAAGGAAGTAAAAATATGAATCCGAAAGAAATGGAAGAAAACTCACCTGGAACGTAGGGACACCGGTTGGAACAATATCCCTCGAAAGTAAATACGTACAATTGCCGTTAAAAGTGAAATTCTTTCTGTCGTATGTAAGATATTTGGAGGTGCCGAAAGCATCGCAAATACAATCCTTGCATTCGTTAACTGGTATGCACGTATCGCCCTGGCGCAATGTTCCTTCCGGACAGTAACATCCACTGAAACAGGCATCCGGCAGCATTGGACAATCATCTCCATTCAAAGTATCACACGACGGCTCGCACCGTCGCTTATAGCAATCTGAGTGTACAAATGGCGCTGGACAGGATATCTCTACAAACGCACAAACAATACATTCGGTTTAAATGAATGGAGGTGAAACAAGAAACACAAAAATAGGAAAAGCCGCCAGTCTAATGATTGCGAGTCAGAGTCAACTCACCGCACTGATGCAGCGCCCTCCATGTGTCCAATTTAATCTGAGGATTTTCTGCCAGGCACTTTTTAACGAATCCTTGTAGTATCGAACATTTGCAGGGTTGCGGGTCTTCCTTATTGGCCTTCAGGCAATCGCAAGTGGTTTCAATGCATTTTGAGACGAATTGTTTGTAATTAACAGCCTTACCGCACTTCAGGAATGAAATATGTCTAAGAAGGATATAAATACGGTCTTGTAGAAAAAATAGACTTCACCTCCAATCTCAGTTCCACTTACTTAATAGAATTGCACAGGGATAGTGCTTTCATTTGAATATCCTTTGGACACACTTGCGGATAGCACTCCTCCTTGGGAATGTCCCTGTCAAACCAACTGTCTCCGAATTTGTTTGTACTGCTGGTTACAGTGCCATTGGGAAAACGCTTATCGTCCGCTGGATTGCCATTGAAGTATCCACACAATCCGTCCACGGTCTTAATGAACTTCTCAGAGATTCCAATTTTGATGCCACCGATTTCGTCATACTGCGCCCAGAAGCCATGCAAGTGGGACACCACCAAGACTGTATTACCTGGCTGTGAGATGGTAAATATCGACTTGGCAAGGGGAGACTTGGCCAACTGCCTTGGCGTGTAGGTGAAATCATTGAATTTGATTTGCTGGTTCGGCATTATGGTTAGAACTACATCGGAGGAGATGTCCTTAATGGCAAGCACCTTGCGGCAGATCTTACGGTCTTCCGTGCAGTTTAATTGAACTGAAAAAATTTAAAAAATCACCATGAGTGTCTCAATGAGCCTTAATTGTCTTGGCTATTCACACTCACCTGAAATGTACCACGATGAATTGAGCAGATCCCTCGCCAGAATATGGCTACACGTTTCATACTTGAAATCGGTTCCGTCGAAAGTTGTGAACGACTTGCCACTTAGCTCACAGACACGATCTTTTTGTGGACGAAGGATGCAAGTGTATTTGAGGCAATCGCCTGGTTTCACTCTCGAGTTGTCAACTTCAACTTCATAATCGTCAGGACATTTGGGCAAAGTGCAAGCAACTGTGATGTTCTTGACAGTACTTGGGGGCTCAGGAGTGCACACGAATTCAGCACATTCCTCGACGGCATTGTAGCCAGATTCGAATTCGGGCTTGGCAAAGTACTCTTCGACAACGTTGATGATTTTGGTGCGAACGATCCTGTTACCGTCATTGGTGGTGGTGAATTTCTTGGATACCCTGTGGAGCAAGATATGAAATCAGTGATGTTGACGTGTAGGAGTTGGGTAAAGGATATCTTACGATGTTTTGAATATCTCAGACATCTCTCTGGTGGCGTATTGCTCGATGACTTTCATCTTCATGCCTTCTGGGCATTCAGGCTCTGGGCACTGCTTGATGGTAGCTTAAAAAAACATCAAAATTTACCAAAGGTCACTCTTTGAACTTTTGCTGTTACCAATATTTAAATTGTGGATAATTTTCTTTTTGTATAATTGTGTCCTAAGGCATTAAAGGTTTTGATTTTTTTCCAGAACTTAATACACTTTTAAGTCAAAATTATTACAAAATGTTATTGAAATTAGGGAAAGAAGGCACTATCTATAGATTGAGGTGTCTAAAAGATTTAAACTGTAAGACAAATTTAAAGGCCTTTTGACAACATTGGTAAAATCTCCAATCAAAAAAAGAAACATAATTCATGTTTCCAGAAATCAGACATTTAATGGATTTTACCTTCTACCAGCTCCTAAATATCTACGATGAAAACATGTGCAAGGTTTTGAAAGCTAAACACCGTAAGATTTCAAAACTAAAGCTGCATTCAATGTTCCAAATTTTAAATTCCTTAAAAATGTATAAATCATGAATTGGTAGATATATGTAGGTTGGTACAAAAAATTAAAAAAAAACGCAAAATCTGGAAATGTGTAGATACAAAATTTTTTTTTTCAGTTTTGTCATCCCTCAATAATTATGCTCCACCAGCCAGAACCAGAACATTGCGTTACTAAACATTAAGTCCCGGAAATTTCTATTAAAAATTTTAAATTTTATTTTGATACAATTCGAGTGAATTGTACACTGCCCTTCAAAGAAATTTTGGCATTCTCTTCTTCCCCGAATTAAAAAATTGTCCAAAAATTAGCTAATTCCGAGTTTTAAGTTATCAACTCCAAATACAATGCTTGTACAATTTTTTGCGCTTACGCATTTTCCTAACAGTAACTAGATAACCCCAAAAGACTGGTCTTAGATGATTTAGCCTCCTTAGAATTTCAAAATTCTGCTTTATTAGTTTCAAATACTTTAAGGCCTCAAACGACAACAGAACTCTGAACTTACTTATGCTGGTCTCAGTTGTTGATATTCCAACTTCTTCAATTATCTTCGTACACTCTGCAGGCTCATCATCTTCACAATCCTTAACTCCATTGCACCAGAATGCTTCGGGAATACAATCACCACTCGATGGACATAATTTCTGCATTTCCGGACACGATTCACATTTGCAGAGGCAAGTTGATGTCTGAACCAGACGTAAGCCCTCAGCACATGGTGGACATTTCTTTCGTTTGCATTGCTTGACACCACCCAATACGCAAACGCATTCCTTGCAGTTTTCGTTTTCGAATTTCGATCCAATTGGATAACTGTGGCATAGATATATAAATATAAAAAATCTTAAGCTTTTCAGGACTTCTGTAATTACCTGATGTAGTTGTCAACACATGGACACATGTTTCGATCGACACAACTGTTGCCATCCCACATTAGAGGCTCCTTGCACTTACATTCCTCATCGTTGGGGTTGACAGCGATGTTGTCACAAATGGGGCATTTAACTGGCTTGGATTCGGTAAGCTCAATATTTTCCTTGACCTCAGCTGGAAAAGATCAAATTTATCAATTTTAATAGTTGAAAAACCTGCAATTTTCAATAAGCCCTTAGGACTATTTCTACTTCTAGGCAGTAGTACATGGAGAACTTAAGTTCTTGCGAAACAAAATATTTGAAGATCTCTACTTTTTACTTTAAGACGTTCCTGGTATGCCTTTTGGTTGTTCTAGTAATTGGTCAGAAACATGGATGCAGGAATATTTGATCAGACGTAATTTTGGGGCATATTGGTAAGAGACACATTTAGCCAACGGAAACCAGAAGTTCAACGATGTACGACTTGAGAGCGTACCTATATGTGGAACGTAGGAACACTTAAAATTCAGCAGGAGCTACTCAGAAGTTTGAGACTATCCTCGAGAGTTATGCAGCAGATATAGGAATATATGATGAAAAGAGCGAATTACAAAATTTACGATAAAATATTCCACATGTTAGGATGCGGATTCGTCATGGTGGAACCGGCTTAGAAGCAAAGTTATTGACTTTAAGGCGATAAGTGATTGCCACATCAAATTCACTTGCCGAAAACTATGCCTAATAAGTCCACAAGCAATTATCGACGAAGCTGAAGACCATGTGCTAACAGGCACAAGTAATCCAATATCAATATCATGCGATAGCCTACAGAGAACACTCTCTGCAGGCCTAACAATGTCTCCATCAATACAACTGCCCCAGTATCGTGACATCCTCAAAGAATGATAGCAGCCTTCTCCATTTAAATGGAGACAATTTTATACTGCCTGTTCTGGTTAACTATAGTTTAAGACAATATAACGTAGGTCTAGTTGCAGTTCGAACAGTGTTTATTTTCGAAACTTGTGCTTGCACGAATAAGTGGTCTATTTTTAGAGCTAATAGCTAGAATGTCGTTAGCAGTTCCTTCAAAAATCTTGACTTACAATTAAATAACTGTTACTTACGATATGGTGTAAAGCAGCCGAGCGGTTCGATTCGCATATTGATGTTCTTCTTCCATTTAAGTGGAACCACTTTCAACATCTTGGTTTGAATTGGATTTTTAAAGAAATTTGTCTGTGGAGTGTTCCGATCATGATTTGCAATGAAAATTCTTGGGTTTCCTTGAGGTGTCAGAACATTATTCCAAACGAATCCATTCTGTGAGTACATAACTTTATAGCCAGTAACCCAGCCATCCGGACCACCTTTAGTTGTAAGCCCAGAGATGTTCCTTGGTTCCAAGAAGTCAATCTTGATAAAAACGAAATTAGTGTGAACTTGTCAACTTTTAATACGAATTCAAAGACTTACTTCAACGTGTTCACTTGGAGAATTCAAAATTGGTCTCCAACTCATGGTCGACGATAGTTTCAACATATCCAACAAATGCACCTTTTTAGCCTTCAGTGGTCGAGGCCAAATGCTGCTGCCCTTAACTTGACTGCGATGCATTGCCCCGCTTTCAATTCCCATTGGCTCCCGGCAATGTTCACAAGCTACTGTTTCAGTTGTAGTAATGTAATAGGTCGTTGGTTCGGTTGAAACCTACAAATCAAAAAGTTATTAGCTTTGGAAATAGTCAAAGAAAAAATGAATCGATGTACATAATTCTGTTCCGTGGTAGTCTTACGCTCTCCGCATCCGAACAGCTCAACCCTCATCGCAATGGCTCCATGCCATTTCAGTGGATAAATGCGCACCACTTTCGCTTCGATTGGAATTTTAAAGAGCGATTCTACGGGCGTTCGGGAATCAATCGGTCCATTGAACATTTGTGGCTTGTCTGTCTCATCGACCAGGTAGTGGAATCCCACGCCGTCAATGCTATATAGGATCTAGAATAAAAAAGTTTCCTTGAGAATTATCGTGGATAAGAGTATGAAAGGCATACCTTGAATAAGGTCACATGTTGGTCTGATACCGGACTACCCTGCATGCTGACACCGAATAGAGGCTGCGGTTCGTCAAATGAAACTTGCAGGTATTGCATTTGGTCCATGATGAGTGGTGACCAACTGCCTTTCGATTTGCCGGACGGTTGCGAGTGCAGTCGACCGAAATGTGGCAGATAGGACTCGCTTAGCGTACTGCTAGCACTGAAAACTGAATCGGGTAATGGTTCGGCGCCATTTATCATTGGAACAAGTCTGTCGAAAAAATTTGTAAAGCCAATTTTATGAACATATATTGACTCACTATTGGGAGGACTTACAGTTCTGGCTCGCACTTAAGAGGAGGTGTGGAAGTTGTTGGAGTGATGAAAGGTGGTTCTTGGGTACTTGTTTCAGTGTACGCATTGATGAATTCTGGAAGCTTTGTAGTAACTTCAAGTGGCTCAACAAAGCTCTTGCAGAAGAAGGTGTTTTCAATGCACTGGCAGGTTTGAACGTCGCCCAATACAACTTGCTTGTAAACTGAGTGGGGCTTGATATATTTCTCATCACTACTCATGCAAGGACATTCGTCGATATCCACGCAAGTGTCCTTATCACGCCACATTTTGTAAAGACCTGGACAATAAGGCTCTGTTTCATCGACACAACCAGGTTTGCAAATGTCTCCGGGATTGCAAAGACCACGCTTAACGAGTTTCTACATGAAGGTAAATATATTTTAACTTAAAACTTGAAGCGATTGATTTAAAGGGTAACTTACATGTTCAAAATAGTGACAAGTGTATTCGCAATGATTGGCACATTCCGACCAAACCTTACCCGGTGGGCATAGTGCTGCCTTTGGTGGTTCAGTTGTAACAGCGATTCCTCCACACACCGGCTTAATTGCTTCAACACTCGCAATATGGTCACACACATTGAAAACCGGATTGAACAGCATCGAAGGGCCGCAGGTCTTCTCGACGTAAGACCATGTTTCGTCAGATTTCTGTACACATTGCAAGAACTTATGGCAATCATCAGGATGCTCTTTATATTCTTCTAAAGTGGCATTGCAGTAATCTGTAAGATCAATAAGTTTTTCCGATGCCACAGTCGTCACTTCCTCGGGTTCTTCCGATCCACATTGGCAGAACACCCTGATCTCATAATCATGACAGTTTCCATTGCATACCAATCCATCTTCCAAAGTGCAATGCACATTCTCATCCATGAGTTCCGCCTTCTCGTGTGAAACAGCCACCCGACAGTCGATCTTCTTCATGAATTTCTTCTCGCAAGTGCCATAGATCATTTCGAAATGGTCATACTTTGGGAGCTTCTCCTCGTCATTCAGTTTGATATTGTTTGTATTTTCATTGGAATCATGATCCCTATTGATCCATCTCGTCCAACCAGATGTACATTTAGTCTCTGGCTGAGTGTCAAGTGGTTGGACAGTTGAACTGTCTTCAATTGGCGGTAGAGTGGTAGTCAACTGCTTGGCACATGGCACTCCACTGCACACTTCCTTCTTCTTGGTGCATCGACAAGTCTGACAATCATCGGAAAATGTTACATCACTCTCATAGAAAGTCTTGCCATCCTTCACCATGCAAACTGGCTTGCATTCGGACTTGGGAACACATTTGGTGAAGGAGTCATTCAAATATATCATACCCTCATCGCAAGGCTTTATTTGGCAGCCCTCAATGCAGTTCTCATTCAGACACATGCGCTCGGTGATGCCTTGATCGAGGAAGTTGTCACAGGTTTCAACTGCACAGGCGGGCGTACAGGATTTGTATTCCGAACAGTGGGAGTCGCATTGCATTGCTTGGTATTAGAAATAGAGAAATAGAAATTAGAAACCTAGAAATCATCTGGAAATGCGTTAGTCGGTGGACTTGTGTAGCCCGAATTTCACATGTTTAGCAAAAACCTTAAAAGTAAGTTCTTGGAAGAAACAAGTGAAAATCTGTCTGTATAGTTCTTGAGAAGAATTTAATAAAAATCAATAGAGTAGTTAGCCAAAAGGTCATTCCCAAAAACGATTTGGTTGACCTTTTTAAAATCTTTTTTAACTAAACTAGCTTTTGAAGAAATTGTAGACCTTGCATTTTAATAAATTCAAAAACAATTTAAATGGACCTAAAATATTTTCTCCAAGGTAAAATTAGGCGTTAGCGTTTTTGTCAATTTGGGTTTTGTTAATTTAAAATTCCCATTCTGTGATACTTACGACAAAAGTGTTGTGTTCGCCAACGAATGTCGATTCCTTTTTCTGAACACGAATGAGCATATGCAGCGATTGCCGTGCACAAACATTCACAATCCCCACCCTGGTCACAAGCGCACGTATCGAAGATGCACCGTTTCAGATACTTTTCGACAGGAACCTCAGAATGGCATTCCTAAATACAGTTTGGTAAATTGTAAAAGTCCCTTTCACGAAATGAATATGCTTACCTTGAACATTGATGACTTGAGAATGCCACATTTGAGTTCGGCCCACGTCTCCCTCTGAGGATGTTCCTTGCAGGCGTCGATTTGTTGAACTGGTGCGACACAATAATCTTGCAATTTCCATGAGTGGCCGAATAGGAATGGACTTGTTTCGTGGCCTTGGGATGGTGTTTTCATGTCATCGTTGGCATTGTCATTGTAATTGCCACATAGCCCATTGACTCTGCCCTTCCATTGCTTGCCGAGCTTAACATAGACGCGAGTACCTTCGTCCCATTTGATTTGTAGTTTTAGTGGAATTATTTCGATAACAGTGAAAAGACCGGCCTTGTAGATGTTGTACGAATGTCCCTTGGTGCCATGTTCTTCCCGAAGTTCTGTGATTTAAATTTGAGATGGAGTTAAAGTATCAAAAGAAGAAAAACACTTACTGTCTATTGGGGCCTTGCTTTGATCGTCCAAGTATGAGGAATCACCAGACAATCTTATCGTGTCCCTAATACTACCATCCAAAGTTATTTCCAGCGATTTCGAGCATGTGACTCCCAAGGTGCCACAGAGGACATTCTGAATTGTTATAGAGTAAGAATCACCGTTGGCGGCAACGCCTTTCGAGAGGATATAGTCGCAGGCTCCTTGGAAATCAAATTCATGGTTATCGAAAGTTTCGAAATGGGAATCACCCCAGACACTGCAGGTGCGTTCGCATTCGTTTGTTGTACACTTCCAATTGCCCGATTGACAAATGCTAGAAAGGATTATATGAATGAGTCGTCAGGAATCAACAACTCACAATCTTACCAAACGTTGCAATCTTCAGTTATCTGCTCGCCGCCAGGGTAGCTCTTTCCACCATGGTGGCAGGGACAGTTTTCGGCTAATACGCACTCTTTAGTTATGACATCAAGGACGTAACCTTCCATGCAAACGCAACCGGGTGCACAGTCTTCCAGATCCTCAACATAGGTGTCCATGGTTTTGCAAGTTTTCGGTTCAACGGGGACGCATTTGGAGAATTCAGCATTGGGCTTCTTGGCACATTGACTCTTTAGTTCAGAGGACGGTGGATATTTGTCACTGTCTCCTGCTTCAGCCATGTCACAGTTCCAGGCACCTCCTTCACAGGTGCTACATTAAATTAATAAAAAAAGTAACCCCTATTTCTCAATTTGAGATCAGTCTTGCTTACCAAAGCTCCAGAAATTGTCTTCCGGGACGAACTTCTTTGTAGCCTTCGTTAAATGGGATGCCATCGTATGTACATGGGCAGTCCTTAGCAGGCACACATTCATTTTTGTCGTTTAGATATTCTCCCTTTGGACAGCGACATCCTTCTATGCAATTCGTCTGGCAAGTTTTCTTGGTAGCAACGTCCTCACAACTTCGCGTACAACTGTCACCACATTCCTCATAGATTTGCCCAACAGGACATTGGACCGCTTTAGAGAGATCGAATTAGAATTTTCTGTTTGAATTATAAGTTCTATAAAACTAACCACACTCCTTAACGGTAAATCTCCAACCAGTCTTAATGCCTTGCCTGGCACATTCAGCAGCGTAAGCCGACAGAATCGGACAGAAACACTTGGACGGATCTTCCTTACAAGCACACACATCGTAAATACAATTTTCATAATAAGTCTCCGGTTCGACGGACCATTGGCAGTCGAGGAAAATATCATCGGTCAACCAGGCACAGTGTTTCTCAGCGACTTCTCGCATTTGAGGGTTTGTCGTACAAGAGTGAGGACCAGGCTCCGTTTCGGTTTCTTCGTCACAAGTGTCCTTAGTTCTCCACTTATTGGCAAATGGCTCAACCGCTGTTTCAATATCTCCCTCTGGTGTCAAAAAATCATCCTGAGTCTTGGAATTAAAGGTTCCACAAAGACCAGAGGTCTTTTCACGAAGACTTGACGGAGCGTCGATGTAAACGCGAGTCTGTCCATCCCACCAAACTGAAATGCCATTGGCTAAGTCAACCGTTATAAATGTTGAACTCGCTTGCTTTATGAGAATCTGGTTATTTCCAGTTATTTTCGGTAATTTCAAGACTTCCTTATCATTAACATGCGTCACTAGGTTTTGACCAAGTTTGATAGAGGTTCTAACTCCGTCGATATCGGAAATGATTGTCACCGATTTTGTGCAAGAAGGAACTTCCTTGGAGTTTGTTGGAACAAAGTCAAGGGCTTCAGAAATGGCTCCGTTGCAGGGAACATTCTCAGCTTCGACAGTTACATTGTCGGTCTTGAGCATATAGTAGGAGCATTTTCCCATAAAGTCGTACTTCTTTCCGTCAAAAGTTGTATAATGCGGATCACCAATGGCAGCGCAGCGGGCTCCACAACTCTCATCTGTACACTTCCAGACACCATTCTCACAAGAGCTTTAAAGAAATACAAATTTATTAAACGGGGGATTCCAGAATTTCAATAGTCTGACTCACCATGTGTTGCAATCTTTTTTAATGGTGCTGCCAGCTTTGAATTCCTTATTCCGCATGGTGCACGGGCAGAGTTCGGGAGAGATGCAAGAATCTTTGTATTGCACGGTTCCCTCTGGACAGAAGCAGCCCTCATTGCATATGTCTTTGTTTGGCATCACATCTGAGCCACAAGTCGGCTCAACATTTGGGCCGCAGGGCATATAGATTCGACCGAAGCTGCACTGAATGGCTATCAAATATAAAAATCAAGTCTTTAAAGAGCAACATTTTTCAAAAGCTACTTTGTACTCACGACAAATTTGAAGGTCTCTCCATCCATTCTCGAGCTTTATTCCATTGAATTCACATTCCTTCGCTAGCATGGCTATAGAATCACAGTTGCACATCTCAGGGTGTTCCTTGTTGGCGCAGTTACAGTAGTCACTTACACAAGACTTCATCAGCGCATTCACGTTAAATGGCTAGAAAATGGATGCCTTTTAATTGCCTCCCTCGGAAATAAACCTATGACTTACCTTAACACACTCTGTCAACTTTGCATTCGTAAGCAACTTCTCACAGACTTCAATAGCTTTCGATTGAACTTTCTGGTCGCATTGCCTCGAGAAATCCACTTCACCACTGTTGTCCATGACACACAAGCCTGAATCGTCTATTGCCTTCCATGAATCAGCAAATGATTTGCTGGTTTTCAGTAGGACACCCTCCTTCGAGATAAAATCATTACCATAGTCTCCGTCAAATGAGCCACACATGCCTCCAGTTCGATTCCAAAGGCCGGGTGTGGCTTGCATGACAACGAACTGAGCCTTATCCCACAACAACGACATTCCAACCTGGTCCAAATCGATTCGAAGATGCTGCGTCACAGGTAGAACTTTCATTCCCTTAACCTGCACAGGTATTGGCAGAACCTTATGTGGAGTTGATAATTTTACAGTACCATCTGGCGGGAAAAACCATGTATTAGATCTCCCATAACTCACTAATGATGATAAACTCACTTGAATTTTCGAAGGTGTACTCGACTGATTGCCAAAATATTTTCAGCGAATGAGGACAGTTGTAGCCTGATCCGTAGGGACATGCTTTCAGGATGATTTCAAAAGTGCCATCAACTTTATCCGAGACCAAAGTATGCGAACATGATAAAGGAGCTCTGTTTGGATAAGAATATAAATTTGCTGCTCGAAGGGATATAAATTCTACTGCGCTAACTCACTTGAACATTGTTCCATCAAAGGTTTTGAGATTACTCCCCAACCATGTAGCACAAACGGCTGGCTTAGGAGATTTATCGATGATAATTTTAGGATCTGCGCGGACGTAGAGTGGGTAAATGTTAACTGGTTCCAGGTACTCCTCAGAAGAAGAGAACATCTCCTGGAAATGAATAATGATAAGGATTTAACAGAAGACGTACATGAGATTTAGAACTTACGTTAACGCCGATGTGATTGTTTGATACTGGTACGTAATCAACAGTGGTTTTAATTTCAGGATTTAATTTATGTTCTTTGTCATAGTTGTAATACAAATCATCTGGTTTAACTGGCATGCTGCTAATAGGAATAACTTTGAAGCCTTCAGCTAAAATTAATAAAAAACAACAAATCATTTTATTTGAACAATAAAACATACTTCTTAGAAGGGATCAAAAAACTGCTTGTTTCTTCAATTAAAATTACACGCAGAAAATTCACGCTGGAGTGCCTTAATGGTCAATGCTTGGACCTCTGTTGTTCAACATATACATTTGCTGCCGATTAATCAGAAAATATACCAGGGACAAAGACGAAGTTTCAAGCAGATGACTCTATCACATACGCCACTTATTTTTCACCAGAAATTTCTGCCAGGAGATCACATTAGGGAAATACTATCTTAATTGAGGACTGATGATAAAAGATAAGATGATAAAAGATAAGACCAAACTCATGAAATAATGCCATACAATCCAGGACTAGGTGGGAGCACTAAGCCATTCATTCATGAATTAAGGACAAAATTCAGCTTTTTCTGTGAAGATTGTACATCTTTATCGCCAGCTCATATCTTGCTGGCGATCAAATGCAATATCGACCATGTAATGTATATCTAAGACTCTCTTTCCGATCTTAAGTCAGAAATCCGACATAATATGCCAAATGCGTTTCAACGAACGAAAACATAGATGGACTGAAAATTAAGCTGATAAATAAGTACTTATAGACTCAGCGCCTCTCCTGCTCATTCGGAAGTCAATAAAGTGCTTAGTAAAATCTCTAACGCCCTCTTATAGATTGATTCTAAGACTACATCTCATCAATTACCAAACATCCTCTATTAAAGAAGATTTGGATAACGTTAAAACTTTTCTAGTCCAATGTTCTAAGGCATTTAATTCAATATCAAATGCAATAGACTGCATCAAAAACCAGTCGGAAGGCTTCAAGGAATCGATTAATGTTATTGTGGATGAAATACGTTACATCTATATGGAACTCGACAATAATACGGTAACGTCCAAGAACAAATCCATCCTTGATGAAATCCTGGCGAACCTAATACCGCACTGGGTTTAAATGCTCCCAAGTCTAAGACTTTTTCATCATCTATTCCAGTCATTACTGAAAACCAAAAAGATCATCTCAACTCTGAAGTGCAACGACTACTCCAACATAAACTAGATTCTAGTAACAAGTACATATTGATACGACCAAGCCATCACTGATCATCAATTTGAAGACATCATTGAAAATTATTCTAGGAGAAAAACAATGGTCAGCACTACATGGGAAGAAAACTCTTCCACAATTCCTTAACACGTGCGATTACTTCTTCAAGTACATCCTTAAAATTCAAAAAGTTTTATTTTAGAAAATTACCGATTTTACATATGAGAATTTCCCAGTAATAGTAAAATTATACCTATCGTTTACGTTTACCGATTCAAAATTTTTTCAGAAGTTGAAATTACTGAATCAATAATGGTAAGAATGTAGGTGGTGATTTTACCCAGATATTGCGTTAATCGAAGGTTGATTTTATTGAAAGCGTACAATATTTGAAAAGTATTAGTAAATTTTCAAAAAAAAAAACCTGAAAAAAACCTAAAATACCTATTTTTTTAAATTTTTGAAACCAATATAAGGCATACAAAAATGTTTCCGTAAATTACCAAGCGGTAGGGAAGATTCGATCCAAATAAATAAATAAATATAAGTAAAGGGTGGGCCATCGAGTTGTTTCTTTTTAAATCATATAGGTTATTTTGACAATGACTTTCCGCTCGAAATCTCCACAGAAAGTTAGTATCATATGTACCTCCGGAGAATGCTTTACGCTTGAACAACGTTGGGAAATATTGAAAACTTATTTCCAAAGTGAGTGTTGTGTAGCTCAAACAGGGCTTTTTGGAAAAGAAGTTTTGGATACCTGCTGTACGCCAAGTTAATTTTGTGCAAAAAATGAGACGGGTATGCTAGTTGACAACGCTCATGGTCTTCGTCGTCGTACAATACCCATTGACGAGAATTCGGCTGCTGTAGCCAAGAGTTCAACATTTCACACACTTTACTGAGGAGAATTCTACACAAACATCTGGAATTATTCGCTTATAAGGTCCAATCAGCAATCGACCATCCGCTTTGCTCTCTCGCTTCTCAAATTAGGCCTTAGAGCAGCTTGAATTGGTTACCGATTCTGGGCAAAAAATCATATTTTCTGACTAGGTGCATTTTCATCTTGGCAGCTACGTTAACAAAAATAAACCTCACACGTTATTGTCCAGAAGTCAATGCATTCACAGTGACAGTTTGGTGCGGATTGTGGAGTGGTGGCATCATTGGACTATTTTTCTTCGAAAATGAGGCTGGGAACAACATGTCGGTCAACGGTGGGCATTACAGAGTCATATTAACGGACCTTTTTTTACTGAAATTGAAGACATGACAACCAGACGGCCTCTGGTTCATGCGGGATGCCGCGTCATGCCACAGAGCCCATTCCGAAACCGTGTTATCAGCCGTCTTTCCGATATGAATTGGCCGCCTCGGAACTGCGATTTTACCCCTTTGGACTTTTATTTTGTGGGGAACCGTGAGAAAGCGATATTTTAACAACAATCCGGAAACGATTTAAGCACTTAAAACCAATATCATCCAAGAAATCCATGAGCTACAGCCCGAAGCCATCAACAAGGTCTTGGAGAATTTAAGAGACAGAATGTGCTACTGCAAAAAAAGCCGAGGCAGCCACTTGAACGACATTGTGTTCCATAATTAATGGGAATGTTTGCTCTTACTAATAAAGCCATAATACATTTAAAAAAAATTAGTTTGTACATTTTATTTCATTTTTAAAAATAAGCTTGAATTTGGCCCACCCTTCACATACTCGATACTTTTCTTTCAATGCCTTTTACTTTTACTTTTAGTTGCGATACCAAGTAGGTTCCAAATGAAAGTACTTAATCGATTGAAAGTATTATATCTGTTTGATTGTTCATCTTTTAGAAGTGTTTCAAAAACAGTTTGGAAAAAGAACTTAAAAGTTTTTCTTCCATTTTTTTACAATTTTTACAAATTTGAGTTTAAACGGTGTCCAGAGAACTTTGTCTGCTAAATGGAATTAAATGAAAGATTACCATGTGAAAAATGATTTTCCAAAGCAAGAGCAACAATCACCAAAACCAGAAATTCATTTACTGATAAACACTGTATAATTTAAGAAATATTCCTCCGTGTTCAAAACTTTTCATGCGATACCCAAGTAGGTAGGCATCGATACTCTCTTCCGATATTATAATCGAGTACAAGTACTCAACACCTTAAAGGTATCGTTTCAAATCACCAAGAGAAATATACAAAAGATTAATTAAAGTTTCGAAATATACATCTTGCGTTTGCAATACTATTATTAGTCTCTTATCAAAAATAGAAGGCAACATTTCATTCAACCATAAAAGTTTCAAAGTAAATAACCTTTGTTTTTAACTCGGTGAAAAAAAAATCTCGGCTAACCGAAATAAAATAACCGGTTTCAGTTTGAACAAGGCGGTTTTTCCTATCCCTACAACCACGGACGTCAGTGAAAAGTGGTTGCACAGATGCCAATAAGTCTTTTGAACTTCAAAAAATAAAATGCACGATTGAATCGCACGAACTTGCTCTTATGTAAAGGACTAAAAAAAATTTTTTAAATTAATGTTACTTGGAGAAAAAAGTTCATAACCATAAAATAATTTTGTAATTTAGAGAAGTAAGAGATAATTTTTTCTTACCTTAGCAAGCAAATTTGAATTTATGCAAGAACAAAAATTTTAAGTCGTTGTAGCGGTTTCCTGAAAAAATGAGCTTTCACATACAAAATTTTTAAAAAATTTTTTAAGAAAAAAATTTCCTTATTACTGTACAAATAAAAATTAAATTCCAAAAAAAAAACTACTGACCCGTTTTTGAGATGTTGAATTTTCAAAAAAAAAAGAAGATTTTATTCTTTTCAAATCTTCAATGTAATGTGTTTTGAACTTTTTAGGAGCTTCTCGATAAAACATTTCATTAAAATCCGTTATGCCAATGATAAGAAATTCGAAAAAATGGTTGTTGTAATTTTTTTTCTTCAATACCATTTTCGAAAACCATTTTTTATTGTTTTGAGAAACTTTGAATTGTCCAGTTAAAAAAAAATCGAGCATGCGGTTTTCGAAATAAAGGGATTTAAGAAAAAAAATTTGAAATTTTGTATGAGTATCCAAAAAAAATTTTTTGAAAATTTGAATACATAATACTTTTGGGGAGCTTTAGCAAAAAAAAATATCAAAGTCTGTTGTACGTTTTTGAGAAAATCAAAACCAAAAAAATAATGGTTCCAGGGGGTATTATCAATAATAACCATTTTTAAGAATTTTTTTTTAAAGCATTACCTAGCCTTAACTAAATAATTTTGTTTTTGTTTTTTTTTTTTTTTTAAACAAATCTGTGGAACATTTTTTGTGAAAAAGTTATTTTTGCCGTTTTTTTGGTCTAAAAAAAGAAAAAAAAACATGTGGGGGAAAATTAAAAATGCTATCTACCAAGTTTAAGGAAAATCAACCGCGTTGCTTAGGCTGTAGTCGAACAGACAGACAGATTTTTTTAACGAATGCATAACGTGCAATATAGTAACTATGTACATATTATACATTATGTCGCAAGATAAAATAAAGCAAAATGACCTTGGCATCGATTAAGCCAGGGCAATTTTTAATCAAAAATTTTGTAAAACCGTTTGCTTCGCGCTATTTCTTTTATTTGAGCAAACTTTATTGTGTTTTTTTTCACGAGTCTATTGGGAATGATTACTTAATACAAACAAAAAACATTTGGTGTTTGATCTCTAAAGAGGTGTGAAACACATATTCAATCTTGAAGTTGAAATAAATTGAATTTTAAATTTTTATTAAAGAAATCAACATTTCACTTACGATATACACATCTTGGTAATGGTGGTGAGAACACTCCAGTCTTGTACTCGCATTTATAAGCCGATGAATTCGGTCCACTCAATGCCACGTTACCCGGACAAGTCAACATACACGAAGCATCAGTTACACCAAACGAACATTTATAACTTCCGTTGAATCCGGATTTTGTAACATTACATACATTTAAATCTATAAGAAGAAGTTAAAAGAGTTTACACACGCAAATATTTGTTTTCGTTTCTGTTTTACCATATTGACATTGAGGTCCTCTGTGGTACTGCGAACATTGGCACATATTTATAGAAATACATTTGCCATCATTTTCGCACTGAGGATCGCAAATAGCTGTGGAGGAAAATTCATTCAATAACTTTGCTAAGCTTGTATTAAATGTCCAATATGGCGGGCGTTTGAAACATTTTTGTTTTTGGGACAAATGGCAACTCTACTTACGTTGGCAATCGGGAGCTCTTGGCTGTCCAGTTTTTGTATGAAGCCATTCACCATCCTCGCAGTCCAGGCTCGTCTTGTCGGTACCGTCGGGGAACTGATAGCCCTTCATGCACTCAACATTGCATTCACTAAATTTAAATTCAACCATATTTCATCAGAAAAAGTATAAGTTTGTTAAATTTTTGCAAACTATACTAACTTATTCCTGCAAGAGACCCTGGAACCATTTGGAATATGAGGTTTTGAGGTACATTGTAATCTACGGCTTTCACAAAGTGCTCCGTAGAAATTTTCTGAACATTGACAGAGACCTGGCTCAAGGCATACTCCATTATTCTGACACGGTGGAATGCATGCAGCTAGAGGTTTTCATTTTGTCAAATTATACTGTCTTAATGAAGAGAACGAATGTAGCCAACTTACGTGTACAAGGTGGTATGATGCCTTCTATTTGAGAATCTCGAACTATCCACTTGCCATTGATGCAAATTAAATTCAGCTGGCTTTTACCATCGGGAAAAATGAAGTTAATTGGGCACGAAACTTTGCAGTTTGCACCGCTACATGCATATTGCACATTTTGAGGAAGAGCTAAAGGCTGACGACATGAACCAGCTGGTGGTATTTGTCTAATGTTAACCTTAGGACCAAACCAATTTGTTAATTTGTTACTAAAAAAGTGAAAAAATTGTTAAAATCTAAAAATTGTTTTAGCCAGATGTGTTGATTTACAATATTCCTTTTTTGGGCTGAGCTTGTAGATTATAGCCCGGTGGGCCAAAGTGTTGATTTGTGTGACTTGTTTTTACATTTCCATATCCACCAAGGTGATAGGATCCTCCAAAACCTCCATTTGCTCCATAGCCACCATAACCACCACTTTAAATAAATAAAGATACAAGTTCAATTATAATCTAAGACCTCACAGTTTAATATTGGTTGGGACTTACTAGCCATCGACATGTCTGGGATTCCTAATGGTCCTTTCAGATTCTTCTAGATCTTCAATTGCTAAATCATCGATTCTAAGAAAAATAAGATTTAAAAAGAAGATAATTTTGTAGATATAGGCTTTGTTTGTAATTCTATATTTTATCTGACCAAAACAACGTTAAGATGGGTTTGTAAATGGTAGGGCTAAGTGTGTAGGCTATTCGATCCGTATGTTGTATATTTTGAATCTAGTAATGTTATAGGAAGCTCTCCAGAAGTTTAAAATGCTCTTTTAACTTTTTTTTAAAGAAAAAGGTTATTTTTAAGTAAAACCTTTGTATATAAAACTTATAATACTTTTATGAAGACGAACGATTAGGGCGACATCTAAAGCATTGCGATAGTACTTGTTAGATTTGTCTCTGCTAAATCTTTTTTGCCACTAACTTGTTTTGTATCTTATCCTACCCTCCACTGTAAAATCGTGCGCTAATTTCAGCGCCACCTACAAGATAGCGTTAGTACCACAAAATCAAGCTCCATGATAGTACTATAGGATATAGGAAATTAATCTTTGATATCGTCTTTGCTGATTAACGTTGCACCATTATAAGAGCGTAATATGCACAATGCAAATAACACTATACATTTATTCAAACCCTAATTGACAATTCCACAACTTTCATGACTTCCTTTTATAATACTCTGTAAAACTCAACCATAATAATATTCGTCATAGCTTTTTTAAGATAAGACTATTTAATCAGCTTAAGCTGTTCTTAAAGCTAGAACTTGAGTGCTGATGTAATCGAAATTGTTCAGTTTTTGAAGTATGGGGCATGAATATGTTAACAGTCTCTCTATCTCTTTCTTTAAGATTCCTTTATATGTCATTAAAAAACTTGCGATCTCGCTATCAAGAAAACCACATTATGCGATTTCCTGTTAATAATAAATTATTAATTTATGCAAGGCAAAATTTAGGTCAAGAATACAATTTAGCAAATGTTATGGCTACAGACCAGAGATATTAATAACTTAAGCATATCATACGAGATACGACAAAAAACCGCATGGTCCATGACATTGAAAGTGACTAGCGATAAAATGTATTTATGGAAAATTTAGATATTGCGAAGAAGAGAACGTTGCGCTTTTTAATTCAAGAACAAAGAAAAAAAAACATTTTAAATGGAATTCAAAATAAAAATAAAAATATTTTGATAAAAGTTATTCTGGGGCTAACTTTTTCCTATTGGATTTTGATATAAATCTATTCAGTCGTTTGCAAGAAAATCGAACAATATATGATCAATAATTGTGTTTTGATCAAATAGAAGATCAATGAAATGAGAGCAGGTTGGAGTCCAAGTGGTTTTGAATTCTTATGTCTTATTTATACTTTATGGAAAAACTGAAGCCTTACATAAGAAGAGCTTAGGTCAGAAATTTAAGTTCCCTAAAACTGGGAGCAATAAAACCAAATAAGTGACATTTTTCTTATGGACTCGTATATTTCCCTCAAAAACATTTCATCTAAATTTTTGAATTTATTGCCAATTGAAAGAGAATGACAAATCAAAAATTGTTATTTTCTAGTTTCAGTCCTTAACATTAATATAACATCAAATATAACATCAAATATAATATCAAAATATTTAAAATATTTTCAAATTGCAAATAAATCTGAAAAACTACGAAAAATTCGAAAATTTAGATTATTTTAAAAAACTAGATATTGAAATTATATTTAGAGTTCTGGAAAATAATTTATTTTTTCAAATTATTTTATGCATCACAAGCACTTAATTTCATAAACTCATTATATTAATTTTCTAGATAAGTACAAAATAAAAACACAAAATCCCCGATCGTTCTAGATGCGGTTCATTGAAAATTCAAATTTTTCTCGAAAACTTCTTCAACCACGAATAAAAATAAATCCGTGTTTTATTGTAACCTACCGTTGTTGGATGGAAATCTGTTTTTACAAATCATTTTATCAATAAATAGCACAAAATAGTTTTATCCGAATTAATTTTCAAACGCTAACAAATTATTTTGAACAACTTTTTTCAGCTACTTTATTGCACAACAAATTTATAAAGTTTTTATTTAAATAATAAATAATTCTAAAATAACGATACTATATTCGTTTAGGTTGTTAAAAAATTTACAAATCCAGTTTTTCTTATAAAACTACCAATTGAATGAATTTCGAAATTTTGATTGCTAAATTCAAATTATATCAAAAAATCAGAAGCCATTTTAAGAGATATTTAAATAATTAAAGGAACGAAGTTCAGACTTTTTAAACTATTTCCCAACTTGAAAAAAAAAAAATTAACTTGTCCCACGGGCTTAAAAAATAATTAATTGTTGATTAGCTGTTGATGGCCCACTTCGTTGAGTGCCTCACATACCTGAAAAATTATGCAATGGAATACCGTTACAGTACACCTTTCTTACACAATATGAAACGACACATTTAGAAAAAACGCGAAAATTAATCGTTTTTTTGAAAACAACAAACAAATTTTAAATTTTCGATATGATCCTAACTGTCATTATTCCTAAATTCAACATTTTAATTTCTTCAATTCAACAATTTAATATGTTTTTTTTTTTTATTTACAAAAAAACACAATTATCAAAATAAATCCAACAAAAATAAATCAAATCAAATATAATTATATAAATTAATTAATTTTTAGTGGAAATCCAAAAAATACATATAATCAAAACCAAGTCTGAGTTTAATTTATTTTTTATTTGAATAAATTTAATTTCATTCAAATAAAAGTTGGCCATTGAAAATACACATAATCTATTTGACATTTTTGCTATGTATTGTATTTTAGTACAATCCTTTTAAGTATTTAATTTTAGACGAAAGAACTTCCTATTTTTTTAATAGTTTAACTAGCATTTCAGATTGAGGTTTGGCTTAGATTAATTCATCTAAAAACATTTCCTTTATTGAAGTGACTTTAAAACGTTAATAAGCAGCGATTTTATCCAATCTTAACATTTAAATCCTTTATGTTTTTTGTTTTCCAAATCGTACAGTTTAAAAAAATTCTTCTCTAAAAACAGAATTTAAATACATAGTAGGTATATAAGACGAATTTTGCTGAGATATTGATAATTGCAGGCACTTTAAAATCAAAACAGGACAGGACGAACAACTTTCCTTTTTCCAACGAATACAATTTCTAAGGAAGCAAACTTACAGTGTATCTTCCTTGTTACTTAATGTTTCACCATCTCCAAGTACAAGGTGCAAACATAATGCCAACAGCACTATAAACGCACTTAAGCCCATAATTGGCTTTTTTCCACCACTGATCTTAAGGACACGATTCTATGTTTTTATTTTTTTTTAAGTAAACCCGTTACACGATTTAAAACTTAACGGTCAGGAATTCAGCAGCTACTTAATGTTCACAGCATTGGTGACTTCCTTTTATACCTAAAAACCGTCGGTATAAACCTACCACAACTACAACAATTATCGTTAGGCTTACTGATAAGGACTATAAGCAGGCTATTCTTGCATCCGAATTCTAAGAAACATAGACTCTAATCTGCAGTAGTGCAAACATGTACATATGTAGAATTAGTGCGAATACATACATATTATTTTAAAGGCTTGGTCACAACCAACGGAATAAGAAGTTCTCTCAAACTGACTTACGATACATTCTTCTCAATTTAAAATTCTCTTAAGATTCACTTAAGAAAATTACGATCTTGCTAAAAAATTCTATAAATTTGATACACACACACCCTCACAGTCAAAAAGAGGGAAATTTAGGTTTAGAAGAAGGGCTTTTGCGAATGACATAACTGGAAAGCACCATGACATTGAAAGTTTGATTATAAATAAAATATTCATTCATGAATTATTGTTGTTATCTTGAATTTTTAATCTTTGTTTTAAAACTTAAAAAAATATTGATAAAACTAAATATTTATACCTTCCTAGACCCATTTACTATTAATCAGTTGAGACTTAAAAAAAAAAAGATTGTGTGTACTGACGTACGCGCGGTTGAAGTAAAACTTCTTTTTCCTCAAGCAAAGCTTCTGTAAGATTATAACCTACGAACAAACATTTTGTATTCTAAAAACATGTCGCTGTCTTTGACGGATAACGTGACGTTTTGACATGTCACTGACAGCTGCATAGAAATTTTTTTACCCCCAACGCCGGAAAAGAAGTTTTACTTCAAAAAAACATCAAAAAGATATGTTTGTTTGTTTTTTTTTTAAAGGATAGTGGTTTCTGCTTGTTAAATTGGTCGACCACATAATTCACAAACATTTTGTATTTTTAAAACATGTTGCTGTCTTTGATTGATAACGTGACGGTTTGACATGTCACTGACAGCTGCATAGAGAATTTTTTACCACCAACGCCGGAAAAGAAGTTTTACTTCAAAAAATTGAATGTGCGCGCTAGCCTTAAATGAAATCGAGAAGAAAAGTACAAAACTCCAATGCCACTTGACAAGCAAGTTGCCTCGCTTTGTTTGTATTACCGTAGGGCTGCACGTGCAAGTATTGGCAAGCATGCCCAGTAGGAAATTTGCTCCTCAAGGAAAAATAAAGTTGAATTCCTCGTAGAAATCACGTGGCACTTTCATTGAGTAGAAGGTCTGCATTGGTTTCATTCATCGAAAGTCATGCAATGAGTCAGTAGTTTGAAATCCCAGTTGCATCTTGTGCTTTGTTCTCGAAAGAAGGTAAAGAAAACATGAAAAAAAGCAATATCCTTCTTACACATCCTTAATGTTAATGAATACAATGCTGAACACGTTATAATTTTTCCTGCATCTTTTCAGTGGTTATTCTAATCCACAATTGAGTGTTTAATGCCTGCGATGTGAAAGAGAAAACAACCCTTTCTTTTCTTTGGAATTGAAAATCAGTAAACAACCTTTCAATAGAGCAAAACTATGGTGATCAGGTGATATTGCTAGTGAAAAGGAATGTATTTTTTCATGAACTTCGTTTACTGGGCAAAATAGTCTTCGAGCTGAGAGGAAAAAGAGAGAGAGAGATTTTGACCTGCAATAAACAATTCTTTTTTTTGGGTTTTTCCCGCGATGGGTCGGCGACGCTCAATAGGTCTTTTTTTTGTCATGAGTTATTTCTTTTGTTTTGGAATGATTTAGTGTCAATTTTGTGATCACAGAAAACGGTTGTGCGGGGTTTTGTGTTTTAAAAAAATAACAACCATGGAGAAGGAAAACAATTCACCAACGGTAAATTCCCTATATTCTTTTGAATGATTTGCAAAAAGTAAATATTCCACTTTTTCTTAGATCTCAAATGAACAGGAGAATGAAGATGATTAATTCCTAAGCTGCTCCCCAAATTCTACCAAGTGTCAAAGGAGAGTTTTTCGACCAACTGTTTGTGTTACGTCTTACAACAAGACAAGACAATGTAAGACATACATATATATCTACTAACTTCTTTAAAATGTATTATAATAGTTAATAAAATAGATACGTACATAACACAAATTTAATTTGTTTTTTCATTCAAGCGTTAAATTTGCCTACATTTCAGGCGCTTCTTCTATTGATGAAATACGAATAGAAATGGATAATGATTTCATTCATATTCCAGCTCTTAATAAAACATCCCCTAAATGCATTCCTTTTTTCAATACTGAAAAAACGAGCTTCAAATATGTACACAATTCTGTAGTGAATAATTAGTATTTTCAATGATTCTTTCCCTGAGGCAATTGATTAAATGTTGACTCACTTTTCATTAATTTATTTCCATTGAGGAAAGCTTCACATCAATAGAACCAGTTTTTTCAGACACAAAAATTACCCATGAAATCGAAGATGCCGTGAGCATTGTGATTTCACAACAAAATATGCATCGAGAAAGTGTGTACCTCCTTGCAATGACAAGCCTGTGTTAAATTCCTCATAGGATTCCGTAGGAAATTCATGGGTGCAGCTCCTTTTCCGTGATGAAACACCTACTTCTTCACTAGTGAATTTTTGGAAATTTCCTACTGGGTGTTGTAATCTTGTAATGTACACAAGCATTTCTTATTAACCCGTACAAACCCGAGCAACTTAGTAGTCACCTGGCATTAATTCAGTATCCAGGCAACTTGGAAAGCAAGTAGACTGACAGCGGCACTCTTGTAAAATTGTATTTGATTGATTAGTCGGGTGACGTTCAAATTTATAAATACCAAAACAAATGTCGGTGGCGTGTGCGATTAAGCGAATAAATATTATTAAAAAGTATAATTTCAAAATGGTCATATGGCATGCCGTCTATGACAGCAAGAATACAAATGGTAGTGGATATACCCAACTTTTTGGCCAGTACTTTGTATGCGAGGGTTAGGTGTTGGTAAAATTTATTTGGATTGCAATATGCTTGTGAATAATTATTCGGTTGCATAGCCATTGCGCGTCTGAACCTATAGTTTTATGTTTATCTTTGAATGCAGCCACTTGAAATATGTAAATTCTAAATCGTATTCAACTTCATGTTTTACTTTGCACATGCTAAAAACATGTCGCTGTCTTTGACGGATGGCGTGACGGTTTGACATGTCACTGACAGCTGCATAGAAAATTTTTTACCCCCAACGCCGGAAAAGAAGTTTTACTTCAAAAAAACTGTGATATCTTTGGGTCAAACTCTAGCTGGACTGTGCCAAACAATAGTACTTTAACTGATTGATTTATCAATACACCGAAGAACTCGTTAAGTAAGGTTCCTCCGAAGGACAAGGATGTGCATCTAGAAACGAATAACCTTTTGAAAAGCTTCAAGTGTTGTCGTCTTCGAAATTTTGTACAAATAATCATTTATAAATATGTATTTAGTTTGAGCAAATTTTCTAGAATATCCCACTTACATACCGTAATACTTGTAGTTTTAACGCTATTTAATATTCCAGCATTTTCAAATGCACGATTGAGTCGCACGAACTTGCTCCTATGTAATAGACTAGGAATTTCAAAAACGAATGTTATGAGGGGTGTTATTGCGAAATTATAATGAGATAAGTTTCGGTGATGGCAAATAAGTAAAAGACTTTAAGTATTTTAATAAAAACTCAAGCAGATCTTCTTTTAACAAAGGTTACTTTAATAATGTGTACTTGACAACCGGAAATTAATAGATTCATAATGGTATTGTGACATTTACAATCATTAATTGGTATAAATATAAATATAGAAATACAGGGTGCCTTGGTGTATGAAATCAACCAGTTACTTTGCAACAAGCGGAAACTGTTCATAAGGATAAAATTAATTTTTTTAAACTCTTTTATTAGTAAGAGAAGAACAAAAATTATAATATTAATAAGCTTTTATATTCAAAATCCCAAAAAAAAACATTTTAAAAAAAAAAAGGGTACGCCAACTTAAGCTTCTTATTACTGTACGAATGAAAATTAAATTACCAAAATAAATATTGAGCCATTTTTGAGATATCGAATTTTCCAAAAAAAAGGACTTTTTTTCCAAAAATTCAAAAAATATTTTTTTTTAAGTTCGTGAATAGGTAAAATGAATTTTTTTTCTCACATCTTGTAGAAATTTTCTGTATTTTTGTTTTTTAAGACTGTCGAACAGTTTTTGAGAAAAAAAAATATTTATAAAATTTCGAAAAAATTCGTATCGCAGATATAGATATATGTGTGCCAAGTTTAAAAAAATCGGCCGAGCCGTTTAGGCTGTAGTCGAACAGACAGACAGACAGAATTGCGAGACCCACTTTTTTAGTCTTTGCTATCATAGTAATGTCAACAATGAAATTTGAAGAAAATTACTCATATCTTTGTATATGTATATGAGGAAATCCAGCGTACCTTAAGATTTTCGTTAAAAAAAGAAATTCAAATTATTAGCACACCAAAACAGTTGATGTTTTTATAATCAAAGTAACGTCAGAAATGTAAAGCAAGTCGCGTTACTAAAATTCATCAATGCATCAAAAATTAATTGATATAAATATGTCGAGTTTCTACACAGGTGCACAAAAAAATAAAAAAGTAGTTAATTTCAAAAACCGAACCTACATATCCTTACGTATTTTAACGCGCTGAATTTGAATTTTAAGTTAGAATTGGTCCACCACCCTCCAGTTTTTTTTCAAATCGTAAAAAACTTAAAAACTTACGATAAGTTCATCGACCATTTTTTTTCTGTATGTTTAAGTTATTTTTTTTTTATTTTTTTAAGTATCACTTACTTTTTGCTATTTATGCCCTTATTTCATAACTTATAGATACGTCAATTTAGTGTTTAAAATTATAAAATAATAAAATAAAAGTCCGAGAAACGTTCATGAAATAAGTTAAAAATTTTTATCAATTTTCGTTTAAAATAAAAATTCTTTTTAACTAATCTATTTAGTGGAACAAGAAATGATACTTAATACAGTTACTTTTTCAGCACTCACTCTCTGGATAACTTCAGGTTTCTAGGCTTTTCTAAGCCTTTTTTGAGTGTGCTCTTTAATTTTCTGCATCTAAAACAAAAATTACGCTGTCGAACAGTTTTTTTAATTCCTCGATAAGTTTGTAAAATTTTGAGGCACATTAACTTTTCTGGGCTGAATTTCTTCGTTTTTTTTATATAGAATAAAAAATTTGATTACGATATATAAATGCATCAAAAAGTTATGAAAAGAAAAATGTAACGATCTAATTTTCAAAAAGAGCGAGGGACGTGTTTTTCTTAGTTCACCATTTCAACATTATTAGTGGCACACCCAAATATCAACATATATTATACTTAGTGAAGTAATTACAATAATTATTTCAATTTTCAGGTGGATCAAACATTGCATCAAAAAGTTACAAAATTTTGAAATAAAAAAACATTGAAAGGTACAAATTAAATTATTAAATTTCGTTGCTTTCACGTAATAAAATAGCTGTATATTCAAAATTAAAACATTTTCTGTTGAAATATACATATAGATCATCTTTCTATTTACTCGTAAGTCCTATTTAAAAAATTACACAACTATTAACAACTATTTTAATGAACTATATTTTTATATCTGCTAGTGATATAAAATCCTAAAGTACACTGGATTTCCTCATATAACCTATAGTATTACCATGGAGCGTGATTTTCTATTGCAAATTCTCGCCTGGTGGTGGCGCTAGATTTTACAGCGGAGAGTAGGATAAGATACAAAACAAGTAGTAAATAAAATGCACGACTGGATTGCACGAACTTGCTCTTATGTAAAAGTACTTTGGAATTAAAGATACATTTTATAAATAAAGGGTGATTTTTTAAGAGCTTGAGAACTTTTTTTAAAAAAAAAACGCATAAAATTTGCAAAATCTCATCGATTCTTTATTTGAAACGTTAGATTGGTCCATGACATTTACTTTTTGAAGATAATTTCATTTAAATGTTGACCGCGGCTGCGTCTTAGGTGGTCCATTCGGAAAGTCCAATTTTGGGTAACTTTTTCGAGCATTTCGGCCGGAATAGCCCGAATTTCTTCGGAAATGTTGTCTTCCAAAGCTGGAATAGTTGCTGGCTTATTTGTGTAGACTTTAGACTTGACGTAGCCCCACAAAAAATAGTCTAAAGGCGTCAAATCGCATGATCTTGGTGGCCAACTTACCGGTCCATTCCTTGAGATGAATTGTTCTCCGAAGTTTTCCCTCAAAATGGCCATAGAATCGCGAGCTGTGTGGCATGTATAGCCATCTTGTTGAAACCACATGTCAACCAAGTTCAGTTCTTCCATTTTTGGCAACAAAAAGTTTGTTAGCATTGAACGATAGCGATCGCCATTCACCGTAACGTTGCGTCCAACAGCATCTTTGAAAAAATACGGTCCAATGATTCCACCAGCGTACAAACCACACCAAACAGTGCATTTTTCGGGATGCATGGGCAGTTCTTGAACGGCTTCTGGTTGCTCTTCACTCCAAATGCGGCAATTTTGCTTATTTACGTAGCCATTCAACCAGAAATGAGCCTCATCGCTGAACAAAATTTGTCGATAAAAAAGCGGATTTTCTGCCAACTTTTCTAGGGCCCATTCACTGAAAATTCGACGTTGTGGCAGATCGTTCGGCTTCAGTTCTTGCACGAGCTGTATTTTATACGGTTTTACACCAAGATCTTTGCGTAAAATCTTCCATGTGGTCGAATAACACAAACCCAATTGCTGCGAACGGCGACGAATCGACATTTCACGGTCTTCAGCAACACTCTCAGAAACAGACGCAATATTCTCTTCTGTACGCACTGTACGCATTCGTGTGGTTGGTTTAATGTCCAATAAAGTAAACTGAGTGCGAAACTTGGTCACAATCGCATTAATTGTTTGCTCACTTGGTCGATTATGTAGACCATAAATCGGACGTAAAGCGCGAAACACATTTCGAACCGAACACTGATTTTGGTAATAAAATTCAATGATTTGCAAGCGTTGCTCGTTAGTAAGTCTATTCATGATGAAATGTCAAAGCATACTGAGCATCTTTCTCTTTGACACCATGTCTGAAATCCCGCGTGATCTGTCAAATACTAATGCATGAAAATCCTAACCTCAAAAAAATCACCCGTTATAAAACATGGATTTAATGAGATAATAATGTTCAAATGCATAAAATTGCCGTCTGGCTTCCGCAAAAGTATGAATTTATGCAAATAAACCTTAAAAAATCGTTTTATTATTATTAAATAAATTTTTTATATAAGAAATTTCTCTAAAATTTTTCAAGAACAAAAATGTGGGATGCAAATTTTAAGTTTTTAATAATATTGATTTGAGGAAATAATTTCAAAAAATAATCGGTCATAGGTTTTGAAGATATTGATTTTTCAAAAAAAAAATTTTCAAAAAAACCCAACAAATATTTTTTCGAATATTTTTATATACAATATTATTTTAAACTTCAGGGGACTCCTGCTGAAAATTTTGGGTTAAAATCGTTAGAGCCGTTAATGAGAAAGTCGAAAATAAAAAAAAACGGGTCTATGGCAGGTACCCCTAATAACATTTTGCCCCAACATTTTTTTCGACCAAAATGTCCATAATATCACACTTAATTTTTTTTATCAAAATCGTTAGAGCCGTTTTCGAGATAAATAAGATTTTGCATTACGGGTGTATGGGGGGTACCGTTAGTTTTCGAGCTAAAAAAAAAATTTCAATTTCTCCTCTAGGGAATCACCGAAGACCCTTAACTACCGAGATTGAAAGAAATAGGTCCAGTGGTTTAGGCTGTAGTGAGAGGTACAGACATACAGACACACTGAAAAATGTTTTTTGTGTACTAATTTTTTCTTTTAATTTTTATAAAAAAAATTGATATGCAAATAATTGTTCGTATTTTGAATTTTCAAGAAAAAAATTGTATTATTTTTTTAAAAATCCAAAAACTATTTTTTCGAAAAAATTTTAGTTTATATTTTTTCAAATGCAAAGCAGCTCCTGCGTAAAAATTTTGGTTAAAATCGTTAGAGCCGTTGGTGAGATATTCGAAAACCAAAAAAACCGTTCTATGACAGGTACCCCTAATAACATTTCCCCCCAAATTTTTTTTTGATCAAAATATAGTCTGTGTCCATAATATCACACCTAATTTTTGTATCAAAATCGTTAGAGCCGTTTTCGAGATAAATAAGATTTTGCATTACGGGTGTACGGGGGGTACCGTTAGTTTTTGAGGTAAAAAAAAATTTCAATTTCTCCTCTAGGGAATCACCGAAGACCCTTAAGTACCGAGTTTGAAGAAAATAACTCCAGTAGTTTAGGCTGTAGTTCGAGGTACAGACATACAGACAGGCATACAGACATACAGACAGACAGACGGAATTGCCGGACTCACTTTTTTCGTCTTCGCTATCATCGTAATGTCAACTTTAATCAAAATCTCGAGTTCGATTTTTTTTCCAAATGCAGAACTTGCCCTATAGTACCTATGTACATTAGACTGGGCCAAAAAAATTGACTATTTTTTTTTTGAAAGATATATCGAGAATATCATTCAGAATGACAAAAAAAAATTTTCGTAAAAGTTTGAGCCCTTAATATCAATTTTAAGAGGTCTATCATCGCTAATTTTGATTTTTAGTCATAATTTCATGTTTTGCGTCAGAACTGACAAAACATTGAAGTAAAAAAAATTCATTTTGACTTACTTTTATATAAAATTAAATTCCCTACAAAAAAGGTCTAATTGAAAATTTTCGTCAGACAAGCCGTTTTTGAGTAATTAAGCTTAATAAATTGTTATTTTTCTTCGATTTTACTTTTTTAATTTGGAATTTTGTAACTAACGAATCAATGAATATCTCAAATGATCACAATGGATTTTTAAAGGAAATTTAATGCTCTACAAAAAAGGTCTCTTAATATTTTTGTCTAAATTTAATTCTTCAAAAGTTATTCACAATTAAAATTGAAAAAAAATTGAAATTTCAAGTTTTTCTTTCTTAACTCATTTTTTTTTACTTAAAGGAACAAATTGACTTTTTTGAACATTATTAATCATCATTCATCGAAAATCTTTTAATATTCACCATTATTCTAACAATATTATTACAAAAATATATAAATTTAACAATAAATATGAATTTATTTTTGCCTAATTGATCATTTCTCAACAAAAACATGGTTCTACTATCTTAAAGAAAATTTTCAATTAGACCTTTATTGTAGGGAATTTAATTTTATATAAAAGTAAGTCAAAATGAATTTTTTTTACTTCAATGTTTTGTCAGTTCTGACGCAAAACATGAAATTATGACTAAAAATCAAAATTAGCGATGATAGACCTTTTAAAATTGATATTAAGGGCTCAAACTTTTACGAACATTTTTTTTTTGTCATTCTGAATGATATTCTCGATATATCTTTCAAAAAAAAAAAATAGTCAATTTTTTTGGCCCAGTCTAATTTCACATATATCGCAAGTAAAAAGAGAATATTTTATTATAAAATTAAGCAGAGACAAATCTAACAATTACTGTCGCTATGCTTAAGATGCTACCCCAATCTTTCGTCCTTATAAGATTATTATAAGTTTTATATGCAAAGGTTGTACATCTACATATATGTATAAGCGCACGTACCAACATGAATTGTAGGTCTAAAACTGTGCTATTATAATGAAATGAGTTTGAGTTAAATCTCAAGTTATTTTCAAGGTATTTATATGAAGCCCTACTCTTGCTCTATGTCGCGAGTAAAAAGCTTCTTCTTACAATTATTAAACGTAAAAATTTTAATAAAATAGGTCACGTCCTTGATAGGTTACACACTTAATCAAAATCCAGATTTCAAACAAAAAGTTTAAAATTACAAATTTGTTCTCATTTTTCGTACTCCTACATATATAGATTTTGACAAAATAGTGAAAAAAAAATTAAAACACATTTTGACAGTTTAGTATCACAGTTTATTTAGCACAATATGAGAAAAGGGATAGAGTATTTTAGTCAGTCTATTTAAATAGTATAAAAAGTCTATTTAAATAGAAAGTCATCAAAATTTTGATTCGGTGTACAAAATTAAAAGGATAGGCAAACGATCGAAATTGGAAACACTTTTCCAAAAGTCCAAAGACATGAAAAGCGGTGTAACGGAAGCGATTTCGCTTTAAGCTTCGCTGTCGGAAAAAACATTTGAAAACAAACACTTCCTGTATTGTAATGTAAAAAAAAAACCCACACATTTCTATGACAAACAAAAACTGCAGGAAAACCCAGCCTTATTCGCAATTGAAATTTATTCAGTTTGTTAAATCGAAGGAAAACTACAATTCTACTGATAAAAGATTTTATATTTTTACTTTCAAGAAATCCCAATGGAATTTTTCTGAAAGAAAATGTGTGCAGTCAATAGTTTCATTCAGAATAATCATGTAACGTTGTAGTAACATAGTTAACTGGCGTCATTTATTGTGATAAGAATTCTTTCAACTCAAAACAACGTAAATAAATTGTAAATTAAAAGCTTATCTTACATCCTAATCCGAACTTCAAGTTGTAGTTTACTAGCTTACGTTAGAATATATACTACGACCACATGCAGAGCACATTGAACAGTTCTTGACAATGTTAGAGGATTACGCGTAAATGTTAGTGAATTTATTGTAAGAATTCCTGGATTAATAGTTTGACGTAGGTACTCGTTAACGAAATGTGCTGGTTGAACACTCACATAGAAAGGGCTTAACTTGCCTTATGAGCTATGCCCAATACCAATACTGATATCTTTTTATTATTTCAGCACTTTTCCAATTGAAAGTAAATTAAAAAAAAAAAACATTTTTAAAAGTTTAGAAAAACCGAAGGAAACAAAATAATTCCCTGGCTGTCTATTTCTCACATCTTGTTGTGGCGTTGTGTCGCAAATTCAAAATACTTTGCGTTCGGAAATTTAAGTGATCTGAAAAAGTATCTTTAAGTTGGAGTAGATTTCTGGAAGTTAGAAGACGGGATCTTACCGTAAAAATATAATAGCATTTGTTATGCCCTATAAGGCTCCGTCTTATCGCCTCAGCCTGCTGTAAAATGTTCGTTCTAACTAAGATTGCCCAAAATTTAATTAAAAAACAATCGTAATTTTAACTTCATATTTTAGATGGCTATTTCCAAAAATGGCAACCAAAAGCTGACGAGCTCGATTTTAGCCTACAAGTCAACTGAAACTGTCCGGCTATTTCGTTCCTCAGTTTGGTTCGAAGAATAAACGGCCTAATTGCCACCAGGGGCTTTGGTACCTGCTGATCTGTTGGTGCATATGCATTGATCTTGTGCCTACCAGGGGCCCCAAACCTGCCGATCTAGTGCCACCAGGGGCCTCAAACCTGCTGATCTTGTAAGCGCCAAGAGCGTACTCCGTGCTTGTAAAAGAGTAACCCGATACCGAATACCAGTAAATGAAAAACCAGATGCCAGAATAGAGCTTTCTAAAGGAAACCAACAGGACCACGATACAAGGGGAATAACCGATGTTTACCAGATACACCATACAAGGTGTACATTAGTTGAAGTCAAGAATGCTTTAGTTGTCATATGAATTTAAGAATTGTTTTCAATAAAGATTTTGTATAAGGTTTTAAAGACCTTCCTGTCCGGTTTCCTAAATGCAAGTGCCGCTCGTGGATAGCTGCATATAGGGTCGGCTCTGCTTTAATGACAGGAGACAGTATTGAGTTTTTGAAGCATTAAATTCTACACGGTTTTTCGTTCCCCATTTGACAATGCTATGAAGATCAGAATTTAATAAGCTTATCATTCGCTGCTGTTCTAGATCCACATTCGAAGAACAAGGACATGTATCTGGAAACGAATATGAAAGCTGAGAGTACTGTCATCAGCAAAATAATTTAATGGATTAGAAGTTTCAGACAAAAGATCATTGATAACTATGAAAAAATGAAAGTACAAATATTTATTTTTATTAGCTTCTGTAAATTTGTTTAATAATTCTTTTTTTTCTTTCTAATTCTCTTGTCTTAAGGCATTGTCGAGATAACAACAATCCATGAATGAATAACTCATCCATAATAAAACTTTCAATGTCATATGGTACTTTACAGTTATATCATTCGCAAGATCCCTTCCTCAAAGCTTTAATTGTCCTTCCTTTTTCTTTACTTGAGAGTGTATATCAAATTTATAGAAATTTGCAGCAAGATCGTAATTTTATTTTTTTAAGTGAATTTTAAGAGAATTTTAAAATGAGAAGACTGTACAGTGAGTCAGTTTGAGAGAACTTCTAATGTCGTTGGTTGTGACCAAGACTTTTTAAGATATTCGTATTGATCGTATGTCTCTAGCACTGAAGATTATGTTTCTTAGGGTTCCGTCGGATACAAGAATTGCCTACACAGATAAACCCAGAATCCTTATCAGTAAACTTAACGAAAATTATTGTAGTTGTGGTCGGGCTGTATCGATGGTTTTTAGGTATAAAAGGAAGTCACCGATGCTGTGAACATTTAGTAGATGCCGAATTCCTGAAAGTTGAGTTTTAAATCGTGTAACGGGTTGTCAGATTTACTAAGAAAAAAAAAAATAAAAACATCTTTAAGATTAGGGATGGAAAAAAAGCCAATTATGGGCTTAAGTGAGTTTATAGTGTTGTTTGCATTGTGTTTACACCTTGTGCTTGGAGATGGTGAAACGTTAAGTAACAAGGAAGATACACTGTAAGTTTGCTTTCTTAGAAATTATATTCGTTGGAAATTGGAAAGTTGTTCGTCCTGTCCTGTTTTGATTTTAAAGTGTCATTTATCAATATCTCAGCGAAATACGTATTACATATTATTTAAATTCTATATTTTAAAGAAGAATTCTTTTAAAGTGTACGATCTAGAAAAAACGAATAACACAGCACTTACATATATGTTTGAATTGGATAAAATCACTGCTTATTTAAGTTTTAAATAAAAACTTCAATAATGAAAACTTATTTAGATGAATTAATGTTAACCAAAACCCAATCCGAAACACAGATTAAATTAATTTAAATAGGTTTTCCGTTAAGTCTAAAAATAAATCTGTGGTGTTTGGTAGAAACATGATAACTCCGTAAAATAGTTTGCGTTCTTATCTTCACTTTACATAGAGCTAGAACCTTAACGGATAATTGGATTTTCTTAAAATTTGAAACATACTTTTTTAAAGAATATTCTTACAAATATTCTAAATTTGACGAAAATCAGTCGAACCGTTTAGGACTTAGCTCCATGTGAAGTGGACGTAAAAACATAAATTACTTTATGGACTTATCACGTTTCTACCATACACCACAGAAATATTTACAAAGATTGTTCTGAAATACAGAACGAAAATAGCAAAAAATTATATATTTTTTTCTTGGGTTTCCAACAAATATTTGTATTAATTAATTATATTTGTTTGTTTTTTTTTACTTTATTATATTTGTTTGAGTAACAATCCAGCTCGAAGGACCATGTTTGAGTAACAATCCGGGTGTAATTCCAAATCAATATTTGGTTTTGCTTTAAGTCAATTTGATGACCTTGTTTTAAAATGTTATAAGAAAAATGTTAAATTAATGAATTTAAAAATTGAAGAAAATTAATAAAAATTCCAAATTTGATGATTATTTTCAAATAACGATCGATTTTCCCGTTATATTTTTTCCAAGTTTTTCGTTTCATATTGTGCAAGAAATATCCAGCTTAACGTATTCCAGGGCATAATCTTTCACGTATTTTAGGCATTCAACGAATTGGGCGGTTAACTGCGTGCAATTAATTATTTTTTTAAATCCGTTGGACAAGTTGACTTTTTTTTCAAGTTGGGAAGCAATTTCCCTTAATTATAATTAAATATCTCTTAAAATGGCTTGATATATGTAATGAGAATTTAACAAACAAAATTTCGAAATTCATTAAATTGCTATTTTTATAAAAAAAATAAAATGTAAATATTTTTAATACCTTAACGAAAATAGTACATATCATTATTTAAGTTTTAACTTGCGTTCTAATTTTAAAAATAAACAATTATGCATTAATTTTTAAAACTATGATGGTTTTGAAATCTTAGTATGCAATATTAGTTCAGTTTTTAAGGAGCTGAATAAAGTTGATCAAAATAATTTGTGAGCGTTTGAAAATAAATTCGGAAAAAATATATTTATTGATAAAATGATTTGTAAAAATATATTTCCATCCAACAACGGTAGGATACAATGAAACACGGAATTACTTTTCTTCCTCGCTGAAGAAGTTTTTGAGAAAAATTTGAATTTTCGATGAAGCGCATCTAGAATCTAGTATCTCAAAAATGACTATAATTACTTTTATGAAATTTAGTACCTAGGATGCGGAAAGCAATTTCAAGAAATCTGCGTTATAAACTTTTGAAGACAAATTCTTAATATCAGAAACAAGATTTAGACATTTTTTGAGAAAATTGGCGTAGTATTTTTGTATCCCAGAAATGAACGAAAAGCCCTTGAATTATTATATTATTTTTCAGAGGAATAAATATAATCTCAAAATTAACTTTTTAAAATAATTTAAATTTTCGGATTTCTCACAGTTTTTCCGCTCTTTTTTGCAATTTGAAAAAATATTTTATTTACATTTTAATACTTTTTTTTTTGGCGTTATGTTGATGTTAAGGACTGAAATAAGAAAATAACCCTTTTTGATTTATAATTCTCTTTTAATTGGCAATGAATTCATAAATTTAGATGAACAACTGTTTTTGATAGAAATATGCGAGTCAATAAGAAAAATGTCATTAATTTGCTTCTGCGGCTCAAGTTTTATACTCAAATTTTGGGGAACTAAAATTTCTGACTCAAGCCCTCATTACGTAGGGCTTAAATTTTTCTAAAAAGTAAGGATAAAAATAGGAAACCACTAGAATTCCACATTGCTCTCATTTAATTGATCTTTCATTTGATCAAAACACATTCATTTATTCTTCGATTTTGTTGCAAACGACTGAACCGATTTATATCAAAATCCAATAGGAAAAAGCTAGCTTCAATAATAATTATCAAAATATTTTTTTTTAATTCCTTTTGAAAGGTTTTGTTTTTATATTACTTGAATTAAAAAGCAACACACCCGTCTTCTCAATTTTTTCAAGTTTATGAAACAAAATTTCTAGATAGCAATTTTCCATAAATACATACATTTTATCGCTGGTCACTTTCAATGCCATGGATCATGGTTCTTTGTCGTATCTCGTTTTGTTATTCTTAAAAAAACTTATGCCTCTGGTATGTAGCCATAACATTTGCTAAATCGTATTCTTGACCTAAATTTTGCTTTTTGCATAAATTAATAAATGTTTTTTTTTTTTTGTTTTTTGATAGCGGGATTGTATGTTTTTTTAATGACCTTCAGTGACAAGAAAAATTAATATATAGAGAAACTGTTGAGTGAGACAGTATCTTTAACAGAGTGGAATAGTATTGTAATTGGAGAGAACTTAGGATATGGATGCCACACTCTTTAATGACTTCAAACAATTTCAATTATGTCAGCACTCATATTTAGAGTTAATAATTAGCTATTCATTTATAATAAAATTATAGCTTTTAGTGATTTAAAAATAAAATCTTTATCAGTACATATACCAAAAGTTATTTTTTTCATGGTCGGTTTTTGAAGATTAATTTTAAAAGAAGTCTCAGAGCGGCACAAATTCAGTAGCAAAAACCACAAAAATTTTGTTTTATAAAAAAAACTTTATTAAGTAATAGTGCGGGAGGCTACTTTTTCATGCTGCTCAAAAAAATACCAACCTATAACTTTAGCCCAAACATTTACAAAACCCGTTGTTTTCGTCAGATAATGCACTTTACATGATCCCTTTTCTTTCTTTTTTTTAATTTTTTTTTTAGAATCGATGAATTAGCCCATGAAAATCCAGAAGACTCTGAAAGAACCATAAAGAACCCCAGACACGTCGATGGCTAGTAAGTACCAACCAAAATTAAGCCCCAAGCTCTTTGTCTATAAATTGAATTTGTATCTTTATTTGTTTTAAGTGGTGGTTATGGTGGCTATGGAGCTGGTGGAGGTTATGGAGGATCCTATCATTTTGGTGGTTATGGAAATGTAAAAACAAGTCATGCAAGTCATTCGAGTCAACACCATGGCCCACCGGGCTATAATCTACAACCGCATCCCAGAAAAGGAGGAGTATTGTAAAATAATTCAACTGACTCAAATAAATTAGTAGATTTTGAAAATTCTCTATTTTTATAGTACAAAATTAACAAACTGGTTTGGCCCTAAGCCAAACGATAGACAAATACCACCAGCTGGTTCTTGTCGTCAGCCTTTAGCCCTTCCTCAAAATGTACAATATGCATGTAGCGGTGTAAACTGCAAAGTTTCGTGCCCAAATAACTTCATTTTTCCCGATGGTAAAAGCCAGCTGAATTTAATTTGTATCAGTGGCAAGTGGATAGTTCGAGATTCTCAAATAGAAGACATCATACCACCTTGTACACGTAAGTTGACTCAAGTCTTTCAGTACATTCAGATTGAGTTTAACAAAATAAAAACCTCTAGCTGCATGCATTCCACCATGTCAGAATAATGGAATCTGCCTTGAGCCCGGTCTCTGTCAATGCCCGGAAAATTTCTACGGAGCACTTTGTCAAAACCGTAAGTTGCAATGTGCCTCAAAACCTCACATTCCAAATGGTTCCAGAATCTCTTGCAGGAATAGGTGAGTAGATTTTGAATAATTTCAATAAATCATGCTTTTCCGATGAATTCCTTTCGAATTTCAATGATATTTGATATCTTGCGATTTTCAATTTCTAATAAATGTCTTGCCATATTTTATTTACAACAGTGTTTGCAATGTTGAATGCATGAAAGGCTATCAGTTTCCTGACGGTACCGGCATCACAAACCTTGAATGTGTAGATGGTGAGTGGCAGCATACAAAAACTGGCCAGCCAAAAGCTCCCGATTGCCAACGTAAGTCGAGTTACCATTTGCCATTTGTACTAAAATCAAAAAAGCCCCAAAATCCCACCCAAATGGGATATTCAATACAAGTTTAGCAAACATATTTATTTATTTTCATTCACAGCTATTTGCGATCCTCAGTGCGAAAATAATAGCAAATGCATTTCCATAAACATATGCCAATGTTCAAAGTATAACAGAGGGCCTCAATGTCAATATGGTATAACAGAAACGAAAACATAAATATTTGCGTCTGTAAACTTATTTTTCTTAAAGATTTAAATGTCTGTAATGTTACAAAATCCGGATTCAACGGAAATTATAAATGCTCGTTCGGTGTTACTGAAGCTTCCTGTACGTTGACTTGTCCAGGTGGCGCGTCTTTGAGTGGACCAAAATCATCAGCCTATAAATGCGAGTACAAGACTGGAGTGTTCTCACCACAATTACCAAGATGTATATATCGTAAGTGAAATGTTGATTCTTTAAACCAAATGTAAAATTCAATTTACTTAAACTTCAACGGCCAATCTGTGGCACCTCATTGTTCGCAGAGTTCCTTGAACCCCATACCCAAATAGCAGACTGTAAATTATACAGTCTGAAGAGCAAAGTTCGAGAAATACCAATCATGAATTGCAAATTACACTAAATCACATTCTGATGAAAAAAAAACGTCTTTCACTTAGTACAAAAAATCTAGGCTTTCACTGTTACTTTGGTGGCCTAAATTTTCAAAAAGGGGAGTTTCACCGCATGTACTCGTGCAGGGTATCAGGAAGAACTTGATAATCTTGTGTAATTGTGACTTTTCGAACTTCGAAAAAAAAGAGTTCATTAGTCCGATGTTCTGTTCCGATTGTAGAGTGGGGACTTAGACGTTGGTTGGTAAAAATGTTTGGCATTTAGCCACGGCGCGGCGGTAGGCTGACATTGTGTCAGTGTAGAAGGAAATGGCTGCTTCGTCGTTGTCCGTGAACATAGTGTTATCCAGGGCTTCCATCACACTGAGGTACCTCGGCTCGGAATGTCGTTGCTCGGTGGCCTGCCTTCTCATTAGCTGATAAGTGTGATTGACGGTGCTCTATACCAGCTTCTTTGCTGAATTTAGTATGTATTTGTCCAGCGGTATTATTTATTTATTTATTTAACTCTAACAAGTACAAAACTTTCTTAGAATATCTTAAAAACTAAATTAAATTAATTCTAATTATCTGCTACTCTATAGAGCAGTAGAACTTGTAAAAAACGTACGAAACACTACGAAATCCTCCAATTCCAACGCTCGCCTTCAATGACACTCCTGTTGTAAGCTCGATAGATAAAGCCAATTTTCTTGCAACAGTTTGCTCTGCATTGGACGCAACCAGAGAGTTATATGGCTCCTCCTATACTTCAGAGCGCAAACGATCTTATGTGACGAATCTTGACATTCACAAATCGGTTGGCCCAGATAGTATCCCTTCTATTGCTCTGAAGTTGTGTTTTTCAACGCTGGCAAGACCACTGCGCAAGCTTTTCCATCCGTCCTACTCTATACATGTCTCTTTCAGAGTAAATGTAAGACAGCATTTGTCCAGCCTGTCCCTACAAAATGAGAATCATCATCCCCCTCTTACTATCGACCAATTGAATTTACACCCCTTCTTCCCAAAATCATGGAAACGTTGATCAATTTTCAGCCCAAGAAGTATCTTGAGGAACTAAAGCTTCTTAATAATCGGCAGTATAGCTTTCGTAGCAGTAGGTCCAGTAGGTGACCTGATGGTATATCTCACCGAACAGTGGCACAAGTCTTTACATCGTTTTAGAGAAAGTAAGATTATTGCACTTTATATCTCAAAGGCATTTTATAGAGTTTGGCATCAAGTTCGCTTATCGATTAGATTCGTTGGATTAGAAATTTCCTTTCGGACCGTTCACCACAAGTGGTATTGGTTTCAAATCTGATATTCACAAAATAAAATAAACGCTGGTGTGCCTCAGGGCTCCGTTTTCTCTCCGATACTCTTCCATTTATTTATAAATGATCTTTTGTCTAGAACTTCTAATTCTAATATTTCTTTGAAGACAGTACCCTCGAAAATTTGGAGTTCCTTCATCGCTGTCTTTGAGATGGTGAACCAAAATGAGAAACAATAGCTGATAACTTGATGCAGGAGTTGTTTGTACATGAGTACCTTCATCTGTTGGCTAAGTCCTGATCTTCTCCTTATCAAGGGGCGTAGGCAGTGGAATGCCCAGTTGGCTTTTCTGAGTACATCTTTCGAGTGCTGGGTGAAACTTAGAAACTCGTTGAAGTTGACACCCAGGTTTTTGGTGTTCCTTTTGGCTACAATGGTGGATCCATCTGAAAGAAGTTTCAAAACTAAGTTTCTGCAGGTGGTTGCTGGACGATATTTACTAACATGAGCTGTTTTAAGCAGACCAGCTGCGATTTTTCTGTATTGGTTTTGATGTTCGATTTTATGTGATAAACAAACAGTGACTAGTGGTGACATTGAGGTTGCATACATAAGCGAGCCATCAGCATACAGAAGAATTTCACATCCGGTTGGGATGGGTTGGTCAGATGCCATCAGGTTGTAGAGGCAGGGGCAAACTTTTGAACCTTGTGCGAATTCGAATTCCTTCATAGTTGATGAGCAGTTTTCCAATAGCAAAAAGAAGTTCCTCGAAGAGAGAAAAGAAAAAAGAATTTTTATTAGTAGAGGCGGTAGATGTAGCAGATGTAGTTTGTGTATAAGAGTGTCTAACCAAACGCTATCGAATGCTTTCTCGGCATTTAGAAAGCACCCGACCGTTAAACGATAATTGTTGAGGGCTATAGTGGTGTCATGCTGGAACTTCAGGAGCGGGTGTAGTGTTGAGCCAAACTGCATCTCAGGTTAATACCTGTTTTCTCTCTGTAAAACTTCTTAAAAAGTTTCCTTAATATCAGCTACTCCAAGAGATTTTTTACGTTGCTGAGGTGTGAAATTGGCCACTAGTTAGAGATCATGTTCCTCACACCTTTCTTCAGGATCGCCACGATCTTTACAGTTTTCCATTTTTCAGGGAAGTAGTTTTTGTTGACGTAGTCGTTTCAAGATGATGTTTAGAAGGGTCATTACTGTCTCTGGCATCCTCTTATAATCTTATAATCATATTCCATCTGGTCCGGTTGACTTCTTAGGCCTGCAGCTACTGATTATTTTAGCTATTTCTTCTGGGGTGGTCGGATTTGTGCTGTCAACTAAAACACATTTTTTATCTGAGTACTTTCAAATATAAACATATTATTTCGGTTAAAACAAAGTGTGAATTATAATTTAAGACAAAAAAGTATAAATCAAATTCTTCAATATAACTGATAGTCTGAAAGCAATTTGAGCACTTCTAAGACCGATATAAATAAATTTTATGTATTTTTATAAATTTTATTTTTATTATTTTTTCAAATCAGCTGAAGGCTACAAAGTTATTTCTAACAAAGAGATCAGCAGCATGCACGTTATGCCAGGTGCATCATATTACAATTACAACGGACAACATACATTTAATACTAAGGTCAAACCCACACTTGATTACGTTCCAGTATTAAACAAACACATGAGCTTCAATGTAAGTTGTAAACCTCATCTAGCCTAAGATGAGAAGAGCCAATTTTTAGCACTTACCAAGTTTCCTGTTAAATCCTTATCATTTATCATTTCCAGGAGATGTTCTCTTCTTCTGAGGAATACATGGAAGTGGTTAACATTTACTCACTCTACGCCCGGGCAGATAATAATGTTATCATCGATAGATCTCCTAAGCCAGCTGTTTGTGCCACCTGGTCAGGAATTAATCTCAAAACCTTTGATGGAACAATGTTCAAGTGAGTTAGGGCAGTAAAATGTATATCCTTTCGAGCAGCAAATTTATATTCTTACCCAAATAGAGCTCCTTTATCATGTTCGCATACTTTGATCTCGGATAAAGTTGATGGCACTTTTGAAATCATCCTTAAAGCATGTCCCTACGGATCAGGCTACAACTGTCCTCATTCGCTGAAAATATTTTGGCAATCAGTCGAGTACACATTCGAAAATTCAAGTGAGTTTATCATCATTAGTGAGTTATGGGAGATCTAATACATGTTTTTTCCGCCAGATGGTACTGTAAAATTATCAACTCCACATAAGGTTCTGCCAATACCTGTGCAGGTTAAGGGAATGAAAGTTCTACCTGTGACGCAGCATCTTCGAATCGATTTGGACCAGGTTGGAATGTCGTTGTTGTGGGATAAGGCTCAGTTCGTTGTCATGCAAGCCACACCCGGCCTTTGGAATCGAACTGGAGGCATGTGTGGCTCATTTGACGGAGACTATGGTAATGATTTTATCTCGAAGGAGGGTGTCCTACTGAAAACCAGCAAATCATTTGCTGATTCATGGAAGGCAATAGACGATTCAGGCTTGTGTGTCATGGACAACAGTGGTGAAGTGGATTTCTCGAGGCAATGCGACCAGAAAGTTCAATCGAAAGCTATTGAAGTCTGTGAGAAGTTGCTTACGAATGCAAAGTTGACAGAGTGTGTTAAGGTAAGTCATAGGTTTATTTCCGAGGGAGGCAATTAAAAGGCATCCATTTTCTAGCCATTTAACGTGAATGCGCTGATGAAGTCTTGTGTAAGTGACTACTGTAACTGCGCCAACAAGGAACACCCTGAGATGTGCAACTGTGATTCTATAGCCATGCTAGCGAAGGAATGTGAATTCAATGGAATAAAGCTCGAGAATGGATGGAGAGACCTTCAAATTTGTCGTGAGTACAAAGTAGCTTTTGAAAAATGTTGCTCTTTAAAGACTTGATTTTTATATTTGATAGCCATTCAGTGCAGCTTCGGTCGAATCTATATGCCCTGCGGCCCAAATGTTGAGCCGACTTGTGGCTCAGATGTGATGCCAAACAAAGACATATGCAATGAGGGCTGCTTCTGTCCAGAGGGAACCGTGCAATACAAAGATTCTTGCATCTCTCCCGAACTCTGCCCATGCACCATGCGGAATAAGGAATTCAAAGCTGGCAGCACCATTAAAAAAGACTGCAACACATGGTGAGTCAGACTATTGAAATTCTGAAATCCCCCGGGTAATAATTTTTCATTTCTTCAAAGCTCTTGTGAGAATGGTGTCTGGAAGTGTACAGATGAGAGTTGTGGAGCCCGCTGCGCTGCCATTGGTGATCCGCATTACACAACTTTTGACGGAAAGAAGTTCGACTTTATGGGAAAATGCTCCTACTATATGCTCAAGACCGACAATGTGACTGTTGAAGCTGAGAATGTTCCCTGCAACGGAGCCATTTCTGAAGCCCTTGACTTTGTTCCAACAAACTCCAAGGAAGTTCCTTCTTGCACAAAATCGGTGACAATCATTTCCGATATCGACGGAGTTAGAACCTCTATCAAACTTGGTCAAAACCTAGTGACGCATGTTAATGATAAGGAAGTCTTGAAATTACCGAAAATAACTGGAAATAACCAGATTCTCATAAAGCAAGCGAGTTCAACATTCATAACGGTTGACTTAGCCAATGGCATTTCTGTTTGGTGGGATGGACAGACTCGCGTTTACATCGACGCTCCGTCAAGTCTGCGTGAAAAGACCTCTGGTCTTTGTGGAACCTTTAATTCGAAGACTCAGGATGACTTTTTGACACCAGAGGGAGATATTGAAACAGCGGTTGAGCCATTTGCCAATAAGTGGAGAACGAAGGACACTTGTGACGAAGAAACCGAAACGGAGCCTGGTCCTCACTCTTGTACGACAAACCCTCAAATGCGGGAAGTCGCTGAGAAACACTGTGCCTGGTTGACCGATGATATTTTCCTCGACTGCCAATGGTCCGTCGAACCGGAGACTTATTATGAAAATTGTATCTACGATGTGTGTGCTTGTAAGGAAGATCCGTCCAAGTGTTTCTGTCCGATTCTGTCGGCTTACGCTGCTGAATGTGCCAGGCAAGGCATTAAGACTGGATGGAGGTTTACCGTTAAGGAGTGTGGTTAGTTTTATAGAACTTATAATTCAAACAGAAAATTCTAATTCGATCTCTCTAAAGCGGTCCAATGTCCTGTTGGGCAAATCTATGAGGAATGCGGTGACAGTTGCACGCGAAGTTGTGAGGACGTTGCTACCAAAAACACTTGCCAGACGAATTGCATAGAAGGATGTCGCTGTCCAAAGGGAGAATATCTGAACGACAAAAATGAATGTGTGCCTGCTAAGGACTGCCCATGTACGTACGATGGCATCCCATTTAACACAGGCTACAAGGAAGTTCGTCCCGGAAGACAATTTCTGGAACTTTGGTAAGCAAGTTTGATTTCAAATTGAGAAATAGGAGTTACTTTTTATCAATTTAATGTAGCACCTGTGAAGGAGGCGCCTGGAACTGTGACATGGCTGAAGCAGGAGACAGTGACAAATATCCACCGTCCTCTGAACTAAAGAGTCAATGTGCCAAGAAGCCCAATGCTGAATTCTCCAAATGCGTCCCCGTTGAACCGAAAACTTGTAAAACCATGGACACCTATGTTGAGGATCTGGAAGACTGTGTACCCGGTTGCGCTTGCATGGAAGGTTACGTTCTTGATGTCATAACTAAAGAGTGCGTATTAGCCGAAAATTGTCCCTGCCACCATGGTGGAAAGAGCTACCCTGGCGGCGAACAGATAACTGAAGATTGCAATGTTTGGTAAGACTGTGAATTTTTGATTTCTGACGACTCATTCAAATAATCCTTTCCAGCCTTTGCCAATCGGGCAATTGGAAGTGTACAACAAACGAGTGCGAACGCACCTGCAGTGTTTGGGGGGATTCCCATTTCGAGACTTTCGATAACCATGAATTTGATTTCCAAGGAGCCTGCGACTATATCCTTTCGAAAGGCGTTGCCGCCAACGGTGATTCTTACTCTATAACAATTCAAAATGTCCTCTGTGGCACCTTGGGAGTCACATGCTCGAAATCGCTGGAAATAACTTTGGATGGTAGTATTAGGGACACGATAAGATTGTCGGGTGATTCCTCATACTTGGACGATCAAAGCAAGACTCCAATAGACAGTAAGTGTTTCTCATTCGAGTCTTTTGATTAAAGTACTTTGACTCCATCTCAAATTTAAATCACAGAACTTCGGGAAGAACATGGCACCAAGGGACATTCGTACAACATCTACAAAGCCGGCCTTTTCACTGTTATCGAAATAATTCCGCTGAAACTTCAAATCAAATGGGACGAAGGTACTCGCGTCTATGTTAAGCTCGGCAAGGAATGGAAGGGCAGAGTCAATGGTCTATGTGGCAATTACAACGACAATGCCAACGATGACATGAAAACACCATCCCAAGGCCTCGAAACAAGTCCATTCCTATTCGGCCACTCATGGAAATTGCAAGATTATTGTGTGGCACCAGTTCAACAAATCGACGCCTGCAAGGAACATCCTCAGAGGGAGACGTGGGCCGAACTCAAATGTGGCATTCTCAAGTCATCAATGTTCAAGGTATGCATCGATTTCGGTGTCCCTCTTACTCATTTTGTGAAAGTTATCTTTAAATTAACCCATCTTTATTTAGGAATGCCATTCTGAGGTTCCTGTCGAAAAGTATCTGAAACGGTGCATCTTCGATACGTGCGCTTGTGACCAGGGCGGTGATTGTGAATGTTTGTGCACGGCAATCGCTGCATATGCTCATTCGTGTTCAGAGAAGGGAATCGACATTCGTTGGCGAACACAACACTTTTGTCGTAAGTATCCCAGAATGGGAATTTTAAATTAACAAAACCCAAATTCGACACAGTTAGTGTAACCGCTAAGAATATTATGTTTGGCGTTTTTGAATTATTTTAAGGTCAAAAACGCTAACGCCTAACTTTACCTTGGAGAAAATATTTTAAGTCCATTTAAATTGTTTTTGAATTTATTAAAATGCAAGGTCTACAATTTCTTCAAAAGCTAGTTTAGTTAAAAAAGATTTTAAAAAGGTCAACCAAATTGGGAATGACTTTTTGGCTAACTACTCTATTGATTTTTATTAAATTCTTCTCAAGAACTTCACAGACAGATGTTGACATGTTTCTTCCAAGATCCTACTTCTTATGGTTTTCGTTGAACATGTGAAATTCGGGCTACACAAGTCCACCAACTAACCCATTTCTGGATGATTTCTTGGTTTCTAATTTCAATTTCTCTATTTCTACTACCAAGCAATGCAATGCGACTCCCACTGTTCCGAATACAAATCTTGTACGCCCGCCTGTGCAGTTGAAACCTGTGACAACTTCCTCGATCAAGGCATCACCGAGCGCATGTGTTTGAATGAGAACTGCATTGAGGGCTGCCAAATCAAGCCTTGCGATGAGGGTATGATATATTTGAATGACTCCTTCACCAAATGTGTTCCCAAGTCCGAATGCAAGCCAGTGTGCATGGTGAAGGACGGCAAGACTTTCTATGAGAGTGATGTAACATTTTCCGATGATTGTCAAACCTGTCGATGCACCAAGAAGAAGGAAGTGTGCAGTGGAGTGCCATGTGCCAAGCAGTTGACTACCACTCTACCGCCAATTGAAGACAGTTCAACTGTCCAACCACTTGACACTCAGCCAGAGACTAAATGTACATCTGGTTGGACGAGATGGCTCAATAGGGATCAGGATTCCAATGAAAATACAAACAATATCAAATTGAATGACGAGGAGAAGCTCCCGAAGTATGACCATTTCGAAATGATCTATGGCACTTGCGAGAAGAAATTCATGAAGAAGATCGACTGTCGTGTGGCTGTTTCGCACGAGAAGGCCGAACTCATGGATGAGAATGTTCATTGCACCCTGGAAGATGGATTGGTATGCAATGGAAACTGTCATGATTATGAGATCAGGGTGTTCTGCCAATGTGGATCTGAAGTACCCGAGGAAGTGACGACTGTGGCATCGGAAAAACTTATTGTTACAGATTACTGCAATGCCACCTTAGAAGAATATAAAGAGCACCCTGACGATTGCCATAAGTTCTTGCAATGCGTACAGAAATCTGACGAGACATGGTCTTACGTCGAGAAGACGTGTGGCCCTTCGATGATGTTCAATCCGGTTTTCAATGTGTGTGACCATATTGCCAGTGTTGAAGCAATTAAGCCGGTGTGTGGAGGAACCGTTGTTACAACTGAACCACCAAAAGCAGCACTATGCCCACCGGGTAAGGTTTGGTCGGAATGTGCCAATCACTGCGAATACACTTGTCACTATTTTGCAAATGTAAGTTACCCTTTAAATCAATCACTTCAAGTTTTGAGTCAAAATCTATTTATCTTCATGTAGAAACTCGTTAAGCGTGGTCTTTGCAATCCCGGAGACATTTGCAAACCTGGTTGTGTCGATGAAACAGAGCCTTATTGTCCAGGTCTTTACAAAATGTGGCGTGATAAGGACACTTGCGTGGATATCGACGAATGTCCTTGCATGAGTAGTGATGAGAAATATATCAAGCCCCACTCAGTTTACAAGCAAGTTGTATTGGGCGACGTTCAAACCTGCCAGTGCATTGAAAACACCTTCTTCTGCAAGAGCTTTGTTGAGCCCATTGAAGTTACTACAAAACTGCCAGAATTCATCAGTGCGTTTACTGAACCAAGTACCCAAGAACCACCATTCATCACTCCAACAACTTCCACACCTCCTCTTAAGTGCGAGCCAGAGCTGTAAGTCCTCCCAATAGTAAGTCAATATATGTTCATAAAATTGACTTTACATATTTTTTGACAGACTTGTTCCAATGATAAATGGCGCCGAACCATTACCCGATTCAGTTTTCAGTGCTAGCAGTACGCTAAGCGAGTCCTATCTGCCACATTTCGGTAGATTGCACTCGCAACCGTCCGGCAAATCGAAAGGCAGTTGGTCACCACTCATCATGGACCAAATGCAATACCTGCAAGTTTCATTTGACGAACCGCAGCCTCTATTCGGTGTCAGCATGCAGGGTAGTCCGGTATCTGATCAACATGTGACGTTATTCAAGGTATGCCTTTCATACTTTTATCCACGATAATTCTCAAGGAAACTCTTTTATTCTAGATCCTATATAGCATTGACGGCGTGGGATTCCACTACCTGGTCGATGAGACAGACAAGCCACAAATGTTCAATGGACCGATTGATTCCCGAACGCCCGTAGAATCGCTTTTTAAAATTCCAATCGAAGCGAAAGTGGTGCGCATTTATCCACTGAAATGGCATGGAGCCATTGCGATGAGGGTTGAGCTGTTCGGATGCGGAGAGCGTAGCACTACAACGGAACAGAATTATGTAAGTCGATTTATTGTTTCTTCACTGTTTCCGAAGCTAATAACTTTTTGATTTTCAGGTTTCAACCGAACCAACGACCTATTATATTACTACAACTGAAACAATAGCTTGTGAAAAATGCCGGGAGCCAATGGGAATTGAAAGTGGGGCAATGCATCGCAGTCAAGTTAAGGCCAGCAGCATTTGGCCTCGACCACTGAAGGCTAAAAAGGTGCATTTGTTGGATATGTTGAAACTATCGTCGACCATGAGTTGGAGACCGATTTTGAATTCTCCAAGTGAACACGTTGAAGTAGGTCTTTGAATTGGTATTAAAAGGTGACAAGTTCACACTAATTTTGTTTTTATCAAGATTGACTTCTTGGAACCAAGGAACATCTCTGGGCTTACAACTAAAGGTGGTCCGGATGGTTGGGTTACTGGCTACAAAGTTATGTACTCACAGAATGGATTCGTTTGGAATAATGTTCTGACACCCCAAGGAAACCCAAGAATTTTCATTGCCAATCATGATCGGAACACTCCACAAACAAATTTCTTTAAAAATCCAATTCAAACCAAGATGTTGAAAGTGGTTCCACTTAAATGGAAGAAGAACATCAACATGCGAATCGAACCTCTCGGCTGCTTTACACCATATCGTAAGTATCAGTTATTTAATTGTAAGTCAAGATTTTTGAAGGAACTGCTAACGACATTCTAGGTATTAGCTCTAAAAATAGACCACTTATTCGTGCAAGCACAAGTTTCGAAAATAAACACTGTTCGAACTGCAGCTAGACCTACGTTATATTGTCTTAAACAATAGTTAACCAGAACTGGCAGTATAAAATTGTCTCCATTTAGATGAAGATGGCTGCTATCATTCTTTGAGGATGTCACGATACTGGGGCAGTTGTATTGATGGAGACATTGTTAGGCCTACAGAGAGTGTTCTCTGTAGGCTATCGCATGATATTGATATTGGATTACTTGAGCCTGTTAGCACATGGTCTTCAGCTTCGTCGATAATTGCTTGCAGACTTATTAGGCATAGTTTTCGGCAAGTGACTTTGATGTGGAAATCACTTATCGCCTTTAAGTCAATAACTTTGCTTCTAAGCCGGCTCTTCCATGACGAATCCGCATTCTAACATGTGGAATCTTTTACCATAAATTTTGTAATTCGTTCTTTTCATCATATATTCTTATATCTGCTGCATAACTCGCGAGGACAGTCTCAAACTTCTGAGTAGCTCCTGTTGAATTTTAAGTGTTCCTACGTTCCACATATAGGTGCGCTCTCAAGTCGTACATCGTTGAACTTCTGGTTTCCGTTGGCTAAATGTGTCTCTTACCAATATGTCACAAAATTATGCCTGATCAAATTTTTCTGCATCCATGTTTCTGAACAATTACTAGAACAACCAATAGACATACAAGGAACGTCTTAAAGTCAGAAGTAGAGATGCTCAAATATTTTGTTTCGCAAGAACTTAAGTTCTCCATGTACATTGAATTGCCTAGAAGTAGAAATAGTCCTAGGGGCTTATTGAAAATTGGTTTTTGCAACTTTTAAAATTGATAAATTTCGATCTTTTCAGCTGAGGTCAAGGAAAATATTGAGCTTACCGAATCCAAGCCAGTTAAATGCCCCATTTGTGACAACATCGCTGTCAACCCCAAGGATGAGGAATGTAAGTGCAAGGAGCCTCTAATGTGGGATGGCAACAGTTGTGTTGATCGAAACATGTGTCCATGTGTTGACAACTACATCAGGTAATTACTGAAGTCCTGAAAAGCTTAAGATTATTTATATTATATATTTATGCCACAGTTATCCAATTGGATCGAAATTCGAAAACGAAAATTGCAAGGAATGCGTTTGCGTATTGGGTGGTGTCAAGCAATGCAAACGAAAGAAATGTCCACCATGTGCTGAGGGCTTACGTCTGGTTCAGACATCAACTTGCCTCTGCAAATGTGAATCGTGTCCGGAAATGCAGAAATTATGTCCATCGAGTGGTGATTGCATTCCCGAAGCATTCTGGTGCAATGGAGTTAAGGATTGTGAAGATGATGAGCCTGCGGAGTGTACGAAGATAATTGAAGAAGTCGGAATATCAACAACTGAGACCAGCATAAGTAAGTTCCGAGTTCTGTTGTCGTTTGAGGTCTTAAATTTTTAAATATTTGAATCTGTTCTAGTTTCAAGAAATTCTATTGGGTCTTAAGTAGACCTAAGGCTAACGGAAAAAGAATTTCGAAATTTTAAGGGGGTCAAATCATCCAAGACCAGTCTTTTGGGGTTATCTAGTTAGTGTTAGGAAAATGCGTATTGAAGCTCCCGAACACGAAAAATTGTACAAGCATCGTATTTAGAGTTGAGAACTTAAGACTCGAAATTAACTAATTTTTGGGCATTTTTTCAATTCGGGGAAGAAGAGAATGCTAAAATTTCTTTAAGGGCAGTGTACAATTCACTCCAATTGTACCAAAAGAAAATTTAAAATTTTTGTTAGAAATTTTCGGGACTTAATGTTTAGTATCGCAATGTGCTGGTTCTGGCTGGTAGAGCATAATTATTGACGGTTGACAGAACTGAAAACTTGTTCATAAATTATTGGTTAGGGAATTTCGGGGTATTTATCTACACATTTCCAGATTTTACGTTTTTTAAATTCTAGAACCTATATCTACCAATTTATGATATAGGGAGTGCTGACATTTTTAAGGAATTTTTAATTTGTAACATTGAATGCAGCTTTTGTTTTGAAATCTTACGGTGTTTAATTTTCAAAACCTTGCACATGTTTTCATCGTAGATATTTAGGAGTTGGTAGAAGGTAAAATCCAATAAATGTCTGATTTCTGGAAACTTGAATTATGTTTCTTTTTTTGATTGGAGATTTTACCAATGTTCTCAAAAGGCCTTTAAATTTGTCTTACAGTTTAAATCTTTTAGACACCTCAATCTATAGATAGTGTCTTCTTTCCCTAATTTCAATAACATTTTGTAATAATTTTGACTTAAAAGTGAATTAAGTTCTGGAAAAAACTCAAAACCCTTAAGGCCTTAAACACAATTATTGCGAAAAGCAAATTATCCACAATTTAAAAATTCGTGACAGCGAAAGTTCAAATAGTGACCTTTTGTAAATTTTGATGTTTTTCTTTTTAAGCTACCATCAAGCAGTGTCCAGAGCCTGAATGCCCAGAAGGCATGAAGATGAAAGTCATCGAGCAATACGCCACCAGAGAGATGTCAGAGATATTCAAAACATCGTAAGATATCCTTAACTCAGCCCCAACACGTCATCATGACTGATTTAATATATTGCTCCACAGGGTATCCAAGAAATTCACCACCACCAATGACGGTAACAGGATCGTTCGCACCAAAACCATCAACGTTGTCGAAGAGTACTTTGCCAAACCCGAATTCGAATCTGGCTATAATGCCGTCGAGGAATGTGCTGAATTCGTGTGCACTCCTGAGCCCCCAAGTACTGTCAAGAACATCACAGTTGCTTGCACTTTGCCCAAATGTCCTGACGATTATGAAGTTGAAGTTGACAACTCGAGAGTGAAACCAGGCGATTGCCTCAAATACACCTGCATCCTTCGTCCACAAAAAGATCGTGTCTGTGAGCTAAGTGGCAAGTCGTTCACAACTTTCGACGGAACCGATTTCAAGTATGAAACGTGTAGCCATATTCTGGCGAGGGATCTGCTCAATTCATCGTGGTACATTTCAGGTGAGTTTTAATATCGAAGAGAATTAAGACCCATTGACGTATTCATGGCGGTTTTTGTAAATTTTAACAGTTCAATTAAACTGCACGGAAGACCGTAAGATCTGCCGCAAGGTGCTTGCCATTAAGGACATCTCCTCCGATGTAGTTCTAACCATAATGCCGAACCAGCAAATCAAATTCAATGATTTCACCTACACGCCAAGGCAGTTGGCCAAGTCTCCCCTTGCCAAGTCGATATTTACCATCTCACAGCCAGGTAATACAGTCTTGGTGGTGTCCCACTTGCATGGCTTCTGGGCGCAGTATGACGAAATCGGTGGCATCAAAATTGGAATCTCTGAGAAGTTCATTAAGACCGTGGACGGATTGTGTGGATACTTCAATGGCAATCCAGCGGACGATAAGCGTTTTCCCAATGGCACTGTAACCAGCAGTACAAACAAATTCGGGGACAGTTGGTTTGACAGGGACATTCCCAAGGAGGAATGCTATCCGCAAGTGTGTCCAAAGGATATTCAAATGAAAGCACTATCCCTGTGCAATTCAATTAAGTAAGTGGAACTGATATTGGAGGTTAAGTCTCTTTTCTCTACAAGACCGTATTTATATCCTTCTCAGACATATTTCATTCCTGAAATGCGGCAAGGCTGTTAATTACAAACAATTCGTCTCAAAATGCATTGAAACCACTTGCGATTGCCTGAAGGCCAATAAGGAAGACCCGCAACCCTGCAAATGTTCAATACTACAAGGATTCGTTAAAAAGTGCCTGGCAGAGAATCCTCAGATTAAATTGGACACATGGAGGGCGCTGCATCAGTGCGGTGAGTTGACTCTGACTCGCAATCATTAGACTGGCGGCTTTTCCTATTTCTGTGTTTCTTGTTTCACCTTCTTTCATTTAAACCAAATGTATTGTTTGTCTTATGTACGCGTGTAGAGATATCCTGTCCAGCGCCATTTGTACACTCAGATTGCTATAAGCGACGGTGCGAGCCGTCGTGTGATACTTTGAACGGAGATGACTGCCCTATGCTGCCGGATGCCTGTTTCAGTGGATGTTATTGTCCGGAAGGTACACTGCGCCAGGGCGATACGTGCATACCAGTTAACGACTGCAAGGATTGTATTTGCGATGCGTTCGGCACCTCCAAATATCTTACATACGACAGAAAGAATTTCACTTTTAACGGCAATTGTACGTATTTACTTTCGAGGGATATTGTTCCAACCGGTGTGCCTACGTTTCAGGTGAGTTTTCTTCCATTTTCGCATTTATATTTTCACCTCCTTGTACACGCAGGTCTACGTCACAATGGATGATTGCAAGAAATTGGGACGCCCAGCGATGGGCCCGAACACAAGCTGTGCCAAATCACTTCATGTTCTACACGGCGAACATATAATTCATGTTCAACGTGTCGTACCCAATGAATCGGTTCAGGTGATAGTCGATGGCATGGTAGTGAAGAAGCTGCCATTCAAGGACACCTGGCTCGGAATCACGGAGACCAACAGGAATGAATTGAAGCTCACGTTACCAGAATCGCATGTCGAAGTGACTAGCTCCTTCGATGATATGGCATATTCGGTAAGTCTTTAAAAAGTCAACCATTTAAGGTTCTCCCAGGAGAGCCAGATTCGGGAACTCCATAAAGCAATATTATTTCTAACAAGAACTAATCAATCATTTTTCACAGATCCGCGTACCAAGCGTTAAGTATGGCAGCAAAATGGAAGGTCTTTGTGGTGACTGCAATGGAGATCCCGAAAACGATCTGAAAATGAACCCTGCTAAGAAGAGATCTTGGAGGTCTAAGCCAGTGGATGTTTGTGACATTGCTGAAAGCTGGAAGGCAGATGAACCTAAGCTGGGCTTGGGTGAGGACGAGTGTTTGAGTGAAGATGTGGCAATAGAAATGTGTTTGCCTCTGCCGCCAGGGAAAGATCCGTGTCTCAAATTCTTTGATGCTGAACTTTTCGGAGAGTGTAATACAATTGTGGAGCCTTTGACTTATGTGTCTGCTTGTCAGCAGGACATGTGCAAGCCCGGCAACGAACAGAACGGTGCTTGTACTTCTTTGGCAGCCTATGCGAGGGAATGTGCTCGAAATGGAATTTGTCTTAATTGGAGAAGACCTGACTTATGTCCCTATGAATGCCCGAATTCTATGACTTATGAACCTTGTGGTTGCTTGAAGACCTGTGAAACTGTCAAGACCACTGATATCTTCGAAGTCGAAAACATTATCACTAGCGCTGTAGTCAATCCAAAGAAAGGACTAGACTGTGCCGCTGGAAGGAGTGAAGGCTGTTTCTGTCCACCGGGTACGGTCATGGACAATGATAAGTGCGTCACCGAGGAACAATGTATCAAGTGCGATGATGGCGCCCATTCTGTGGGAGAGACCTGGAAGAAGGATAAATGCACTGAATGCACTTGCTATAGCAATGGAAAGACGGAGTGTTCTGTTCAGCAGTGTCCCGTAGAAGAGAGTATTTGCTCCGAAGGGTTCATGCCTTCAAAGTTAAGTTCTTCAGAAGAATGTTGTCCGAAATATATTTGTGTTCCTGAGCCCAAAGTTCCAACTCCGGTTATATGTCCCGACGCTCCTTTCCCTAAATGCGGGGCTAATCAATTCAAGAAGCAAAAGATTGGATCCGATGGATGTCCGCAGTTTATTTGTGGTAGGAATTCTCATGCATGCTTTGTCAAAATTTGTTTTCTTAACTCTCCTAATTTACAGAATGCAAGCCTGCGTCTGAATGTGAACCCCTCCCTGAGTCTGTGCCACTCCGATTTGGAGAGAAAGTTGTTACTGACTACTCTGGTTGCTGTCCAACGCAAACTATTGTTTGTGATAGTAAAACATGTCCCGAGCTGGCTTCGAAATGTTCCCAGAAGTTCTATGAGTTCAAGATCGTCACTCATCCTGGAGACTGCTGTCCAACTACAGTGTGTTGTAAGTTTTAGGTCTTTGAAATAGATGCCCAGAAAATTTTAAATGAATTTTCCTTACCCAGCCCCTCCCAAGGATGGCTGCATTGTTGAAATCAATGGAATCGAAACTTTAAAGACCTTAGGTGTCAGATGGAAGATTCCTAATGAGCCTTGTGTTCAAGGCCAGTGTATGTATGGTCCCAATGATAGAACTCAGGTTACAGAAATCACCGAGAAATGTGATACAAAATGCAAGAAAGGTTTCGAATACCAGCGTTTGGATCTAACCAAATGCTGTGGCAGCTGTGTTCAAACCCAATGTGTCTTTGAAGAGGAGCTCTATTCAGTAGGCAATCAATGGTTCAGTAATGACAATTGTACCACCTTCAGCTGCGAGAATAACGATGGTCAGTTATTGGTAACTTCTTCGAAGGAAACTTGTATGGATGTCAGTAACTGCCCACCGGAACAATTAGAAGATGTTGGTTGTTGCAAGATCTGTAAACCAATTTCAGCGAGTAAAAGTAAGGGTCGATTCTTTAATCTCTCTTTGGCATATTTTCAAAATAAATTATTCTCTTACAGAGAACTGTTTGCCTGCATCACTCTCTGAGAGTCAAACTACAGGTCTTGTTCGAGTCAAGAAACCAGGACATGGTATTTGCTTGAACAATGAACCAATTCATGGATTCACCGAGTGCTACGGTTCCTGCGAGTCAGGTTCGAAGTACAATGTTGGTATGTACACATATCTGAATTTAAATACTCAAGACCTTCTTATTGGTAAAAAATATTGGTTTGTTTGCAGAATCCTTTGGACAAGACAAGATGTGCTTCTGTTGTTCGATTGAAGCCTACAAAACTATTTCTGTTTCCTTAACTTGTGAAGATGGACTAAAGATTAAGAAGGATGTAAGCTTCATTATAAATTCTATTTAAATTTTACCAGACTTTAACTGAAATTGAAATTTCATTGCAGATTGAAATCCCATCGGCATGTGGTTGCAGTGCCTGTTCTGATTCGCAGCCACCTGATTACAGTTCGTTGATTGATATTCGAATGTCAAATCCTAACAAGCTGCCGCTAAAACGTTTGATTAAAAACTAAGGAAATGTGTTTTAATTAGATAATTATCTTTCTTTATTAATTTGATTTTTTTAAGTTTTATAAAGATGGTTTTAAATTATACCTTTGTGTTTCTTTTATTGTTTCGAATTCCATCATAGATCGGCTTAGGCCTATCTGAGTTCTTCTCAAATGTGGTCAAGGCCCAAGTTTATCATGTATTAAAGATGATTCATTCATATCTACATAATTCCATTCCAGTTCAACTCCAAATGCCATTAGACGGCATTGTGATATACAATATTCGTTTCATAGAATAGTTCTGGAATGGTTCTATAACAAAACCAAAGTAGTTATACAAACAACTCTATTAATTGACTGAATTCCGGGGAAAAAACTGTGGTTGGACGTATTGAAATATATGTAATGCCCAGTTACATACAGCCAGCTGCCAACTAATATTTTAATTATATCTAATATGACCGAATTTTGGCGTTGGGATTATAACCAATCTTATTTTTACATGTTTGGGCTTTGGAGGGCTGATGTATTTCGACTCGGCCAAACACTTATGCCCCAGCTGACAAAAACTAGTCTTCAATATAGCATCAAATTAACCATATCAAAAAATTTCCTTTGGCGAAATGACCAATGAACACCCTGTATCGATTCAACCTTATAAACTTTATGCACACCGAAAGCTTATAATAATCAACTTGTAGGAGGCTACTTCTAGCGGTTAATAGATAAACTAAATGGAGTTACGAGTGTGCACTTTAGAAATCAAATTAAGTGTGTACAAGAACCACTGCGTAATCGTCGATAATGTAGTTCAATTTCTATAAAATAGCATAGACAAAAGAAACGCAACATTTTTATTTCGTTTGTGAACAGTTTATGGAATTCTATAAATTTACGAGTTAAAGCTTTTTTTTTACTCACGAATTTGAGATATTTTAAACGATTTTTGTGAAATTGATTAATAGACTAACGATTTAAATTTTAAATAAAAAAAAGATAATCAAAAATTTGGTAATTAAATGAATTTCGGATGAGAGAGTTTTTTTTTACATTAAGTTAGGTAATTATAACCTTTAAAGAAAACTATTCTTTAAGAATAGAAATTATAGCCGTGTTTTATGGAAAATTTATAGCCACTCAGTAAAGAAAATTGAAAAAAAAAACGATTATAGTCACTTTTATATTCACTCTCTTTTAATCTCAAAGTTTGACACGAATTTTAGAGTAACTTCAAATTTATTTTGACGTAGTATTTCGAATATTTCTTTCCATATTCTTGCATTCCAGAACACATCCTAGTACCAACCTTTCCGAAGCAAATGTTTTTCTGCACTCGATTTAAGCGCCATCTGCATTTCAATATATCAACAATTTGTATTCATTCTATATTCACTCTGGTTGCTGACCAAATTATATTCACTCTTGATTTTTTTAATTGTTTTGCATGTAAAATTTTGTTAACTTGGACTTGGCTATTCACTCTTTCAAAAAACACGGCTATTATCTCCAATCATCCATATTGATCATTCCTTAAAAATATCGAATTGTCAGACCTTAGTGGCTAATTCAAGTCACCTGTTCGAAAGATATCCTTATCATAAGATCGCACATGCATAATGTCAATTGTGACGTCCGTTGTGTGGCACGCGTAGTGCCGTTCTGCTGTCGTCTAGGTCCATATGGTTCAATTTGATATTTGGTCCATAAGAAATTGGTTATCATCGTTCTGTAACGGTGACCGCCAAGACCAGCGTCATTTTTACACAAAAATTCACCCAAAAATGCGACTCGGCACTTATGATTTTTCGGGCAAAATTGGCGTTGAAGAGTCGACTGTTAAGGGCCACCACGTTAAATAGGCGCAATAACCGCAACGTTGGCACTAACACTTATTTTGATAATAAAGTTTTATCATTTGGATGTGCTGTTCAATCGTGTAGCTTGCCGAAATCATAGTGCAGTGTTACCTTACAATAAAAAGTCTTCTACATGCCAAAGTAAGAACTAATTAATAATCAAGATAATTGTATATCTTAAATCTTCGAGATTTGAAGAAAATGTATGGTAAATCCACTTAAATCCTAGATTATCTCTAAGTGAAAACGTAGTATGAAACTAATGACATTAGCACAAATCACAACGAACAATGTCAGGTGAAGTTAGCTACAGTTGGTTAACATCAAGAACTGCATTGGCTGCAAACATAATAAAGTGTAGTTCTCCGCACCCAGGGATTAGCACTCAAGCATATTTTTATTAAAATAAAACCGTGTCTATTGGAATTATTAATAAACTAGAAATAGATTTTAAACTAATATCATACAAATTAAAGCTTATACATATTTTACTTAGTAATACAAAATAATTGTAATAATTTTAATAGATGTTGCTGAACCACAAATCAAATTTCGCGTAAGATGGTTAGCAGCAAGTAAATTAAAAAGAAAATATCGTGAAATTGGAGTACTTAAACTTGAACTTAAAGTGCTTAATATATGTACATAATTTCTTATCTATAAATTGTAATAAGCAGGACAAGTCACTTTATTAATCTTGAAACAATTTATTTGGAAGTAACCGAGATACGAACAAAGTTTTAAAAATTGAAAATAAACTAAGTGGGATTTTCTTTATTGATCTACATTATGTACCAACTTTACATCAGCATTATGAAATGGGCTCATGGACGGAGATTTTGCGGAAAGAAGCTTGAGAATCGCTCAAGAAATTATTTTCCACGAACCAATTTGTGAAGCAGTTTGCAATGCAGTTTTCCAGATCTTTCATAGTAAACAGAAACTATGTTATGACCTTTTTTTAATTTGATTTTGTTAACTGTTCCTTAGAATTATATTATTAGCTATAACATGGTAGAAAACAATTATTTCAGTTTTCAGTCGATTGATGTCACTCATTTAAGAAACAGAGGCAGAGCTACTCCCTCTGAACTGGGGCGATGTACAAGAAGTCAAGAAACTTGCGAGCTATGTTGTTTTAGAGAGGGGGATGAAGTCAGTGGCGTATATAGGGGGGGGGATCAGGGGGATATATCCCCCCCATTGGGATCGATAATTGTTCAACATAACCAGTCATGAACCAAATAAGTTAAAGAAATGCACTCTGAAATTTTTTTTACGTCTGTCACCAATTGATAATAGGTAAACGTGCAAGTAAAAGAGCTTCCATCCAGCTATATATATTTTATTAAAGATACTAGCTATACACTGCCGGTTTCAACGTCAACTCCCGAAAGAACTTTCTCCAGTCAGTAAAGAGAATAAAAACAATACAAAGAAGCATGACCAACGAAGAGAGATTATTAAAAATATGTCTATTTTAATAACAGTGTGATAAGCTTTGGATGTTTACTTATTTGCAGGATCTTTTGAATGGTTTGGCTGCTCTAGCCATTCATCGCGAAATACCTATAATAGCAGACGAGGTTATAAGTGTTTTATCTAAAAAGAACAGAAAACTGGATTTTATTTTGTGATTTATTTTTTAAATTAATATTATTTTACTTACTACAGTGCCTTGCATAAGTAAAACCGCACCTGTAAAAATGCGTTTTGTAGAAAATCAAAATGGGAATGACACCCTACTATTTTTTATTGAATGGCATCACTAATTAAGTAAATTGAGAATTAGTTTCTCTTCTGGTGGTTAAAAATTAAAACAGATTTTTTGTATTGCAAAAGTATAACCGCTTTTTTATTTTGATCTGTTTTTTTTTTTTATTTTAAGTAAATTTTTTCGGCTAAAGTAAAGTACATTGCTGCCGCTATTTTTGACCAATCTAAAAATTGTTTTTGACATACTGTTGACAAGGTTATTTAATATGGAATCGTCTATACAGTTCCATTCTTCCACAATCGCCTCTTGCAGCTCAGCAACACTATATAATTGCCTATTATGGACATAAATTTTGCGGGTCAAAATTCCCCAAAGATTTTCAATAGGGTTACAATCTGGAGAACGTGCCGGGAACACCATAAAATGTATGTTATTTGACTCGTATCATCTCAAACTTTGATTACTAACGTGAATTGGGCCAATATCATGCTGGAAGACGCCAAACTGGACGAAATCGTCTTAAGTAGGGTACCAAATTATCCTGAAGCACCTGGATGCAAGCTGAACTGTTCATTTTTGCAGAGGTGAAGGCAAGTGCAACCTTACCACGGTAACAGAAGGCCCCCCAAACCTTACAACTGCCACCGCCAAAGTTCCTCTAGAAAACAAACTTTTTTCCTTTCTCCGATCGTGCCAATATCCGTTAAAACCACCTGACCCATCAAGATTAAACTTTTTTTTCGCCACTGAAAATAATCTAAAATAATCTAAAAAAAAAAACATTCATTGAATTATGCCATTTGGAATAACAAGAGTTAAGTGTAAATTAATGGAATGTTACTTATGGTTTTCTAATTCAGTTTCATGTTTTGCTGGGAAAATTCTTACTTTTTTTTGTAGACTGTTGTCAAATTTGGAGCTGGCATCATTTTGCACCGAACAATCACTTTACTGCTTTTTAAGGCACGAAAAACCGTTGAAACCGAAATTCCTAAGCCCAATTCGTCACGAACGTCTGGCAAAGAATGCGCCGAATTGGATGCTGCATTTAATTAACGCCTCTTATCTCGACGTGCCAGCTTCTGCAGATGCCCGGGTCTTATTTATGTCTCATAAGATTCTGGATCTTGTAAGACATTTCGGACGACACGATCGGATCTTTAAATTTTCCTACCAATAGCCCTTAAGCTTAGGCCAGTTAACCGAAAAGCTTGAATTTTGACTTTTTCCATATCGCTTAAATATTTACCACGCGGCATTGTTGCTTGTCATTTTGAAGCACATAACTGAATGAAGTTTCAGAGAGGTTTGCATTGTGCGGTTATACTTTTGCAAAATATAAAAATCTGTTTTTAATTTTTAAACACCAGAAGAGAAAATAACAGACATTTTTTTCTTCTCAATTTACTTGATTAGTGATGCCATTCAATAAAAATAAATAGTAAAGTGTCATTCCCATTTTAATTTTCTACAAAACGCATTTTTACAGGTGCGGTTATACTTATGCAAGGCACTGTATATCAATATTTATTCTAGTTCATATTCAAATTAATGCGTATAATATATTATCTTTAAAAAATATAATTTTTGTATGGCATACATAGATAATGAATTCAATGAAGTCTTGTTATTTGTTTTTTTTTAATTATTAAAATTTAAAAAAAATGAGCGAACTAGATCTATCCCCCGCCATAGCGAAAAGCTATCTACGCCACTGGATGAAGTTATCCCAATTTTCTATCTTCAATTTGTTGAAACTACGATTACTCTTGAAAAGAGTTATTTGTACTAATAGGAGTGTTTTATTAGCCTTGTTTTATTATATACGGATCTCGATCATTTTTCAAGACGTAATAAAAGAACAATAAGTGCGTTTTATTATTTACGGATCTTTATAGATCCGGATCTGGATTAATCATGTATTACAAAAACAATTTTTGATCCCGTTCTATATCTGAATCTATTTCAAAGATACAAAAATTAGTTCTTACTCTGGTGGGTAGATAGCTTTTTTTTGGTAAGGTAGTGTAACTACAGTGTTAAGAAAAAACAAATAAATGAAAATTAATAAACTATGATGGTGACTATGATCCGTGTAGCGTTTTATTTTCAAAGAATAATCTATATGGATTATTGGCGATAACATAACACGGCTAATATTCTGAACTGAGGACTGGGAGAACTTGCATATGTAAATACGTCAAGATATCACAGGTGTTGCAGAAAATAATTTTTTAATAAACTTTTCTAAAACGAAAAAAATAAGAATACTAAAAAAAAGGAACTTACACTTATATTATTAAAGTATTGTTACGCACACCACACAACACCGACTCAGAGCTTTATGCTCCTACAGCGCCATCTGTTGGAAAATTGCATATCTACTTTATGGAAGGAACAAAAAGCTCTTTTCCAATGTCATATGTATTTCACCTTATTCCAACCAACTAGAACAATCTAAGACGAGAACCTTCGCGATTTAGTTTCGAGAACAACCAATTTGAGTATATAAGGGAGTGTTCACGGTGAGTACAAGTGTGATTTAAATTTGAATAAAAGTATTTGAGTTGATTATAAATAGAGATTTATTGCTTTGATTTGGAAAGTGTAAATAAAGAAGAAATACTAAAAAGAGTAATAAGTTTTATTTAACGAACCTATAGTAAAAATATTACAGTATGATTTTTTTGCTTAACTGGCAGATGGCAGATGGCGAATGATATATTATTTTAGTAAAAAAAGTACTTTTATAAATTATTTATTATACTATCATTTGAAAACTGAATTTAAAAACATTTCCGATACATTAAGGTTCGTATTCACCGAGCGCTCCTAAACGGCTCTTAACTTTACGAGGCTCTTAACTTGAAATTTCTGTGCGGTATTCACCAACCACTCGCAAGTGTTTTTCGAAGTTCGAAAATGAGAGCCACTCTCTCTTGTTCAGGCATACCCAAGCTGTGAAATGTTGTGTAATGTTGGTCTTGACAGCAAATGGATACTCTTCTACTTGGCATTGCTCACATGGATTCGAGTCAAATGCGTGCGTGGCACACGCACAAGCGAACAAATTTTCGAAGAGAGCGCTCGTAAGTTAGGAGTGGTCGGGACCACTCCTAACTTTTAAGAGCGCTCGTAGATCTTCACTAATATTGCTTGGTGAATACGTTTATGAGCTTCTTAAGTTATGAGCGCTCGGTGAATACCGGCCTAAATCTCTGCAATATTTTTCTACGCTCCAAGGTACTATACGTACATATATGTACATAGAAAAGTCCAAATTAATAATCCTCATCTTCTCAATGAATTTCAGTCGATGGATAGATATAAATGTTAAACCACGTTTACACCAAGATATAATCGTGGAATTAAGTGGATTTGTAGGGTAAATCTCGAAGATTTACCATATAAATTTATTTCATTAATCTAGTAAGCGAAATTAATTTTGTTAAATCTTCATTGTGTCAAATGTTTTATAACTCGAACTGACCTATTTCCATATGGCGCTAAAGTATCTCGACGATATTTCATCTTTTGGCAGACATTTTTTCCCTCACTTCCACTTTATAAGAAACAATAAAACACCATTAGCATTTTAATAGGTGCTCTCAATGTTTAATTTTTTAGTGCAGTGGAAACACTAAATTACATTATATCTTTTGCCTTGAATCTCTTTTGGCATATTTGGTGTTTCTCTTTATAAGCTCAGAGCAGGGAACTAAGCTGTCGAAAAGAGATTTGTGTTTCTTTTTTACCTCAAACACATCAGAGCGCTCAGTTTGTGTATCTTTTTCAATCAAAGCTAGCTTGGAGCGCGTTCTGCACGCAAAAACATTGCAGGGTTAAAATTAACCGAATTTCGGTTAATAGCAACCAAGTAACACTGTTAATATAGCACCTACAGAGTTACTCTGCAAAAAATAGCAGAGACAACTCGATTAATGGTAAATCGGTTAAAAACAACCGAGTAAACGATTAAGGATCATTTCCCCTCCAAAAGGTACTCGTATAAATAAAAACAAGCAAACTCTGCAAAAAACAACCAATTAACTTGGTATTTTATACCCAATTTACTTATTTGTTTTTAGCCAATCATGTTGTTAATATCAACCAATCATCTCGGGTAATATCTAAACTTTCCTAGGTGAAATAGCGATACACTTGTATCAATTTAGCCAACTTACTTGTTTAATACTAACCAACCTACTTGGTTAATAATAACCAACCTACTCGGTTAATAATAACCAACCTACTCGGTTTTATTTAACCAACCTTCTCTGTTGAAATTAGCCAACTTACTTGTTTAATACTAACCAACCTACTTGGTTTTAATTAACCAACCTTCTCTGTTGAAATTAGCCAACCTACTTGGTTAATAATAACCAACGTACTTGGTTAATACTAACCAACTTACTCGGTTTTATTTAACCAACCTTCTCTGTTGAAATTAGCCAACTTACTTGTTTAATACTAACCAACCTACTTGGTTTTAATTAACCAACCTTCTCTGTTGAAATTAGCCAACCTACTTGGTTAATACTAACCAACCTACTTGGTTAATACTAACCAACCTACTCGGTTAATAATAACCAACCTACTCGGTTTTATTTAACCAACCTTCTCTGTTGAAATTAGCAAACTTACTTGTTTAATACTAACCAACCTACTCGGTTTTATTTAACCAACCTTCTCTGTTGAAATTAGCCAAGTTACTTGTTTAATACTAACCAACCTACTCGGTTTTAATTAACCAACCTTCTCTGTTGAAATTACCCAACCAACTTGGTTAATACTAACCAACGTACTTGGTTAATACTAACCAACTTACTCGGTTTTATTTAACCAACCTTCTCTGTTGAAATTAGCCAACTTACTTGTTTAATACTAACCAACCTACTCGGTTTTATTTAACCAAGCTTCTCTGTTGAAATTAGCCAAACTACTTGGTTAATATTAATCAAGCTTCTTTGTTAAAGGTAGCCAACCTACTTGGTTAATACTTACCAACCTTCTCTGTTGAAATTAGCCAACCTATTTGGTTAATATTAATCAACCTACTTGGTTAATAATTACCAGCTTACTTGGTTTTAATTAACCAACACTCTCTGTTGAAATTAACCAACTTACACGGTTTTATTAACCAACCTGCTTGGTTAATGTTTACCAATATACTCTGCTGAAATTAGCCTACTAACTTGGTTTAAAAAACCCAATTTGCACGGTTAAAATTAGTGAAGCTACTAGGTTATAATTAACTAACATACTAGGTAGAGTTTAGCAAACTTACTCGTTAGATTATAACAGAGTGGGTTTGATAAACTTTACCTAGTAGATTGGTTAGTAAGAACCTTGAAGCCTTATTAATAATAAATATGAAAATTTGCTTTTAATGTTAGTAGGCCAACTTTGGCAGAGAATGCTTACCTTCTAGCTTACATTTATTTATAAGCACAATACCGTTGGACATCATCTTTTAAGACCCCGATGTATCTGAAAACTTCAATCTGTTTTGAATAGCCAATTTGAATCCTTAAATTGAAAACATAAGCATTTATGTATAGGTACAAAAGATATTTTATTTTCTCTAAAACATAAAATTAAATTAAAATTACTTAAATTAAATAAATATAAAAATATAAATACTTATCCTCTAACATATTTCTAATACAATAATTTTATTTTTTAACAACAAATTTATTTTCGATTTTTTAGCTTCTTATTTCACTAATTCTAATTTTTAAGTTTTAAATACAAATTTTTGATTTTGATATCTTCTTGGTTTAAATTTTTCTTAAACTAACAATTTATATTGGGCTTCTTAAAGTCACGTACTGCCTGCTGTTTGCTAAAATATTTATCGTATTTGGGATTGGTGAAATTAAAGACTCTAGAAACACGTTCAATTGCTTCTGCATCGTTGGAACTTGAACTTCATATGCATAGTAATGTTCATTGAAACATAAAGTGTCCAGTACTGTGCCAGAAAATATTAAACGATCAGAGTCATATAAATAAATTCTTTTCAATAAGAAAAAAAACGGACCCATTTTTGTAAAGAATGGATGAAATTGTTGCCCAACTAACATTAATCAACGTTTTTGTAGGGTCAAGTGATAAACTGGATTGTAAAATATCAATTTCAGATTTTGAAACACTTTTTACAGGACCTACCTCAAGTATGTTGCAAAGTTTACCCTTGAGAAACATTGCATTTAATTGAAGTTGATGTTTTATTGCTAAAGTTAAAGTGACATTTCTTTGGTTACACGATGATCTAGCTGATATTTTGGATTGTCTATGCTTCGCTTCAAACCTCATTGACCACAGCGAAGACAATGGACCGTGTTTCTTAATAGCGGTGTGATAGTGAATGAGGTTGTGAAACTTTGGTTTGAGAGAGTCTTTGATGAGGTTAATATATTGTTCGTTTAGTTCAGCTATTAAAACTTGCAGTAAATTTTCTGTTCCTACTGAAATTTTAACACTAAGAAGTATATCAAGAATTTTTCTCAATGTTATGTACATCGCCCAAATAGAATCGTCCCTTGGCACAAAATCACCTATAAGTAATCCCAAGAATCGCAAAAGAGTAAGCGTTTCTCCAGATGACAAACGCACATTTTTCCGTTTAAGATGTTCCCTTTCGATAGGACAAGGTTTATTTTTACTATCGGGTCCATAGGCGAACGCTACTAATTTTTCATTAAAAATAGATAAAGAAAAAAATTGGTAGTGTTCAGTATACTGCATAAGAAGAAAACTTAAAACGTATTTTGCTACACCCTCGAGCACATCATGCATTATATCGACGCCTACCTGCTGAAATAAATCAAAATTCTTTACTTCTGAAAATATACACCTTTCTTTTATTCCAGTTAATGAAAAGTTATTTAAAGACAGATCAGCTTCATAGGAATCAATAGTACGAAGAAGGGTTGTATCCTCATACAGTTGCTCTTTCATTATATCTTTTTGAACTTTACATACTCTACAGGAAAAATTGGCAGAAAAGCTCTCTACAAACCCAATCATACTATGTATACCCAAATTATCACCAAGAATCAAAGCAAGTTCGAAAAATAAAGTTCCCTTGAAGGTTGGAATATCTATTTCTACACCCACTTCACTTAAAAAATTAAACTCATCAATTACTGGTTTGAATACAACATTATTACCAAAATGTACTCTATCAGATGAATGAAATAATAAAACGAGGAATATGTTAGAAAGAACTGACAAACGCCAAGGCGGAAGACATGGAATGGAGACATACACTGCCCCTAATTTGTGGACACCAGCATGACTCCCAAGGACATTTCCAGTTTCATAATCATCGAAATACATAAATAAAGGTAAGACAACTCGGTTGGAATGATGAGACATTCTCTTTCTCCAATAAGAGCCTTGGATGAAATTTTCCATTAAATTTTTACTTTTAACACTGTCCATATATTCAAACGTTTCGGAAAGTATGTCTTCAAGAGAAAAAAAGGTTTGGAATACATTTCTTAATGGAATAAAATGTTCTTGACATGATACAGGTTCCATACGTGTTATTCCATTTTTTTTAACATAATCAAATCTTTGGCCAATTACAATTGCTTGAGGATCAATGTAGGATTTTTTTTTTGAAAAATAAGCAATCCTCTTTCGTTCGGTTGTAAAAGAATCCAAAGGAGAAATTAATGATGAATGTAGTGCTTCGACTAATGATTTTGAAATATCATTGGATATGGAGTGTTCAAGACAAACTTTATCCACGCAAGTTTTAATAGCTGGGGTTATTGAGCCGAACAATACGTTTATGCCATTAATTACCTTTTGGACTACATTTCTTGGTAAAAGTACATTTCCATATAGGGAAGCAATAAAAATAGAGAGTGATGCATCAACCGTCGGCATATTTGTTATAATAGACTTTCCTTTTTTTAAATTTGTCTGATTAAACAAAATATTTTCATTTTGTGTAGTTTCAAAAACAGAATCAGAATTGGAAAGTTGATTCTGGCTTCTCAAATCATGCTCTTTCTGGAAATGTCTTCTGAATGAATAAAAAAAAGGAAATGAACGCCTACAATCTCCTTCATTGCACCTATAGTATATAAAATTATGTTCGCTGTGCATAAAAGTGAAGTGCTGTCTGAGACCTTTAATATTTTTAAGGTGGGATTTGCATAGAAAACAAATAACCATTTTGAAAACTAAAGTAAATATACGGCTGTAGTTAGTGCTATATGACCTTAAAGATAAAAGTGAAACAAAGAACCATATAAACTGCTTCTAAAATATTTGAATTCAATATATATATATATATATATATATATAAGTAAGTTTTTAAAGATTTTAAGGACGTTTGAACCAAGGATGTATTAAACAGTGTTATATGTGACTCTGAATGTAGTAATTGAATAAAACAAATAACTTTTTTGAAAACTAAATTAAATTTTCTTTCAATTTTATAGATTATTTTTACTTTTAATTTGCAACTCGACAAGCAAAGTATTAGCAGCGGTGGATTCTTTGTCAAATTTTGTATCTATTTTATAAAACGCTTTTTGGATAAACATCCAAGTACATTTACCTTCAGCAGGATATTCTGCGTTAATCATAAAAATTATTTTGAAACAAACATCAACTGCCACTATAATAATTGATATATATCATATCATTTACGACCACAAAATAACTTATTATATTTCTTAAGGACGTACCAACTAAAAGAATATATGGCTACAGTGTGAGACCATATTGTTGTAATTGTTGTAATTTGTCGTTACAAATTAACTTTTTAAAGATTTATAGGACGTTTCAACTCCAAGAAAATATAAGGATGTAATAACGAAAGTGATATATGACCTTGAAGATAGAAGTGAAACAAAGAACCATATAAACTGCTTCTAAACAAACTGAATGCAGTATATATTTTGTATCGTTTATAGTTACAAATTAACTTTTTAAAGATTTTAAGGACGTTTCAACTCAAAGAGAATATGAGGATTTAATAACGAAAGTGATATCTAATCTTAATGATAGAAGTGAAACAAAGAACCATATAAACTGCTTCTAAACTAACTGAATGGAGTATATAATTTGTATCTTTTATAGTTACAAATTAACTTTTTAAAGATTTTTAGGACGTTTCAACTCAAAGAGAATATTAGGACGTAATAATGAAAGTGATATAGGTATGACCTTAAAAATAGAAGTCAAACAAAGAACCATATAAACTGCTTCTAAACAAACAAAGAGAATATTAGGATTTAATAACGAAAGTGATATATAATCTTAATGATAGAAGTGAAACAAAGAACCATATAAACTGCTTCTAAACTAACTGAATGGAGTATATAATTTGTATCTTTTATAGTTACAAATTAACTTTTTAAAGATTTTTAGGACGTTTCAACTCAAAGAGAATATTAGGACGTAATAATGAAAGTGATATAGGTATGACCTTAAAAATAGAAGTCAAACAAAGAACCATATAAACTGCTTCTAAACAAACTGAATGCAGTATATATTTTGTATCGTTTATAGTTACAAATTAACTTTTTAAAGATTTTTAGGACGTTTGAACCAAGGATGTATTAAACAGTGCTATACGTGACTCGTAAAATAGTAATTCAATAGAAAACAAAGAACTTTTCTTAGAACTAAATTAAATTTTATCTTAATTTAATATCATTTTTACTTTTAATTTGCAACTCAACAAGCAGAGTATTGGCAGCGGTAGATTCTTTGTCAAATTTTGTATCTATTTTATAAAATGCTTTTTGGATAAACATCCAAGTACATTTACTTTCAGCAGGATATTCTGCGTTAATCATAAAAATTATTTTGAAACAAACATCAACTGCCTCTAAAATTGAGGGCAGTATATATTTCGTATCATTTACGACCACAAAATAACTTATTATATTTTTTAAGGACGTACCAACTAAAAGAATATATGGCTGCAGTGTGAGACCATATTGTTGTAATTTGCCGCGTCTTAGAGCTATCGCCTCTTCAATTTCTGCATCGCTGTGGACAATTGTGATGAATCCATCTCGAGCTTCGGATTTTGAAGGCCGCCAAACTTTTTTATGTACAGCCTTCAGGCGTATAGTTTGCGTTGTTAGAAGCGATGGTATGAGAAGGAAGGCGCCAAGATTACTTGTGTCTTCAGTTGCTGAAATTAAATAAACATACACAAAAATATTATAGTCTCTATAATTGTAATGGATTCTTTTTTCAAAAATGTGTATATTAATATATTATAATTCTATGGCAACAAGAAAAAACGATATAAGTCGTTTTTGCTACTTTTCAGGTGCAAGACCTCTTTTTATTTTGTCTGTGATTCCTTAACCGTTTGAGATAAAAATACGAAAAAAATGACAGATGGAATGTCTTATTGCGCATCGGATGGTATCAAAAATTCATTTTCGACATAAGTCGACCTATGCAGTTTTTCCTTGTTGCCACAGAATTAATTAATGAAATACTTTAAGAATGCCATCAGTTTTAGTACTGCTTGGTGCAACTATTAGTTATATTCTTTTCTCTAAGATTATTTTTACCTCAGATACTAGGAATTATTCACTTGTCACAGTCATCATTTAGCATAAAAGCATAATAATAATCCTTGGCAAAATAAAATATAACATTAACCCAACAATTTCTCACTTCAACGAAATACTTAGGATTAGGAGGGTCAATGAACTCCACATACAGGATATTTTGAAACAAATATCAAATACCTATACAATAATTGAAGGCAGTATAATATATTTCGTATTATTTACAACCATAAAATAACTTATTATAATTTTTAAGGACGCTCCATCTTAACTATTTTGAAAATATCAATATTAATGCTTTTTATCATAAAGTCTTGGTAAAATTTTGTATCTATTCTATAAAACGATTTTTAGACAAACATCCAAGTACATTTACTTTCAACAGGATATTCTGCGTTTATCATGACAATTATTTAAAAACAAATATCAACTGCGTCTAAAATTGAAAGCAGTATAATTTTGTATCATTAACGACCACAAAATAATTTATTACATTTTTTTAGCACGTACCAACTAAAAGAACAACAGTGGGAGACCTTATTGATTACCAGATCTTTTTAAAACACCCCTTAAGATTCGCAGAAGAAGTTTTCAAAAATATTTTTCAGTTAGATTTTGAAAAATACTCACAATCTTCCAGTTGTAATAATTCACTAATGAATCCGTTTTTGGCGGTCACTTTTTTTCTTGCAAGTGAAAAGATGTCGGTTTTGATACTAGGAAAATGTTCGTATAATCCTTGGCAGTTTTCTGAGTAAAAGATGTTGAAATCCTTTTGAAGCTGTTGTAAACGAAGTTAAATAATTGTTTGAGAAAATGATTTAACAGTCATGAATAGAATTGTAAATGTATTATTTCCAAATGTGTATATGTGTCACTGTAAAAACCCAAAACATGAATATTATATAGTAATTTATTAATAAAACTTAGAATATTTCACCACTATTTCAAAAAAAAAATCTAGGACATACTGGTAATTTGTACAATATTCTCATTTTGGGTTTTTACCTTAATATATTCATTTGATTTAGTAGAGATGGAAATATACTAAATAACATTGAATTCTTCAAAGTCATATGGTGTAGATTTCAAGTTTGTAGTTTTGATAACTATCTTTCACACAGAAAAATATAAATATTTCAACTTTTGAAAGCCAAAACTCAGTGACTACGATATTAAAATCGAGAAAAATGTGCCAAAACCTTATATTTAAATAAGAGAAATCATAATATTACCAGTTTATATCCTGACACTTTCTTCAGAGCCGGATATTCTTCATAATATTGGGCAATGGTCATATCCTGCAGACGATGAAAGCGAGCATTTCTGGTTTTTTCCCACTTTTCCTCTGTTGTTTCCCAAGGATGGCTAGAATTTCGAAGCCATTCCAAATTTATATCTGAAAGTTCTTCATTTTCTGGGGTTTTGAACACTTCTGCCAGACGTTTTATGGGTATAGATTTCGGGGATTCTCCTCGACTAGAGATAGGTGACAATGAAAAAGAACGTTTGCGCTTCGGAATTATACCCGTTTCACGATATTTTCTTTTAAGATTGTGTATACTATCGGGCAACTTTCCAGCCAATCTGGTAATGATTCCACGACTCGATTCTACAATTTTGTTGTGAAAATACACAGACCTATTCTCAGCAGGAAACAAATCCACTATTTCGTTTGCCCACTTTGCATAAATTTGTGCAGTGATGTTTCGGTCTGGGGTTTCTCTTAAGACATACATGCAAATGATCCGCACCAACTTCAACCTTGCTTTATGATCAAGGGGACTTTTTTTATTTAGTGTTAAGATACCTTTCCCTTCTAAAGAGCATTCAAGGATTTTCTTGAGATCCTAAAATTAAAATATTATGTAGTATAAATTACGAAAATTATAATTATACCCATTTATAAAATCATTTCAAATGCAATGGATATTGTACGAGTAATCAGTTGGCAGCTTCTCAACTACTAAGCGTATTTAAAAACATAATCTATATGAATAACGACCCTATCCAGAATTACAAAAATCTCGCATGGATAACAATTCAAAAACAAGAATGTCTCAAATTTACAAAATCTTCGAATTATAAATCACAAGAACTTAAAAATAAACCGGAAAAGTCAAGGAAAATACTTGGATTATAATAAATAACATCACTAAATATTTAACTACCTATCTACCAAGTCCAAGAAGTTTTTTAAGTTCAAAAAATTTTCTAAGTCCAAAAAAATTTCTAAGTTCAAGAAATTTTCAAAGTCCAAGAAGTTTTCTAAGTCCAAAAAATTTTCTAAGTCCAAAAAAATTTCCAAGTTTAAAAAATTTTCTAAGTCCAAGAAATGTTCTAAGTCCGAAAAATTTTCCAAGTCCAAGAAGTTTTCTAAGTTCAAAAAATTTTCCAAGTCCAAACAAATTTCTAAGTCTTAGAAATTTTCTAAGTCCAAAAATATTTCTAAGTCCAATAAATTTTCAAAGTCCAAGAAAATTTCTAAGTCTGAAAAATTTTCCAAGTCCAAGAAGTTTTCTAAGTTCAAAAAATTTTCTAAGTCCAAACAAATTTCTAAGTCTAAGAAATTTTCTAAGTCCAAAAATATTTCTAAGTCCAATAAATTTTCAAAGTCCAAGAAAATTTCTAAGTCTGAAAAATTTTCCAAGTCCAAGAAGTTTTCTAAGTTCAAAAAATTTTCTAAGTCCAAACAAATTTCTAAGTCTAAGAAATTTTCTAAGTCCAAAAATATTTCTAAGTCCAATAAATTTTCAAAGTCCAAGAAAATTTCTAAGTCTGAAAAATTTTCCAAGTCCAAGAAGTTTTCTAAGTTCAAAAAATTTTCTAAGTCCAAACAAATTTCTAAGTCTAAGAAATTTTCTAAGTCCAAAAATATTTCTAAGTCCAATAAATTTTCAAAGTCCAAGAAAATTTCTAAGTCTGAAAAATTTTCCAAGTCCAAGAAGTTTTCTAAGTTCAAAAAATTTTCTAAGTCCAAACAAATTTCTAAGTCTAAGAAATTTTCTAAGTCCAAAATATTTCTAAGTTTTAATGGTTCAGGGCTACTGCCTTTTGCGAGGTATTCACAAATCCTCCAAGATTATCTTCTATCATAGAAAAGCTGACCTTAGCCGTCCGGATTCGGCACCAAACTCTAAGTCCCTTCCATTCCGCATACACAGGAATGGTTGAGAGTTATTAGGCACTAGGCCCTAGTTTTTCATGAGCTGTTTTGCTCTTCAATTTATTTATTTATTTTTAAGAAGGAATTCCTATTTAAAATTATTTTTATTTTCTACGCCCAAGAAATTCCGGAAACATTTTGTGTTGAATCAGAGTTTTTGTTTAAATCGCACGCTACGTTTTAATACATGTCAACCGTTAAACCAATTTAACTTTTCTCTTATTTTCGAAATTCGTTTATTTCAAGTATATGTAGATTTAAGTATACTGTATATTGAAAAATAATCTACATTTGCGAAAATGATGAAGATTTTCGCATGCTTTGTTTATTCAGATTTTTGTCATTCAAGATTTGGTCTTTCGTGATTTTTGTAATTTTATTTTATGGTTTTTGGTTTAAAAAAAATTAAAGACTACTGTATTCAGCTGAAATAAATTTGTATGTAGGCACTTACATCTATAACTTCGATTGATACATTTTTTCTTGAAGTAACTGACGGTTCAATGGAATCTATCATTTGAACTGTGTCACCTAGTTGAATTTCAGGCAATAAGTCGCTTAGTGCAAAACTTATTTCGCTACTGTTTTGAGAGCTACCAACATCTGTTTCTTGAGTATCGATTATCCGTAATACATAGCTACATATTAATTCTACCATCAGCAAAGGAAAACATTTAACTAACCGAACTACTAACAGCATTAGGGTGCATTAATTTCCTCCATGCTTCAAAGTTTCTGGTGAAAATGACCCGATGCCCTATAATTGGGAACATCTCCCTTATCTCTTCCACGCCTAATAGAGGCAGAGACATTGAAGTAATAGCATTGTCTATAAAGCAAATAAATCAAAGGAACTTTTCATGAGTTATTGAAGATGAACATTTTACAATAAAAGTTTACGTAAGACGGTTATATTAAATATGATAAATTCAAACAGATGTATTTAGTAGGTACTTCAAGAAAAAAAAGAAACTAGAATGAAAATATAAATGAAATAGACACTCTCTTGCAATTTTGCCATCTTAAGCTTTATTAACTTTATTTTATGAAAGGTATTTTATATCCGATAAAATAGTTAAACGATGGAAACAGACCGATATAATTTGAGCTATTTTATGCACTCTCATATTATATAATATTGAAAATGACAATTTGATTTTAATTTACTCGTATAACGTACCTTTAAAAACGGTTATATACGTTTCTAAACCCCACTCTCGTAGTAAAGTCGACACTTCTTCATCCATGTTCTTCAATTACAAACGTTTTTGTTAAAATATCTTTTTGATTATGAGTTCGTCTGGATAGAGAATTAAAATCAAAACAACAAACTATTAAAATAATGTATTGAATACCTATTATTTTGATCTTATACATTTTAGGAAAACTTTTTCAAATAAAGCCGTTGGAAAATTGTATTCAATCTGAATAACGCTTTTGTCGAGTAATCAACAAGTTCTCAAAATGTGCATGGATATTGAATTCATATAGTCGGTTCAGGAGAAAAGCGACACAACTCAACAAAATTCAGTTTTCAAAATAGATAACAGAAACTTATAAAATTTGAATTTCAGTTAAGCTGTTAAATGTCAAAAGCGCTCAATACCTCAAATATTGTAGTAGTCTAATATGTTTGAAATACATATGTAGATAGTTATTTTTTTTTCACAAAATTGCTATTTTTACTCAAACATTTCATTTGTTGAGTGATGTTGTTTTTCTTTCGAATCGAATTATGTTACCTAGTATATTGTTAAGAAATGACAAAACCTGCTATTCAAGAGTTAAAAACCTGTGAAAGAAAATCTTATCTTTGAAATCTTTGCTTAAAATCTCTGTTTACAATGAATATTATAAATGAAACAAAAATCATTCTTCTAAGAATTTATCTTTTTAGATTTTTGATTTCTTACCAACAGATGCGATACTAAGTTTTTGCTTTTATTTCAACATTGCATACAGTAATCAAGACGACTCAGCAAAGAAACATAATCTTGAGATAGTACATCTATATTTTATGAAATTTAATTTAAAAAATTCAATATTGAGGTAATACATAAGTATGTACGAACACCTAATTTAATTTATTACGCATTCAAGATATAACTTTCGTGAAAAAAACGTTCTGCTTTTTATTAAATATAATAAAATTGCACCACTCGCAAACGTAGCTACTCAAAATATAACATTATTTGAAATTGAATTAGTCAATTAACTTTCATTTTGTATTTGATACCTGACTTTAAATGAAAATAGATTATTATACATTAACATTAATGTGAAAAAAGTTATTGTTTGCGTTTGATCAGACGATAAAAATTCAAGTGATTTAAAACTGCTCAGATACGAGTATATAAATCCCTGTATGTGTGCACTTCTTTTGATAGTTAAGAATATTGTAATTTATCTTTATATTTTCAAAATAAATTAATTGCGAAATTAAAAAGAGTTCTTACAAAGAAACATCAATTGCCACCTTCAGGCAACAAACAACATTCCCGTAGATCAAATTATATAATAATAGAGTTCTTACCGGATTTTAATACATGCGATCCCTCCAGTGTTTGCAGGGTCTAAGTGTTGTAGTCCGCAAACAATATTTTAACTCTTGTAGTTTGAGTAAAGTTCAGCTCCTTGTGATAATATAAATCCCAATACTGGGTATTGAAGATTGCATAAATAGCTACAAAGACAGATAGAGATATGCGATTAAAAGGAATCAAATTATTGACCAATTTGGATATAAGTATGTTAGATGATTGAAAAAGGCTTTCCTTCGGCTATTTTGGTCATAGTAGTTTTAGTAATGAAACAAAGTGTGTTGCATACTTATTATTAAGTATGCCTAATAGTACACTTATTATCAAGTATGCAACACACTTTGTTTCATTACTAAAACTACTGTGGCCAAAATAGCCGAAGGAAAGCCTTTTTCAATTATCTTACATATGAAATAAAAAGTCAGTGAATTGAATATCTATATAATAGCCTGGTTTTTTCGTCTAGCTTATTTTGAAAATGCTGTAAAAATAAGCATAGAAAACGGTAATTTGTATCACTTTTTTAATTTCTTACCAACAGATGTGATACGAAGTTTTTGGTTTTTTTGTTTACTGCATTTTCAAAATAATCTAGACGACTCTTCAGAGAAACAATCTTGAGATAGGAATATGTATGTACATTTATATTTTATGAAATTAAAGCAAACAATGCAATATTCGAGTACATATAAGTATGTACGTAATTGAATTTATCACGCATTCAAATTTCAAAATATAACTTATGTACATGAAAAAAGCATTTTTTTTATTAAATTGAATTGAATTTATATTAAAAATATAATGAAATCGCACCACTCGCAAACGTGGCAACGCAATACATTACTTACTTTTTAAAGACGCAATAACCTCAAAAATTCTGTATGTACTACATACATATCAAGAATATGCATGTACATATATATGCCTATCTGAAGATTGTGTTTTTCTGCCGAGTCGTCTACATTATGTTCAAAATGCAGTAAAAATTAGCATAAAAAGCGGCAATTTGTATCGCTTTTTAATTTTAATTTTTTGCAAACAGACGCGATACTATATTTTTACTTTTTATTTCAACATTGCGCAGAATAACGAAGACGACCCAGCAAAAAAACACAATCTTGAGGCAGGCATATTATATATATACACATACATATTTTGTATAATTAAATTAAAAACTACAATATTCAGGTACAATCATGTACCTAACTAAATTTATTAAGGAATAAAAATATTACTTACCTGGAAAAATGAATATTATAGGTACTTAATGTACATAACACTTAAAATAATCGACCGAAACCGAAATTAAAATTAAACTTACTTAAAACGACGACGACGACGAAGACAACTTGCACATTTGAGAATCGAAAAAGAACTGACGCTGACTGAGATTTGCACACGGTATTAGGCATTGGGTATTGTAATTTGTGGTTGTGTGTGTGACGCTGAACATTTTAATGGAATGTGAATGACAAAAAAGTGTTGCCACATATATTCAATTTAACCAGACAAATATATGGAAAATTTTTTATAGGATCGAATTCATTTTCATTGGGGAATTTGATTTTCATGAAAATGTGCTAATTGGGATGAAAGAAAGTATTTTTAAGTACATTAAAATACATTATCAATACCAACATATAAAATTGTATGATTTGTATTATTATTTAAAAATCGGTTTGTGTTTTGTCATATTTGAGAAGGTAATACGAGTATATACTGGTTCTATCCAAGTAGATTGTATTTATAAAAACATTATATTTTTTAAATTTTCAGTGGTAACACTGATTTGAATGCTTCTAGTTACTTGCAGTTAAATGTTTATCTGTATGAGTGTGACTCTGGGAGAATTTAACAGAGTGTGTTGTTAAAATTAACCAAGTAGACGGCTATTATATGCTAAGTTACACAAACACGAAAAATATATATTTCTCTTGCTTGTGGTTGATATACCTAAATTTACAGTTAAATATTTCGACGCTACTAAAACAACAGGGTGTGTTGCTAAAATTAACCATGTTGACTGCTAATATGTGCTAAGTTGATAAAATGCTTTCAGGCTCCATGATTTATATGAAAAACAATATAAAAGCTAAATAATTTTTGTATTATTTATTTATTCTGATACAACATTGGAAAATATATAGGTACTTTAAAATTAATAAAAAAAACACAATTTAATGGAAAAGTATTATAAAAAAATATTTTTTTAGCTTAAATATGACAAGAAATTTGCGTGAAATTTCGGTTTGTTGTCAAAAATTTTGTGTATTTTAATGGAAAATTGTCAAAAAACATTGATTTCAAGCTTAAATAAGAAGAAATTTCTGAGAAAGTATTTAATAATTGTAAGAAAACATTGATTTCAAGCTTAAATGAGAAGAAATTTGCGTAAAATTTTGGTTTCTTGTGGAGAAATTGATTTTGCTTTATGAAAAATCAACAAAATGTGCTTTCAAAGTAAAAAGCGAATGAATTTTTGTTGAAATAAGAGATTGTCTTTAGATTTTGACTTTGCAATTTTTAATGAAAAATTGTCAAAAAACATTGATTTTAAGCTTAAATAAGAAGAAATTTCTGAGAAAGTATTTAATAATTGTAAGAAAACATTGATTTCAAGCTTAAATGAGAAGAAATTTGCGTAAAATTTTGGTTTCTTGTGGAGAAATTGATTTTGCTTTATGAAAAATCAACAAAATGTGCTTTCAAAGTAAAAAGCGAATGAATTTTTGTTGAAATAAGAGATTGTCTTTAGATTTTGACTTTGCAATTTTTAATGAAAAATTGTCAAAAAACATTGATTTTAAGCTTAAATAAGAAGAAATTTCTGAGAAAGTATTTAATAATTGTAAGAAAACATTGATTTCAAGCTTAAATGAGAAGAAATTTGCGTAAAATTTTGGTTTCTTGTGGAGAAATTGATTTTGCTTTATGAAAAATCAACAAAATGTGCTCTCAAAGTAAAAAGCGAATGAATTTTTGTTGAAATAAGAGATTGTCTTTAGATTTTAACTTTGCAATTTTTAATGAAAAATTGTCAAAAAACATTGATTTTAAGCTTAAATAAGAAGAAATTTCTGAGAAAGTATTTAATAATTGTAAGAAAACATTGATTTCAAGCTTAAATGAGAAGAAATTTGCGTAAAATTTTGGTTTCTTGTGGAGAAATTGATTTTGCTTTATGAAAAATCAACAAAATGTGCTTTCAAAGTAAAAAGCGAATGAATTTTTGTTGAAATAAGAGATTGTCTTTAGATTTTGACTTTGCAATTTTTAATGAAAAATTGTCAAAAAACATTGATTTTAAGCTTAAATAAGAAGAAATTTCTGAGAAAGTATTTAATAATTGTAAGAAAACATTGATTTCAAGCTTAAATGAGAAGAAATTTGCGTAAAATTTTGGTTTCTTGTGGAGAAATTGATTTTGCTTTATGAAAAATCAACAAAATGTGCTCTCAAAGTAAAAAGCGAATGAATTTTTGTTGAAATAAGAGATTGTCTTTAGATTTTAACTTTGCAATTTTTAATGAAAAATTGTCAAAAAACATTGATTTTAAGCTTAAATAAGAAGAAATTTCTGAGAAAGTATTTAATAATTGTAAGAAAACATTGATTTCAAGCTTAAATGAGAAGAAATTTGCGTAAAATTTTGGTTTCTTGTGGAGAAATTGATTTTGCTTTATGAAAAATCAACAAAATGTGCTTTCAAAGTAAAAAGCGAATGAATTTTTGTTGAAATAAGAGATTGTCTTTAGATTTTGACTTTGCAATTTTTAATGAAAAATTGTCAAAAAACATTGATTTTAAGCTTAAATAAGAAGAAATTTCTGAGAAAGTATTTAATAATTGTAAGAAAACATTGATTTCAAGCTTAAATGAGAAGAAATTTGCGTAAAATTTTGGTTTCTTGTGGAGAAATTGATTTTGCTTTATGAAAAATCAACAAAATGTGCTTTCAAAGTAAAAAGCGAATGAATTTTTGTTGAAATAAGAGATTGTCTTTAGATTTTGACTTTGCAATTTTTAATGAAAAATTGTCAAAAAACATTGATTTTAAGCTTAAATAAGAAGAAATTTCTGAGAAAGTATTTAATAATTGTAAGAAAACATTGATTTCAAGCTTAAATGAGAAGAAATTTGCGTAAAATTTTGGTTTCTTGTGGAGAAATTGATTGTGTTTTATGAAAAATCAACAAAATGTGCTTTCAAAGTAAAAAGCGAATGAATTTTTGTTGAAATAAGAGATTGTCTTTAGATTTTGACTTTGCAATTTTTAATGAAAAATTGTCAAAAAACATTGATTTTAAGCTTAAATAAGAAGAAATTTCTGAGAAAGTATTTAATAATTGTAAGAAAACATTGATTTCAAGCTTAAATGAGAAGAAATTTGCGTAAAATTTTGGTTTCTTGTGGAGAAATTGATTGTGTTTTATGAAAAATCAACAAAATGTGCTTTCAAAGTAAAAAGCGAATGAATTTTTGTTGAAATAAGAGATTGTCTTTAGATTTTGACTTGACAATTTTTCATTAAAAATTGTCAAAAAACATTGATTTTAAGCTTAAATAAGAAGAAATTTCTGAGAAAGTATTTAATAATTGTAAGAAAACATTGATTTCAAGCTTAAATGAGAAGAAATTTGCGTAAAATTTTGGTTTCTTGTGGAGAAATTGATTTTGCTTTATGAAAAATCAACAAAATGTGCTTTCAAAGTAAAAAGCGAATGAATTTTTGTTGAAATAAGAGATTGTCTTTAGATTTTGACTTTGCAATTTTTAATGAAAAATTGTCAAAAAACATTGATTTTAAGCTTAAATAAGAAGAAATTTCTGAGAAAGTATTTAATAATTGTAAGAAAACATTGATTTCAAGCTTAAATGAGAAGAAATTTGCGTAAAATTTTGGTTTCTTGTGGAGAAATTGATTTTGCTTTATGAAAAATCAACAAAATGTGCTTTCAAAGTAAAAAGCGAATGAATTTTTGTTGAAATAAGAGATTGTCTTTAGATTTTGACTTTGCAATTTTTAATGAAAAATTGTCAAAAAACATTGATTTTAAGCTTAAATAAGAAGAAATTTCTGAGAAAGTATTTAATAATTGTAAGAAAACATTGATTTCAAGCTTAAATGAGAAGAAATTTGCGTAAAATTTTGGTTTCTTGTGGAGAAATTGATTGTGTTTTATGAAAAATCAACAAAATGTGCTTTCAAAGTAAAAAGCGAATGAATTTTTGTTGAAATAAGAGATTGTCTTTAGATTTTGACTTTGCAATTTTTAATGAAAAATTGTCAAAAAACATTGATTTTAAGCTTAAATAAGAAGAAATTTCTGAGAAAGTATTTAATAATTGTAAGAAAACATTGATTTCAAGCTTAAATGAGAAGAAATTTGCGTAAAATTTTGGTTTCTTGTGGAGAAATTGATTTTGCTTTATGAAAAATCAACAAAATGTGCTTTCAAAGTAAAAAGCGAATGAATTTTTGTTGAAATAAGAGATTGTCTTTAGATTTTGACTTTGCAATTTTTAATGAAAAATTGTCAAAAAACATTGATTTTAAGCTTAAATAAGAAGAAATTTCTGAGAAAGTATTTAATAATTGTAAGAAAACATTGATTTCAAGCTTAAATGAGAAGAAATTTGCGTAAAATTTTGGTTTCTTGTGGAGAAATTGATTGTGTTTTATGAAAAATCAACAAAATGTGCTTTCAAAGTAAAAAGCGAATGAATTTTTGTTGAAATAAGAGATTGTCTTTAGATTTTGACTTGACAATTTTTAATGAAAAATTGTCAAAAAACATTGATTTTAAGCTTAAATAAGAAGAAATTTCTGAGAAAGTATTTAATAATTGTAAGAAAACATTGATTTCAAGCTTAAATGAGAAGAAATTTGCGTAAAATTTTGGTTTCTTGTGGAGAAATTGATTTTGCTTTATGAAAAATCAACAAAATGTGCTTTCAAAGTAAAAAGCGAATGAATTTTTGTTGAAATAAGAGATTGTCTTTAGATTTTGACTTTGCAATTTTTAATGAAAAATTGTCAAAAAACATTGATTTTAAGCTTAAATAAGAAGAAATTTCTGAGAAAGTATTTAATAATTGTAAGAAAACATTGATTTCAAGCTTAAATGAGAAGAAATTTGCGTAAAATTTTGGTTTCTTGTGGAGAAATTGATTTTGCTTTATGTAAAATCAACAAAATGTGCTTTCAAAGTAAAAAGCGAATGAATTTTTGTTGAAATAAGAGATTGTCTTTAGATTTTGACTTTGCAATTTTTAATGAAAAATTGTCAAAAAACATTGATTTTAAGCTTAAATAAGAAGAAATTTCTGAGAAAGTATTTAATAATTGTAAGAAAACATTGATTTCAAGCTTAAATGAGAAGAAATTTGCGTAAAATTTTGGTTTCTTGTGGAGAAATTGATTTTGTTTTATGAAAAATCAACAAAATGTGCTTTCAAAGTAAAAAGCGAATGAATTTTTGTTGAAATAAGAGATTGTCTTTAGATTTTGACTTTGCAATTTTTAATGAAAAATTGTCAAAAAACATTGATTTTAAGCTTAAATAAGAAGAAATTTCTGAGAAAGTATTTAATAATTGTAAGAAAACATTGATTTCAAGCTTAAATGAGAAGAAATTTGCGTAAAATTTTGGTTTCTTGTGGAGAAATTGATTTTGCTTTATGAAAAATCAACAAAATGTGCTTTCAAAGTAAAAAGCGAATGAATTTTTGTTGAAATAAGAGACTGTCTTTAGATTTTGACTTTGCAATTTTTAATGAAAAATTGTCAAAAAAAATTGATTTTAAGCCTAAATAAGAAGAAATTTCTGAGAAAGTATTTAATAATTGTAAGAAAACATTGGTTTCAAGCTTAAATGAGAAGAAATTTGCGTAAAATTTTGGTTTCTTGTGGAAAAATTGATTTTGCTTTATGAAAAATCAACAAAATGTGCTTTCAAAGTAAAAAGCGAATGAATTTTTGTTGAAATAAGAGATTGTCTTTAGATTTTGACTTTGCAATTTTTAATGAAAAATTGTCAAAAAACATTGATTTTAAGCTTAAATAAGAAGAAATTTCTGAGAAAGTATTTAATAATTGTAAGAAAACATTGATTTCAAGCTTAAATGAGAAGAAATTTGCGTAAAATTTTGGTTTCTTGTGGAGAAATTGATTTTGCTTTATGAAAAATCAACAAAATGTGCTTTCAAAGTAAAAAGCGAATGAATTTTTGTTGAAATAAGAGATTGTCTTTAGATTTTGACTTTGCAATTTTTAATGAAAAATTGTCAAAAAACATTGATTTTAAGCTTAAATAAGAAGAAATTTCTGAGAAAGTATTTAATAATTGTAAGAAAACATTGATTTCAAGCTTAAATGAGAAGAAATTTGCGCGAAATTTTGGTTTCTTGTGGAAAAACAAATTGGGTTTTCTTTCCCGAGTAAATCGGTTAAAAACTACCAAGCGATTTGCTGTATTTAAACGATCGTAGTTATTTGTTATTAACAGAGCACTTGTGAAAATTGATCTTATATGAACTCGTTTATATTTTGACGAGTAAGTCGGTTATGTTTAACCAAGTGGTTTGCTGTATTTAAATGACTTTAGTTGACTATTATCAACAAACATACTTGTGAGAATTCTACAGAGTACTTGTGAGATTTCAACCCAATTAACTTGTCTACATTTTCCCGAGTAAATCGGTTAAAATCTACCAAGCGATTTGCTGTATTTAAACGATCGTAGTTATTTGTTATTAACAGAGCACTTGTGAAAATTGATCTTATGTGAACTCGTTTATATTTTGACGAGTAAGTCGGTTATGTTTAACCAAGTGGTTTGCTGTATTTAAATGACTTTAGTTGACTATTATCAACAAACATACTTGTGAGAATTCTACAGAGTACTTGTGAGATTTCAACCCAATTAACTTGTCTAAATTTTCCCGCGTAAATCGGTTAAAATCTACCAAGCGATTTGCTGTATTTAAACGATCGTAGTTATTTGTTATTAACAGAGCACTTGTGAAAATTGATCTTATATGAACTCGTTTATATTTTGACGAGTAAGTCGGTTATGTTTAACCAAGTGGTTTGCTGTATTTAAATGACTTTAGTTGACTATTATCAACAAACATACTTGTGAGAATTCTACAGAGTACTTGTGAGATTTCAACCCAATTAACTTGTCTTAATTTTGCCGGGTAAATCGGTTAAAATCTACCAAGCGATTTGCTGTATTTAAACGATCGTAGTTATTTGTTATTAACAGACCACTTGTGAAAATTGATCTTATATGAACTCGTTTATATTTTGACGAGTAAGTCGGTTATGTTTAACCAAGTGGTTTGCTGTATTTAAATGACTTTAGTTGACTATTATCAACAAACATACTTGTGAGAATTCTACAGAGTACTTGTGAGATTTCAACCCAATTGACTTGTCTAAATTTTCCCGAGTAAATCGGTTAAAATCTACCAAGCGATTTGCTGTATTTAAACGATCGTAGTTATTTGTTATTAACAGAGCACTTGTGAAAATTGATCTTATGTGAACTCGTTTATATTTTGACGAGTAAGTCGGTTATGTTTAACCAAGTGGTTTGCTGTATTTAAATGACTTTAGTTGACTATTATCAACAAACATACTTGTGAGAATTCTACAGAGTACTTGTGAGATTTCAACCCAATTAACTTGTCTTAATTTTGCCGGGTAAATCGGTTAAAATCTACCAAGCGATTTGCTGTATTTAAACGATCGTAGTTATTTGTTATTAACAGACCACTTGTGAAAATTGATCTTATATGAACTCGTTTATATTTTGACGAGTAAGTCGGTTATGTTTAACCAAGTGGTTTGCTGTATTTAAATGACTTTAGTTGACTATTATCAACAAACATACTTGTGAGAATTCTACAGAGTACTTGTGAGATTTCAACCCAATTAACTTGTCTTAATTTTGCCGGGTAAATCGGTTAAAATCTACCAAGCGATTTGCTGTATTTAAACGATCGTAGTTATTTGTTATTAACAGACCACTTGTGAAAATTGATCTTATATGAACTCGTTTATATTTTGACGAGTAAGTCGGTTATGTTTAACCAAGTGGTTTGCTGTATTTAAATGACTTTAGTTGACTATTATCAACAAACATACTTGTGAGAATTCTACAGAGTACTTGTGAGATTTCAACCCTATTAACTTGTCTAAATTTTCCCGCGTAAATCGGTTAAAATCTACCAAGCGATTTGCTGTATTTAAACGATCGTAGTTATTTGTTATTAACAGAGCACTTGTGAAAATTGATCTTATGTGAACTCGTTTATATTTTGACGAGTAAGTCGGTTATGTTTAACCAAGTGGTTTGCTGTATTTAAATGACTTTAGTTGACTATTATCAACAAACATACTTGTGAGAATTCTACAGAGTACTTGTGAGATTTCAACCCAATTAACTTGTCTTAATTTTGCCGAGTAAATCGGTTAAAAACTACCAAGCGATTTGCTGTATTTAAACGATCGTACTTATTTGTTATTAACAGAGCACTTGTGAAAATTGATCTTATATGAACTCGTGTATATTTTCACGAGTAAGTCGGTTATGTTTAACCAAGTGATTTGCTGTATTTAAATGATCCTAGTTGTTTATTATCAACAAACATACTTGTGAGAATTCAACAGAGTACTTGTGAGATTTCATATCGAAGGGGTTTATATAAATTTACCCGAGCAAAGCGGGTAAAATCAACAAAGTGATATGCTGTATTTAAACAACTGTGGTTGTGTGTTATTTACAGAGATGCTTGTGAGATATTAACAGTTTCTCAGTTGTTTAAGTTTTCATGAGTGAATCGGGTACTAATAACCTATTACTTAGTTAAAAAAACACAAGTTCCTTGGTTCTTTGCAATCAAGTAACTTATTTAAATTTAACAAAGTTAAAATACTAAGTAAATGTGTTATTTTTTGTCGATCTGCTTGGTAGATATTTCCCATGTAATTGGTTATTTTTAACTGTGTTTATTTAACCGATCTGACTTAGCTAGTTTTAACAAAAACTTCTTGTTTATTTTTTCACAAGACTCAGTTATTTTTAACCGATTTTTTTTTAACCGAGCAAAAATCTTACTCTGTTAAGGGAAATGTTTTTGCGTGTGGAGCTCAGAATATATTGAGCGAGCAGATGGAGTAAAAAGCTCATTGCGGATTTATTAGAACTTATGAACGAGAACAAAGTCTCTTTGAATTGAAGAAAGCGTTGAATAAAGCTGTAATTAAAATTGTTGAAAAATAAACAACTAAGATTTTGTCGAAGTAATCTATATAAATAAAAATGAATCGCAAAATGTGTTGCTAAGCGTTAAACTCGAGAACGGCTCGACCAATTCGCCTAATTTTTTTTTAAAGTTTTTGTTAAGGTTCATGGAAGGTTCTTATGGAGAGAAAAAATGTTTTTTGTGGGTGTGTGAAAGTTTAGTGTTACGAAAAATCGTTTGCTTATTGAAATACACTGACTAAAAAAAAATAAAAGAAAACTTTATAGCTAAGGAAATAATTTCTTCATTTATAATAATAATTAATAATTCTACAACAAACAACAAAATCAACGAAAATAAGAGAACTTAAATAAGGGTAACGCTAGAAACCAAGCTTATTTTCAATCAAATCGGACTTCCCTGCAATGTGAAGAGCGAAATGAAATTGAAAGGATTAGGATTTAGGATATTACAAACACGAGCAACGCGTCGTGTTCAAACTGCTTTCACAGTTTTACGAGCGGCTTTCAGTTACGATGTTTCAATTGACTACAGTTCCTACCAATGGATGAAGTTGCCATCGTAATGGTTGGAGAAAATTTGATATAGCTTTGCATCGCAGGAATGATCGGTTACAGCGTGTATATGAAACGCACCACAACTATGATGCCTTACAATATCCAATCATATTTTGGAAAGGTGAAGATGGTTACCATTTCTTAATTAAGATGATAAATCCCAATACAGGTAATTAGAACATTTTTATCAGTTATGTATTAGGTTCGATCGTTCAACTTTACCCAGGTTTGACCCAGGTTTTCTTAACAACCCTCAGAGTTGTCAACAAAAACTGAGGTTTTCGGTTTTCAAAAAACACCCAAGGGCTGTCAACTGTTTTGTTGACAACTAAAAGACAGACAAAATAATTTTGTGCTCTGATAAAACTTTCAATTTGTTATAAATAAGTTTTAAAAATGAACGAAAACAATTTTGCGTTGTTGCTGAAAGTTTCATCTGATGAGTACAACAAACATTTAATTGCAAACACAAGCAATAACATGCAACATGCGAATCGCCAAACGACAACAAAAGAAATACATATGAAATCTCATATGACTTTTGACGTTTTGACCGTTATCTGAACTCGCCCCAGCAAAATACCTCGATCTACTTCAGGGCGACCCCAGTTGGATGTTGCCTGCTCTCGCGTCGGTAAACCGACAGCTTTATTTATTTACGCGACAGGTAATCAAACAAAAAATATCGTGTACGATAAGGCATTACATTGAAAATACCAGATTATGACTACTACTACTACTAAAGTCTTGCAATGGACAAAATAGGACACTTATAATATTGTAAGTAATCGTTGTTTATCATGGAGACATAAATCTATAAATATGAAAAGTGATCACTCCTAAATATGTTTTATTACTGTTGTTTTAGAAAAAAGGGCAGAACAACGTCTGCCGGGGAAGCTAGTGAATAATAGAATTTTTGATTTCGATCTTTAAATTCTCGAATCTCTGATTATCCAGTAATCCAGACGGTTTTTGAAATCGTTAAATCTCTGAGCCATTATCACTATTATTTCTTTTCAAAATTAATTTGGAATCTTCTAACTTTTGTTTAGGTTTTTGATAAAAAAATTCTATTTCTTATTCCATCGCTAAACCACCTTCTTCGGTGGTTTAACTTAATCATAGTTAGTAAACGTCACTTAGCAGACATTTTGTTTTATTAATGAAATTTTGCACTTAGTCCAGGACTTAACGATAAGCCCCCACTAAACCATCTTTATTAATATGGGTGTGAGAGTTCTAAGTTCTCTTCTTCTCCTCTTTAGTCGAAGGTTTTCTATTTTGCTGTCATCCTCTATGATTAAAATTTAGCAGGACAACATTTTTATTTAGGTAAATGTTTATTCTTGTCAAAAGTGATTGCATTGCTTAGTAGCAAAATCGTAGAAGTCATTTCGGATAAAAAATACTCCTAATCTTCAGCTTTTATGGCGGTTTGCTAAGAGTTTATTATCTGAAATCTCCTAGGATATCTCTAGAAGTTCATTCGTCAAAATGTTTAATTTTTAATTACATTATGTTCTTTTAAAATGAAAGTGAAAACCCGATCTTGTCATACAAAGTCATAGGTGTGCAAACTCGGGCAGGCATAGATATTTCTCCATTAAAAATCATAAAACTCGTGTCCTAAAAACATCCAAAACACTAATTTGCAAAAAAATCATGAAGAACTAAAATCTAGGTCTATAGACATTAATCCAAAATTTAAGTGTGCACTCCTTTTTTTGCACTGGCTATAGTCCCTATGACTCACTGCCGCTATTCCTTTTTGGCTTTGTTCATAAATCGTTGGGAATAAATGTTTACACTTGGTGCACCTGTTGCGAATTTCCTGTCATTTGATGAGCACCTTCCTTCTCTAGGGTGTGTCGCCGCCACCTCACCGTCTCTATTTATGCCATTTTCTGCCACTGCTGCCATTATATCCTGCATATCTGTGGTTAAGTGTGTGGACATTTTTTTGTTTCTGTTAATTTTTGTTCCTGAAGGAATTTTTTTTTTTTGAAAATCTCCCTTGCTGATTTCTCATGTGTACATTTAGTCCTGGTCTTGTGACAGAACAGAGGAAGAATTTCTGTTTTTTTATTTTGCATAGTCAGAGATTAACCTGTGTGTATTCTGGTATATCTTCCTTTTTTTGCTGTGATGATTATGGGTATGTACTGTACAGTACACTCATGGCAAGGAAGCATAAATAATTTGGTGTTTGCTTAAGGATGGTGATGTTCATGTTCAGCTGGGCGGGATGAACTGGTGTGAAATTCAAAAAGGATTCACATTTATAAGTCCTTAGCCTTAGTGTCAGCATATATAGTATATAATGCAAAAACATCAGGTGCATAGTATTGTAGATATTCCATCTGGGAGGTTTTTATTTTTTTGGTGAAACAACGTCCCATAAATGTCCCCTAGACTTGAATGACTTTGTTTGCCAATTTTCAAGTTTTTCTATGCACGTGGAGGTATGTATGTTTGCGTAAGAATGTGGTAGATTGAATTTTAATGGGATGATTCAAGGAGATGTAATTATCATTTAGCTAGAACGTGCTAAGCAAGTCTAGTATTGCAATCTGAGAATTGACGGCATGACTGTTTTTGAACATAACGAGTTCGAATTAAAAAAAGACAGGACACAAAATAGATTTGTTGTAAGTTGTGGGTAAAATATTTGTACCTATTAAAAGATAATTTCCTAAGAGCCACCTAATAAGAGCAGTCCTATAGTATGCTTAGGTTATGTCGACAAATTTTAGGAACATCCTGTTTTGCATTATCAGCCCAGTTTAAAGCAATTGAGTGAGACTTACTTAACTGGGTTCATATACATGAAGCGGGTCACTGCCTAAGATACGCAGATTTTCCATCCTCTTTACCGAGTAATAAGAACCAGCTGCTCTTACACCCGCAGTGGCTTACCTTGAATCTGAAACCAAATTGTCAATTTGCTCGAAGTCTTAACGAAGCGCTACAACACCTACATACCCTTAATCCAATTACCGAGCGAAACGTTACGACATCTACATACATATCGCTTTATTAAATAATCATTTATCGAACATGCAGTGTGCACCTGAAGTCATGTAATCATTACTTACTTAGAATTCCATATAATTTTGTTTCTTATCTTCTCAATTCACACTAACTTATAGCCGCATATTTGATAAGAGGAAGTTAAGGAAATGACAAAATTGTCTTTTATTCTCGTCCAAATGTGGATACCAATCTATGGTGTTTATGAATTTAAGATCGGGTCGTAAACAAAAACCTTTTATAAGGTGTTTCGGTGACAGAGATGCATTACTCTACTTGTGAAGCCGATATAAATATTTGTTGTTAATTATTAGGGTATTAGGTAGAGTAGGGCAAGCCTTATTATTTTTATTATTATTATTTATTACCTAGTCATTTTCTCCTCTGAGCTTCTTCTCATCAAGTATTTAACACATTCTCTAGATTGCGTGCTAGGGACAAGTGTTTTCTATAAGAATACCCGACCGTTTTGTTCCTTCAAGTAACTCACTTGACAGATTCTCCTCTGAGAGTTCCAACCGTATATATAAAACTTATAGTATATAAAATTATACTGAACGATTGGGGCGACATCTTAAGCATAGCGATAGTACTTGTTAGGTTTGTCTCTGCTAAATTTGATAATAAAATATTCTCTTTTTTACAACTTGTTTTGTAGCTTATTCTACTTTCCACTGTAAAATCGTGTGCTAATTTCAGCGCCACCACCAGGATAGCGTTGGTAGCACTAATTCACGCTCCATGATAATACTATAGGTTATATATAATGGGTGATTTTTTTGAGATTAGGATTTTCATGCATTAGTATTTGACAGATCACGCGGGATTTCAGACATGGTGTCAAAGAGAAAGATGCTCAGTATGCTTTGACATTTCATCATGAATAGACTTACTAACGAGCAACGCTTGCAATTTTCAGTGAATGGGCCCTAGAAAAGTTGGCAGAAAATCCGCTTTTTTATCGACAAATTTTGTTCAGCGATGAGGCTCATTTCTGGTTGAATGGCTACGTAAATAAGCAAAATTGCCGCATTTGGAGTGAAGAGCAACCAGAAGCCGTTCAAGAACTGCCCATGCATCCCGAAAAATGCACTGTTTGGTGTGGTTTGTACGCTGGTGGAATCATTGGACCGTATTTTTTCAAAGATGCTGTTGGACGCAACGTTACGGTGAATGGCGATCGCTATCGTTCAATGCTAACAAACTTTTTGTTGCCAAAAATGGAAGAACTGAACTTGGTTGACATGTGGTTTCAACAAGATGGCGCTACATGCCACACAGCTCGCGATTCTATGGCCATTTTGAGGGAAAACTTCGGAGAACAATTCATCTCAAGGAATGGACCGGTAAGTTGGCCACCAAGATCATGCGATTTGACGCCTTTAGACTATTTTTTGTGGGGCTACGTCAAGTCTAAAGTCTACACAAATAAGCCAGCAACTATTCCAGCTTTGGAAGACAACATTTCCAAAGAAATTCGGGCTATTCCGGCCGAAATGCTCGAAAAAGTTACCCAAAATTGGACTTTCCGAATGGACCACCTAAGACGCAGCCGCGGTCAACATTTAAATGAAATTATCTTCAAAAAGTAAATGTCATGGACCAATCTAACGTTTCAAATAAAGAATCGATGAGATTTTGCAAATTTTATGCGTTTTTTTTTTAAAAAAAGTTCTCAAGCTCTTAAAAAATCACCCGTTACAAAGGTACTATTCGAATTCAGAGCACCAATTCAGGTATAATTCGATCCCAGGAAAATATACTGTGCTGACCAGTTTAATCAAGAGTTCTAACAACACCCCCTTAATAGTAGATCTAAGTTTCAATGCTGCAGCTTCAATATAGCCCTTGATAAGGTATACTCTCAAACTATATCAACATTTTCTTAAGCTCCATACACATAACATCTTCGTTTTCCTAACTCCCTTTGTCTAAAATATTTTCCAAGAACATTGCATTTGTATACGTCTTTGTCTTACAAATCTTCCCGAAATAAATATTTGACGCAATTCATTTCAATCAAACTCCATTTCTATTGCGCCATAATTTCTTAACAAATTATGTTTGCGTTTAATTGTTTTCAGACATTTCTCATCCTTTACACACACACTTGCATATGGAATACACCTTTATCTGGTTTTTGCCAACGCATTTACAGATCGCACTTGACGACAACGACGACGACTATGAGAACAAGGACGATGACGATGGCATTCTGTTACCACAAAAGCACCATCAGAGGAGCCCGCAAAAAAGGCCACCACCAGCACTAACTTATATACACTCAAACACACTCATTTGCATATGCATTCTAATTAATTTATGCATAGCATTTCGCTCGACTTTCTTACTATAATTTAATTTATTCAGTTCAAATTGTAAGCCGTGCCCCGCACGGTTTGCCTAACCATCAGCTTCACATATATATTTATATGTAAGTACATATAAAATCTGCCATAAAGCCGCAGTCAACAAAAACAGAAAACCGTCTCTCTACAACACAACATACAGCGTTGCAGTTGCAGTCAACATCAGCCAGCAACAGCAATAGCAAACATAGAAACAACAATGTGAGACGATCGCCCCCTTCTCCCCTATTACATCAAAACCAGCAAAAATTATAACTCGGTGGTGTAGCGCGGGATGAATGATTCTATGCATAAATAGTACCTAGACGGGAGTGTGGGTGTAGGTCGAGGTCCTGGCAAAGGAACACACTGCTAAAGAGAGTAGCTCGCAAAAGATAACACACATTCATAAATTATAATAAAATATGAATTAATGCACTCAGATAACTAGTGAAGGCGGGTAAGCGTGAGGGCTTAAGCGCGCGGGGACTGTTGTTTTTTTTTCTGGGCCCTTCCTCCTCTAACTCTCTCACCTATATGTAGGATCCCTTTAATTTTTGCAGTGTTTGCTTGCCCCGCTGCACTATATGTTCTATTGTGTGGAGTGGTGTTACCCTTGACTGTCTTCAACTGCTCGAGCCGGCTTTCTCTATATAACTCAAAGGAGACCAAATGACGACGACCACGACCTCGTGAATAAGGACAAGCAAAAAAAAATCATCAAAACGTCCTGCAAATGAATGGAGCAAAATGCTTTTAGTTTATGATTTGCACTTAACCCTCTTTTTGTATTTTGTAAACAGGTTTAGCTTTTATGCATTGGTGCTTAAAATCAGTCCATTGACCCATTGGGAAATTGTTTAGTAATAGCATTTCCTTTTTGTGTGAAAAAGGGGAGTCTCTAACTGGACTCTATCTCCCCACATCGTTCATTTCTTATTGTCCTCCTGTTCAATGCACTTGAATAGGTATGTTTGTATGATAATTGCACTAGGGTCTCTATATGGGAAACATTTCTATACTTGTGTCCTTTGTTTTAAGAACATTAACAGCTCATAGCTTTACTCGCAAGATTGATTATAGATGGATTGTTGTCGTTGTCGCGTAAATTCAAACAATCTAACAGTGGTACTTTTTGTTTTTCTTTTTGGAAAAAACGCAAATTACGAGTATAAAAGTATGTGTTCTAATAAATTTGTCACAGAGTAGTTTGTTTTTATTTAAATTTGATTTAAGATAGCCCCAAAGGTAAAAGTCTAAAGGAGGTAACTAACACCTTCGATATCCAGTTCAGAGAAAATCAATTCGTCTCATCCATATGATTCAGTTTAGGGCACAATAATACGTATCCCCTATTTGGTATAGTTCCATTGAAGAATATGGTGATGTCAGTTCATATTGAAAGACCCTTTATAAGTCCCAAAAGAAGTAAGCATGTATTCTATTAAAAACTCTTTTATATACAGTTTACCCCTCGCATTAATTATTAATACGTTTGACTGTCATACAAAAGGAATAGGTTCGATTTTCACCCACTACAAAAGTGTTTTCCAAAAATGTATTGCATAATGAGATTAAGAGTATCTGTTTTTTTTTTTTTTTTTTTTTTTTTTATAATCTACACGCGCTCAAGGGATTATGATTACCCTTTAAATGTTTGAACACAGCGCGGGCGTGAAGTTAAGGAAGAGAAAGAAGGATAGGAAAGATGTGTGGCACGATGTTCTGAGACTGAAGGTTGTTGTCTCAGCTATTTTATCTCCAGGGATGGCGGCTGAACTAAAGCGGAGAATGCCGTGTCTTATTTCTATGTCGCTTATGATTCACATTATTTTATTCGTGTTCATCCTTGTTGGGTATACTAGTTTAACTCAATTACATGTTGTTAGTGTTATGCCTGAACAACATGTAATGAGTAAACCAGCAACCCATTGATGACAATTTTAGAAGGTTTTTAATGGAATTAAAACGACATAGACGACGGCAGGGATCGAACCTGTGATCATGTTGTCATGAAAAGTTTTTCTCATCCTAGACATTCAGACATGGCAGAAGAACGTAGGTCGCATCCATTTCGACTCCAATCAGTTAATTATATCACATTATAACATACATTTAGTGCAGTAACAGCTAAAATTCTATATATGTCTAGCGCTATTACGTCCAATCTACCCTTTTTACTTCCGACTTATAGGTACTATAAGGCAAGTTATGCACTCGAAAAAAAAATCGAACTCGATATTTTGATCCAAGTTGAAATTACGATAATAGCGAAGACTAAAAAAGTGTTTCTCGCAATTCTATCTGTCTGTCTGTCTGGCTTTTCGACTACAGCCTTAACGGCTCGGTCAATTTTCTTTAAACTTGGTGGATAGTATTTTTAATTTTTTCCCCACATGTTTTTTTTTTGTAAGACCGAAAATAACGGTACCTGCATACGAATTTTTCAAAATTTTATAAATATTTTTTTTTCTCAAAAACTGTCCCACAGATTAAAAAAAAATTCAAAAAATTTCATTTAGTTAAAGCTAGGAAATCGTTGAAAAAAAATCCTTACGAAAAATGGTTATTTTTGGTACCCCCCTTGGAACCATTTTTTTTGTTTTCTCAAAAACGGTACAACCGATTTTGATATTTTTTTATGCTAAGGCTCCCCAGCAGTTTTAATATTATTGAATTTTCAAATTTTCCAAAATTTATTTTTTTGGATTTTTAAAAAAAAATTCAAAATTTAGGAACTTCATTCCAAATAGTTGGAAGCACTGTGTACACATTGCCATATTTGTCAGCTGCACTAGGATCAACTAGCATCTAAAAACGTCACTTTTGACTTCTCTGAACAAATTATTGATAACATAATAGATAATATCATTTTGGCATCACCGTTTTTATCACGACTTAGGCTAGGCGCGCACATTCAATTTTTAGTTGCACAACTGTTTGGTTGCTTATAGAAAACAGATGAACTATTTGGTTGAATGTCCGCGCAGGTGCACATAATTATACATTACACAAAATAGCGAACTCATTTTAGGCAATCGTTTTGTTTTGTGTCAAAAAAAAAACTTTTTAGTTGCTCGAACCAAGCAGTTGCACAACTAAAAATTGAATGTGCACGCCTAGCCTTAGGTTTAGTCTCGAAAATTATCTGGACTTAGCTAAGTCTGTATATACTTAAGTAATTATTGTTGTATTTGCATGTAAAGCGCTTAGTCCCGATGTCGTTTTTTCTACAATTCCTTATGGACTTGCAAAAAACACGCCTATTATAGCAAAATATAAGACTATGTAGTTTATTTCCTTAATGTCAATCTAAAAACTGTTATTTGTCCCTTTATTTCGCTGCGATCTCGAAGGATTAAGAAGCTTCTAAGAAATCTAAATTTTATCACCGAAAAATCGAATTTTTTTGGATTTTTTTTTGTTCGGGAAAATTGCGAAAATTGCATCTAGAAAGAAATACTCTAAATAGGTCAAAATATAGTATGTTCTAAAGCATCTTCGAAAACATATGTACGAGTATGTATTAATTTGATTTAAATAAATTTTATTTTACAAATGTTCTGTAAGAAAAGATGATAATGGACATGTTTGCTTTTTTATTTAGGCATTTTAAAACTTATTTCTTCGCTGATGTATATGTGGGAATAAGGAGCGAACAACAAAAATTGTACTACATAATTCTACTGACAGCACTGACTATAATTACTGGACAAACAGCAATAACGACGAACGAAATGCATGGGAAAGAGTGCGAGTGTATGGTATTTCAGTACAGTACAGTACAGTCTTCCAACTATTGTTTTAGAGCTGTGCCAATCGTTCATTTTGAAAGATCGAATTAAACAATGATTGATTGAAATAATGTGAAAATGAACGAAAGTTTGACTTTATCTACTTCTTTTTGACTTAGTTCACGCCATTTTCCATTGTTTATAAAATGAAGAATATTAATACCGTTTTATGTATTATTATTTTTGTACCCTACATGTATGTATATACTTTACCAGTTTTGCGTTTGTATAAGCGATACACGTCCCCAACAATCAAGCATTCCATATCTTTCACGTTGAACTCTCAGGTAATCCTGATAGAATATAATTATTATATATTTACCTACCCCTTGCGTGCCTGAGTGTAATGGACAGTTAGTTTGTAATGAATTCCATTGGGTTCTAAAAGTTCTGTCATTTTCAATCTTAAGCATATTATTTAGCTTCAAAGTATGCGTTTCAACCAAGGTCTAAAATTTCTTAAACATGCTTAAGTTTATACCCTTAAAAATTCTACGAAAATCTACTTTGAATAATCATCAACAAAAATAGAAAATATTTAACCGTTGTTCTGATGTGACCGCAACAGAAAATATCTTAACAAAGGAAAAGTAACATCACTTTAGTCTTCTTCCAAACGCTCCGAAGCCCAGATAGCAAAAAAACGGCATTGTCTATGTATGGTCATGAACTTTGATCTCCTAGGTCCGATACAAAATTCGCCAACTTGAAGTCTGCGAAATACCGAGATCCACGGCGGCGAGGAACTCAATGCATCGAGTTCTGCGGTTCTTTACCAAGCGCTGTGTCACTGTCAAGTAGCGTTGCCAGACGTCCCGGGACGTCCTGAATTTCAGACATAAATTCTTCTGTCCCGCCGGGGCAGCTTTTTTCTCGGGTTGGGGCTCAAACTCACAAAATAATACCTAATGTACCTAAATATCTTTCAGTGATAAGGAACAATCGCTGCATTGTGATTTAACGTTAAGAAATTGCTTTTAAAATTTCAATAAAACAAACCTATGTAACTTAACGGAGAATGTATTTTTGCAAAATGACATCTGTCATTAAAATTGACAAAAGAAAAATACAGTGAACATTGGAAAACGTGAACTAATTAAAACCGAGGGTGTTCATGTTTTTGAGATTGTTCATGTTTTGGAATGTAACATTTTATGATTAAAATAGTATTCCTACCGTATTGTCTTACTACTCCTCTTAAAATAAAACATATTTTCTTTCATTTTATCTTCTTTTTGCTTGCAGTAGTATAGATTTATGACATTTTTACATTTTTACAAATACTGGTACCTACGAGTTCATACTGGTACCTACGGGTTATTAAAAAAATTGATTAGATTTCATTTTTAAATTAGAACGTTTTACAAATGAAAGTTTTATTTAACAAACAAAATTTTTAATTTTTGTCTGTTCTATTTTTTGCCAACATTTTAATAACTTCAATTTCTCTTAGGCGTTTGTGTCGCTTTTGTCAAAACGTTCATCTGAACACCATTCCAAAGCCTTTTTAAATATTTCATATTACGCAATGTCAAATTTATGGGGCCCCCGAAGTTTTAAAAAACTAATTCAGTGCATTTTTATGTAGAAATGTTGAAAAAAATATCTGTTCACGTTTTAGAGCAGTCAATGTAAAAAATACGGTGTTCACGTTTTGGGATAGTTCACGTTTTGGGGGGTTCACGTTTTTCCAATGTTCACTGTATTTGCAAATTACAAAAAAGTCATTTAATAACTAATTAATAAAAGTATTTATTTATTTTGATCTACACGCCTATTATGATTTCTTATATTGCCCCGGGCAATATGATGAAATTCCTGGATTTCATTATTTTAGCCATTTGTCCCGCCGAGGTGTAAGAAAAATCTGGCAACCCTACTGTCAAGGTTAAAAAAAAAAACAACTTTAAATTTCAATTTCAGTTCAGGTCTACTGCCACTATTCTAAAAAATATTATTCGAAATATTTGGTGACTGCTTCCGCTATATTCTTCTTGAATATTATTTATTTAGTTTAAATCGCTTCAAAAATTTTCTTTGTTCCTAAAACAATATTCCAGTTAAAATTAACTCTCAAAATACAAACTTCCATTTTCCAATCATGTATTGGAATTTGGAAATATTATGGTTTGTGAATTGTGATATTAGGCCTGTTTAGTGTTCAATGCGTTGAATGTCATACCCCGGACTGTAGCGCCACCTTAAGTTAAGTAAATTGAGTGTCATGGGGATCGATTCCCAATCTGTGAAGAGAGTTGAGTTGAAATGAGATTCGTTCGACTGTTTCGTGCTTACTTAGTGGAGTTTATTCAAAATCTTGCTGAGCCCCGTTAAATAACCCTGGAAGGGTTTAGAACATTTAATGCAACATGAAATTGTTTGTCTTCGATTGAACATTTTAATTTCGAATTTGACGTCGGAAGCGAAATTGTGTGTACTGTTTTTAAACCGAAATTTTTAAAGCACAAATTACTTATAAATACAATTTTTTTTTTAAAAGCAATATGTGTTGTCCACTAACATACCAGCAGCGTCACGAACGTTTTGCACAAACTTGCTTCATTTCGGTACAAAAATTTTTTTCAAAAAACGCACTGTTTGGGCTACACAGCACTTGCTTTGGAAATAAGTTTTCAATATTTGAAAACGTTGCTTAAGCAAAAGTGACTCTTTTCGTTCCTGCGGAGGTATGATACTGACTTTCTGTCAATATTTCGAGTGGGAAACAGCTGTCAGTGTCAAAATAACCTATGATTAAAAAACAGCACTAGATGGTCACCCGTGTATAAGGTTTTAGTAAAATTATGACCTAGATCAGTCAAGTACAATACGTAGCACTATTTATTAGGCTTAATGAGTTAGTATTCCAAATAGCTTAAAACAGTCTCTAGTTCACATGGATTGGCGTTTCATCTTCATCCTGTAATTTAATTTTAGATTTATTTGAAGAGGAGCCATAGTACTCGTATATGGTCTTTGAGTGAGTACTTGTACTTGGCTTTAAAAAGACCTGTTTATAATATTAATGAATTTTTATTTGTGCATTCATAAGGTTATGATATGAGTAATGCAAGGTTTATAGTTTTTGCACGAAGCTAATACCTTCCGCTAGTTGGGGAGGGATTTTGAAGAATGGGATGTTCCTATTTTATGCGTTGATTGAAATCATTATACACACTAGTATAAGTTGTTAAAAGTTTGCATGTTCATATGGTTATTATTGTGGTAAAATGACCAGAAGTGCGTGATATAATTCTGGTCAAAGATTGTTCGAGTGCTTCAGAATGAGTAACTAGTAGTAATACAATTATTTTGCTACCACCATTTAAAGTACCTATGAAATATACGAAGTTTAAAAAACATGTAAAGACACCAAACACGCAAAGCAATTTAAAGGTTCTCCGTTCGATTTACACATATTTAAATGTCCTTAATGCTAGAAATGTGAGCCTTTCTTCAAATGACTTAATTACGTTTGAGTAAGTAGATTGTGCGTTTATAGAAATATAACTTCGTAGTTGTAAGCACGCAATTTTTTATTTTAATCCTTCTCGCCATCGTTACTTAATGGCACTTTGTATGTGCAGCTTTATAGAATATTTGTATGCAATGCTACAGTTTAAATGTCAGTTTATATAAGGCATATTTATTTTATCAACGAATAAAACATTATATTCACCTTGAAAGTCTTTGAATTGAGATTAATTTAAAGAGATTAGATCTAAAATCAAAAATAATAAATAATAATATCCACGACTTATATGTCAGCCTGCATATTGCACTTGCTTAATTATGCTTACTAACTCTTTCTAAATTACAATCATTTTGTAACTAGTATCGCCTAACACAATGACAGTTCGTGCGAAGAAAACAACAGATCATTTTTGACGTTTATAAGCGTCAAAGATTCATATGAAGTAAGCACGATACTTAAACATAAAATAGCTACATATATTTGATGATTTTAGCTCTAATAAAATGGAAGAGAAATTATGATGCTAAACTAAATTAAAAATTGAAAAAAAAAATTAACCAAATATGTATGTCATACGTAAACAGTTTTATGTTACATCCTACAAATTCAATTAAAATTTTGAGTTATTGAGATTATTAGAAGCAAATGGTCAAAAGCATGAAATTCATTTATCAAATGACTAAAATAAAAAAGTTTATATGTAGCTGTTTATTTTGATCTTAAGACACAAAACTATGTGTCTTAAGCAAATATGAATTCATCAAAGAAGCAACTTTTTTTAATAAAAAAACATTTATTTTCTAACACTTAGGAACTGTTATATACCAAGTTTCAGAAAATTCGAGCTTGTAGTTTGCAAATTATTCAGTCTTTAAAAAAAAATAAAAAATTTTAAAATTCTTATACACAACTAGCCGATAGGCGGCGTTGAATACAATCTGTAATCCTCAAATTGAATACTAAAATCAAGCAAAAAAAATATTTAAAATCATGATTCGAAAGATTTTCAAATTTAAGTAATGGACGCCAAATATCTATCAAAATCGAAGTGCGACACTATGGAAATGTGTTTTAACTATCAAAACATACGAATCTTGTCATTGACACATGGAATCACGGCACCTGGCAGTCAGCGCGTGAACCTTCAATTGGAGATAGATTTTTTTTCGATTTGACGTACAATGTATTTCCCATAAGAAAAAAACAAAAAAGGGCCGAAAAAACATTTATTTAACTAATCAAATTTATATGAACTGGTATGCATTTTATGATTTTAAAAGAATAGTAATATGTGTTAATTTCTAAATCAGGTTGAAAACATAGTAAAAAACTTAACTAATCTTATGTAATATGTGCTCAAAAATCGTAAACATATCGTATGTGAATGACAGATGAAACAATTTTTTTAAGAAGCAATTTGTATGGTCTTCTTTGCCTAGCCGTATTTTAGTCACAAGGTACAATATTTGTCCTTAAATCAATAGTTCTCTATTTAATTAAAAATAAATTCTAAGTCAGCAAGTTTTTTTCAAATGTAATTAAATTACTATATAATATAAGAAAACAAAAAACGTAACAAAAAATTGTTTTTGTGTTTTGTGAAAATTTTTATTTTTTCTTGTTACCAATATTCTATGATACGAAGGCGGGTCAATAAGTCCGTGACTTTTGGAATAAAACACAGATTTTTTGATAAAAAAATAATTTTATTTTTCAACGTAGTCTCCCTTGAGCTCTATACACTTTGTCCAACGCTTCTCCAATTTTTTTATTCCCTTCCTCAAAATAGGCCTTTGTTTGCGAGATGACTTCATCATTGGAGTCATATCTTTTTCCACCAAGCCATTTCTTCAGGTTTGGGAACAAGAAGTAGTCGCTCGGAGCCAAATCTGGAGAATAGGGTGGATGAGGGACCAATTCATGGATTTTTGCCATGGCAACTGCACATGTGTGCACCCTTGCATTGTCTTGGTGGAAAAGAACTTTTTTCTTGGCCAAATGAGGTCGGTTTTTTTTCAAGTCGTCATTGAATCGGTCCAATAAGTTGGCATAATATTCCCCATTGATTGTTCTTCCCTTTTGAAGGTAGTCAATGTGGATTATCCCGCGTGCATCCCAAAAAACAGTCGCCATAACTTTATTGGCTGACAAACCCACCTTGGCCTTCTTTGGCGCCGATTCACCCTTAGAAACCCACTGTTTTGACTGTTGTTTGGTCTCTGGTGTGTTGTGATGGATCCATGTTTCGTCCACGGTTACAAAACGGCGCAAAAACTCCTCCATATTGCGATTAAACAACGCCAAACCTTCCTGTGAATTTGTTACACGATTGCGTTTGTGGTCGACTGTGAGCAAACGCGGCACCCATCTTGCGGAAAGCTTTCTCATGCCCAAGTGATCATTCAAAATTGAAACCACTGAGCCATGCGAGATCCCTACGGCTTCCACAATCTCTCGCACTTTCAATCTTCGGTCGGCCAACACCATATCGTGAATTTTTTCGATTGTTTCCGGTGTAGAGACCTCAACTGGGCGTCCAGGACGTTCGGCATCTTCAGTGCTTGTACGGCCACAACGAAATTCAGTAAACCACTTTTTTACCATTGAAATCGATGGTGCAGAGTCCCCATAGTATTTATCAAGCTTAGCCTAGGTCTCGGTAATGGTTTTTTTTCGCAAGAAATAATGCTTAATAAGCACACGAAATTCACTTTTTTCCATTTTCTCCTCAAATTAGTGAGTAGTCTGATAAAAATAGCTGTCAAACACAAACTAACTGACGCAGCAAGTTTAAATTTTGACAGGAGTCAACTGACAGATGCCTGTTGACAGGAGCAGTGTTGCTGTTTCACTAAAGAGCTCAGAAATTCAAAAAGTCACGGACTTATTGACCCGCCCTTAATCAAGACAAATTAAAAAGCAGAAAAATGTAAGAAACCTTGTCATTTTTGTGACTTAATTCAAAAAATTCATGTGTATCCATTTGTTGTAAGTATTTGTTGTTGTATTCTTGCGATTTCTTTACATTTTTGAGTACAAATTGCACAGGATTAATTATGTTTTTGATATATTTCCCACCTGATTTCGAAATAAACACATACATACATATGTACCAGTACCTATTATTATTCTGTTAAAATCATAATATTGATACCCATTGATATAAAATTAATTAGTAAAATTTATGTTTTTCGAGCCCCTTTTTGCTTTTCTTATCCTTTGGGAAATACATTAAGTAGGTGTGTTTTTTTGGGAAAATTATCCGTAGTGAAGTAGGATTTCCCAAAAAAACGTATTCGCAGTTGTGCGATTTGTCTACTTTAAAGTTGGTTCCACTGACTAGTTGTCAAATATTTAATTGAAAAAAAAACAGCCAATAACTTTTTGCCAAGTAATTTTCATGTTTCTGAAAATATACATATATGGAGGTTTTTATTTATGAATTTCAATTTAAATCATTTTGTATTTACTTTTTCTGTTCACCAGCCATTCTTCATAAAGCAGAAGTTTTGTTTGTGAATTTTTTTTTTGTTGACAATTATCACCACCACAAAAGTCAAGGGATCTGTTCGCAGACTTTAGTTAGTTTTGGATTTCTCAACAGCTTTTTTCATAAGAAGGCTTTGTCGCGTTAGTAACTCTTAAATGTCGCTATTTAACTAAAGTATAACAGCTGACCACGACATTTCGCTCCTACAAAAACGCGTTAGTTATTAAACAGCTTTCTATAAGAGTTCGACACCAACACGATACAAAATGCAGCGTTTTTCTTATAAAAATGGTTTTGTAAAAAAAAGACTTAAACTCTCAATGCAAAATGCTAAACAACAAACTACTTTTCGTACTCTACGAACATGCCTTCGAGATACAAAAGAGTTTTCAATTGTACCAACATTTGTATTCGAGACTCGAGCAAACGTCAACATTCTATCCGCAGTTGGATCCTACTTCTACTTTTATCGGCAGTGAAGACTTTGTATTTGTAATACGTATAAAATCTTATACGCTATTCACACCAAATGAAAATCTAGATTTCGAGCAAAATTCTCAAAATCTCATCCAAATCTACTAGATTTCCCATACATTTTCAGATTTCCAAATCTACTAGATTACGACAAAATCTCCTCAAAATCTACTTTCAAACACAAGATTGTCAAAACGAACAAACCTTTAGAAATGTTCTGCTTTGTCAGCAAATTGTCAGCAAGAGAAGAGTTATGCGCGAAACAGATTAAACCAGCAACAGCACCAGCATCGTCAACAGCAAACAGCACGCTGACCAGCAAAAATTTCTCAAACACATTGCCACCAGCAACGTCATTTCATCTGCTTGACATTTCATATGGAAAACAAAGCTTTTCATTGTGGTGCCACTGAATATTGCACTGGGAAAGTTGACAACACTGCACCAGCAACAGCAAATTTAGGACTTTGGCCTAACGACGCTGTTGGCGTTGCTGTTGCTGTTCTTATGTGTGTTGAACAATTGAAATACATTGGCTCTAAATTAATGGCTGCCGCTGTTGCTGTTGACGGTGCTGTTGCTGGTTCAATCTGTTCCGCGCTTTAGATAAAAACCAGATAATGGTGTCGAGTCTCGAGTGACTATTTGAAATTTGAATTGTGGGGAGAGAAGGAGAAAAGATAAATTATATCCGAGAAAGCAGGATAAATGGACAGAAACGACAAATGAAATCCTGATTCTGTTCAGTGCGAACGCTTCAATGAGATTTCGTAATCTTGTTGCTGAAATCCGAGATTTTAATTCGGTGTGAAAAGCCTATTACTTCACTACGGATAGCTTTGCGAAAAAAACACACCTATTGAACGACAAATCGCAGGTGCCAATTGGCACCTAGTAAGTTGCTTTCCACACCACCTGGAGGTCAGTGTGTGTACTGACAAATGGAGATAGAATTTTTTACGCTTTGTCGTTCAATGTATTTCCCATAAGAAAAAAGCAAAAAGGAGCTCGAAAAACATAAATTTTACTAATTAATTTTATATGAACGGGTATCAATATTATAATTTTAACCGAATAATCATATGTGTTTATTTCTAAATCAGGTGGAAAATATATCAAAAACATGATTAATCCTGTGCAATTTGTGCTAAAAAAAGTAAGGAAATTGTAAGAAAACAACAACAAATACTTAAAGCAAATGGATAACATGAATTTTTTGAATTAAGTCACAATAATAACAAAGTTTCTTACATTTTCCTGCCTTTTAATTTGTCTTTTTTATCATAGAAACTTGTTAACAAGAAAAAATAAAAATTTTCACAAAACATAAAAACACTAAACTACATACACCGACCGAATCGAGTTGAAAACTTAATAGAAGTAGTATTAGTAAACTTTACTGTGTTTTTTTTTTGTTACATTTGTTTTCTTATATTACATAGAAATTTAATTACACTTGAAAAAATGGCTGACTAAGAATTGGCCAGGCTACACAGGAGTTTTATGTTTGTTTTATTTTAAATTAAATAGATAATTATTGATTTAAGGACAAATATTCTACCTTGAGACTAAAATACGGCTGGTCAAAGAAGACCATACAAATTGCTTCTTAACAAAATTGTTTCATCTGTCATTTACATACGATATGTTTACGATTTTTGAAGCCAAATTACAAAAGATTAATTAAGTTTCTTACTATATTTTCAACTTGATTTAGAAATAAACACATATTACTATTCTTTTAAAATCATAAAATGCATACCGGTTCATATAAGTTTGATTAGTTAAATCAAGGTTTTTCCGACCCTTTTTTGCTTTTTTCTTATGGGAAATACATTGAACGTCAAATCGAAAGAAAATCTATCTCCAATTGAAGGTTCACGCGCTGACTGCCAGGTGCCGTGACTCCATGTGTCAATAGTATGCTTTTAATTTTATGAATTTAGTTTATTTAGTAAATGTTTCACTTTCAGATGGCGCTTATAACATAACAAATAAGTAACAAATTTAATTTATGTATTATTCTGAGTGTTTTTTTTTTTGTTTTTATAGTTTATTAGTTTTGCTGTCATATCGTCGCTGTAGATCAAGTTCCTTGTAACTAAGAAAAGTCGATTTTTCAGGAGAGACAAAAAACTTGTTACCAAATCAATGAGAGGCAATGAGAGACGTGTTGTTAATTATGCGCGTGGATCTGCAATTATAGTTTTTAGGTTCACAGGATATTTTTCATTAGATCCGGAATTTTTTTCACAATATAATTGCATCATTACCTAAAAATCGGTTTTTTCTGGGTTACGAGGTATTCGATCTACAGCGACGATATGTCATAAGTCATAACCAAACTGACAAAAGAATAAAAGAACACTTTTATACATCTAATAATATAGATATGTAGATACCATTCAAATTTTTTAAGCACAAAAAATTGATCAAAATAATTCAACCATAAACAAATTTTTCCGAAAAAAAATTCTGCTTATAAAAATCTATGGAACAGTTTTGAGAGAAAAGAAAATATTTCCATAAATTTCGAAGAAAGGTACTTTTATGTTCGGCCTCGGGGGAGAGACAAACAGACAAAATTGAGAGACCAAGTGTCATTGTTTAACGAAAATCTCGATTTCGATATTCTTATGAATGACTTGTTAAAAAAGCTTAGTACTTAAAAAGTATAAATCTCAAGAAGTTCTAATCAGCTAAGAGCACCAAGTGAATCCAACCCAGACGTGCATGCCATTCAATTTTTTTTCAATTCAATTTCAATTTATTTCTTATAAATTCATATAACAATATAATACTCATAGAATGTATATACAGTGCCTCAAAACATATATTATAAGAAAATGGTGACATTCTGTATCCAATATACAAAGTATATTAAACAGTGTTGAATGACACATCAAAAAAAAAGTAATACAAAAATTAAAAATGATATATTGGGTGGGGTGACCCTAAATAGAAACTGCAGTAATATAATTCTATATACTTCAAAAATGAAACAAAAAATAAATAATAAATAAAAAAGAAGAAAGAACAAAAAAAAATGAATTAAACCAGATTGTCAGAAATGAAAGATTCCAAATTCGAATAATTAAAACTGAAAACCCAATTTTTTAAATGTTTTATAAACAATCCAAACGATGAAATTGATCTTATAGAAAGTGGAAGCTTGTTGAATAAGCGAAAACAACAAATTGAATAAAAGTTACGAAATGCAGTAGTACGAAAAAAAGGTACGGTGTAAATGTTCAAAGAGTTTCCACGCAAACTGTGACTAGATATTAAACGAAAATTACGGTTACCAGACTTCATAAAGAAGGTTTTAAGGACTTTAAAACAATACAAATGGCGCACAGGAAGAATTTTAAGGTCACAGAATAAAGGGAAGCTCGGATGTCTATTCGCTTTACGGCAAATTTTTCTTAAAACGTATTTTTGCAAAATTAACAAAGGTTGGATTTTGTTCAAGTATGCACCACCCCAGCAAGCAATTCCATATTGCAGCTTAGACTGAAAAATTCCAAAGTAAATAGTTTTTAAGAGATCAGTTGAAACGATATTACGTAAATAATAAAAATGTCTAAGTGTGCAACGAAAATAATGTTTCAAATTATTCGTATGATTTAAAAAATTCATTCTAGAATCAATAGTGAGCCCTGAGTACCTACTTAAATTCATCAACTTTTTCAATCAAAAAGCAATTGGAGCTGCAGTTAATCTGGTCGAAATACGTAAAAGAAGAACAATTGCCATGCACACCGTCACAAATTGGTAGCTTATACCTTTGACATTCAGGAGCATGAAAACAAGTGTTAACTTCAAAATTTTGTGAGGAAGATAAACTAAAAACCATAATTTTAGTTTTGGAACTAATAACCAAATTATGTTCCGCAAACCAAATTCTCAATAACTCAAGATCAGAGTTAATATCGGAAACCAGATTCAAGCTACTGTTAGAGCCATACGAAAAACCAACATCATCTGCAAAAGCAGTAGGCACACCACGAAAATCAAGTGCCAAAAGTGAATTGATGTAAATCAGGAACAATATTGGTCCCAAAACGGAACCTTGGGGTACACCCAAGTTAAGGAATTTAATTTCACTCCTAATCTCATCAATTTTCACCCTCTGCGACCTATTATAAAGATATGACTTAAAAAAGTTAAGCATAAATCCACGAAAACCAGCTTTTTCCAACTTTCTCAAAAGATAATTATGGTTAACCATATCAAAGGCTTTTGTGATATCAATAAATAAACCAGCTGTATACTTTTTCTTATCAAGGTTTGACATTATTTGATCACAAAATTGTAAGAGAGCATCTTCAGTTGAATTACCTTTTTGAAAACCAAATTGAGAGGATTAAAAAACTTTGTTTTAACTAAAAATTTTAGTATTCTTATTTTAACAAGTTTTTCAAAAATTTTGCTAAAAACTGAAAGAAGAGAAATAGGCCTATAATTGCATATATCATCAGCAGAACCTTTTTTAAAAAGCGGTATGACATCAGAACATTTAAGGTCAGATGGAAAGACCCCAGCAAAAATACATCGGTTAAAGATATAAGTCAAGACATCTACTACAAAACATCCAATTTTTTTAAGAATTATGTTAGAGATACCATCAGCTCCACAAGAATGAGAATTTTTTAAACTACCAATAACTTTTAGTATCTCAATAGAAGTTATAGGCTCAAAAACAAAACTGTTAATTTGTAATGGTTCAGCACATCTGCAAACAGACACACAAAGAGTACAATGAGGATTAGTAAGGTATGGTTGTAAATCGTTGCCAATGTTGGAAAAAAAACTGTTAAAAGCGTTAGAAATGGTGAGTTTGTCCGTAACCTCGCATCCATTGATAGAAATACTTTTAGGAGTTTGTGAAGCAGAAGGTTTATTTAATATGGAATTAACGATTTTCCATTCACTTTTTAGATTTCCTTTTGCAGAATTAAATTGAGAACGATAATAATTATCCCGGAAAATTGGAATTTCTTTTTTAAGCTCGGCACAAAGTTTCTTATATTTTCGTTTTAAAGATAGATTATTAGGATTTTTATAAGATCTTATTCTTAACTTATTTTTACTTTTAACTTTATTGATTAAGTAATTTGAAATCCAAGGTTTAAGCCGTTTAACCAATTTCTTCGATGGCAACAACACGGAGCAGCTAAGAACATGATTTTTTAGCGTATTGATAAATAGAGAATAAGAAGAAGAAGTATCATCACAAGAATAAACATTTTCCCAAAACTCGTACAAAAGAGAATTTTTAAGCATGCTAAAATCTATCTTCATATAATTCTTGGAAACTTGAGAATCATTACAACTTTTGGTTTTAACCGTATTCAGTAAAAGACCTGTCATAGAGTGATCAGTGATCATTAAATTTATTAAGCACACAACTTTCGCAATCACAAACGTAAACATTACTAAAACGTCCATATATGTGATCTAAACAGCTACCAGACTCATATCTTGTAGGCTCATTGATAAAGGATACTAAACCATGCGATGCCAATAGTGCCAAATAACTCGAAACGGATTCATTGTTTTCCAAAATATTAAGATTAAAGTCCCCTAAAATAATTAAATTTTTTGAGCTTTCCTTTTCCAAGAGACCAGAAAATTCAGTTATAAACAACGAAATACTGAAAGAATGTAGTCTATAGACGCACAAAAATACATAAATATCACGATTTATTTTAATAGAAACCCTTAAAACATCTGCACATTCAAAAACGACACAAGTGACATCAATAATTTTGTAACTATCTTTCACAAAACAACCAACACCACCTGAAGCGTAATTTTCATTTGTATTGGCCACAAAATTAAATCCAGGCAAAAAGTAATCGGCTTTTTCAAAGCTATATATCCAAATTTCAGACACAAAAACAACATCTGGAATGCATACAAAAGATTCAATATGAGTAACGAATTCCGCAAAATTAGCTCTTAAACTTCTGACATTTTGGTGTACAATAAATATTTTGTTTTGGCAAAACGAACTATTTGTAAAAACATTATCAAAATTAGAAATACTGAGATTGGGGTTGGAAAAGTCATCTAACGAATAATTATTAACATTCATAGGAATTAAGAGAAAAGAAAAGCACTAAATAAGTGCAAGATCATTAAAAGATCTAATAGAGATGACATTTCCACCCTCAACCTTTCTCACAAGTATTTGATTATTTTTAAACCAAACATATTTAACACCTTTCTGTTTAATTGTCTCTTTTGCTTTCATGAGTAGAGCCTGCGTATACTTCGTAAGAGAATCATTAATATATATTCCCGTACCGGTATTTTTGTTGCTACTGTTGTTGTTGTTGCTGCTGCCACTGCTGCCGCCGCTACTGCTGCTACTGATGAGGCCACAAATATGTGTATTCAGATTTTTTTTGTTCTTTGTTTTCGCATTCATTATTCGTTGCTTAATGGTTAGATTTGATAATCTTACACAGATAATCGCTTTCGAATTCATAGAAGAGGAACTATTGCTTTTGCTATGCAACTTCTTAACAAAACATTTTTCAACATTGACTAAAACTATTAGTTTCAAGTTGCTTTTTAACTTATTTTATTAGACAAAAAACGTTAAATTTTCAATGTCCGTATGATTAGTCGATGATTCACTGTGCTGGATATTTTCTTCCCACGGATCATAAAACTTTTGAACTTGTTTTCAGATATTGCATTCAGAGCTTCAAGAGATCGTCTTATAAAAGGCATTTTCATTGCAAGTGTTGCATTTTTTATTTCAATGGCTTGGCCAACAGTATTCCCTACAAACCCCATTCACCTACTTCAATTTCGGTAGAACGCCTGAAAATGCCTCCGGTTCTTTCAAAATTTGTTTATTTTTTCGTTTTATAGACAACAAAAGTAGGAATAGGTTAGGTTAGGGTACATGTTCCTATAAAAAGATACAACATCATAACCACCACACCTCACGACTTTTCGGGCCAGTTAGTCGATTCAATCGCCCAAACTGCATTTGGCTGAGCTTCTTTAATATCATTTCAATCCGTGCCCGGCCTCAGGTTAAGGTTTGGGTGTGGGCCATGGATTCTGATCCAATCCGTTTTCTGCAGCCATCAACGTTTTTCGTATTGCATCCACGTTTCAATTTAAATTGTACATGTGTACTTATGTGCTTCGGAACCAAATACCCAATAAGCCAAAAAGGAATGGATCTCTGTTTGTTGACTTTATCTTCCCGATTTGGGAGCTTGTTTTTTTTCTCACATGCGGGTGTCCTTTTTGTGTATGTTTGTGCTTGTGTTTTATAATTTTTTTTTTTGTATTTCAAATGTTTTTCTTCCGATCAATAGATGATGCTGTGTGTCTGTGCAGTGTAGAGGGCTTATTTTCGATATTATTTTCTGCTGGGAGTGAGCTGAAACAGATATCCTCTATGTGCATGCACTTACTACTAAAACAGCCAAAGGATAAACTACATATCCATCGCATCGTAAGCGTAACAGAGTGCCATAGTGTATATTGAGGGAGTGAGTGAATGAATTTCGGCTGTTTTCTCTACAGCTGCTGATGCATTAGATTGCTGTTATCTAGGATTCGAATATTGAAGCAGCGGATTGCATGTGAGCATTTTTAAGGATATTCGTCCTTTAGTTTTACCTATTGCTATTTTTTCTCGTTTGGATTTTTTTTTTGTATGTAATTGAAATGGAAAATGTATGCCAGTATTTAGTCAGGTAGAGTTTATTTTATTTCGTTTACATTATATTCGGACTCGACTGGTATTGACCCATCCGTTTAGGCCATTTTGGATGGTAATCGACTGGCTATATTGATATTTGGAGTATGTTTGAGTTAGACTTGTATTTTTTTTTTTATTTTTCCGCTTGACTATGCTCGATTCGAATCTTTATTGCAAAAAACGGAATAGTATGGAATCGAAGTATTGCTTTTGGAGACGGTAGACTGCTTTTAGTTAAATTGGAAAGATATTTACTCACTTTAAGATAAACTTGTGATAATATGAGAAATAAATCTGAATGAGGTACCTTAGAAGATTAAAATGTCAAAAGAAGTTATTTATTGGTTGAAGAAGGAAGGAAGAGAGTATCAATGCTATTCAAAGGGGTAAAGAGGCCCTTCTCTGGTGCATTCTGGACAGACTCGTATTGCGTTTTACTATCTTTGCGCTCCAAGCCCATGGTCCTGGCTGTAGGTTAGATAATAATTAATTTGTTGCTACAAGAACGGCTTGTGCAGATCGCAGCAATGCCTCAAATAAAAAAAAAGTTGCGTGGATAATTAATACTTTCACAGTATAAGTCCTCACTCCTCAGGACAAGCAGGCATACTGCCAGTCATTTATTAGTCCCCAGGGCATAAGTCATACTGCCAAATATTATACTGGATGGGGCATCTCCTTGAATGGAGATAAGCTTCAAAGGTTCCATCTTCCTAATCTATGCTCCCGAGCCCTGGTTTGTAAGATTTAGAGTATTATGTAGTTGTCCTCTTGAATTAGGAATTGAAACTCATCTTGATAAAGTAGTTTGTAGAATTGAGAAAACTATAAACTGCAAAAAATTAACTCTAGCTTCTGCTTCCGATGTGGAAAGTGTTTATGGGTTCGTGCATACCGCGTTTTGGCACTTCGCATTCAATCCGCTGTGAGCACGGAATGCGGAATGCAGAGGGCGGAAAATCGTTGCGTGCATAAACGCGCCCGGTATTTCTTAATACCGGTTGTTGGGGCCTTCAACCATCGAGGATATTTTTTATTTATTCCAATTTTTGCAATTGTGGAAGTTGGCTGGCTGAATTATTTTTTAAATAAAATTTAAATTAAAGTAAAACACCGGATTTATTCATTATACAAACGCTAGTTGAATTTGGCCCACAGGTCTTCTTCATTTAATGCATCATATTTATGCTCATCAAATAAAGGATCCATGATAATGAAGGTACAAATTCGAACAAACACGTCAGTATAGGAAAACTCGAGGTCCATCCATATTCTATCCACTCATCAACGGTTACATAGGAATACCTATATTCACATGAGAGCGCCCAATGAACGAAAATTCATCCATTTTGTCATTTCCTTCACATAACATCTTTTTTACTTGCGACTTATAGGTACTATAAGGCAAATTATGCATTCGTACAAAAAATTGAACTCGAGATTTTGATCAAAGTTGACATTACGATGATAGCGAAGACTAAAAAAGTGGGTCTCACAATTCTGTCTGTCGGTCTGTCTGTCTGTCTGTCTGTCTGTCTGTCTGTCTGTCTGTCGGTTCGACTACAGCCTAAGCGGTTCGGCCGATTTTCTTGAAAGTTGGTAGATATTATTTCTAATTTTTTCCCCCCACACGTTTTTTCCTTTTTTTTTAAGACCAAAAATAACGGTACCTGCCATACGATTTTTTTCGAAATTTTGTAAATATTTTTTTTTTCTCAAAAATGGCTCGACAGATTTAAAAAAAATAGATACAAAAAAATTTTATTTAGTAAAAGCTGGGTACTGGTTGAAAAAAAATTCAAAAAAATGGTTATTGAGTGTACCCCCCAAAGAACTATTTTTTTAGTTTTTAATTTTCTCAAAAACAGTACAACGGATTTTGAACATTTTTTTTGATATAGCTTCCCAAAAATTTAAATAGAATTGTGTATTCGAATTTTCAAAAAAAAAATTTTTCGGATTTTTAAAAAAAAATCAAAATTTTTTTTTCAAAACTCAATATACGAGTATAATACTAGATTTTTTTCAAACTTGACAAATAAAATTTTATCAACATATTCTACAAGATGTATGAAAAAAAGTTTTATTTTACCTAAAAATCAAGGTACTCACCATACAAATGTAAAAAAATGACTTTCAAAAATCGTATTTTTTTCGAAAATGGCGCCTAGAATTTTGATAAAAATTTTTTTCTTTCAATTCATTTAACGATCTTTAATTTAATAAAACAAAATTTTAAATTAAGATATTACAGCTTGTACCTACCATAGAACCTTTTTTTTTAAATTTTGAAATACATACTCATTTTCGATATATCGGATTTTAATGAAACTTTTTGTAGAGATGCTTCTAAAAAGTTTAAAAACCATTGCATTTCAAAAGTTAAAAAAAATATTTTTTGAGTTTTAAAAAAAAAAAACATTTTTTTTTTGGAAAATTCGATATTTCAAAAACGTCTCTATATTTTTTTTTGGAAATTTAATTTTCATTCGTACAGTAATAAAAACTTAAAGTTAGCATACCAAATTTTTTTCTTAAAAATCTTCTAAAAATTTTGTATATAAAAGCTTTTTTTTAAGAAACCACTACAAGAACTTATAATTTTTGTTCTTGCATAAATTCATATTTGCATAGCATTCTGTTTTTGTCTCTTACTACTAAAAGAATTTGAAAAATTAATTTTATCCTTTTGAATAATTTTCTCTAATAACTCAATACATAGAAAAATGAAAATTATTTCTGTTTAAGTGGAGTGATTGAATTAAATTCAATTAATAAATTCTCTAATAACTTTCGTTTTTAAAATTCCTAGTCTATTACATAGGAGCAAGTTCGTGCGACCCAGTCGTGCATTTTATTTTTTGTCACGAATGAGGATTAAAACAAATAAACAAAAAAAAACAGGAATGATTTTTAGGTAAGTCGAGCAAGACGAGTTCATTCGTTGCAGTCTGGATGGTTTGTGGATCGCGAATCGAGTTTGAAAGTTCGTAACAATCAAGTGCTTTGCACATGAAACACGAACTGCGAACTGCGAATTGCGAATGGTCGCGAATTTTGACATTTTGTTCACATGAGTATTTTTTTGGTCGCCGAACAGTGCGAATTGTCAAAAAAAAAAAAAAAAAGTAAGTAAATTAAAGTAAAATGAGTGCCAAGCAAAATTATTTTAAGAAAAGGTGCCTTTTATGTAGTTGATTTTGTTACCAAAATTTAAAAAAGAGAAAAATCTTATAAATTTGCATCTGCTAAATATGAATCGTCATAGATTTGGAGAACATTTCACTTTGACCTCAACTAGAAAGACGTTGAATTCGTACGAATTTTTTAGTCGAGAGTTTGTGGAATGCGTTCACTAGTTGTGAATTGCGAATTTACATTTGACAGTTCGCAGAAGATACGTTGTTGGTCGCGTACAAAATTTTAAAATGCAAAATATTTCAATTTATAATTATTTTATGCAGTGTTTTCCTTTTAAATAGTTGATTCGATCATTGATTTACTTCGTCGTATAATAAAAACAAAACAAAAATTGATATTAGCTGTGAAAATTACTTAAAAAGATTTATTCGCATATTCATGGTTTTCTTTATTTCTCGGATATGTTTCATTTCTATTTAGCGTTCATTTAGCGAACCTTGAATAACTCCTTTTCAATGGAAAAATATTAACTTCTATTAAAAATCGATGCAATCAAAAGGAAGCCAAAAGAGAAACCAAGATTAAAAATCGCTTTCGTGTAAAAGCAGTCTATGTGAATGATTTGGGATTTGTAAAATTTACACTTGTGATTAGTGGAATCATGAACTTGATTTTGAAAAAAGTTAGATATTGGTTCACGAGTATCGAACTTGGTGTTATCTAGAGAAGTAATCCTCGACATAATGTGCTTTGGATTATCAAGCTGGAGGTCTAAGCTCGATTCCCAGCCACTGGCATTTAAAAAAAAAACCAACAATTTAGAAGTTTTGCCTCTTCAAAATCATTCCTCCAAATAAAACTCCTGTCATGACAAGAGTTTCTCATCTTAGCCGTTCGGACTCGTAAGAAAAATGTAATAGGTGCCCTCCATTTTTTGTCTGACAACACGCACACAGGAGTGGTAGAAAGTTGTAATTCACGAGGTTTCAGGTTTTCTACGAGAACTGCACAGACCTCATTTAACAAAACCTTACTGTACTATGATCGTTTTTGGTTAGTTTAGGAAATAACTCACGCTACCGTCTAACAAAAATAGATGCGGGGAGCGTCCCAAGCACCAAGGTCTGCTTGAATGTAAGAGTTCGACAGAGACGCCGATAATATAATATTGTTGTCGAATTTCCTTTTCAACCATTTTCTCGCGTTGAGGCCATAATTTTTTCCTTCGTTTAAGGAATTTTATTAAGATAGTCAGAAATGCTTTCCCGTAAGTCCTTAATGATAAAGAAAATGGTCAATTGTATCTTTTTCTGCATGATTCCTAAAATGTTTGAATTTCTAAGACATCATTATAAATCTGATTGTTAAAAACTGTCAAACCCTATTCACGTTCCACATACCATCCACACTGCAACAAATGAACTGTTCACTTGTAAAATTCCTCAAAATCATTATGTTTTTTTTCTTTGTGAATGAAATGTCAAAATGGACGAATGTTAGTTCATCCATCTTACGCCGCCGCCGCCGGTCGGTCGTTCGTCGTTCTCATGTGAATAGTCCCTTAGCTTAATTATCTTACTCTTCCTACTTATATCATCTGCAAAAGCCCAGATTAAAATGACAGCGGGGTTAAACTCCAAGCTCTCTTCGACATGGCATTGTTGAACCGATTTAGAGGACAAGTTAGTCTGACAGAAACTGACAGACAATCATATGAAACAATGAACTTATAAGCAAATTTAAACTTTCCATTTCCACACGCAAGTCTGAGATGTCCCAACCTATAAAACGTTGGCAACAGGTGCAAGTTTCTTTGCGAGCTTTAAAGGTTGTGCACTTTGTGAGTACATGCACATGCTTATGTGCATGTCTCAAAGGAATTGAACTATAAAAGTATCCTTTTTTATGTCTTCGCTGGTTTCTTTTGTTCTGGTCTTTCACAGTTTATTAAAGGAATAAAGGTGAAAGAGACTGCCAACGCTAAGTGAAAGCTATTAAGTATCTACCCTAAAGAAAACACCTGAGCATTGTTCGTATTAGCGTAATGCAAGTAGCTGGTTGTTCTCAACTTAAAAGAATTGACTAACCCCATCCGCAAATGCCCACCCAGCAACTCTTAAAACTGCACACAAGACTCATGACTGTTATGCATCGTAATTCACATTGAACTGTTTTTTTTTTGTGTCGCAACTCTTTTCGTATGAGGGCAAGCTGTATGAAAAATAATTACAAAAAAAAACTTAAGGAACTTCCTTTTGAGAAATTATCAAAGAATAAAAGGTTCGCTGGCCCTGATGAAGATCCAAAAAGGAAGCAGTTCAAGTGAATTGAGCTCCTTAATTTGGTAAACTAGAAGTAGCTTATCCTAAAGGATGAAGAAACAGACTTCGTGCCGAAAGCCCATAACATGGTCATCCCCTCCTTAGGGATTTATTTATTCTTTTCTGCAATGTTTGACAATGTAATGGGTTTAATTTAGAAGAGGTAAGAGGGAGAAACGTTAACGGAGGTGAGTTTGTAAATTTACTCGCATATTTCTTGTTGAGGCGTTGGGTTAAGGAAATGCTAAACTTATTTTATATCCTCATTGCATGCAAGGAATCAGTTTTGGTAGCTATATTGCACTTTGCACATTGAGCGGAATTTCAAGTAGATACGAGTATAAGGTTCACACAAGAGTGTCAAGAAATTCTAAATGCAATTTGAGAGATAGAAATGTTTTGATTATAGTACCTACAGCAACTGACTGTAATTTGAAAGCTGTTGAATGTTTCTTGCGTTTTGAGACTCGTTTAAATAAGATTATACCTAGCGTTTAAGTAGGAAAATTTGAATATCTTAACTTCATGCATTCTTTGCAGTGAAATAAGTCTAAATTTAAAATTACATGTTTTGAAAAACTTTATACAGATTTATTTATTTCACACTTGTCTCGTGTGTTATGGAGTCAACTATGCACACTATTCAAGCTTGCCTTGTTTCAAGATGACAACTTATTTGCTTACGCTACTTTTTAAACAAAGTTCATTTCCATTACGAGATTACTTTTTTCTCATTTCTACATACAGAAGAAAATGTCAACGACACATCGTGGTATGACTCAATCGCAACAGGAGGGATTTTGTTGGCACAACACAGCACTCCATAACGCATCACACAAGGTAAGTTTGTTTTCGGCATTAGATTCACAATCTCAAAGTACTAACCGTTAGGATATTCAGCTTCAAAACTTAAGCTGTTGGTCGAAAACTGCGCTCTTGAAATGTTCTCCAAATCAGTTTTAAGAAAAAAAAATATCTTTTCTAGTTGGAATAATATCGTGTGCACTATGTCTTTCAAACACCGTTGATAATTTGACTAAACTCTTGCTCACCAACGCATTTCTATGTGTCTATTGTCACACCATACAACATAGCACTTAATAGACTAGTTTCCAATATTTAATAATTTATTTTTTATTTTGTCGAAGTTACTTTACAAGAAAATTCTAATGACCTAGATATAAGTCATTTTCTGGGTTAGACTCCCTGTCAGTTTGCTGGTGTAAATACTGATTAGAATCGAAGAATTCGCCAGTCGCTGCTGAAGATAATTTTGTATATAAAAGCTTACGGTAGACCTTTAATTGCTACTTTTGTCAAAAAACTTTTTACCATACAAAATATATAGGGTTAACTTATGCCAAGTCTGGCAGACCTTAGCATATTGTGTCTAAGGTCTTAATTCTACTGATTAAGATGCAACATGAATTGTGTAGTATTCCGACTTCATTTTGTTGTCCTCCGCAGAACATTTTTTAAAACATTTTTCGAATACCTTACTTATATACGGATAAAGGCTTGTCAATCCGAGATACGCCGGATTAGAGTTCTCATAACCTTTTTTTGGTAGAGGATGTCACGATTGTTTTCCACCACACTATTAAGATCTTTGTTAAAAAGAGTAATGTTGATGTCAACTCCTTCTCAAATGTAGATGCCGTAGAAAAATGTTGGGCCACCAACTTTTGATGACTTTATTTTAATACCCTATGAGCTGGAGCTCCAACCAACTGGAAACTAGGAACTGGGCTGCTTAGCGATTGCTAGTTCTGCTTTATTGAACACGCTTAAATCAATATTAGTTGAAAGTAATTGCTATCAATGACGTATTGAAGTAAGAAGTGTTGAAGAAGGACCCATGTTTTCCAAGTCGAATGATCATTAACAACTTGTACACTTGCTGGAGAGCCATCTCTCCGTCTTCCACTTTCCAAGATGGCCGAGCATCCTCCTGATCTAGTCCGGATGTCAGAAGTACACCTTGAATTCTGTCGTTCTCGTCCAAAATTCTTTAAACAAATTAATAGTTCTTCTTGTTCAATTCGTTGATGTTTCTGAATATAAACTTCAGTGTCCTTATCTCCAGATCGAGAGTTTCGGGATTTTAGTTAACCCTACAATGAAAAATCTAGCGCGGTCAAACCACATGACCTTGCAGGCCGATTCAAGTTATCCCTGCGAGATATAACCTTACCCTCAAATAGTTCATGCAGAATGTCAATCGTGGCATCCGAGGTGTGGCACGTAGCGTCGTCATGCAGGAACCACATGCCGTCAAGGTCCATATGTTCAATTTGGGCCTCAAAAAATGGGTTATCATCCTGATCATCCTGACGGTGATCGTTTCACCAAAGTCGATTTCGAAAACGAACGGTCCAAACGGTTGGTGTCCTCCCGTATACAGTAATTTTGCTTATTCTTACTATTCATCCAAAAATTCACCTCTTCACTAAAGTCGATTTTTCGGGAAAAATTGAGGTCTTCTCCCAAAAGGTCCGAAGCTTAGTATGCGAACAAACGACATTGTCTATGGTCATAAACATTGAGCTCCGGTTTAGTTGAGTTTTGTACGGATGTAGCCCAAGTCCCGACGCAGAATTCGCCAAGTTGAACTCTCTGAACTCTCCATCTTCATATTTTTTCTCTTTCTTATACTAGTCCATAAATATCCACATGGATATTTCTAAAACTACCTTGAAGCTTTTCCATCTCTCCCACTCAACTGGTCTCTTTCCAGGTGGATGGAAAGCTGCATTTGTCCAGCCTGCACCCAAAAAAAGGCGAATCTTCTTCCCATTTTACTATAGTTCAATCGCACTTACGTCCTTTCTTTCTCAGGTTATGGAAAAGTTGATAAATTATCTGCTCAAAAACTCACTTGTAGATCGAAAGCTCCTCAATATCCGGCTGTAAGGGCTTTGAACAAATATATCCACTAGTGATCTGATGTTATATCCAGTGGCACAAATCTTTACATCGTCTTGGAGAAAGTAAGATTTGATATTTTAAGACCATTTGACAGAGTTTGGCATCAAGTTATCTAATCGAAAATGGATGCATTTGGTGTTGATCAATCTCTTATTCACCGAATTAAAACTGTGCAGTACAAGTTGTGTTGGAGGTTTCTAAGTTTGGAATTAATAAAATGAATGCTGGTGTACCACAGGGCTTCGTCTTGTCTCCGATTCTCTTTCTGAAACTTCTGTCTGAAACTTCTAATCCATTAAATTGTTTTACTGATGACAGTACTCTTAGCTTCTTATATTCGTTTTCAGATGCATGTCCTTGTTTGTCGGGTATGATTTAAGATGGGAGGGTTTGACAAGCTCATTTAATTCTGATCTCGATAACACTGTCAAATGGGGTACCATGAATCACTTAGAATTAAGTCCTCCAAATAACTTAAAGCTGTCTTCTGCCGTTAAAGCGCAAACCACCCTCCATGTTATGAACGGCACTTGCATTGATGAAACCGAATAGCTCTTAGTTCTCTGTATTTTGGGTGGAGTGACCACATATTCCACCTGGCAAGAAACGCTGCTGAGTGTTTAGGTTTCCTTAGACGTTGCAATAAATTTTTGATAAGGCATATATTTGTCCAAATCTCGAGTACAATTCCCATATTTGGACGGGTGCTCCAGTAACTTACTTGAGTCTCTTGGATGGAACTTAAAAAAGAGCCTTAAAATGATGGGTGATATAAGTATAACATAAATATTTGATTCTCTCAAGCACCACCGCAATTTTTCTTGTCTTTCATTATTGTACCGATTTTGTATAAACACTGTTCTAGTGAAATAGTCAGCTGCATTCCTTCCCTTAAACAATTTAACCGCAATACATATTTCAGACGTACATACTGTAAAATTTAGAGATTTTTTCTGTAGCCGCACTACACAAATGTGGAACGCTTTACGCGACTAAATATTTCCTTCATATTAAGATATTAAAATTCAAAAGCAATGTGCATCGGTATCTCCTTATAAATCTTCTCTGGCTTTCCAAAATGCTAACACGGGTTATAATCCCTTTATTGTGCGTAAAATTTTTAACATTTTCGGAGTGATGAATGAGTAAGTCGAATTAAAAATTCAAAATAAAATTCGAAATCAAATTCATCACATCCTGGTTGGTCTTATGTGTACCTATAAATTTTATTATATTATTGTATTCATTTTAAAAAATTGTCTTAGTAGTGAAGATAGGTAACCGATACAAAAATTTATGATTCCTTTTTTTTTTTTTTTTTTTTTTTTTTTATAATCTACACGCGCTCAAGGGATTATGATTACCCTTTAAATGTTTGAACACAGCGCGGGCGTGAAGTTAAAGGAAGAGAAAGAAGGATAGGAAAGATGTGTGGCACGATGTTCTGAGACTGAAGGTTGTTGTCTCAGATATTTTTATCTCCAGGGGTGGCGGCTGAACTAAAGCGGAGAATGCCGTGTCTTATTTCTATGTCTCTTATAATTCACATTATTTTATTCGTATTCATCCTTGTTGGGCATACTAGCTTAACTCAATCACATGTTGTTAGTGTTATGCCAACATGTAATGAGTAAACCAGCAACCCATTTGATGACAATTTTAGAAGGTTTTTAATGGAATTAAAACGACATAGACGAAGGCAGGGATCGAACCTGTGATCATGTGGTTCACAGGCGAGCACACATCCATCGCGCCACGGCCACCCCCAATTCCTTATACGAGTACACCTCCAATTTTGCGGAACGTGTTTCTTTCGTTTTCTCTATTATCGAAATGTCATGTTTGATTAAAATTCTGTCCATTTTACTGAAAGAGTGTAAGACCGTATAACATTATATGTTATCAATGCAAGGAACGGATCTATAGATGTATTCCTATAAAATTATTTAGGACTCTCTGGCTAAAAAAAGAGAGTAGCTTTCCAGTTTACAACAAGATGTGCATTTTCTTCGACTTTCATAAATAACCAAAAACATGTTAGATACTCCAGTGATATTCCCGAAAACCCAAAATACTAAATGTCCCTTACTTGGAAATAATGCATCTAAAACATTTCAAATACACTTTCTCTCTCTTTCTGTATATCTCTGGATTCTCAGCTATAAGTAGATTATATCTGAACAAAATTCATCCAAATGCTACATGTTTGCTGAAACTCTTTGAATGATATATTTTTGGGCTCAGATCGTGTGCTCTCCTATGGTATATGTATGTTTTCATTCACTCAGGATTCATGAATGCATCCTTGTGTTTCTATACCACAGCATCATGCATTCAACAATTTATGTGCACTCTCAGAATTCTTTAGTAGGTGACATCTAGTGAATAAATTGAGCCTTCGCTTTTCTATTCCCGACCTTTTTCTATCCTTTGTTTACCAATACAATCTTGAAACTGGGTTTCACATCAGGAAATCACCTAACCACCACCTTCGAATAGGGTTGGGATCAGGAGCTCTCTAAAAAGGCAACCCCCTCTATCATCATAATATCTAGATATAGACAAATAAATTGATTGAATTTCTATGGAAGGAAGAATTATGTTTTGTGAATTCAAAAGAATATCCTCAGCTATATTATGGCTGGTTGTTCGATTTTCCAAGCACAACTCCCCTCGAGGGATGTGCTCCTTCTCACCATCTCGTGTATCTCCTGCGTTGTTCGAGTGACAGAGCTGTTTGGCGAGGCCTGCAAAGATTTACGACTCCAAATAGGTAAGTGAAGTGTGCTGCCAGTCCTTTGTCTGTACAAGAAATTGAAGTGTGTCCTTTTTTCTAATATTTGTCTGCTCCTTTCGGGAACGATTCAATACAAATCAATGAATGCATGGTGCGCGAGTTTGCCACATTTTATGTTCTGCTAGGATTTATTGGATTTTTATTTTTGTGTTCTCTTGTCAGTTTTTCACATTTTGTGCTGCCTTGTTTTTGGGTTAGGATGGCAATCGAAATTATGAGAATCAAACTTTAATAAAGTCATAACAGATGTATGAATATTTTAGAAGAGGGATTTATGATAAGCCGATTGGAGTGGAATAAAAATATTTTTTAGAGGTTTGTAATTCGACTCTGAACGTGCTTAATTTCAAATACTGAGTGCTGAGTGCGATAAACCTGGACCTCATGCAATTCACAACCACACAGCTCTTCTTCCCTATTCCTCTTACCTTATTATTCACGCAAACTTATCCTGCACCACTACCAGCCATTTTTATTTCTATCTTTGTGTCAGCCATTATTGCAGAAATTTTTATTTCTACGTACAGTGAGCGAAATATTTTATGAAATCGAATCAGAGTGTCTACAATAAGCGTTTTTCTTTTTAAGTTCAGAATAGAGCACTGAACAGAGTCAAGCATGTTCTGAACATCCTCTGAACCAAGCTTGCTCTAAGATGTTTTTGAAACACACCTGAACACTAAGCTGTCACCATTTTGGTTTTTAAGTTTCTTACTGTTAAATGTGTTAAGAATTAAACTCTGCATGCTCAGTTATTTATTCTGAGCTCATAGAGCGCACTCTGAACACGCTCAGAAAACGATTAGAACGAAAAAAGAAACAAATATTTGAAGATCTAAACATTCTGAATAAAATAAAATGCACGACTGGATCGCACGAACTTGCTCTTATGTAAAAGTACTTTGGAATTTAAGATACATTTTATAAATATAAAACATGGATTTAATGAGATAATAATGTTCAAATGCATAAAATTGCCGTCTGGTTTCCGGAAAAGTATGAGTTTATGCAAATAAACCTTAAAAAATCGTTTTATTATTAAATAAATTTTTTATATAAGAAATTTCTCTAAAATTTTTCAAGAAAAAAATGTGGGATGCGGATTTTAAGTATTTAATAATATTGGTTTTAGGAAATAATTTCAAAAAATAATCGTTCATAGGTTTTGAAGATATTGATTTAAAAATTTTTTTTTTTTTTTAAAAAACCCAATAAATATTTTTTCGAATATTTTTATATACAATATTATTTTAAACTTAAGGGGACTCCTGCTTAAAATTTTGGGTTAAAATCCTTAGAGCCGTTAATGAGAAAGTCGAAAATAAAAAAAACGGGTCTATGGCAGGTACCCCTAATAACATTTTGCCCCAAAATTTTTTTTGACCAAAATGTAGTCCATGTCCATAATATCACACTTAATTTTTTTTATCAAAATCGTTAGAGCCGTTTTCGAGATAAATAAGATTTTGCATTACGGGTGTATGGGGGGTACCCTTAGTTTTGGAGCTAAAAAAAAAATTTCAATTTTTCCTCTAGGGAATCACCGAAGACTCTTAACTACCGAGATTGAAAGAAATAGAGAGATTGAAAGGAAATAGGTGGTTTAGGCTGTAGTTCGAGGTACAGACATACAGACACACTGAAACATGTTTTTTGTGTACTAAATTTTCCTTAAAATTTTTATAAAAAAAATTGATATGCAAATTGTTAGTATTTAATAAAATACATTTTAAAACGTAATTTAAAAATTTAATCGTGTATTGGTTTTCAAGATATTGAATTTTCAAAAAAAAAATGTTATTATTTTTTTAAAAATCCAAAAACTATTTTTTCGAAAAAATTTTTAGTTTTTATTTTTTCAAATGCAAACCAGCTCCCTCATAAAAATTTTGGTTAAAATCGTTAGAGCCGTTGGTGAGAAATTCGAAAATCAAAGAAACGGTTCTATGACAGGTACCCCTAATAACATTTCCCCCCAAATTTTTTTTTGACCAAAATGTAGTCCATGTCCATAATATCACACCTAATTTTTTTTATCAAAATCGTTAGAGCCGTTTTCGAGATAAATAAGATTTTGCATTACGGGTGTATGGGGGGTACCCTTAGTTTTGGAGCTAAAAAAAAAATTTCAATTTTTCCTCTAGGGAATCACCGAAGACTCTTAACTACCGAGATTGAAAGAAATAGGCCCAGTGGTTTAGGCTGTAGTTCGAGGTACAGACATACAGACACACTGAAACATGTTTTTTGTGTACTAAATTTTCCTTAAAATTTTTATAAAAAAAATTGATATGCAAATTGTTAGTATTTAATAAAATACATTTTAAAACGTAATTTAAAAATTTAATCGTGTATTGGTTTTCAAGATATTGAATTTTCAAAGAAAAAATTTTATTATTTTTTTAAAAATCCAAAAACTATTTTTTCGAAAAAATTTTTAGTTTTATTTTTTCAAATGCAAACCAGCTCCTTCATAAAAATTTTGGTTAAAATCGTTAGAGCCGTTGGTGAGAAATTCGAAAATCAAAGAAACGGTTCTATGACAGGTACCCCTAATAACATTTCCCCCCAAATTTTTTTTTGACCAAAATATAGTCCATGTCCATAATATCACACTTAATTTTTTTTATCAAAATCGTTAGAGCCGTTTTCGAGATAAATAAGATTTTGCATTACGGGTGTATGGGGGGTACCCTTAGTTTTGGAGCTAAAAAAAAAAATTCAATTTTTCCTCTAGGGAATCACCGAAGACTCTTAACTACCGAGATTGAAAGAAATAGGCCCAGTGGTTTAGGCTGTAGTTCGAGGTACAGACATACAGACACACTGAAACATGTTTTTTGTGTACTAAATTTTCCTTAAAATTTTTATAAAAAAAATTGATATGCAAATTGTTAGTATTTAATAAAATACATTTTAAAACGTAATTTAAAAATTTAATCGTGTATTGGTTTTCAAGATATTGAATTTTCAAAAAAAAAATTTTATTATTTTTTTAAAAATCCAAAAACTATTTTTTCGAAAAAATTTTTAGTTTTTATTTTTTCAAATGCAAAGCAGCTCCTGCATAAAAAGTTTGGTTAAAATCGTTAAAGCCGTTGGTGAGAAATTCGAAAATCAAAAAAACCGTTCTATGACAGGTACCCCTAATAACATTTCCCCCCAAATTTTTTTTTGACCAAAATATAGTCCATGTCCATAATATCACACTTAATTTTTTTTATCAAAATCGTTAGAGCCGTTTTCGAGATAAATAAGATTTTGCATTACGGGTGTATGGGGGGTACCCTTAGTTTTGGAGCTAAAAAAAAAATTTCAATTTCTCCTCTAGGGAATCACCGAAGACCCTTAACCACCGAGTTTGAAGAAAATACCTCCGGTAGTTTAGGCTGTAGTTCGAGGTACAGACATACAGACATACAGACATACAGACATACAGACAGACAGACGGAATTGTCGGACCCACTTTTTTCGTCTTCGCTATCATCGTAATGTCAACTTTGATCAAAATCTCGAGTTCGATTTTTTTTCCAAATGCAGAACTTGCCCTATAGTACCTATATCGCAAGTAAAAAGAAACACAATTTATTTTTTGACAACTCATGCTCTGCTCGGAAATAAATTTAGAGAAACGGCTTATAATGAACATTAAATATAAGCAGATAAAAACGCTTGGAACTCAACCTCTAAATCTGCATGTACAGGTGAAAACCGACACAAATGTCAGCCGAAATGACATTACACGTCAAATAATTTTGCTCAATTACCTATTGCCATTATGGTAAGAAATAAAATGCACGACTGAGTCGCACGAACTTGCTCTTATGTATGTAAAATACTAAAAATTTCAAAATTATGAATGTTGTTAGAGAAAAACTGTTCATAAGCATAAAATTCATTTTTTAATACACTAAAACAACTCCTTTAGTAGATGGAGCTAAAAACGTAATGCCATGTCATTCATGAAAATATTAACTTATGCAGGAACAAAAATTATAAGTCTGTACTGGTTTCTTAAAAAAATAAACTTTATTATACAAAATTTTTAAAACGTTTTTAAGAAAAAATTTGGGTACGCCAATTTAAAGTTTTTAGTATTGTTTGAATAAAAATTAAATTTATAAAAAAAATATTGAGCCGTTTCTGAGATATCGAGTTTTCCAAAAAAATAGATTTTTTTGTTTTAAAAATTTAAAAAATATTTTTTAAAGTTTTGAAATGCAATGTTTTTACTTGCGACTGCAAGTTATGCATTCGTAAAAAAAATCGAACTCGAGATTTTGATCAAAGTTGACATTACGATGATAGCGAAGACCAAAAAAGTGGGTCTCGCAATTCTGTCTATCTGTCTGTCTGTCTGTCTGTCTGTCGGTTCGACTACAGCCTAAACGGCTCGGTCGATTTTCTTCAAACTTGGTAGATATGGGTTTTAATTTTTTACCCCCGGACGTTTTTTTCTATTTTTTTTTAAGACCAAAAATAACGGTACCTGCCATACGATTTTTTTTTCGAAATTTTATAAATATTTTTTTTTCTCAAAAACTGTCCCACAGAATTTTTTAAAAAAAATTCCAAAAATTTCATTTGGTTAAAACTAGCTATGGGTTGAAAAAAAATTTACAAAAAATTGTTATTTTCGGTAGCCCCCCTGGGTCCTTTTTTTTGTTTTTGATTTTCTCGAAAACTGTACAGCCGATTTTAATAATTTTTTTTATGCCAAAGCTCCTCCAAAGTTTGAATATTATAACATATTCAAATTTTCAATTTTTAATTTTTTTTTGGAATCTCAATATTTCGAACACCCCATGCTCGATTTTTTTCAAACTTGGCAAATAAAAGTTTCTTAATATAATCTACAAGATTTGAGAAAAAAAATTTTGTTTTATCTAAAACTAACGGTACCTCCCATACAAATTTTAAAAAATGGTTTTCGAAAATCGCATTTTTCTTGAAAACGGTTCCGAGAAATTTGCTAAATTTTTTTTTCTTTTGATTAATCTTTATGATTTATAATTTAATAAAAAAAATTTTAAATCTAGATATTACTGACTGTACCTACCATAGAACGATTTTTTCGAATTTTGAATTTCTCATTATCGACTTAACGGATTTTAATGAAATTTTTTATAAAAAAGCTCCAAAAAAGTTTAAAAAACATTGCATTTAAAAACTTAAGAAAAAATATTTTTTCAATTTTTAGAAAAAAAAAGTCGTTTTTTTTTTTTTTTTGAAAAATTCGATATCTCAAGAACGGCTTATTATTTTTTTTTGGAAATTAGACCTTTATTCGTACAATAATAAAAGCTTAAGGTTGGCGTACCAAAATTTTTTCTTAAAAATGTTTTAAAAATTTTGTACATAAAAGCTTATTTTTTTAAGGAACCACTACAACGACTTATAATTTTTGTTCTTGAATAAATTCATATTTGCATAGCATTCTGTTTTTATCTCTTACTACTAAAAGAATTTAAAAAATTAATTTTATCCTTATGGACAGTTTTCTTTAATAACATTCCTTTTTAAAATTCCTAGTCTATTACATAGGAGCAAGTTCGTGCGACCCAGTCGTGCATTTTATTTTTTAATTAATTATAGATTGTTAAAATTAATCAAAAAAAAAAATAAATTTAGCAAGATTCTCGGAACCGTTTTCGAGAAAAATACGATTTTCGAAACCTATTTTTTAACATTTGTATGGAGGGTACCGTTCTTTTGGGTAAAATACAATTTTTTTCTCATACAAAGCTTGATCGAATTAGAAGTACGAAGATCCGAGGAAGCCTTCATGTTAAGAATACCATTTCCCAAAAAATTGAACACGACCGACTCAGTTGGTATTGCCATGTTCAAAGGAGAGATCCTGAGAACCCCGTCAAAAAGGCAATATCATACAACGTTCCAATTCGAAATAAAAAGAAAGGTAGGCCTAAACACTCCTGGTACAAACAAAACATTTTCCGAATTTCGGAGTTTCAAAATCAGTTGATTTGCGTCAAAATGTGAAAAAATAAATAAATTTCCGTTGTTTATCTTTTGATTTGATTTTAATTTTGTTGGTCGTTAAAAATAAATACCATTGCCGTTGCAATCTTTGTAATAAATGTAGAAAATACGCCAATACGGGGTGGCCGTGGCGCGATGGATGTATGCTCGCCTGTCAACCTCATGATCACAGGTTCGATCCCTGCTGTCGTTTATGTCGCCTTAATTCCATTAAAACCTTATAAAGTTGTCATCAATGGGTTGCTGGTTTGCTCATTGCATGTTGTTCAGGCATAACACTAACAACATGTGATTTAGTAATACTAGTATGCCCATCAAATATGAAAAACGAATAAAATAATGTGAATTATAAGGGACATAAAAATAAGACACAGCATTCTCCGCACTAGTTCAGCCGCCATCCCTGGAGATAAAAAAATCTGAGACAACCACCCTCAGTCTCAGAACATCGTGCCACACATCTTTCCTATCCTTCTTTCTCTTCCTTAACTTCACGCCCGCGCTGTGTTGAAACATTTAAAAGGGTAGTTATAATCCCTTGAGCGCGTGTAGATTATAAAAAAAAAAAAAAAAAAAAAAAAAAAAAAAAAAAAAAAAAAACACCAGCATTCAGTTGGCCTCAGAAATGGAACAATACAAAACCGGGAGGCTTGCCGCCGATTTCTGAGGTCAACCCGGCGAACCCCACAGGCGGATCACTAGTGTGAAGCAGATACGTGGGAGAGTTATGATCCCCTCGACATCGAGATCATAACAGCGCCGAAGAAAAGGAAGAAGAAGACAATTTTTTTCTCATAGCCTGTAAATTATATTAAGAAACTTTTATTTATCAAGTTTTAAAAAAAATCAACAAAAAGAATTTGAATTTTTTTTTTAAATCCAAAAAAATTTGTTTGGTAAATTTGAAAACACAATAGTATTCATAAAAAAATTATCAAAATCGGTGGTACCGTTTTTGAGAAAATCAAAAACAAAAAAATAGTTCCAAAGGGGGTACCAAAAATAACCATTTTTTGAATTTTTTTTTCAACCATTTTTTAGCTTTAACTGAATGAAATTTTTTGATTGTTTTTGAAAAAAATCTGTTGGACAGTTTTTGAAAAAAAAAAAATTATAAAATTTCGAAAAAAAAAATTCGTCTAAAAAAAAAAAGAAAAAAAAGTGGGGGGGAAATTAAAAATACTATCTGCCGAATTTGAAGAAAATCGGCCGAGCCGTTTAGCTGTAGTCGAACAGACAGACAGACAGACAGAATTGCGAGGCCCACTTTTTTAGTCTACGCTTTTATCAACATCTCGAGTTCGATTTTGTTCCGAATGCATAACTTGTCTTATAGTACTTATAAGTCGCAAGTAAAAAATGCTGCAATCAATTTCATGAAATAAAATTCAAACTGTATTTTCTGAAATGAATTATTGCTAATAGATAAAATGGGGTTACGTAATATTTTCCTCTTTGTTACTGTATTGACATAGAATCTCATTTGGCTTTAGAAAAAAAATATTTCTATTTTTTTGACATTTGGCAATATAGATTTTTAATATAACCAGATGATTTTATTTACGCCAAAAAAACGTCTTTAATCGCGACTGATCCATATAGATTAAATCTTGAACATAAAACGATACGGATCAAAGTGACAGTAGTTTTGTATGCTCAATGCTCATCTCTCTTTTCCTTATGTTTTTTTGATTTTCAATTATTTCTTATCTTTTTTCTTTACTTTAAATTGTAGTTTGAACTACCTTACCATAAAAAGCCATCTTCCCGCCAGAGTGAGAAATAATTTTTAGATTTTTAAAATACATAGTTCCAGATAAAGCAGGATCCCAAATTGCTTTTGTAATACGTGTTAAAAATTAAATTAACACAGATCCAGATCCAAATAAAATGCTTTAAAATTTTGAAAAAGCTCTTTTTGTTTAGTTAACGAATTTGTAGATTTAAGAAGAAGTAAGTAAACTACCTTGAAGTTAGCAAATTTTTAAGTTTCATAATAAGGAATTAGCCTTATAATCCCTCGCAAAAACCTTCTTTAGCCATGATTTTTATTTTCCAGTATCATCTTCATTGTTTTATATTTTGAAACCTTATTTTTAAAGTTCAAAAAAGGATTACCAAAGTTACGGTTCATTTTCGGACCTTTTTTGAATGATTTTCAAAACAACGACTCTGAACGACCAATTTACTGAATTTTTGGTCAATTTCGACAATTGAAAGAATACTTCAAGTTCAAGGACCTAAAACCTTTAGATACAACACTGCATACTTAGACAACAGTCTCCAGTATGAGTGACATTTCAAAAGCACAATTTGGATAGAGGGTTTGAAATTACAAACTATAAGTACTTTTTTATCCTACTTCCCGGTCTCTCACTGAAAATGAGCGTCACTTATTATTGTCCATGATCTTACATGGTGGACGGAAACAGCCTTAACTCCTTCCAAGCATCACATTCTAGGTCTCTTCTTGGATTGAACACAGCGCTACTGATATTGTTTTGAACTTAGAGGAGATCAGTGCTCTTGAAAGTATCACCGTTCAATGAAATTTCTATGGATAGAAGTAGGGTCTACTCCAATTAAGACAACTTTCACTTCTTGCGCATTCCCTTGCATAGTGTCCCAAAGAAATGCAAGTACCCTTCTGGTCATTAGAGGGCCAGCACATATCCTGCTGAAAGGTGAAAGGGTCAACAATATTGTATTACATTCTCCTAAAAGTACAAAATCATTTAAATTTAAGAACATTTAGGACACGATTTTATTGCCGGCGCAAAGCTAATGTCTTAAACATCAACTGCCGCCGGTTTAGACTTCTAAGCCGAATTCATTATAGGGATCTCCATTCATTCTTCTGTCATATTTAACGCTAGGTACACGTATCTGTGGAAAATGATTGAGTCATGATAGAAGCAATATAGATTTTATGTGGTTTCCAACCCAACTAAAAACTTCAGAAAACGTTTTTGTCTTTTTTTCTCAGGTGAATTCCGCATAGGAACTTTAATGATGGATTTAAAAGTATAATCGAAAGATTCAAAAAATTTGATTACTAAAGCTTCGGCGAACTTCACCTGATCGACTTTTTTTTTAGAAGGACTTACCGAATGTACCATATCATCGAAGGAGCTAGTCACTTCGACATGCGACTCAGGTAACGTGAGTTTCAATTCGTTCCTATTGGTCCTCGTAATACCCAGACAGGTATTCTTGAATGGCAGCTTTTTTTTACTTCCATACCATCGATTAGCACCTGAACCGATTCATTGGGTACAACACGTTGAATATGAATTATATGTTTGCCGTGTAGAATATGAAATGATTTGGCACAGCTTCTGTTTGGCACCATCTCATCGTTGGGCGTCCCAGTTTCGTGCAATCATCTATTGTAACATAGACCTAGGTATTAGGTGTAGGGAGTTAAAAATATTGAATGGCTTCATTGGAAGCTTAATATGTGAAATGTTTAGTAAAAAGCTAAGACGAGTATATGAAGGTGTGATGTATCATATAAATGGGAAAAAACTAGGCAGGAAAAGACTGAGAGTAGATCCATCACCCAATTTATATAAGTGATGAAGCGGATGTGATTTCTTATGGAAATTAATATTTTTATCTATGTATATTATAAAGAGATATTTTAGTTAAGTGTTTTGAACATTTAAAACAGAAATTCCTCGGAACCTATGGTTTCCAAATAAATTTAAAAAAATTCTTGTTGGATATTGTGCATGATACATACTGAAATGTTTAAGTAATAATTTTTATTTTTACATACGAATTAGATGATATATGTATATCAAGTTTTTGATTCGTAAAAAAAAAATTAACCAAAAACCTATGATAGAGAAAATACAAAAAGTGGGTACAGTAATCTTTACATCTATTTACAAAAGGAGTTAGTGGCCAAAAGTTCTCTACGACTTAAAGAGTGTACAAATTGGGTACACTGGGATCACAGTCATAGACATTCAAACAGACTATATTTCACCGCACATAGAGTTTCATCCAGTTGCACACAAATATTCCAACAAGGGCGATATTGACGTAAAACCAGGTCCTTAACGTAAGTTATACATCACTCCTTACAAATGGTTCCAAACGGATACTGGGGTAGGGCAAAGTATCTTCTTAGACAGCCCACCCATAAAAAGATCATTTAAGCTCCTAAACCTTAGCATAACTGACGAACAAGAACACTGATGTTTTCATATATAGCCAGGATGCAATCAGTCAAAACTGGTTGCTTGTTGCGGTAGTAAATTTAAGATTGATCGGCGAAACAAATTCAGTGGCCCCTCAATGGATCCCGGGATACCATGACATTTATGGAAATGAAATGGCTTGATGAACTGGCTAAAAATGGTTTATCACTTGAACCGAGCCAAATTGTACCCTGAGTACTTATGCCACTGGAGCATGAAGAAAATATAGAATTCACCAAAGTTTTCTCAAGACCGCATCAAGAAAAACAAAAACAGATTATCTATTGCAGCTTAGTAGACCTGAATTGTCTTGCTTGTTTGGAATCCTTACGGGTCACAACTCAATGGGAGACCACATGAGCATAATGGGCATCAGCACATCTGTCTTTCGCAAAGGGTATCAGAACAAAGAGGTAAAAAAGGGCTCATCTCACTTCCCTTGGGAATGCCCAACCAAGCAGAATGGTTCAGGGAGGAACCCCAGACCTTAAACTTCTACTAAATCCTTCCTCTTACCCTAACCCTAACCTAACCTAGACTCCAACAGTTATTTAAATAACAGTTTTACGAAAATACGTCAATTTAACGCCAAACAGACAAGATCCAGCGATAGTGGGCCTCGCAATTCCGTCTGTCTCCCACACCGTTCTTTCTTTTTTTTTAAGACCAAAAATAACGGCACTTACAATAAGATTTTTTTGAAATTTTATAAATATATTTTTTTCTAAAAAACTGTCCTCGATATTTAATAACAAAAATTCAAAAAAAATTATTTAGTTAAAGCTAAATAATGGTTGAAAAAAACATTTTTTTTTGTTTTTGATTTTCTCAAAAACAGTACAACCGATTTTGATAATTTTTTTTATGCTAAGGTTCCCTAAAAGTTTGATTATTATTGTGTATTCAAATTTTCAAACAAAAAAAATTTGCGACTTAAAAAAAGTCTAAATTATATCTAAATATAATTTACAAGATGTGAGAAACAAAATTTATTTTACCTAAATAAACGGTACCCTCCATTTTTCTCGAAAACGACTCCGAGAATTTTGATAAAATTTTTTTTCTTTCTATTAGTTTTTACGATCCATAATTCAAAAATTTGAAATTAAATTAGTAGTGACTCTACCTACCATAGAACAATTTTTCCATTCTTTCGAATTTTGAATTTCTCATTGTTGTCAAATGACTCTATACCTCGAGTTTTTGAACCTTCTTATATTCAAACAAGCTGGTTTCCGTAGAGGACAGAATTGCATAACGGCATTGGAAGACATTTGTCAGGCCTTGGATAGAGACAATGTAAGCTTTCTTGTTCTTTTAGATTTCTTAAAGGCATTTGATATGGTTGACCACACCATATTGTGTGAAAAACTTTTACGACCCTTCAACTTTTCAAGTACATCTGTAAAACTTTTATACTCCTATTTGACAGGTCGCAATCAGTCGGTTCAATTGAACAACGTTTTGTTCGAACTTCTTTCAACTTCACGTGGTGTCCCGCAGGGTTCAATTCTCGGCCCGCTTTTATTTTGTTGTATATTAGTTATCCTCTAGGGCTTATAGAACATGCTGCGTGTTGCATTAACGAAGATCTCGAAAACATTTCGCGTTGGTCTCAACAAAACAGCCTTGTGTTGAACCCGAAAAAATCAGTTTCCATCGTAATATCGAAAAAAGCTGCTGATATATCATACTTCCCCCCTATAATCTTGCAGGGAAATACTGTCAAGTATGTCGAAATGGCTAAAAATCTGGGTGTAGTTTTCAACCGTACGTTAACATCGAATAACCACAACAACTATGGTGTGTAAAACGTATCGCATTCTTCGCACCTTAAGGGCAACTCAGTTCTTCACTCCCTTTAAAATACGTATAATGTTTTTAGCAAAAACACTAGTCGTACCAACCCTTATTTACGGCTGTGAAATCTTTTCCCACTGTGATTCGATCAGCCAAAGGAAACTTATTGTCCTATTCAGTAGTCTTATGTGTTACATCTTTGGGTTACGCAGATATGATCGCGTTTCTAACTTCTCCAAGTGTGTTCTTAATATGAGCTTCGAGAATTACCTTAAGTTTCGTGCCCTTTCTATGCTCACAAATATTCTCCTGAACAATCAACCCCAGTCTCTTAGAGATGTGTTAAGTTCGGCATCCTCATTGAGAACGCGTATGTTGATTCAACCACGCTATGCATCTCTTACATCCGAACGTCAATTCTTTGTATATTCTACACGTTTATGGAATTCTTTACCTCGTAACTTGAGAGAAATAAATGATAAATGATAAAAAATCAAAACTCACTATTCCCTTCTATGATACCGTCTAAGTTTAATTTGTCTTTCTCCGTATTTATTTCTTGTTAATATTTGTTATTTTAGTTATAATATTCTTTTCTAGTTCATTCTTTCATTTATATTTTTTTTTGTTAATTGTTTTTTTTTTAAATACATTAAAAATACTTTATATTGTATTTCTTAATGTTCTTTTGAAAATCACCCTAATTATAATAAAATTTTAGCTTTCAATCTTTCTATAATTATTGTAATAATTTTAAGCTTGCATCTATTTTATAAGACAATATGTCTTAATGTATATAAGCATTTCAAGAATAAATAAATAAATAAAAATAAATAAAACGGGTTTTAATGTAATTTTGTATAGAGTAGCTTTTAAAAAGTTTAAAAAATATTGAACTTCAAGACTTTAAAAAAAATATATTTTTTGAATCTATTTTTCATTTTGAAAGTTCGATATCTCAAAAACGTCTCGGATTTTTTTTTGTAAATTTATTTTTTATTCGTAAAATAATAAAGACTTAAAGTAGGCGTACTAACATAATGTGTTAAAAATATTAAAAATGTTTTAATTTTTTTTATATGAAAGTATAGTTTTTTACAACGACTTAATATGATTAAGAAATAACATAGCATTCTGTTTTCATCTCTCACTGTCACTACTACTCTTAAAAGAGATTAATTCAAATGCACGACTCGGTCGCACGAACTTGCTCCTATGTAATAGACTAGGAATTAAAAAAAAAAAGAAAGTTATTAGAGAAAACTGTTAATATGGATAAAATTAATTTTTTTAAATTCTTTTAATAGGAAGACATAAAAACAAAATGCTATGCAAATTATGCTACAACAAAAATTATAAGTCATTGTAATTGTTGTTTTTTTTAAATGAGCTTTTATATACAAAATTTTTAAAACATTTTCAAGAAAAAAATTTGGTACGCCAACCTTAAGTTTTGAATATTGTACAAATGAAAATTAAATTTCCAAAAAAAAAAATTGAGCCGTTTTTAGATATCGAAATTTCCAAGGAAAAAAAGACTTTTTTTCCAAAAATACAAAAATATATTTTGTTTTAAGTTTTAAAATGCTATGTTTTTTAAACTTCTTAGAAGCATCTCTAGAAAAAATTTCATTTAAATCCGTTATGTCGATAGTGAGAAATTCAAAATTAGACAAAATGGTTCTATGGTAGATACAAGCTGCAATATCTTAATTTAATTTTTTTTATTAAATTAAAGATCATAAAAATTAATTGAAAGAAAAAAAAATTATCAAAATTCTAGACGCCGTTTTCGAGAAAAATACGATTGTTTTTTCTCGCATCTTGTAGATTATATAGAGAAAATTTTATTTATCAAGCTTGAAAAAAATATAGCATGAGTTTTGAAAAAAAAAGTTGAAACTTTTCTTAAAAATCAAAAAAAAATATTTTTTTGAAAATCTGAATATACAAATCTGTTGAACTTTCTGGGGAGCTTTAGCATAAAAAAATCATCAAAATTGGTTGTACTGTTTTTGAGAAAATCAAGGACAAAAAAAATGGTTTCGTGGGGGGTACCCGCAATCACCATTTTCCCGATTTTTTCTTACCCATTATCTAGCTTTAACTAAATGAATTTGTTTTTTGTATTTTTATTTTTTAAATCTGTCGTACAGTTTTTGAGAAAAAAAAATATTTATAAGATTTCGAAAAAAAATTTGTATGGCAGGTACCTACCGTTATTCTTGGTCTTTAAAAAAAGAAAAAAACGTGTGGGGGGGGAAATTTAAAGTGATATCTACTAAGTTTAAAAAAATCGGCCGAACCGTGTGGGCTGTAGTCGAACAGACAGACAGAACTGCGATATCCACTTTTTTGGTCTAACACTATCTAAAAATTTTTTTATTAGCGCAAAAAATACTCGTTAGTAAGATATCTTTTTTTTCTAGAAGTTGTCTCTTAAAATTAAATAAAATATTTACGTGCGTGAATTGTTAAAGTATTAAGATGAACTCCCATAGAATTAATTTTTTGACTTCCTAATTATCGTCTAACCAGATTTAATTTTCTTTATCAAGAAGCTTCTACATAATTTAAGGGTCGAGGTCGAATGGTACTAGCTTAAACTTGATACTTTCAGCTCCCGACATTTGCACATACTATTATTTCGGTTGTTGTAATGTAATAAGTTGTTGGTTCCGTCAAAGTCAGAAAATAAAAAAAATAATAATTTGAAAACAGTTGAGAAAAATTAAAAACCAAACGACTTACAAAATTCTCTTCCATATGCTCTCCACATCCCAAAAACCCAAACCTTATCGTAATCGCTTCATGCCATTTCATTGAGTAAATTCGCACCACTTTCGTTTCGATTGGTATTTTAAAGAGCGATTCTACGGGTGTTCGCGAATCAATCGGCCCATTGAACATTTGTGGTTTATGTGTCTCATCGACCATCAGGTAGTGGAATCCCACGCCGCCGACGAGCCTTCAATTCTATAAACATACATAGTACCTAGGATAAAATGGATTGGTTTAAAATATTCGTGAGTGTCAGGATATAGATAAATATAACCGACATACTTTGAATAAGGTCACATGTTGATCTGACACCGAATAGGGGCTGCGGCTCGTCAAATGAAAGCTGCAAGTATTGCATTTGGTCATTGATGAGTGGTGACCAACTGCCTTTCGATTTGCCGAACGGTTGCGAATGCAATCGACCGAAATGTGACAGATATGACTTGCTTAACGCATGTCTGCATTGAAAACTGTGTCTGTCAATCGTTTGGTGCTATTTATCATTGGAATAAGCCTGTTCAAAAAATTAAAGCAAATTTTGTGAATATAAATTGACCATCTATTGGAAAGACCTACAGCTCCGGATCGCATTTAAGTGGAGGTGTAGAAGTTGCTGGAGTTATGAATGATGACTCATTCGCAAGTGGTTTGTATTGATAAATTCTAGAAAAAAAAGAAAATTTGGAATGGACTTTCGTTTTACTCTCAAGACCACTTTGAGTCGTAAATCCGATTTGGTCTTATTTCGATGAGTTCAGAATGGTTATGTCCTGTGGTCGCGCAGGAGCTCTTTTCAATAGATTTCTTGGACAACAGTAGCTTGGTTGCCTTATTTAGCATGTTCCAAATTTTTCAGGTGCCTTTTTGAGTCCTCTGGTACAACTCACGTAAATCCGTTGCTTCAGTTAGGGCATGTTCAATGTTCACACGTCATGAGGTATGCGCCTTTGTGACAGTTTTCCCAGACAACAGCAACTTGGCAGGTTCCTTCCGTGGTTATGTTGTTTTAGACAGCTGTTGATATACGTGCCTGCCTGACGACTAAAAATACCCTTAGCAGAGTAACGGAGTTCTGTGAGTGGGACAAAGGGCCCGAGATGAAGTTCAAATATTTAGAACCACCCAAGGAACTGTTGGGGAATAAAACTGTTGGTAAAGGCTTTTTTTCACACATATTCGACTTTATTTTGCTTTTACAAAGCGAATTAAGGCGAGACTTATACTTATGTCAAGGACCCGTTTACACTTAGAGCCCATAAGGTTTTTGCAAAACGAACCTATGTCTCCTAACTCCTAATCTAACCTCTCCACGTTGAACATAATAAACCTGTTCTTGACTTGTTCTACGAGCAGTTCAGCAGTGGAAGAGAAGAAATCTTTGGTGGAGCTGTCGGAAAGTATAGCCTGCCTTGCAATATCTCGGATAACAGTCTAAGGCTGAACGAATTTGCTGCTGGATGAAACATTATGGTAAATAATACAAGAAGTTTATCAATCAACCTTATTGTGATCGGTGCAAGGCACTCCACCAGTTCCAAGAATGTCTGAATGTTTCTTGACGGTATTCTGTCTCGGATCATTTCTTCGTACTTCTACGAATATTTCCACAAAAAACGCTCCGACAACAGAAATCCCAATAGATCGGCAGCTAGTTTTTCGATTAAGTCCTACGCCACCACCATCAAGTATTAAAAACCAATATAAATAATGCCAAAATTCATCAGAAATCCCACCCTTGCCCAAGAATTGGTGGCTGGAGTACAAGTAAGCTTGTTTGTTGAAGCCTTGTTTTGCAGTTTCACATAAAGAGGAAAAAATTGATGATAGAATTCTTACATATGCAAAATATTGACAAGTCATTCAATATTCGCAACGACGCAATGGTTAAGTCGGAGATAAATTTACCCGATGACAGTCTTGAAGCCGATTGACAGTAGATAAGACTCTCTTCAATCGGTGCTGATGTGCTAATCAATTGGAACTCTACTGCCTATTTCCTTCTTTTTGCAGCATAGACAAGTTTGACAATCATTGACAAATGTTACATCACTTTCATCGAAAGTCTTGCCATCCTTCAACATGCATACTGGCTTGCTTTCTGACTCGTGAGCACATTTGGTGAAAGAGTCATTCAAATATGTATGTATATCACACGAGTACTCACATTGCAAGGCTTAATTTGGCAAGCCCTCAGTACAGTTCTCATTCAAACACATGCGGTCGGTGATGCCTTGATCTAGAAAATTGTCAAAAGTTTCACCTCCACAAGCCGAGGTACAGCATTTGTATTCCGAACAGTGGGAGTCAAGTCGGCATTGCATTGCTTCGTAATAGAAACAGAGAAATTGAAATTGGAAAATTAGAAATCATCTGAAAATGGGTATATTCCGAGGAGTTGTCTAGGCTGAATTTCACAAGTTCAGCAAAAAACCTAAGGCTGCACTTACAAGAAACTTATCAAGGCCAAGAATACTTTATGCAAATTATGGTCTGTACCATAGAATATTCTAAATCTTTTTAATTAAACCAGCGTTGACCAAATTGAAAACCTCACGAGTATATTCTTAGACAAGTGAAATTGAAAAATCTACAATTTAAACATTTTCCGCAAGAGGGACTGGACAGGCTCTACCATTTTTGACCTTAAAATAATTTGAAAAATCTCAAAGCTCGTTGAAAAAGTCAACTTTCCGAAGTAGACAAAAACCGACGTCAACTCTGTTGCATCTGGTTTTAGTCAGTTGTGAAATTCTCCTTTTGTCATACTTACGACAAAAGTGTTTTGTACGCCATGTTATACGAATGTTGATTCCCTCGGCCCAACTCGGATGAGCATATGCAGCGATTGCCATGCACAAACATTCACAATCACCACTTTGGTCACAAGCTCACGTATCGAAGATGCAACGTTTTAGATACTTTTCGACAGGAACTTCAGAATGGCATTCCCATATACATACATACAGATAGGTAAATTATAAAGATGGGTTTTCGAAAATGCACGAAAAACGATAGGTAATGTAATTTGCAATCGAATTTTCACTTTCGCAAAATGAATATGCAAAGAGCGAGGACGATTCATATATACCTTGAACATTGATGACTTGAGAATGCCACATTTAAGTTTGGTCCACATCTCCCTCGGAGGATGTTTCCTGCAGGCGTCGCCGTCGTCGTCTCGATTTGTTGAACTAGTGTTCTCTTGTAATTTCCATGAGTGGCCGAATAGGAATGAACTTGTTTCGAGGCCTTGGGTTGGTGTTTTCATGTCATCGTTGGTATTGTCATTGTAATTGCCACATAGACAATTTACTCTGCCCTTCCAATCTTTGCTGAGCTTAACGTAGACGCGAGTACTTTCGTCCCATTTGATTTGAAGTTTTTGTGGAATTATTTCGATACTCGCTTTGTAGATGTTGTACGAAAGTCCTTTGCTGCCAAGTTGTTCAGCAAGTTCTGTGATTTTATTTGGAGGCAAGTTCGAAATGAATTAAGGGTATATGAATTAAACGATTCGTATTTGGTATGAGAGGCACTTTCTGTCTATTAGAACCTTGATCGTACACGTATGAGGAATCAGCCTACAATGTTTTTCGTAGCCCTAATACTACAGTCTAAGGTTATTTTCAATGATTTTGGGCATGTAGTTTCTAAGGTGCCACATTTTGAATTGTAATAGTGTATACGAATCAGCCTTTTGCATAGAAATGCATATAGTCGCAGTATCCTTGGAAATCAAATTCATGGTTATCGAAAGTTTCGAAATGGGAATGGTGTAGGTGCGTTGATACTCGTTTATTTTACACTTCCAATTCTCCGATTGACATAGGCTATAAAAATTTTAAAACACGAGTACAATTTAAATCAGATTTTAGGAAACAAAAATTCACAGTCTTACCCAACATTACAATCTTCAGTTATCTTTTTCACCATGCTCGCAGGGACAATCTTCGATTAACAGACACTCTAAAATTTTGACATCAAAGACGTAATCTTCCATTAAAGTGCATTCTACTACACAGTTTTCCAGATCGCTAATATATGTAGGTCGCTATATTTTAAAAAATATTGAGTTGAACCGGGACGAATTCAGAGAATTCAGCTTTGGGCTCCTTGGCACATTCACTCTTCAGTACAGAAGAAGGTGGATATTTTTCGAAGTATCTATGACACAGTTTGTGACGTCTCCCTCAAAGGTGCTATTTGAAATAATAAAAAGTAGTAAAAATTTGTAACATACAAATTCATAAATATGATTAAATTTTTATCGCCGAAGCAACAACACGTAGTACAGTGTGATACAATTCGTGGTCTTAAGTTGACATCCCTGTTTCAATTAGACTAAGAGTCATCGAAGACTATATGTATTTAGTTAAAGGTTTTTCATTTTACAATAAAAATCGTTTAGCAAACGCTGGAATATATCAAAATAGTGAGAAATTTACTACAAAAATATCAGCGTTTGAATAACTAATTTTTATATACAACATTTTCTTCAATTCCAGCGGTGAAGCTCATTTTTCACTTTCAACTATAAAATATAGTTTTTAGTGATTAATTAATTTTTCTAAAAAATATGCAGCACCCACCGTGCCTGCTGTACGCAAGTTTGTGAGACTGGCATGCTAGTGGACAATACTCATGTTTTCCGTCGTCGTACAGTACGCACACGTACAGACGAGAAGAAAGGCTGCTGTAGTCAAGAGTGTGAGACTCAATTCACGAACTCGAACATCAACTCACCATCTCAATAGCTCAACAAGCCTGAGGAGAATTTTGCACAAAGATCTCGGTTTATTCGCTTACAAGTTCAAATTGACTAGCAATTGAAGGCGCACGACCATCTACTTCGTTTTCGCTTCGCAGTTTAGGCCTTAGAGCAGCTTGAATTGGACAAAGATTTTGGGCGAAAAACCACATTTTCTGACGAGGCTCCTTTTCATCTCAGGGGCTACATTAACAAACAAATTTGAGGAATCTGGTACTCGTAAAACCTAAATGTTATTATCCAGAAGTCAATTCATCCACAGAGAGTAACAGTTTGGTGCGGATTGTTAAGTGGTTCGATCACTATTTTTCTTCGAAAATGAGACTGGGAGCAACCTTTCGGTCAACGGTGGGAGTTACAGAGCCATCATGTTAACCGATTTTTTTTTTCTACTAAAATTGAAGACATTCATTCGGATGACCTCTGGTTTATGCAGGATGGCGCGCTATGCCACATTCAACTTTTGTGCACCAAATTCCCAAATCGTGTTATCAGTCGTCTTGGCAATGTCAATTAACCGCCTTGGAGCTACATGGGTAACAGCCCAAAACCATCCACAAAGTCTTGGAAAATTGGAGTGTCAGAATGCGCTACTGCGAAGCCAGCCGAGTCACTAGAACGACGTTGTGTTCCATAATCAATAGGAATGTTTGCTATTACTAATAAAGCCATAATACATAGAAAAACTTTAATTTTGTTGCATTTTTGTAAGGAAACTGGTTTTTGACCCACCCTGTATATAGCTGATTCCATATACATATAAAAATTCTGTCTGATAAACATCAGTCCCTTGAATAAGGACATCCATTTTTAAAACTCTATGTCTCTTGAACATAGAAGTAAGTTCAAGGGATCAATCATTGTGTTTTCGTTTTTACCCGACTTCACCCTATTCTTTGAGTATTCTATAAATATATCATTTCAAACAGAAACATACTATAACTTAAAATCAGTTGTAATAATTGTTATTACTCTTAAACTAGTTTAATTTTATTTTATAGTCTACCCGTCATGCAACTGTTAAAAATCATATTATTTTCGAAAGCGGCTCCAACCATTTAACAAAAATGCTTTAAATATGAAGGTATTGAGTTCCCAATCTGAATTAAGTCTTTTATCTTTTTAGCATGGAATGAATTCAGCACAAGAATTTTTCATATTATTACTCAAAGCCTTGGAGAACCTTAAAGGTATATTTATTTAAGGACTTACCGATTATGACATATCATCGAAGAACTTGCCGGTCAGCTAAGGTAGCGTGAATTTCAATCGTTGCCATTGCTGTGCTGTATGCATTATTTCTCAATCCTTGAATGGCAGTCATCGCTTCTACGATTACACCTGAACCGATATTTATTGGGTACATCACATTGCATATGAATTGATTGTTCACCGTGTAGAATATGAAGTGATTTGGTACAGCTTATTTTAGGGGATAATACCTGGGTGCCCCAATGATCTATAGGGATAAGGTGGTGTAAAAACTGTGTAGGTACATATATTTTTGGAACTTTATTGAAAGCTGAATATGTGAAATATTTGGTTAAAAGATTAGATGGGGATTAAGGTGTGATGAAGTATAAAATGTTAATGCGGGTGTTAAATTTAAGAGAATACATCCCCATATTCATGTGTAAAGGAACGCAATAAAAGGGATTTGACTTCTCATGTTTTTTTTATCATATTTTTATTTTTCTTTCATATATAAAGATGATTTACGGAGCTTATGAGTATAAAAACGGAGAATTTTTATTTCAAAAGATTCAAGTACGAGCATTACTTTTCGCGTAACTGTCAAGTAGTTGGCGTCGTAAAGCAGAACTGGTAATTTAAAGGTATATAAAGTTTTGAACCCATTTGTTTCGCCAAACCGAAGTAGTAACAGTCTTCTAGGGTATAATATTCGTTGGATTTCCACGAAGGTATCGTCTTAGAGTTAATACTTTCTAGGAAGCAGATAAGCTCCTCAACTACTTCTAAGTTGCTGCTGTCAAAAGTAATGGTTTGTTCAAGTTGGTGGACAGATGGTTGCTGATAGCATTTATTGGACGCTCCTGATACCAACGAGTTTCGTTCGTTCCATTATTGTAGTGAAGGACTCTTTTATGGACCGTTGGAGACTATAGATACATTTTTCGCACACCCTTATAGTTTCAATAATTTGTTAAAAATAGTGCCAACGAATATAATGCCTGTTATACTTCGCTACAAAGTGAAATTGAAGAAATCACATGACAGTGCATCTTCTTGTCAAAATGTTATGCATGTCTAGAGTATTTAATAGGAGCAATTCCCATGTTAAAGATTTCCTTGCGTATATTTCCAATGTCACGTGACATAGTAAGATCCGTTTTCATGGGATTCAGAGTTTGCTTATCCCAATATACAGTTGTTGGCGCTGAATGCTATCATATGAGGTCTTGAAGTCAATGAATAGATTTGGAATATCAACTTGAAATTTGTTGGTCTTTCTTAAGATCTACCCAACTGTAAAGATTTGACTTATGGTCAATATTCCAGACCGGAATTCACACTATAATAGTGTTACAGAACGGTCATAGGCTTTAACACAGAACGTTAAGGTCGCTGAAAAGGTGGGGAGCATTGACTTGATTTGTCTTTTTTAAGATTTGCCCCATTTGCAAAGCTTGGTTTATGGTCAATATGCCAGATCGGAAGCCGAACTGGTACTTGCCTGCGATGTAGTGTTGCAGAAGGACTTCAGACGTTAACACGGTACGGATCTTATATTCCACGTTTAGGATACCTCGGTAGTTTTTGTAGAACATATGATCGCTAAGCATAGATCTTCTATACAAGATCTGTGATTCCTCATTGACTAGAAATAATTTATCTTCTTATCCTATTACTCGCTCTATGTGTAGCCCATGTAGAAAATGGTAGAAATGCTCCTTAAACTTGAATACGTCTAATTTTCCCTGTTGTTCAGTGAAAAGGTTACCTTCGGTTGCTTGAAGAAACTGCATTGAAATCAATCTTAAAATTTTAATGAAATGAAAACGAACTTCTACTTTATCGTGGCTTTTAAAAGAATGTTAAATTTATAAGAACTTGGTGATCTAACATAAACTTTAATGAGATTAAGTCAAATGCAGTGCATCTCTAACCATCTATCAAAAACACTTGTAACTTTTAATATGACGATAAGCCTTTAGAATTATTGTTAGACTTGGGAAATTAATTTGGCTCAAACCCGTAACCTGCTGGAACTAATTTCAGAAGCAGAACTTTAAAAATGAAATGAATGAAAAATATTCCACTATCCCTTAAATAATTGAAGATAATGACTACCTTAGATCAGTAAAATTGAAATTGAAATGTTATTGGAAATCATTGCAAGCCATAGCAATCTTAGCTTGCCAGCAGCCAGTATTGCGACAAACTTAAATTTGGAAGGCAAGCATCATTAACGTGTGACCAAAGCAGGCTTCAACCGAAACCAACACAAAGAAATATTCGTACCTATATCTCTTTGGAAGACAGAATTTAATCATCCATAAGCAACTACCTAGGCCCACTTAATGCATGTACATGTGTACCTATTGACTTCAACAAGCCTGTCAATCAAAACAATCTCCCAAAGACTCAATATGCTAGTATTTCCGTTGTTTTTTTTTTGCTCACTATATTTTCCTCGATTACAAAAAAGGCCCTTTTTCAAGTCAGCACACAGCTCTACCCTTCAAAGCAAACATATCCTCAAAAATAAACGGAACACGAATCGATAAAAAGCAAACACAAATATAACAAAAACAAAAAAACAACGAAAAGAAAACAACGGAACAAAACTCACCTGGAACGTATGTACACCGGGCAGAAGAACAATATCCCCCGATGGCAACTATGTATACAATTGCTGTTAAAAGTGAAATTCTTTCTATCGTATGTAAGATATTTGGATGTGCCGAACGCATCGCAAATACACAATCCTTGCACTCGTTAATTGGTATGCACGTATCACCCAGCGCAATGTATGTACCTTCCGGACAATAGCATCCACTGAAACAGGCATCCGGCATCACAGGACAATCATCTCCATTCACAATATTATCGCACGATGGCTCGCAACGTCGCTTATAGCAATCTGAGTGTACCAACCGATGGCGCTGATGGGCAGGATATCTCTGCACAAATATAACATACAAACAAAATGCCAAAGATAAACAAAACACACAGTCAAAATGGATGAAAAGGAAACAACAAAAACAAAAATAAGAGAGGACCAGGATCTTGCATCTATAGCATCTAGCCGCATTCCAATCATTTCGGATGTGATTCCGCGCAAAAATTCAGCTCGCCGCACTGATGCGCTGCTCTGCCTTTGTCCAATTGATTCTGAGGATTCATTGTCAGGCACTGCTTAACGAATCCTTGTATAGGATTAAACATTTGCAGGATTTTGTGTCCTCCATATTTTCCTTTATAGACAATCGCAAGTGGTTTCAATGCATTTTGCGACGAATTGTTTGTAATTAACAGCTTCACCGCACTTCAGGAATGAAATTTATCTAAGAAGCATATGGATTGGTTTTTCTAGGGATCTGCGTCCTCAATAGTCTTAACTTCACTTACTTATTTGAATTGACATTACGCTGGAGAAATCGCACAGGCATTACGACATTCATAGCAACAGGTCCACTGGTGATCTGATGGCATATCTCAGAGTGCAGTGGCGCAGATCTTTACATCATTTTGGAGAAAGTAAGATTGCACTTGTTATTTTAAAAGCCGGTATCAACCTCTCTTATCGAAAATGCGTGCATTTCGTACCGATGAATCTCTTCTTCGATACATTAGACAAAACCTTTCAAACTGCTCAGTATAACTTATATTAGATGGTCTTAAATCTAATATTCATAGAAAAAATGGCGGTGTGCTCCAGGGCTCTGTTTTGTCTCCGACTCTTTTTCTCGTATTCATCAATGATCTTTTGTCTAAAACCTCTAATTGATTCAATTGTTTAGCCGACGAGAGTACTGTCAGCTTTTCATATTCGTTTATACATTTAAATCCTTGTCTTTCGGATGTAGAATTAGAACGGCAACGTCTGACCAGCTCATAAATTCTGATCTCAACAGCAAATGGTCCAAAGGGGAATCAAAAATCTCGAAGAATTTAATGCTCATAATGTCTTCTGTCATTAAAGCAGAAACAACCCCCATGTTGCTATTTATAATCGGTATATGCACAGAACGGAACAACTTCGTGTGTATCACAGATTATCTCGTGTGGAATGATCACAGCTGCTAGGTGTCTAGGTTCCCTTCGACAATTCAAGAAGTTTATCACCCCTTCTGATTTGCAGAGATGTGAAAAAATGCATTCTTTTTAGTAATGCAGTCAATTGAATGGAAAGACTTTTTTTTAAGTCTTTTGATTTAACCTCAGTACTGTGACTTTCAAACTAAAGTCCCAGCCAATTTTGCAGTCTTTTATTTAAAAATCATCTGAAGCAGTCAAATGAATTCAAATCAAAAGAATGCATTCTTTTTGGACTGCTTGTAGTCTTTGAAGTCTTTCAAAAGTCCTTTACATTCTTTGCATTCTTAAAGTCTTTTCAATGCATTCAATGTATTGAAGTCTTTTTACGGATTTGAAGTTTTTTTTATTGATTGGATACTTTTTACTGCTGAAAGCTTTTTAACTGCTTTCAAGTCGGTTAAAAGTAGCACACTTCAGCAATTATTTTAAATCTCCACTGAAAATCAAAATTTTGCCAAAACAAAAGTCATTATACGAGTTAAACGGTTTTCGCATTTTTTGCAACCTATAGCTTTCAACCGCGGCTTCAAAAAGAACGCATTCTTTTTATTTAAAGTCTTTTGACTGCTATTGATGATTGCATTATTTAAGACTTCAAAATAGAATGGGAATGGATTTCTGAAGTTAAAAGAATGAGATGATAAATTCTATTGCATTCTCGAAGAATCAGTTGAATGAGTGGGACTTTTCGGAATGCAATACCATAATATTGCATTCTTTTACAAATCTGCTGATTTGGCTGTAATATTCGTCAAAAATAAATTGAAAATTCAAATTCACAATAATATTCAAACTCTTAACTGATTGACTTTTTTGAGAATATTCTAAAATTTGAAAAAAAAAAAAAAATGTTATGAGAGATTCTGTTGGCCTTAAAAAATAAAAGACAAAAAAACGTATGGGGTAACAAATTTTGAAATGATATCTACCAAGTTCAAAGGATATTTAAAGGAAAATATGTATGTCAAACTTCAAGAATATCTTATCTGTCTTGGAGATAGAACCGTACTCCTGAAACTTGGCAGGCATATTGTATTATGTGTGATCAAGCAACTAACACCACACGACTGGCTAAAGAGTAGTACTATTTTTGAGAAATTCAAAGACGAAAGAAATTATTTCATGGGGGTGTATTAAGTTTTGGAAATATTTCCTAAAGGAATTTTATTTAATTTTTTAAATCTATGGAAAAGTCTTAGAAAAAAAGTTTGAAAACAAAATTTGGCAACTATCGTTATTTTTGGTCTTTCAGAAAAAAAAACGGAGCAAAAAATTTTTTTTAATAAATTATAAAACATTTTTTCTAACTTCCCATCTCACTTAAAATAAATTTAAAATAATTTAATCTTTCCTTGGAACTAAATGGCTATAAGGATCCTCCTGCAACAGGTGCTAACTCCAGACATAGTCACGTGTTAACAACCAATTCCTTCCGCTTCACAGAGTAATAACATAATAAATATAAAAAGGAAAGTTCCGTTAGTAATGTTCTGTGAGTAATGTGCTTGTTTGCCTTAAAAGAAAACACGGATGTGAATTACATGCGATTATAGCCCGCCACATATCATGGCATGGCGGCCGTCCTAAGTGCCAAATAATTAAATCCGGCGTCTCTTCGGTCTTCGGTCGCTCGGTTTCATAGTTATGTTGAATAGGCTGATATTATTTGTTGCTTGCAAAGCCCAATATAGCCAACCTACAAAAACGTTTAACGATGGACTTGAGCCAAGACAAAAACCCAAAAAAGAAAAAAGGGACACACAATTTACACCCTGCAAAACACCAATAAGTAGCGGGCCATGCATGTTGAATGAAAATGGCGTGCAGCAGCAGCTAAACTTTTTGCGTTAAGCCTTGTGCAACTGTGTATTGGATGGGGAAGAGCTCTTATTCTTCTTCGGTTCTAGAAAAGCCTGTTTGCCCATCATCATTGGTTCTGGATTTTGTTCTGTTGCCAACCATTTGGTTAACCAGAATGGTTTATTTCCGCCTCCCAGCTGAGAAGCCTTTCACATATGCACTGGAGTTTGTGTGTTGTGTGTGTTTGTGGGCAAATATTGAAATAAATTGAAGGAAGCATTATCAGGCTATTTACGGTCTGTTTAAATCTATTCATGGCAAGTTTTTGACTTTTTTTTTTGAATTTTAGAAGCAGAGGGCTTAGAGATGTTGTGTGTTTTCCAAATTATTTGTAGGCCAAGGATTTTGTACATAACAACTGTTGGCTGGTTTAACACTGCTTCTCAGATTCTTGTATCAATTGTTATTATTGGATGGAAGCCAGCTGCAGTTGGCCATAGTTCCTCCATGGAGAATTGAAGATATTTTGTTCACGAAAATGTAATGTTTAAGTTTGTACTTAAATATGATGATATGAGATTTTAGGCTATTCTGTTCGGTGGTTGAAACACTGCCAAGTTTTCAATGAAATCGGTTGTTTATGGATTTTAAATTGAGTTGGTTATTTAAGTGATGCTTTAGTTATTAAGAGGGAGGTTTCCTTAGAATAAATTAGAAATTCTTTCAAACACCAAAACCTTTCTTTTAGTTTAGAGGAAAAACTGGCAATTTTTAAAATCTCTAGAACATCTATAAACTTTAACCAGATATCTGAAAGTCTGAAAAAAAGTATACTAACATTATTTTTTCGGAGGAAAGAGTACCTTCGAAGGTGGTTCGCCTAAAACGACAATCTACAGAAACAGATCTATTTAAAGTCGGGACACTGGTACCTTGGGACAATGGGACTTTGAAACATTGAGAGATTGAGACATTTGGACATTGGGGCATTAAGACATTGGGACATTGTGCCAAAGGACATTGGGAAATTGGGACACTGTGACATTGGGAAATTTGGACACTAAGCCGTTAAGACAATGAGACTTTGTGGCTTTGTGACATTTGGGCATTTGGACACTGGGACATAAGGATATTGAGATATGGGACATTAAGAAATTGGGACGTTGGTACATTGGGACATTAGAGCATTGAAACATTGGGAAGAAGGGTGTAAAAATATCCGACGCGTTGCAGCTATATTGATAATATTAAATGACGTGAAACCCGCTTAAGGACATAAATAAGAAATATTATATATAAATTTTGGGCGAGTGATTTCCAAACATCGCGAAGGCGATGTAAATTTACTACCGAAAAATTGCGATTTTAACCGTTGGACTTCTTCTTGTGGGGTTTTCTTTATAATCAAATGTCTTTGTCAATGAACCGCAAGCCGCCACTGTCCTGATAGCCAACTAAATCAATATTATTGGTCATATTCTGCTTGATTTATGCGCCAGAATTATATAAAACAGTTAGAAATTGATTTTGCTTATAGACCTTGCTCATAGCATATACAAATCTCCCGTCAAAGCTTATGTCACCATTTCTATCTATCTACCTAAGTTGGCAAGAATTCATAAAATCTACAATTTTCTGCTAAAAGTTGTTGCGCATCTTAACAATAAGTTGGTTTTTATAGATCATGATCTTCTTCTTTTCATCGATATACTGCTCAGGTAAATATGTTAAATTGATAGCTTCAAAAAATTTAAGGATTTTCTGTAAGAAATTATGATGCCAAACGATATGGAACATTTTAAAAATTAAAAATATTATGATCCTTATTTCCCAACTTCAACCTAAGCGTCGAACTTGTTGTATTGCAGAAGTAAGGTCAAAGAGTCTTGAGATAACCTCTCCAGATGAATCCTGAAAGTAAAGGGTGCTTCAAATCTTCATGTAACTTCTCACCTCAAATACCCTCTCCACGGTGGTTTGTCGTACAACTATCCGAAGTTACGGCGAATAGCTGCCTGGCGAGTACTCCACATCCACAGCCTTTATTCCTTCCTTGAAGGTACGGTAAAGAAGCCATCTGTTAATATTCATCTCATATTTTTCGTTCCTCAACCCATTCAACTTTTCTTATTATTGAGATGGATCTAAGGTATTACATGACCCGTACTGAGTCGCTGAAGGAGTATTTGGATATCTGATGATCTCCGAATCAACTAGCATTATCTATATTAGAAACTCTGTGCAGATGGACCACCCTTTCTTCGCTACTGGCTGGAATTGGCTTAAAGGATTCTCAAGAGCTTTGGTGACTAACAGGAGATTGAAATTTAACCAGACGTGAGCACCAAGATGAAATGGGCCAAAAGCATCCTCGCAAATGCACAGATCAGCGGCGACTCCACGTCAAAGCGTCAAAGGTCTATAGAGGGAACCATTCCGGTACCCAAACGACCCAGGCTGCATAACACCCTCACTCTCCTTGGTAACTCTTCCAAATCTGTCAGCGACTGTTTAATTTCGATGAATCAATGGCAGGTGGTGAAACTGCAGCTCTTGGCAGGCTTTTTAAATGTTATGAGGAAAAACCCGAGTCCATCAAAGGCATGTCAAACTCATGAATTGATGAGATAAAGGGTCTCTATAGAAGCACGATCATTTTGATCAATAACGACTCCCTTCCCCTCTTGGAGCAAGGAGTAATTGGTGCGGATGTGTTCTCAGACAGACTACAATTATGTGCTTTTCCTTGTAGCGTGTTTCAGACAAAACTTATGGCGATTAAAAAAGTCCTGTCTCAGCTAAAAGAAAACGTGTTATTAAATACTGATATCCGCATCTTCTCGGATAGTCAAGTGGCTACTAAATCTCTGGACTCTGCCTCTAGTAGCACTCTATAACAACCTTTAACTGTCGTTCATATCGTATAGCGATGGCGCAGCTGTTTAACATTCACCTCTGTTGGGTGCTAGGGCATAGGCACATTATCAGGTTATATCAATAACCTGATATAAATATACCCATTGCTACATGTAAGCTTATGATGAATCAGGATGCTATATAGGGGACGAACCTTAGATTTAATAATTTAACCATATGTCTGATAACAAAACAAATCTGACCAAAGCTTGATCTGAGACACTGTAAGAGTTCGATATAACAATACTGCCGGTCGGCTCCGTAATTGTGTCATAACCGGACACTATCTTATAGCCAGGCATGCAACGAGGCTTGGGTTTTTCAAACGATTTTTCGAAGCCGAGGAAGAGGTAGAATCAATTCCACATCTTCACAGTACATACACATGTCCTATTCTATTACACAGACGTAGGTTCTATCTTGGAGGGTCTTTTTAACTAATACAGACAATAATCAGTCTATCTCCCTGTATAAGGATCAAATGGTTGAAACGAGTAAGAAGAAAATTTTTAGATTCATGTGGTATCACAATGGACAAACTCTGGTCTAAGTGTGTCAGCCACTTAAACCTAACCTATCTCAAGAAAAGATGTAAGGATTGCTACCACGGCCCCATGAAATATACCAGTACATATTAATAACTAGCCATACCGCCAGATATGAAATGACTTAACTTAACTTAATAATTAATCAGTGGTCCTAAAACTAAGGTTTGTAATTGCAGATGATAGTTGGAGGGAGAAGAAGATTCACCTAGCATCTACCTGGCAAAGGCCGGTAGAAGAACAGATGGAGAGCATCTGCGTTGAAGAACACATTTTGAGAAAAATATGAGGGCTACTATACGTACTATAACTATTACTGCGCAAGGAGCATAATACTACCTCGAAGAATTCCATCTGTTCCAGTTAAATGTTTCACTAAATTTCACACAATTTTACTATCACTATAAGCCATTTTGATTTATTCGCGCATATAATTAAATTCTCTGCTTAGATCCCTCTACGCTCTAAGTCTTTTTCGAATTATACACTATGTAGGTATATATTTTAGTTCCCACCTTTTAAACAAAACCCTCCAAAAGCCTAAAGGTCATCATCACCGTAGAATTATCTCATAATCATGTTAGCAATTAAATAAAATTACCTCAAAAATATCCTGCTGACTCAGTGGTATCTAATGAGTGCACATTCAGCTCTATAAAGGCAAACATGGTATAGATTTAGGTAGGTACTGATGTACTACATACATATATACTCGCACAACACCCGCTTAGCAATGTTAAATTTCTATGGTTGGCTGAGCGTTTTATCAAAAAATTTTAATTCCTTAATTATATCTCGTATTTGCACCGGTTGCACAACAAAATAACATCCAGGATAATGCTTTACCTATACACACACACGAACACATCTCGCTCGGTGTACCAAGCAACACATTATCCTGTCCCAAAATGCAAAAAGGATACCAGATATAATTTTGTTACGAGAAAATAGCCCATACACCAGTTCGACTATGTAGTCTATGACTATGAGGGGATATATTGTGTACGTATGTATGTTTTTAGCAGACCACCAGATAGGACTATTTTAAACCGGAATTAAATATTATACTTTGTGATAAAAATTGCCAACAAGGGATGAAGAGAATTCAATTTAGCAGTGTGTGCTGAGGCTGCAGCTTCCACACCCAAAGGACATCCCCTATTATCTAAGCAATCTTTCAATTTGGGTCACTCGCTCCGCTTCAATTAATCTTCGCATAAAATCTATTAATTTTATTAAACTTTCCACACTTTGATATTCCATCTCTTTTTATGCTTTTTGTTTAATGAAACTCAAAGGCAAAGTTTGTTCCCTTTCTAGCAATCTCACCTTTTCCATTTTCATTACTTTTTCGCCGGGAAATTTGGTGCGCCTATGGAACAAGAAAAAGGTAGGTAGCTAGTTTTAAGAATAAGAAAAGTTTTTCCTTTGTATTCATTTCCCAGAACAAATAAAGTTCCTTTTTTCACGTGAAACTTTCCACGTGATAGGCCGCTCAACGTACAAAAGCACATTCGTAGGATCTTGAATTTCCTAGTCGGCCTTGTGCAAGGACGCTACTTTTTTGTTTGAATATAATCTACGTAGTTGAATGTATAGGAGAAGAAGGGAAGAGATCGGGGAGTGTGTATTATCATCCCGAGCGTGGCGAATTATTTTCCGCAAGCACAAAATTTTGCGACCAAACAAGAAAAATTTTCATATCCTTTCTATCCAATTACATCGTAAAGTCACCCGAAAATTTTTATGAATAGGCCAGCTATAGGCAGCCAGGACGAAATAGGATACCCGCACCAAAAACAGAGATATGAAGAAAAAAAATAAACTTGCTAAAACAATTTTATTACACACACATCCATATAATATATGTGAAGAAATTTATCCAAAGAATAACAAAGATGAACACTACATACACGTGCATATAAATTTTTGAGAACCGGATACAGGCTTCAAGAGAAAAGGTCCTGTCTATATGGAGATTTTTTTTTCATCCAAAATTAGAAAGGAAAGTTTTTCTATATATTATTTTGTGCTCATTTTTCTTTTGAGCTTCCTCTACTCGTACTGTCATCCCGCAAGCCTGCCCCCTCATCAGGATAACAAATTGAAAACCTTTGTCCTTTTTCGGGTTTTGCATTGTGAAAAGAAAAACTTTTATAATTTTATTCAAAGTAACGCGAACACTTCCCTTTTAGTTTATTTTCTTAAATTTTCTTTTTTTGTTTGTTTGGTTTGGTAATGGAACTATATTCTGAGGTCTTGGTCTTGGTCTTGGGACGAATATAGTTGAAGAGAGCATTGTTATTAGAATGTAATAAGTTATTCTAGCGGCAGGAGACAAAATCTCTTTTTTTATTATTATTTTTATCTTTTACTCTTTTTGGTTAGTTAAAAGTTGATTGTTGTTGCTGTTTTGGTGGTCTTGCTAAGGTTTCTCGTAAAATAGCACGGACTGAGTTTTTTTTTTTTGGGAAATTTTGAAGTGAAACTATTTGAACAAGGGAGGGTAATTATTTCCGAATGCCGTTACATTTAAGAGGAAATGCTATGAGAGTTAATGATATTTGTGGTTAGATATAGAACTTTTATGGGGAGGTAGGAGGAATTTCAGTACAGCCAAGAACACGAACAGGCAATTTTAGTGTTTTTTGAGTTTAATATACATACATAGGTATGTATGTAGGTACATTGGAAAAAGTTGGACTTTGGGAATTTTTTGAAAGCGTGATTGTAAGAGGTATTCATATGATGGTCACTTGATAGATTTGGCTTTGAAGAGGCATTTACACAAGACTGCTTGTTAATGATCATTTCACAGAGAAATCCTTAGGTTATTTTTTTTTTTTATGTTTGGATGTCCAAATATTATATGGAGTTCTATTTATTTTTAACTTTAGGTGTGTTTTCTTTGCAAGTCCATATAGAATTGTAAAAAAAAACGATATCGGGATTTAGGAGCTTTTTTTTCCACATAGCTGGAAGCACTGTGTACGCTATGACATTTGCCAGCTTATTGACGACTAGCATCAACCAATCCAAAAACTTCACTTTTGACGTCTCTGAGCAAATTATCGATAACATATAGATAATACTATTTTGGCATCACCATTTTTATCGGGTCTTAGATTAACTCTCGATAATTATCTGGTCTTAGCTAACTCTGTATAGATTTAAGTAGTTGTTGCATTTGCATGTAAAGCGCTTAGTCCCGATGTCGTTTTTTTTTACAATTCTATATGGACTTGCAAAAAAAACACACCTTTTATTACAAAAAGTTTCTTACATTTAAAAAATGTTTCTTTTTTTTACACAAATCCCCTTTATATTATTTCGTTAGTAAGTCTCCCTTTTCCGACTCTCACACTGAACAAATTAGGTGTCAAAAGAAATAGAAATTTCTATAGACTATGCGAATTGTATTTTTAATAGCGCAAAATTTTTAACGATTAAGTAAAATGCTAAAGCCATTTTAGTAAGTAACTAAGTTAAAAAGAAGATTTTGCTAAATTCAAAAGATTTTAGCGTCTTACTTTCTCTTAACATTTTACTAAAGTTAAAATCACAAAATAGCTACTTTAACCTAAAGTAACTTTCCAAATCAATATGGCATTTTTCTCGAAAAAACAAATTTCTTGGCAATTTTATTTTTAAACAGTTAAATTGTGTTTTTACTTGCGACTTATAGGTACTATTTATAAGGCAAGTTATGCATTCGTTAGAAAAATCGAACTCGAGATTTTGACCAAACTATACATTACGATGGTAGCGAAGACAAAAAAAGTGGGTCTTACAATTCTGTCTGTCTGTCTGTTCAACTAAAGGCTAAGCGGCTTGGCCGATTTTCGTGAAACTTGGTAGATATCGTTTTTAATTCCCCCCCCCACAGGTTTTTTTCCATTTTTTTTTTCGAAATTTTATAAATATTTTTTTTTCTCAAAAACAGTCACATAGATTTAAAAAAAAAAATCAATTCAATTGATTGGTGCTGAATAAGTAGCCAATTCTATTGAGTGATCATCCGGCTGTCCGCACCGTAAATCTCCGTCAAAGCTCTCAGTCCGCTAGCTCAGGATCTAAGGAGTCAAATGGAGTGCACGGCATAGAACTAATAGAAGTTCGTTCTAGAGCCATTTCGTCGCGTTGAGAAAAAAATCAAGTCTTTGATCTTCATTTCCGAAAGTTTGTAAATGTGGTCAAAAAATGGCAACTCTTAAGTAGGCTACACACTGTCATTTTTTTACATCATTTCTGCTGAAATGATGGAAAAAATGATAGTGTGTAGATGTAAATGATAAATGATGAATAAATGATGATGGAAATGATGAAGATCAAAATTTTTCGTGGGTATGACTGGAATGATGAAATGAAATGACAGTGTGTGGGAAACATATCAGCGTGCGTCATTTTTGAATGAATAAAATTTCAAAAATGATTGAAAAAATGACTTCATTGAAATGACAGTGTGTAGCATCAAATGAAATGTTCAGAAATGACAGTTTTGGAATGTCATTTAAGAAATGATAGTGTGTGTAGCCTACTTTAATGATTGTGCTCTAAATTTAGCCAGAGCAGGGCATTTGCAGAGGAAAAGAAGGACTATTTTCCAAGTGGTACCCACAGCTATGACAGTGAGTGATGTGAGGAATACCTTGCTGTCCTATTGGCCAGCCTCCACTACAGGTAGTTATGATCCTGGCTATGTCTTGCCTGTGTCTGTATCTGTAATTCAGATGGTATTAGAGGTGGGGCAAATTTTTCTAGATATAATGCAGTAAGCTCAACTGCTTCACCTTCTAGTCTAGCAGAAAACTACCCATCTTGCTTAAACATACGAGCACTGTATGTATTTTTACTTGCGATTTATAAGGCAAGTTATGCATTCGTAAAAAAAATCGAACTCGAGATTTAGGTCAAAGTTGACATTACGATGATAGCGAAGACTAAAAAAACTGGGTCTCCCAATTCTGTCTGTTGGTCTGTCTGTCGGTCTGACTACAGCCTAAACGACTCGGACGATTTTCTTTAAACTTGGTAGAATCTTCCTGATATAATTTTTAATTTTTTCCCCCCACACGTTTTTTTCATTTTTTTAAGACCAAAAATAACGGTACCTACCATACGAATTTTGTTTGAAATTTTATAAATATTTTTTTTTTTTCAAAAACTGTTCGACAGATTTAAAAACTAAAAAGACAAAAAAAATGTATTTAGTTAAAACTAGGTAATGGTTGAAAAATGGTTATTGAGGGTACCCCCCAAGGAACCTTTTTTGTTGTTTTCGATTTTCTCAACGGTACAACCGATTTTGTTAATTTTTTTTTGCTTTAGCTCCCCAAAAACTTGAATAGAATTGTGTATTCAAATTAAAAAAAAAAAAGAAAAAATTTGGATTTTAAAAAACAATTCAAACATTTTTTTTTCAAAACTCAATATTTCGAAAAGCCTATGCATGTCAGATTTTTTTTAACCTTGATAAAAAATAGTTTCTCAATATAATCTACAAGATGTTAGAAAAAAAAATTATTTTACCTAAAAATTAAGGTAGATACCCACCATACAAATGTTAAAAAATGGTTTTCAAAAGTCGTATTTTTCTCGAAAATGGTGTCTAGAATTTTGATAAAAATTTTATTGGTTCGTTTAATTCTTACGATCTTTAATTTAATAAAAAAAATTGAAATTGAGATATTACAGCTTGTACCTACCATAGAACCATTTTTTCAAATTTTCAATTAATCATTATCGACATAACGGATTTTAATCAAATTTTTTATAGAGATGCTTCTTAAAAAGTTTAAAAAACATTGCATTTCAAAACTTAAAAAAAAAAAGAATTTTATGAATTTAAAAAAAAAAACTCATTGTTGTTTGAAAAATTCGATATTTCTAAGACGCCTGAATATTTTTTTTGGAAATTTAATTTTTATTCGAACCATAATAAAAACTTAAGGTTGGCGTACCAAATTTTTTTCTTAAAACTCTTTTAAAAAATTTGTATATAAAAGTTTTTTTTTAAGAAACCAGTACAACGACTTATAATTTTTGTTCTAGCATAAATTCATGTTTACATATCATTCTGTTTTTTCTCTTACCAATAAAAGAATTTAAAAAATTAATTTTATCCTTATGAACAGTTTTCTCTAATAATATTCATTTTTAAAATTCCGAGTCTATTACATAGGAGCAAGTTCGTGCGACCCAGTCGTGCATTTTATTTATTGTTTCTTTTTGAATGTCTTATGTCGTATACAGTTTGAAAAATCAAGTAATTAAGTGGCGCCCCAATAGCTCATTCACTGAGTTAACCAATTTCTTCCATTTATCCATGGCTATTAGTAGCATGCTCCAATGTTGACCTTCTTGTAAAGAGCTAGGACGGTTGTATATCTTTGAAGGTCAAGTAGACATTAATGCAATTGATTCTTGTTGTCTTCTAAATGAACTAGTAAATTGGTTACTAATTTTAGGTATCTTGGCTGTAATCTACATTTAGCAATTGGCTTAAGTGGTCTTTCTGTGGCTTAACCTTCTTCTGGATCCGCTTCCCCTTATTCCTTTTGTTTCTTTGCATACATTGGAAGTCTAATTTTATTATTTGTTTCCCCTAGATCATACTGAAAATCCCAACACTTTTGGGGCCTTTGTAATTTCTGTTTGACGTTTTTGCTTCTGGTATTCTAAATTCATCATCATCGTTAACATGTCCTGCAATAACGCCCGGTGCATAAGGCTCCAACAAATCGTCGCCATTCTTGACGGTCTGCAGCTAAATATTTTAATAGTGGACACGTCTTTCTTTAAGAGTGTGCTTCTGCTAAGACGTTTGATTTCTATGTAGTCCTTGTTCATCATCACGCAGTGCACACTGATGATTCTATTCAAACAACTGTTTTGCAATGTCATTGTTTGGTTTCTTCAGTGTGTGACCAATCTATTGCTGTTTTCGTTTTCTTATTTCGACGAAACCGCTGGTTTGGACCTGCCCTGCGCCACGATCCCTGGTTAGAAATAGTTTGTGGTCAGCGAATCTTCAATATGATGATTCACAAAAGCCTGCATTTTTCTCGAGATGAAAGAGACTTTCTTGATTTCGCAGGCTTAAAAAGCACCGATTTATTATTAAAATGGAAGAATCTGAACTAAGTGCTTAAGAAAATTTGACTGGAATTCCAAATTTGAGACAGAATACTAAAGGCAGCGCTAGCTTTATTTATTGTATACTTTTAGCATCCCGATCCATGCCATCATTTGTTGATATAATACTTCAAAGGTAGTTAATTTGTTCGACCTCTTCAGCAATTGATGTGTGGAGCTGCCTATAAGCATTATTTTTTAAATGGATATGCCTTTCAAACGGTCTCCATTGAATGCCATTTCTCTCTGATGCATTAACGCTGGCCGTCAATACTTCGTCTGTCGCGAAAAAAAATAGGCGATATAACATCCCCTTGTCTGACACCCTGTCGCAATTTTAAATAGTTGGATTGTTCAACTATTATGCCAATTTTAATTTTTGGAGGAATTCCAAATACAGTCACGGCTCACTTGGTCAAAAGCCTTCTCTTTTCTTTTTTTGCTTAGTTGCTGTTTGATCAAAGTCTTCGTTGCACATTAATGACCATAATTTTAAACTCTCCAGTGATTCGGGTAAAAAATGGTGTCTGCTCGAAAGTTACTGAAATCCAGAATTTTAATATAATGAAGCCATGTAATTTTGAATATAGCAAAACGTCGAAATCGCATGGTACTCACCACCATAAATTTTTCCGCTACAAAATCGACGTACTTACATTTCTTACCGTTTATAGTGTAGGATATGTTTTTGAATCTTTTTTGAGGTTCAAATTTTCCAAGATTATACAATATTCATAAAGATTATTAAATCGCCACCAGACAGATCCTGACTTTGTCGAAACTGAATACTCGTCGCCTTTGTATGTAAACCACGTTAGCAGACACAAAAAAGATGTTTCATACCATAATGTACAAATATAGCGGTCAAATTTATTTATTGAAATACCTAAGTGAGTCCACACTCCACAGTTGAACGACCAATCCCTTATTTTAAAACCTGTTAGCACTCAAGTTAGGAATTCGGGGCTAGAGCATTATTCCTTAAACAACAGCTATTGATCTAAATTTGTTGGTGTAAAACTTCATCCTTTTCTCGGGCTTTTAAGAAAATGAAATTTCATAGAAAGGTATTCTAGCTGGTAAATATTAATTTCGAAAGCCTCATTCCCTTATGATGTATAATCTTATAATCTCCTTACTTTCAATCTGACTTCGATTGTCCATGTTCAAGTTCAAACCATGCTTATCATACTTAAATAGTTAGTCCGATATGTCCCATTCATTATCCCGCAACTCATTCCTATATAATCTAAGCATTCAAAATATTAGTCCCATCACATAAATCATTGGCTTGCTCCTTAAATATCTCAATATAGACCAACTAAAATGTTAGCCTTTGAAATTACTTAATCCTGCCTTAGCCAAAGCTTATCCATAACGTAAATTTATACGACACCATAAAAGGTCCGGCAACCGGTGGAAATATGCTAAATGCAACACCATTATCCTGACCAGGCAATTCACCCTAAGCAACAACTTAACCACATTTTCAAAATCCAAATGAAAAGCCAAGCCACATCACCCTCCCCTCCCGTATACGTATATACACACACATTATAACCTTGCTTTAACTATGAAAGGGATAAAAGCTCAAAAACCGGGTTACATTATCATAATCAAACTGTGGAAATATTCCCAAGGATTTTCTCCCCAAGAGCGCACAGGATAGTGTTTATGAAAACTGACACATTTTTGGAGTAACACCATGAGCTGATGGGTGCAAAACCTGTAATCGTCCTTCGGAGCAATAAAGACATTTTATTTAAGCGGCTCTCCGTCTAGTCAAAATATACATAATTCAAAATGATGAGAGACAACATTGTTTTATAAACATATTTTTTGTTCGTCTTTGACAGTTTTCCATCACAGCAAAGAGAGTCCTTTTTATCGTGGGGTCTATCGGTGGGTGTTGGGTCACTTCATTATGGATTAGACCTCACCACAATTCTATCCACTAGGCCTGCTACTGTTTTAGTGGTCGAGGACTGACAAGCGATGTCCTTTTACTTGAGCTTGATTTTTGTTGTTTTTTGTAAGGACCTGTCTTCCATATAAGTCGATCCTTTTTTCCTCGAAGGCTGTGGCTGAGATGAAGGCTCATCTGATGGTTCTATAATCGCCGACCGGCATTCACGAAGTATGAGCGACATACCCAAGCCATTGGCTCTAGTGGTAAGCTGGTGCTGGATTTTGGCAAGGACCCAAAATATTCCCTAAATTCGAAACAGCTTGCGTTACTAAAATATGTATAAGTCGATTCCAACAATGCCTGTGACCATGAACGTTTCCCCCAAAAACAGAGTCTCTACAAAATATTCACCACCCTCTTACAACTTCACCTCCTTCTACGAGAACTATGTTTCGTTGCTCCTGCCGTAAGGATATTTATGATATACAATTTTGATTATGGCGGCTCGTCTTTATTTTACCAAAAAAAAAAACAAAGGAAAAAAGGATGCCAAAGTGCGATATGGTTAGAAAGGAGACAAAGTTTGGGGACTGGCATAAGAAAAAGTGTGTGGATACCCTAATACAATAATTTTTTGTTCTCACTTTTTCCTTGGATAAGCCTATGTCTGTGTGAGTTTAGTTGTATATTTGTTTATATACTTACATATAATCCCTGTGAAAAGTTGTTATAAAGGATTCTCGCTGTTTGTTCACTTTTTGCGGTTGTTATAGGCTTCGAAAAGTTTTTAGTTCCTCTTCTTTTTGTTGGTGGTCCCTTTTAGTTGTTGGGGTTTTGTTGTGGAAATCTTGTTTTTTTTTTTTATTTTAAATATTTTTGTGGTCTTACTATGGGGGGGATAAAATCCTTTTATTTGTTTTTGAGTTGTGGCAAAACAGGGTTTAACCTGATATTTATGGTCGAGAGCAATTTTTATAAATGATATAAGGCTCTTGGACAAATTGAGAGTTAGAAGAATATTTTTTGGGCAAATGTGGGCAAGAGATGATTTATGATGCTTGGAGGAAATGGGGTTTTGTTTCTTTTTTATTAATAATATTTCTTAAAGGGTTTTATTTAAATTAGAAACGGACTTTATTTGATTATTTATAGAAGTGTATATGGGATTGAGTTAAAATTAGTTTTTGTTTAATGGTTGTTAAAGCACTATTTATATTTATCAACTTATCTGCCGGATAGCAGGGCTATTTTTTCTCATAGCTAAGTAAGTAACAATCAATCAAAGCTCGAATTGGACAGAGGCCCCAATTAACAAGATTTTTTCAGACAAGTCGATCTACAAAGCAAGCAGTTTGAGTTTCACACATCAAGTTGCTTAAGTTCTTCTATGTGCGTACCAACTGAGTCAAGGCCTTCTTCCACTGCGCAGTCTCTCGAATTTGGATTCGAAGATTAAGGGCTTCGGAACATTACTTTAATTGACCCAGCTACTTCAGTTTGTGGTCTTTAACTTTTTTGTAGACCATCCGTATTGTTCGTTGTTGTATCACATCCTCGTCATACTGAACTCTAATAGCATATTATGTAGAGCCTACGTTTTTGTACGTGTATTTAAGAAACAGGTGTACACGGAATCCGTGTAGGAAATATATACCAATTTCAAATCCGTGTTCTTAAAACACGTGTAATTATTCACTTTATTATCCGTGTAAACGAATCCTTAGTACACGGATGAGGCTGAAATTATAATTGGTCTTTGATTTGCTATTTTATCTCACATTTGATACGTAATTATTAGCACTGTGCCAGATTCCACAATAGAGTACGAAAATTATTTGTCTGAGCCTCAATTAAGATTCGACTTAGACCCCTTTGAATGGTGGAAAACGCGAGCTTCTAAGAACCCAGGAATAGCAGAACTAGCAAAAAAGTGTTTAGCAATACCAGCTACATCAGATCGGTCCTTTTCTACAGCGGGAAACATTGTTACCTCAAAAAAGAATTGCCTTTTATCTGAAAACGTTAATACTAATAATAGTTTTTTTGTACCAAAATACAGGACTTATTGAATAAAAAATGTTTCTTAATAATTTGTTAAGAACTATAATTATGTTCGTTTTAATTGCATTTTTATATTCTAGAAATGGTAACGGATATTTTAGTAACACGTATAATTAAATGCACGGATGCACGTGTATTTAATTATTACGTGTAATTAATAACACGTGTAATTAATAACACGTGTAATTATAATTACACGGATTCAAATCCCGGTCCAATAATTACACGTATATCCGTGTATTTCATTATCCGTGTAATAGAGAGCTCTAATATTATGTCATCTTTATCCTCCTTTGATATAATGTGTGTAATATACATATATGGACCTAGAGGACTTGTGCGGGAGATGGTTCTGCTATTTTATTGCGTTCTTAGCTCAAAGAAGCAGCGATTGGTAAGGGTTATTCTTCATTTGATCACGGCCCTGGTATCGTTGTCTGAATTAATAGAGTAGTCCCTAATTGCTTCAAAGTTAGGTGTCGATGGTAAAGTTTTGTCCAAGACTTCAGTGTAAGTCTTACCCTAGATGACCGGTAAACCGATCATTTGCGCTTCTTTCTCAATACTCGCAAGCACCACAACTAAAGAAGTCGATGATATCTCAATCGATTTTATTTGTAGGGATTTGACAAAATTTTAAATCTCTTTCTTAGATGAATTCCTTTAACTTAAAACACACATACTATACCTACTTTAACATTCGTTTCAGATCTACTCACCATTGGGGTCCCACAAGGCAGCCACATAGGTCCTCTGCTTTTTATTTTGAATATTAATAGTTGTAAAAAGGTTATGAAATACGCTATGGATACCCAGTTTTTCAAGACCATTTCTTTGACACATGATTCTTCTCTTCTTCAACTTGATATGAACCGTTTTTCACAGTACCTCATAAATCTATTCTCAGACTCTACCTACTCGATTATTGTCCCATATACATTGCTAAATCAGTTCGATTACCCTCGGATTATATGTGATCAATAGCTCACCTTTCTCACACAAATATGGACTAGATTATTTTTAGAGAAAACTCAGCACAAGGTGATCCACGAAGTTCTCCAACTGCTACATGATCCGATCCCTATAAATAAACTTTTTTCGTTCCCTTCTTCAATACGTAAAGTATGGTCATGTGGACCACATATCGTTATATCCACAATTCACAGCATTAAAAGTCGGTTACTATGAGCTGGGAGAATGGTGGCTACACAACTTTAAATGTCACATGACAGAGTTTTGTCTCGAACCGTTTCTCACATCATAGGTATGGGTGAGGCCATCTGGAGTTTGATTCTTCTCGCGTATTTTCCTCGAACCATATTTTATGGTTGAGCGGATACAAAACTTCTAACCAAGTCCTAACTTTCTTGTCAGATTCAGTTTGAGCTTTGTATCGTTTGACAAAATAGTCGTTGTTCATGCCATTTAAATCCAACATTCAGAGACAGTTTTCATTGTGAAATTACCAGTGATGTGTACATCTTCACCCTCAAATATTCGACCAATTACTCTAGAATCCCTTTTTTCCAAGGTCATGCTCATCAATCGTAAACTTATAAAATATCTTAAGGAAAAAAAGTTTCTTAATGATCGTAAGCAGGACTTTCATTGTCACAGATTCTTTATTAGTTCAATCCATCAACCCATAGGTATACATTGTTTTGGAGAAAGCAGGATTATGTCGTTCAATATTTCTAAGCAATTTGATAGAGTTTGGCAACAAGTCCTTTATTACCGATGAATGGTTTTGCAATGTAGGTACCATTCCTCCACTAAACTGGCCCTGGAATCCAAGTTGTTTTGAGCGGAATTAAGTCTGAGTTTCTTAAACCTAAAGGTTGGTGTGCCCTAAGGTTCCGTACTGTCTCCGGTACTATTTCCTTTTTTTTATAATTGATCTCTTAGCTGAAACTACTGATCCTGTATGATTGTTTAATTCACACACTTGGAGGAATCACCTTGATGCTTGAAAATAATTGTTTTTATTTTTTTCCTTGTAAATTAAACAAAAGTCTTAACAGTGTTATAAAAGTTCAATATTTATTCAACAAGTTTAATTATTAATTAATTTAATTGCCAATACGCAAACGACAACCATCCATCGAGAATTTTAATACAAGACTGAATTGTGAAGCAGCTATATTCACTCATGAGCAAGACGGGTGTCTTCGATCATTTCCGTCGGTGTTGCCAAGGGACTTGTGCTTTTTTCTTTGAAGTCATGAACAAATCCATTAATTTTTTTCGCTGATGTCAGTACTCTCAGTTCTTCATACTCCTTTCCAGAGTCACATGCCTGTTCTGTGGATATGAAGCTGCAATGACACAATATGTTGAGATCATTAAAGTCAGATATAAATTTAATCATGAAATGAGGTATTACTAATCGTGCGGAATTTAATACTTCCATCGAGGTAACTGAAACGATTTTAAATAAGTATGGTACTGACGAGCTCTAATATTGTAATGACCACTATATTAGATATTGGTAAAAATGCAACAAAACGCAAAGGTTTTCTAGGAAGTTGTTAGAACTTTTATTCTTAATCTGATTTGGGAACTATTTAAAAAGCATATAGGTACTCATACATATACGCTGGGCAAATAGAGTATACTTCCATATCTGGACTCTTACACCCAAGACATCACTGCACCTTCGGCAAATAAATTTTTTTTAATCTGATAAATAGAACCTAAGATATAAGCTATTTACGCCTTATTGGATTTCTTGGAAAGGCTCCCTTAAAAATCGTATATCTTGAGTTCTATTCATCGAATCGTCAAGATTAACATGTTTAGGTTAATGGTAAATGACAGACTATCATTTCATGATCAGATCAGTTTCGCAAACATTTGTTTGATTGGAACATCGTAGAAATGTCTCTTGCCTATCACTGTTTCATAGCTACTTCTTCAAATATTACTACATGAAGCAGCCAGCTTTATTCCTCTCCTTGACCAATTTTTTCAGCGTAATACCCGCTCTATTAGGAATGCTTATCAGTTTAGCTTCAGACGTACCGTAAGAAATAGAGATTCCTCCCTTGGCCGTACCACACGAATGTGTGCTTTTCCTTTCCATTTTAACATCCAGACATTTAAGAAAAATTACTAGTTATGTCCTACTGTCCTCTTTCTATACGCTCGCTCAGTTCTAAACTGTTTGAAGGGTATTTCTGACCCCGTGAATGCGTGCCAATTATAAAAAATGGAATGGTTGAAAATTTAACGTCACTAGCAAAGTCCCAATTCTCGACTTACCGTGCCGCCAATTTGTCTATTTTTCATACCAATTTGACTAACGACATAATTCTGACAAATTCTGAATTAACAAATAATAAATTAATGTGCATATCATCAGGTCAAGCCAAATTTTATTTTCTTCGATTTTTAGAAACGTGTCCTTGAAACATACAAAAATCTTAAATCCCAAACTCTCCACTCGGACGAATTTTGATTTGTTTTTGATTGTCACGGAAGGATGTTTTATGTTTCTTCTTTGTATACAAATCCAACCCATCATCCTGAGCGGAACTTGAATATTTGTGTATCCTCCCCAAAAGGAGAATATTTTGTGTGAAGGACCTGTGCGGATAATGCGCCAAAATAAATTGTTCATTCAAAATTTGATTAAACCACAGGCACGATTCAAATTTAATGTCAAAACATCAAAAATGCAAACATCACCAATTCATATGCTGCCTATAACTACTGAAATCGACAACGCAACGATATAAAACGGATACCGAACGAAGTTTCGTCATTGCAATAATTCGATTGTGCCTAACTGAGTGCTTCATACAAACATCCTCCAACTCTTTGGTTTAGACATTCAATTTTCATTTTGAGTGCATTTATCGGCGTTTTATTGCAAATCATGGGGGAGCTTGCTGAGAGTCCCGCGATGCCTGGCCCGTTCCGTCACAGATCGGTTGTTTGATGGAAAATATTTGTCACGTAGGGAATTTTAGAAAATTTTTAGTTTCTCTTCCGCACAACTGCTGCCACTTTTTGGATTGGTATTTTGCGCTGACATATTCGTTTTAAAATAAATTTCATTCTAATTCTAAGCACATTTTGCTAGAGGCTAAGTTATAGGTAGATAATAGGTGTATAGAGCTTCCATTAGCACACAAATATTTTGATTTATACGATTCCAAATGTTAACAATGACTAACCTAATTTTGTAATGTAATCAAATATACCTACTTACATTATAGGCGGGCACATAGATGCACAGTACACTGATAGAAATTGAAGAGTAAAATATTGTAAGATTCTTACTAGGTTCGTTAAATAAAACTTATTACTCTTTATAGTATTTCTTCTTTATTTACACTTTCCAAATCAAAACAATAAATCTCAATTTATAATCAACTCAAACACTTTTTTCAAATTTAAATCACAATTGTGCTCACCGTGAATACTCCCTTATATACTCAAATTGGTTGTTCTCGAAACTAAATCGCGAAGGTTCTCGTCTTAGAATGTTAGTTGGTTAGAATAAGGGGAAATACATATGGCATTGGAAAAGAGCTTTTTGCTTTTTTCATTCCATAAAGTAGATATGTAATTTTTCCAACAGATGGCGCTATAGGAGTATAAAGCTTTGTGTCGATGTTGTGTGGTGTGCGTAACAATATGAATACCAGCGTTTTTTTTCAATTACAAAAAAAAAAGATTAGAAGCACAACAGGTCGGAGAGAGCTTGAACGTTGTCAACAGGAATGGAGGTTACTTACAATTTTCGGCCGAGCCCAAGCGGCTAAGATGAGAAGCAGGTTTCACGACAATAGATATTCTCAGATGAGTTATTTGTCAGGATGTTCTTCAATTCAAAGTTTTGCGGAGCTAAATCAAAGAGACCTATGATCTTCAGTTTATTTGATACAAAAGGTGGTGCACGAATCGGGCTACAGAAACGAAACGTATTTACTTTTTTCTCTATGAGTAATCGGCTTATTTTCATATCTTAGGTAACTGTTTAGATTTATTAAAATGAATGCTTAGGATAACGAAACCAGGATTTGGATAGTGCAGCGGAACCATACTTTGCAGTCCGTCATTTCCATTAAGGGAATTTAGGAGGGAGTTCGGCATTACTTCCACGAGTTCATGGACCATTATGAGGCGGATAACCATGGTTGCTGTACCCAGAAGACAGTACCATAGTTTATCCATATGTTCTGATTCAGGTCACAATTGCGAAAATCTAATCGTTTCGACTCGAAATTTTTATCCGCGCATATTGGTGTTAGCAGACGGATATTAGAACTAATATTCATGACGACTTAAACTTGTTTTCCTACAAAGACCAAATCACGAGCAAGTTAAGCTCTCTGAATTTGCTTTTTCGCCTGGAATTTTGCCAAAAAAATGATTGAAATGTCCGAAGAAGACAACAACTTGATAAATTGTTTATGTCTGATTAGGCTCATTTTGGTCCACACGGCAATATAAATAAGCTGGATATATTAGGAAATGCTCCATGAGACGGAACTGCACCCAGTGTGCGTCTCTATGTGGTGTTCAGTTTCTCAGCGTTTAAAAATTCTTTGAAGAAAACAGTGTAACAGTAACTGTTACTATCGACTGCTACTTAAAGGTCGAGAACTGCGCCAAAAACGTATGCCTTGCAGTGGGATTTGTTTCCAGCAACTCCAACGGTACAATTTACAACAACAAGTTTCATCTGCCTATTCACTTTTTCTTTCTCTCTATTACCGCTCACCGTTCTGTTGCTGCTCAAAAATATCAATAGGGGCCTGTAGATAGCTGGTTTCCATCAGTTAGAAGTCTGGGTCTGGGGCAAAATTACCGCTTCAGTGTCCGAGTGAGTGAGTCCCATCAGTGATCGAATGAAAATGTCAAATTGAGTAATCAATTGCGCGATGACGTAAGCCGTAATACCAAACTCACATAATTCAGTCACGTATTACTCTAAAGCTGATGCGGTAATTTGGCCCCTGATTTTAAAGTATTTTTGAAAAAGCATCAAATTCTAGGTCTTCATGAATTATTGGTCTGTGACAAGTGGTTCACACTAAGAATAGTTGTACGACAGGCGGTCCAATAAATCGTCTGGTGTGTGAGAGGTGCTTCGCACCAACGTACATTTAGCATGGTTTAATGTCCACCATAAGGTTTCCGGTACACTTGAAAAAAGTCACTTTGCGATATGTTTCCCTATTCCCTTGTTTCTGGGCGAAGGTCGACAGGATTAGCCTAATTTAATTTTCGCGAAATTCCTTGAATCCTTACTTGCCACTTTGGTTCGGAAATGGCAAGTATTCCATCAGACAAAACGTTTTCCTCCAACTTTTATAGCCTGTGCCGGCTTGTGCTGGGAACTTGTTCGCGAGTTGAATAATTTTTCGTTTTATGTTTTAGTCCAATGGAGTTGACGGTTGAGATCTGAATTCATCCATTGAACCACTGTTGTTGAGAATATCACAAACTTATATTTAGAGAAAGACTTCGTGCGTGCGTTTGGGTTCGACAACGTTGCCCATCTTAGCTAAAGAGTGAGGTCTAAGGGAAATGGACGAGTAAAGGCCGTCATTGTGAAGGCACTTTTTTATTTTCATTCGAAGAGATTGGTGTGATTTGAAAAATTGATAAAAAAAAGAAGAAAAACGAAAAATTATTCTGAAGAACTCGGTTTCAAAAAACAAATTGCGAAAATTGTTATCTATAAATTTATATTTGGAAGAAAACGTATAACCTCAGAGAAATGCTGTTTGAGCTATTGCCAGTTGAAGCAGAAAATATATGATCCACTAATGTTCAGTGTTGTTCCATGTAGACAAAAAATGTAGACTACACGATTGTCTACGTGTAGACAATTCAACGTTTACAATTCCTGATTGTCTACATGCCAATGTCAACAATGTAGACAACGTAGACATTAAATTTTTCTTATTATGTTTCGTCTAATAAATCAGAGCTCGAGCCAAAATCATTGTCATCAATCAAAACAATCATAGAGACATCGCCGGATTAAGATGTCGCAGGTGATTGGGATTGCTTACAGGCATTGCTTTCGTAAATGAATGTGAAGGCATTATTATTAGGATATGAATATGCTTTTTTTAACAAATTTTTAATTACCTGTGCAGTATTTTGTAGATTTTTGTTGCACACTGTACAATATGCTACAAATTTGTTATTGTTTTCCATTAAAAGAAAACCTAGGTGATGGAAACCTTTATTTTTTCGTCGACCAATATTTGAATAAAAACTCAAATTAACACCTGAAATTTTCTTAAATGAAGTAAACAATGTGACAGAGAAATCAAGAATGACAGATTGGCTGGCATGCTTTGTCTACATTGTCGACACTATAGTCGACATTGTCTACATTGTCGACACCATAGTCGACATTGTCTACATTGTCGACACAATTGTCTACGCATTAATGTAGACAATCAAAGTCGACACGTAGAGGAACAACACTGCTAATGTTAAAGCTAAGTTCATATTTTTTCTGGTTTTGCTCGATTTTGTTCTTTCGGAACTCGTTGTCTTGTGACATTTATATTTGTGAAAAGGTGTACCCGCATAGGCCTTCGAATTCGAACCGTTTTTTTATTCTCCCGATATTGCGGGACTCGCGACCGTTTTCTTCTCCTTTGCGTTTTTGGGAGTCCAAAATTAGTAATTATTTGGAGGAAATCAAACGCGCCCGTCTCAATTGTTAATTGTAGCTATTGACAGATTGAGGTTGTCATTGTCCCAACACTTAATAGAAGTAAAAAGATTTATTTTTCGTTGCAGCGCAGGCAGATCTTCGTGCATTTGTTTTGTTTTATTATTTTATTGAATTGAGTCTGTGGAACCAAAACATAAATATTAAAAAAAGAGCCAAGTTCTTCTATACAAAAACCTTTGTGTAACAAGTCAGCCGTGAAAAGTATTGAAATCTAAAAGTACGCCAAGTTCTTACTTCATGAAGGTTTAATACGGAATATTTAAAGTAGAATAATATTGAAACAGCTACAATGTAATAGAGAAATTTTATTATTTAATGATTACTGACTAAAATTTGATGGGTTCACTTGTCAAGTTTTTAAAACCTTTCGAATTTGGGCATAAAAAAAAACTTGCCAAGTAAGCCAATCAAATTTTAGTCAGTAATCATTAAATAATAAAATTTCTCTATTACATTGTAGCTGTTTCAATAATTTTCTACTTTAAATATTCGGTATTAAACCTTCATGAAGTAAGAACTTGGCGTACTTTTAGATTCCAGTACTTTTCACGGCTGACTTGTTACACAAAGGTTTTTGTATAGAAGAACTTGGCTCTTTTTCTAACATTTATGTTTTTGGTCTGATCTCACTCCTTTTTGCAAAGATTTTAATATTTTGCCATGTCAAAATCTCGAAAGATAAGGAAAGATAGTAGGATGTACTCAACTTAGTTTGTAGTTTCCTATTTCTTTTGGTATATTTTCTTTTTGTTATTGGTTGTTTTGATTTGCGCTTCAACTATTTCTTCTTGTCCTGGTAAGATACCTAACACTAACATACCTACCTTAATTACGGCAATCAGAAGTGCTCCATATAAATTAAACATTTTCTAAGAAAGTGGGTGGATACCACGCCCCCCCGAATGGAAAACCCAAATTTTTATTTTTGGTCCTTTATATGCAATTTGAGCCTTACCGTTCTACCAAATTTCATTGTTCTACTGCAATCGGAAGTGCGCCATGTATAATTTACATCAGTTCTGAGGAAGTGGGCGGATACCACGCCCCTGAATGGAAAACCTCAAATTTTCGACTTTTTCCTCTACTTGCATGATAAGACCTACCGTTGTGCAGAATTACAAGATTCTACGATGTCGGGAAGTGCTCCATAATTTTGATGATCTGTCAGTCAGTGAGTGAGTGAGTGAGTGAGTCAGTTACGGTTTTTGTGATTTTTGAGGCCTTATATCTCAGGAACCGCTTATAATAGAAAACTGAAATTTGGTGAGGCGCCTGTGCTTGACTAGCTTAGCAAATATTCGGAATTTCAAGTTTCTGACTTCATTGGTACTGAAGATAGGGAGGGGTCAAAAACCGTATGAGTTTGTTCCTGTAAAAAGGGTGTAGTGCCAGAACTTGGCTGGGCACTATCGTGCCCTTTGATTTCCAAACGTTGCGTTGCCTGGTTATCAACTTTACCAAAATAAAAATTCTATTTTGATTGACAGCTCATAAAAAACGTTTTAGGTAGCGTTTGCCTTAAAGTACAAAATTAGTATGTCTTTATTACATAAAAAAAAAACATTATATATGAATGAAAAATACTGAACCTTTTTTATGAGTGTATGAGTGGTATGGTTTCTATAATGATGGACATAGCAAATTGATTTGTGTAATATGCATGATTGGCAGTTATTTACATTTTATTTAGATTTGATTTTGTGGCATGGTATTTTTTGCCACAGTTAAGAGTAAGTACATAGTACATGGCAAGTTTGCATATTATTTGTGCATGCAACTTGTTGGAAATTTATTCCCGAGTGATTTATTATTTGCAAACAATTTATTCGATGCTACTGGTTATTTAATTTTCTACACAGGAAATGCTTTTCTAGTGAAACAATTATGAAAAATTAGGTATTCAAGGTTTAAGGGATTTCATTTTTATATGAGACTTTAAAGAAAATAAATAAAATGCAGGACTGGATCGCACGAACCTGCTCTTATGTAAAAGTAATTTGGAATTTAAAATGTACTTTATATATATAAAATATGGATTTAATGAGATAAAAATATTCAAATGCATGGAATTATAGTCTGATTTCCGGAAAAGTATGAATTTATGCACACAAAGTTTAAAAATCGTTTTATTATTAAAGTAATTTTTTATATAACAAATTTCTTTAAAATTTTTCGAGAACAAAATTTGGGATGCCAATTTTAAGTATTTAGAAGTATAGATTTTAGAAAATAATTTCAAAAAATAATAGTTCACACGTTTTGAAGATATTAATTTTTCAAAAATAAAACTTTGCCTTTTTTTTAAGAAACCCAAAAAATATTTTTATATACAATATTATTTTAAACTTAAGGGGGCTCCTGTTAAAAATTTTTGGTTAAAATCGTTAAAGTCGTTAATGAGAAAGTCGAAAATCAAAAAAAACATTCTATGAAAGGTACCAAAAGGTAACATTTTGGCCCAACATTTTTTTATCAAAATGTAGTTCATGTCCATAATATCACACCTAATTGTTTTTTTATCAAAATCGTTAGAGCCGTTTTCGAGATATTTAAGATCTTGTAATACGGGTGTATTGGGGGTACCGTTAGTTTTGGAGCTAAAAAATTTTAATTTCCCCTTTAGGGAATCACCAAAGACCCTTGACTACCAGGATTGAAGAACGAAGCTCTAGTGGCTTAGGCTGTAGGGAGAGGTACTGACATACAGACACACTGAAACATGTTTTTTGTGTACTAAATTTTCCTTAAAATTTTTATAAGAAAAAACTGATATGCAAATTGTTAATATTCAATAAAATACATTTTAAAACGTAATTTAAAAATTTATTCGTACATCCGTTTTCAAGATTTCGAATTTTCAAAAAAAATTGTATTATTTTTTTAAAAATCCAAAAACTATTTTTTCGAAAAAAATGCTTCGATTATATTTATTCAAATGCAAAGGAGCTCCTGTATGAAAATTTTGGTAAAAATCGTTAGAGCCGTTGATGAGAAATTCGAAAATCAACAAAAACCGTTCTATGACAGGTACCGTTAATAACATTTCCCCCCAAAAATTTTTTTACCACAATATAGTTCATGTTCATAATATTACGAGTACACTTAATTTTTTTTATCAAAATCGGTAGAGCCGTTTTTGAGATAAATAAAATTATGCATTACGGGTGTTTGGGAGGTACCTTTAGTTTTAGAGCTAAAAAAAAATTTCAATTTCCCTTCTAGGGAATCACCGAATACCCTTAAGTTCCGAGTTTGAAGAAAATAGGTCCAGCGGCGTACGCTCTAGATCGAGGTACAGACATATAGACATACAGATATACAGACAGACAGACGGAATTGTCGGACCCACTTTATTCGTCTTCGCTATAATCGCAATGTCAACTTTGATCAAAATCTCGAGTTCGATTTTTATTTTTCGAGAAAACGGTGCCTAGAATTTTGATAAAAATATTTTTCTTTCAAATAATTTTTACGATCTTTAATTTAATAAAAAAAAATTGAAATTAAGATATTACAGCTTGTACCAACCATAGAACCATTTTTTCAAGTTTTGAATTACTCGATACGGACATAACGGATTTTAATCAAGTTTTTCATAGAGATGCTTTTGAAAAGTCTAAAAAACATTGCATTTCAAAATTAAAAAAAAAAGATTTTATGAATTTTTGAAAAAAAAAATCATTTTTATTTTTTTGGAAAATTCGATATTTTAAAAACGGCTCAATATTTTTTTTTGGAAATTTTATTTTCATTCGAACCATAATAAAAACTTAAGGTTGGCGGACCAAATTTTTTTCTTGAAAATCTTTTAAACATTTTGTATATAAAAGCTTATTTTTTTAAGAAACCATTTTGAAAAATAAATTTTGAAGTTGTTTTTTTTTAATCCAAACAAATTTTTTTTGAGAATTTGAGTACACGATTCTATTTCTGTTTTTGGAGAGCTTTAGCAAATAAAATGATCAAAATCGGTTGTACCGTTTTTGAGAAAATCAAAAACAAAAAAAAATTTTCCATGGGGGGTACTCTCAAAAACCATTTCTCAGAAATTTTTTTCAACCACTAACCTCCTTAAACTAAATAAAATTTTTTTGTATTTTTATTTTTTAAATCTATTGAACAGTTTTTGAGGAAAAAAATATTTATAAAATTTCGAAAAAAATTCGTATCTATGGCAGGTACCGTTATTTTTGGTCTTAAAAAAAAAGAAAAAAACGTTGGGGTGGGGGGGGGGGCAAATTAAAAATGACATCTACCAAGTTTAAATAAAATCGGCCGATCCGTTTAAGCTGTAGTCGAACAGACAGACAGACAGATAATTGCGTGTCCCACTTTTTTAGTCTTCACCTGGGAAGTCTAGGATTTTTTTTTTATAATTCACACGCACTCAAGGGTATGTTAAAGTTAAGAGCAAGGGCAATGGGAAACTTGAACATTGGTTTTGAATGTTTGCAAATTGAAATGGCGAGGGAAAACCGTGCCAGGTAAGTTATTCCATAATCGTCTTGTACGACTAAAACATGAGTCTCTATATTTGACGGTATGACCAAAGTTAGGCTCGAGGGTGAAATGGTAAGTCTTCCTAGCGAAGCGGGTATCACGGGTGAGCTGATTAAGGGAAGGAATGAATCTGACTACCTTGAGTAAGAATTTCTTGTGAAAGAAGTGTTAAAACAAGGAAATACATGAAACATCCGACGGTGGTCTAGAGATAGGAATGAATTCATGATAGCTCTGTTTTCTATCAGTTTTAATGTCTGTTCGGAATTCTATCCAATAAATAGAGATAAGTTTGGATTGCGCCTGCCCAAAGGTGTGAGTTATACTCGAGTTTTGGACGTATAAATATAAACACCTTGTAAATGGTAGCCAGATATGATCTGGGGTGACACATTTCTTACATCGATATAGAAATCCTAAGCATTAAGCAGCTTTTTTGGTGATCTCGAGAATGTGATAATTCCAACGAAGATCGACGTTGACACATATATACCAAGTTCTGAGAACTTTTCGGTTTCTTCGATGCAAGTGCCATTTTACTTCAACGAAAAATGACAGCATTGAGGTTTCGAATTCAGTGTCCATGTTATGTCTTTAAAAGTCGCATTAAGTATTCATAAATGGATATTCTTATGCTATGAATAGAAATATAGACCTAAGCTTAATATTAGAATTCAGCTTGAACAACAAAAAAATCGACAACAATGTCCATCTGCAATATTCAAAATGAAATCTTTCCTTACTTCAAATAAACCTCTATACACATGGAATATAAACAAAATAAGCCATCGCCATCGTTCTTCGACATCTGCTGAATCCCCTGACAATCCGGAAGTATACCCACTTATTTATGTATACATTATAGCTTTGGATTCGAAAGCATTTTACAAACTGCAACATCATATTTCAAGACTATAAGAATGTTAAAGATGGCAAAGTTCCCGAAAACGTACATTTACATGAAGTCCTGTCTGGTGCGGTTCTTGGGCTTTCTCTCTATCTCTCTGACTAAATTCTGATGAAAAAAAAGGAAGGCATCGAGGCGACATCGTATAATTTCTCCCACATCCTGGAAAGAAAATTTAAGCGGCATTCCCCGGTTTTCAACTGAAAATGTTCATTTTTTGTATTATTGTTGTCTTCGTTTTTGTTTTTGTTGTAGCGGAGGCTCTATACCAACTTTCACACTCACAATTTTATATGGGAAAGGCATCATCTCAATGAGAAATAGAGGTCCATAAAGCAAGCCTTGGGCGGCATATCTCCATATTTCCTTTTAGCGCATCCGGTTATGCTTTTGAGGCAATTTCCATTTCAGTAGTTTATTTTCTTTGAAATGCACATTATTATGCAGCTCCATTCATACTCATTCCTATATTCAACACATAAACGGACAGACAGACAGACAGTCCAACGGGTAAGGACGAAGAAGATATACATACGTAGAGCCGCCACGGTACTCACCCAGACAAAGCGGTTTTTAGATAGGGACTGGATCTCGAAAGGGGATTCAGAGGATACAAAAGGATTTTCAAGCTGTCATGTCATGTCAAATGCCTCAATGCTTTATGTAGCTCGGGTGATTTGTATTTCTTCGTCGCTTTTCACTGAAGATGACTCTATGGAAAAAGTGACAGGATCACTGTGTCATTTAAACTTACGATTGAACTTTAAGTCTGCAGTTTTTTTTATTTATTGAGTTTTTTCTTTTATTATAAAGGGAGAAGTTTGTGTTTTGATCTTGTGGTTAATTTATTTTTAAGCCTGAAAGACTACACTGTTGCTTTTGAATGAGTTTGAACAAATTAGACTCGGTTCATAATGCTAGCGATTTTGTTGGGTCAATTTTCGAATTTAGATTTTATATTCTGCACCTGCCTCAAAGATACTAAGTTAGTTAATTTTTGTAAACCAATAAATATAAAGAGTGTGTCAGTGTTACAGAACTTTTAAGAAAACATTTTCGCTTTGTTTAATAAATTTATTTTTTTTTTCAATACCATGGGTTTTATTTATTTTGTTTTACATGCGTTATACATATAGGTTTGATTTGAATAGTTGTGGATTGGTTAAAAAAATTAATTTGTGATTTTGATCAAACTTTATATGTATATTATGATGAAAGGAGAGGCGACAACTGTTGGTTCTGCAACTCTTTGGCCCTGCATGTCTGTATACCTAACTAACTATTTTATCGATAAGACCTTTTTCTTCAAACAAAGTACTCCCTACTCCACCGCAACAATTTTTAAGACGAAAAATATCGACATTGCTAAGACTATTAAGAAAAAATTTATTTTCTTCAAAAACTTGCTACAGATTTAGAAAAATCGTAAATTACATTAATAAAAGCTATCTTAATTTTGGTTACTAATTTTATGCAGAAGCTTTTAAAAAGTAAAACCAGCATTATGGGAACATAGATAATTGGATTTCTTAAAAAAATTCAATTAAACAATAGTAAAAACTCAAAATTATTGTACCCAAACTTTTTCTTCACAATGTTTACAACAATTTATATACTTAGGTATACAAAAATTAGTTTAAAAAATAATACTTATATATATAAGCAACAGGATACCATGTGATTCAAGCTATTATTAGTTTACGCGAGAACAAATATTATAAGTATCTGTAGTAGTTTCTTTAAAAAATAAGCTTCAATATACCTACAAAAATTTTAAAAAACATTTTTAATAATAAATTTTGGTACATCAACTTAAAGTTTTTATTACTGTATGAACAAAAAAATAAATTACAAAAAAAATATTGAACCGAGATATTGAATTTTCACAAAAAAATTGCAAAAATTCTAAAACCATTTTTTTTAAATTCTTGAAATGCAATGATTTTTAGAAGCTTCTATAATAAATTTCATTAAAATCCGCTATGCCGATAATGAGAAATTCAAAATTCGACAAACAGTTCAATGGTAGGTACAGTCAGTAATATCTTAACTTCAAAATTATCGAAATTCTCGGAGCCGTTTTCGAGAAAAATACGATTTTGGAAAAACATTTTTTAACATTTGTATGGTTGGTACCGTTATTTTTAGGATAAACAATTTTTTTCTCACGTATTGTAAATTAAATAAAAAAACTTTTATTTATCAAGTTTTAAAAAATCGAGCATGGGGTTGTCGAAATATTGAGCTTTGAAAAAAAATGAAAATTGTTCTAAAAATCTAAAATCTTTTTTTGAAAATTTGAATACAAAATAATATTCAAACTTTTGGGAAGCCTTAGCATAAAAAAATTATCCAAATAGGTTGTACTGTTTTTGAGAAAATCAAAAACAAAAAAATTGTTCCAAGGGGGGTACCAAAAACAAATTTTTCAAGCATTACCTAGCTTTAATTAAATGAATTTTTTGTTTATATTCTGTGGGACCCACTTTTTTCGTATTCGGTATCATCGTAATGTCAACTTTGATAGAAATCTCGAGTTCAATTTTTTTTATGAATATCTTGCCCTATAATAAGTTCCTATAAGTAGTAAGTAAAAATTATGATAACAAATAAAATATAGCTGTACATTCAAAAAACATAATTTAGTTTTTATAATTATAAATTTTTTGTATATAGTACCCAAATATAAGGCTCGTTCAAAAATTGAGAATCTTTACATTTTTTCAATTTTTTCGGTTAAATTTTAAATTTAAAAAAAAAATAAATAAAATCAAAAAATACTGTTTTTTCAACAACTAGATCTGCGTTGTTTGACATACAGATCTTACAAGCTTCTGTTGCATACCAAACTGTAAGAAATTTATTTTATTTAAATACAAATACAAAAATAGTAAAGGTATAAATTAAGAAAAAAATATAACGCTGATTTTTTTTTAACTTGAAAAGTGAATATTTTAACCAATTTCTTACAGTATTTACTTTCAAAACAGAATTGTAAGTAAAATTGTTATATTTTTAAAAAATTGATTTTTTATTCGCTGTTAAATTTTGATATTTTTGAAGTTTTTCTTGTGGATATTTCTAGAATGATTTCAATAAAATGTATAAACAAAATGCATGAACAAAAATAAAAAAGTTTCAAATAATAAAAAAAAAAAAATATAACGGTACATTTCAGAGAGCTGAAAAATATTTACACTTATGCTAAATTTACACATGCATTCAATTTTATACATTTTCTTTTATATAATTACGCCCGTAAATTTTATAATTTTTAGTAATCGTTAAAAAAGTGAAAATGTAAACTGAATTTTTGCGAAATACATCAAATGACGCAAAATTACATTTAACATAAGATTGAAGAAATTTGTTTCGTAAAGGGTGCCCTAAGCTTTGTAAAAATTTCACTAAAGGTTAATGATGCAAAAAAGAAGAAGTAGTCGACGGACGGATCTTTATAACAAAAACTAATTTATGTTGTTTATTATTCAATTTCGCATTATTTAAAATATTTAGGCATACATTAAATATTCACCGTTCTCAAATTTGTTTGAATTTATTTAAGAGAAAACCATAAAAAAAAAATTTACATTCTTTAAGCTTCCAAACTTTTTTAAATTATGCAACAACAAATGGTTTTTTTCATATTGACTTGTTTTATAAAATAGCATTAAATTTATCAAGTTTGTATATAAATTCAAGAAAATAATTTTTTTCTTAATTTTTGTTTTCAAAATGTTTTTTGATAAAATGGAGTGATTAATGTAGTATCAAACACACCGTTTTGAATTTTGTTAACTAAATCCATCGTAAAAATTGAGAACAAAAAAAATAAAGCGGTACATTTCACAAATTTTCAAAACATTTGAAATGATAATGAACAATTTTCATTGAAATGTGAAAAAGGAAAATTTTTTTGTTTACAATTTTTACCATTGAAATTGAATAACTATTGGTACTTAATAACTCTAAGATAATATCGTCGTCGTTCTATGAAAACTCCCTAAGTCCATTTAAAAAAAAAAATGTGATGCAATTCTTATTTAATTCATTTCGGATAAACCATTTGCAAAAAATTTTATTGCACAATGCCTATGCCAAACAAATTCTACAATTGAAGCCTGAGATCATGCTATTCTGATAATTTTTGGATTTTTTTATATTAATTTCCAAGTTCAAATGCAAATATCTCAAAAAACAAAAAATGGACTTAGGGAGTTTTCATAGAACGACGACGATATTTTATTTTGCTAAACTTTTTATTTTTAGTATTTAATTTTATTTAGCAGTTGGTTCCTGTGGAAATTTCTGGAAAAAAAAATGAGCTCCTTTAAGTTTTCCTTCAGTTTATTTAATGTTAATTGCCATTCATCAATTATTGTTACTATTAAGGAAAGCTGCACGACAGCTAAGAGTGCGCTTTCGGACGGTAAAATGGTAATTTTTCTGAATTTCAAATAGCATTTGAGATGATATATTGGTTTCCGCGCCGCTTATTCGTGTATTGACAATACTGTCCCTAGCAGCATTGCGCTTAAATCCAGAATATTTGGTTGCTTTTCTATTTCTACTGATGTCTGACTTCTTTTTCGCTTGGAGCGCATTATCGACATCCATATTAGAGACATTATCAACGGATGTCCCCTTGAGAACTCTCAACATGCACATCTAAAGGGTAAGTTCACAGAAAAGGCCCTTCATTAGGTATTGCTTATAATTGAGAAAACTATTAAATGTAAAGAATATACTACCGCTACCTTCTAAGATGTAGGAGGAGCTTTCAACAACGACCTTATCAAGTCCATTCTGGAATCGCTCATCGAGTTTGGCGAAGAAGACCGCATAAGGGAGTTGATTATATCCATGCTCAGCCGCAGAAGGATTTTATGTATTTTAGATATTATTAACTTGACCAAGCACATTATTAGCTGAATGGACCAGCGGCAAAAAGAAACAGTCCTCCATTTCCTCTGCAAATGCACTGACCTGACTAAATTTAGCTTAATAATTTAGAAGGGAAAGGAAGATCAAAGACTTTATCTCTTTTCTGTATGCGACAAAATGGCTCTAGAACAAACTTTGTTTACTTCTGTGCCGTACCCTCCGTTTGACTCTATAAGTCGCGAGCTAACGGATTGATGGCTTTGACGGGGGTTTACGTTGCGGAAAACTGGATGATAACTTAATCGGATTGGCTACTGTTTCAGCATCAACAAGCTTCTAGTTTGGCACAGTGTGTATGGTGTTGGATGAGTGTGGTGGTTCAGTTGAATGAGTGATCCAATTTCCAGATGATTGTGCAAGAAAGCAAACACAAAATAAGAGCCATGGAAACCTAGAGCTTTTCATATTTTTGAACTTGATCTAAACTGGATGGCTCTTTGAGAATGTTCACAATTTGCTATATCAATTCCATCCAAGAATGTGTGACTCTTTTAAAAGCAGAATTGCTACTTTTTCTGGAATATTTTTTGCGACACTCCGTATGTAACAAAATTTCTTCAACACTTTCAAATTAAACTTAAATAGAATAGTCAGGTAGTAGTAGTACCCTTTGGCATAATGGTTAGTGCGTTGGACTGTCATGCGGAAGGTCTCAAGTTCGATTCTCAGCCGCTGCAAGAAAGTTTTTTTCAGGGGTGTACTGCCTCTTGCGAGGAATTGACAAATTCTCCAAGAGTGTCTCTTGTCATGGAAAGTGCTGCTCATTAGCCGTTCGGAATCGGCAGAAAATTGTAGGTCCCCTCCGTTCCTGGTTACACGCACTCAGGAATGGTTGAGAGTTTACTCCAAGCTGTTGCAGCGCCAAATTTATTTTTATTTATTTTTAAATAAGTCCGATAAGTAATCAAAGTCGGCGATAATCTACATAATAAGAACTTTTATTAAAAAAGTACGGATTTCAAATCTTCAGAAATGTATGTTACTCTTAAAAAAAGGGTTTTCTTCGGGTTCCTTAAAGGGTGCAGATTGTTATTTGTGTGTGTGTTAAGCTACGATAAAAATAAACTTTTTTCTTTTCTTTTTTCCAAAAAAAATTTAATATTTGTGAATTTTTAAGAAGTTTAACGCATTTATATATTTTTGTATTATATTTTTTATATCTAAGATCATTTTTAAATCAAAAATATCCAAAGATATAAATATTTTAATGAAACGATGGGTACCCAAAAATTAAAAAGAAAATCACACTAAAATCCCGGTAATTTTTTTCTTCCCAATACCCAGGATCGCAGATATTTTTGAAATGTTGCATAATGGCATAAGGTATAATATATGTTAGTTTCAAAGCTATTACCAAAATTCAGGAACTTGTATGCAGCCATGTTTCACACTGTAATCTAAGGTTATCATGGTTTTTCATCAAATTTAAAACTTTTTCCATAAATTCTCTCAAAGTTTCTGTTTCGAAATTTTAATTAGCCTTCAAAGATATACTAATTTAGCTACAAGAAATTCCTTTTAAGCATGTAAGTTGGTGAACTGTCTTCCTCTATTAGCGTGGCCCATACACTTGCAGATTCATTTATACGACTTTTCTGATTTCCAGTACCCTAAAAGTATACTATTTTCTTAAAAAAAAAAATACACAGTAACAGTTAAAAAGGTTGAAATACCAGAAGAAAAAAAAACAAAAAACCAAATCAAACAAATAAAAACTAAAACAATTTCCCTTACTTCTCTCTGAATCTCTGTTAGAAAATTAAAAGGATTCTCCTGAAGTAGTAGTAGGCAGGAGTGAAATACCTAAAAAAAAAAAACATTTTTACCTACCTAGCTACCTAAAAAAAATAAAGCATCGAAAAAGGAGCCAACGTTGTGGAAATCCTAGGAAATGTTCCACTCCATCTCATGCAGTTGTGTCATGATTTTGGCTTTGGTAGAAGAGGACTAGACCGACGACGATTGCGAGACGTTGAGTGCAAATAAGCGTCGCTCCACGACGACACACTACAAATGCACATTTCTAACCAAAAGCAAATGGATAAATCGGTCTCGGCGAGTTTTACCAGCGGTAGCTTTTCCAAAAAAGCTAGGCCTATTCTCTGGCTCTGTCTTTTTTCACAATATAGAACTTATGGATTGTGAAAGTAAGGGGTAAGAGGAACAAACGGCCAATCCCCAAAAACGAAACCATGGATCTATACCAAAATGTATGTCCACACAAAACCAAACCAAACCCTCCAATAATTCTCGGGCAAAGGCTACGAGTAAAAGTGGTCTCTTTTGTTTTTTTGTTTTCAAAACAGGGTGTTACTTTTTACAGGGAATTATTTACCATAAAATCATGCTACATGTTAAGACAATGAAATTTTTTTTCAAAATTGTAGGTGCGGTTTTTCGAGAAAAATAAGATATTTCAAACCCATTTTTTTACATCTGAATAGTGGGTACCGGTTGTACCTCTTGAAATAAAGGTTAGGGCGTTGAACTGATTGGAGAACCATAATTTCGCCGGGTTCAATGATGATCATTTGGCAAACGCCATCATCACCGAGCGAAACGGGCCCAGTTCCCTGTTTGTTTCGAAAGTGGAGCTCCAGCTCATCTTCGACTCATTAAAGAAAAACAAGTCAGCAGGATTCCATGGTTTATCCGACGTTGTACTATTACCTCTATTTTCGGAGGCAGTGGACATAAATACTACACTGTTTAACAACGCATTAAATAATGCACATTATCCAGTGCGATATTGGAACACAGCTGTGGTGCACCTTCTCCCGAAAAAGGGAAAGGATAACTATAATCCGGCTAATCTCCGGTCGATAAGTCTTCTTCCGAGTACAATTCATGCCGCGTCTAAACTAGAGTCTATAATCCAATGGTACAGAACTAAAAGACAGTGTACTGGTGCTTGTCTGGTTGATTTGGAAAAGGCAGACTTTTCATAAGTAAACCACTAGTATAATGCTTTACGACATGCTCAATGGTAGAAAGCTTGTTTTCAAAAGTGGAAATATAACTAAAAGGTAATCTAACTCAGGCAACTGCATATGCCGATGATCTGCAGAATAGGCCCAACAGTCGAGATCATCAGAATTCTTTTACAGTGTGACTTTGACAAAATTCAGCGATATTGCGTTGACTGGACGTTGAAAATCAACTTTCAAAAAACTGAAACGATTCTGTTTAGGACTCCGCTACGATAAAGAACTTGCACAAGCTGGTGATCGTAGGGCCACATAGGCAGCCAATGGCGAATAAGAGTGTAGTAAAGTACCTTGGCACCTGGTTGGATCAGTATTTATATTTCAACAGACAAACCCTGGCCAGGGCTAGAGGAGCCTTTGCCCTGACGAAACGGTTGTTTCACAGCAGCCAGCTTGACAGCAGGGTGAAGACGATTTCCTACGAGGCCCTCATCCGTTCGAAGATTGTCTATGGATGTCCGGTGTGGTTCAACGTTGCCCCATCTCAAATGAGAAAGATTCGGGTTTTTGAGAGACAGTGTCTTAGACGTTGCCTTGGATTACACAGCACACCAGAGTAGGAGTACAGAAATTATTATTCCAACCAGGACACAAACAGAATTGATAATTTTTTGATAAAGCTGATTCCGGGTCACATTGAAACAGCAATGCTATCGACCAACAGCTTAATTTTTGGGGTTTACTACATTAACAACTATTATTATGCTTAGAAAGTCGAGGGCAGGTCCAGGATATAATAGCGTTTCCACTAATCTACTACAGCGGCCGTAGGAATGTGGATAGGTTGCTCCTTTATAGTCTTTCATGCAGAAGGTCTTGGGTTCGATTCTTAGACGCTGCAATAAAGTTTTTCATCTTGCGAGGAATTGAAAAATCGTCCAAGTGTATTAACTGTCATGAAAAGTGCTTCTCATTAGCCGTTCGGAAATTGCAGGTCCCCTCCATTTCTTCCGAGACTGACAAAAAATGGTTAAGAGTTGGAATTCATTAGGCTCTCTTCGAACCGTCATGGACTCTAGGTTTTTCTTATACTGGGTACCATTATTTTTAGATAATACAACAATTTTTTTCTACCCCAAAATATTAAAAAACTGTAAATTCTCAGGTTTTAAAATCGAAGAAATGGTTTTCGAAATATAGAGTTTTCAAAATAAAAAAAGGATATTTTTTGAAAATTTAAATATGCAATGTTATTCAAACTTCTTAGAAGCCTTAGCATTACAAAATTGGTCAAAATCTGTTGTATTTTTTTTGTTAGAAGTTCGAAATTTGTTCAACCATTAGTAAGCTTTTGATGAATGAAATTTTTAAAATTATTTTTAAATCTGTTTTTTGAGATTTCACAAATTATTTTTATTTCTCTTTCAGGCAAAAACACTCCCTTTACGTCTTTAGTTTGAAGCAAAATGCTTCAGTCGTAGAGCCTGTAGAGAGAGGTACAAGCAGACAGTCGACATTGCGGGTCTTACTTTTAGTTTGTTCTCTATCATCGTAATGTCAAATTTTGCTAAAATGTTGAATTTAAGGATTCATTACTTAGTTTTTGTTTGCTTAAAGTAAAAATATTTGTGCAATTTTTTGTAAAACAATATTATTAGAACTTCTCAGATCTACATGCTGACAAAATTTTAACAAAATCTGTTGAATTATTAACGAGATATAGAGAGAGAGTGTTTTGGTTGGATCTATTTACAGACCTTACAACTATATCAGCACCATACCTTTAATAACAACTTTGGAGTATTTTTCTTGTTTTTTTTTTCTTATACTATAATGTTTGGTGATTTTAATTGTAACCTGTTGAATTCACGTTTAGCCGAAAACTTTCTTAGTGGATTTAGGGCACTCAATTTGAGTCCTGTTAACTATTCCACCCCTACCCACTTTACTAAAGAAGCTAGTACATTACTAGATCTTTATCTTGCTAGTGACGTTGGTAAGGTAATTCTTCACGAGTTGAGTTGAAATGGAGTTGAATTGAAATTAAAACTAGCTGTAACATTTAAGGAAAAAATCAAAATCTTTTGAGCAGTTATTGAGAACATTAGAAACACCACGCAAATTGTATCATTAGTTTCAGACGCGCATTCGTTAACTTACTTACTTTACTTTAAATGGCGCTCACAGTCCAGGGTGGACTACGGTCCCAACCAACAAGCCCCTCCAGCTAGCTCGGTCCCTAGCTAGCTGCCACCAAGGTGGTTGAGGTTGCTCTCGACTTGTGCGCGCCACCTGAGGTGGAGTCTTCCTCTGCTGCGCAGACCATCAAGGGTGGATTCGAAGATTCGATGGGCTGGGGCGTCGGTGTCCATACGCTCCACGTGTCCCAGGCATCTCAGCCGTTGTATTTTCAGCTTCTTGACTAGGTCAACGTCGCTGTAAAGCCCGTACAGCTCGTTGTTGAACCTTCTCCTCCATACTCCATCGGTACAGACTGGACCGAAGATCAAACGAAGAACTTTTCTTTCAAAACACCCAAGCAGATTTTCATCCGTTTTAGACAGTGTCCATGCTTCTGCCCCATACAGCAGGACTGGGATGATGAGGATCTTAAACAAGGTCTCCTTGCTTCTTTGAGATAGGGCTTTATTACTCAAATGCCTTCTTAGCCCGAAGAAACATCGGTTGGCAAGAGTAATTCTTCGCTTGATGTCTGCACTGATGTCGTCTTGCGATGTTATAGTGGAGCCCAGGTAGACAAAGTCTTTGACGACTTCGAAGTTATACCTATCCATCGTGACGTTTTGCCCGAGTCGACGATGTTGAGATTCCTTTCTCGATGATAGCATATACTTCGTCTTGTCCTCATTAACAGCCAAACCCATTTTCGCCGCCTCCAGTTCAATACTTGCAAACGCACCGGTAACTGCTCGCTTCGTCTTCCCAATGATATCAATATCGTCCGCATAAGCAAGCAGTTGAACTAACTTTTGAAAAATTGTACCTTTATTGTTGACGTTTGAGTTTCGTACAATTACTTCAAGAGCGATATTAAATAGGTTGCATGATAGCGCGTCGCCTTGCTCCAGACCTTTCTCGACATCAAAGGGTTCGCTGGTCTTCTTACCGACCTTAACGAGCGAGATTTCTCCATCGTCATCCTGCACAAGCGGACGAGCTTGGCAGGGATTACGAGATGAGACATGGCTCTATATAGTTGTTCTCTGTCCACGCTATCATACGCGACTTTGAAATCGATAAAAAGGTGTTGTTATAGTCCAATTACACTAGCCTCTTCTTTCCAAGGTCATGGAGACACAGATTAATTATTAGATACAGAAATGTCTTAAAAAATTTTACCTTCTCACTAATATGGATGCACAGCTTTCGATGAAATAGGTCAACTGGTGATCGGATACCTTTCCAAACAGTTGTACAAATCTTTACATAGTTTTGAAGAAAGTAAGATAATTTATATTGCAAAAGCCTTTGATGGAGTCGAGCATCAAATTCTCTTATCCAAAATGCATGCATTTGATATTGATGAATCTTTTCTTCAATAAATTGGAAATCACCTTTCCCGACCAATCAATACTAGTCCTATTGGACTGTTTCAAATTAGAAATTTACTAAATAATACTGGTGTGCCTCAGGGCTCCATTTTTTCTCCGACTCTGTTTCTTATTTTTGTGAAACGTCTTATCCATTAAATAGTTATTTCCCATGCGTGATCTGGTCTTGCTTCAACGTTCCTTAGTCTGCTGGAAAGAATTAAAAAAGGAGCTTAAAAATTGATAAATGATAGATTCATATCCTAAATATTAAGGTCTTTAAATCATCGTCGTAATGTTTATTGCTTCGTCGTATTTTATCGCTAGTCTTACAAACAGTGTTACAGTGTAATAGGTAGTTGCATTTTTAAACAAAAACAATTGAACCTTGTTACTCCTGTTTCAAGGAACAGCCATCAGTTCAACCCAGATCCCAATTATCAGCGTTCTTTCAAGGACAGAGTTTCTTCTGTATACGTACCTCACGAATGTGCAGTGCTTTATCTGGCTTTATAAAACAAACGTTCATCGGATTTCCCTATTAAGATAAAAAGTAATCATAACCCCGTTTAAATTCTAGGTCCATATAAACCTTGATGGACAGACGGCTCAAAAAATAATTTTTGAACTTTTTCAAAATCTAAAATTTAATTACGAAAAGTTTAGACTTTTATTAAAAATTCTCGGATTAAAGGTGTAAATATATCCCTTAAAATGAATAACACAGTGCAAGTTTCAAGGCAATAGGGAAAGATGTTTTAAAAGGTATCGATTCACATTTGTTTTGAAGTTATTAATATTGAAAGTAGAGGGAAAAACAGAGACTTGCAAGGTATTTAACATTCGTGTGGTACGGCTAAGGAATAAATCTCTGTTACTTGACAGTATGCCCGAAGATTTTCTCAATGGTTGATATTATTCAGGTACGGAGTCTTTGATTGACAAAAAAAAGAAGACCCCTGTGGGTCATGAAAAAGCTGACTACCAGGCTCAAGAACGTCATGGAAAAAACCTCAATAAATCTCTTGGCCTATCAAAAAAGTAAACCTTACTGCTAATCATTAAAATAAGATCACCTACTGCAGAATTGGAACCAGTTCAAGCCCTAGACTCTTTACAAGCTCAAAACGGAACACCTTGTGCGAATACAATACAGTTCGGTGTGCAGCAAGGATGTGTTGTGGTGCAACACAATGAGTGGGTGGATGGTTGGTTATTTGCAATGAGGGCCGCTTTTCATTTCGCATATTCTCGTCGGATAGGCCATGGGAATATCTACTCCTCAGCTCGGCCTGTTTTACCCTATACAACACTGGGTATAGCCAGGGCATACTATGTGGCATTTTTCGTTTTTCGATTCCTACTCCTTTTTTAGTTTTTATTTTTTTTTTGCTGTTGTGTGTGCTGTGTTGGTCTGGTTCTGCCTCTCTCAGCAGCAGCACAGAACAGGACGAAATCTTGGCACTTGGCCAGAAACTATTTCAGGGGATCAAATATTATTATTCTCAGCCTATTTCAAACCGATGTTACGTTCGTAAAATCCTTGATGTATGGCACAAGTTACGTGGTATTCCTCCTTCGCCATCAACATCGTCATTCCAGTTTTTTTTTTTTTTTTTTTGTAAAATGCCTATGTCTGCCTTTGCGGAGAGGTGGGGGGTTGATATAATGGGTATGTGTGTGCAAGTTAAAGTATTTGAGGGTGTATATTTGTCAGTGATGAGATGCTTAGGAAAGAAGTCCCCAATCCTTAGAAACAAAGGATGGGCTTCTTTTTGGGTATAGCATTCTAATGTTTATATCGATGGTATAAAATGCTCCAGCTACTACTCCTTTTGTCTTTCCTGAGAGATGCTCGAGATGACGCCTTTGCCAACACAACCTCTACCTTTCATTTGTGTGTTTTTTTTTTTTGCAATAGAGGTACGAGACAGATTCTTAATATTTCAAATATTTGATTCGTCTTTTTCGGATTTGTGGAATGCAATTCACTCTCTGCGTGGGCTCTTTGGTTTTGGGTTGAATATTTACTTGGTTGTCCTTGGATATGAAATATTTGGGATTCTTTCTCTACAACGAAAAGTAAAGGTGATGGAATAAGAACGACGACGAAAGGCCGACGATGATGATGTGTAGACATTTAGGCCTTGGGTCCAAAGAATCTTCCAGAGCAAGATGAGATCCGGATTATTGTTGACCTTCTTCTGTATAATGAAGTCCTAAAGTTGGAATTGTGTGTGTAAGAGATTTTGTAAGTTTAGCTTGAGTCTTTTGAATAAATTTGAATAAACGTTATGATGATTATTTTTGAGACACAAGTAAATTTTGATGGTACTGTTTAGTTTTGAGATTATTCAAAAACGTTATTAAAACAGACTTTCGGAAAAGTAGCCTTTGTCAGAAAAATAAAAATATCTTCTGGGAAACACTATATTTGTTCCATCAAAAATTACGAAAGCCCTTGTCCAATCCAGAGCTTGTGCCATTTTTCTATATTTACTTTGTAACACTACTTGTCGGAATCACTGATGACCACAGCATATCGCGATGTTAACTCAACCAATACCACTCTCTCTCGTCATCGGTCTGTCAAAAGCAGGAGTCCTTCCATCCTTCAGCTTACTGTTTTATCAACTCCGAAATTACCCCCTGCCTCCTGCATCAAGAATGTTGTGAATAGATATTGTAAACTGTAATTCAAATGTATGCAAACACAATGCATTACAACACAAAAAAAAAACTGTGTATTTATGATGTATGCACACGAGAGCATGTATTGCAAGTGACGACTGGCAAGGGCATACAATGTATCCTTACACCATTTTCAGATCAGATCTATATGTACCCATCACCATCATAGTAGTTAACATTATGAACTTAGTAAGGGGTCCACCCGAGCAAGTGGGTGAAAGTATAGGAGGTGGTGTACCTTTTAACCGCAAAATGTCACTGCCTGCTGCTGCATGCTGCTTCTGTTGGTGCCGGCTTGTATAGCCTACTTTGAATATTTCAGAACAATAATTCCTAAAATGGTCATGTTGTAAAAGTGCAATTGTTTTGCTTTTTCATTTCCAGGACCAGGACTCTTGTGCAAAATATGCAATCGTATCTTCTTTGAACAGAAAAAGTGGGATGTGGAGCTTGATGTGTAGGAGCAACCTCATAGCAAAACTCACCAGATGTATAGCTCCCAACTATAATTTCAACTCTTTTATTTGTAGGTACATACTTTGTTTTGAGTGCTTAAGGCTCAAATCTTGTTGCTATACTGTTATCTGGTACTTATAAGGACCAAAAATTAAAGAATGTAGGGATCTGAGGTACTCTTAGAGTTCTAAAATTCGAAAGCAACCATATTTCGAAATTAATAACATTAATAACAGCTTTTCTATCATACAGAGCTTGAAAACAAGGCTCAAGCAACTTCGGGTTTTCAAAATCAAAACGATGGAGCATAAGAAGCTTTTAATTGAGGGAATAGAGAAATGGCATACGAGAGGTAAAAAGTACCTCTCATGTTACAAGCTCCCAAGTAAAAGCTGGAAGTATAGATTTTGACTGTAAATGGCGACAATGGTTTTTTATCTTTCGCTTATTTTCCTGATTCCTAATTTTCAGAGACTAAATACACCATTTGGGGCCATGGTTTTATTCGCATGCAGGAGCAATGTGCTTGCAACTGAGATTGTACGATTTGACCCAGTTAGAATTTTTCTTGTGGACTTTGCAAAAGTCGAACGTCAATGCCTATCATTCGCCAACAACCGGCAGGTACTCTCAAAATAACCCGTGCCATCCCACAAAGTCAGCCCGATCCAACCATCAGAGTCATGTAAAATAGGACTTATTGGATGCGAACCACCCACCTAATCGGCTTGCGGCGGTGGTCTTTTGAACAATATTTTATTACACACACATCTTGTTTTATTCAATTTTAACATCTGGCCATCTCTATTGAAAAACCTTTTAGAATCGCAGTCAGAGCAGCAGGGGATGACTTACTTAGGATAGGACCAATTCATTAGTTCATCTCCGAAAAATGGTCCGAGGCAGGCATAGGTATGCGAAATATATGGAACCTTAGGATTATTTTTCCGATCTTCAAGAAAGAAAATTGGTAAAATTATGGAGTCATTAGTCTCCTTAAGACTGCTTACAATATTTTGTATGGTATATTGCGGGAACGCCTGAATCCAGTCATATTCATCATCGTCCTAGCAGCTCCATATCAGTGTCACAAATATACACAATAAAGTAAATGTACATTACGCCTTGAGAACATCATATCGGAACTCACTGGCTATTATCGATTTCAAGGCCATGTATGATAATTTCTATAGAGACAAAATGCTTATGCAGGTATACGACAGAAAATACACTATGTACCATTAATGTCGGAAGGGACCTCTCAGATATCTGCCAAGGTGATGAAATATCATATGACCAATTGTCAAGACCAATATTACAATGCCATAAAAAACGGGACTCGAAACATTACCTTATAACTTACTTTTCCGGCAGCAGCTTGCTTGATTCTGCAATTCCGAGTTGCCTACATGCAATCTAGACTAACCATTCCGGTGTTGGTGATGAATAGGTCCTTTAACCGAAGGTTCGATCTTCTTTGTCACCTTAATTTTAGGTGAGGGATTCGAATACTCTATTGGCTGGGGCATTAAGGTCAATTCGCTCAAAGTAGCCGGACCACATCTTCTTCGTTCGCTATTTTGCCCAAATCGGGCAAATGTTTCCATGTGTAACAAAATAATCTTTACTCTATCCTCATTCCTTCTTAAAACTTTTGAGCGACTGGTTGATAACCATTTAAGGACAAGTATTGATACTAAACTTCTGCCTACGCATCAGTACACAATACACATACTGTTAAGAAAAATCTGTGGAAACAGTTTTTCATACACTGGCAGGAACCATCGAATACTCTCTTCATCATAAAGATTATACTATGGATACCTTTCTTGATATACAGGGCACTTTTAAAAATGTTTATACATCTGCAATCGTGTCTGGACTGTCATCTCTCAACTTAGAAAATTCGCTTGGAGTATTGATCAATCAAATGCTAACTAACAAGATTATTAATTCAAAGCTGGGTGTGTTTTCTGCAAGAAAATCGGTCGGTAGAGGAAAGCCGCAAGGCTGTGTCTTATCTACCTTTCTATGGAACTTGGAAGCAATGAACTGTTGAGATATCTGAAGGCGGAAAGTTACAAAGTGCTTTTCTATGCGATGACATTATGCTATTGCCATATCAGGAAAACATCCTCATACACTAAAAGATCTCTTACAATATTCTTTAAGCAAGCTTACAAACTGGGTCGATCGGTGTGGACTGGGTGTTAACCAGTGCAAAACAAATCTTATCTTCTTCTAGGAAATATAGAATTATTTCCCATAGATCCCTCTCCCAGTAAATGTATACCACTAGCTTCTAACTTCTCTGACAAAACAAATTACTCTGGTCTTATTTTAGATAAGAAGTTAAGTTGGAAGCCTAACATTCAACAAAGCGGTAAAAAGGCCACAGTGGCACTTTTCTGAAGCAAGGAAGCCATTGGACGAAATGGCGACTCCAATCCGGTACACTGTCTATAAACCTCAGTAATCTAACACAAGGCGCGGCGCATAGTGGTCTGATAGCGGAAAAAAGTCCTTGGAAAAAGTCATATCTCGCCTTTTTCGCTTTATGCTTAAGAACTCTTAGATAACCCGAGCGTATGATTCAAAGTATTTTTTGACATACATATATATTGTATGTTCTGATTTACAAGCAATCAAAGTTGAAAAATAATTCTATTCAAGTTGCGGACCATATTTTCAACAAACTTTTAGATGTCTTTTTCTGAAGTTCCTTTAAATAAATCCTGTAACTTCTTATATCATTTTATTTGTCTATTTTTGGCTATCTAAAAAATAAAAAATTTTAGATAATTTTTAAAAGAAGCCTTCTTTAAGTAGCCTCAAACATTGGTACTAAGATTAAATTTTTTTTTTTAACTTTTTGATTTAAAAAAAGCTCCAAAAAACGAAATATACCAACGTGTGCTCCATACTTTCAAGCTAAAGCATAGAAAAAATCAGCTCCAGTTGTGGGAGTTGTGTTCAAAATATTCTCACTGAATCTAGTTTCATCATTCATAATACTCCATTTTGACAATGGTTTTTATCAAAAAGTTTGATTTCTTCAGTACTAATTATCAGAGCGAAATGGTTAAGCCCATTATTTTTAGATAAAAAGTTTACTTTTGCTTAAAAAATAAAATAAAATTACAACATTGACTCAGGTCTGAGAAATTAGATTTTTGTGAAACTATTTATTTCTGCCTGCACAATTTTTCAACTTTCAACTCAAATTTTTGAAAAATGTCAATAACTTTTTTACTTATTATTTTTTCTTAACGAAATTTTAACCCAATATCTATTAGATTAATTTTAACATGTGTGCCAAATTTCCATTAAATCCGTTTAAAAGTTTGGATCTTACATTTTTTTTCCGCTATCCCATGCAAACATCAAAACCCTCCAACTTTAGTAAAATGTCAATAACTTTTTTTTAATTATGATTGAATATTTAATTTCATTTTAATCCGTTGAACAGTTCAGATTAAAAAGACTTTTTTCTGCTCTCCCATACAATCGAAACCACTGTGCGAGCGTGGTAATATGGTGGACGGCTCAAGATAAAAACACTAATTGCTTAATAAACAAGGATCCAACGGTCAGCTTGCCTGGGCGGAGAACTTCGCATGACTGCCTCCGCTGCACTGGACATTTAGTTCCATCTAATTTTATTCGAAGCCTTCTTGCAATGGATCAATAACGAAATAAGCCACTCCATCATTCTGAACTTATTAGGAACGCTTCCAAGTAGCATCGATTATTTATACAATCCATCAGATTCAATAATACGAGTATGATAAAAACTTTCTGGTAACCATCCCTTCTTGAGAAATCTGGAAGCACATGGAATTCCTGAAAGTTTATTCAATTCAATTCTACACCGATAGATCCAAAACTAATGATGGGGTTTGGAGGAGTGACTCAGACAGACTAAATTTAGGTCTCTCTTTTCATCTTCGCAATCGTAATCACTGTTGCGTATTCGAGGCAGAACTTTTGGTAAATAAAAAAGGCCTGTCTCGGCTTAAAGAAAACTAGATATTATTCCAAGAGGTCCGCAACTTATCGGATAGCCAAGCAGCTATTAAATCTCTCGATTCAGTCTCTACCAGCTCAATAAAAGCCCTTACCTGCCGATCGTCTCTAAAGGAGATGACTTAGCAGTTTAACATTCACATCTGCTGGGTGCTGGGAAGCAGTGACATTTCACGAAATTGAATAACTGACGAACTCGCCAACCATGGAATAATGATACTTTTGTTGCCTGATAAGCAAAAATACGTCTTATCATCGCTACGTGTATACTTATACGTAAACAGGATGCTATACAGGGCACAAAGGTTTGGTGGAACAATAATACCAGCTACTTCGTGACAAGACGGATTTGGTCAATGCTGTATCTGAAGCGCTCCACATGTTTAATATCTCTAAGCATATCGCACGTAGGCTCCGAAATAGGTTTTATAACAGTACACTGTTTGATAGGCAAGCACGCAAAACAGCTGGAAGTTTATTCTAAAGATTTCAGCAGAAGCTGCATGAACGAAGAAGAGAAGGACTTGATCGCTCACCATTTCTACATGTCCTGCCTAATCCCAAAGATGCGTAGACTCCCTTTTGGAGATTTCTACTACAATGATCCTAGTGATCTCGTTCGATTCGAAGGGACCTCCAATTTAACGATTATTGACAAGGTCTCCAAGATTCAATATGGTATCACAATGGACCAACTCATGGTCTAAGTGTATCGACTTTTCTGCTGACAGCCATGTCAACCTAACCTAACCTTCTTCCGAAGAATTCTTATTTCGAAAGAGCCCAGTGATAGCTCTGTCTTTCTGTTAATCGTCCAAAACTTGGCACTACGCCCGCCGCGCCACCGTAAAGCATTACTGGACGTTTTAAGATTTTTGTAGATCATGTACTTCGTCTTTTTCGTGAGGAGTTTTGAACCCATTTGTTTCGTCAAACCGAAGTAGCAGCTGTTTCAATCGGTTTTCCGTCTAATATTATTATTATATATTTATATATTATCTACGAGGTAGATGATGTCCATAATTACTTCCAAATAGTTGCTATCAAATGTGACGTTTTGGCCAGGTCCATAGACAGATGTTTGTTTATTTGCTGTTGGTATTTACTTGATCTCGCTTACTTCGAAACCGACCAGTCTTGTCTATTCTTTAAACACCGCGCCGGATCGTGGAGAATTCTATTACGCTACGAAACGTTGCCAAGGGCCGATGAAGTACGAGTATATAACCTTATTTTTGCATACTTTATACGTCTAGCCCATGTACTACGAGTCTACGAGTATATTATCCAGAACCAAGTTGAAGAAATCGCTTTATTGTGTATCATCTTCTTGTTAATGACTTGTGCGTGTGCTGGTTTGGAATACTCAAGATGAGCTATTTAGAGTTCTGCTTTACAAAGCTATTTAAGCCTGTATTAAGGCTCAGCAAGTTATATTTCGAATGTACTGAATTGACAAAATAAATGTGTATTGTAAGACTTCGATATTTGAAGAAGATTTAAGTTGTAAATCTAATTTTTGCAGTCATTAAGAATGTAGTCTAAGGGGTACCGACTATGTGGAGACAGTTTTGCTTAATCTATTATTCGTTTCAGATCCAAATGTTTAATATCTCCAACGATATCGAGGAGTTTTGAACCCATTTGTTTCGCCAAAAGGGATGATTTTAATTTGAACCGGTGTCATTCATTGCCTAGTAATATTAACTTGCAATGAAATTTATTTCAACTTTTATGAAACAAGTTTAAATTTACATCTGGCATTACTGTTTCACACTGTACACCATTTCGGTGTATCACAACAAAACCCAGGGAAATAGCAAAACTTTTTGGGGTTAATGTTTGCAGGCGTGTTGTATTTCCACTTAACCGTTCTAGATTCCCGGTACGTATCTCTAGTTGCACATATACGGATTTATTATGCATGTTTGTATATTTTTATTTTGGCATTCAGATTTGTCTGTGTTTAATATCTTTTATCGATTTAACACTTATCACACAAATATTATTACCGGGGCCAACCTCTAGCACATGCTGTTGTGAATGTGTAGATATTGTGCAAGGATGCATTTTTATATTTTTCTATAAACATTTCAGCATGAAACTGATTTAAAGTAGCTATAGAATTTTATGCAACATGTGTTCATGTAAATTTACACTTCGAATACAGAACAGACTAGCATCCTTATATTCAAAAAAAAAAAAAATTCTTTGATATTTATTTTTGTATTGGATTTTTTTTTGTAAGTAGAAAACACTCGTTGTAAGTGTAATTCGAGTTCATGGTTTTTAGTAGCGTGAGTTTTATATTTTTTTACACTTGAATGATTTTAATATCGATATAACGATTCTTTTTTATTTTTATTGGTATTATTATAAGAAAGTGTTTTTAATACTTTGTCCCTGATATTTTAAAGGAACTGGAGCGTCAAGTCTTACAAAAGAGGAATTTCTGTTTATGAATTTTAAGGAACATGATGATAAATTATGATTTTTGGAGAAAAAAAAATCGTGCGGAGTTTAAAAACGGAAACCGTTAAAGTTTATTCCCAATATAAGATTTATCTGGGAACAAAACCACAAATCAAAAAAGTCTTGTTCGAAACGCAGTTTTTAAGGAATTGGTCAGGGTTTACTGTGAGCGTATACAGCTATGAACACATATTACCAAGAAGATTCGTTCTTCTTCTTAAATACTATTTTTTTTTTTTTAATTTTCAACTAATTAGCATATTAAACTTAAAAAAAATATTATAGTAAAAATAGAATAAAAATTTGTAAAAAATGTTTCAATTTTAAAATGTTAATTTTACAATTAAAGCAAAAAACTTAAAACTAATCGTTCTTATGCTACTCGTACTTTTTCGCTTTTAAAACAGCGTCTTTGTTTCAGGACATTAGTACTAAGCAAGTTCCGTTGGGTTTTTTTCAACCCTTCAACTAAAAGCGACCTTTGTGACTCTCTGTTTTATGTACCTATAATGGATCTCCAAATATAAACATAAATATTCAATATAGGGCTTAGATCTGAGGATTGCAATGGATGGTTCAGTTGCTTAGGTGAAGGAAAAAGGAAAGATTCCTTGACCATTTTCGACGTGTGCTTTGTGTCGTTGTCTTGTTGGAAGACCGTTGAATCACGTAACCCAATTTTCGCAATACTAAAATTATTATTTTCTCATTGTACCTACTCTGAATATAGATGAGTGTTAAATGCTAGCTGATAATATAAGTCTAATCGTTCTGATAACATGAAGTGGCTCTATTTGAAAGAATTTTGAAGTTTCATACCCAAAATTTGTAGTTATTAAAATTGGAGTTTTTTTTTGTTCTTACACGCAAAACTAATATTTTTAAATTAATTGCACTACACTTGGCCAAACTTAAAAACGATACTACTAGACGTGTATTTATAATATTTTTTCGAAAGACCTGACGAAAATGGAAAGCATCGATCTTACACCACAGACTATTCGTTAATACAATTTACACTGATAAACACGTCAAGCAGTTACCAGTGCGTGGTAAGGTCCGAAACAGAATAAAGTTTTCCAAGCAATCAGTACAATAAGTCAAAATATACAATAATGCACGACTTGGTAGGATGAACTTGCCTTAATGGTTAAGACGTCTAGAATTTCTAAAATGGATGTTATAAGAGAAAAATTATTTTTGTTTTAAGGAGTCCTTTAGTATTTGATGAATTGATGAAAGAACAAACATGTTAAACATACAATTTTCAAGACCTTGCAAGAAAAAAATTGTTACGGATTTTAAAAGTTTTTATTAGTGTAGATAGAAATAAAAACTTTATTTCAAAATAAAATCATTAAAATGTTTTCAAAATAAAATAAAAATTCAAATAATATTTATTTTTTAAGTTTTGATATGCAATGTGTATATGTTTTTTTTAACTTTTAAGAAGCTTCTGTACACAAAAATTTCATTTCATTTAAAATTAATGAAAAAGTCCAAAATCTAAAAAATGCTCTATGGTAGGCACTTAATTTCGAAATTTGTAATTGAGTGATAGATCATAAAAATAATGCGATACAATAAAATTTGTATTAGAATCGTAGAAACCGTTTTCGAAAATCATTTTCCTAGAGTTGTGTATTGGTACCTTTATTTTTAGATAAAAAAAAAGAATTTTGTTTTTGTGGATTGTTTTTCAAGTTTAAAAATCTAAAGAAATTTTTTTACGGAAAGTAATCAAATGAGTATGTACCTACCTACAAAATCCTTTTTAACATTTTAGGACCATTCCTCAAAGTTAGTTTTACCGTTTTTAAGATATAAAATATAAAAATTGTTCGGTACCATTAATAACCATTTTACTTGCTATAGGTACTATAGGGAAAATTTTGCATTTGGAAAAAAATCGAAGTGGGTCACGCAATTCTCCTTATCTGTTTGTATTTCTTTACCTTGACTTACAACCTTTGGTACGCCAACTTTAAGTTATTATTATTGTACAATAAAAAATAAATTTACAAAAAGAATATTAAGCTGTTTTTGAGATATCGAGTTTTCAAAAATTAAAAAAATTATTTTTTGAAAGGCTGTTTTTCAAAATTTTTAAAATCTTCTCTATAAAAAATTTCATTAAAATCCATTATGCCGATGATGACAAATTCAAAATTTTGAAAAAATGGTTCTATGGTAGGTACATCCAGGAATATCTTACATAATTTCAACTTTTTGTTTTATTAAATTATAGGTCGTACAAATTAATCGAAAGAAAAAATTTTTATCAAAATTCTCGGAGCCGTTTTCGAGAAAAATACGATTTTTTAACAGTTTTATGATGCGGGTACCGTTATTTTTAGGTAAACAAAAGTTTTTTTTTCTCACATCTTGTAGACTATATTAAGAAACTTTTATTTATCAAGTTTGAAAAAAAATTGAACATATGGTTTTCCAATTATTGAGTTTTGAAAAAAAAAATTGTTTAAAAATCCAAACAAAAATTTTTTTTTATTTGAATACACAATAAAATTCAAACTTTAGAGCCTTAGCATAAAAAATGATCAAATCGGTTCTACCGTTTTTGAGAAAATCTATATAAAAAAAAATGATTCTAAGGGGAGTATCATTAATAACATTTTTGGAAATTTTTTTCAACCATTAACTATAGCTTTAACTTAATGAAATTTTTGAATTAAAAAAAAAATCTGTGTGATAGTTTTTGAGAAAAAAAAATAGTTATACAATTTGTAAGAAAATCGTATTACAGGTACCGCTATTTTTGTTCTTAACAAAAAACGAAAAAGACCTGTGGGAGGAAAATTTAAAAAGGATATCTACTAAGTTTAATGAAATTCGGCCGAGCCGTTTAGGCTGTGGTCGAACATACAGACAGACAGGCAGAATTTCGAGAAATACTACTTTCGTCTTCGCCATCATCTAAATGTTAACTTTGATCAAAATCGCGAGTTCGATTTTTTTTTACAAATGCATAAGTCGGAAGTAAAAATGACCAGAACTACATTTTCGTCGAACAATATTTGTTAATTTTCGGGGCACTTAACAGGCAAGCATTTAGCATTTATAAAAAAGATCTGTGAAAGTTCGTGAACTGCTCTCAAAATAACAAAATATTGGCAGAAAAGTATTTTTTTTAATTTCATAAATAGAAAAAAATGAAAATTTGACGAATTTGTGAATTTAATGTCATTATTTGTAAATTAAAAAAAAAAAACGTCCGAATAACAAAAAAATACGCAATTTTTTTAAAGAAATTCTTAAAAAGGAAGTAGATGATTTTTTTATTTTATTTCAAAAAAAAATAATATCGGACTGAAGATAAATTTTCAATTTCAAATATATTAAACATTTTATACATACTCGTATCTACAATTATTATTTTTAAAAAAACTACTCCAACGATTCTTAATTTAATTTTTGTTTAACTTTAATTTTTTTCGAGAATTCAGATGGAAGGAACTCTGTTTTTACTTGCGACTTATAGGTACTTATAGGCAAGTTATGCATTCGTAAAAAAAATCAAACTTGAGATTTTGATCAAAGTTGTTATTACGATGATAGCGAATACTAAAAATGTGGTCTCGCAATTCTGTCTGTCTGTCTGTCGGTTCAACTACAGCCTAAACGGCTCGGTCGATTTTCTTCAAACTAGGTAGATATCATTTTTAATTTTTCCCCCCACACGTTTTTTTGTTTTTTTTTTTTTAAACCAAAAATAACGGTACCTGCCATACGATTTTTTTTTCGAAATTTTGTAAATATTTTTTTTTCTCAAAAACAGCTCGACAGATTTAAAAAAAACGATATAAAAAATTTTATTTAGTTAAATCTAGGTACTGGTTGAAAATTTTTTTACGAAAAATGGTTATTGAAGGTACCCCCCAAAGAACTATTTTGTTAGTTTTTGATTTTCTCAAAAACGGTAAAACGGATTTTGATCATTTTTTTTTGATAAAGCTCCCCAAAAATTTGAAATTTAATTTTTATTTTTTTTTAATTTAATTTAAAATTTCATTTTTTTTTTTTCAAAACTCAATATTTCGAAAACCTTATACTAATTTTGTTTCAATTAATCTTAACGATCTTCAATTTAATAAAAAAAAAATTGAAATTAAGTTATTACAGGTTGTACCTAGTACCTACCATAGAACCTTTTTTTTTAATTTTGAATTACTCATTATCGGCATATCAGATTTTAATGAATCTTTTTGTGGAGATGCTTCTAATAAGTCTAAAAACTATTGCATTTGAAAACTTTAAAAAACAAATTATTTTTGAATTTTTTTTTTTGGAAAATTAGATATTTCAAAAACATCTCAATATTGTTTTTGGAAATTTAATTTTCATTCGTACGGTAATAAAAACTTAAAGTTAGCATACCAACTTTTTTTCTTAAAAATTTTCTAAAAAATTTGTATATAAGAGATTTTTTTTAAGAAACCACTAGATACAAGAACTTATAATTTTTGTTCTTGAAAAAATTTATATTTGCATAGCATTCTGTGCTTGTCTCTTACTACTAAAAGAATTTAAAAAAATAATTTTATCCTTATGAACAGTTTTCTCTAATGACATTCGTTTTTAAAATTCCTAGTCTATTACATAGGAGCAAGTTCGTGCGACCCAGTCGTGCATTTTATTTTTTAAAGGTAAGAAGTATGTAGTTTCAACAATTTAAAATATTTATGACATGTCCTCGAACATCTTTTTCGAAATATTTAATAAGCGCACAACTTTAACTCATTAAACAACTGTCATCTATGTCCCTAAATCGGTTTATTTTTATGTAAGGTATTTTATTTAAATATAAGATTTATTAATTTTATCTACGCAGATTAGTATCTACTTTATATGCGTGAGCACAGAGTGCGTGTTCAACTTAAATTAATATTTTTGAGTTGTCCAATATTGGCGAACCAATTTATGCACCTAACAATGTTATCCCTCTTAAGTTTTTTTTTTTATTTTTACTCCAATATCACCATCGTCGGGAACAAAATTTTGATATTGTCCACCGCACCTGTATTATAACCCAAATAAAACCATAATATGGTTTTGCATGGGCAACACTTTAGATCCGCAATGTGTTCAAATATATCATAGCACGCAATAATTATTTATGGGTTCGCATTTCCGACAGCGGATATTATTTGTTTGTCACTTACCCAACGTGTGCCCTGATGGATTGCAGTTGCCAGAGAAATATAATTCCAACGATTAATTTCACTATAATAAATAAATTAATTTGCAACGGTTGTTTGGCGAAAATAAAACAACTCCATCAACCATACGATACCCATCATTCTTGTGCACCGCCCACTGCCAACCGCCCACCGCACCCTCGCATTCGAAGAAGGAAGTCATTGAGAGCCACTCCTTTGAATTCAATCGATTTATATTAAATCGCGTATTTTGTTGATATGATTTGAAAGGTAGAAGAGTTTGATGGTATGCACTCAAGGGGAGACTAGGTATAGATACAACATTGCAATTATGTTGATAGTGGATCCGTGGAGGGATGAATTATTATTGAATGGATATCGGATATGAACGAGTTGAGTTAAGGGGGATATGAAATTTCAAAGTCATATGCATGTGCTGCTAAATTGCACAATTAATCATTGTGTGCCATTGTAATCCAATCATAGATTTGCGGTTTCTATTCTAGATTAGGACGCGACTCGAGGATATGGAGACGAGATGCATCAATCAACTGCAATCGACATATAATTGATAGAACCGAAATAAATTGCTTTGATTTCAACATAACAACAAAATACCTACCTATTTCGATATTTAAGGTTTTGATTGAATGTCGTTCCAAGCCAAGCCGAAATTTGATAAAATCATTAAAGTTAATTTAATCATATTCACATTAGATCAGATGAAGGATAGAAGGATAGCTTTAAAGATTAGTCAAGGAACGCCCCACTTATAGAAGGACTCATTTTTGGGATACAAAATAAATCTATTTATGCAGTTGACATGGACAACAAAAATATCGTAATATAAAATGTATCTTTGTACATATACAGTGGCGACAAAATAAATAGCACACTTCTGTTCAAAATTATTTCTAGGACTTAAAACATAAGTGCATTTTCAAACCCGGTATACTGTAAGACCATTTTGTTGTAGATTTTGAATGTTGAACAACTGGATTTTAAATATAAAATAACGGGATACCACTTCTCTAATAAAAATTATTTTATTTATTGCAAGTTTAATACATTTTCCACAAATATTCTTAACTTTTAAAAGCTAAGTCAAAAAGTTATGAGTTTTGATAAAGTTCTTAGTTAAATTTGCTTCAATTTTAATTGCTGAAACGTAGGTAGTATTAGAAGTGGAATACAATCAGCGTTGACCTTTACGCTAGGGGTTTTTGATTGGGGTTTCGATTTTAAGAAAGAAGGTCACACGAAATCTGGGAGCGGAAATTAAAATTTTCTAGAAAGAATAAGAATGTTATAAATGCTCTTCACCATTGCTTGGAAGAAAGAAGTGCACAAAAAGTAAGACCTTACTGAGCAAAGCCTCTGAAATTAAAAATGCAAATGACCAGGATCTTAGTGTTACTGTGCGTGGAAGTACGATTAAAAAATGTCTCCGTGGAAAAAAGTTGTTTGGACGATTTGTCAGAAAAAATCCAGATGTCTGTAAGCGCAATCTGTCATGTCGGCTGCAGTTTACAAGGGAGCATATTTCAAAAGTTCAAAATTGGTGGAGAAATATCTTATGAAGCGATAAGTGTAAATTTGTTGCTTTGGGTCAAATGGTAAAAAATATTTTCGACGCGGAATCCACCAGGAATATGAAAAGAATATACACAATAAAGCCTGCTAAGCATGGTAGACTAGCATTCTTGCTTAGGGATGCTTTTCTTGGCATAGTATGCGGCTACCTCATCAGATAGAAGGTATTATGGACCATTTATAATAAAAGAAAATCCTACAGGATACAATTCTACCGAATTCTGAGGAGAATATGCCCTTTAAGTGTAAATTTCAACAGGATAACGATCCTAACCATATAGCAAAGTCTGTTAAGCAATCCACCCAAAAACTCGCTGTTAAGGAATAACGCAGCCCAGTCTCTAGATCGTAATCCAATTGAGTACTTGTGATTGTGAAATGTCGTGGACGGAGATATTAATTGATCTGAAACTTCAAATTTCGACAAACTTTGAAGGGAAGTTCTGGAAGCTTGGTACTCACTTCCTTCGTCTATAAAACGGCGCTGTTTTTAAAAATATGGGTTACTGGATATTTTCTTTTAACTATGTTAAAACTATGTTATTTTTTATGTTTTTGTTTTGTTACCTACGAAATGTGCTATTTATTTTGTCCTAGTATACTTAAATTGTATAATTCAATTTGTGGTAGTTTTCTCTTATAAGTTCAATGCATACCTATATACTTTATTTTTTTTTTTAAATCAGACATATGTATATTTGTCAAAAGATTAAGAAAGTGGGAAAAACTCTCATCACAGAAATTTTAGAGTACATGTGCTTATTATTTTGACGCTACCTTCACTTGTTATTTTGTCAAGCATGACCTAGGCAAAACAAAAAAAGTTTATCCGGTATCTTTGATGGTGCTAACGGTCAAAGCTAATGAACAATTTAAAATTTAAATAAAAATTATTGTTAAAACGGCGCGGAATAAATATTCCAATAAATTAATAGACAAAATAGTGTCCGAGTTTCAAACGGTGAATCAATTACATTTATTTGCAATAAATATGGTATAAGCCATATAGTTATTTCTCGGATAATAGCTCGATTTCGTGATCGGGATAGCGTTTAAACAGTGCACAATGGTGGTAGACCTCGAAAAACCACTTCGCATTGCGATAAAAGAATAGTGAGGTTAATCAAAAAGGACCCTTATATTACATCTACAAAAATAAAAATTAGAACTAGACTTATAAATCTCTTGAAGAACGATCCGGCAAAGAGCAGTTGATAGCGGCTGGAAAGCTCGTTGTGCTGTAAAAAAGCCATTTATTTCCCTTAAAAATAGACCTGCAAGACTAAACGCACCTTAGCTGGACTAGCGAAAAATGGAAGACTGTTCTATTCTCGGATGAATAGAAATTTAATTTAAAAGGATCGGACAGATTTCTTAAGGTAAGAAGCTCGAAAGGTGAATGCCTCAATCCTCGATTCACCAAGGCAACTGTGAAGCACTGTGGGGAGAACATTATTGTCTGGGGATGTTTTTGCAGTCATAGGATCGGGCCACTTTTTATAAGATAATTGCTATAATGGATCGTTTCATGTACCAGGAAAGCCTTCAAAACGTCATTTTCCGTTTGCGGAGGAAAATATACAGTTACGATAGATTTTCCAACAAGACAACGATCCCAAAAATACCGCGAAATTGGTGAAAGATTGGCTTAATGAAGGTAGTATTAGGGTTATGAAGTGGCCAGCGCAATCCCCCGATCTCAATCAGAGATCAGATGATTGATCGAACAAAATGTAACAATTTTGACTCGCTACTTGACAACTAGTACAAGCTGCCCGGGAAAATATCCCCATACAAATAATTGACAATTTTTTTTATTTATTTTGTATATGAAATCAAAAATATGCTTTAGTTTTGTCCACCTACTTTTTAATGAGTTTTGAACTATTTTTATTTTTTAGAAATATGTTAAGATTTAAAACGAAATTAAAAGCTGTAAAATATAGAATAATATGTTGTGATTAAGAAAAAATAAAAATTATAAAATTATCACGAGTTTTTTTCATTTTTTATTCGTATGTTTTCAATGTGATATTTTTTCGTGCTTTAGTTTTGTCCAACACTGTATTTATGTCTAGATTGGCATATACATACATAAGTAGCGTTGTGAATTTTAAATTAATTAAATTTGTTGCTTACCAATGTTTAAATCTTTGGAAATGTATTTTGGAAAGATTCAACACGAAACAAAGATCCAAAAATGTTTATTATTATGTAAAGCCAACATGCGATAATCTTTTATTGCGCTCAAAATTATAAAAAATGCTAATAACAAAAAATGTAAAATTTTGACATTTGCTTCAGTGGCTAGTTACAGATTATATAAAGTGCGTTCAGGATCGAGGAATGAAGAACCCTATTGTGTTTAACGTGGACACCTGTCAACTAAGACTTAATTCCACGGTGAGCCTACCCACATTAGAGTCAGATTGAGCGCTGACCATTAGCTCTGATATAGCCGAAGCCATATCAGTAGCAATTCTGTGACATGTTGCGGCATGAACACACACTTTGCTTTAGAGCGAGGCCTACCAAGCACCTCTTGAATCCAAGTAAACCAGGTAAACCCAGTAAAAACAGCCAACTAGGGGGCCTACCTCATAGATAGTCTGAGATAGAGAGGTTGCACTACGCAACCCATCTCTACCTCTTGGGCACTATCTGCCATGGTGCCAGAATATAGGTTCTGATAAGCTTCAGATAAGTTCCGCAAAACTCAAGGCCTGTCAACCTTAGATACACACACCTAGTAATTGACCGAAGTATAAATCAACAACCAAGAGTGTTCACCTTTGATTAGTCTTTATTCGCCCTACAACGAACTAGGAACGATAGCCCTAAACAATCTTTCTTCTTTCTTATTCTTAGGAAAATAAATTGTAAACTTTATGATTAAAAAATAAAGAATATAAATCTAATCGAATCTCTAATCTAGTCTTAATCTTTTAGCATCAATTATCCAAAATTGCTGAAACCAAAACATCATAGCAAAAGAAAACACTATCTCAATAATTTTTCTTTATGTTTTCACCGTGACTACCCTTGATCACTCGCCCAAGATTTGTATAAATAGTGCCAGGGATCCGTTGCTCAGATTACCTGAGATAGGATATATCACTAGATTTGTTTCGGATACAGCTTGGGCTACAAATAGTATCCTTTGTCTTGTCTAGTTGGTTTAGATACGGTAGAAGAATGTGCCAGGATTCGTCCGTTCTTCTTCTTTTGCAGCCTATCCATAGGCACCACAAGGAGGCCGACAAGACATGCGTGAAAATAGCCCTACGTCTCCAGTAGTATTTCTATGTCACTAATAACTTGGTTCGAACCCTGGTCTAGCTTTCAAAATACCTTCAACGCAAATCTACTATACACACACCTGCCGAGGAATAAAGAATACAACTTTGAAATCAAACTGTAGGTACCTGCTGTACCAGATCTTGAATATCTACCTATAATTTTTAATAAATTCAAAAAAAAAAAAAAAAAAATACCGCCGATGACGCTTTTTGATTGTAGCAACTAATTGCGGAATAAAAACAAAATCACAGACTACTTTAGATTGGTTTTTTTGTGTTTTTTTTTCAAGAAATTTGTTGTTGTACTCTAAACAAATCATTGAAGAATTGATAGTTTAAAAAAAAAACTTAATCGGTTTTTTTTTTCATTAACATCGTAAATAGCATTTTGAAATTCCCCCATACATTCTTTTTTCTTTTTTTTAAACCAAAAATAACGGTTCCTGCCATACGAATTTTTATCTAAATTTTATAAACATTTTTTTTTTCAAAAACTTTCTACATACAGATTCAAAAACAAAAATCATTTAGTTGAAGTTAGGTAATACATACTTGAAAATTTTTTTACGAAAAATCGTTATTATTGTTTTTGATTTTTTTAACAACGGTTCGACCGATTTTGATCATTGTTTTATGTTTAAGCTCCTTAAAAACTTGAATCGTATTGTGTATTCAAATTTTCAAACAAACTTTGTTTGGATTTAAGAAAAAATCAAAATATTTCGAAAACACAATTTACAATCTACAAAGAAAAAAAAATTAAGTTTTAAATTTAATTTTCATTCGTACAATAATAAAAACATAAAGTTGGCCTACCATCATTTTTTCTTAAGAATATTTAAAAAAAAAATTAAACAAAAGCTTACGTTTTTCTTAAGAAACCACTGTTTCCTCCAAATACTTAAGGAGTTGCTTTAGTCATTTCAAAAATGAATTTAATGTTTATAAACATTTTGATCTAGTAACATTCATTTTTGAAATTTTTAGTCTCTTACATAAGAGCAAGTTTGTGCGACCGAGTTATGCATTTTATTTTATAAAATCTATGGAACAGTTTTTGCAAGAAAATCCTCAAGTAATCAAGAAACTCTAAGTACCAACTTAAAAGAAACTCGATCGAGCCGTTCGTGCTGTAGCTAAGCAGACAATAAGACTGAGAGACTGAATTACGAGACCCACTTTTTTCTGTTCCTGGTAATTTATTCCTCATCATAGCAATTTCAAGTTTGACCAAAATCTCGAGTTTATTATTTTGTGCGAATGCAACTCAATACTCACCTTTCTATGTACCTATATGCACATTGAAAGTTAAAAACCAGCGACAATTCCTAAGCGAACATTAGACCTATTTAAGATATAAAAAAGAATATTCAAAATTTTAAATTATAAGTTATTCTTTTAGACTCCTCAGTTTCCAAGGCTTTTCATTTTTTGGTGATTAAGCCATACAAATAAAACCAAACATGAATATCCATTTGCCCTGAAAAAGGAGCTTAGCGCATTTTCACCTTTTGAGTTCCAATTAAATTCTTAAAAGAGTTTTATTTTAGCTGACAGATAATTTACATTACAAGAATTTGCACTTTTTTTCTAATGACGCAATAATAAATTATCTACAAGACAAAATCCTATCTTAGCAAAATCATAATCAATTAACCTTTCCACCTGAATTTAGCTGGATAGGGCAAAATTCTTAGGGGTTATCATTACGCCCATCAAATTAACAGCCACCTCATAAACATTTATTCGAGTAATACCACCCTAATAGGAAATTTCATCGTAAAAAGCGTGCTAAAATAAACAAATTAAGTGATTAACCACAAAAGCAACAAACGCACGAAAACTGACTCCTGGAGCCTCTTAAATGGGAGGCAGACAGCGTGTGCTACATAAAAAGGCAATTATTATCCATAATATCCTTAATCCCAAGCGATTTCAACCATTTCTTTGATAAGTACCGAGGTAAGCGAGGTAAGCTATAACGTTGTGTGTTTAGGATCACAACACTCAAATAAAAAATAATCACACACACACATTCTAACACAACCGCATTTATTATGGCAAGCAAATTTGATGTTTCACCCAATTTGTAAGGCGTACATAAATCCACATTATTTTTATTCAGGTATCAAAAAACCCTTTTTCCTTAATTTTTTTTTAATACACAGAATCGAAACAATAATAAAGAGTTCTTTCTTAAATAATAATAAAAAAAAATGGAAGGTATGGTCTAATAACACAGAAACATAGATTCACACACAGTTATGTTGTTCTTTTCGAGGTTCGACAGAAAAACAAAAACAAAACAAATAATCTTTCCGTTGCGAATTTTCACCTTCATCTGCTGTCGTAGATTTGTTAACAATATCGAAAAACTTCTCTCATCATACATACAAAATATCCTTCCTTGTAATCCACCATAATCAAATTCAGGAGGAGGATACAAAAGCTTTTCGCGCACTTTCGAGCACTTTCCTTCAGACTGAAAAAAAAATAACTAAAATAAGAAAAAAAAAGTCCAAAACAAAAATAAATACAAGAAGGAGGAAGTGCAACACATTCTACATTGACCCATTCATAGATATCCTTATAGGCATAGTAGGTATAAAACGACAAAGCAGCAACAACAACAAAAGAGGATTACCTATACAAAAAAAATATTTTCATCTTCAGGAGAGCCTATCCCTATGCGCTTTCTCACATCCAACGCAGGCGCTCTCATTTTCCAAGTCGTTCCCCCTCTTAGTCTTTTAGTATAGTGTCCTGCCCAAAAAATCATGCGGTAGGTGGTGCGGTAGATTTATCTAACAACACCACCAAAAAGCTTCCACTTAAAATAATTATTTGAGCAACTCTCAACGATTCCAAAAAAAAAAAAAATCGGCAGAGAGAAAATTTTGGAAGGCTTGCACGTGGACAGTATGACAATTTCCCTTTCCGGTTACAGAGATATTCCATACACACATTGAGTCCTCTGTGTGATGAGAGCTTACGGAAAGAGAATAAAATGGAATTGAGAAAATACGCCAAATGAAAGCTCAAAATCAATGACGTCACCGTTGGGTAGAGTCCTCTTTCAACGGTTATCCTTACTCGGCATCAGAGAACGGCAAAAGGACGAGTTGAGATGAGAACCAAAAAAAAAAAAAACTAAAGGACTCTATTCCTGAGTTGAGTCACACATAAAACATTTTTGAAGCACTTGGTTTCAGTACTGTGGCAAAAGCCGCTGAATCAAGTTTTCTGTGTTTGTTATTCTGTAGTGATTTTTTACGAATTTTCGTGTCGTGAGAAATTTTCAAACAAAAAAAAAAATATAAAAAGACATTAGCCTTTCGTCAAAAAATATTTTTTGAATTCAAAAATTTTTCAACAAAAAATTACAAATTTCCTGTCGTCGTCGTTGTTGGAACACGAGTGAACCGAGCGAAAATAACTACTTTTTCAAATTTGAAGAGAAATTTCTAAACCTTCCCTAATCCTAGAAACACAAAATAAATGTGCTATCATAATCGTGTTTTGTAGATCTACAAAAACCTGTTTATTTTTTGTAAATTTTATTTTCAACAAATTTACTTATCAAATGTCCTGATAAAATAAGAACCTTAAATCTCCATTTGCAACACTATAATATCAAACTGCTTACAAACAATACTCAAATAAATGTAGAATTCGCGTTTAATACCACAATTTTGATTTACAATTTAGGTGTTCGATTTATTTGATATTAAAAACAACAACAAAAAAAAAAATAAAATTATAAATAAAAAATAATTAAAATTAGTATTTAAAATTAAAAAAAAACGACCTTATAGATTAAAATAAGTAAATAAAATTTAACCTGTTGTTATCATCGATTATTTGCTGACATTCGTTAAAGCCCTCTCGAGACACAACAACAAACCATCCAGCCTGCCCTCTGACTTTGTAAATTCAACCAAAATAATAAAAAAAAAACGGACATACCTACCTGCCTAGGTATTCTTATAAAGTAAAACTCAATTTTATATCCTTTCGCACGCGAAGCCCATGTACGTACGTATAAAGTCGTTATATTAAAGCTTCTGACACATTTAATTCGTTCAAACGCACATAAATTCCGTCGTCCCACATATACCGGTGTAAATAGAAAAACAATCAGCCGAAAAACAACCAAACAGAAGGATATAACGTGAATTGTCCTGGGACTTCGAAAATTTGTTGTAACGAAACGCGGGTGTTACAAAAATTCATCATATCCCTCATACACGCGATTTTTTGTTGTTGAAAATTTTTTAACATTTATGAGAATTTAAATAAAAATTTAATCCTCCAACGACCTCAATTTAGAAAGATACAAGCAAAATAAATAAGGACAAACAAAAAAATATTCAAATAAATATACAATCCACCTCCTTTTCACCCGCCCCTCCATTTTGAAAGCATGTGTGTGTATTTTTTGCTGTGTTTTAAAAAAGGATAAGAAAAACATAAACCGAATAAAGTTGACAGTTTTGTGTTGTTGTGTTGCTGTTGTTGTTCTTTCCCATCATCCACGCGACTGACTGTACAAACCCCAGTCAGGACCCAAGACCCTTTTCTTCGTCCTTATAATATATTTCAAAACGTCACATCATCAGAGTGGAACATCTTCCGCGAAACGTTGCTTGGCATAAAAACACAAAAAGAACAAAAAAAAAATAAATAATCCTTCTTCTGCCTATTTTGGGAATTTACACAGAAATTTAATAAATTGTCGTCTCTCGTCGTGTCGTAGTATAGTTTTTTTTTGAAACGGTTTCTCCTTTATCATATATACTGGAGTCCTTGTAGAGATTTTTTTGAAAATTCACATTACATAAATCTATTTACACAGACGACTTTTATGTGAATAAATCTATCTAGAAACACGATGGCGAAAAATTACTTGTTCTTTGTTTTGAACATCCTTGCGTGTGTTTGAGAAAAATAAAATAAAAAAATAATAATAACAGTAATAAACAAGGATCTACTACAATCAGCTGCTCGGCAGTGTGTGGAGATTCAAGGATACTCGCAGTTTTATTATTGTGTATTTTAGTTTCTTCTAACGCCGGTTGCATTACTCGAATTAGGCCTTAAGTGCGGCGCGTTAAATCGATTTTCCATTTAAAAATAATTAAATTATATTAAAGTTAAATTTAACAAAAAAAAAAAATCAAAAGAAAAATATAATTACTTACCCATATATTCATATCTAAAAAAAATATAAAAATTCAGGATTTTGAAGTGCCTCCTTTGAAATCTTCAAAAAGTAGTTTCAAAAAAAAAAATATAATTATACATCAAAAAAATTAAATATAGTCATTAAATAAAGTGCATTAAATTATTAAATAAAAAAAAGTAAAATAAAAAATATATTTGATTTGTGTTTTGGTGTTTTTTGTTTTGTTTCTATTTGAAAAAAAAGTGAAAATAAATATTCTCTCAGTTAAAAAAAAAATTAAATATTTAGTGAAAGTGAAAATCAAAATTTAAATTTAAAAAAAAAATCAAAGTGCCATATTTTTCTAGGTATATAGTGTGTGTCACAATAACCTACAAGGATTATCTTTTAAAGAGCGAAAAATCATCTTTAAGTTTTTTTTATGTAAGTCAGTATATGAATATCCTTTTTGTTATTGTTTTGTTTCAAGCATGAGAAGTATCTTGTTGTTTTTTTTTTTTGTAAATGTCGTCTCAGAATTCCTTTTATGTACCCAGATAGGTATAGGTATCATCTTTTGCCTCTCATTACAAATGAGCCACAATTAGGCGAGCTTTTCTGGTTACCTTACATCCATCCCACCATCACTCTTTAATCCTTTTCCTTTGGAAAAAAAAAGAGCAAAACCATAAGATGATGATTATGATAATAATTTTATAAAATGTATGTCCCGTGAAGAGTGTGTGAAGAGAGGACGAGAAAAAAACAAAAAAAAAATATGAAAAAATGGCCCTTAGGAATAAATTGCGTGCCACACTTGCATAGACATTGTTTTTCGTTTTTTTCTTTCTTATTTTTAGATGTTTTCACTCTTCATCCATTCCCTAGTTAAAGAAAAAAAACTTTAATTCCCAACCCATTAATGGCCACCCCCTAATAATTCCGACGCGTCGCGCGAAAATGCAAGTTTTGAGCCGAAAACACAAATACTTAGTCACAATCTCACACAGACAACTGTAAACAAAATTTCATTCTCTCTCTCACTTAGCACAATAGAATGATGTGGAAATGAAGGTGTCCTTTTGGGGGTTGGGAATGATTTTCCAAAAAAAAAAAAAAATAAAAATAAAAAAAAACAGCATAAAAAAATTAAACGCAGATAAGAGCGAGAGAAAGAGCGAGAGTGATACGGAGTAAAAAACGGAAAACGGATAACACGATAACTTGTTGATTCTGTTTTCGATGTGTTTGTGCAGAGGTACTGGGAAAATACCTAACCTAGGTGTGTTTGAGTTTTTTTTTTTTATTAAATATATATTAACGTAGATAGGTATATGTAATTTTATTCCACGAGGTGATTTGCTGCAAATTAAAGTATCTACAGGTAAAGTTCTGAATTTAAGTTAGCAAAAAAAAAAAAAAAATGCGAACAAAATCTGTAGATAAAAAGCAATGACGTTACAACAAATACAAATAGACCTAATGAACTATTTAGCTCAAACTGTTTATTTTTATTTTATTTTTTGCTCTAGGTTGTCTTCTATTTAATCCAACCCCATTGGGGGATTTTCCATGTTTAGTAGTTTTTTTTTTATTTTCGCAAGCTTGCAGTTCATCCACCTTTCTCTTGTGCAAAGAATACCTACAGAGCCGTTATCTTGGCTTTTTATATAGAGTGATAATGTTATTTTTTGTGTTTGTTATATTTTATTTCGCCCTTAATATTATTTGCTCCATGTTACGCATCATCACAAAAAGGGGATGATGATGATGATTAAGGAAGTGGGTGTATGGGTGAGTATTCGGGTTGGTATAAAGATGGGGGTTTTGTTATCGTTTGATACGTGAAACATTATGGTGTCTGGAAGTTAAAGGGGTTTACTTTTCTTTGACCTTGAGATCAACCTTTGTTTATTTATGATTTCATTTCTTTCATCTTCTTGTGCTGACTGTTTGGGTAGAATTTGGAGATTGTTTATTGGGGTTATTTTATCGATCAATGCTTTATGCGGAATAATGGAAATTATTTGTATTTTATTGAAAAATAGAGCAAACAAATAGTGGAAAGCTAACTTATTTTTTAGGCTTATACAATAAATAACTGGGAATATTTAAAAAAATAAATTGCGTAGCAAAATTATTATATATTTTTTTGGAACTTGTTACCTAATAGTTTTTTAACACACTTGTTAAAACATTAAGACACACAAATATTTTATTCAAACAGAACCTATAATAGAATTGTTAGAAAAGTGATTTGGAATATCGTATGCCTACCTCTATGTATTTCTCGAGAACGGCTAAGAGGATTTTCATAATTTTTTTCCGTATCGCTAAATTTGTACGATCTATCATTCAATATAAGAAAATTTTTAATTAGCACATTATTAATAATACCTACCATAGACCCAATTTTTTTTTATTTTTGAACTTTCTTATCTTGGAGATATTAGATTCTGAAAAAAAAAACAAAGTTAAATTAAAAAATATTATTTTTGAATTTTAAAATATCTACTATCTACATTTTTTTAAGAATCGATATTTAAAATCTAGTTCTTGATTTCTTTTTGAAGCTTAAGGTTTATTTTTACATAAATAAAAACTTAAAAAAAAAGCTTGAATGTTTTAAAAATTTAAAATATACTCAAAATAAACGGATTGTGTTTTTGTTAAAGATATTACATGACATTCTGTTTTTTAACCATAATGTAGTTGTCTTAGCATTTTAAATAAAATGCATGACTGTATCACATGTACTTTCATTTATGTAGAAATATTTTTGGACTTAAAAATTGTAAGAATTGTTTATATAAAAAACATTAAAAGATTTTAGGAAATAATTTCAAGAAATTCGAAAATCAAAAAAAAAAAAACGTTTTATGACAGGTACCGTTAGTATCATTTCTCCCCAAAATTTTTTTTTTACCAAAATGTAGTTCATTTGCATAATATCATACCTAATTTTTCGTATCAAAATCGTTAGAGACGTTTTCGAGATAAATAAGATTATGTATTACGGGTGTATGGGGGGTACCGTTAGTTTTAGAGCTAAAAAAAATTTCAATTTCCAGTCTAGGGAATCACCGAAAACCGTTAAGTACCGAGTTTAAAGAAAATAGGTGCAGTGGCTTAGGCTCTAGATCGAGGTACAGGCATACAGGCATACAGGCATACAGACATACAGACATACAGACAGACAGACGGAATTGTCGGACCCACTTTATTCGTCTTCACTATAATCGTAATGTCAACTTTGACTAAAATCTCGAATTCGATTTTTTTTCTAAATGCAGAATTTGCCCTTTAGTACCTATGTACATACATATATCACAAGTAAAAATAAAAAAAAAAAAAAAGAGGCTGGGTGCGACCCACACTGATAACTTCCCATTGTGGTAAGAAAACCTTGAGTAGAATTTTACATCTTTTTCATGGACAAAAAGATAAAAACATACCTATAGTGACGTTTTTTTCAATTTTACCATAGCTATTAATGGAATTTGAATATGTGGGACTTGGGTACAACTGAACAACCTTATTCATATACGTATGCACAGTACATGCATTCTTCTAAAAACTAATTTGATAATAAAATTATAAAATTATGTATTATATTATATACATATATACTTTATTATTTCGGTTCCAAACATTTTAAATTAAAAACGAAAACGAACTTGTCGGTGAAAATGTCGACTTTTATCCAAAATTGAGTTAAATAAAACAAGAATGCTCTCTTTTAATATGTTAACTAAATTTTATTATTAATTCAATTTTATAAAGTAAAAAAAAGGGGAGCGTATCGATTCTTTAAATGCTAAAGAAACTTTGCATACACCCAACCTCGCACCTACCCCAAATCCTATAGTGTGCCCAAGCAGGGGGCAGCATGCCCCCCCTTACATAGCTCACTGCTTACGCGTCGACATTTTTCGAGTCGATATTTTTAAAATCGAATTTTTGATAGTCGACATTTTGATCAGTCGATATTTTTATCAATCGACTTCTTGAAAATCGACATTTTGAAGATCGATTTTTTTAAATCGACATTTTAAAAATCGGTTAATCGTACCCAACCCCCAAAAAAATTATGCTAAGTGACATTAATAAAGATCTTATTGTCGTGAGCAACAAAAACTTTTGTTAGATGTCACTTAGTTTAACCAAAATTGTCTCTTAGCACACTATGATTCAACTAGAACTTTCTTCTTTTTTTTCGTTTTCTGAACAATTTTAGAAATGTCGCTTAGTATACATTCTTACGGGAAGGTATCGATGTATAAAACAGCATAATTTAGAAGGCACTATCGGTGTTCATTCCCAAGAAATTCGACTTGAAATACAATTTTAGCTAGTTTTCACTAGAATTTTTAATAGTTTTTTTATTTAAAAAAATAACTATTGATTCAATATTGGTCAACATTTTACCAATTGTACAAAATTATACTATGTAATAAATGAAGTAAATTAGAAGTCAATATCACTACAAGTTCTAGAGAAATTTGAGTCGAAAAACAATTTTTACCAATTTTCAATAGAATTTTATATAGTTTTTTATTTTTTGTAAAAAAACTGTAAACTGATTTTTTTGAAATTTTCACCATACATTATTTTTCGTAAAATAAAATTATTTTGAGTTTCAAATTGTTTTCCGTTCTTAGAATATCTGGGTTATGAAATTTTTTTTTCAGTTTTTTTTATTTAAAAAAATAACGGTATGTTCATTTTTTTCCAAATTCATACCAAATCTGTATGACCTTATAATGAGTACATTAAATTTTATTTGAAATCAATAGCATTATTTTTTCGTGAGATATTTGAAACTAACCAAAATTTTTACTTTTTTTAAACCGTTATAGTGAAAAAACTACTTACTGAATTTTAATAAACGCCCTTTCAGCCTCTTTCGAAGTTATTATCTATTAAACAAAATTTATTTGAAGTCGATATCTTTACTCGTTCTTGAGATATCGACGACGAAAAATGGTACCAGAACACACACACACAGACATCTCTCTAAAAATGATTGATATAGCCTCTAGAGACCTAGAAACGTCGAGAAATGTCAAAAATTCCAATGTGACAAAACGGACCGATTACAATAACTCCCTATGGGAAGATAATAATTATGGGAGTTTTATCAATACAACTATTTTTGTATATACAAAAATTCTTAAAAAATCTTTCAAATAAAAATTTGATATGCCAATTTTAGGTATTAATTCACATTAATTTAAGTTAATAATTTAAAAATATCTTTCACCTATTTTTTTTTTTTCAAAAATTTGTGTATACAATATTCTCGCAAACTCAAAAACGCTCCTGTACACAAAATTCAAATTTTGTGCTCTTTCAAGACGTCTTACGGATAGAAATATTTTCTTTCTCGTGCCTCGACACTATACAAATTATGGAAAAATTATGTTTGCATAGCATTCTGTTTTTGTCTCTTACTACTAGAAGAATAACAAAAAATTAATTTTATCCTTATAAACAGTTTTCTCTAATAACATTCGTTTTAAAAATTCCTAGTCTATTACATAGGAGCAAGTGAGATTCAGTCGTGTATTTTTTTTTTTTTTCGAAATTTTATAAAGTACTTTTTTTTTCTCAAAAACTGTCTCAAAATTAAAAACAAAGAACATACATTTTAAAAAGTTATTAATGGTATCCCCACTAAAACAATTGTTTTGTCTTTGATTTTTAAACCTCCCCAAAAGTATTGTGTATTAAAATTTAAAAAAATTGTTTTTTGGATTTTTAAAAAAATTTTAAATTTGTTCTCTCGATTTTCTCAAGACTTGACAATTTAATTCTTTTTAATACAATCTTCAAGTTTTGAGACATTTATTTTTTAATTTTTTATTATACAACATTCTCTAAGATACAAATTATAAAAAAATGGTTTTCGAAAATCGTATTTTTCTCGAAAACGGTGCCTGGAATTTTAATAAAATTCTTTTTCTTTCGATTCATTTTTACGATTTGTAATTCAATAAAAACAAATTACCAATATGCACATAAGCCTGGTAAGTTAGTTTCCACACCTGCCTGCCTTTAATCACAACTTCCATTATTTTGTACCTTATTCCCTATAAACATCATAACCCGTTTAAGCTTGTTCAACTTGAGGAATGAGTAGAAATATTAATATGAAACATTGATGGCTTAAACAAAATTTATGTTGACATTTTCCCCTGTTGGCTCTTGTACAAGTTGTATACGAGCTAAACAAATGCAACACAGCCTAATAACATCAGGCTAAGGTGGAGAGGTTATGTAGGAATGAAAGTATAACGCAGCAGGTTCCATAGCTCCAATACTATACATATACCTACATATTGTTAGCTTGTCAAAATTTTGACAAAGAATATGTATTAGTTCTACCGGATATCCGGATATATAGCAAACAACAACATGTGTCTAATAATGTTCAACAGGCGCAAACGATTGTGCACAACTTGCACGCATATTACAATGAAATTTTGTGATAATCATAATAAAGGATGATTTTGAATTTACCTATGCTCGTACGCAATACAACATGATGGTGTTTTTGGTCCTTCCTTTTTGAATTTCATAATAATTGTACTTAAGGGAATACTGCCTGCCTACGCAGAAACTTGCTAGTACACACAACATACCTTTGCATAGAGAAAATGACAGTTTTCTAATTCATACCTAATACCTGGGTAACCATACTGGTGTGGTGTCAATTGAAAATTTGATTTGTATTGTAATCTGCTGGATACATACTGACACACTATACAACGTTTGTTCGTTAAATTATAATGATTTTGTTCTGCTTCTAAAATGGGTTCGGCTATTTTAAATTCACTTAAAAAGGTTTTCAAGATATGAGTTAGATATTTTTATATAACTTTAAAAGTGGATAAAACGGTTGAGCCTGTAAGAAATTTTTTGATTTATGTATTGTCTTAGAAGAAATGGAATTTTCTTAATAAAAAATAAAAACTTTTTTATTTATTTATTTTATTCATCAAGCTGATTTAATATTTTATTATTTACAAAAAATATAATCTTAAAGGCAACAGAATATAGGTTATAACCTTAACATTAGAAACAAAGTACAATAATAAATAAATGCATTTAACTAAAATTAAAACCTAAGCCACCAGTTTAGAAGTGTAGTCATTAATAGGTATAATAAATGTTTTTTTTTAAAAGATTCTCAAATTTGGTAGGAAAAGAAGTCAACATTATCACAAATGATATTTGTTTCTCTAATGCATCGAGTTAGAGGCTCATTAAACTGATGATAATAAGATTCATGAAATAGTATACTGGACAGCGTTTTACCTATACGGGGTGCATAATATATCAACTATGGACAAAATTAAAAGGAAATTCATTATGAGAAGTAATTATATCGATTATAAATACAATATAAATACAAGGGATTGCAATATTCCATTTTAGACGGTGAACTACAATTATTGTTGGCATAATTTTTTGCTGAACCTTTAAAATCCTTAAAATGTGAGTTTTATGAAAGGTATTTTAAGCTACGGAGTAGTATTCGAGGGAAAAACTTACATATGCAGAGAATAGTGAGCGATGGGTAGATGGATCTTCAAACTCTTTTCACTTTTGAACCACAAATCCCAGCGTACTATTTATTTTGTTTTCTCGATCTCATATTCTATATAAATTTGGTCTAAGACTACCGGAGAAAGATACACATTTGGAGAAATTTAAAATGAAGTGGTTAGCAATGCACCAATCAGATAAGCACTTGAAATCCCTTTGAAGTAAAACACAATCATTTAACGATGTCATACAATGGAAAATTTTGATATCATCCGCAAACATTAGGCAGAGAGCATTGTTGATATATCATTAATCAACAACAGGAACAGATAGGGCCTCAAGGGACTACCTTGAGGAACACTACATCTAGTGTATTACATGTATTACTTCAGATAATCATTAATGCAAACAAGATCTAATATACTTTTGGAATAGGATGCAAACCATTTTAAAATACTTGAATTGAAAAATGGTTGACTCTATCGAACGCCTTCGAAAAGTTTAAATATTAAGGGGTAAACAGGTACAAATATTTTTGTTTTTTGTCGGCTTATTAAATACTAAAACGAAATCCATATCTGTTTGGTATATAGGGTAATTTAAATAATGTTGACATGATGTTTTTTTTTACCAATTATAACTCATAAATTTGGTAAAAACTACCTTAATTTTTGGAGAGATATTATAAATTTTGAAGAAATTAGTATTTTCGCAGAGGCATGGTCATGAAAAAACATCCTATGTTAATCTTTGAATTGTGAGTAGTGGCGCAAAATCTAAAATAAATATAAGCAATGTATATATATATATATATGTATATTATATATACAGGGTGTATCATTATTTTTCAGCAGGAAAGAAAAGGAATTTTATTTTATCTACGTTTTTTAACAACAGTTGACAATAAGAGTTGTTTTCAAGAATTATTAATGTTGTAATATTTTTACTTGAGATATTATAAAGATATTATATAGCAAGTAAGGCATTCGTTCAAAGATAAAATTCGAGATTTTGACATGCATTACAATGATAGGGAAGACGGGAAAAGTGGGTTTCGAAATTCTGTCTTTTTTTTTTTTTCATTTTCTCCCAAACGTTTTTTTCTTTGTTTTTAAGATCAAAAATAACGGTACCTGCCATACCATTTTCTTGAAATTTTAGAAAATATTTTAATTTTTCAAAACTTTTTCCACAGATTTAAAAAAAATCCAAAATTAAATTAAGTAAAATTAGGCTAATGATTAAAAAAAAAATAATTCCGAAAAATGGTTATTAATGGTAACCTCCATAGAACATTTTGTTTGTTTTCGATTTTATTAAAAAAGATGCAACCGATTTTGTCTATTTTCGTTATGCTTAAACTCGAAAAATGCTTTAAATTGTTAAGTATTCCAATTTTAAAAACATTTTTTTTTATTTTTATAAAAAACTCAATATTTCAAAAACCATATAATCGATTTTTTTTTTCAAACTTATAAAACAAAAGGTTAATACTATTTGGAAGTTTTTTTAAATTTTATCTAAAAATTATAGTACTTACCATACAAATGTTAAAAAATATTTTTTCTAAACCTCGTGCAAAAAGCACATAGAAGCTTCTAAAAAGTTTAAAAAGCTTTGCATATCAAAAGTTAAACAAAAATATTTTTTGGATTAAAACCAATCCATTTTTTTTTTCTTAAATTCCATTTTGAAATTTTGTATTTATTTTATTTTATTTTATTTTATTTTCAAAATGATAAAATTGTTTTTTAATAATTTTATTAACAAAAACTTAGTTTTGTAATTCTTGTTTTTTAACCTCATAGTATTTTAGATAATGTTTTTGCAAAACTTAACAATCTTATGCATTTCACTCTGTTTATTAATTTCAAAGCACAAAGTTCAAAAATACGCATATTATTTACGTTTATTGGATTTCCGATGAAAATTCAACAAGTTCCCAGTAAAGGATTATTTGGAAATACGTATCGCAGACTCAGAGAAACGGAATCAGTTTAAAATAAACCTAACGCGGGAGCTTCATAATTAAGCAAAATTTTGGGCTGATGAAAGAATATTGGAAGCTGGTGCAACTGATCCAGACACTTATTGTGTTCCAGCCCTTTATGGTCAAGAGATTAAGAATTGGCTAAATGAAGAAATTATCGAATACCTAAGAAAATAATTTCTTATCGATATCTTTTAGATATTAAAAGAAAAAAATGTGTTTTTAAATTTAACCTCCCGTAGGTTTTTTTTTAAGTATCATCAAATAAATAAATAAATAAATTTGGTGGTGCAACAGCTCGAAGTGAACCAGCACCTAGTGATTTACAACTCTCAGCCATTGCTGTATGCGTGGTAGCAGAAACCGATGGGACCTACAATTTTCTGTGGACTCCGAACGACTAATGATCAGCACTTTCCATAACAAGAGATATACTCTTAGAGGATTTGTCAATTACTCGCAAGAAGCAGTACACCCCTGAAAAAATTTTTGTAGCGGCTGAGAATCGAGCACGAGACCTTCTGCATGACAGTCCAAGACACTAACCATTATGCTAAGGGGTACTACAAAATATCATCAAATCTATGTTTTTTTTAACAAACGTGTTACGAATTTTTATTTATACTATTTTGTTCATTAAAAAGAAATATATTAAAACCTTATGTTTATTACGGTTTTCTGGAGAAAATTTACCTCAAAATCAAAAATTAGCGTATTTAGAAGACCCCAAAAAATATCACCTTTATTTAAAGGCAGATATGAGGCTTATATATTTTCTAAAACAAAAGTCTAAGACGAAATTTTTATCATTCGTATTAACAGAGCAATTTTCTTTAACATGGGTCAGGGTAGACCAAAGTGGGCCTCTTATTAAATTTGGAGATAGACTAATACTGTAAAACGATTTTGTACTTAGAATATACCTAAAAATCTTATATCAAAATATCCTTGACGAATCAGTGGACACCTTGTTTACAAAAAAGAATTTCGTTTCTTAATTAGTAAATATTTTTGTTTAGTGCGGCAACAGCACCGATCCAGGGACATGTAATTTTATGCCAAGTTTTAATTGTTAATATAAGCAGCAATTTTCTTATCGAATCTTATAGTATTCGTCACTTCTTCGAAAGAGGAAGTAAGCTTTTGAAAAACATTTTTGCGAGGATGGGAAATTATCTCAAGATCCTCTATATGAAACGTTATGTCTTATTCTGTTAAAAGTCAAATACTTTATACAAGGTAGCCCAAAATTAATCATCCAATTTCCAATTTTACTAAATAAAAAAAAATGGTTTTGATGGATGGAAATCTTTATTTGGACCTTTATAATTGTTTCTGTTAAGTGGAAAAGATAATATCCATTACGTGGCTGTCGCCAGTGTTGATAACATTTGTGGCCGTTTTATCGTATTTTTCCATTTCGGTCGTATATTCTCCTTAAGGGCTGCGATTTTCTGGGACTTGTTTTCATAAGCCCGGGACTTCGAGTAGCCCAAAATAAAAAAGTCTGGAATAGTTAAATAGTTAAAATAGTTAAATCTTGCTGGACATGCCAAATCGTCAAAACGGTAGATTATGCGACCAGGAAACTCTTCCTTTTTTTGCAATATCCATTGTGGCTCGAGCTGTTTGTGCCATTGCACCATCTTATTGAAACCGCATATTCAGCAATTTCCGCTCATACAATTCTGGCAGTAAGAAGTCATTTATCAATGGGCTGTAGCATTCGCTAGTAACAGGGATCTTATTGCCGATGGGGTCCTCAAAAAAATACGGCCCAATCACTCCTCTCGCATGAACGCCGCACCACACAGAGGCTTTGAGTGGATGTAATGGCTCTCCGTGCATCACACGCGGATTTTCAGTGCCCCAGAAATGAAGATTTTCCTTATTGACTCAACTGCCGAGGTGAAAATGTGCCATGTCGCTCATGATGATTTTCAACAAAAAATCCTCCTCTTCGTTATTGAGATTGAGGATGGCTTCTTAGTTATTCATACGCGATGGATGGTTAATAGGTAGCAGCCATTATCTGATGCACTGTTTTTACTTTGAACGGGAACATTTGCAAGTCTTTTACTAAAATTAGTTGTCCTTTTGGTCCCTCTGGTGGTGTGCAATTGCGTGGCCCGTCGCCGTCGTCTGGTTGATGTTTCTTCGTTCTCAGCAAAATCGGCAGCCACTTCCACAATATCCTCCGCCGACTTACCAGTCCAGTGGCGGCCACGCTCTGCATGGTCTTCTGTGGTTCCAGTCTGTTCAAGTTGAGTATGTTTGTCCAGTTGGCTCGACAAGATTAGGAAATAAAAGTCGAAATTCACGTGGCGCTAACACCACCGACCGATTATTGGTGGACACAAATGTCAAATATCATTTTTATGAATTTTGAAAACTTTCTAACCGAAAATTTTCCTTTTCCATCTTCGAACAATAAAATCCCAACATACGAGTAGATTTTATGACTAAAACCATAAAAAATGTTTAAGATGGCAACTTATATATTTTACACATATGTACATATATATTTGTATGAAGTTGCGTAAATATCCCATTTCAAATTGCGACTGACAAAATCAGTTTTATTATTTCAAAGTTCCCCAATTAACCCGATTTGTACTCTCAAGGATTTAAACCATCATTCCAGATACACCAAGACCCAATGAAGTCCTCGAATGCAATATTCCAACAATACAGCCAAACAAAATAAAAACGGTCAAATCCATAAAATTTTATAACGCTGCCCTTGTTTTCGGTTTTTAACAGTATTTTGGTCATAAACTTTAATCTTATTTCCAGAGAATATAAAGAAATATAAAAATATATTTTTTTGAAACACAAATATGCTCGCATATAAATAAGATGATTATGGATACGAAAATTGCGGTTTCAGCTTCATTTATGATGTGAGGTTTTGTGCAAAATCAAAAAAAAAATGCAAAATCTCATAAATGGATTTCGATTAAATTTATAATTCAAATCTAAGTACAGTTCAGAGGAGAGCCCCAAAGTAAAAAGACAAGAGAGATGCTCGTATAATATTCAATTTAATTCACAAGTTAACCGAATCGGATCAAAAATAAAAATCAATATCCTAAACTCCAAGGCAACTAAACTAAACTCCAACCCAACCCATCAACGGGCACACACACAAAGATACATACTGGTACAATTGTATAGTTTGGCTTCCATTTGGATCTGGACTAAGTGTGTGACTCGACTGGATGTGAAGCGCTTTTGGAGAAATCCAAAGACAGACGGAGGATGAAAACTATTTTGAATTCGCAAGATGTAGTCAAACGTAGCACATTACGTATTTATTCAGTACAAGCAACACGTCTCGACATTTTGCAGCTACGCAAACACATTATTAGATTTTGTGACAAAGGTGAATTTGTCATAAGCCCTTTCGTTCGCTTGCATATAATTTTGGGATCATGAAGAGAGGGTTTTGATATGGTGGTCCATTTGTGAGGCGAGATAGGTTGGGTCCCCTTTTCAAAATCATCTCGGTACATGATCTTGGTAATGAGAATGGAAATGCATAAGCCATTGAATGGTCAGAATTCTGGGATTATTAATGGCTGCCATATATCGGTGCATGGAAGGAAAGTGCTCGGGGGCGTATGCGTAATATTTTCAAAAGCACCCAGCTGGGTGTAGATTGTTTATGCTGCAATAAATATTCGGATTATTAATGTGTTTTGCAGTGATTTATATAATATGCGCATAGATAAACACGATATCGCTAAATATAACCGTTTTTTCCATTCATTCATACTCAATTGAAATATTAAAGTAAATCGACCAAAAGCCCGATGACAACAAATTAATTTATAATATTTATTGTTTTTTTTTAATTTCTATTTTTCAAATGCGCTTAGATGATGATGATAATTATAATTTAATTAAATCTTCATTTGCACCCAATGAGTTTGTGATGATAATTTTGAAAATTCAAATGATTCATTGATGATGATGATTTTATCAAAATTTTATAATCTCGAAAATATAGCAGGAGCATTGGAGGGGATTCATAAACTGTGTCTGTTTATGGTGTGGTATTTTGGGAAAATTTATAAATCCAGCCAAAATGATTATTTTATTTATGAGAGCAGCTTAGTTCGGTGAAAATAAAGTTTTAGTAGAAATTTAGGTGGGTTGTTTTATTGAAAGTAATAAAAGTTATTTAGTTCAGTCATTTGAATAATGATTTTGCTGGGCGAAAATTAATTTTGAATAAGTATTTAGTGGTTGTTTTGGTGCCGGTTGGAGCTAAAAACAAAATCCCAATTGTCATCACCATCGTCCTGGGTGTGAGATACAATTTTAATCTAAGCCGATTTATTGCGACATAGACCGGATTTTCTCCATTCGATGTTGCATGCTGCTTTCCTCCATCCATTGAAGACCTAAAAAAGTCAAATAATTTAAGTTTTTGTTGTTCGTGCAATTTTACCCTACTGACCGTAAAAGTCGAATAAAATAGCAGTAAAAACAAGTTTTAATAATTACTTAAAATGTGAATTTCTCCCTTGTTGAAATCAGAACACTGTGTTCCATTAAGCATTTTCTATTTTCAAATTTAAATAAAACAAACCGTGATTTAGATATCATTGAAATAAATTATTTAATTAAAATTGCAATGTATGCCATTATTTATGAAATTTAACATTATTTAAATGAACGTCTCATGAAACATCTAACGCATAAATTTGAATGAATTTGGACCAATGGCAGTGATTATGTTGGCTCAGGTCAGAGATGGATTGTGGTTTACTGCCATAACCTGTGGACTAAGAAAATTTCGCGCGAATAAGTTAAACGGTGTTGAATCGCACGATCTCGGTGGCCAATCCCGCCGCCACTGCGTGAGATAAACGGGCTTTGTTGCACGAAGTGCCACTCCGTCGTAATGTTATTATTACTTGCGACTTATAGGTACTATTTAAGGCAAGTTATACATTCTGGAAAAAAATCGAACTCGAGATTTCGATCAAAGTTGACATTACGATGATAACGAAGACAAAAAAAAGTGGGTCTCGAAATTCTGTGTGTCTGTCTGTCTGTTCGACTACAGCTATACGGCTCGGCCGATTTTCTTCAAACTTCGTAGATATAGGTTTTAATTTTTTCCCCCCGGATGTTTTTTGAACTTCCCATAGGGAGCTATTGTAATCGGTCCCATTTGTCAAATTGGAATTTTTGACATTTCTCGACGTTTCAAGAGGCTATATCAATCATTTTTAGAGAGATGTCTGTGTGTGTGTGTACGTACGTTCGTACGTTCGTACGTGCGTACGTACCATTTTTCGTCGTCGATATCTCAAGAATGAGTAAAGATATCGACTTCAAATAAATTTCGTTGAATAGATAATAACTTCGAAAGAGACTGAAAGGGCGTTTATTAAAATTCAGTTAGTAGTTTTTTCACTATAACGGTTTAAAAAAAGTAAAAATTTTGGTTAGTTTTAAATATCTCACGAAAAAATAATACTATTGATTTCAAATAAAATTAAATGTAGATACTCATTATAAGGTCATACAGATTTGGTATGAATTTGGAAAAAAATGAACTTACCGTTATTTTTTTAAATAAATTAACTGAAAAAAAAATTATAACCCGGATATTATAAGAACGGAAAACAATTTTGAACTCAAAATAATTTAATTTTTCGAAAAATAATGTGTTTGGCAACTGGTGAAAATTTAAAAAAAAATTAGTTTACAGTTTTTTTACAAAAAATAAAAACTATATAAAATTCTATTGAAAATTGGTAAAAATTGTTTTTCGACTCAAATTTCTCGAGAACAAGTACTGGTATTGACTTCTAATTTAGTTTATTTTATACATAGTATAATTTTGTACAATTGGTAAAATGTTGACAAATATTGAATTAATAGTTTTTTTTCTTTTATAAAAAAACTATTAAAAATTCTAGTGAAACTAGTTAAAATTGTATTTAAAGTCGAATTTCTTGTGAATGAACACCGATAGTGCCTTCTAAAGTATGTTGTTTTATACATTTAATACATATAAAGTTTTCAAGACCACAAATGGGAAGTTATCAGTGTGGGTCGCACCCAGCCTCTTTTTCTTTTTTTTTTAGACCAAAAATAATGGTTCCTGCCATACGAATTTTTTTTCGAAATTTTATAAATATTTTTTTTTCTCAAAAACTGTCCCACAAAAAAAAACAATATTTTATTTTGTTAAACCTAGCTAATGGTTGAAAAAAAATTTCCAAAAAATTATTACTTTGTTTAGTACCCCCACATGGAGCCATTTTTTTGTTTTTGATTTTCTCAAAAACGGTGCAACCGATTTTGATGATTTTTTTATGTTAAGGCTCCCCGACAGTTTCAATATTATTGTGTATTCAAATTTTGGATTTTTAAAAAAAATTTCAAAATTTTTTTTTGAAAACTCAATATTTCGAAAACCCCATGCTTGATTTTTTTAAAACTTGATAAATGAAAGTTTCTTAAAATAATCTACAGGATATGGAAAAAAAAATTATTTTACCTAAAAATAACGGAACCTTTCATATTCAGCTTAAATTTTTTTCTTTCCATTAATTTTTAAGATCTATAATATAATAAAAAAATTGAAAACAAGATATTACTAACTGTACCCACCGTAGAACGCCTTTTTTAAATTTTGAATTTCTCATTATCGGCATAACGTAATAATGAAATTTTTTAGAGAGAAGCTTCTAAGAAGTTTAATAAACATTGCATTTCAAAACTTTAAGAAAAAAATTTTTTTTTGAATTTTGAAAAAAATCAATGTTCTTTTTCTTGGAAAATTCAATATTTCGAAAACGGCTGAATATTTTTTCTTGTAAATGTAATTTTTATTCGAACAATAGTCAAAACTTTAAATTGGCGTACCAAAATTTTTTCTTAAAAATGTTTTAAAAATTTTTTATATAAAAGCTTATTTTTACTTGCGATATAGGTACTATAGGGCAAGTTTTGCATTTGGAGATATAATCGAACTCGAGATTTTGATCAAAGTTGACATTACGATGATAGTGAAGAGGAAAAAAGTGGGTCCGACAATTCCGTCTGTCTGTCTGTATGTCTGTATGTCTGTACCTCGAACTACAGGCTAAACCACTGGACCTATTTCTTTCAATCTCGGTAGTTAAGGGTCTTCGGTGATTCCCTAGAGGAGGAATTGAAATTTTTTTTAGCTCCAAAACTAACGGTACCCCCCATACACTCGTAATGCAAAATCTTATTTATCTGGAAAACGGTTCCAACGATTTTGATAAAAAATATTAGGTGTGATATTATGAACATAGGCTACATTTTGGTCAAAAAAAATTTTGGGGCAAAATGTTATTAGGGGTACCTGCCATAGATCCGTTTTTTTTATTTTAGACTTTCTCATTAACGGCTCTAAGGATTTTTACCCAAAATTTTCAGCAGGAGTCCCCTTTAGTTTAAAATAATATTGTATATAAAAATAATTGTTGGGTTTTTAAAAAATTTTTTTTTTTTTAAATCAATATCTTCAAAACCTATGAACGATTATTTTTTGAAATTATTTCCTAAAATCAATATTATTTAATACTTAAAATTCGCATCCCACATTTTTTTCTTGAAAAATTTTAGAGAAATTTCTTATATACAAAATTTATTTAATAATAAAACGATTTTTTAAAGCTTATTTGCATAAATTCATACTTTTCCGGAAACCAGACGGCAATTTTATGCTTTGAACATTATTGTCTCATTAAATCCATGTTTTATATTTATAAAATGTATCTTAAATTCCAAAGTACTTTTACATATGAGCAAGTTCGTGCGATCCAGTCGTGCATTTTATTTTTTTTTTACAAAGATTTATATTTTTTGTTCTTGCATAAGCCTATATTTGCCTGAATTAAATGGCATCCTATTTTCCCTCGGACTACTAAAGAAGTTTTTTTAGTCATTTAAAAAATTAATTTTATGCTTGGTATGAACAGTTTTTCTCTAATAACATTCATTTTGTATATTTTATTTATCACATACCATCGACCGGATTTGGGGTCAAATTCCAACTTCTCGAAAGTTCCCCATTTGTGGGATATTCGCAAACATTTTATACCATCCGAAAGATCCTGATAAAAGGTCAGTCATTGATCAGCAATAAATTTTTTTAAGAATTTTTAAAGTCTGGGTCAGTTGACTATTCGAAGAAAATTAATTTGTTTTCAGAATAAGGTAGGTAGTTCGTATCGTAACCCATGCTGTAGTTACCTCAGTTTAAAATGAGCTGCTTCTTAAATTTTTGACGAAAAATTAAAAATTCATAAATAAAAATCTATTGCTTACCAAATACTAAAAATTTGACCTTTCTTTGACCGTTATAAAAATATGTAGCCTGAACAATAATTGGTGAAAATAAACGACATTTTATCAGGATCTAGTGATCTCTTGGATGGTATATAAATTCTGCGAATATCCCACAAATGGGGTGCCAAAAATCGTGCGAGATCTTGCGTGACCTCGCACAAGTTTAAGCCTTGATTATAAATTTTCTATGGCTGATTATAGTTGATCTTTTTTGACCAATTAGATGGCATACTTTTTTTTACGAATATCCCATATATGGGGTGTCAATATCGCAAAGCCCCAATCACTTGCCATAATTCAGAATTTTTTTTGAAAAACCATTTATGCGTGAAACTATATACATACATATAAATGCATTTTTTTCAGAAGGATGATTCACAACAAGATGACTGCATTTGAAGGAAATTTTCAGCGGATTATTTTGTTAGTTATTTTATAAGAGGATTTTGATATTAGATATTTTGGAACAGAGTGCAGTGGAATTGATTTTTTGGCAGTTAATTTATGTTTCGCTAAAAAGGCAGTAGATCTATTGCATTCGCAGCAAAGTTGTACTGCTTATGGTGATTTCAAAACCGAAACAAGGGTTTCTGATTTATCTTTAAACTCTAAAAAGTAAAAAATTGATGAAACAACATGGCTACCATGAACTGTCTGTCAAAGTCTTCCCAGTCCTTTTAAAAAAAATTCTATTGTAAGTAAAATACTAGCATAAAAGAAAGAATAACAGCTTTTGAAAGATAAGGTTTGGTTTTCAGACCAAAGAGAAATTCCTTAAAACCTACACATTGACTTCACGTCTCTAAGAAAAGGTGTAAATATTAAAATAAAAACCTTTTTAGCAACGATTGCATACATTATGAACTCTCTATGTTAACGACTTAATTCATCAACGACGGAGAAGATGAGGTATCCTTATGAAATTCCTTTTGATACCTCATCCTTCCAGTTCCTCTCATTCAATACCAAAAAGCTACGTAGTCTAACAACTGCAAATTTATGACAAGTAGGTCTTCATTGAAAGAGGATAATAAGAGAATATCTAATTAGAAAATATACATTTAAGTATTTTATCTTTCTCACTTCACTTCTCACTTCCCTCATCCATCTATCTGCATGGTTCTAAAGAAGTTGCTTCTGAATTTCATTTTTAAGTACTTCTATAGCTCCTTAAAGGTTGTATGCTCCAGCTATTCAAAAAAGCGATATAAACTTCACTTCAACCACAACAACAACAACTTCATAGAGAATAAGATGAAATAACGGTGAATTTAAGAGTGTGGACAAGAAAAAGGACCTCTATATACCTTATACACACACCAGCTAGAAAAGTAGCTCCTCTCCTTTATACAAAACGCCAAACCCAGGGATTGATGAACAATGGAATATCCTTAATTGAATTTTAAGAATATTTTATAAGGCCCTTAAAAGGACTATAGGATGCTGTGAGATGCAGTTGGGGGGTAGTTGAATGCACCGTTGTCGTCATAAAGTGCACACATAAGCATATTTCTTCGAACGAAGGTCTTTATGGAGTGTGCCTGAGCCATAGCCTACCTAAAGCTGCTGAAGCTGGTGCTGAGAACAAAAATTTGCCTCTTTCGCATCATCTTATCGCATAATTCATGCAAAGTCCTTTCGGATAGTATATCTATTGTTCAGCTGGATTATGAGAGTATTTGTTACTTTTTTTTTCCTCTCTTTGTATGCCCTCTTTCCTTATCTGTGCATCTCTCTGTAAGGGATTAAGTATTACTATGTAATAAATTATGGAAAAAGTTTAACAAAAAAAATCCTCATGCAATTAGTTGCATACTCATGTTTACCATGCAAAGTCATTAATTCGTGCTCAAAAGCAGTAACCTTTTAAACTGTTCGTTATACTCGTAGTAGAGCCCGATCCCCAGTCTTTGTGTATTTATACAGAATTCGAGGGTGGAGAGTGTGTTGAAAGTATATTGCATCGATTCTTGGGGGGCAAAGGTTTTCACCAAGCTAGCTGGACGGACTGGACTGAACTCGGACACTGGACAGTGCATTTGGGACTGTAGAGCGGATGTGTTTAATTTTTAAATGCAGTCCAAATAAAAATCTCGCATTCCCTTTTAGCAACACTTTCCGGGCGATATAGTTTTTTTTTCTTCTTCTGCAATATTCATTTATTTGCACTTGATTTGAGGTCAATTAGAAAAAGTTTTATTTTTTTCTTCCATCACAGATTTTACTGGGGGAAAATGGTCAAACTTTGCAAGAGCAATGATGTAGGTGTGAAATATCATCGAAACTTGAGCCGTTAAAATATTTTCTTTTAAATACTTTTTAATTATGGAAAATGTACATATAACTGATGTTGAGGGTTAAGCTTGATTTTCACAAGCATTTCATTTATAACCGACTTTCTGATTTGGATGGATAAAAAATGTTCCTCGAGATTTTGCTGGAGATTTCAGAAATGTCTCTGGATTTACCACAGAAAATCCCACACCTTCTTTGTACATGCCCTGCTCTCTCTTACAGACGCAAACTTCATCAAGAAGAATTTTTCTTTAATGAACCAAGCGATCTCATAATAGTCTCCTTCGCTTCATCAGAAGCTCCAAATGGTTTTAACTAGTAGGGAACTTTTTTGTTTCCTATTAGATTAGGTATCACAATGGACCTCTAATGGTCTAAGTGTGTCAGACGCTTTAATGACAACCACTTTAGCCTAACCTAACCTACCACAAAAAAGTTCAAAATAAAAAATAAAAATAACAATAAATTCGGTAGAGTGAAACCTCGTACAGAACCAAGGCACAAGTAGATAACAACTCTCTGCAACTCCTGTGTAATGTTGTGGATAAGATGAGGAGTACTTTTTCGCAAGAATAGAATATTTGATATTTCTTCACAAGAGGCAGTAGACCTGAAAATTTTTGTGCAGATGATTTCAGTGTAACTTGCAAAACATAAAGCCGATGAGGATAGGTAAAGTAAGGTCGACTTAGCTGTCAGCAGGAGATCTTGAACAATTAGACCATGAGTTGAGCCATTGTAATACCACATTGAATTTTGGAGACTTGCTCTCTAATCGTTTATCCAATTGGATCTGCTTACGAAGTGAACAAGAGTGCCTATATCTATATTTGCCAGATCACTAGGATCATTGAAGTACAAATCTCTAAAAGGGAGTTTACGTCTTTGAGATAAAGCAGGACAAGTACAGAGAAGGTGAGGGATCGATTCGTACTTTTCTTCGTCCATGCAGTTTTCGCAGAAATCATTGGAATAATTTCTAAACCGCTTTGCGAGCTAGTCTATCAAACATTTTCCTGTTAGAACACCTATTGGGGAGCCACTGTGTGATCTGTTTAAAGCTATTAAACATTTTGACTTCTTCAGATCTAGCATTGGTCAAATCTGTTTTGTCGCCAAGCAGGTGGTGATATTGTTCCACCTAAGGCTTATTCTCTGAATAGCATCTTGTCTTTGCAAAAGTTTACACTAACTTAGCGATGGGAATACCTATATTTGCCTTATCTGTCAATAAACGTACCATTGTTCCACTTTTGGCCAGTTTCACAATTCTCCTAAAATGCCTATGTTGCCAGGCGCCTAGAAGAGGTGAATGTTAAACTGTTGCACCATCTCCATCAGAGACGATTAGTAATTAAAGATTGATATTGAGTTGGCACTACGGTCACTATTGCTGGCAAATTATACAGGGCTATGATAAACGGCTTCTTACTGCCGGAATGAGTAGGGCCTAGTGCACATTTGTGGTTTCAACGAGATTGTACATTCGCTCACATAGCACAAGCCACACGAGATATTGTGAATGAAGCGTTTCCTGATCGCGTTATCTCCCGTTTTGGTGATTTGGCATGTCCAGCAAGATCTCCCAATTTAACCATCCCAGACTTCTTTCTTTGTTGTACCTGAAGTCGCGGGCTTATGCGAAAAAGCCTCAGACAATCGCAGCCTTTAAGGAGAATATTCGACAGGAATACTGACAGTTGTTATCACCGGAAATCTTGCGGAAAGTCATGGATAAGACGGGCACAAATGTATATCAACACTGATGGCAGCCACGTTACGGATATCTACTTTTCCTCTGAACATGAAAAATTATAAAGGTCCAAATAAAGATTTCCATCTTTCAAAATTTCTTTGTTATTTAGTAAAAAGGTAATTCAAAAACAAAATTGGACGGTTAATTTTGCTCCACCCTGCATAATATAAATAAAATGCACAACTGGGTCGCACGTACTTGCTCCTATACATATCATAGACTAGGAATTTTAAAAACGAATGTTATTATAGAAAGCTGTTCATAAGGATAAAATTAATTTTTTAAATACTTTAAGTAGTAAGAGAAAAAAACAGAATGCTATGCAAATATGAATTTATGCAAGAACAAAAATTATAAGTCGTTGTAGTGGTTTCTTAAAAAAAAGTTTTTATATACAAACTTTTTAAAAGATTTTTAAGAGAAAACTTTGGTACGCCAATTTAAGTTTTTATTATCATTCGAATAAAAATTAAATTTAAAAAAAAATATTGAGCCTGAGATATCGAATTTAAAAAAAAAATATTTTTTTTTTTCAAAAATTCAAAAAATATTTATTTTAAAGTTTTGAAATGCAATGTGTTTAAGACTTTTTAGAAGCATCTCTATATAAACTTTCATTAAGATCCATTATGTGGATAATGAGAAATTCAAAATTCGAAAAAAATGGTTCTATGGTAGGAACATGCTGTAATATCTTAATTTCAAATTTTTTTATTATTAAATTAAAGATCATAAAAATGAATTTAAAGAAAAAAATTTGTATCAAAATTCTAGGCACCGTTTTCGACAAAAATACGATTTTTGAAAACCATTTTTTTTTTTTAATTTTTTACCATTTATACGGTGGGTACCCACATTTTTAGGTAAAATAAAATTTTTGTTCTCACACCTTGTAGATTATATAAAGAAACTTTTATTTATCAAGTTTAAAAAAATCTAGCATGGGGTTTTCGAAATACATATGTACTGAGTTTTGAAGGGTTTTGAGGGGTACCCTCAAAAACCATTTTTCGGAAAATTTTTTTCAACCATTACTTAGTTTAACTTTTTTGTGTTTTTATTTTTTTAAATCTGTAAAACAGTTTTTGAGAACAACAAAAAATTTATAAAATATCGAAAAAAATTCGTATGGCAGGTACCGTTATTTTTTGTCATAAAAAAAACACAGAAAAAACTGCTGGGGGAAAAATTAAAAATACTATCTACCAAGTTTAAAGAAAATCGGCCGAACCATTAAGGCTGTAGTCGAACAGACAGACAGACAAACAGACAGACAGAATTCCGAGACCCACTTTTTTAGTCTTAGCTATCATCGTAGTGTCAACTTTGATCAAAATCTCGAATTCGATATTTTTTTACGAATGCATAATTTGCCTTTTAGTACCTATAAGTCGCAAGTAAAAATTGTTCTGAAATTTCATAAAATTAGAGATTTAGCTTTCAAAACTTTCACAAGATCTAAACTGCGTGTCATTAATGTATTACTTAATTTTTTGGCAAAACGTTTTAAAAATCAAAATAGACTTCTAAATGTTCTTTTTTTTTTGAAAAAAATAATTTGCCTTTTTTTTTTGAAAACGTTCGTCTATGTTTCGACGAATCAACCGTTTTTGTTTTGATCTTAGCACTTTTCCTTTGAGTTGACTACATTGAAGATCGTGCGATCAAGTTGTGCATGTTTTTCTAAGTTTTCTTATTAAGAAGTAGAGGGCCTTTCTTTTAGATAAAAATTGGTTCTTCGAGCCGGATGATAAGAGAAACTATTTCATTTAAATGCTACCTATTTGTTTAAAATTTAAATATTACCATGCAGATCCTATCATATCTTAATAAAACCTTTCTTTATTTTCTTTTTTGTTAGTAAAATATCAAAAAAATTAAAACTAGTTCTAAAACCGGTCGATACACGTTTAAAAAACTGCCAATACTGCTGATAGTATTAATTTCAAGAATCTTTACGTATTTTTCCACACAAAATATTATTGTAGTATAAACCTTCTTCAGAAGTTCACTGGAATATCCTTAAGAAAAGGACTCCAGCAAATCACTTGACTTTTTCAATTGCCTAAACATTTAGGTTGTTCAAGCTTTTAAAACAAAAAATTCAAAATAAAAACGAATTTTAACTTGAAGAAAAAAAAAAAAGATTAAAAAATAAACAGAAACAATTTTAAAGCAAAAAATCGTTCAAGGATTAAAACATGAATTTTATATTTTTTATTCAGATTTTAAATTTTCTAGCTGGGGGTCAAAATGAAAAAAAATATATAATATAATGAAAAGTACTTAACAAGTGCAAACATATCATAAGTGCAGTACATGCAAAATTTCCTCTTCAGGATATGAATCAGAAAAAAGGGAAAAATTGAATCAAACAAAAAAAAAATAAATTCCTTACAAGGGCATTAATATCCTGGAGGGAGTGTAAGCAAGCATTCGGGGATGCAAAATATGAGCTCAACCGGTCTCTGGCTATGTATGTACATATATACTATGTGTTTGGTTGCTGCTGCTAAACACACACACGGGTACATACACACGATCATAGATTTGTGTGTCATTCTGCAAAGCGCGCTCAGCGTCAGCATAATATCAGTGGTCACAGGGCATAACCGCTTAAGTCGATTTTTCATATTTTTCAGGAGAGCAGTTTTAAGTTTCATAATCTCTCTATGAATCAGGAATTATGAATTTTTAAATTTCTTAAATGCAGAAATGAAGAAAGAATACACATTTCTCATATACTAGAAGTAATAAAATGTATGTCTTATATTTAATGAGTAATTAAGGAAAAAAACACTTAAGCTGTTATGGCTTATTGAACTTTAAAAAAATAAAAAGCTTAGGTCGAGTTAGGTTGTTATGGCCTATTAAGAAAGAATGATTAAAATTTCTTTTGTCGACTTAGGTCGTTATGCCATGTGTGAGATTGTGGGAAAAAATTTCATATGTTGACTTAAGTTCTTTTTCCTTAACAATAAACCAGGGTATTTATTAACTTAAGTTAATTTTCCATGTTTGTTTTCTTTTGGTCGTGAAAGTATCATACAAGTAAAGGAACATTTTGTAATAAGAATATTTTATCTATTCAAGTTTTTAATATGCATAAGTTTAAATTATGTATTGTACATTATTGATTAAATTTTGAGCAAAATTGATATTTAAGTATCTTCTGAGTTGTCAGGGCCTGTTAAATGAGGATAAGTATTTAGCTCTTCCATATTGGATGGAAGATTGTCATAAAAAGTCTGAAAATCAAGACTTGATGTTTTAAGTCCATGAAATCTTCTTTTCTTTCGGGAAAGAAGTTGTTTAGATTTAAAGAAGCTTTCGTCTTTTTTTACTTTTTATAATTTTAGAAACCTCATCTTTGTGCAAGAAATTTGTGTAGGACATTTGATGCAGTTTTTATAGTAACGCAGCTACCGAATAGAGTTCCAAGTTATTTTGTTACCATCTTCATCTATTCGTTTCCAAGAAACTTTAGATCTATAAAATTTGGCAAAATCAGAAAAATCATTGTCCTTGTTCTTCGTGTCAATTAAATCAGTCTTATTAACGAAATAAAACCAATATCTTGGGGTTTCAATTTGGACCTTCGTTTTTTTTCTCACTAAGCTAATTGAGCTCGTGATGGGCGCAATCACATTTGTAAGCCCTGATTCAAGGATCGATGAAGGTCCAAGCTTTAATTTAAAAGTGTTTGGTTTTTATTGCCTCTTTTTTTCGTTGCGTTTTGCTTCACTTGCAATGCGAATTTTTCATTCTCGGATTCGGTAACCTTTCTCTTCGAAGCAAAAGAACACTTGTCTACTTTTGGGGCATTAAACTCTTGGCCGATAAATCCAAACATTTTTAAGTATTTTAATAAGCTTGCCAGATTTAAAGATTATGATTTATAATGGCCGTGTATCGATGTAAGATTAAAGCTAGCGTTTAAATATTTTGTACACGAGTCCCTTCAAATGAAGTGGCTTTCATGTGCACGTTTTTTTCTGATATCCTTAAATGGAATTGAACGACACTAACGTCAGTGAAGATTTTTGTTTTGATGACGGATTTAAAGAAGCTCTCAGTTTCGTCAAAGAACTGATGAAAATATGTTTTACAAAAAACATTACAAATATGTTCGTATTTTTCATTCTACGGTCGCGTTTTGGCTTCCAGTTAACTGCGTACACCAAGGTGTCAAATTTTGTATCTTCAATGTGTTTGAGGGAACCAATATATAAAATTCTTTGGTTATATATTCCTAATGACCAGTAGCTGTTGACCTACAGTTCAAGTTTTTAAAATTTAATTCTCTCGCTGCATTTACTTCTAAAAATATAAAAAGGCCCTAGCCTTAACAGTCTTTCTGCTGATTGGAAGTTTAATACGAAGCTTTTACTTAGTTTTGCATTTAGGTTTTGCAAACGTTTCTTCTACATATTTGAGCTCTCAGAAATTGAATTACTAGACTTTCTTAATAAATTATTATTATTATTATTTATTAATCCAACAATAAATGTACAGAATAATAATTTATATCAGCTGGATAGGCTTGGGCTTTCTGCTGAAATAAATTAAAATTTGGATATTTCACTGAATCATCTGAGTGTATCATTTCCGGTTTATTAAAAAAATTACAATCAAATCATCAAATCGAGATCATTTTCAACGTTCTCAGTTTCATGTACATTGTACATAGTTGAATAGTTCACCTGAACAACAAGAAATTATATGCATATCTTTATCTTAACATAAACTTTAGAATTGTATTAAATATTAAACGTTTTCTTGCTAACGTGATGACTTAAAAAGAAGAGTAATTGGATCAAGTCAACATCAAAAGTTTGGCCGTTCATTGATCACTGTGCTACGCTATATTCGGTTTAAAATATGGAAACATTTTTGTTTTGTTTAATTGTAACAAAACTCATAATATTATATTTTGATTTAAAGCATAAATGCATTTCTTAAAATTCCTAAAGTTTGCATAAGCGTAGTGGAAAAATATTACTCAAAGGAAGATCAATTCTTAACACTCCTTATTTTGATATTTCTTTTTGAATTTTGCTTTAATTTGACACCCAACATTTATTTTAGAACAAATGAAAAGTAAATATGTTGTAACGAGTACTTGCTCTTATTAAGTAATACCTATACTAATTTTGTTTTTATAGGGCACTGCCACAATGTGATATCAGCTCCTTAATACATCACATAACTTATATCGTGTAATCAGAATGGTAATAGATAATTGTGACGTTAACAATCAAACAGAGGCTAAAAAAACTGAACATGAAACCGAGCAAAAGGGCGGAAAACTATAATTCCTAAAATATTTAAGATAATTTAATCAGTAAATTTTGTAAAATTTGTAGAAGTCTTTTTTATTAGATTGACCAATAAAAATACTAAAGGGACCTTTTATTTTCGTCCTTTAGTGAAATGTTTTTTTTTAGGCAGTTTTGTTTGTTAAAAATATATTTAGCGCGTTTTGAAAATAAGTTTCTTAAATTTTGATTCTCAAATGCCTGTAAAATTAAAAAAGAAGGGAACATTTAAGTAAGGAAAAGTTCTTTTTATTGGAATTCATTAAAACTTATTAAACAATGATAACAAAGAATACGATAGGTAAACTAAAGATCCTTTTGTAAGTGTCAACAATTTTAGCGCCCAAAATTATTTAGCTCCTTTTGAAAAACAATCCTATCTATTTGATTTCATTTAGAGAAAAATAGAGCTGTTTTGAAAATTACAAGCATATTGTATGAAAAATAGCACCCATTTGATTGTTAAAAACATTAAAATAGTAATAACTTCTAAACCAGCCCGTTTTGAAATACAATTATTCCACCATTCTATAGCTCTCTTTAATACGCAAATTTTGGTATACCACACTCCATATTTTGAAAAATGTGCCTTTAGCACCGTTTTGATTGTTAACGTCACAATTATTATCTTCTAATTTGTAAGCATCCTTGCTAATTCCATTATTTGCAGAGCTCATTTTCGGTATCTTACGCACTTCTTTAATTAAACCTTTCAACAAAACATCACTTACACTACAGATGCGACTGTTCGTAATAACCTATCTTCACTTATGACTCATTTTTACAGTAAACTGATTAAGGCAAAAGAACATAAGTCAACTTAGATTTGTGATTTTTTAAATTGAAACACGGCATAACGGCCTAACTCGATTTAAGATTTTCATGCATTCATAGTCTGGTTAGCCAAAAGAACTTAAGTCCAGTTAGGTTTGTCAAGAAATAGAAATGTGATTTGCCATAACAACCTAACTCAAGTTAAGAAAAGTAAATATTTTTTCTACTTTAGGGAATAAGAGCCTATGTTGACATAAGAAAAATGAAAAATAAGCGTTTTTAATTCTCGGCAGATTTTAAATTGATTAACTTGACTTATGTTGTTATTCCTCATTATTTTTTTTTTCAATGCAGAATAATAAAAACTTAACTTAAGTTATGAAACCGCCGTTGTATTTTTATTGAGTTAAGTTGTTATGGCAAATTATAATTTTTGAAAAGCGAGTTAGGTTGTTAGGTTTTTTGTTTATAACTTTTCTTTAAAAAAAGATACAGACGTAAAAAATTGAGTGGGCATAGATTTGTATATTCTCAGCACGATTATGATAAAAACTCAATTTCGTCATAACTCGAGTTAGGCGGTTATGGTTTGCGGCCACAGATATTATTTATATAGCATAGGGGGTCCTGATGATGGTTACGAACGAGAATGCTATTTGGGGGTGGTTTTTTGGGGCCGAAAAGAAAACCCAGATATACAGAAAGTAAAGGAGAGTCTGGGGGTTGCGTTTGGCTTTTTATGGCCAACAAGTTTGGAGTGATGAAAATTAATTAATGCTCTGGCCTATGTGCAATTTCAGACAAACTATAGAACACACACATATACACCCGTAAGCAGTGAGGGGGTACGAGTGAAGAGGTGGCCTCCTCAAACTTATTCAATGCTTGTGGCATACAGATGATATTTGTGGCAGCAACGACTAACGTGTAGCTGTAATTCGTTATAGTGTTGGTTGTTTTTACCACCGTTTTTATAGTCCTTTTTGTGAATAAATGCATTCAAAATTAGTTTGAAGGGATGAAGAGCAGTTTGTGAATGGGGGTTATAGAACCTCTTGCCTCTTTACAAAGTGCGTATGTGTGTCATAAGTTATTTTCATTTAGTTGAAGAGTTTTTTTTCTATATCCTGCAGCAGTCTGTCATCTTTATGACATTCAATTCATTCATTATATTGCATATGTGTTGTGTGTTTTCTGTGTTTGTGTGAGTGTATAATTTTTTAGTCCTGCAAATATTTACCTATCAAAGAGAGGTTTTGTTGTTTTTATTTTTGAGTTCATAATGATTTGAAATTGAATTCAAATACTCCTTCAGGCCTAGTTATAGGTTTTTAGGTACCTATGTGCATATAGTATATTTTTTCTGAATAGCCAATGGTTTGAGAATAACTGTGTGCAGCTCCAATTAGTTAGACCTTGGTTTGCCGGGTTATTAGAGGGAGTTGTGTTCTGCTATTTTATGTTGACAAAATGCCAAAGGGCAGGAGTAGGAGACATACGCGATTGCCAGAGTTGACAAACAAGTTATGCAAGTATACCTGCCTAAAGGTTTATTGAAGTGGAATTTTGTGTAATTATACGCTTGGTGGTTTTTTTCGGAGTGCCGATTTTTTCAAATAATACTGCAGCAATGATGAAATGATGATGCTATTTATACATATAACATTTATTTCGGTTGACCAATATTTTTAATAATGGTCTTTTTTTTTTATTTAATTTTTTTTTCTGATGAGCTTTTGTGTGACGAAAGTTATTTGAGGGCTTTTTCGGTTGTGTTATGGTTATTAAAGTAGACATATACGTATAGCTACTTGACAAGTGGTGAAGGCAATTTTTCGATTTAATCAAATTTTTGGTGAAGCACTTCAATATTGAAGTGCAATTGTTTGATTCGATTTACAGATTTACAGAAAAAAAGTATCATCAAGTGAAGATAAAACTGTGATTGAAGGTCGGCACAGTTATTTTTAATCAATGTCGAAACTGTTGGTTTTGAAGTAATGTACTGTAAGGTCAAAAGTATTTTTGTTGTTTTTCAACAACTAAGCTAACATTTTTAAAGAAAAAAGACATGATTATGTAACAATGATTTTTATCTCAAAATTCATAAAACTAAAATGTTTACCGTGATTATTTTTCCAAAAAAATTGTTCTTAGCAGCCCTTCTATCTTCTATCAAAATAGATTGTTGAAAAATTATCAATGCACGAATTCAACTTTAGTACTATTAAATTTTCGAATTACGATAGCGGAACTGCAATCCTTAAAATTAAAATTCTTAAAAAGAATTAATTAGATCGGAACTAATGCACAAAACCGGTGTGAATGGAGGATCGAAATAGAGAATGACAAACTGTCAAACAATGGGTGCGGTTAATAACCTGCGCAACAGACAACACACAGTACACACCTAGTAGCTCAGCTTTGGGGTTGGTTCAGTGAAGGTTGAGTTTTGTGAATCGACCTTTAATAAAACTGGACGCCAAGGAGTGTTAATATCACCTGTCAGGAAATCTGTAAAAAAAGGAATTAAAAATTAAATGAAAATTAAATGAAATTTAAATTTCTTAGTTGGAATTTCGAATGTTTATTCAAGGGTTATCTGGGAAACCTTTCAATATACAGAAACAAAATCTAACATTTTTTCAACAGCAAGAAATGCTTATAATTGATTTTTGAAATGATCAGAACTCCAATTTTCAGAATATTTGAAGTTGGTAATTTGACCATACGAATAATAGTTTGATTCACAAGGGACACACAGGAAAATCACTTTGGGAAAGTTTCCAAACCTCAAGGAATCTTTCGAACGGTCGTGAGTCCTGTAATTTTGGGAAAACAAAGTGTCAACACGATACACCTTCTTGGTACTTTGTGCGAACAACTCGTCACACAACTTACACTTTAAATTACGAAGACCTGTTTAGCTTACTTACTACTTACTTAGGTCCTCAGACCTTTTATGTCCGTGGGGACCGCTAGTGGGGCCTAGGGCATCCAAAACGCCACCTCACCGTCGCACAGTGTGGGAATTCGCGAATTTAGCGGAATTTAATTCGAAAAATGACTAGTCTCGATTGATGCCAAAACCGGTTTTTCTTAAAGCTAAAAGATTGTAGAAAGTGATAACAAAAGCGCTGTTGGGTGGGAATCATGTAAACAAAAAAAAAAAAATAGCGTTGAAGTTGCAGTTGGCGATTTTTATTCTGTATATTTGCTGGAAGAGATTACTTTGCTCTTAATTTTTTTTCGTGCGTTTGGTGTGTGTTTTAATAAAAGTTTTATTTTTTTTTTTATATTTCCTAAATATAAAGGTATAAGAATGTAAGTAAATTTTTATTTCACAGGGTGTTTCACATTTTTGTTTTGGTGATTGAAGTTAAAAAAATGTGTTTTTTTTTCGATTTTTGTACCTTTATTAGAGCAAAACTTTAGTTATTCCGCATTATTGCGCCTCAAAACAATATTCACTCCAAAGTTTGATTTATTATCTATCAAGAATCACAAAAATTTGACACCCCAATTATGTTGTGATATATTTTTTTTCAATGTTTATAAATGAATATCCAGCAAAAAAATGATGGCATACCGTCAAAACCGAATAACTTTTTGGGATTTGGTTAGAAGAAGAATGTTATAAATTAAAAAAACTTTTTTTATTTCACGGGGTGTTCCAAAAAAAAAATTATTTTGTGAATTTGATAGTTAAAACAAAAATACAGGGTGTTCAAATTCAAAGTTAACAGTAAGAAAAAAAAGAACTAAGTTATTTAAAAAATTAAAAACGGAAACTATCAATCAATAAAAAAAAAACTATTTTATCGGATAAAGGGTGTTCCAATATCTAATAATAACAAAAATAAATTAATTTAAAAATAAAAAAAAAAAATTTTTTTATTTGAAGAGCAAAAGTGCTTTTTATGCTTGTTTTACATGAAATTTGATTTCATAGGCTGCTTATTACATCAGATCCATATCTAGCAAGCCTAAGGTGTATTCCTAAAAGAAAACGAAGTAACTTAGACCCTGAGGTTCTTGAAATTTTGGATATTGCAAACTAATTTAAAATGTAAATAAAGTGTGTTATATGTAGGTAGATATATACATATGTTGAATTGTTGAATGTAGTTAAAATTATAGTAAATTGTTCACAATAAAAACAAAACATATAAAAGAACAATTAAATAAAATTGTTTTAAATTTGCTTTTTATTTTACAAGAATAACTAGATTGCTAAATAAAAATTGTCTATTCCAGTGAAACTGTATTTTTTCGACAGGAAGTTTTCGGTTCTTTTAATTTTTGGTATCCTTGATGATGTATGCCAGAAAAATTTCGTGATACAACACTTACCAATATAAAAAAAAACATTGATTGTCTAGAAATAAAACTAATTTAAAACTTCCTTTGAAATAGAATTTCTTGTACGTTCTAATACCCTTTTTAAGAATGGAGTTTCTATAGTTCATAAACAACGGCATTGACATATCGGTTTGCAAAAAAAAAACTAGTAAATTCTGATAATAATTAACTTTTTTCTTTATTTTATTCATATTTGTAATAAAATTAAACAATACATCATTCCTCAAAAGATTTTTTTGTCAATTATGATTTTCAAAAAAAAAGTATTTTTTGGTGTAAACAACCTGTCATTTCAAAGCTCATTTTACAAAAACTCGAGTAAAATATGACCAAAATGTGAGTTACATTTGATTGTATAGACATTTTCAATGAACTAAACAAAAAAAAAACTACAAAAAAATTTAAAATGCAGGCGTTATTAATTTTATTCCGCTAAGTTCGCGAATTCCCACACTGTGCGTCGTGTTCGGTTCCTGGATATGAGTCGCACCTCCCTCCAACTCTTGCCTAGTTGGGACGACTCCTCCTCGACTGTCCTTTTCCATGAGCTTCTCGGTCGTCCAGCTCCTCTTCCTTCTTGATTGAGCGGATTCCACTGGCATTGCATGCGCCACAATACAGTTGTCGCCTTTAGAGATGATACTTCCAAGGTATTGGAAGCTCTGTACTTTCTCTACCGGTTGTTGAAAAATATTTATGAGAAAAGATGACTGGGTTCCGAGGTTGATCATATTTGTTTTGCTGGAGTTGATTTTCAGTCCCACGATTTCTGCTTCTCTCCTACCCCTGTTGTCATTTGGTTGAGATCAATGATCTTATAAAAGAGAAAGCGTACGTCGCATCGTCCGCATAGTCAAGATGTTTCAGGTGAGACGTCAGAGTCCATCGAATTCCTCCGTTTCCCGTCAAGGCCGCTCGCAGGACATCGCTTATTACCAACAGAAACAATGTTGGTGACAGAATGCAGCCTTGTCCGACTCCACTTTGGACTTCAAACTCTTCTGACAGCCTTCCTTCGTGCAAAATGTGACATTGTGATCCATGAGTATACAGCAAAAATTATTCCCGAATAGAAACATCGAAAACTGTTGAGAATAAAAAATCTTTTTGAATAATAAATCTTTAAGCCACACAATAGTCCTGTGCCAAAAGTTCATTCGATTCAGTGGTTGCACTTTATTTTAAAATGTTCAACTACGAAAGTTGCTACTTAAATCGAGACACCACCAGTTTTGAAAAATAAGGCCCCTTTTATCTAAAAAAACCTTCGAAGAAGAAAATTTTGAAATTCCGATAGATAGAAGTCCTATCTGTGTACCATTATCACTAGGGTATTTTATTTAACATTTCTAGAACTAAGTAGAACTACATAAATGTTTGATCTTGAAGTTATTTATTTTCTTAAAACTACTTTTCCGTTTTTACTTGCAACGTATACCTATGGCAAGTTATGCATTTGTAAAAAAATTGTAACGAAGTTATATCTTTTGAAGTGATTACGCCTTTCTACTGCATTTACCACACCGGATGAAATGGCCAGAAAGTATTGCATACCTTAAGGCGCCCACGCAAAATCACAAAAGAGGACACACACAGATGGTTGTCGACGTCAGCAAATAAATTTCGTTCGCCAACTTTATAATCCACATTTGGTTTTGGCCGCCAAGTCGACAAGTAAGAGGTAGAAATGCAGCAGAAATCAGATTCTTCTTACCACCGGGTGTTCTGTACCAATTTGGTGTACAAGGCATAAAGCATCTCATCTAGAAGCACGCTGCTGGTCACCTATTCCAGGAAATAGCTTCGCAATCTTTTGGCTTCCGCCGCAAAAATACCTTTCCCGTTCTACTTTCCTCCGCCGCCGTAGTTAAGACTAGGGACTCTATCCCAACCTTCGCTGTCTTAACCTCCTCCGCTCAGACTAGGGACTCTATCCCAATCTTCGCTGTCTGAAATGTCCGCCGCCGCCATAGTTAAGACTAGGGACTCTATACTAACCTTCGCTGTCTTAACCTCCGCCGAAAAGCTCAGACTAGGGACTCTATCCCAATCTTCGCTGTCTGAGTCTGTTCTACGAAACCACCGTTAGTGTATATGAAATACCGTGTTATCTTATTGTAGGACCATACCTTTTGTTAAAGTATATGAAATACTCTGTTAATTTTTATTAGAAGGTCATAAATATTGTATATTTATATGAAATACTGTGTTAACCTACTTATACGTTGAATAAATATAATTTGGAACTGGAGTATTGAACTCTCTATTTGGCCGAGTTTTACTGCTTTCTTCGGTTGACCCTGGACCCCGCTGACCTACCTCAGCTGGAAACAAAAAAGCATCACAAAATCGAACTCAAAATTTTTATTAAAAAAGTGGGTCTCGAAATTATGTCTTTCTGTTCGAATACAGCTTAAACGGGTCAGCCGATTTTCCTTAAGCTCTGTTGATAGCATTTTAAAATATTTCTTTTTTTTTTAATACCAAAAAATTAGAATCTTTGTTTCGAAATTTTATATAATAATTTTTTTTCTCAAAAAAATATTCGAAACATTTTATTAAGTTAAATATAGATAATACTTTAAACAAAATGTACGGAAAATAGTTATTAATAGTAATGGTTGATTTGCTCAATAATCGATTTTGATCATTTTTTGTATGCTTAGGCTCGCTCAAATTTTAAAATACACATAGACACATAGTTTGTGTATTAATAGATTATTGCGAAATATTATAATGAGAGACTTCCTCCTCATTCGTTAAATCATCGTTAAAGATCTTTGTAGCAGAAATCCTCTGAATGAAGAAATATGAGAATTATCCAGTTTTTTTCAAAAATCGATTGAATATACTCACAGTGTTCAGTTATGCGGCACCTATACCTATGGAATTTGCAATCTGCTGAGAGATATTTTAATTCCACTGTAGACGGGTTCTTCCTTGATTGTGCATATAGCTTTGAAGTCAACAAAGTAGGTAGAGGGTCCATTGATGTAATAGCAGCTTGAACATCTGAAGCCGACATTATGATTTCCTAAAAGCAAGTTTTGTATTTCTTATATCACAAAAAGTTCCGCTTGGAATAGGTAACAAGAATTATGAAAGCTAAAAGTGTGAATTAAATTAATTCTTTCTGAGTACACGTTTAACCCGACTGACTTTTTTTTCCAGATTGTGTTGTGTAAAAATGAATCGGATATATTCAAGTCGACCGGTTCAGTGGACAATTTGCCAATATTCATACGTTAAAAAAAACAATATCTGCCGAAAATATCATCGTTTTTCGTAAGACTGTGTACGAGAACTCAAGGCAGTCAATTCCGGGGGGGCGCACAAGACCAAACCTCAGTGAATTTAGCATCATGTTTTGAGCCTTCAACCGTACATACATCAACTGACCCAGGATCTCAAAGTTAACGACCATAGACAACAACGTGTCGCTTACTGTGATCTCGAGCGGTTGGATGTTGAACCATATTTCTATCAAAAACCATATTCAGTGAAGAGGACAAATTATGGATGAATGGGTCAAGAAGAACAATTGTCAAATTTAAGACACAATTCCTACGACATCTGCCAAATTGCAACGTCTTTAGTGAAAGTCACTGTTTCGTGTGAATTTTAGGTTGTCGCCATCATTTGCGAAATTGTTCAGTCCATCTCCTCCAATGTCGAGCGCTATCGGTTAGGTGCTTCACAGTCCACAATAAACATTTTGCACGAGCTATTTTGAAGCATGGTTATCTCACGTGGAGACGACGTGAATTGGCCCCAGAGATGATCGTATGATTTGACGTTAGCCCAATTTACGCACCATAATTATGAAAAGTAGGACGTTTCGGATGCGGTAGATATTTGAATGCTACTCGCATTATATTCCCGTACATTCATGGGCCTTCCAAAAACAGATTATTTTATATAAACTTAAAGATAAGAAATCCATAATTTTTACTTGCGACTTATAGGTACTATAAGGCAAGTTATGCATTCGGAAAAAAATCGAACTCGAGATTTTGATCAAAGTTGACATTACGATCTCGCAATTCTGTCTGTCTGTCTGTCAGTCTGTCTGTCCGTTCGATTGGAGCTAAACGGCTCGGCCGATTTTCTTCAAACTTGGTAGATATGGGTTTTAATTTTTCCCCCCCACATGTTTTTTGATTTGATTTTTTAAGACCAAAAATAACGGTACCTGCCATACGATTTTTTTTCGAAATTTTATAAACATTTTTTTTTCTAAAAAACTGTTCGACAGATTTTAAAAATAAAAATACGAAAGATTTCATTTAGTTAAAGCTAGGTATTGGTTGAAAAAAATTGAGGGTACCCCCAATGGAACCATTTTTTTGTTTTTGATTTTCTCAAAAATGGTACAACCGATTTTGATAATTTTTTTTTTTGCTAGAGCTCCCCAAAAACATAAATAGAATTGTGTACTCAAATTAAAAAAAAAAAATTTTTTGGATTTTTAAAAAAAACTTCAAAATTTTTTTTTCAAAACTCAATATTTCGAAAACCCCATGCTAGATTTTTTTTAAAACTTGATAAATAAAAGTTTCTCAATATAATCTACAAAATGTGAGAAAAAAATTTTTATTTTACCTAAAAATAAAGGTACTTACCATACAAATGCTAAAAAATTAAAAAAAATGGTTTTCAAAAATCGTATTTTTCTCGAAAACGGCACGTAGAATTTTGATAAATTTTTTTTTCTTTCAATTAATTTTTACGATCTTTAATTTAATAAAACAATTTGAAATTAAGATATTAGATACAGCTTGTACCTACCATAGAAGCATTTTTTCGAATTTCTCATTATCCACATAACGGATGTTAATGGAAATTTTTATAGAGAAGCTTCTAAAAAGTCTAAGACACATTGCATTTCAAAACTTTAAAATAAATATTTTTTGAATTTTTGAAAAAAAAAATCTATTTTTTTCTTTTTTTTTGAAAATTTGATATCTCCGAAACGGGTCAATATTTCTTTTCATAAATTTAATTTTTATTCGAACAATAATAAAAACTTTAAATTAGCGTGCCAAAATTTTTTCTTAAAAAGCCTTTAAAAAGTTTGTACTCGTATATAAAAGCTTCTTTTAAAGAAACCACTACAAGGACTTATAATTTTTGTTCTTGCATAAATTCATATTTGCATAGCAATCTGTTACTACTAAAAGAATTTAAAAATTAATTTTGTCATTATGAACAGTTTTCTCTAATAACATTCGTTTTTAAGATTCCTAGTCGATTACATAGGAGCAAGTTCGTGCGACCCAGTCGTGCATTTTATTTTCTTAAAAATTACTACAACATTTTTGGATTTTTGGGTCATCTCATTTTTCATTTATTAGATTCAGCATTAAGAATACGTTCCACTCATAGAAATACCTCTCATATGTACCTCAATTAACAATATAATAAGATTTTGGTTTAAAAAAAAAAAAAAAAAAATGTTTATGTCAAGTTTCATCAATTTAATATTTTTTTGCAGTTTTTTCATACAATTCCCACCGTTGACCTCCCAATGCAAAATAAACACCCTTTCATAATTTTCTTTTTTATGGAGCGTTTTGATCTTCATCCCTTTGGTCAAACTTTTACACTAAGTTTCAAGAGTGTTATTATTTTTTTTCAAAGGATTTTCCCTGTACTAAAACAAATGCTCTGTATCAATTTTGAAGTTATTTCATCCAACAGGAGGAACCCATCAGCTCAAGTGCCAGCTTAATATACACCTAGACGCATTTAGTCCACACGTAGGTATACACGCACACACGCTATTATGACGTTAACAATTTTTTACCTTCCCCAATATCTTAATGCTAGATTTGAATTTGTAAGAAGAATAAAGTCATCTTATCAATGAACTCTGCCTCTGGAAATACACTTTTCGAGACATTTTTATGTGGCCGAGGTTTTACACAATTTTTGATAATATAGTACAGTAAGACTATTGCGCAAAAGGTATAGAATTAGTGCCTAATCGCTTCCAATTAAAACCAAACAAATGTTTTTTTTTTCAGGGGAACAACCTTTAGAAAAGAAATGACCAATCCTCCAAAATATCTTCTTGCCGTGAAAAGTGCTTTTCATCTTAGCCGTTTGAAATCAGTAAAGTCATTCGACCCTGGTGTTTCTTCGAGATGTGCCTCAAATATATTAATTTTTATATAAAGGTAGTTGGTTAAAAATGTTGTATCCCTTGGCATAACGGTAATAAGGTGAACTGTCACATAGACGACTGGCTGTTGCTTCAAAGCCGATGCAGGTGTACAGCAGCTTGCGACGAAGTGGGAAATCCTGCAAAATTATATCTTGCCATGAAAAGTTCTACTCATTAGTCAATCAGCTGAAAATAACGGGTTCCCTCCATTCCTACTAACACAGCCACAGAAATACTAATTCACTAGGCTTGGGCTGCTCTCTTCCAGACAACAAAATTTTCCATTTTTAAATTTTATTGAATTTTTTCTTTAACAAAAACAACGAATAAATCCCAAAACAAACCAAATTAAAGACCCGTCTCCACTTTGAACCAGTTTTTTCCGATTGCCATCAATTTTCCTTGCAATTAGCCAATAATGCCGCCCTCAATTTCAACCAACCACACATTATTTCGAACGTTTATATCTCTCGTAGCTCTGCTCGTATGTTGGGAAAGTCCATGTATCATCCTTTTTTTTTTTTCTCTAGCTGTCATTTCTCCGCCTCACACTCAATAATTACAAAAATGAATAAGGGAGAATGTCTGTGTTTATAAAATTTGCAAATGTGCTATTTGCATTCAAATAATTTCGCTTAAGGAAGAGAACAAACACTGGAGCTGAAAACTGAAAACTGAACTGACTCACGCCTAGACGCGCCCATTATACCTATACACATTCAGTTTTCATGGGATTTTTTTTTGTCGTTTTGCTCGTGTAGTAGTTGTAGGTAGTTGTTGATGTTGTTGTTTTTGTTGTTGTTTCCTCCTACTTTCTGTTTAGGAAGGGTATATCGCATCCTTTAAACATCCCACTAGGATGCTCTTGAGCAGAAATCCCAACCACCTCCATTTGCAGCCACCACAATCCTTTCACATTTAAGGCAAAAGTCCGTGCATCTGTGTATCTGAGAGATATGGGGACTGGTAGATTTCAGTTTCAGCCTATTCAGAGATATCTTTGCCGGGAAAAGGAAAAATTGTTGTTCCTCATTTTATGTTTTTTTCTCGTATTTCCTATTTTCCTCTTTTTGTTTGTTTTCAAATGCTCGACTAGGCTTTGCTTTTCTATTATTATCCTGACAACTGTATACTGTGTACAGTTTTGTTTGGAGATTTTCTCGTCTACTTCGTCGTCCTACTAAACGAGAAAGATTGTGTGTGTAGTTGGATTCGTGTTTTGCACCATCACAGCTCCTCATAGTTCGTTCGCCATCGTATAACACCTCACTTCGCCGGTCCTCCTTTGAATCATGGCTGGTGCTTCTGCTAGGATATCTCGCACATCATTCCATGTGTCCAGGATTAAAATCGGATGTGAATGTATAATTCTGTTTTTCTTCGTTTTTTTCTGTAAGAACAAAAAAAAAAAAAAAAGATAGATAGAAAGACGAGGCAACAATGGCAGAGGACAATCTAATGGAATAATGTCTAGTTAGTAAACATATGCTGTAGATTTTCATCTCGATAGAAGTACGATGATGAGAAACCAGCACAAGGATGTTGCTGATGAAGATGATGATGACGATCATGATCATCATCATCTTGATGAGGTGAATGTTGATGACTGAATGTCGGTTGTGAAAGAAAACATACAAGTCCAAACAAAAAACTTGCATCTTAAAATTATTCCATTATGTACTTGGAATATTAATAATACCATAAATGGTGGCAGAAATTATATAGGTATGCCCTTAAACTCTGTGAACATTAGCTGTGTCTATCTTCAGATAATATATCAATTTTGTTTGTTGTGAAAGATGACCTGTTCGTGGAAAATTGCTAAAACTAAATGCTCGGCTCATACAACAAGTCTTTGAAGATCTATGCCCTCCTTATAAAGCCAGGTATGTATATCCTAGCATTCGAGCTGGATGACTTATCGACTAGAGTCTAGCAATCCTTATTTTACTAACTTTATGTGAATCGATATATGTTTGTAGCTCTCAGGGTCTCTTCGATAGCTTCACCCAAGATCTTGTCCAACGATTCTCCATTAAACTTTCACAAAAAAAAGGAGCTAAGAAGTTATGATAAAGTTTTTTGATACAAAAGTCAAAAAATGAATTAAAAGCCAGAACCTCTTAGAGGACCGGTGCCTAGTGACCTACATATAATTCTCAACTTTTTCTGTGTGCGTGTTGTCGGCAGTAACGAAGGTCACCTAGAATTTTCTCCTGAATCCAAAGTCTAAGATCAGAAGCACTACTTATGACAAGATATAATGTTGGAGGATTCGTCACTTCTTCACTTCTTCCCAAGAAGCAGTATCCCTAAAATGGGAAGCAAACACAGAACTGCATGACAGCCCAAGGCACTAACTGTTAAGCGAAAGGTTCAAAGAGCTGTTATTCACTCGAAATGTTGTTCAAAATTATACAACTCGAATAACTCAAATGTTATGCTTAACTTTATTGATAATTTATTTTTGTTTTATTTTAATGAAATAAATTAAAAAAGATATTTTGTACCGGAAAGCTTACGTACATTTTGGCAACGTTCGAGACGAAAATTATACAAAATTCTTGAAACAAGTGTTTTCAAGAATAATTGAGAGATCCATTGAAAACCGGGCTTTTTTGTGTTTCTAGACCACCTGCAATTTGTAGCATACTAACCATCTGTACTTTCCAACTTGAACATTTCTAAGGGCGTTACACATTTTTTACTTGCGACTTATAGGTACTTTAAGGCAAGTTCTGCATTCGTAAAAAAAATCGAACTCGAGATTTTGATCGAAGTTGACATTACGATGATAGCGACGACTAAAAATGTGGGTCTCGCAATTCTGGCTGTCTGTCTGCTTGTCGGTTCGACTACAGCCTAAACGGCTCGGCCGATTATCTTTAAACTTGGTAGATATCATTTTTGATTTTTTACCCCCACAGGTTTTTTTCTTTTTTTTTAGACTAAAAATAACGGTACCTACCTAACATACGATAATGTTTTTTTTTTCTCAAAAACCGTTCCACGGATTTAAAAAATAGAAGTACACATACATTTCTCTTAGGTAAATAGATATTGGTTGAAAAAAATTTTCTGAAAAATGGATATTGAGGGTAACCCCCAAAGAACCATTTTTTTTGTTTTTGATTTTCTCAAAAACGGTGCAACCGATTTCGATCATATTATTTTGGGTACAGCTCCTCAAAAATTTAAATAGAATTGTGTATTCAAATTTTCAAAAAAAAAATTTTTAGATTTCTTAAAAAAAATTTATTTTTTTTTTTCAAAACTCAATATTTCAAAAACCACATGTAAGATTTTTTTTTAAACTTGATAAATAAAAGTTTCTCAATATAATTTACAAGATGTGAGGAAAAAAATTATTTTGCCTAAAACTAAAGGTACCCACCATACAAATAGTCGGATATTACTCATTATCGACATAACCGATTTTAATAAAATTTTTGTATAGAGATGGTTGTTAAAAGTTTGAAAAACATTGCATTTCAAAACTTAAAAAAAAAAAAATATCTTATATTCAGTGTGTACTTGAAGTCATGTTATCATTAATTTGATGTCCCTTATCTTCTCAATTCACATTTACTTATAGCCGCATAATTGGTAACAGGAAATTAAGAAAATGGCAAAATTGTCTTTTATTCCTGTCCAAGTGTGGATACCAATTTCGTCAATGAAGGATTTAAGATCGGCTCATAAACAAAATCTTTTATAAGGGTTGTGAAGCCGGTCTAAATTTTTGCTAAAAAATTGTAAGGGCATTAGCTAGAGTAGGTCAAGCCTTGTTATTATTAGTTATTTATTAATCTGACAGTTTTGTTCCTCTGAGCTCCTCTTTAAGTAGCTCAATAGGATACCCTCACCCACTTTGTTCATCTGAGCTCCTTTTCTAGTAGCTCATTGGTTTTTCTTGAAGAGTTCCAACCATTTTGTCTTCTAGATTTCGTGCTAGGCACATAGGGCTTCCAAAAAGGATCCCAACCGTTCAGTTTCTTCATTTTCCGCTTCAAGGACAGCGCTGGACAATTTTTCCTTCTGAGAGTTTCCGAGGTTGCGTGCTGGGGTAACGTTAAATGAAGTACCGTGTTAGTTATTTTAAGTTCTTGAATATTGTAATATACAAGATAATATGTTATTTATCATAAGAAAAAGAAATATTGTAAGCTTTCATACTTTATTATAGGAAATACCGTGTTAGAAATGAAACTAAAAAATAAATTGATTGAGAGTTAAGCAGAATCAATAAAAGCTAATTCATACGGGGCTTAGACACTCCAAGCCCAAGTTATGTTGCTTCTTTCGGAAGAATCCTGGCCACCGACGAGCGTACCTCAGCCACGAAGAAAAAGCATCACAACTTTTTTGCCTCTTAATTTCGACTGGGTCAAAGACTCTATGACAACCCTATTTGTGCCTTTGTTTCGTTCGTGTCAGAGATCTGTCCCAAAATATAATGAAATAGTTTTGGCTACGTTTGGATGAACGCTATTACATTCTTATTTCTTTTAGCTTTGACAAAGTCCGGGCGTAAATTCCCTACCGTATTTAGTTTTGACTAAGGCACTGACTCTATTTCAGACCTGTGCTTAATGACTAGGAACTAGGGCTGGGGACAATTGCCAGGTATTCTTTTCCAATTTTTGTATGCACTCCCATCGACTAAGGCCGTAGACTCATTTCAGTTTTGTCTGGTGAGACCATACTGATGAAAGAAATTCTCCCAGTTAGTGTCCGAGAATTACTAATAGCCTTCTCAAAGGCCTAGTTGTAGATAATGCAGACCATCTTCCTATATTTTGAATTTGACCTTTAAAACACGTTTGTTATGGCATCAAAACGATATGTCCTCTGGGCCTATTTGGTTCCGTTATTTCTGTGGACCGGTATTTTTATCGAACCTACCTAGAGAGAAATCACAACATAAAATATTATTCAAAAAATTAAATAGTACGTATACGCCCTGTTGTACGCTGCTAAAGCAAGTCTTTTGATTGTAGATATAAAATTGAAATAAAGTTATCAAAACAAAATATATAAACTGTTTCCTTTCTTGCACAATACCACACAAAAATCAAATGTTAAACACAATTCTCTTTTTACACTTTGTTAAATTTGATGTACATAGATATAAGGTCATGATGATGTTCATCGAGCAAAATTAGATGTGCAAACGTTAAAATTTTCAGCAAAAAAAAAAAGCTTTCAATTAATGTTGAACTGAGAAAAACAAAATGAACATTAACTACTCTTTTTTTTAACATCGGAATAGAATATACCATCCTATCAAAATCTCTAAACTTTCAACGATTTAAATCACGAACAAATATCCCCAATAGTCAAGGAAGTAGCGTTGTAAATGAGACAGTCAATTTCAATGATTGATTAGAAATGAAGTAGGTTCAGATTCAGCTTATTTGTCAGAACTGTTTTTTTCTGGTACCACTTAACTCATTTAGTTACTTAAGAAATTCCCGAGCCGTGATACGATTAACAATCAGGTTATTCAGATCAATTTTTCCGTTGATCTCTGATTTTGAGGTTTTGTCTCCCTTATTGACTTCAACCCCGGGGACTGGGAAATTTCTTGGCCGAAGTATTATAGTCAATTCATTCGATGTTGCTGCTCAATAAAGTCGACTTTTTTTTACTTAATGCACTACGCCAAGACTTTGGAACATCACATAAAATTATTGGTTGTGTCTTCTACTCCATTCATCCTTCTAGTACATAGGAGCAAATATCTATCGAAAAAGACTTCTTTTTCAAAGAATAACCTGTCGTTTTCAATTTATGGTGCGTCACTCTAGGCAACCTAAAAAAGACAGGCAATATGAGGGTTTTGAAAAGCAAACAAATTAAAATCATTATACGATTTATAATTCCAAAAGAACAATTTTACCTCACAAACTATCAGGTCACCTTTTTATGTTTCATGGTGAAGGCCCAACAAAAGTTACGGCTAACAAAAAACAGAGAGCAGAAGTTATTTTTTTTTTTGTTACAAAACGTCCCAACTAACTACTTTTTCAACTTTTATTTGCGGGCGGCTTTTACATTGTAATAACAAGCTAACGGAATACACGAACAAGAAAATTAAACGAGAAAAATAGGCAAACACAAATTAAAAAAAAAAAAATAGAAAAAACAGGAAGAAAAATTCAAAATCAATTCCAACATGAATGTTAAATGTAACAGAGAACAAGATTGTGCGGTTTTCATTGTTCTCTTCCTTTTCTCTTTTTTTTTTTTGATGATGAGTCCTTTTTTCTAACTAAAAAAAAAAAACAAAAAGAAAAATGAAATCGATTTCCTTTTAATAATATAAACGCGCAATCGAAGGCAATTTATCTGAGCCCCCCAGTCCAGTCGTCTGTAGCAGAGTCAGCCGCCAATAACCCCTTCTTCATTCCCACCAGCTGACACAGCACACATACAAAATGAATTTATGGAATTCAATTTTAGATCTCCTTTCCGTTGTGCCGATGCCGCTTTGAATTAATTAATGGAGAACAGAAATTTGTTACGATATACGCGGGTCTATACAGTTACAGGGATTACAGCAAAAAAAATGTGTTTTTACATCATTGTCGGCGAGGCGTTGTACGATTCTACTCATAAGTCATAAGAATCTTTAAGGGAAAAATCAATCGCTATAGAAGAACTCCAGGGATTTCTTTTACCCAAAAGTACAATTTTCAATTTTCGTTCTTGTTGATTCTCACATTTCATGGTGGTATTTTGTAAATATGTAACCTGAAGCATGGATAGCGTTAGTACACAATACTTGTAGATACTTAACCTAACAGCGGACTTTCTAATGATTCATAATTGTTTTTTGGCTAAATTTGTCAGGGCTGTGAGGTCAGGTTAGTAATTTGAATCAGTTTTATAAAACGGATTAAATTGAAGCTCGTGTTATTAACTAGTAGTCCATGTATTTCAGATTTTGCTTTACTTTTGATGAATATGTCAAATTCTGAGCCATAAGTTTATTTTTCAGTCTTGGTCACATCATTCTGAATGTAGAGTATAATGCTTCAAAAGCTCAATGCTGTTCATTGTCGTTGAAGCAAAATGTACCCCTAATGCCATTGTTTTTGAACGGCACTTCCATTGTGGAAGTTGAAAAGATCGTACTCGGTGTTCGGTATGTGTTTTAACGACGATCTTCGTTGGAATGACTATATTATCGAGACGTCCAAAAACGCCGCTAAATCGGTGTGAGAAATTGTTCAGTCCCTCTGATCTGGGTACAATATTTAAGGTGTTTATACGTCCAAGACTCGTGAATAACTCACATATATGGGTCGTTTTAAAAAAAATTACATTTTTAGCGTTATAGCTTCTATTTTTTTGCATTTCAATTTAAAGACTTGAAATTTGGCATGGACCTGTGTTTATACTTATGTCAGCATTATAAGAAAAAATTTGCAGATCGATTGATGGTAACGAATAACCATTATAATTAATAATGTGTAATCTCCGTGGCCTTTTTGGGATGTGATTTTGATGCTTAATCAGTTTTATTAATATTTTTAATAATGAAAATGATTTTTTTTAATTTTGGGCCTTGTCGTTTGAAAGGCCTTCTCTTAAACTTCAATTTTATGATATGCAAAAAAAAAAAATTTTGTTGTCCCAATACTTAGTTGAATGAGTGTGACAAGATTTTGAAAAAAAAAACATAAACATTTTCGCTTTTTCACACAACTAAACAATTTTTAAAAAAATCGTCTTCTAGTACGTCAAAAAACCTTCAATTTCCTGTTTTATTATAATTTAGTTATTGCAGTCAATTCCTTTAAAATTTACATACAAAATAATCTCCGTGGCCTTGTTATCTTTATACCATATTAATATTTTTTAGTCTAACCACCGCCAAAAGAAAGGTATTTAATCATACTTGAACCTAATATAATTTGGATGACATTGAATTACATTGACTATATTAAAATTAAGAAATAGTCGATTTTGTAATCTCCGTGGCCATTTTCGTATTTGTTTTTTAATATGTTCTTTTAGTTTATAATGGCTCTTATTATTATTAATTTTTTTATATTCTTGATAAATATACTGATTTTATTTTACCTTTTGTTTTTCTTCATTTAATTCAATAAAAACGCATTCATTTCTTTTTATTTTGTATCTGTATATATATTTCGAGGTCTTACTTGCCTCATCATCAGTAGCTAAAAATAAATACATGCGTTTTTTTATTAACATAAATATATATGAAATTTAATTATATATAAAAAATTACCAAAATTATTTTATAGACAATTATTTGATAACAATCTGTTTTTTAATATTAGACATTTGTTTTTGAAATTAAAAAATTAAAAATCATTGAACAAATTTTCTTATAAAGTATTTAAAGTGTATAAATTTATTTAATTTTGAACTTGATTGTTCTGTAAATTTGTATTAACTATTAGATTGTAGTATGTATTAGTGTAGTCTCTTTTATCTGTTTTGTAGTTACACGCAATGCCCTCATTCTTTATAATTTGGTTAACTTCATGAATTTGTATTCAGCAAAACAAAAAATCATAATATATACTGATTTTCATCATTATTAATTTTAATTTTGTCATTATTATAAATTTCAAAGATTTTGAATTTATTTAATTTGTATTTTTTAATAATTATCCTATTAAATTGATTTGCTTTCCACAAAATTTCAACTATTTATTGTTACTATTTATTTTGTGGATTATTGTTATTTTATGCAAGAAAAGAACATTTTTAATACATTCGAAATTTTCAATTTTAATTTTTATCGAAAAATACTCGTAAAATAAAAAATATTTAAAATTATTTTTGCGCAACTCGGAGAACTCCTTTTCTACTTGTTTACTATAGATTTAGAAACTAAAACCCAAGAAAAACTGAAAAAAAATTTTTTTGAAACGATCAATAAAAAATGTCAATTTTTAAAAAATGACCCATATAGGAACGATTTGTGTTTAGGTAAAATCTATTTTTTGCACTTAAGTTAAATTGGTTTACTTTTTAGTTAAATAAATTCATTAATCGTACGAGTATATCTTAAATTCTAATATTCCACAAAAGTTATTTATTATGAATATAAAACTCTAAAATTTTGATTTATGTTATATCCAATTCACATACAGATCCTTTAAGTTTTTAAAAATAAAAATAAACGTACAAAAAATAAGTTTAAATGATGATGGTTTATTGCAAACATATGGGTTATGTAACAGTGTTGTTTATGTCTGGCTATTGGCTAACATATTGCACATTCCCTAGCCAGATTGCGAGGCGGCAACAAAAAAACGTTAGTCGACACCAAATCTCAAACAAATTACACCCTTTCTACCTGTGATATTGCAGGATTGTATTTATTTATTTATTTTTTACTGTTAAAATGGCATACGGTAAAGAATTTAAATATGAGTTTTTTAGTAAAAGAGAACAACTAAAAAAGTGTTAAATAATATAATGTTCTTATTGCCATTTTACCTTAAACGGTAAAATATGAACTTTAAGGAAAACACTCATATAATCGGACCTTTTGGTCACATTTAAGACTTTTAATGCTGCCTTTGCGAGTAACATGGAATGCTGGAATTTTCCCTAAGGGTTTTAACTAATGATCAGCAGAAAACTGAACAATGTTTTTCAGTACAATTTAAATTATAACATATAAATATTATGGTTGCGTACTTTATCGACTTTAAAGATAATAGTTGAAAAATTAATACTTCGGAAATTTGTCAATTTTCAGGTTGAAGTATAACACCAAATACTATATACAAAAGATCTTAAATACCAGTTTCAGATTTTTGAATTTCAGATCTGCGATTTTTAATATTCTTACAACATGAAAAAGCAAAAAGCAATTAATGAATCTTACTTGAAAATACATTGACGCGCATAATGAACTTAAGTTTTCTTCCCTTCTGATCTGATTATAATCTTTAAGGCCTATATTCGTTCAAACTTGAGTAAAATTCACATATTTGCGCAGATGCATTTAAGTCTTTTGGATAGAAACCGAAAATGAACATTAAAATGATAGGTGATACTCGTAGAACTCTAACAGAAATATTTTAATCTCTCGAGTACTGTCCTAAACGCTCTATTTGTGCTCAAACATTTAAAGCGTATTCATTCATAACCCCATTAGTACCCGCAAAATTATAAAAAATCAATAAAATCAAAGGGCACGGTAGTGCACAGCCAAGTTCTGGCACTACACCCTTTTTACAGAAACAAACTCAGGTGATTTTTGACCCCTCCCTAATTTCAGTACCTCATAAAATTTCAATTTTCTAGCATAAGCGGATCCTGAGATATAAGGCCTTAAAAATCACAAGAACCGTAACTGACTGACTGACTGACTGACTGACAGATCATCAAAATTATGGAGCACTTCCCGACATCGTAGAATCTTGCAATTTTGCATAACGGTAGGTCTTGTCATGCAAGCAGCGGAAAAAAAATGTGAAGTTTTCCATTCAGGGGGCGTAGTATCCGCCCACTTTCTCCGAATTGGTGTTGGTTGAAGCAATTCAGACTGCTGTAAAACGATAAAATTTGGTAAGGTGGTAGGGCTCAAATTGCATACAAAGAATAAAATATAAAATTTTAGGTTTTTCATTCAGGGGCGTGGTATCCGCTTCTGATTGCAGTAGAACAATGAAATTTGGTAGAACGGTAGGGCTCAAATTGCATATAAAGGACCACTTTATCAGAATTTTAGCCAGTATTTAGCCATCTATATGAAAATAAATTGTCAGCCAACTTCTGACAATATAAATTGTAAGAAATTGGTAGATTTTCTACCAACCGTGTACACACACAGCTAAATTGCTAGCTCATTGGTAGATAATTGTCAGACATTGTCAGGTCTGACAATATTGTAAGATCTACCAATCGTATACAATTTGCTTAATTCCTAACAGTATGATATTCATCATCATAATCATCATCGGCTTGAAAACCGGGTTCCGGCCAGGAGCCTCTTTTAACAAGTCTCTCCACCTATCCCGGTCTCGAGCTGGCGCCATCCAGTTGCGCACCCCAAGGTTCGGGCATCCTGGTCTATGCCATCTCTCCAGCGCCAGCGCAAGCATGGTCTACCACGCTGTCGTCTATCATAGAATGTACCACAAAGAACTTTTCAAGCAGGTTCCTCTTTGCTCATGCGAGCTAGGTGCCCTGCCCACCGGAGTCTACCGAGCTTAATTTTTGTCACGATATCTGCTTCAAGGCACATTGCGTACAATTCACGATTGTACCGTCTCCAGAATCGTCCTTCCTCACATATGGGTCCAACAATTCTCCTTAAGACTTTTCTCTCGAACGCAGCTTAAAGGTCGAAGTGCCTTTTGCTAAGCACACAGGTCTCGGATCCAAACGTGAGTACTGGCAGGACCATGGCCCTGTACAGCAGCAGTTTTGAAGTTATGGTGAGATTTCTGGATTTGAAGAGCTTTGACAGACTATAGTAGGCTCTGTTGGATTTGAGAAGCCGCCCTCGTATTTCTTCTTCTATATTGTTTATTATTGGCTGCTACTATTGACCCAAGGTATTTAAATGATTGCACCACTTCAAATTCGTGCTCTGCTACCTTGATTGTTAGTAACCTATTACTTTATGTTACATTCTTGAACCGCAAGAGCCATACTGAGTTATCGAGCAAGTTCATATTTTTAATTTATACATGTAGGCACCATCTGGCAAGTTATCCATTCGTGAGAAAATGGAACTCAAGATCTTAATCAAATTGGACAATATGATTAGAATCAAGACGAAAACAAGGAGTCCCTTTTTGTTTGTCGATTTTCGTTTAGCTTGCTATCTTAAATTAAAATTTTGTCTTACCTAAAAAAACGATACGTGCCAAGAAATCGTTATGTAAAATTAAATTTTTTTTTTGAATTTTTTTTTTTGAAATTTTTTTTTTGTCTAGGAACTCGTTTGCTTGCTTAAAACTATACTATCAAACATCATTTAAGAATTAATATTAAAGTAAGTTGTTGTTATATGTAATATATTCAGCTTTATAACCACGTCTTTGAGTTTTAATATTCTCATTATCTTCAAAACTGATTTTAATAAAACTCCTATACAAAGACTTAAAAATTCTTTAAAATATTAAACTTCAAAACAATAAATATTTTTTTTTAATTTTGAAAAGGCTTATTGGATATTTCAAAAACGAGTTATGATATGTTTTTCTTTTAAATTAAATTATTATTTGAAATAATTAATAAAATTTAAAAATCTTCTGAAGAAATAAAATATGATTCCGATCTCAGAATGCTTCACCACATCAGTTTTTCGAGATATTCTATTTAAAACTTTGAAAACAAAGTTATACTCCATATTTACATTAATAAAGAGTTTTGAATTCTGCTTTTAGTTGAAGGTTTCGAGTTTTCCCAGCTAAACTGAACTATTGGAAAAAATAAAAATGAATTTAACGACAAAATTATTACTTTTTTATTATTTTATTAAATTTGACGAGATAGAGTTTTTCCTTTTACTTAAGAATATATATAGTAAAATTAAAAATACAGCTACCCTGATATTGGATTCGAATTCTTGGTAGAAGAGAAGTCATTAAACAAAATAGTTTAAATAATTATTCTTATAATTGACATTGTCTACAGATTACTTTATCGAATATTCGGTTGACTCATATATAATGTCATAGGTCTAGTTCACTTATCACTCTATTGTTCCAGTGCAGACTTTAATTAAAATTCCAAAAAAATGATATATCCGTTTTCCTTAATGATATTGTTAACCCCTGACAACAGCAACAAAAAAACAAAAACGAGCCACTTTACAAGATTATACATTATTCACGTTCCTGACACAAAACTCTAAAGACCTTTGCTCTGCTTCGCTTGCTCATCGATTCATCTTATTTTTGACATTAATTCGAGAAAAACTAAAGCGTCCCTGAAATACTTTGCTAATAGTAATAATGGTAGAAGTCAGTTCGAGGCCCCTTGATTCCACCTACCTCATATATAGCTCTTAACATAAATTAAAATTCGATTTTGGTTCCATTCGATGGCAAAGCAACCGTATATCCTCTCCAATATTTATGGACACACAGAGACGACGACGAAATCAAGCTATCATCAAGCCACCGAAATTTGTGGACCACACCATCGGCGGTTTTATACGTTAAAACCCAGAATCAGGCAGACTGGAAGAGCTCTAGTATGAAAAAAGGACATTATAGTAATCGTATTCTACATGACGCCAATAGCCTCCACTACTACTATTCCAGATAGAAGAATAGATAGATGGATCCTGCCCGAAAGTGAGAAGAGGGAGCTTTGCTCTATTATTCGAAATCAATTTACTGTTGAAATAGTGCCAAGAATCTCATTTTTTGGCTTTAGGGGTAATTTTAAGACCCGCTCGCCCCGCGCTGACTGACTTCCCTCAGGAGCAAAGAGAGATCGTATCCGTCCACGAAGCCATTGAGATTTTCTCTATTTTTTATTTTTCCTATTTAAGGTGACATAGGTAGGGGGACATCTCACGCGACTATTTCAGCTTTAGGTATAGCCTATATAGGTTGAGGCTCGGGGGATGTGCTCTGGCAGATCCTTTCAATGAGTGAGTGGGTTAGTAAGCGAATTTGTGTCCTCTCCTAGATGATGATGGCGAATGAAATCGTTTTCATCGTTTCGTTTTCATTTCCATACCAAATGTAATGGCCTCAATTGCCTGGCGCTCCTGGCTTTTTAGTAGGCGAGAACTGACATACGAAAAAGATAATTTACCTCTTCTCCGTCCGTCGCGTCGTTGCTAGGGAACTCTTGATGCCAAGAATCCCAGAAAGGATATAGAATCCAATTATAGAAAATTATGTAGAGAATTGTGTAGTGTAGGTAAGAGTAGATACATATATCCATTAGATGAGTGGGTCTGTGTATGGGAAACAGAGGATGGAAGAAGATTCTTAACTCCCTGTGAAGAGTCGGAAGGAAATTATCCAAAGGAATTAAGTGGATGGGCGAGAGGTGTGTGGGTAAGAGTAATTTTAATGAAAGTGTTATTCGATAAAAATCTCAGTAAAAGTTAAGATTGGATAGAGGGCACGGAGAAGCAGTGAAGACCCAAACCGTGTCGTCATCATCATCGTCTACATCACCATCTCATCGACCTAGAAAATAGACATAGAAACGGCAAAAAGAAGTCGGGCTAAGACGGGGAAAGCCAAAGGAATTCCTAACGATTCTCGGAGGCCAATAGCCTCTTTTCGAATTCAAACACTTACGCCAGGTGAATTTCACAATAAAATAAATTGTTGTTAAGGATGCGGATGGTTATTGTTGGAAGCTACTCTTGTTTCAATTGTTAGGTTAGTTACGCTCATTATATGATATGTTTGCATTTTGTTGCTCCGTAAACCATAAAATATAATTGGGAAAATTACTCTACCCTCCATCTCTAAGAGTTTTATCTATCCATGGACGGTTACATGTTAAGGACGTAAAAAAGAAATCTGATTTTGAAAATAATAATCAAGCTGGTACTCAACAAAGGAAAAAATGGAAAGGCGCTTGGAGAAGATGGTATTCCGTAAGAATTTTTCAAGAATGCGATTGAGGTTTTTATACGCAACTGCAATCGTTTTTCAACCGAGTATTTTCCAGAGAAGAAATTCCGTCGTCGTTCAAATGGTCGGTAATCTTTCCTATCCACAAAAAAGGAGACTTGAACAATGTTGAAAATTACCGAGGCATCTCCTTCATGAATGTACTTACAAAATTATTCTAAGGTATACTTGTAAGCAGATTAGAGAACTTGGTGGATGTAAACAGTATCCTTTCAGACTTTCAGGCTGATATTTTCACAGGACAATATTTTTACAATAACATCCATTGTTAGAGCGCTCCAAGCAAGAAACAAGAAAGTGTATGCCTTTTTTTTGTTGATTTCAAGGCTGCCTTCGACTCAGAATGGTTTGAAACTGATAATGGAGTAAAACAAGGTTGCCCTCTGGGTGCACTCTTGTTTTCACTTTTGTATACCGATGATCGTGTGATCTTATCAGAATCTTCATAAAACCTCCAACTTTGGATCAATCGCCTGGCGAAATATTATGATGATTGGGGCCTTGAAATAAACTCAGAGAGTAATGGTTTTTACAGATCGGCGAGGAGCCAAAATACATAACTGTGTGTTCATTGGTGCTTGTTTGGATATTGTAGAAGAGTACAAGTATTTGGGTGTGAAACTAAACCGAGTTCTTGATTTCAGCTTGCACCTTATAGAGAAATCAAATACTTCGCAAAGTCTACTAAATGTGGCATGGCGAAACGTCTTCTTAAATTATCCGATCAACCTTTCAGCGAAGTACAAAATATTCGAAGCCGTGGTAAGATGGACATTGTGTTACGTGGGTCAAGTTTGGGGAAGTGATGAATACGAGTCCATCGAAAAAATTCCAAAGAAATTTCTTAAAAAAGCTGTTCACTTTGCCTATGAACACACCAACGCACTTCTTCTTGAAACAGGAATTCCTAAATTTTATACAAACACACTCAAGTTGTAGGCCGATTTCATCGTGAAAGCACTATCTTTTCAGGAAAACCGTCTTCCCAAGAAAATGGTGTTATATGAGTTGAGGAATGAGGATTGGTGGCTATCGAAGGGGAAACGTTTGGGAATCATTTGTGATGAAATTGTCTCGATTGATACAAGTACATAGTTGATGGTTAAATATCAACTACATATATCGTGTTATCCAGAAGTATGAAAATCTTGTCCGAGAGGAGTTTATAGTGACAGCTCGGGAATCGGAGAGTAGAATTATTTACTCACAGCTAAATACCAACTTACTGGAGAAAAAAAACTTTCATGACATATAATAGTTACAGAGAAATATCTCTAATTTTTAAAGCAAGATGCGAACTCCTGCCTCTAAATGGAATCCCACACAACGGAAGTTTCAACCAGTTCTGTTGACTATGTAACCTTTGTGCAAAAGAAGACTGTTTTCATTTTCTAAGTATATGCCCAATTTTCAGTGCCCAGCGTCTTGTATACTTCGAAAAGAGAACTCTGTCGATGCAGAACACGATTGCCATTTTGAACGATTTCAACTGGAAATACCTTTACAAATACTTAAAAGGATGAATGTTACTGATAGCAGAAATTAATGAAATCATTACTTACTTACTTGTTAAGGACGATTTTCAAGGAAATCAGCGTCCATAACATGTTTATTTGTGTAAATGTTTGTAATGTATATGTTGAAAAAATAAAGATAATAATAATAATAATAATAATAATAATAAAATAAATCAACATAGCTGATCTGTAATGTTGAGTATTAGTATACGAGTTGATTAACGCCCCAAATAGATTCAAAAGTCAACAAAGTTGGGTCGATTGAACAATAGTTTTCTACTCCGTGTTCTTCATCACAAAAGTGCTTCTCAAATAAGTATAATGGAACTTTGTCTAAAATTGTTAGTTCTCTCCTTTCTTGCCACACAAAATACTCACAGGAATAATTGAGAGTTTAAATTCTCTGCGAACAGTTGTGCCTCCAATTTATTGACATATTTTATTTGTTTACCTTGACCCAGTTATTGTAGCGATTTTCTGACATTTATTGGACTTTTAATTTCAAAAAGTATCGAAAATATAAACATAACCTCTTTATCTAAAACTATTTATCAAATAGATTTTGGTCCATAACGTAGTCTTAGCCTATTTTAGAATTCGAGATCTCGTTTTCATCGCGCATGTACAAAATTGATCGTATTCATGAATTTTAAAACAATATATTGATATAGAAACATGGGCGCAATTTGAGAAAAATTTTCAAATTCTTCCTTAAATTTCCGACCAATTTTTGCCCCACATATTTTTTCATTTTTTTTAAGACCAAAAAAAATAGTATCTCTGCCATACGAATTTTTTTTCGAAATTCTATAAAATATTTTTTTTTTCTCAAAAATTACTCCACAGATTTTTTAAAAAACAATTCACAAAATTACATTTAGTTAAAGCTAGATATGAGATGCTTGAAACAAATTTCCGAAAAATGGTTATTAATGGTACTTCCTGAGAACCACTTTTTTGTTTTTGATTTTCTTAAAAATTTACACCGCTTTTGATAATTTTGTCTAAGCTAAGAACTCCAAACAATGTGATTTTTGTTTTTTTTTTTTATTTTTTAAGAAAAATTAATTTTTTTCAAAACTCAATATTTCGAGAAACTTGGCAATTAGAATTGTTTTCATACAATTTAAAAGATGTATAACCAAAATTTAATTTTATCTAGAAATGTCGGTACCCACCATACAAATATTAAAAACTTGGGTTTCAAAAATCGTATTTTTTCTCGAAAACGGAACCATTGTTCAAATTTTGAATTTCTCAATCTCGGCATAACAGATCTTAATGAAATTTTTTATAGAGAAGCTTCTAAAAAGTATAAAAAACACTGCATTTTAAAGTGAAGAAAATACTAATACTAATTTTTTTTTTTAAAACAATTTCTTTATTTTCGAACATTCGATATCTCAAAAACGAGTCAAAAATTTTTTTTTGGAAATTCTATTTGTATTCGTACAGTAATCAAAATTAAAATTTGGCCCTCCAAATTTTTTTCATACAAAATTATGAAAAGTTTTCTATATAAGCGCTTCTTTTTCTTAAAAACCCTACAAGGATATATATTTTTACTTGCGACTTACAGGTACTATAAGGCAAGTTATGCATTCGTAAAAAAAAAAATCGAACTCGAGATTTGATCAAAGTTGACATTACGATGATAGCGAAGACGAAAAAAGTGGGTCTCGCAATTCCGCCTGTCTGTCTTTCTGTTCGACTACAAACGACCGGCCCGGCCAATTTTCTTCAAACTTGGTAGATATGGGTCTTAATTTTTCCCCCCCACACGTTTTTTTTTTTTTTGTCTTAAGCCCAAAAATAACGGTACCTGTCATACGATTTTTTTTGGAAATTTTATAAGTAATTGTTTTTTTTCAAAAACTGTCCCACAGATTTTCTTTAAAAAAATTAAAAAAAATTCATTTAGTTAAACCTAGGTAATGGTTGAAAATAAAAATTTCCAAAAAAATATTATTTTTGGTAGCCCCCGTGAAACTTTTTTTTTGTTTTTGATTTTCTCAAAAACGGTACGACCGACTTTAATAATTTTTTTTTATGTTAAGGCTTCCCAGCAGTTTCAATATTATTGTGTATTCAAATTTTCAAAAAAAATTTGTTTGGATTTAAAAAAAAAATAGAATTTTTTTTTTTTAAAACTCAATATTTCAAAAAACCCCATGCTCGATTTTTTTTAAAACTTCATAAATAAAAGTTTCTTAAAATAATCTACAAGACATGAGAAAAAAATTATTTTACCTAAAAATAACGGTACACTCCATACATATGTAAAAAAATGGTTTTCGAAATTCGTATTTTTGTCGAAAACGGTTCCGAGAATTCAGCTTAATTTTTTTGTTCGAATAATTTTTAGGATACATATATAATTTAATAAAAAAAAAAATTGGAAAACAAGATATTACTGACTGTACCTACCCTAGAACGATTTTTTCGAATTTTGAATTTCTCATTATCGGCATAATGGATTTTAATGAAGCTTTTTTTTATAGAGAAGCTTCTAAAAAGTTTAAAAAACATTGCATATCAAAACTTTAAGAAAAATATTTTTTTTTGAATTTTGAAAAAAAATCTATTTTTTTTTGTGAAAATTCAATATCTCGAAAACGGGTCAGTATTTTTTTTGGAAATTTAATTTTTATTCGAACAATAATAAAAACTTTAAATTGGCGTCCAAAATTTTTTTTTTAAAACGTTTTAAAAATGTTTTATATAAAAACTTATTTTTTTAAGAAACCACTACAAAGACTTATAATTTTTGTTCTTGCATAAACTTATATTTGCGTGAATCACACAAGGCATTCTATTTTTACGAGTACCTTTAACTACTAAAGAAGTTGTTTTAGTCATTTAAAAAATTAATGTTGTGCTTATGAACAGTTTTTCTCTAATAATTAATTTATGAAATTCTCAGTCTATTAGTTCGTGCGATCCAGTCGTGCATTTTATCAAAATCCGAGATATATAAGATGTTTCAAGGCAAGTAGCTTTAGTTGTAGAGCTAAGAAAAATCAATTCCTCCTCTTAGGAATCAAAAAAGAATCTTAAGTACTAATTGCTTCAGCAGTTGCAGTTAAGGCTGTAGGTCGAGGTAGATAGAGATAGACAGACAGACGAAATTATTGGGATGATAGTTTCTGCATCTATCGCATGTAAAAGGAACACTTAATTTGAGTTAGAGGAGCTGCTAGTTAATCAAATCGAAATAAAATTATTTTTTTTGAGAAGAAAGTATTTTTATTTTTGCATCAAATCTTCGAAAATACTTCTAAAATGAGAGTACTTTATTCTTAGATAGAATCCAAAATAGAACCTTTAGATTATTTGGAGACTACGGAAACTTTTGTTTCTCTCGAACACCGTCTTAATGTCTCTTGTCTTACTTTGTTTTTAATTGCTTCTTGTATAAAAAGTGCTCTTATGATATAGCCAGTTGCATTCCACCCTGGAAACAATTTTGCCGTAATACTCGCTTTCCTTAGAATTTTCATCATTTTACCATTAAGCTTAATGATATATTATAATGTAGAGATTCTTTCTTTAGCCGTAATACTCGAATGTGGAAAAATTTAACCCACTTAGGTAACTTCTTAATATTTGAAAAACCACAATTTTCTTATATAAAGTCTCAATCCTAAAACTGCTCTGCTAAATTGAAATCAAATTTCATTTTACCAAAAATAATGGGGCATTATTTTTGGTAAAATTAAAATTATCATTTTGTTTTACATTAACATTACATTAACATTTAATAATCGGCTAATTAATACTCCACAAAATATGTTTTATGTTTTTTCCAAAAAAGCACTGTAATTATGTTATTTTGTGATCTTCACAAAACTTAACTCATTTTAATTTAAAAGAAAAATTGGTGAAATTCACCTATCATAAAAGGTCGATATGTCAAAGCCGGAATAGACAGTTCCGAATTTAATTAATTAAACTCAAATGGCTCTGCTATGCTGGCAATCGAAAAGTGATTCGTTTCCTTAATTTTATTTTTGTTCAAACTTACAAATGTGCTAAATTGATTATTCTGCATAATACATATAATACACTTGCCCCTATGGAACTATCCTCAAGATAAACACATCACACATAGAACAGAGAATATGAGTGTACGTATGTGTACATTTTGAACCTGTCTCCAGCATATAAAAGTCATTCTTAATGATATTCAGCGTGGATAGAGTATCCAACAAAGTGTCCCAATAGTTCGCTTTCAAGAGCATAGCATCAGCCAGCAGAAGCTTTGCTACACCATGTTGCACATGATGTTTAATTGTGACAAATTCTTGGAAGGATATCAAAAAATTCATTTAGAAAAAATGTGTGGCAAGACCAGTAACAGCAGCAGCTTCGGCAAGATGGTGATGACACGCGAACATGAAAAGGGGATATGATAAGAGAACGCCAAGCTCCTCTGAGCAGAAGAAGAAGAATTCAATTAAATTTTATTCAAATGATGGTGATGATGGTTAAGCTACTGGGTGAATCTGCCAAAAGAATGAAATCGCAAATCCTTTTTTTTTTGAGCTCGGTATTTGACAGTTAAATGTCAAGAACCATTAATGGAATATGGTTTGGAGTAATATTGGAAATATGTGTGGTCAGAAAATGTCAGATTGCACAAAAATGAAACCTTCAAAATGATTCGCACATTTTTCCTCAAACTTTGGTAAGATTTTTCTCCATTAATTTCTTCGTGAGACTAAAGAAATGGAGTGCCATAAGTGATTGCAAGCCCTTAAGATACGAGTACTTGAAACATAATCAAAATTATTAAGTGTTTCATTCGTTCTCATCAGAACCAAGTCATCAACTTGCTGAGTGAATCCGAAGGTTGAAATTGAATGGAAAATCTATCTAAGTTCAATCACCTTCACTAACACTTAAGAGCTTACCCTTCGTATCATACCTTATGACTTATCACCCTCATTAAGCCCAACTGTCAATGACTCACTATTTACATCTTCACATCAGCCCTTCATATTCATCGATCAAAATGGTGGTGAAAGGGCTTATTCATGATATCCTTAGATTTGGTTGGCCTTATGTATGACTATACGTTCTCCCTTTCTTCCCCCACTGAAATCATCGCTTTAATTAAAATGTAAACTTAACGGACTGCCTAATAGTTCAGTCATTAATTTAATGCATAAATGATGTCATTTAAACCAAAAACCAACCAACCAACAACATTCAATCGTTGTCCTTGAGTGTGTCCTTAAATAATAATACTTATCCCAACAACAACAATAATTCAAATCAAGAAGACACAAAACAACCTGCGTTCAGTCCCAAAATTAAACCTGTGAATTGTCGTTCAATCAATAATCCTCATCATACGAAACATGACCATTGAATTCACCGTTTGTTGTCGATATGGAAATGAGCTTTGGGCGTAATGTATGTATAAGCGCGTGTGTACAGTAGGAGATTAGCATTGGTTGGGTTTGGGTAGTCTTTTATGAGGTTTGCTTAGTGATCGCAAATACGATTAAAATAATTAAACCATGGTCAGTCCCAATTAATATGGAACGGCCGCAACGGCTGAGCATCTTCATGTAAGGGAGAGAGAGAGATTTTGATTTCTTGAAGTCGGAGTATCGATGAACTTAAAGTATTTTTCCAACACATTTTTGCAACACAGTAAATGTATTTCTTCAATTACACATCATTCACTGAAAGAAACTATCAGATGATTCCATCGTAAGGAAAAGCGTAAAACATTTTTAAATTAACAATTCAAATTGAAGTTTGAAGACTTTTCTTCCTTAAACCGGAAAATTTGAAGGTTCTTTGGTACGATATAATTGAGTTTAAGAAAATACACACGTCCTTACTTTCCGAGTTCTTCTTCTCAATCATTTACAAATAGTCAAATTAAAAACTTATAAAATCAAATTTTCCAAAATTGTCATTTTTTAATGAAAGAGCAGTTTTTCAGTGCTCCGATTTAAATGAAAGCTTTTCAACCCTGTAAGTAAATTACACTCTAGATAATTCAAGAATAGTTTTTTAAGGGCAGGTATTACTTTAATCTTTGACTTTTACCTGTCAAAATAACTATCTAAATTAAAGAGCGGTATTTTTGAAATCGTCCCTTTTAATTGCGATGCACTTTGATTGTAGTAGATTTTTGACAAGCATCTGTCAGAAATATTTATTTAGTTATTCTAGGATAAACTCACCAAATAAATGTCTGAGTTACCCGTAACCCTTGCAACTACTTATTTAGTGTGCATTTATCGCGGGTCTCGGATTCAATTTTCAGCTACTGCAAACAAAAATTCAGGGGTGTATTGTGTCTTGCGAGGAAGTGAGAAATCCTCCCATGAAAATCTATTGTCATGAAGAGTGCTTCTTATTAACTGTTCGGAAAATTATAGGTCCCCTCCATTCCTGCTAACATGCACACAGGAATTGTAAGTCACAAGGTTTAGGTGCCTTAATGACCTCTATTTTTATTTGCGCTATAGGTAATATAGGACAATTTCTACATTTGGAACAAAAATCGGACTTGAGATTTTGATCAAAGTTGGCACTACGATAATATAGAACACGAAAAAAACGGGTCCGGCAATTCCGCCTGTATGTCTGTAAATCTGTACTTCTCGCTACAATCTAAGCCACTGGAGCTATTTTCTTCAAACTTAAGGTCTTCGGTGATTCCAGAGGAGAAATTGAAAAAACAATCAAAGACAACCCTTATGCCAAATCTCGAAAACGGCTCCAACGATTTTGATAAAACAAGTTGCGTGAGCTATTATGGACATGGACTACATTTTGGTCAGAAAAATGTTGGCCTAAATTTTTGTACAGGAGCTCCTTTCAATTTAAGATGCTATTGTATACACAAATATTCAAAAAATTAAAAAAAAAAATTATTAAACTATAAAAAATATTTCCTAAGATCTATATTACTAAATACTTAAAATTGGCATCTGAATATTTTTCTAGAGAAATTTTCAAAGATATAAAAAATTAATTTAATAATTAAACAATTTTTAATCTTTGTTTGCATATTTTCATACTTTTCTAGATATTTAATGCATTTGAACATTTTTATGTCATTAAATACTTGTCTTACATATATTTTTTAACTATGTTTTGTAAGTTCCAAAGTACTTTTAAATAAGAGCAAGTACCTGCAATCCAGTCGTTAAGTTTATTTCTTTTTGACGTTACATTATTGGGGATTACGAAAAAGTTGTCCTCGAAATTTTATCGATCTCTCAGTTTGTAAATCGCCTAAAAGCCTTTTTTAAACTTAGTAGAATTAATTTTGAATTATTTAATTATTATTATTATTATTTTATTTATTTTAATTCAAGGAAAACATTTTAAATGTCTCACATTTTTCAAAAAATTAAAAAAAAAAATTCAAAAAACAATCTGTGGGTAAAATGTTTATGGTTGAATAAAATTTCCATTTTGCCAACAATTGATTAATTTTATTAAGTTTCCAAATTTCAACACTTTTTTTTTTAATTATTAAGGTATGTAAATCAATTTTTTTTTTTTTTTTCAACAATTCAGTATTTCAAATTTTGAGAAGTTACGGTTACTGGATCGGATGAACCTGCTTATATGTAAAAGGCTAAAAATCTTTAAAATGAATGTCGTTAGAAAAAAATATTCACTAGCGTAAAATAAATTTTTAAAGGCTTAAACAACTGTTTTAATAAATGGTAGTTAAATTTTAAAGGCCGATGTTGAATGTGAACCACACTTAAACGCCAAGTTTTTTTCTGTATTTCATTTAACATTGCTCAATTTCAGACTAACTCAATTTAAACCATGGAAAGATACACAATCGAGCAACGCGTTAAAGTTATTCAGGCTTATTATGAAAATGGGCGTTCAAATCAAAATGCATATCGTGCACTTCGTGATTTTTTTGGTAAATTTAATCGTCGAAATGTGCGTACAATCGGAAAAATCGTGCAAAAATTTGAGCGAACAAGGTCTGTAGGAGATGTGAAAACACCAGTGCATGCTCATACAGCTCGTACTGCAGAAAATATTGCTGCTGTTCGCGATAGTGTGGCTGAACTCGTCGTCGTGCCCAACAATTGCACCTCTCACGCTCGTCGTTGATGAAAATTATGCATAAAGACTTTACATTTACATGCTTACAAGGTGCAATTGACTCAAGAACTAAAGCCTCTTCACCATTTCAAGCGTCGTCAATGGTCAGAATGGTGGCAAGAAATGGCAACAGTGGATGATCAGTTTTCGAAGAAAATCATCTTCAGTGATGCGGCACATTTTCACCTCAGTGGATTCGTCAATAAGCAGAATTGCCGTATTTGGGCGAATGATAATCCAAGAGTGATTGTCGAAAAACAAATGCACCCACAAACAGTGACTGTTTGGTGCGGTTTATGGCCTGGCGGCATCATCGGGCCGTATTTTTTCCAAAATGAAGCCGGTCAGGCATTTATTGTGAATGGTGTTCGCTATCGTGAGATGATAACGAACTTTTTATGGCCCGAATTGAAAGATATGGATGTGGACGATATGTGGTTTCAACAGGACGGTGACACTTGCCACACAGCTAACGAAACAGTGGATCTTTTGAGGGACAAATTCAATGGCCGTATTATCTCACGTGGTGCGATGTCAATTGGTCGCCAAAATCATGTGGTTTGGCACAGTTGGACTTCTTTCTTTGGGTTTATTTGAAAGGAAATGTGTACTTCGATAAGCCAGCAACAATTCAAGAGCTAAAGGATGAAATAATTCGGCACATTAACGGCATAGAATCTCAATTATGCCTCAGCTTCATCGAAAATTTGGACCATTTCCCATTTGGATATTACCTTAATAAAAGAAATGACAATAATTTCCTAGATAATTTGTGTTTTATTCAAAATCAACATCGGCCCTTAAAATGTTACCACCCTTTAGTTGGAATAAACCCAGAATGCCATGTGATTTATGAGAGAACAAAAATTATAAAGCGTTGTCGAATTTCTTATATGTATATACAATTTTTTAAATAATTTTAAGAAAACAATTGTGTACACTTACTTTTAGTTTTGATTATTATAAAAAAATAAAAATTTCTAAAATAAAAAAAAAATGTATGGCAGGTATCGTTAAGTGGCCGACCTGCTTAAGCTATAATCAGGCAGACTAAATTTCGAGACCTACCTTTTCGTCTTCCCTATCATCGTAATGTGAAGTCCGATCACAAGATCTCGGGTTTATTTTTTTTTTCCGAATCCATAACTGGCCATATAATATCGTATCTAATTTTTTTAATCCAAAAATAACGGTAGGGGAGAAGGGGGTACATTTGACACTTAGTTTTTAAAAGTCTGTATTTCCGAAAACTGTTAATGTATTCCAATGGTTTGTTTTGTATTTGATTTATTGATTATTCAAGATTATGCTAACATATATTTTTTGTTTTAAAACATTTCCACATTTTAAAGAAAATATTTTCTAAAAAACCTTTGACTTTAAAAGTGGTACATTTGACAATGGTGGATTAAACCCCACATCGTATGCATTATATTTCTTAAAGTATCAACGGATTCAGCACGTCTGTTGTTTGAATAGTAAAAAAGTAAATTTTTGTTTTTAAACAATTTATTAAACAATATAACGAAAAAAATAAATCAATAAATTCACTTTCTAAAAAAAAAAAAACAAGAAGAATAAAAAACATAAATTATTTCATTTATAAACATTAAAAAATAAGTCCATATAAATCTAAATTCAAATTTATCGATATCGACATTTTTAAATATTTTTTTAAAATATAATTTCCCAAAATCACCGTTAAACAAATATTTTTTGCAAAAATCAAAGGTGCCCCGAAGGAACTTTATAAGTTTTTTTTTTTTTTTAAATAACTAATATTATATTTTCACAAAACTGGCTTTAGTTTATTGAACTTTAAGCATAATACTATAATAATAATGATTCACGATAAGAAAATTGATTTTATTAGGTCCACAAATCGCTTACTTAACGGTGGTCAAAAATTAGATCAGAGACACAGAAAACACAAAAACACGTGGTACTCCACGAAGAGTTAAAGAAAGACTGCCAAATTTCATAACGTTTCTTTAAATCAAACTAAGCTTCTTCCTTCATCCAAACTTTTCTTTTTTAAGGACACGATCATACCGAAAAACGCAAATTCAAATGTGCCCCGGTGTCAAATGTACCCCAGCTTACCCTACCCACTATATGATTTAGAAAATCATATTATGCTCGGATATGGCTCCTAGAATTTTGAAAAAAATGTTTCTGACAGACGGAATTGGGGGACCTACTTTTTCTATCGTCTCTTTTATCGCAATAACATTACGATTTATTAAAATCGCTAATTTACTAAATTCAAGTTGACCAATAGATCCTATATGGCACAATTAAAATTTATAATTGTTAGAAGATTGCCCACCGATGCGTCGCGTGGGAGGCCCATATTTATTAATTTATTATTTGCAGGCAACACTTTGAAAAACTTCAGAGATTAGAATCTGATTTTTTCAAGCGAAAAAAAGCTTTGAGTATGTCAGAATTTTCCAACGATGGAAGGTCCTTTTATAAGATGGATTTTACTGCTTGCAACAATTTCCTTACATGGTTTTCTAAGGACACATGTAACTATACCGCGACCTTAATTCATTAGATGATATGAAGTTAGACCCCTATATTATATTTTTTATCACATATGTTGACTCCTTCTCAGGTAGATAATAAGTTCCGCTCATGCAAATTCGTTGCTGCGCTTATTGTATGTTCGGTCAGGAAGTTATGTCAGCAGTTATCTTTTTGAAATTAGACCGCGAGTTCTTTAACCAAAAGACGAAACTAATTAAGACCGCCTTATTTCATTTTTACATCTTTTTGTTCCAAAAATGAATTCTTCTGACTCGAATTTCACTTTCAAATAGTTTAATGTTGACCTTATTTTATCAGACTATTTTACAGCGACTTTGCAGAAGCTTTCACGTTTTTTGGTTCCTTTGAAAATAAATCTCTCTAGTTGGGATAATGTAGTTCCATTTAAATTATTTATGAAATCCAATCCTACTTGGGTCTGGGTGAGACATAAGTCCATATTCGAACTGTGAACTTATGACCTACCAAAGTTCATCACAATAACTTTTAAATTTTCATACAAATTTACAATAAAAAACCAAAATTTATTATTCCAAATTTATAGACCGCAAACTTATTTTCATTTAAATCGTCAATTGTCATAATTTGAACACAAATTTCGACAAAATCTTCAAATTACTATTTTGTCGATTTTGCAAATCCTTTAATCTCTTTAATTAATCTAAATTTCTCTTAGTGTAATTTTACTAGACGAATAGCTAAGTGAAATTGGTTATTCATTACTCTCCCTTGAGAGGCCTCACTATTGACCGCACAAGGACCACACACCATTATCACAGTAAGCACTTAGTTTGTTTTGAACAATTTATATTGCATGGAGGGCATGCAGTATTAAGCTTAGCAATCCAATAATGTGGAATTATCATCCTTCGACGAACAAAGGTGAAAATCCATGGTAGAGGCGAGAAAGTGTGGGCTTTGTTTTTTGTCTCATGCATAACTCATTTCAAAGTCCGGAGTCAGCTTTTGGGTATCCCTTTTATATGAAAATGTAGTAGATATTTCGTCGACGACCGACCGACGGCGACGTTGGTCAGCTCTACTTACCTTTACTCATGCTCATACTCACTCACTTATCGAATAAGAGAACTCCTCTGGTTTATAAGGTGACAAAGAAAAGGACTACTTGTGGAAGGATTCATGCTATGACGTTGTTTTATTTTTCCACCTTCCACTTGGTCGCAGATTTACAATGCAATTTCAGCTATCCAAAGCCAGTAGATTCGTTTTTCTTTTGTTTTTGGGAAAAACAAAAAATCTTCAAACAGTATGTTACTTTCAAGAGGCAGGTATGAGAGGTATAGGCTCGAATGTGAGTGTATGTGTGTCTGAATAAAGGATGTGAAAGTTCAAACGAAAAACACGGTGTTTTTGTCTAAGCGGCAGCTTTGGTTCCCTTTGTTTGAAAACTTAGCAAGGGAAAACATTTATTGGTAGTGTTCTACAAGGCAAAGAGACTTTTGTCTTTCACATAGTTGTATGAAGTGAAAGGACATAAAGTCAAAAACGAAAGTTACATTGTGTTTTGTAATAATCGAAATAAAACTCTGACGAATTTATTTGTACGAGTATTAGTCTGTTGAAGATGAATGATGAACAAAATATGTATACGTCACTTAATCGGGGAATAAATAGCAAATGTTTTTCATTCTAGAACTTGTGTCCCAGATTCGAAAAGAAAATGTCTAGACTCACAAAACGTGTCTAAAATAATAGTGTTAATTCAAATATGGCCTTTTAACCGACCCCATCAGCATGGATGTTGAACTCATTCCCTGGGTGGAGTTTGGGCTTACATCTATTAATCAACCTCACATAGTACACATATCCATGTGTGTCTCGTCTCAGTATATCGGGACTTAAAGCCACAAAAGTTTTTGAATTTCAATATATAAGTTAACGTTATAAGTTCCAAAATAAAATTTCTGAGCCTTCAACAATGCGGTCAAATAAAGCTTCCATGATTAGTCTTAAATTGATTTATGGACGAATAATTCAGTCCTATCTTGACACATCTCATAAAGCTCTTTATATGCTTTTTAAAAGATAATAAACTTTAAAAACAGCGGGAATAGAAAGATCAATTTAAGTACATAGGGATTTGTAAACATTTATGTAGTTATGATTTTTTTAAATCAGAGTACTTACTTAGTTTCACAGAGACGGACCAAAAGTTCACACATTTATCATAAATCGTCGAAAACGGATAAAATCTGTCAGTTATCAGAGATCAATCAACACCCAAACGACAGCTTATTAAAGGCCACCTAGTGATAAACATATACAGCCCGGTGTACGGTGTATTGTCAGTGCTGTCATATAAAAATAAACAGTACTTTACAAAAATAATAAAGAAACTAAACGCACGACAAGATCGCGCGAACTCTCTCTGGTGCTTAAGAGATTTAGAATTTAAAAAATGCATGTTACCTATTAGTGAAAAAAATTTCAGAGGCAAATAATTAATTAGTTTCTAAGACGCTAAAACAATTTTTTTAGTAAAAACAGAATGCCATAAGCAAATGTGAATTTATGAAGGAACAACAATTTTAAATTTTTAAAATAACTTTTAATGTTTATAAAATAAAAAAAAAAAAAATGGTATGTCTATTTAAAAATGTTACTACTGTACAAGTAAGAAATTAAATATAAAAAAAAATCATGTCCCGTTTTTGAGACATCCAATTTAGAAAATAAGAATTTTATTTTTTTTTTTGAATTTAAAAACATTTTTTTTAAATGTGCAATCCTTTTTAATTTTTTTTTTTCATCAAAATTACAGGTTCGAGAAAAACACGATTTTTGTAAACCATTTTTTAGCATTTGTACAGTGAAAATTGTTAATTATCACATTTCAAAAATCGTGGTTTTCGAAATATTGAACTTCCAAAAAAAACCAATTAAGATTGAAAATATTTTCAAAAATCAAAAACAAAAGAACTTTTGAAAAATTTCAACACAAAATACGAGTACTATTCAAACTTTTCAGGCAGATCAGGCAATTTTTTTGCCATGTCCGTCCATGTTCTTAGGAATATAAATTGTTAAATTTTATGATTAAAAAAAAAACAGAATTTATATATCTATTCAAACTTTAAAGGAACTTTAGTATAAAAAAAATATAAAAATACGTTGAACATTGTTTGAGAAGATCGAAAACCAAAAAAAAAATAAAATGCACGACTGGGTCGCACGAACTTGCTCCTATGTAATCGACTAGGAATTTTAAAAATGAATGTTATTAAAGGAAACTGTTCATAAGGATAAAATTATTTTTACTTGCGACTTATAGGTACTGTAAGGCAAGTTATGCATTCGTAAAAAAAATCAAACTCGAGATTTCGATCAAAGTTGACATTACGATGATAGCGAAGACTAAAAAAGTGGGTCTCGCAATTCTGTCTGTCTGTCTGTCTGTTCGACTACAGGCGAAACAGCTGGTCCGATTTTCTTTAAACTTGGTGGATATCATTTTTAATTTGTTCCCCCCACATGTTTTTTTCTTTTTTTTTAAGACCAAAAATAACGGTACCTGCCATACGAATTTTTTTCGAAATTTTATAATCATTTTTTTTTCTCAAAAACTGTTCGACAGATTTTGAAAATAAAAATGCAGAAAAATTTCATTTGATTAAAGCTAGGTAATGGTTGAAAAAATTTTTCCGAAAAATGGTTATTGATGGTACCCCCCACGGAACCATTTTTTTTGTTTTTGAATTTCTCAAAAACGGTTCAACCGATTTTGATCATTTTTTTTGTTGCTAAAGCTCCCCAAAAACATAAATAGAATTGTGTACTCAAATTTTCAAAAAAAAAAATTTTTGGATTTTTAAAAAAAACTTCAAAATTTTTTTTTTAAAACTCAATATTTCGAAAACCCCATCCTAGATTTTTTTTAAACTTGATAAATAAAAGTTTATCAATATAATCTACAAAATGTGAGAGAAAAATTTTTAGTTTACCTAAAAATAAAGTTAGATACCTACCATACAAATGCTAAAAAATTAAAAAAAAATGGTTTCCAAAAATTGTATTTTTCTCGAAAACGGCACCTAGAATTTTGATAAATTTTTTTTTCTTTCAATTAATTTTTACGATCTTTAATTTAATAAAAACAATTTTGAAATTAAGATATTACAGCTTGTACCTACCATAGAACCATTTTTTCGAATTTCGAATTTCTCATTATCCACATAACGGATCTTAATGAAAATTTTTATAGAGAAGCTTCTAAGAAGTCTTAAACACATTGCATTTCAAAACTTTAAAATAACTATTTTTGGAATTTTTGAAAAAAAAAAATCTTTTTTTGTCTTTTTTTTTGAAAATTCTATATCTCCGAAACGGGTCAATATTTCTTTTCGTAAATTTAATTTTTATTCGAACAATAATAAAATTTTTTCTTAAAAAGCTTTTAAAAAGTTTGTATATAAAAGCTTTTTTTAAAGAAACCACTACAAGAACTTATAATTTTTGTTCTTGCATAAATTCATATTTGCATAGCTTTCTGTTACTACTAAAAGAATTTAAAAATTAATTTTATCCTTATGAACAGTTTTCTCTGATAACATTCATTTTTAAAATTCCTAGTCGATTACATAGGAGCAAGTTCGTGCGACCCAGTCGTGCATTTTATTTTAAATTCGTTCAGTAGTAAGAGAAAAAACAGAATGCTATGCAAATATGAATTTATGCAAGAACAAAAATTATAAGTCGTTGTAGTGGTTTCTTAAACAAAAGCTTTTATATACAAACTTTTTAATAGATTTTTAAGAAAAAAATTTGGTATGCCAACTTTAAGTTTTTATTACTGTACGAATGAAAATTAAATTTCCAAAAAAAATATTGAGCCGTTTTTCAAATATCGAATTTTCCAAACAAAAAATGATTTTTGTTTTCAAATTCTTTTTTTTTTTAACTTTTGAAATGCAACGGTTTTAAGACTTTTTAGAAGCATCTCTACAAAAAATTTCATTAAAATCCGTTATGTCAATAATAAGTAATTCAAAATTTGAAAAAATGGTTCTATGGTAGGTACAAGCTGTAATATCTTAATTTCAATTTTTTTTATAATATTAAAGATCGTTAAAATTAATTGAAGCAAAAAAATTTTTGTCACAATTTTAGGTGCCATTTTTTATCATTTGTATGGTGGGTACCTTTATTTTTAGGTTAAATAATTTTTTGTTTTCATAAATCTTGTAAATTATATTGAGAAACTTTTATTTTTTAAATTTAAAAAAAAAACTAGTATAAGGTTTTCGAAATATTGAGTTTTGAAAAAAATTGAATTTGTTTTTAAAAATCAAAAAAATATTGTTTTGAAAATTTGAACACACAATTCTATTTATGTTTTAGGGGAGCTTTAGCAAGAAAAAAATTGTCAAAATCGGTGGTACCGTTTTTGAGAAAATTAAAAACAAAAAAAATGGTTCCATGGGGGGTACCCTCAATAACCATTTTTTGGAAAAAAATTTTCAACTAGTACCTAGCTTTAACTAAATGAAATTGTTTTATATCTTTTTTTTTTAAATCTGTCAAACACTTTTTGAGAAAAAAAATATTTACAAAATTTCGAAAAAAAAACGTGTGGGGGGACCGACAGACAGACCGACAGACAGACCTATTTTGGACATTTACTCATATTGCAAATCGATGAGATGGACATATGGAAAAAAGAATTCTATGGCCTCCTGAAGTTTCTAGATGAAAAAATCAGAGAGTAAAACATTCGGGAAGCCAAAACTTTGCATAAGGTGTGACAAGAAGCTAGAGCCTGTAGATTAAGCTTAGACAAGAAAAAAATCAAAATCGTATGGGTGGAGAAAATGATTAACATTTTTCATTTTATAAATATCTAGAATTTTATTAGCATACAATAAAGTGGCAAACGTAATCGAATAATCCTATTCTACCATTTTTCATTGAAAGCATCTATTTACAAACATCAAGTTGAAAATGATTCTCAGCCGCTGCAAAAAAGTTTTTCTGGGTTGTACTGCCTTTTCCGAGAAATGGGCTTATCCTCTAAGCGTATCTCTTGTTATGGAAAGTGCTGCTCATTAGCTGTTTGAAATTGGGTGAAAATTGTAGGTCCCCTCCATTCCTGGTAACACGAACACAGGAATGGTTGGGAGTTGTAAGTCACTATAGGTCCTTGCTCTCTTCGAGCAATTTTTTTTGTTAGTTAAAAAATGACTTTACAATTTTATTTTTATTACTACGGCCGTGTCGATCAACCTTTTGGGGTCAAGATAAAAAGAGGGGCATTTTTCTTAACTGAAATACCGTAGGAGAAGTGCATGTCAGCTAATTCTTTTTTAGACTTTTTTGACATCGAGATGTGTTGATGAGTTCAAATTCAAATTGAAAATAGTTTTTTGGTAAAAAATTCCGTGCATTTTACTAGTCTGCAGGCACCACATAAAATTGGTTGATTTGAACATTTAACATTGCCATTTTATTGTATGCTAAAGAGATTCTGGATATCTAAAAAATATAAAAGGAAGATTAATCCTTTTATTAACTTTTTGACCTCTGATTTCAGTTACGTTAGAACCAAAGAAAGGTGGTTTTGGGATATTATTAATTTTTCCAAAACAGACAAGACACTTGAGAAATTAAAAAAAAAAAAATGTCAAAATCTTGAGTTTAAAAATAAATTTTTCTGTTCCCTTAAACAACTTTATTTCAAAATGAAATAAAAGGACAGATTTTTGGCTTAACAGAAAGGTATCGTATGGGGCACTGTAAGCTTTACAGTTGTTTTTTATTTTTTTTTTGTTTTAAGTCAATTCTTTAGAAAATTTCTTCTCCGAGCTAAATAAACGGGGCAATAGATCAGGCATCCATATGATTTTTTCTTGTCTTGATCCAACCTACACGCTTAATCTTTTTGTCAAAACATTTTGAATCATCCTATATATGCGGGTCCAAACCACATATTAAGACTTGGTTATAGAATACGAACTTTGAAAGAACTTTCTTCAAACACTTTTTTTTTTATTAATTATTTTAATGAATTTAGTTTTATTTTCCAACTGATGACAGATAACGTGTGTAGTAAAAGATGATCCAAGATTTACATATACATATGTATTTTCCGAGTACTTTATGTTAAATAAAATCCTTGACAATTTAAAAACTATTTATTGAGAAACCATCAGAAGAGATTGAAAGAAATTTTCATGAACTGTTATCAACTCCAAATCTACCCCCCTCCCGAAGATAATAAAAATGTAAAAGAACGAAAAATGTTAAAATAGATGGATTTCTAGTTCATCACAAAAAACTGATGGCTTAAATATTATTTCTTAACACATCATTAGACGGTTTAAACGATGCGATGACAGAAAAACACTTTAACAAAAATATCATAAAGGTTCAGATTTTTCGAACTTGGAAATTAAACACGAAGCGACGCAAGTGCGTGTCTGCTAGTGAACGAATAAAAAAGAAACTATGCTAAATGGATATATTATTATCCATTTTCATATTATCAAAACTAGGGAACTTCAAGGAAAGTCGAATACACACTATGTACTCATTGAATTCTGGAAGTCCTAGATACAACTTTCAAAATAATGATTCATAAATTTTCTTCCTTAAATCCGATGTAAGTTCCTTCAAATCCTTTTCGGTTATGCGTTGTTCACTTTGAATATTTTTTTCCCTTGATATCCTTTCGCCATAAACTGCGGCATCCTCTAAATCATAAAATATGCCGTTGCCCAAATAATATATAAATGGAATTTTTATATATCCCCTTATGAAAACCGTCAGGTATCTTTATTCTCTTCTTAACTTATAGAATTTGCACATCACTTGAGAGAACATTGGCTTTTGGGTGCCCTTAGAAAGTGTACCCTAACTGTGAAGTCGTATATAATACAAGAAAAGTCCTTCTACCGTTTATGTCTCTCCAGAGATCAAAAATAAAAGGAAGACCCCCTTTCACAAAATCATTCTTTCCTCCCCCCTCCTGGTGCTCTCTCATACCATCAGGGAATACAAAAAAGAATACCAACTTGGAAGCCTGTCCAAAAGGTTGCAAACATTTTTTTGGCAACCCTTTCCGCAAATGTATGTTAAAGTTGTCTGGCAAAAGTTAACTTTTTTCCCGCTTTGGTCCTCCTGTCTCATGGTCCTTGCTACCTGCTATCAACACCGGTGAAGGTATTTTCCTATAGGCTGTAAGTTCTGCCTGGGCCTTATAAACTTTTTCTTCTTCAACGAAACCTTCCGAATATAGATATATATTTTTATGTGGGTGTTTATGTATTCGCTTCTTACTTAAATGGCGACGACCACACCAACGTGCCAGTGGAAAGGAGTCATCATCCACAACCCAGCTTCCACCCACGCTCACCCCAGTAGGAACTTTTCTTCCTTCCAACCACCTGAACATTTTACATCTTCTGATTTCTCGATAAGTTGTGTTGCTCTGAGGTTTTTTCTTCTTTTTGCTTTCTGTTGTAGGGTTGGAGAGGTTGTGAAAATAAATTTCATCTCCAAAGTAGTCCCCTTGGCCGAAGGGGATGCCCCCAAAAAAACTGTATGTAGTTGTAAAAGCTATATGTGTGTTTGTTGGAGCAAAGTTTTTCAAGGATGCATAAAGAGAGCCCGTCGCCATCGCCGCCCAAAATATTCACCTGAGAAACCCTCCCACAGTAACAGTTTCAGCGATATACAATTTTCTTCTAAGACTTGGTAGGTGGCTTATTCACGGCCGCCATACGGTTCTATGGTAATGGTGGTCTGAAGAAGGTGGTTTAAGACTTTTTTGAAAGTTCTTCCATCGAGGGTAAGATTTAGGTTAATTTATGAGGTTAAGTATCCTAGTTTTTGTGATGTGCTAAATATCCATTGAAAATTACAAGACTTACTTTGGTGGTGGTGTGATTGTGTGTTGCAGTTGAAGGACTCAGTGAAAAACTGCAGTAGCCAAGATTCTTATTACTTTGTAGCGAAATTGCTCATCAGAGTTAACTTATTGAAAGTGACTCTACCTTGATTGGATATTGTGTGACACTTTTTTAATTAAATGGGAATTAGATAGGTTAATTATGCATAGAGAGTGATTTTGTTGGTGTTTGGGGGGAAAATTACGTAATATTATGTTAATGTTTATGGTTTTTGAATTTCTTACAAGTCTTGAAGTGGACTTTAGAACTTGGATATGGGATATTTATTCTTAACATTATTAACATACTTATTAGACCATCAACATGAAAAGTCTGATTTTATAATCAAACCATATTAATTTTATTTCTACCTAAATGAGAAGGGAATTCCTTTAATTGGCCTTCAGGTATTCGTGTTAAAAATTAGTTTTGATGACGGAAACACATCACGAAGTGACTTATACCCAACTTTGTCACCAAATAGGTCCAAAATATTTTACTTTATTTTAAATAATTCAGTTTAAGTTAGTTAACCAATCTTATCTAGGTAATAAGACTTATGGTATTACATAATTACTTAGGAATATTTTTTTCTGGAAAACCATGTGACAACTTATATTCCCAAGAACACGAACTCGAGATTTTGATTAAATTTGATAAAATTTAATGTCATTGCTCGCGCTTTGTCTGTTTATTCTGCTACAGCTTAAGTGACTGTATCGATTTTTGTGAAATTTGGTAGAAAAAAATATCAACTATTCCTCGAGACGAGATACCAAAAATATATTATCAGCGATGAAAATTTTTTATTAGATTAAAGACAATACTTTTTTTATTCAAAACAGATTTTTTATTTAAAATTTAGTCCATTATTTATATTAAAAGTTAAATAAATGTGAAAAAAATTTATGAAAAATGGTAAGCTGTTTGAAAAATTTTTTTTACGCAGAAAAATACAAAAGTATTGGGTACAGAAATTTTCAAAGATAATTTATGTTTGACATTAAAAGACAAATGGAACTTTTCAAACTTGACTCTATACGAAAACCGCCTGGTCAATTTATCGAAAGTTGGCAGATAATTGTATTACTATTTGATTTAAAAAAAAAAAAATTGTTATCCAAAAATATACCTACGTTAAAGAAATCAGGATTACGGATCTTGATAAATTTTGTTTTGTATCCTTAAATTCTTAAGATCCATCAACCAATATGAAACTACAGTAGACTCTCGATATAATTGAATATCTCTCGAGTGAACTATTCACGGCAGTTTGAAAAGTTCTCGGCCTGACCAATAAAACGCAATAAATTTTAAAACTTTTTTTAATCTTTTTCTACATATTCTCCTCTTATATCAATGCACTTATTTCATCTGTGTGCCAGTGCTTCTATACCCATTTTATAGGCCGATTCCTCCAACTCTTCGAAAAACCGCTCCGTCTCAGCAATAACCTCCTCGTTGGTGAAGAATTTGCGCCCAGCCAAATTTTTTTTTAAGTTAGGAAAGAGGTAATAGTCTGATGGTGCCAAATCAGGTGAATAAGGGGGGTGGTTCAATACACCAAATCGAAGTGCATGGAGTTTAGCCATGACAACAACCGACTTGTGTGCTGGAGCTTTATCCTGAAGAAAAAGGATCTTCTTTTTGGCTAATCCTGGTCTTTTTTCGGCAACTTTTCCAGCCAATTTGTCCAACAGGTTTGCAAAGTATTGACCAATGATAGTTTGGCCCTTCATCTCTTTCCCAGCTGAAGCACACGACTTGGGTTTCTTCGGTGGAGGAGAAACGCTATGCTTCCATTGTTTTGATTGTTCTTTTGTCTCGGGAATATAGTGATGAATCCATGTTTCGTCGGTGGTAATTAATCTTGTCAAGTAATCGCTGGTATTCCTCCGAAATAACGCTAGATTCTCTCTAGAGATTTCAAATCGATTGAATTTTTGTTCTTCGCTCAGCAAACGCGGCACCCACCTTGCGGACAATTTTTTCAATCCCAATTCTATGGTTAAAATGTGGTAATCCCGCTCAGAAGAGATCCCCATGGTGTTGCTTATTTTTCGCACTTTTAACCTTCGGTCGTCTAAAACCATTTTATGAACTTTATCGACTTTTTTGAAGAGGTGGATGTTGTTGGCCTTCCGCTTCTGCGATCATCTTCGATGCTCTGTCTGCCATGTTTAAATAAGACTGCCTACTTTTTCACCATGGAATACGAAGGTGCAGATTCCCCCAATGTCTCATCGAAATCATCTTTAATTTGATTTGGTGTCATATTCTTTTTGACCAAATATTTAATGACGGCTCTAATTTCATTTTTTTCCATTTTCGTTGTTAGCAATAGGTTCGTTCAAAGAAAAAATTGCACTGATATACGCGACCAATTTTAATGAAACTTCACATACAATTATTATATATATAAGGCTGTTTGAGGAATTAAAATTTATTTATTAAAACAACGTCTTCTATGTTAGGCCGAGAGGTACTCTAAATAGTGAACAAAATAAATCTCGATATAGTGAACAAAAACTTTCCTCAGAATTTTCCAACTTTTTGTCAATGTTTGTAAAATTGTTTATTTACACTTCGAAATAATAAAAAAAGTTGTGTTTACTTTACACTACTCAATGAATATAGTTTTAATTAAATTCAACTTTTAAAAAACTAATACAAAGTCTCTCTCGGAATATTGAACAATCTTCAAATACTGAACATGTCTTGTTTTTATTTCCTCAATTTATCGAGCGTCTACTGTATTTTAAATTAAGCCATAACAAAAAGTTTCCATCATATTAAATCCAATTTCAACTCAAGAATTTTAGCTAAATTTGTTACACAAAAGTTCAAGAAGTATCAAAGAAATTCAACGAAATATTTTCGGATTAAATTTTTTTTCTAATTTTTAGTTATATTGTACACAGATAATGTTCTACATACATATCTTCTAAAGGGTTTTTGTTTTAATAAGAGCGGGTTGAAATGAAATAGAACAATGTATTTGTGAGGTTTTATTTTATTTTAAAGGTCGAAGTATGCCATTACGTATGGAATATTTCGACGTTCAAATTCCCGCCTCGCCTTATTACAGTAACACGTATCCGACACGTATCGGTCTAATTTTCAATGAGTGTTCCGCATACATTCCGCTGAATTTGAGATATAGCCTGTATTTTATTCACCTTAAAAAAAAATCGGCTATCATTGTTTATTTGTACAGATCTGCAACTTCAGGGAACCCCACAAGAAAAAGTCTAGCGGAATCGCATGACTTTGGTAGCCAATTCACTTTTCCTCTGCGAGATATAATTTTACCCTTAAATCTTTTATGCAGAATGTCAATCGCACGTCCGCTGTGTGGAATTTAGAGCCATCCTCCTGGAACTAAATGTCGTCTAGTCCATATTCAACTTGGTCCAACTTTGGTCAAAAGAAATTAATTATCATTAGTTCTGTAGAGCACAGCACTGACGGTAACCGCCTGACCAACGTGGTTTTCGAAAGAGTAGATACAAACCATTCACGCCACCACCGTGTCAAAATACACACCAAAAGGTAGTTTTTTCGTGTGGGTTGGTGTTAGTAATTTTTCCATTCATCTTAAAATGCACCTCGTCGCAGATTATTTTTTACAGCCAAAATGAGGTTCATCTCCCAAACGCTACGAAATGCAATCAGCTAACAAACCACGTTGTCTATAGTCATGAACTTTGAGAGGGTGTAGGCCCCAGTTAGAGTCTGCAAAACGCCAAGTTCTCGTGGACGTTGAAAAATCGATTGCCTGAGGTTCGGCTGTAGAGTTTCACTGACCGCGGTGACTTTCTTAGCCGATCTTGCAATCTTTTGAGGTACGAATGTTGGCTGATTGATAACCGAACCGGTCGTTTCAAAGTTGGAATCGTTAAAGAATCAAATGTAAAGAGCCACCACGTCTACAGTAAAGTAAGTGCAACGCTTGCAACGTTTGCACTAACAAACATTCATTTCGATAATAAAAAGTTTTATTATTTGGACGTATACTGTTCAATCGTTTTACTTGGTATGGTAATTTGGAGTTAGTAACTGAATAATAAGCAACAGATTTGACAGTTAACACCGCCACAAGCGAGTTGAATTGGAAAAACCCTATAACGATGATAGAGAAAACGAAAAAAGTAGGTCTCCCGATTCTGTCTACGTTACTGAATGCCTGTTTGACTACAGCCTAAACGGCCCATCCGAATTTTTTTAATCTTGGTAGATAGAATTTTCAAATTTTTCCCTGATTATTTTGTTCTACAGAAATAAATCAGCCAAGTAGAAGACTTAGGACTATTAATAAACTTTTTGAATTACTGATTCAAAATAGCTTTTTTGGGTTTTAGACCACAAAAATTGGCGTTTCGTCTCGGCGGTCTCACATGGACTCATCAGTTGACTGCTGTACATTTTTATTTGCGATATAGGTAGGTACAAAAACTTAAGTTTCGGAAGAAAAATTGAACTCAAAGCTCACAGTAGGATTAAAGAGAACAAGAAACAACTGGATTCCGTCTGTATGTCTGTACCTATACCTACAGTTTAAACCGCTAAAGCGATTTTCTTCGAACTCAATACTGAAGGGAGATTCCCTAGAGGAGAAATTTAAATTTTTTTGTCTCCAAAACAATATCTATACAGGAGCTCCTTTCAAATATTATTGTACAAATTTTCGAAAAATAAATTTTCAGATTTTTGAAAAAAAAAAAAATCAGTTTGTGTATTTTGTTTTTTTTTTTTTTTGAAAAATCAATATCTTGAAAACTAGTGAACGATTAGATTTTGAAATTATTTCCTTAGATGTACATAATGTATATTATTAAATTCTTTAAATAGGCATGACAATCATTTTTTGAAACATTTTAAAGAAATGTCTCTTAAAAAAGTTAATTGAATAAAAAAACGATTTTTTAAACTTTGTTTGTCTAAATTTAGACTTTTCTAGAAATAAGATGGCAATTTTATGAATTTGAACATTTTCCTTTAACTGAATTTATGTTTAGATATTTACAAGAAATTTTTAAATTCCAAAGTATTTTTTACATAAGATCAGGGTCGTGCGATCGTGCATTTTATTTAAAGTTTTTGAAAATATTTGTTTCTGCTCCACAGTTCCACAGATTTCAGAGAAAATCAAAAAAATTCTTTAGAAAAAAAAAATATTTCAACAAATATCCGCTCCCATTGTTTTCTTTTCGATTTTCTTTTTTTTTTGTTTTGCTAAAGCGGAATCCCAAATAATTGCTATCTCTAGATGGAAATTTGATACGAGCAATCTACCACCTGTTTTTCTAGCACAGTTTCAAATTGAGTTTTCGAGTACTGCTTTAAGTCTAGGCTTTAAAATAAATCGTTCACTTTCAGCCGTCGACCATATTAACCTCTCTGTTGGACGTATCTATGGATTTCTTCGGAAATTGAATATGTTCTCTAATCTAACACCGGTTGAGACTAAACTGAGAATTAGTAAATGGTTGCTTGTACCACTTATTGACTATGCTTCAGTAGTTTACCCCAAACTGGATTCTCAATCACTGCGTAAATTGCTTGTTGCTTTTAATGATTTAATTAGGTACATTTTTGGCTTGCGAAGATTTGACCATGTTTCTCAATACCATCAACTTGTCCTAGGATGCACTTTTGAACAATTCTTTGAATCCAAGTGTTGTATTTTCTTGCACAAAATAATTATTACAAAGAAGGACACCATCATACTTATATGAAAAAATATGCTTTGCGCAGTCTGATCGAACAATGAATCTTATTTCACCTATATGCACATATCTAAATTCATCAAGGCTATTTTTGTATATGCCATTAAACTCTGAAACTCATTACCATTGGCGATAAAGCAGATAATAGGAATATCACAATTTAAAAAGGCAATTCTTAGTCACTTTAATTTAACATTTATAAAACAGTAACTAGAAAGTATTATGTATCAAATCTTAATTTTATTAACTTATATTATGTATTTTTTTTTAACCTTATTCATTTAATCTTAGTAATGTTAAAAGAAAGTTCTAATTTTAATTAACATAAGAGTCCAATTTTAAGGTACTATAAAATAAATAAATTGAAATTGAATTGAAAAAAAAAAAAAAAAGTTGAAAAGTCTCTTCAATTCTTATCTCTAAAATTGCTTGCTAAAATCCAAGATAAATTTTGAAATTAAAGAAATAAATTAAAATGTCAACCTGATAACAGCTTATTTATTCATTCAATTCAATTTTTTATAAAACTTCTGAAAATGGAATGTACGCGAAACAAATCGAAGAATTAATAATTGTGTGTGCTTCTTCTTCCCTTCCGAAGTGTATTCTTGTTTTATGGCATTTTTTGTTTTGTTTTTGGGATTAAGTTCATCGGGAAAACTTTCTTCGATATATTCTGCAATGTTATCCATTTTAAAATTTGGAAAAAAACAGAAAAACTTTTAAATTCGCTTCGCTGCTATATTGCAAAACCTCCCAATTGTCAAAGTTTATCAGTGAAAGAATGTGTTGAACATTATTTCACGCGCTAAAGTAAGTGGAGACTTTTTGATAAGGTAGTAAATTACAATTTGAGCTAAGCGCGAGAACTTTCTAAGCGAGCTAAGAATCCTTGTTAAAGTTTATCACGGGCTGAAATTTGTATGGAAGATACATTTTAGCGTGATCTGCGTAGTAGGCTTAAGGTTCTTAAAAATTTTCAAAAAAAAACATTGTTTTTTAATCTCATTACTTCGAAAACTACACGCTAGAACTCTTTGAAAATAGTATACTTACCGAAAACAGGATCTATGTTTTTGATAAAATTAGTTTTTTTCACTTAGGGGCCAGTTATAGCTTTCATTGAAATGCATCATTGGAACAAATCAGTGGAATGCTGACTTCATTTTTTTTGACAAGCCAGTTATAGCAATCATTGAAAAATTGGTCTCAGTAAAAAATCCTGTTAGTGGCTGATTACAACCAATTCTATGCATTTGAGGTTAGAGTTGATCATTGAAAGAAAAACTGACATTTGAGAACAGAAAGAGAATCGAACACATTCAGTGGAACGATTGTGTCCCATATTAAAGAAACGAAAATTCATTGAAATTGATTTCTATCAGTGAAATAATAAAATTGGATTTAAAAGAAAGTTTAAATCAGAATTTTATATTTTATAGCGTAAAAAAATTCTACTACTCATTACCTTCATTTTGGTACCAATTAAAGGCATTGTAGTTTGTTTGTTCGTCTTAAAAATTAGAATGAAAATGATGCATTTCAATGATAGCTATAACTGGGGCCTTAGTCATATCAATCAAATTGAAATTAAAAGGTTACTGAAAGTTCCTACCATAGAACCATTGTTTTTTGACTCTCTTATTATCCGAACAACGAATTCAAATTAAATGGCTTATGTAGAATCTTCTGAAAAATCTTAAAACTTTGCATACTAAAACTTGGAACAAAAAAAATAAATATTTTCTGGATATTGCATATCTCAAACTCTGGACGTTTACTAATAAACGTCACAAAAATTATTAATCAATTAACCCACAAAACCTTAAAACGCCTACCAAAATTATGTCCTAAAAAGTTTTAATAGTTTTTATATGAAAAAAATGTATTTTTTTTTTATTTAAACCGAGACAGCGATTTAAAATGTTTGTTCTTGCATACATTTGCTTAAGAAAACTTCAACTAGTCGTGCATTTTATCTTTATTTTTCAATTCAAAATTTCAAAAATTTCAAATACATACATATATCAAAAACTAATTATTTAAAAAACTGCTTCAAGGATTTTTAAATGTTTTTGAATTAATTCTTATCTGTTCAAAAAATCAGATCAAGTTTCTTGTTTCTTATAAGAGTGAATTGTATGCTCTTAAATAAAACTTTTCTCTAGTCACACTTGTTCTTAACAGCAAGTACCTGAAACCCAGTTCAGCATTTTTTTGTATTTAATTTAAAATTCAATTACTCGCTACTTTGTCTCGCAGTTATTTCCCACCTGCTATAATATATTTCCGGACGATGTCATCCCTCCAAAATTTCATCTGCCCAATTATTCTACATGAGTTATATATATTATGTATCCATTGCATAATTCTAAGAATCATTTGAATATCACTCATCCTAGCTACGAATGGTGGCCAGCTGTACGAAGTGCGTTTCTTATATCTTTCTGCCATTAGAGACTTTTAATTGCCTGTGGCGCCAGAAGTTCTTGAAGGCACGAAACTGACATATTTCATATTTTAGATCCATGGGTTATGACAGTCAAAGTAAATTTGTCAAATAGACATTTTCTGGAAATTTACCTGAATTTAGAATTGAAAATGTATTTCCAAAACGATTTCTGTATGTTTCTTTGACTTCATTGCCTAAAGAAACCATTTACCTATGGTGAGATAAATTTATGTATTTACATAGTTCTTAGAGTTTTCTCTGTTTCCAATGAACTAATTCCTAAACATTGATATTGACAAACTGTTGAATTGAAGTATGGAAGTGACGGTTTTCAACCTATATCAAATTATTTTTGAATCTATCATTTCATCCGTAGTGGTCGAAAACTTCAGTGACTCTACGCTATCAACTACCAAGCTACTTCTTCAAATTTGAGAAGTAGAACATGTCGAAAAAGCAAATATCTGATGTGAACATTTATTTCGTGCTGAAAGATGAGTTCCAATCACTGTCAGTGAAACTCCATGACAGTGACGTTTATATGGATGAAATGTGTTATTCACTTCTTTTTTGATATTTTTTAAATTTATTAATTACACCATTTACTTTCCTCCCATATCTCAAACAATTTTGAGAAATTTCTGATGTTTCTGTCACACAACAAAATTAATTCCTCTCAAAATAGACTGATAGCAAAAATTTGCACTTCATGTCTAATACATCGCCATCTTCAATCCATGTTGTTATTGTATTTGTATCTGTTATTGTTATTACTATTTTGCTTCTTATTCCACTCAAAACAGTTTATCATCATCGATCCGTTCAAAAGTGGATTCCTGACTTCCATTTCCCATTTATATGTTAAATTATTAAACATTTCCATCATCTATCTTTTAGCTCTAACATCCATTGTCAGCCCATCTCTATTCGATGTAACAGCAATATATTTCGTCCTTAGTGCAAAGCAAGTTTGATCGCCTTCCCTTATTTACTTAGCCCATCAAATAATCATCGATTTTTCTGGCCTCCTTCGTGCAATTCAAAACAAAAACAAGTTATTCCTCGTTCTCTGTTTTTTTTTTTTTTTAACCGCCTACAATGATGAGGACAAAACGAGAGCCTTATTCATCGTCCTTCTAGGTATAATAAATTCCACTCATAAACCGAGAAATTCACATGGACGTTTCCTCATCCCCGTTACTTTGCTGCTGGCAATAATATTAACGTTAACTGGCGGCTCATGGTCCTGCTGAGGCACAATAGACGAAGAGGGAAGACGAAAATACCTAACTGACAGACAATCTATGTATGTAAGTATTTATGTACATTCATAAGGACGAGAATAGCTGCTGCTATTAAAACCTCTTTACATCCATCAATAAACTATTCAAAAGTTGGTTAAAAAAAATACCATTTCCTGGGCCTATACTTCTGCACAAATGAAATTCATACATCTAGATCCGGAGAGGACATCGAAAAGGACTAGAAATAGACGGACGGCCGGGAGTATGTGTACGTAACGTTCGGACTAAATAACGATGTTAAATTTTCCATTTATGTGAGCCGTCTCCTAAAAGTATCCCTGGCCCTACTAAACTTGAGATACACTTATTCGCATTCGTACCTTTTCACAATTACCTTACCGATGCCGGATGAATGTTGACCATCCGGTCAGGAATGGCTACTGCCTACAATTTAAAAAAGAAATAAATATACACTGCAAGAACAGCCAAAAAACTAAAAAAAACTTGAAAGCCTTATAGAGGGAAGATGATGTTTCAGGTGTATCCTTCGGCCTTCTGGGAGCCTTCTAGTCTTCCACTGACTTCTGGACCAACAAGAGCAGCCATTTGGCAGTTTATTCAAAAAGGATCCGTATTTTTTCTTTGTTTAGTTGTGTTACCTTGGGAGTTTTATGTGCGCCGAGATCGACTATGACGGCAGCGACCAAACCTAGACCAAGAGACCGACATCAGACGATGACGACGACGACAACCACTATAGGAAGGTTTGGGGCACTGAACGTTTTCATATGGACATTTACCTCATATAAAGTTAGGTGCACATAAAATTGTGAAAATTCGTTAGTATAACACAAAACAAAGAAAAAAAAAAAGAAACGGAATACAAAACAAAATTTAGGGACAAGAAAAACTGCGCCTGTAAACGAAGGAATCTTTATTATTCTTTAGGTGGCTGGTGTTTAGGTTTGCTTCGTCCTTTGTGTGCTACCGACCACCCCAGCGATGATTTTATCCTTGTGGGATTTTGACGTTGTTGTTCTTTTGCCTTCAATACAGTGTTGTTTTAAGGAACGACAAATGGTTTTATTTCTGTACCATGCCATGTGTCGTCTGTTTATGATATATGCTCAACGGCATGTCCTTGTTTAATAGGGTTGCCAAATTACGTTATAAATTATTCTTTGTGGTAGGAACATCTAAAGAAATATGGCCGTTGCTCTCTGCGAAAGAGCTATTTATTTCTTTTTCTTGAAATACCTATGTATTATTTTTTCTAAAAAGTCATGAGTCAATGAAATAGAGTTATTATTTTATTTTTACAATATTATTAACTGCAAAAAAGAAAAATATAATTTATTTATAATATTTGAGAAAGAAAATAAATAAAATGCACGACTGGGTTGCACAAACTTGCTCTTATGTAATAGACTAGGAATTTAAAAAAAAACGAATGTTATTAAAGAAAACTGTTCATAAGCATAAAATGAATTTTTTAAATGCTTTTAGTAGTAAGAGACAAAAACAGAATGCTATGCAAATATGAATTTATGCAAGAACAAAAATTATAAGTCGTTGTAGTGGTTCATTAAACCAATAAGCTTTTATGTACAAAATTTTTAAAACATTCTTAAGAAAAAATTTTGGTACGACAACTTTAAGTTTTTATTATTGTACTATTGAGAGTTAAGCCCATTTAAGACGATCATTTCAGTTCCAGTTTCAGTTGAGCTATAAGTTAAGCTTTCAGTTAAACTGATGTCTAAATGCAAAAACTGAAGCGTTTAACTGAGACTGAAACTGATGGAATTCACATAAGTTGTCAGTTCAGTCGTCATTTCAATTTTAGTTTGCGGTGATTTATTAAGAGACAAAGATATAGCTATTGCAATAAGGCTTTCACCGTCCATTACGCAATGGGTTTCTCTGATTTTCGACTACTCACAAGTAAAATGAAAGCCCAACTGAACACCGGACTGACGACTAAATACACTGCCTTTTTTAACTGAGCTGACAACTGAACTAATAACTGAAGGAACAACTGATCGTCTAAAAGGGACTTTAAATTTCCAAAAAAAATATTAAGCCCTTCTTTAGATATCGAATTTTCCAAAAAAAAAAAAAAAGACTTTTTTTTTCAAAAATTGAAAAATTATTTTTTTTTCAAGTTTTGAAATGCAATGTTTTTTAAACTTTTTAGGAGAAAAATACGATTTTCGAAAACCATTTTTTAACATTTGTATGGAAGGTACCGTTAGTTTTAGATAAAGCAATTTTTTTTTTCTTAAATCTGGTAGATTATCTTGATAAACTTTTATTTGTCAAGTTTGAAAAAAATCGAGCATGGGGTTTTCGAAATATTGAGTTTCCAAAAAAGATTTTGATTTTTAAATCTAAAAAATAAAAAATTGAAAATTTTAATACGTATTAATATCCAAACTTTGGAGGAACTATAGCTTAAAAAAACTGATTTAAATCGGCTAAACCGTTTTCGAGAAAATAAAAAAACAAAAAAAAAAATGGACCCAGGGGGGCTAATAAAAATAACATTTTTTTGGAAAATTTTTTTTCAACCATTACCTAGTTTTAACTAAATGATTTTTTTTTTTTCAATTCTGTGGGACAGTTTTTGAGAAAAAAAAATGTTTATAAAATTTCGAAAAAAATCGTATGGCAGGTACCGTTATTTTTGGTCTTAAATAAAAAAAACGTGTGCGGGGAAAAAATTAAAACCCATATCTACCAAGATTGAAGAAGATCGGCCAAGCCATTTAGGCTGTAGTCGAACAGGCAGACAGACAGAATTGCGAGACCCACCTTTTGGTCTTCGCTATCATCGTAATGTCAACTTTGATCAAAATCTCGAGTTCGCTTTTTTTCCGAATGCATAACTTGTCTTATAGTACCTATAAATCGCAAGTAAATATAATTAAAATAGTCATTTGGGGCACCTGTGGCGTATACTTGCTAAAAATGTTAGAAAATAATATTAATTCATTAAGTTTTAGTTGAGTGTGATGAATATTGAAACAAAATAAAAACCATGACTGTGTCGTTTGGTAGAAGTTTTAAAACTTAAGAGCCTCAAATATTTTTGAAATATTATAAAAATTATGTTAACACAAAATGTAAATATTGTTTTTGAGTATAAATTAATTAAAAAAAATTAAAAATAATTTTTTTTCTAAATCGCGATTTTAGGAGACAGATTTAAAAATAAAATTTAAAATATTTCATCAAACAATTTCTAATAAAATGCAAGACTCGTTTTCACGAACTCTCTATTGTTGAAGACTTTAAGTTGCTTAAAAGTGTGTTTGATAATTTTGTATTTATGCATTGTACATTTTAATGAGAAATTGTTAAACGTGGACAAAGTTCTAAAAACATTGATATTTTATGACTTTGTTTTCTACAAACAAATTGCAAATAACATCAAAACCATATTTTCTAATGTACAGAGTGTGATGTTGTTTTTTGTCTATAGCTGAGGTATATTAGAGGATTCTGGGTCAGACAAAAGAAAGCAAGAAAACTCGGCTGTCGGTGGAACTCCAATTAATTTTCTATTTTTGTTTTATTTCATAATTTAGTCACCAGCCCTTTTTAAAACTAAAGTACCATCAAGCGCGATAATATCTCTCGGATAGGTTAGAGTCCTCGGTCCTATTCAAAACTGTGACACGAACGCGGCTGGAGAGGTCGGAAGAGATGGACTCCACCATTCGGTTTAAGAAAATACCCATAATGTTGTTGCATACCCGGCACAGAAGTTGACGGTATATAAAAATGATCTGAGGTGGCGAGTGGTGAATTGAAGGATCATGAGGCCCAGTCGATATCATAAATTTTTCACATTATTCGGCCGGGGAAAATTTATCGTAAAATTCGCATCGAAGTATGTGTTGTGTGCGATGTGGGACTGTTATTTTGTTGTAGGCCTAGTAAGATGTGCTCCTTACTAGATTTTTTTTTTAAATTACGTGTGCTCTCAAAGGATTATTAATACCCTTATATTGATAAAGGATTAGAGATGTACGATGCACATTTTGAATGTCTGCACGTTGCAATGAGTAAAAAATATTGAGCCTAGAAAATCATTCTACATTCGTGTAGTGCCGCTATAAAAAGAATTTCTGTACTTGAAGGTATTACCGGAATCGGGCTCAAGGGTAAACTGATGAGCATTCCTAGAAGTGCAGGTATTACGGTTAAATTGTTTAAAATGGGGAATGCAACTGGCTATTTCACTACAGCACTGTTTATGGAAATAGCGGGAAAATAATGATAGACATGAAACATTCCAGCGGAGCTCGAGAGACATAAATATTTCAGTTAGACAACGGTCGCCTATCATTTTTATAGCACACTTTTGAATTCTTTCCAAGAGACTCCAATGGGTTTTTGAAGAACGTGCCCAGATATATGAATTATACTCGAGTTTTGGAAAAATATTGAATTTATATTATAACAGCCATAAGAGAAGGGTTAAAAAACTTCTTGCATCGGGCGAGAAAACTTTAACACTTAGCAGCCTTTTTGACGACGTTAAAATATGTGATTACTCCATAAAAGGTAGTCTGTGATACACATGCCGAGTACTGAAAGCTTTTCGGTTTGCTCAATGCAAGTACCACTACTAAATAGTGGCATGGGGGGGGGAGACAGCATTGAGTTTTGGAAGCATTAAATTCTACGCAGTTTTTGATTCCCTATTGGACAATGCTGTCAAGATCAGAATTAATTAATCAGATTAATGAGCGAATTTTCGATAAGAGAGCTTAATGCCAGACTCTTTCAAATGTCTTTGAAATATCAAGGGCAATAATCTTACTTTTTCCAAAACGATGGAAAGATTTGTGCCACTGTTCGCTGAGATAAACCATCAGATCACCAGTGGACCTATTGCTGCGAAAGCCGTACTGCCGGTCATGAAGAAGCTTTCGTTCTTCGAAATATTTCTTAAACTGAAAATTAATCAAAGTTTCCATGATCTTGGAAAGAAGGGACGTAAGTGCAATCAGTCGATAGTTAGAGGGTGAAGAAGATACGCCTTTTTTAGGGACAGGGTGGACAAATGCTGTTTTCCATTCACTCGAAAAGAGAAAAATAGAGTAGGATAGATGGAAAAGCCTACACAGTGGTTTTGCCAGCGTTAAAGAATACCTCTTCAGAATAATGGGAGGGGTACTATTCGGGCTAGCGGATTTGAATACGATACGAATATGAAAAGCAGAGGCTACTGTGGCCAGCAAAACAATTTAGTGGATTAGAAGCTTCACGTTTGATAAAAATCTTTAAAGTCATTATTGTGAAAACTTGAAAACAAAGGCAAAAGTCTCAAAAAAATCTATTAAAAATAGATTTTGGCTTCAAAAAAAAACTAAACTATAAGTTTCATCTCGTTTTAAAAATTATAACACAGTCGGTGAAATTATTAAAGAAATATGAAAAAATAAGAAAAGCGGCAGTTTTTTTAAGAAAAGACAAATACAACTTCCGCTCTAATGTACTTTTCACCAAAAATTGAGATCTAATGTTCTAAATTAAATATTACACCAGAGCAACGAAATTTTCAATTTATATGCCGATCATTTTCAAAAGTTTCAATTTTTCTTGGATTCCAGCAATCAAGTCAAGACCGAAGACGGATGATACTTCGGGTGGAAAAAGTCAGTAAGAAAAGTTTCTTGTGAATTTATTTTGGCAGAAGTAGCTATCAACTTTCTTAAAGGTTTTCAATAATACTTAAAACTATATTATAATACAATCTTACGTCAGCTGGAACTATTGCTACAATTAACAGAATATATTGATTTATCGGTGATATAAATGCAAAGATGGGGAATGTATCTAATATAGATAGAAAATGTTTGCAGGTAAAGGAAGAACTTGCAAGAATACCACTCTTAATCCAAGAAGATGTAAGCCTTTGCAACCTTGCAACACATTTAGATTCTACATATTAATTTGAACAAGTGCTTCCAATAAAAATGGCGAATTAAACTTTGTAGGACAGCAAGTTGCTGTCTTTTGTCTAGTAAAGGGAAACTGGAAATGTATGATTCCTTCATGATTTCGAAGTAAAACTTTTACTACCGGAGGAAGTTTTAAAGGGTTTGATAAAATTCAAACTTCTACCAAAACTTGTGTAGAAAAATAAAAAAATGTAGCGGAGTATGTACATAATGTTAATATAGGGATCATCTCTTCAAGTCGAAGGTGAAGCAAAATAGATATAGATAGAGTAATATAATCTGCTAGAACCAAGAAAATTGGTTAAATGGATGAATGTAAAGCGACTAGCAGCTGATCTTTTCAGTGGCCTCCAAGAAACAAGGCTGCCAATGTTTCAAAATTCTGTAAATTAAACCTCATAGAAAATATAAACTTATCGTTTCAGTCATCATTTGAATCACAAGCCTAACAACTTACTCATTGCAAGGACTCGAAAGAATTAGTTGGCAAACTCTACCTTCTACCTCTGCAAAAAAAAAAGCTTTGTTTTTTAAGATGACGTTATGAATGCTGTTTCAACAGAGGAGGATTGTGGATTTCAATCATGAATTTTCAAAAATGGTGGTGGAAAACTGGACAGAAATAAATAAAATTCACGACTGGGTCACACGAATTTGCTCTTATGTAATAGACTACAAATTTTAAAAATAAATGTTATTAGAGAAAACTGTTCATTAGTATAAAAATCATTTTTTAAACTATTTTAGTAGTGAGAAATAAAAACAGAATAACATGTGACTTCCTAAGCAAATATGAATTTATAAAAGAACAAAAATTATTAGTCATTGTAGCGGTTTCTTAAATAATAAGCTTTTTTATACACAATTTTTAAAATATTTTTAAGAATAAATTTTGGTACGCCAAGTATAAGTTTTTATTTTTGTAGGTATAAAACTTAAATTTCAAAAAAAAAAATATTGACCCATTTTTGAGATATCGAATTTTACAAAAAAATTTTTTTCAAAAATTCCAAAAATACTTTTGTAAGTTTTGAAATGTTCTACAAAAAAATTCATTAGAATCCGATAGTTGGAAATTAAAAAAAAAAACGAAAATATTGTTCGGAGGTAGTTACAGTAATTCTAGCTGCCGTTTTCGAGAACAATAGATTTTTCGAAAATCAATTTTTAACATTTGTATGGTGGCAGTGAGTACCGTTATTGTAAGATAAAATAAAAAAAATTGTTCACACATATGGGGAGCATCGGGTTTTCGAAATATTGAGTTTGGAAAAATAAGAATTTGAACAATTTAATAAAAATTAAAAAAAAATGTTTTTGAAATTTTGAACACAAAATCGGTTGTACGATTTTTGAGAAAATCAAAAAAAAAAATATTGCAAAGAATAATATGTTATAAGATTTCGAAAAAATTCATATGGCAAGTACCGTTATTTTGTGACTAAAAAAAAACTGTATAGGGAAAAATTTTAAAATTCTATCTATCTAGTTCATTAACATTGGCCGAGACGCTTAGGCTGTAGTCGAAACACACATTAAACATACACTTCTACTATATGTCGCAAGTAAAAATGTTATTTTAGCAGCGCGCTTATAAAAGTTGTTAGAGTATACAAATATTTTGGTGTAATATATGGAACTACTTAAAAATAGTAACTTTTAAAATCCAAGAGCCAGGAGCACGTTAAGCGCTGGAAGGAGTAAATGCTTGGCGAGCAATATTTTTTCATACAGCTAAAAATATAAAGGTTTTACTGCAATAGTCGAATCCATAATTCATGTCTTTCGGTACATTTGTAAATAATTTTCCAGAAAATAGCTACATAGTTTTTCATTCATTGAAACGAGTTAGTCATAATAATCTCATATCCAGAAACCCCCATAAGCTTACCTTTGAGTCCTATTTTAGATATTGTGTAACGTTACTTAATTGGAATGTTTTACTTTGCTCTACTTTGAAAAAAATTGAAAACGAGTGTGCATTGATATTTGAATTGATATCTGCTTTTGAAACTTATTTTATTTTTCTAACCCTTGAACTATGCTTAACATATTAAGGCTTGATATATGAACAAATTTAAAACAACATTCAATTTATTCAATTTAAGAAAACAGTTTTCTTATAGTTATATTTATGAGATATTTATTGAAAGTTCCAAAATTTTAATTATTAAAAAAAAATTGTCAACCGGAGTCTTAAGGTGGAAAACACATTTCTTTAATTTCACCGTCAAAAACACCACTAACCAAACTAGATGTACAAAACTTATATTAGTTTTCAGCTTTTAATGAAGTCAGTTTGTGCTAATACAGTAAACATAACACACACCGAAGAATCTTAAAATTAATTTTCTTCCCCCAGCGCTAATTAAACTAAACCTTCCTAACCCTAACTCTCTCCTGCAGCCCCGAAAAGCCTCAAATTCGAAAGTCATATGCTATAAGGTTGGCAAAGATTCCTTCGACAAACATTGCGAAAAGGTCGCAAAAATTCCATTTCAGTTAAACTTTTGCGTCAACAAATAAATAGACACACTTGCCTCTGTGTTGTTTCAGCATCAGCATCAGCCTTTTCTCTTAATAACGACTATGAAGCTGATGAAGATGGCGGAATAACATCAGTTCACATGTGTTTCTAGCGTTATTTCCGCTAGATGCACAACATCAACTCCATTCATAAACACACGAAAAGTTAAACCTCAAAAGAGCAAATTTCAATTTACTTAGCACAAACACATCACATCAGAGCAGAGCAGAGCAGAGCAACTAACTTGGCACGCTCTCTCAAAGCCTATTTCATAACCATTACGAATGAGTTTTGCCACCATTTTATTCCGTTCCATATAAATATAAGAAACCTATAGTCGTAGAGGTTTGTAGGTTGTAGCTGCTAGTGCCCCGTCTCTCTTTCCTTTAACAAAAAAAAAAAAAAAAAAAAAAAAAAAAAACAAGACGAAGAAGGATGCTCTGAAGACTGAACCTTCGACGGAAAAAAGAAACCCCATCTAGATATATAACTTTCAGTATAAAATAGCAAAAACCTCAGAAGTTGATTTCGTTTCAATTTCGAATTCATTAAGTTTGGCTGAGGAGCGTATTTAGGTTATGTGGTGTAATGACATTATGAAACCCACTTAACTCGGAATTCCAAATTGCCAACGCCATGCGGCTTCAAATTGAAAGAGTATGCGAGTGATGATGATGATGATCAAGGATGAGGATGTCAGTTAAGTCAGGGAAAGACTCTTTCTCTCGCTATAGCCTCTGCTAGTGCTGATGAAAGACAAGTACATATAGACGAAGGACAACCGACGATGAGGAAGATGTTTGACAGGAGCTCTTCGGTGTTATATGGGAAAACAACTTTTATAAGCTTTATTTGTTTCATGGGAAATATACAACAGATATGTGGAGTTGAGATATCCTTAAGGATTTTTTTCAAGCCATGCACACATTGAAACAAACACCCGCACATAACCTATACCTAGGATCTGTATATGCATAGATCTATGGGGGTATCCTTCCTGGAATCGACAGCGGTTAAGAGTGCGCTTGTCATTTTAAAATGATTAATTTCTCTGCTTGTGTTTTTCTATCGTGTCGTCGTCGTCTGCTGCAATTTTTTCGTTAGCTTTTGTTTATTTTATGTTTGTATGTGTTTTTTTTTTTTTTTTTGACGAAGCTATCTAGTGAAATTTATTCCAAGTTGAAAGGTTTCAAAAGCACACATTCAGTTCAGTTCAGTTCGTTTTTTTTTTTTTTGATTTTGAAATATGATTAATTACAGTTAGAATAGATTTTTTCCTGGGAGTCTCATCCGCATGCAGGATGGATGATGATGGTGTCGAGTTATAATTGCAATTTTTTGTTTAGTTTTCAGATTTATCTCGATTATCTCCAAGGATTTATTAAATTTCTTTTAACTTATCATTTTTGAAAACAAATAAATCTCGATCTAACGATATATTGGTTGGAATCGTCGATATAAAATGCGGGTGTGTCTGCACCTCTGCACTATAGCTAGATGTCCACATTGCTCTGTTTGATTTATGACGGACCATTTTATACAGGGTGCAGGAGCACTCAATAAGAACCCATTTTATGAATTAAACTTTTATATTTTTTGTATAACGAAGGTACATATTGAATCTTTTTTAAAACAGTTTTGAAAATAATATCATGTAAGTTCAAACACAGAATAAGTCGATTTCTAACAGTGGTCATGACATATCGCAGCGGTTATATTGGCAGTTGATGCCTGGATGTGAGCCTCTAGGTCTTATAGAGTTTTTGAACGGTGGCAAATCTGAGAAGCGGGCTGGCTACTCCAAATCACCCTGTAACGAGATGAGGCGCTCTGGAAAGTGTTTAAGAACATTAATCGATGCCTTGAAGTATGACTAATTGAATAGTTCTGTTGAAACGAATCATCCCCTAAGTCCCATTCATCAAATGGTGTACACAAATTTTCTCCAACATGTTCACATACCCGTCTGAATTCATAGTGACCCCATCCAATAATAAGAACTCAAACCATAAGCATCAGCTAATCAAAAGCTATGGAACCCTAAAATTTACATTTTCCAAAATATAATCATGCTAAGAAAGGCACTCTTGTTGGCAGGGTTGTAAAAGAATGAAATCTTTCATGAATACAATATTAATTGATTTCGATCAAAAAATTGCATTAAATGAATTCACATTTAGACTGCGACTTCAAATCTCAAATCACCATTTATATTTATTTTAGAAGATTGCAATAATTTGTTTATCCATTCATTTTGCAGCATTCAATCGATTGCAATTTTCTCAGAATTCATGCATTTTCTTAGCAATTTTTTCATTTATTTGTACTCATTGGAATTGTTTGCATTCTTTTGCATTCCTTGCATTCATTTGCAGTCTTTGCATTCTCTACTACATTCAAACGATAGGAATCAAATGAATGCAGAAGCATTTAAGGATTTAAAATGAATGTTAATTAATACAAAGAATGCAAAAGACTTCAAGGCATGCAAAGATTGCAGAGAATTCAAACGAAAAGTGAAGTCAATGAATGAATTCTTTTAACTGAATTCAATGAATGATTTTTAAAGATTGTATTCTCTTACAACAATGTCTCATGGCTGAATTAAACTTTTGATCAATGGAGCAAATATTTCATGGTGGGACCTGATCTTAAACCATTTATTATAGACATAAAAGGAGGGGACCTAAATTGTCATTCATTTCGTGGTTTCAAGTTGGTAGCGCTGGCATTTTGGCACTTCATGTCAAACTCAGCAGCCATTTAGGATAATGGATCGCTTGACAATCAAACAACGCGTTAAAATGATTAAAATTTACTACAAAAGTGTTGATTCAAACGTAGCCACTTTTCGCGCATTACGTGATAATTATGGTCGTCATAATCGACTGACTACGCAAGCAATCGGTAAAATTGTGAAGAAATTTTAAGAAAATGGAAGCATACTGATGTCATAAGTTATGTGCATCATCTTAATGCACACTCAGTCGAATTTCTTCGAAGATGCCAATGGGCAGAAGGTTACAGTCAATTCGGAGCGATATGGTCGAATGATAACCGATTTTTTTTGGCCGGTAATTGAAGATCATCACTTGGAAGATATGTGGTTTCAAGAAGACCTACGGGGCAACGAGCCACATATCACGACCAATTATGGCTTTATTGTGTGAGAATTTCCCTGGTCGCGTAGATCATGCGATTTGAAATCGTTAGATTTTTTCTGTAGAGCTACACAAAAGACCGTGCTTACTTGAATAATCCCCGAACTCTAGACGCATTAAAAACCGAGATTCCGGCCGAAACGTGCGAACAAAATGGTTAAAAATTACCTCAAAAGAATCGCATGCTGGGAATCTTCCCGAGGCGGCTATTTTGAATGATATTTTTTTTTTATTTTATACAAGCACGCAAAGGGATATGAATACCCTTACAATGTTAAACACAGTGCGAGCAATTACGAAAGTAGGATGGGATTAGAAAAGAAATTCTAATGCACATTGGTTTCGAATGTCTGCACATTGCAGTAAGTGGAAAACATTGAGTCGGGTACAGCATTCCACATTTGTGTAGTGAGGCTAAAAAAAAAACCTCTGTACTTGACAGAACCGTATTGTGTTTAACGTGGACACCTGTCAATTAAGACTTAATTCCACGGTGGGCCTACCCAAATAGGAGTCAGATTGAGTGCTGACGATGAGCTCTGATATAGCCGAAGCCATATCAGTAGCAATGCTGTGACATGTTTGCAGCATGTGCAGTTCTGCACACCTCTTGCTATGGGGCGAGGTCTATCTAACACCTCTTGAAAACCAAGTGTTTCCGCATGGATACCATGATACTACCACTAGGGGCCTACCACATAGGTAGCTTAAGTAGAGACGCGTTCTTATGACACTTGTGACTACTTTTTATTGGGCACTATCTCCCATGGTGCCAGAATATAGCTTCCGGTGGAGCTTCGCAACCGCAACGGTCACTTTCAGATGAGTTACTGCAAAACTCAGGGCCTGTCAACCCTAGAATACACACCCAGCTATCGATCGAAGTAGTAATCAACAACTAGGAGTGTGCATACCCTTTATTAGTCTTTATTCGCCATACAACGAAAAAGGAACGAAAGTCCTAAGCAATCTTTCTTAATCTTAACGATTATTTTTAAGATCAATTATCCAAGATTGCTGAACCAAAACATCATAGCAAAAGAGAACACTATCTCTATTACTTTTCTTTATGCTTTGGCCGTTACCTCCCATGATCACTTTTTGGGTTTTCTTAGTTGCCTAAATCCCCAGCTGGATTGCCGGAGAAATAGACTTAAGCCTCCCCACCACGACAAGGTAAAACCCATCGGGAAGGCCTCTGTACTTAACAGTACGTCCGAAATTAGGCTCAAGGGTCAACTGATGAGCAAAGTCCAAACTTTATAATTTTTTTAGGTGTGTTCAGAAGCAATTTATTAAGATAATTCTTTTAGTACGATACTAGTTACAAAATGTTTAAAATTAAGAATGAGTTAGTAAACTACTATACAGTTAGCAAATTGCTAATACCTTAACAATAGGCTGTTTAAAATTTTGCGCCAATGTTTTTTAAACTTTTTAGAAGCCTCTTTAGAGAAAATTTCATTAAAATCCGTTATGTCAATAGTGAGAAATTCAAAATTACACAAAATGGTTCTATGGTACGTACAAGCTGTAATATTTCAATTTCAAATTTTTGTTGATTAAATTAAAGATCATAAAAATTAATTGAAAGAATAAATTTTATCAAAATTCTAGTAGCTGTTTTCGAAAAAATACGATTTTTGAAAACCATTTTCTAACATTTTTTAACATTTGTATGGTGGGTACCGTTATTTTAAGGTAAAATAATTTTTTTTCATCACATCTTGTAGTTTAAGTATATTGAGAAACTTTTATTTATCAAGTTTAAAAAAATCTAGCATGGGGTTTTCGAAATATTGAGCTTTGAAAAAAAAATTTTGAAACTTTTCTTAAAAATCAACAAAAAAATAATTTTTGAAAATTTGAATACAAAAATCTGTTCGAATTGCTGGGAGCTGTAGCATAAAAAAATATCAAAATCGGTTGTACCGTTTTTGAGAAAATCAAAAACAAAAAAATGCTTCCATGGGGGTACCCTCAATAACTATTTTTCCGATTTTTTTTTTAACCGCTTTAACTTAATTAAATTTTTCTGTGTTTTTATTTTTTAAATCTGTCAAACAGTTTTTGAGAAAAAAAATATTTATAAAATTTCGAAAAAAACGCGTATGGCAGGCACCGTTATTTTTGGTCTTAAAAAAAATAAAAAAACGTGTTTGGGGGAAAAATCAAAACCCATATCTACCAAGTTTAAAGAAAATCGCCCGCGCCGTTTAGGCTGTAGTCGAACCGATAGACAGACAGACAGACAGAATTGCCAGACCCAGTTTTTTAGTCCTCGCTATCATAGTAATGTCAACTTTGATCAAAATCTCGAGTTCGATTTTTTTTCCGAATGCATGACTTGCCTTATAGTATCTGTAAGTCAGAAGTAAAAAACATTAAGTAACAGGTTTCAAGAAAATCGCTTAAGTGGCTTAGAACGTAAATTGAATGGGGTATAGACAATTTAAAATTTAAATACGAGTAAGCTTTTTACCAACATGATATCATAAGGGAATGTGAACTTTGTTCAGTTAGGGTGTATAAAAATTCATCTTCTTCTTTTACCAGTCTTTCTTGAACCATTGTGTAGAAGGAAATTGGGATTTACCATAAAGACTGACTTATAAGTTCCGGATGCACCATTTAGTAGTTTTAAAGTTTGGTGCTGACCTTCGTAATAATACACAATTTGAAGGGTTAACTAGGCAAGTTCTCATAAACTTTTAAATTGTGAATAAATAAAGAAAACTTGTCGAGAACACACTTCGAATTTTAGTAAGTAATAATTACATATAATAAAATTATCCCTCAGAAACTTGGAATATGGCTGCTCTCTTAGATTTCACTATTTTTCACTGTTAAATTGTTACACACAGAGTTCTTGTACCGATGAGAACTTTGTATGCATCACAAGACCTAAAGTTTTGCGAAATAGCAAGGTTCAGCGGTGTCAGGAAGTGCACCATAATTTTGATGATCTGTAAGTCAGTGAGTTTCATCGATTTTCGAAGTCCTATATCTCAGAACCCACTGATGGTTAAGAGTTAAAATTTTGTTAGGCGCCTGTGTTTGATAAATTCAGAAAATACTGTGAATTTGAAGTGTTTGACTTTATTGGTACTGAAGTAAGTAGGTGGTCGAAAATTAGCTGAGTTAATTCCATGTCTGAGCACTACCTTTCGTTTTTATTAAATAGCATTAAATCTAAAAAAATTTACAACTTAAGGTTTTTCAATAAGGACGGGTAGATATTGGAATGGAATAAGACGAGCTGCGTGTGAGGTATTAATATTATCTATGCAATATAGCATCGTTCAAATGCCTGCATCGGCTTTATATGGGGGTACGGATCTGAGTGGTCCAATTTTCAATAGTTCTCTCGCATTGATCTGGCTGAATTTGAGCGATGGTCTGTGTTATATTTACCTAAAGTGTATCGGTCGATTATGGTTTATTCTAAAGGACCTATGAATTCAGGAAACATTACAAGAAAAATCTAACGGGGTTACATTTATGATCTTGATGGCCAATTCCCGTCACCTTAAATCGTTCATGCAGAATGTTCATCCACTGAGTGGCTTGTAACGCCATGCTGCTGTAGCCACATATTGTCCAAGTTTTTAAGGTTCAATTTGGGCCATAAGAAACTGGATATCATCGTTCTGTGACCACCTGACCAACGTCGTTTTCGAAAAAGTACTGACCAATAACGCCGGTCGACAGCCTAAAATTCACTGCAAGCTATAACTTTTTGGGGATGCATTCTCATCTGGGGAACATAGTGTGGTTGAGTTTCGTCGCACAAATTCACCTTATTACTAAATATGATTTTTCGTCAAAAATTGAGGTCCTCTTCCAAACGCTTCGAATACCAGTCAACGAACAAATGGCGTTGAATTTTGAGCCCTTGTGTCGGTTGAATCTTATACTTTTATAAGCCTATGTCCCGAAGAAAAATTTCCCAGCCTGGGGTTCTATTGTTAGCTTTCGAAATAGCAGCGATGCTGCATAACTCACATTAAAGTAGCTATGGATACATACTTGAAAAATTTTTCTTTTAGAATATTATCTTGATATTGAATACTTCCAGTGATAAGTGCTACTAGTCCATTGTAAATTTAACTTGCAGTGAAGAAATATCAATACATATAATCGATTCTCTTAGTAGAGATTGATTTGCGATCGATTAATAGATGCAGGAGATTTCCTATGCTTAGGCGCAAAATTAATTATTTCTTTCCACTTGAAAGTTATTAACTGCTTCAAGAACATCTTATTTACACAGCATTCATCATATATACGCTCAAGCCAACGACTTAGATTAAACTTTGTATACGAGTAGGTATATGTTTACGCAAATTAATATCTTAATACCCTGACTTGAGTCTACATCACCACAACACAATTTGTTCTAATAATTACACGGTTCATTAGCCGCACAACACAAATTAGTATTATCCTTGTTGGTTGCACAACCGATTAATTGAATATTAAATTATCTCCGAAATGCAATTAAATTCATTAATATACCAAAGACGTATCATCCTGGTTATCCTGCCATCTATTGCTACCTACAACGAACGAGCAGGTCCTTCCACACATAATATGGCTTCCACATATTAGTGGTCCGTATGCACATTATTGTTGGTACACACATTTCAATTCTAAAATAACAATTTAGCATATGTAGACAAAGAGAGGCATCTCTTTACCTCGAAACAAATAATGATGACTGTCATTATATCTGAAATTCTATCTTATATTCAAATTGGTCCTGACCAATCGTCCTTATAATATGCACTTAAATATCTTCACATCAAGTATATTTAATGAAATTGAATGCTGAAAGGATGTTTTCGCAATTGTGTGTGTCTATCGACTCGTCATCACCCTGTATGGGTTTGATATAAGAAATAAGATATGCAGATTCAAAATGCACCTGAGGTCCTTATGGAGATAGATAGAAGATGATTATTTCTCCGCACCACTCGTACACACACCGAGCTTAGGGTGGAAATTCATTTGCGGCCAATTAGCTACCAACGCCTTCGGGTGCAACGCGGTGTCATCGTTTCGATAATTCCAATGAGATGTTCAAAGGGTGCACAATGAGATTTGACGAATTCCTATGCATGCTTAGATCAGATACGAGTACGGTGAGTGGGAAGGTAGTTGTGCAAAATAGAACTGCAGAGCAGGTGATGTGTGTTCGGGGATCATAGCTGACGGCAGAAGATGCACCATAACCTTTGTTGGTATATGTGGAATTTGATGGCGTTGATGATGATGGAATTTTGTGGTTTGAGATCCTTAAATAAAAATATTCGTGAAATATTTAACAATCAATTCCAAATTATTTTATATTTTTCATATATTCATGAAGGTATGCCGCAGCACAAGTCTTGCAGTCATGGAAAATCGACCATACGATTTTGATCAAATCTGACATTAAAGCTTTACAAATCAATGGGAAATTGGTTTTCAGTATACAGTTCGTCCGTCCTTGCGTCTCAATGTTGTGTTAAAGAAGGAAAACATGCTTAAATTTTAAAGTTGTGATTCGACAGATTTTCTACTTGGTTTTTTTTTTAGAAAAATATAAATTTATTTTCTCTTTATAAAAATAATAAGAAAAACTTTGTGCTTGTGTGTGTTTGGTTTATTTGATTTGATTTATTGATTCAAATTAAAATTTTAAAAAATCGACGGTGTTCCTGCAGAATCCATTAAATTAAATCGTCACTTAATTATCACGAAAGGCAATGTAAAGTCGTTAACCTGGAAATGTGTGTTACCCCTAAGAGAAACTGCCGCCAGTTAAAAAATACTGTCGGCAATTTTTTCTTCCTATTCGTTTTCCTCCTCAGGTCCTCCTAAAAAATGTTAAGATGTCTGCCTACAGGAAAATTTTGGCACCCACCAACTTTTCCTTAAAAAAAGACCTAGGTAGGTATGTTTAGTTATTCACCACACTTTTATCGATTTGATGAATACAAGAATTTATTTTATAGGTACATTGCGCTCAAGACTCACACTCAACCAGCTCATTTTTCATATTTTCATGCTCTGAGTATTTCACGTCTTCAATACGATGAGGTTTTCTTTTTTCTTTTATTTTTATAATGGAAACATTTTTTTTTTTCAGCAGAAATGTTCCCAATAAGGACACTGTAACAAGAAAATAATACAAAAAAAAAATCATACCGACAAGAAAATTGTCAAGTTTTTTCTTCGATGAGGTATTGTAGCACTCCGCTCGTTTGGCGTTTCGCGTCCTTATACTATATTTTTGAGTTCATTGAATGCCACTTGAACAGGTTATTTATTTGAGGACAATTTTTTTTTGCCTTGGCGAAATTTTGCATAACGAAGCGCTTGTTTGGCGGATAAGTTTGAAGTAGGTTTACATTAAAGCAATCAATATGGACAAATTGTATAGGGATCTAAATAAAATATGGCTTTTTGCAAAGTTAATTCAAGGAATCAAACGATAATGACGATGTATTTTAATTTTTTTTGTTTTTGTTTTTGACAAATAATAAGGATCTTATGGAATTACCTTTAATATTAAAATAGGTTTAATGATCTTGAAATTATGGAATAAGTAAAGACAAGTTTTTTTATAAATGTCGTCGTTGAACTTTGCAAATGACCTAGAACTAGGAATTGTACATAAACGTCTTTCTACAAACTCAAATGTTCGCTACTTAAAAATCCTCGAGCACACTTCTTAAGTGTCAATATATGTTTATTTTTCGTTAATTACATACGTAGGACTAAAATCATATTTTAAACCATAACCGTCTCGTCAACAACTAAAGAGTTTTTTTAAGCGTTTAAACGGAGAGTAAGATATTGACTATTACTAAGACCCAAATTTTGTAAGCAGATTAAACTTTGCTTAATAAAAACTAAAACAATATTCGGTTAAGCAAATAAAAGGTCTTTTCTCGTTAACAGATCCACAACAACTGATCATATTATCTTTATTCTCTCAGTATATTCTTCTACCTAACCGGCAGTCTCTTTCTATTAAATACAATCATTATATCATTCTTTCATTACATCTTCTTTCTGAACATTCATTTATTCATTTGATTTTCTTTATTCTTTCTTCTGGAAGTGTTGCCAATAGTATGTCATTTTGTATGGAATATAAAATCATTTAAATATCCGTCGCAGAGTCCAATCTATTTTAAACGTCCAATTATCCATAACTCTATAGATATATATATGTAGGTATCCCCTGAAGAAAAAACTTTAAGGGCCCATTGTTTTATTTCAAATATGCCGAAAGGTAAAAATATCCCTTTGGTTTGCCAACCAAGCTGAAGCGGTGGCCCAGAACTCAGGGGACTGTATCGACTTTTTTTTCATTAAATAAACTTGATTAAAAATGAGTTTTCGTAGATCGAAACGTCTTCGGTAGACGTGGTGGCTGTTTTCAGTCGGAGTCGACACTTTAACGTTTGGAGTCCAAATTTTAGACGACTGGTTCGTTATGCCAATAAGCCAACAATCGAAGATCAAATTAACGCAAAATCTTTGCTACCATAAGAAGCCGAGACGGGCATTTAAACGATTTCATATACCATACCTAATGGCATACCATGTAGCATTTTATATAAAAAAAAAATAAACTAATGAATGCCACTTTTAAAATTATTTCAGTGATAATTGAAAACAAAAATTTAATTTTTAGGTAAAAAATTTGTTTTCAACTCCTGATAAATGGTGCGAAAGGCACTTTAGGAAATTGACGCAAAGTTTTTTTTAACGTAAGGAAACGAAAAAAAATCATTGTTAAATTGATAAAAAGGCATAATTCATCAAGAGTTTTTGATGGTTCTGATGACTTGCAAATCTGCAAGGAAGATATGAAATAAAAAACAGGCCATTAGTGAGTAAAAGATTATAAATCTTGAATTGCGAAAGTGAGAAAGGTATAATTTGGAGCTAATATAGCTTCGCCTTCTTTAAAATTCTTCTTCAAAAATGGTGTCGAAAATGACTCATAACTTTGAGAATTCTATCATATTACTTTTATAATAATTGCTTAACGGACTTACCGCGATGGTATTTTATTCAAAAAATTGAATTAAGATCCCGACGTTTCGACAAGGTTCCACTTGTCGTGGTCACGGGTTGACTGATGGCTTGTGGGTGGTAGTTGTTGTTTCTTTTTGTTTTGTTTTATTCTTTCTTGCGGAGATTGTACCGATGTGTTGACTGTGTTGGCATTTGCATTTGAGATGGTGATTGTTGCGAATCAATGTAAGCTTGTGAACAGGCAAAGCTTACAGCATCAGCTGGTACATTATTTTGATTTTTATTGTGGTTTTTCGAAGCTTTTAATTTGTTGATCAATGGATCCCATGCACCAGATAAATTGAAACTTTGATCTCGATTGAAGTTCTTATGCAATTTTATTTCAATTGCTTCTCGTACTAATCTTGGTACATAGAATCTCTCCGTTGAAATAGATTTGGCTTTATCGAATCTAATAAAGTGATCTTCATTATATGCAAGATGTTCACAAATGGCTGACTTTGTAACTTGGTTCTTTTGAATGGCTTTTATATGTTCATTCAGCCTTGTTTGAATTCCTCGTTTTGTTTCGCCAATATAGGAAGAACCACAACTGCAAGGAACTGAATAAACTCCTGGGTTTTGAAAGGGAATTTTATCTTTTGGTGATCGTAAAATTTGGCGAATTTTTGCTGGTGGCTTAAATATACATTTAATACCATGTTTTGATAAAATTCTCCCAATCCCTTCAGAAACTCCTTTTCTATATGGTAGAAAGGCTCGTTTTTTATTAGGCTCAACTGAATTTTGTGTAATTTTTATCTTTGGTTTCCAAGATCTTTGTTTTGAACTGTAGCCATTGTTTGTAAGAACTGTATGGACATGTTTTAGTTCTTCTTCTAGATGATCCTGATCACATAACATTTTTGCTCTATTTACGAGAGCAGCTACCACGGAGGTAAAGTTCGAAGGGTGATGGTGGGATGCGGCATGTAGGTACCTATCAGTATGTGTGATTTTTCTGTAGACTGTGTGCCCAATTGTCCCGTTTTTCTTTTTTATAAGTTTTACATCTAAGAACGGTAAGCAGTTGTCTTTTTCAATTTCCATTGTAAACTGTATTTTTGAGTGTGTGTACCGAGTTTAAATGGTTAAGAAATGTTTCCACTTCATTTCGTTGGAGTATGCCAAAAGTTTCATCCACATATCTCTTCCAAATTTTCGGTTTCACTGAAGATGTATTTAAGGTCTTTTCTTCAAAATACTGCATCCATATGTCTGCTATCAATGGTGCAACAGGTGATCCCATGGCTACTCCATCAATTTGCAGATAGAATTTTTTATTGTATAGGAAATATCCGGAAGTAAGACACATCTCCAATAATTCTAACAATTTGGCGTCGTCCTCAGAGGTTGATAATTTCATTCGTATGACCTCTAAGCACTCCACTATCGGTACGTTTGTGAATAATGATGTGACATCGAACCTTGTCGAAACGTCGGGATCTTAATTCAATTTTTTGAATAAAATACCATCGCGGTAAGTCCGTTAAGCAATTATTATAAAAGTAAAATTCTATCATAGCCTGCAAATGATGAGGTGCAGAATAAAATTTATATAATTGAGGTGATATCAGAATAAAAAATAATATGCACAGCTAGATCGCACGAACTTGCTCTTATGTAAAAGCCTATGTATTTTAAAAATGAATATTACTATAGAAAAATGTCCGTAACCATTAAATTCATTTATTAAATGACTAAAACAACTCCATTAGCGGTTGGATCTACAAATAGGATGCCATGTAGTTTCTCAAGCAAACATCAGTTTATGCAAGGACAAAAATTATAAGTCTTTTAAGAGTCTTAAAAAAATAATAATAAAATATTTTTAAGAAATAAATTTGTAACGTCAACTTCAAATTAACATTATTATGCGAATAAAACTTAACCAAATGTGCAACATAAATATAGTAAACATTTATACTAAATTTATAAATACAATAAAATTTTGCCCAGCTATCTCATCTATTCCCTTTAATTCTCTTCTTTTTTTCAAAAAAAAAAAATCTGCGAATTATATTTTTAGTTCAAAATCTTCTAAGTTTTGAAAATTATACTTAGACTCAAACCAGATAATGGATATTTCTCGACTGAAAAGGTAAAGTATCTTAAGTCAATTTTGATGATTTTTCAGGAGAGCAAAAAACACTTCAAAGCTGTATCCCAAAAAATCTTTCAAATGTAGACTTTATTCAACAAAGCATTTATATATAAAATTTTATGATCTTTTTTTTGAAATTATTTTCAAAAAGATATTTTTAATATTTTGGTCGTTATGAGGAAAAATATGACTTAAGATAGTTTGGCTTTTCTATAAATTGAATTTTATATTAATTTCCAAAATCTTAAGTTGATATAAGATATTTTGCCTTGCGTTTTCGAAGGACGTTTTCAATTCTTATGTCCATTTAAGATGAGTTGCATGTGCAAAATTGGAAAAAAAGAGATTTAAGATGATATTTGGTGGTTTTTGTTTAAGTCGTATATGAAAAAGTCACATTTGTTCTATAGAGCTTTAATAATAAAAAAATTATAACCAATAAAGACTTGAATTTCTTTAAAAAAAAAAGGCTATAAAATCACATTTGGTTCACAGAATAGAAACAGTTTAGTTTTATTCAAATAATTTATTTTAAAAAAATATTAAAATAAAATATAAAATAAATTATTAAATTATTTAAAAAAATCATTGATCATTGTAAAAAATGTTACATGAAAACATATTTTTAAAAGTCAAATTAATAATAACAAAAAACTATTGGAACAAATTTACTTAAGGGACCCAAGGGGAGATAGGAGAAATCGAAAATTGTTTTTACCTCAGAAACTAACGGTATCTTATCCGTAGTGTAAGGTCTTATTTATCTCGAAAACGGCTCACATGATTTTGATAAAATAAAATTTTTGAATAACATGTTATTAACGGTACCTGTCATAGAACCGTTTTTTTAAGTAAAACTTCTTTTCCGGCGTTGGGGGTAAAAAAATGTCTATGCAGCGTCAGTGACGTGTCAAAACGACACGCTATCAGTCAAAGACAGCGACATGTAAGGAAGTTTTACTTCTACCGCGCGTACGTCAGTACACACCACCTTTTTCTTTTTATTTTCGACTTTCCCATTAACGGGCAGGAGCCCCCGAAACTTAAAATAATATTTTATATAAGAACATTCGCAGAAATATTTATTGGATCTAAAAATCTAATTTTGTTTTTTGGAAAATCAATATCTTCAAAACAAGTGAAACGATTATTTTTTGAAATTATTTTCTAAAATCAATGGCACCAAATTTTAATTGAATTAGTACGACCGACGTTAAAGCTGATTTAATATGAAACTAAGTTAAATCAACGAATTAGCAAATTTTATTCGAATATAGGATCATACTATATCTATATCTACCCTTTTATTAAAGTTAAAATCATCGTAAGAATATCGTGCTTTTAGAAACGACACAAAAGGTTTGTTTACCTACTTACTTTTTTGCACGAACTGTCAATGTTTTCGGTGTGTTCAGAAGCAATTTATTAAGAATTGAATTCCTTTAGTACGATACTAGTTGGAAAATGTTTTAAACTAAGAATGAGTTAGTAAACTACTTTAAAGTTAGCAATTTGTTAAGTAATATCATACAAAGAAATTAAAAATAATAGGTTGTTTGACATTTTGCGCCAGTCTTTTTAGAACTATTCGCCAATACTACTACGTGTAATTACTTAAAATTGGTATCCCAAATTGTATTCTTGAAAAACTTTGAAGAACTTTTTAGCATAAAAATTCTTTTAATAATAAAACTATTTTTGAGCTTAGTGTGAATAAATTCTTAGTTTTCTGGAAATCAGACGGCAATTTCATACATTTGAACATTTTTATCTCATTAGATCCATGTTTTATATTTATGAAATGTATTTTTAATTCCAAATTAGTGCAATTCACGCATTTCAACTCTTTTTTGTTGTTTACGTATGTGTTTCATTTGTAATAATTTTTCAATCGCATAACAAAACTGTCTGAAACACTAAATGAAAAAATAAGAAAAACGGTCGCACAAAAGGCAATCTAGAAACAAAATACGCTTAAAAATATCTTATGTCCTTGTTATTACGGAAATTGTTTTAGGTTTGCAAACGGTAAAATATCCTATGACTACTTAGGGAGCGAAAAATTTCAGTTTTAAATTTAAAAATTTATCTTATGTTCACATAAGATGATTTGCGTTTTCACACTTTTTTGGAATTTTTTTAAGGATTTTATCTTATGTCGACTTAAGGATGACTTTTGTTCCTGTTTGCACGCGCGAAAATATCTTAAGTCAACTTAATATGATTTACGATTTCACAATAATAAAAAAAGTCTTAAGCCAATATAATCTTAAGTCTATTAAGGTTTTAAAATTAAGCAGAACACACAATCTTATGTGGACTTAAGATATTTTACCGCGTGTAGAGATGTGTCTTTTGAACATAAGATAAAGTTGTTTTTGTCTATAAAAAAGCACAGGAGTGAGATAGAAGGAAGCCGATAACACAGAACTGTAGCCTCTTAGAATGGCACTAAGGATCAACAAAAAAACGCGAAATATCTTAAGTCGACTTAAGATACTTTACCTTTTCAGTCGAGATTTATGTAAGTAAATTAAATATGACAACGTATTTTATATTTGCTGTAGTATTCAAATTTAACTTCAAATATTCGAAAATGTCGAAAAGTTATTCTACAAAACTTCTAAGGGTTTGTTAAGAAGAAATACACGTGCATATCGCATCAACAAATCTCTAGTGATTTTAATAGCATATCAATCCTTGCATCGCACTTGCAGTGGTATCATTGGCAATTGCATGAACGCGGACGCACTGCGCGATCAGCTTCCTAACTTCTATTGAATTTGTGGAAGACAGAAACACCAAAGTGCAAAATAATCAAAAATTAAGGCAAAGCCAAATAATTAAAATGTGCAAAAGTAATATTTGGCTCCGATGCTATAATGGTCTATAAGAAATCGCTCGAAGTATCTTGCCCGGACTCTGAGTGATTTTCGAGAAAACAATCAACTGATGGGAGTTGTTCTGCTGGTATTCCAGCTGACTGTGCGGCTTATTCCGAAATCAATGACTGCAGATGAGGCAAGTTGAAGGTAAGCCGAGAAAAATCAGTCTCTCTACGAACAAAATTTGGACATTGAAAAATGTTAAATTCCAATTATTCACGACTAAAATTCGACAAGATTTAATTATTGTCCTTTTATTACAGTTGTTGAAGATGCTCACAGAATCCAAATGTTAAGAGCCCAAAATTAAACAAAAATCAGAGGAAAATAACAGTTTACAAGGGGTTGGGTACGAAATCCCGCATCACAAAATCCCGAATCACGAAATCCTGCCGTTTCAATACTAAATTGACAGCACAGTATGGATTTTCATTCCCATAGTAATGGTGACTCGGTTTGGTTTACTACTATTGTACTGGAATATTCAACACGAAGAACACTGCTCTGATTTTGTTAATTTTTAACGAGATCTGATTGACTTTAAGCAGAAGACAAGTCCAAAAAAAGTATAAGTAATGAAGTCTTGAAAGTATCTTGAGTCAAAAAAAATAAAAAATTACAAAAAAAATGTCCAAAAACTTGCAAAAAAAAAATAATCATGCGATACATCACTCCCGAATATGCAATTTTTAACTCGTTAAGATGCCTAGTTTAGCCAGAAATCACATTTGAAAATGTCAACTTTGGGAGGTCTACGAAGCTCCGTTTAGTCGCAAATCGCGTTTAAAGATAAAAATTTGTTTATCGTTTCATGCGATAAGTGGATTGAAAGGTGGCATTCCCTAGAGCACGAATATGTATTTTTTAATTCTCTAAGATGCTTGGTTTAGCCAGAAATCACATTAAAAAAAAAAGTTTTCAACTTTGATAGGTCTACGGCACTTAGTTTGCCAGAAAATCGACTTTAGAGATGTAAAAACTTGTTTTTATTCAAGTATATGATGTCAATAATTGATGTGCTTGCAGTTTATGTTTAATAAACAAACAGTACTTTTGGTGGCCCGCTACGTGGGAATTAAGGATTTTAACTACCTTTTTTGGGGACACACCCGCTCATGCGGCTTCGCTAAGGGTATGTTAAGTCGCCTGGTACCTTGGGTGGCAAATTGTTATCAAGAAATATTTAAAAAAAAATGTCCAGAAAAATATGTATGTAGGAAAAATCAAAATTTTCTTAAAAAAAAAGTTGTTGAAAAAAAGTTTGTTGAAAAAATATTTTTGACAAAATGTCCAAAAATGTTTTTGGCAAAAGCCCAAAAATATTTTGCTCAAATGGCCAAAAATAATTGGCCAAACCATTGAAAATCATCTCATCTCTCTAAAGATGGAGGAGGTTTACCTCCTCGAAGTTCTAACAAGAACTGAATTTTTCCCGAACCAACAGTTCCTTAAATACTTTCCATTTGTTTAAAAATAAATCGAAATAAAATATTTTATTAATAGTACTAAAATAGTATTAAAAATCCCGCCAAATATTTCCAAAAACATCTGTCAGCGGGATTTTTATTTTTATTTTCGGCAGGATTTCGTGATTCCGGATTTTGTGCGGCGAGATTTCGTTACTCTCCCGTTTACAAGACCAAAATGTTGAAATAAATTGACAAATCTAAGGAAGAATATTGGTTGATACATGCCGTTAAGCATTTAAATAAATGCAGAAGAATTGTTATTGACATTCCCTACACTTGTCAAAATTGTGTTCCCACGGATTTTTGTAGATATTGGTTATATTTTTTTTTTAATTTTTTTTTTGTTTGTCGAATAAACGTCAAGTAAATAAAACAGACGCAAGATATTGTGGGAAGACTTAAATTTATTAATGCGTTATGAGCAATCATTGTGAATTTGTCGTTCTCTCCACTAATTTCATCTATCGTTTCGGTATTCTATTAAAAAAAAAAAAAATTAAATACAAAAAAAACAGAAAATATAATTGTTCATATTTGAACATCGAGAAATATGGGGTCGAAATAATTCAATTTCATTTCATCAAATCTATTATTTACTATTAATTTACAATTTACTTTAATTCCACAATTTAAACGGTACGACCCGCCGCCGGCCGTATTACAACTTGCAAATTTTGACTTTCAAATACATTTCAAAATTTATAACTGAAATTTAGTCAATTTTTATCATACTATGAGATTGTATTACCGCCCAACAAACCCCGAATTCGATTTGAACAAAACTTTCCCATATCATTTTATATTCAAAAAAAAATCTGTGAATTATATTTCAAGTAAAATTTGCTAAAGTTTTTAACATTTTATTTAGACTCAACCCTGATAATAATATTCGACATAAATAATTAAAATTTGACAGTGCAATTTGTATTTTCTGTCGTACTGAAATCGAGCTTCAAATTGTCGAAAATGTCGAAAAGTTATTTTACGCGTACAAAACTTCTAAAGGTTTGTTAATAAGAAATACATGTGCATATCGATCGCCGCTCTTGATTATCCTTAATTCTAAATATGTTTGAAAAATATATAGTATTCGTGATGTATAGGGATTGACGCTTCGATTGAGAAACTTCAAATCCGCCTTTCTCTACAATTTTGTTGGAGACTGTCACCGATTTTTTGAAATTTTATACATAATAATTTTTTTCCTTTGTCTGATTTAACCGAAAGATGTTAAGTCAAGTTCCAAGAGACACACTAATAATTGCGTGATGGTCTCAAGCGGCTTACCTAATTAACACAATTTTAACACAAAGCAACCTCATATGGAGGGCTCACAGCTGTACCGAACCAAGTCATAAAAAAATATCAAAAACTAACTCCAAAATTTCCGCAAAATTGACCTCTATTCAGAGCTGTAATGAACTTTGTAGTTTATCACAGCTCTATATACAACTATGTAGCTCTAAATGAACTATGTAGTTCATTACAGCTTTAAATAGAGGTCAATTTTGCGGAAATTTTTGCGTTTTTTAGTTGGTTAACGTAACCGAGTGAATTATCCAATTTAATTGTGTAAGAATAGATACATAATTATGCAAGCAAACTGCTCTGAACAATTGTATATACTTAATTATTTCAATCGAGATATTTTATTCAAAACGTTGTTACTTAAATCGAGCTTGTTCGAAAAAAATATTGTATTAAAAATGTACAATTTTGCAGCTTAATTGCCTTCCCCTTACCATTTGTTTCCTTTGTTGAGCAGCAAAATTCTGCATCCTCCTGTCCTCCCATCATTAATAGTTCAATTCTAAGGTACCTATATTATTAAAATATTATACCATTAATGGCATATATATAAGTTACGATTCCTTCAAAGAGTTCCTTATTTATAACAGGTACCCAGTGTAACTGAGTTCCAATATTTCGGAAGTGCGTCGCATTATTTTCAAGAATAAAATTTTCCAAAGTGCGCAATTTATTCCAAATCAAAAGGTCTTTTGCTGTTTTAATTCCCATTTCATTTTCACATGCACTTTCGAGCTAATTGAAAGAGATGTGTTTTTTTTTTGCAAATCAGTTCAATATTCCATAAATGAACAAAAACGTGCAAAAATATATATATTATTATTTGTCCTTTTGTGCAAGCCACTTAAACTTTTTGCCATGCACAAAGTATTGCAATCACCACTAAAAGGAGAAAAACTACAAAACAAAAATGAAAGGACTCAAACAAGAGGACGACGACGATTATGAAGAAATACAAAAGGACAAATTAAATTTTGCATAAGAAGATTAAAAACACCCTTTAGATACACCTCTTCTCTTGCTCAACTATAACATCTTAAATTATTTTATGTATGTTCTTCGGAGTACAAGGATATGGAATAGAAAAAAAATAAAACACTAGAAACTAGAATTTCACAGAAAGCATATGCTATATGAAAATACATAGTGAAGCAAACAAGCTGGCAAAAAGTACCTATTCATCCAAAAGTCTACAACTCTTTATGGGGTGCCTCCGAACGTACTTATAGTACATACCTCCACCGAAATGAGCAACCAACCAAGCAGAGGTTCAAGCATCTCTACTTCAAGTATACAAATAGCATATTAGGACCATCAACTTCGAAAAGGAGGTTAAAAGAGAGAGATACGCTTTCAGCTTTCAGCCGGTTAAGTATAGCTATAGTGCTGATGGTGTCAGAGAGTACATATACCATACACTTTGACTAGAAGGTCTATTTGAATGTATATGATGTATACAAAGAGTATACAATTTTTGAAAGAGTCCTGTCGATGCATATAAATCTTGAAGTGTGCATGCGAAACTGGAAAATATAATTTTCTAAAACGGGAACAAACGGTACCTATACGGTGCGCTACGTACTTAATAGAAAAGTTCTCCCTCTTCTGCTCTAGCATATTCCGTGTTCTTGCTGTTTCATTTAGTTCTACACTCTTAGTCTTCAATCTTCATTAAAAGCAGGAAACTTCAAACTGAACTGACACACAGTACACAATATTGTATGTGTTGCATCTACAACTGAATGGCACTTTGAATTCATTGGCAACACTTACCATATCTTAACGAACATCAATTATGACATTTAATCTTATCTACAACAACTAAACTTATACATGTAAATTTTCATGCCTCGTGGCTAACTTTCTTTCTTTTTGAATTCGGCTGTCGGCCAAAGAGGTTATCCACGAGTTCTTTTATATTCAATTAAAACTAGATTTAGTTAGTATTAATCAACCAGTCTTTTCATTTGAAAGTTAAGCAAGAAACTTAACATATTTGGCGACGAGGATTTTTGGATCAGCAATATGGACAAAAAAGCAGTCGAGCAATTGCTAGAACAGCAAAAGACGTGGATGGAACAGCTAATGGCATCGAACAAAGTTTTCTTAGAGAATGTTCTCGAGAAAAGTAAAAGTACTCCTACTGCTGTTGTGCTAGTTCCACCATTTAGGCAGTTTAATGCCGAGAAGGAAAGTTGGGAAAACTACCTTTTCCAGCTGCAGCAACATTATACTGCAAATGCACTGGTTGACGATAACCTCCGAAAATCACATTTTCTCTCAGAATGTGGTCCCGAAGTCAATGAGCTACTCAGAAAGCTTTTTGAAACTGAAGACGTAAGTATGCACACTTTCCAGGAACTCACGGTAAAATTAACTCGACATTATTCAAATAAATTACATGTTCTGGCCTCGCGGTGTAAGTTTCTACAAACAAAGATGTCTCCGAATCAATCTTACGCAGAGTGGATCGCGAATCTAAGAGGAATCTCAAGAAGCTGCAATTTCGTGTGTCCTAAAAAAGAATGCGGTCAGTCGTATGCCGATGTGATGATACGTGACATGTTGGTTTTTCACACTCCTCATGATACCATCCGGACTGCTGCGACTCAGAAGAAAAATCCGACACTAGAGGAAATTGAGGATATTGCCACGGCTTACGAATCCACTCAGCTCGCGACGGATATTCTAAAGGGAAATGGAAAGAGTACATTATCAGCCGAGGTGAATTTGGCCAACGTCAACCGAAAGTCAAGACAAAACAACGACTACCGAGGAAGAAAATCTTGTCCTGGTTGTTATTTACAACACGAACGTAATGATTGTCGACACCTGGATTCAGTGTGTGATCTCTGTAACAAAAAGGGACACATTAAAAGCGTTTGTATGTTAGCGTCACGGTCCGAAGGTGGAACGTTCAAAAAGAAAAATCGGAAATACAAACGATCAAAGTCACAATACCGCGCAGGAAAGCAACAAAGTTCTGATGCTCGTAAGCACATTAACGAATCAGCGTATTCAATACATCAGCTGGTGGAAGACACGCCATCAAACCTCACCAAGAAGACAATGCCAGAGGAAGTTTCGTCAGCCTGGGAAATGGAACGTAAGGGACGCAAGATGTTTATTCGATTGGACATAAACCAAATCCCAACTACTTTTCAAGTGGACACAGGCGCAACTTCATCACTCATTGGCTTAAAGTCGTTTCGGGAGCTCAATAATCTGGAGCTACTACCCACAACTCGAACACTTAAAGCTTATGGTAACATGTCTGTTCCTATTAGAGGTGAAGCTTTGGTGACAGTTAAGTGGCGTGACGAAAGCAAACAACTTTCTTTACTTGTAGTTGACAGTTCGAAAGCTTCGAATATTATGGGCCTTGACTGGTTTGAAGCTTTTCAATTTGAGGTTAAGTATCCACATGAAGACAATGTTGTCAATTTGCTAGACGAGTCACGTGACGAGCTTGCTGAAAATGCACATAAGCTTTGTCAAGAGTATGAATCTGTTTTTAGCTCCGAACTGGGATGTAGTAAACATTTTACTGCCCACTTAACGATGAAGACTAATTGCCGTCCAAGGTATTTTAAATATCGACCAGTGCCATTCGCCCAACAAGCTGCTGTCAAAAAGGAGATTGAGAGGCTTGTTCATCTGGGTATATTGCGAGCTGTGGAGACCAGCCAATGGGCTGCTCCTATTGTGGTGGTTGAGAAGCAGAATGGAACTCTTCGGCTCTGTGGTGATTTCAAGGTCACCATCAATCCTCATTTGGAAATCGATAGGCATCCGGTTCCGCGTATTCAAGAGCTGTTTTGTAGCCTCCAAGGTGGTCGTTTTTTCACAAAGGTGGACCTCTCTGATGCCTATCTCCAGATTCCGCTTGATGATGAATCAAAGCGTCTGTGTGTCATCAACACTCATCTTGGACTCTTTGAGTATCAACGACTTCCCTTTGGGACGGCGAGCTCAACAGGGATTTTTCAACGGTATATAGAGCAACTGACGGCTGACCTTGACTTTTGTGTCTCATACCTTGATGACATCATTGTGTCAGGCCGCACCAATGCAGAGCATTTAAGGAACCTTAAAACGTTGTACCAACGTTTTGCAGATCACGGTTTGAAGTGTCGTTTACCCAAATGCAAATTTGCCGAAACCGAAATCGAGTATTTGGGACATATAATCGACGACCGCGGAATCAGACCTTCAGAATCCAGGCTCAAAGCCATTAGAAATTTACCGATACCAAAAGATTTAAAGGAGCTAGAAGCTTTTTTGGGTAAGTTAAATTATTACAATCAATTCATACCAAACTTCTCACAGTTAGCTGCGCCGCTCAACAAGCTTCGATCCAAGGACACGCCCTTCGTATGGGGCAGACAACAACACAAATCGTTTGAAGATTTTAAGGAGAAAATCATGAAAATTTCTAGATTAGTTCATTTTCAAAACGACTTGCCTCTTTCTCTAGCTACGGACGCCTCATCACATGGCATTGGAGCTGTTATTTCCCACCACTATCCCGATGGAACAGAGAAGCCAATAGCCTTTGCCTCCAAAACTCTCACCGACACGCAAAAAGGGTACAGCCAGATCGAAAAAGAGGCCTTGTCAATTGTTTATGGTGTAAAGAAATTTCACCAGTATCTCTATGGCCGGCAGTTTGAATTAATTACGGACCACCAGCCGTTGGTTACAATTTTCAGCCCGGATAAAAAACTACCTGTCATGACCATTCAACGGTTACAGAGATGGGCTATTCTGCTTATGAGTTACACATACACTATCCGCTACAGACCAACAAAGATGCATGGTAACGCCGATTGTTTGTCACGTTTGCCTCATGGACCAGACGAGGATTTCGACAAATCAGAAGAAGAAACGGTTCATGTAAATGAGGTCCTAGAAAATTTTCCGGTTAGAATACAAGAAATTGTAGCTGAGTCGAAACGCGATCTGATAATAAATAAAGTCATCTGGTATGTTCAGAATGGTTGGCCCAATTTCATTCAACCTTCTGAATCTGACTTACTGCCGTTTTACCGTCGAAAGTTCTGTCTAAGTGTGTATACTAATGTTCTTCTTTTTCAGAGTGAGAATTTCTGCAGAGTCGTGATACCGTATACTCTACAAAAAAAAGTATTGCAAATGATTCATCATGGACATTGGGGCATGACCAGGATGAAACAGATGGCTCGACGTCATTGCTGGTGGCCTGGTATCGATGACCAGATACAAATGACAGTGAAGGAGTGCCGTGCCTGCCAGCTTAACGCTAGTCATTCAGGGAAGGAATATTCTAGCTGGCCTACTACTACTGAGGTTTGGGAACGAGTGCACGTCGACTTTGCTGGGCCATTCAAGAAAAACATGTGGCTTATAGTTGTCGATTCCAATTCTAAGTTTCCCTTCGTGATCAAGATGTCATCGACAACATCTGTTGCAACGACACAGGCATTGCAATCTATTTTTGCGTTGGAAGGGTTACCTAAAACCTTGGTTTCCGATAATGGCCCACAATTCGCATCCAAGGAGTTTGAAGATTTTTGCAAACGGAACTCTATTCAACATTTGACCTCGGCACCTTTCAACCCAGAATCGAATGGAGTTGCAGAGCGTATGGTTCGCACATTTAAGACATCCCTGTCTAAAATAATGGAGGACTCAAATCAAAACGATGATGCTTTGGCTATCTTTTTGGCAACATTTCGCTCTACACCTGATAGCTCCGGGGTGTCTCCAGCTGAGAAGCTCCATGGTAGAATCCATAGGACATTTCTCTCCGCCATGATTCCAGACAAAGTCAGTGAAGAAAGGCTCTGCAAAAATAAATCGAAGTTTTCGCCGCAACAGCAAGTTTATATTCGGCAATATCTCAAGCAAGCAAAGTGGATACCTGGAGTTATTCTGAAAACACTGGGAAGGAGGATGTATCTCGTTGAGTCTGGAAACCGAATTCATAAGAGGCATCAAAATCAGATTCGCACTAGAGAGAGTCATCCATTGTCACGAGAAAACTCTGGTGGTAATTTTCAATTTACAAATAACCATAATCCTAATCAGTTTTCAGATAGCGACAATTCACAATCTCCACGACGAGACTCGCGGTCTTCAAATGGCTCCATAGTTTGCTATAGCCCTACGGTTGAGAAACCTGTGAGTTTGGTTTCACCACCCTCCACTCCTCGAAGACGATCAAGCCCACAAGTGACTCTTTCCACTCAGCATGCAGGTAGCATTTCTCCAACAGCGACTCCTCAAAGTCATACAATCCCACTAGTGACTTTTTCCACGCGGGATGCAGATGGGGATGGCAACCAGCAAGTGACCTCTGCTACACAACAGGCAGCAGTGAATCAAAATAAACTTAGAAGAGCTGAGCGTTTACGTTTGAAGCAAATGCGATATGGTCCTTAATTAAACGCGAGGGAAGCTGTTGCATCTACAACTGAATGGCACTTTGAATTCATTGGCAACACTTACCATATCTTAACGAACATCAATTATGACATTTAATCTTATCTACAACAACTAAACTTATACATGTAAATTTTCATGCCTCGTGGCTAACTTTCTTTCTTTTTGAATTCGGCTGTCGGCCAAAGAGGTTATCCACGAGTTCTTTTATATTCAATTAAAACTAGATTTAGTTAGTATTAATCAACCAGTCTTTTCATTTGAAAGTTAAGCAAGAAACTTAACAGTATGGACTGTGGGTGAACTTGCAATATAGCTAAAAATTAACCAGAAAGCGCATTAGGTATTAGATTGGGCCTTTATCACAGCAGCTGATTTTTATTTTCAATTCAGATTTCGTAAGAAAAGATTTGAATATAAATAACCAAATCCACTCGAGACCATAATGGCCAAAGTTGCCCAAATAATTAACCGAAATCCCCCTTGAAAAACATTTAGAATTTAAAAGATGTAGGGCACTTACCAGGTAGATAGGGTAGCACCACTTAGCCATAGAGTGTAGTATTTGGCTAAAAAAGGATAATCCTTCATAAAATTTGAAAAAAATAAAATGCACGACTGGGTCGCAGGAAGTTGCTCCTATGTAAAAGTCTAAGAATTTCAAAAATTAATGTTATTAGAGAAAAACTGTTCATAAGCATAAAATTCATTTTTTAAATGACTAACACCTTTAGTAGTTGGAGCTAATCACAGGATTCCATGTGTTTTAAGCAAATATTAGCACAGTTTTTGCAAGAAAAGACTTATAATTAGTTTTAGTGGTTTCTTAAAAAAATAAGCTTTTATACACAAAATTTTTAAAACATTTTTAAGAAAAAAATTTGGTACGCCAATTTAATGTTTTTATTATTGTTCTAATTAAAATAAAATTTAAAAAAATAAAATATTGAGTCGTTGTTGAGATATTGAATTTTCAAAAAAAAAAAATAGATTTTTTTTCAAAATTCAAACCAATATTTTTTGTTTTTAAGTTTTGAAATGCAATGTTTTTTAAACTTTCTAAAAGCTTCTCTATATAAATTTTCATTAAAATCCGTTATACCGATAATAAGAAATTCAAAATTCGAGAAAATCGTTCTATGGTAGGTACAGTCAGTAATACGAGTATCTTGTTTTCAATTTTGTTTTTTATTAAATTATAGATTGTAGGAATTCATCTAAAAAAACAAAATTTTAGCAAAATTCTCGGAACCGTTTTCGGGAAAAATACGATTTTCGAAAACCATTTTTTAACGTTTGTATGGTGGGTACCGTTATTTTTAGGTAAAATCATTTTTTTCTCATATCTTGTAGATTATACTAAGAAACTTTAATTTATTAAGTTTTAAAAAAATCGAGCATGGAGTTTTCGAAATATGTATTGAGTTTTCAAAAAAAAAAAATTGAAATTTTTTTTTGAAAATTCAAAAAATCCGGTAGTACCATTTTTGAGAAATTCAAAAACAAAAAAAAAAAAAATTTCAACCATTACCTAGCTTTAACTAAATGAAATTTTTTGATTTTTTTTTTAATTAATATGTGGGACAGTTTTAAAAAAAAAAATAATATAAAATTTCGAAAAAAATTCGTATGGCAGGTACCGTTATTTTTGGTCTTAAAAAAAGAAAAGAACGTTTGAGGAGATAAAATTAAAACGATATCTTCCAAGTTTGAAGAAAATAGGCCCAGCAGTTTAAGCTGTAGTCGAACATCTCGAGTTCGATTTTTTTTTACGAATGCATAACTTGTCTTATAGTACCTATAAGTCGCAAGTAAAAATGAACTTTTCAAAACCTTCTGGATATTTTTCTTATTTCAGCTTACCTTCATTTTTGACGTTTGGCAAGTTTGGTGAGTTAAAACTAGAGACCATAGACTTGTAGAGAACTTAAGACTAGTGACTCAAGACTCCCAATCTTTTCTGGGTGCGTATAAACCGGAATGAATGGGACATATAATTTTATTCCGGGTACGAACAGCTAAAATGAGAAGCACTTTTCATGACAAGATAAATATTCTTGGGCGATTTGTATCTTCCACGAAAGAGTTCCTCCTGAAAAACATTATTGCAGTGGCCGGGAAAGTTTCCATGACAGTCCTACGAGTAGACGCCGAAAGTTTGAGTCCACCTAAAATCAAAAACAATATTTCTTCAGGTGTACTGCCTGTTACAGGGAATGTCACAATCTCTTGTCATGAAAAGTGCTTTTCATCTTAACAGTTTGGACTCAACTATATTTGCCAGCCTTACCAACATTCAAATAGCAGCGGTTCTATGGACATTGACCGAAGCGCCTGAACCACCTGACAGTTTTAAGAACATAATTTATTGTGACCGTGAGATTTAAATAAAAAATAAAAAGGGATTTTAATAAGGGCGGGTAGATTTTGAATAGAATTAAACAAGCTTTGAGTGGCGTATTAATAAACTCCTTTTTTTATTTAAGAGCCCATTAAAGCCATTATGTATGAAATATGACTTCGTTCAAATATCCACCTCGATTTCTTGCGATGGCACTCATCCCAGTGGTCCAATTTTTAATACCTCTTCCGTATAGATCCGGCTGAATTTAAGCTGACAATTGGTCTTGTAACCGTCGCACTTATATAATCAATGTAGATCCATTGTGAAACCCTATAAAGAATGTGACTGTCATGAAATGAAACCTATGATAAATAGTACCTATGTCATTCAAGCCCATTAAGGGTGTTGATGAGTTTCAGTAAGCTATAGCCCGAAATATCAGAGGGTGCGTGAAAGTCATTGTAGAAATGTCTGTCGTCACATAATCACCTGGTTGAGAAGATGTCGATGACTTTTTAAGTGCGTGATCCATTCCTTTACCCCCCCCCCCCCCCTTGAGAAATCATCGCTTCACCAGGACCGTAAGAGCATGAGGCTTCTTTCAACGTCTGGTAAATAAGTTTAGTAGGTCAGTGGTTGGTGTATGTGTCCTGAATAAGTCAATGGGGCTGTCCCTTTCCTCAAGAAGATTTTACCAATCTTAAGGCTAGGTGGCCCCATCAACTTACTGATGCTCGTGTTCACCGTAAGAGCGGCAATCGCTGGTGAATATGCGAGGTGGTCATTCTCCGTTTGTTGCTGCTCCTGCAAGAAATACGTGCTTCGTTGCTTCCTATCGATTACTCTTTTGAGATTACATGGTTGGACCCGAATTGTTGTGTATGCCTGATTTAGATCAAGTATTCATCCTATTATTACCAGTTCGTCAGCGCATTCATAACCTGGAACACTACTGCGACGAGGAACCCAACAGAGCTTTATGTTGTGCACCCAGAACCGCCAGCTCTTCGCGACAAGTTTCAATGATTTCAATGTCAGAAATCGCTTTTATTGCCGCTTGGCTATCAATGAAAAAGGCGATATCAGCTTGTGGTATTGCCATCATTGAGACTTGTCTAATGTCTAGCAGCTCTAGTTACTGCCAGGACCTCAAATCGAAAGAAACTCCTGTAATAAGGAAGTCTGAATGACCTGGCTAGTCCAAGGATTTCTGAAAAGAACCCTGCACAAAAACCACCATCAATCTTGGAACCGTCGACATATGTAGATTGCCATCATTGATTCGTATGTTGATGGCTCATTGATTTGCCTGTCCTCTCTTCTAGAAAAGGTGGTCAGTAACGGCTTGTAAAAGTCTAAACATGAGTGTTATATAGTCAATGCATACAATATTTTCTTTGTATTGGCACTGTGTCTCTAGCTACCAGTTAGGATAAGCTAAAGTACGCTATTGGGTGACAATTCTTTTATAAATAGATCTAGTGGTTTTAAGTTGAGTACAGCTCGCATGCCGGCTGTGGAGAAGGACCTCATTGCCCCAGTGATTCCAATACATTGTGTTCCTTGTGCCTTGGTGATGATTTTAAGCTTGGTAAGTTTTTTGTCCAATGCATTCCACCCCGTGTGTAATTGAATAAAAAATAACAGATTTGACTAGTTTCACCAAAACAACATGGCCGCCCCCACCTGTAAAAATCTACCTGTTCCAATTGAAAAACCCTTTATGTCTTATGGGATTAGATTTCAATATTTCTTAAATGATTGCCCCTATAGCCTTCATCTGGATATAATGAAAGGCATATGCTATACTATACTTATTAAATAGACGAAAATATTTTTACCTTACAAACTTAAGCTCTGGCTCCTTGACAACAGCCAAGTACACTCTGTAACAAAACGTAAATTTACAGCCACCTTCTTTACCTTTATCAAAAGCATTTCAGGGCCTTAAATATGGCGAACGTCTTTATTGGCCCTGTTCTAAAAATATGATGCGTCTAGCTCTAGTCATCACCAACCCCCCACTCCTTCCCAAGGAGAACGCAATTTTGAAAATTCCATGTTATCGTCATCGTAGTCGGTGTTCAACTCAATGGAAAGCGTAAAAAGAGCCCATGACCAATTGAGTCCAACGATGATGATAGTGGTGTGGGTGAATAACGACGTCACGACACAGGGCAATCCTAATGCCAAAAGTTTTTCGCGTTTCGTATTACATAAAGTCGTATACGTATTCTCAAACTCGAACTCGAAATTGACAGGCTTATATCGTGTCGGTTGAAGGTTCCGTTTCATGAGCCTTATTTTGGCAGCAGCGCGAGCCCCATTATGAAATTAATTTTTCATATGACTTGGGCTCCCAAAAGTGGCGGACACATCACAGTAAGAAATGAAAGGACGTGGAAAATAATTTATGTTTTGCTTAGAGAAAGTTTTATAGTCGATGAGTTGGGGTAGGCAAAGAACCCAAGGTACGTCAACTTGGATACTATGGGGTCGCATATAGTCGTATTTTGTGGATGTGTTTTTCTAGGAAACAGTTATATATGTATATGTGTAGTTAAGGCCACCCATTCCTGCTCTTTGGCGGGTCGTCTCTCGAGGCTTTGGAAACATTACGTGAGACTCGAATTTACTGCCAAAGGCAGTTAGTCATGTTCGAAATGGTAGAAAGTTTTATTAAGCCATAGACTGGACTGCCTCTAAGTCATTTGACTTTAATTTCGATTAAATAGCTCTGGGTTGCCATTTGCTGTTGGTCTTGTTGCTGTTTTACAGTTGTGTCGTTTTGTTCGTGCGCTAGATGTCGCGTTCCGGTGTGGTGATTGAGATTATGATGAAATAGTAATTATTTTTTTTTCTTTTTCGTTTTCAGATTGAGATTGGTTCTTAATTAATTGTATCTGATTTGGTGTAATTTGTATATTTTTTGTTGAGCTTTGAAATCGTGAAAAGAATAATAATTAATGGCCCTAGAAGGCATGAAGGAGTAATTGAGGGTGGATTCATTCGAAAGAGTAGAATCGAGGCAGGCGGAGGTATGATATGGATAATTTATAATTTAATAGACAAGAAAGTGTCGCTATGCTTGCTATGGAACGAATATTAATGATATGGGAATTTTAATTAATTGTTTTCATTTTATTGTTTCGGTTTGTTTTACGAATAGCAGTAGAAATCTATAAAGATTATGATTCATTGGCTCCTTTGTAATCAAGTTTTTCTTATATAATGATGTGATATGAGGTTAGAGGTACGTCGTATATTTCATTAGGGTCAATTATATACGCAGGACTAAGATCAGTTGTGAAGAAATTCATTCAGAAATCATTTAAGCTAACTTGTGTATTCAATAATACCTAATAAAGGTTTATATCTATCGGTTGGAAGTCTCAGGGCTAGTCCACTAATGGCGTCTCTAATAAGAAAGTCATATTAATATCAGTTCATGATGTAGTACCCCTTGGACTGTTATGCAGGAAGTCTTGGTTCGATATCTAGCTGCTAGAAAAATGTTTTTCATGGGTGTATTGCCTCTTGCGAGGAAGTAAGAAATCTGCCCAGAGTATTTCTTGTAATCTAAAGTGCTTCTCATGTTAGCCGTTCGAACTAGGCAGAAAATTGTAAGTCCTCTACATACATGAATGTTTGGAAGTTGTAAGCCACTTGGTTCAGGATCTTAAAGAGCCGTGGGCATCTTGTTTTTTTTTTTTTTTTTTTATAATCTACCCGCGCTCTAGGGATTATGATTACCCTTTGAATGTTTCAACACAGCGCGGGCGTGAAGTTAATGAAGAGAAAGAAGGATAGGAAGGATGTGTGGCACGATGTTCTGAGACTGAAGGTGGTTGTCTCAGATTTTTTATCTCCAGGGATGGTGGCTGAACTAAAGCGGAGAAATGCCGTGTCTTATTTCTATGTCACTTATAATTAACATTATTTTATTCGTGTTCATACTTGTTGAATAAAATATTGAAAGCTTCCTCAAGTTATCACAAAATCACAACATCTTTATTGGTAACATTTTCATCGATTATTTTAAGTCTTTACAAATGGAATTTGAAAGTAAGACCAGATGATTTTGCCAATATCATTATTAGTGTTTGGAATCCAGTTTCAAAATACCTAGACATAAAGTTATTTAAGAATGATAAATTTTAAAATTTGACATAGTATCTAACGATTTTTAATTCCTCAAAAAAAAAAAAAAAAATTGATCTTTAATTAGGGTGCAACTACCCCCTTTGCGTATGCTCTTTTGTTTGAAAATTTCGAAAAATGTTAAGCCCGAGGTTCTAAGTATATAATTATTTGCTCGGTACTAGGATGCACGACATCGAGTGTGTCCATGAAACCCTCTTAACATATTTTTAAATTCCAGTGTTATAAAGTTTTATATTTAGATTTCAGAATTGGAATAGCTTAGATTTTAATTTTGTTTGCTTATACAATATACATGAATACATAAGATTCGCAGATTTACTTTGGCCCGATAGGATAGTGGATACAAATATAATACCAAAACTTTTCAGAGAAAACAGTCACCAAATTAATTTAAACTTGGTCTTATGTAAAAGACTAAAAAAATTAAAAATTAATGTTATTAGAGAAAACTATTTATAAGTATAAGATTTCTTTTAGTACTAAGAGACAGGAACTAAATGCCATGTGATTTCGTAAGCGAATATAAACTTATGCAAGAACAAAAGTTATAAGTCGTTGTAGCGGTTTCTTAAAAAAAGAAGCTTTTATAAACAACATTTTCAAAAAAAATTAAGAAAAAATTTTAGTTCGCCAACCTTAAGTCTTTATTACTATATGAATAAAAATTAAATTTCAAAAACAAATATGTTTTGACCCGTTTTAGCGATAAAGAATTTTTAAAGAAAAAATTGATTTTTTTCAAAAGTTCAAAAAATATCTATTTTGTTTAAGTTTTGAAATGAAATGTTTTTCAAACTTTTTAGAAGCTTCTCTTTAAATTTTTTTATTAAAATCCGTTATGTCGATAATGAGATATTCAAAATTTAAAAAAATGTATTGTATGTTAGAAATAGTCAGTAAAATCTTAAATTCGATTTGTTTTTATTTAATTATAGATTAGATCGTAAGAATTAATTGAAAAGAAAAAAAAATTATAAAAATTCTAGGAACCGTTTTCGAGATAACTACAATTTTTGAAAATCATTTTTTTAAATTTGTATGGTATGTAAGTATCTACCGTTATTTTTTGATAGAATAAAATTGTAGATTTTAATAAAAAAAAAACTTTTCTTAATTGTCAAGTTTTAAGAATATCGAGCATTTTATTAATAACCATTTTTCCGAAACATTTTTTAACATAACCCAGCCTTAACTAAAATATTTATAAAATTTTGAACAAAAAAATCGTATGGCAGGTACTGTCAAGTTAAGAGCAAATTGTCAATCCATTTAGGTTGTATTTGGTTGAACAGACAGACAGAATTGCAAGACCCAATTTGGTAGTCTTCTTTATCATCGCAATGTCAAGTCTGATCAAAATTTCAATTTATAATAGTACCTAGGTATATGTAAGTAAGAAAGTGATGTGTCCACTGTGTTCTTTATCGTCAAATTACCTTTGTAAGAAATTTCGCTGTTAATTTATGGTATATTTGGAAATTTATAAATATTAATCTAAATCTAAAAACCGTACTTCGCTTTGAACTTTGTGAAATTAACTTATTTTACAGTTCCTCCAGATTGTCGTTAATGTCGTATTAAACTTGTAATATGGCAATATATTTTATTTATTTACTTATTAATATATCAATACACAATTAAAAAAATTGCTATTAATAAAAGGAAGAGCAAACAGCAGCAAAGGCTTTCGGTTTTAGGAATAATATAATATTTGTTAAATAGATATTTTTAGATCGTTAATAATTTCTTTAATTTTTCGGTTTGTTTCGGTTTGGTTTCGGCAATATAATTTAACAGATCAGATCCTGCTACATTATTTATTGATCTTAAATCGTTTATAAGTCAACGAAGAACAGAGAAATACCGTTTATCCGATTATTTTAATCCTGAAATCGTGAGCAGCAGCTCTGAGAAAAGTCCTCGACTCCATTCATATTTTTACTTGCGAGATTATACTATAAAGTACCTATGGCAAGTTATGTACGTACTCATGTTCTTTGAAAAAATTTAAATCGAGATTTTGATAAGACTTGATATTACGATGATAGGGAACATGAAAAAAGTGGGTCTCGCAAATTTGTCTGTCTATCTGTTCGACTACACCCTTAACGGCTCAGATGATTTTCTTTAAACTTGGTAGATAGCATTCTTAAATATCCCCCCATGTTTTTTTAATTTTTGTTAAGCCCAACACTATTCCGATTTTTTATAAAATATTTTTTTCCTCAAAAACATTTCCGCAGATTAAAAAAAATAACAAAATTTCATTTAGTTAAAGCTAGGATATGGTTGAAAAAATCCTTTTTTTTTTCCATTTCCAATCCATTTTTTTCGTGTTTGAATTTCTCAAAAACGGTATCATTTTTTTTGATAGATTTCCCCAAAAGTTTGAATAGTAGATATTGTGTATTTGAATTTAAAAAAAAAAATGTTTGGATTTTTAAGAAAATAATTTTTTTTTCCAAAACCCCACGACCAAGTTTTTAAAACTTGACTATTAAAAGTTTTTTAATACATCCTACAAGATGTGAGCAAATCTGTTTCAGGTGTCTAAAAATAACGGTACCCATCATACAAATGTTAAAAAAGAGGCTGGGTGCGACCCACACTGATAACTTCCCATTTGTGGTCTTGAAAACTTTATATTTAGTTTTATTAATTATTATATTATAGAAATCACTTTATTATTTCGGTTCCAAACATTTTACTTGAAAAAATTTTTAAAACGAAATATTTAAATATAACGGGTGATTTTTTTGAGGTTAGGATTTTCATGCATTAGTATTTGACAGATCACGCGGGATTTCAGACATGGTGTCAAAGAGAAAGATGCTCAGTATGCTTTGACATTTCATCATGAATAGACTTACTAACGAGCAACGCTTGCAAATCATTGAATTTTATTACCAAAATCAGTGTTCGGTTCGAAATGTGTTTCGCGCTTTACGTCCGATTTATGGTCTACATAATCGACCAAGTGAGCAAACAATTAATGCGATTGTGACCAAGTTTCGCACTCAGTTTACTTTATTGGACATTAAACCAACCACACGAATGCGTACAGTGCGTACAGAAGAGAATATTGCGTCTGTTTCTGAGAGTGTTGCTGAAGACCGTGAAATGTCGATTCGTCGCCGTTCGCAGCAATTGGGTTTGTGTTATTCGACCACATGGAAGATTTTACGCAAAGATCTTGGTGTAAAACCGTATAAAATACAGCTCGTGCAAGAACTGAAGCCGAACGATCTGCCACAACGTCGAATTTTCAGTGAATGGGCCCTAGAAAAGTTGGCAGAAAATCCGCTTTTTTATCGACAAATTTTGTTCAGCGATGAGGCTCATTTCTGGTTGAATGGCTACGTAAATAAGCAAAATTGCCGCATTTGGAGTGAAGAGCAACCAGAAGCCGTTCAAGAACTGCCCATGCATCCCGAAAAATGCACTGTTTGGTGTGGTTTGTACGCTGGTGGAATCATTGGACCGTATTTTTTCAAAGATGCTGTTGGACGCAACGTTACGGTGAATGGCGATCGCTATCGTTCAATGCTAACAAACTTTTTGTTGCCAAAAATGGAAGAACTGAACTTGGTTGACATGTGGTTTCAACAAGATGGCGCTACATGCCACACAGCTCGCGATTCTATGGCCATTTTGAGGGAAAACTTCGGAGAACAATTCATCTCAAGGAATGGACCGGTAAGTTGGCCACCAAGATCATGCGATTTGACGCCTTTAGACTATTTTTTGTGGGGCTACGTCAAGTCTAAAGTCTACACAAATAAGCCAGCAACTATTCCAGCTTTGGAAGACAACATTTCCGAAGAAATTCGGGCTATTCCGGCCGAAATGCTCGAAAAAGTTACCCAAAATTGGACTTTCCGAATGGACCACCTAAGACGCAGCCGCGGTCAACATTTAAACGAAATTATCTTCAAAAAGTAAATGTCATGGACCAATCTAACGTTTCGAATAAAGAATCGATGAGATTTTGCAAATTTTATGCGTTTTTTTTTTTTAAAAAAGTTCTCAAGCTCTTAAAAAATCACCGTTTAAAAGATATGGTTTGGTTATTTATGGAAGGGTACTTACAAAATATATCCGCTCTAAAACTAGATATATGTCAAATATAAACAATTTGCTAGAAATTGTTTTATGTATAAAATTAAATAATGGCAATATCATTGCTCGTTCTCAAGATATTCTAGTCGAAAAAGAAATATTACCACTTTTTAGTTGATTTTTTTTTATATTTTTGTTAAAACTGTCAACTCGATACTTGTTAAAATTTAACCATATGTTAATAATTTTATTATATCGATACCTTCCCGTAAGAATGTACTAAGCGACACTTTTTTCGAAAATGACTTTTTGATGAGGAAATATACTATATGTAGTTATTTGTTAGATGTCACTTAGTTTAACCAAAATTGTCTCTTAGCACACTATGATTCAACTAGAACTTTCTTCGTTTTTTTTCGTTTCCTGAACAATTTTAGAAATGTCGCTTAGTATACATTCTTACGGGAAGGTATCGATGTATAAAACAACATACTTTAGAAGGCACAATCGCTGTTTATTCCCAAGAAATTCGACTTGAAATACAATTTTAACTAGTTTTCACTAGAATTCTTAATAGTTTTTTTATTTAAAAAAAACTATTAATTCAATATTTGTCAACATTTTACCAATTGTACAAAATTATACTATGTATAAAATAAACTAAATTAGAAGTCAATATCACAACTAGTTCTCGAGAAATTTGAGTCGAAAAACAATTTTTACCAATTTTCAATAGAATTTTATATAGTTTTTTTTATTTTTTGTAAAAAAAACTGTAAACTGATTTTTTTTTAAGTTTTCACCAATTGTCAAACACATTATTTTTCGTAAAATAAAATTATTTTGAGTTTCAAATTGTTTTCCGTTCTTAGAATATCTGGGTTATGAAATTTTTTTTTCAGTTTTTTTTATTTAAAAAAATAACAATATGTTCATTTTTTTCCAAATTCAAAACAAATCTGTATGACCTTATAATGAGTACATTAAATTTTATTTGAAATCAATAGCATTATTTTTTCGTGAGATATTTGAAACTAACCAAAATTTTTACTTTTTTTTTAAACCGTTATAGTGAAAAAACTACTCACTGAATTTTAATAAACGCCCTTTCAGCCTCTTTCGAAGTTATTATCTATTAAACAAAATTTATTTGAAGTCGATATCTTTACTCGTTCTTGAGATATCGACCACGAAATATGGTACCAGAACGTACGGACGTACGAACGTACGCACGTACGGACGTACGAACGTACGCACGTACGAACCTACGAACGTACGTACACACACACACAGACATCTCTCTAAAAATGATTGATATAGCCTCTAGGGACCTTGAAACGTCGAGAAATGTCAAAAATTCCAATTTGACAAATTGGACCGATTACAATAACTCCCTATGGGAAGTTAAAAATGGTTTTCGAAAATTGTGATGTTCTAGGGGCTTGCTCACTGAATTACCAGTGGGTCAGAATACTACCTTGCCCATAGCTGTCTCTCCCGGTTCCTATCGACCTCCTCGTGGTGCCTGTGATAGTGTGTTACAACTCACCTCTGGAGCACGCATATCTGGAAGTGGTTTCTAAAAACCATAAAGTTAGGCATCCACGTTAAACAAAAGACAGTTCCTTTTTGTAGAGATCTTACTTTGACAGGTGAACATTTCGAAAGCCATGAATTGAGCTAGTGGTATGGAATTCTAATTAGGAACAAAGACCACAGGTCAAGGTAATTTTTTAAAAATTTCATCATTCAAAAACTATGGGAAGTGTAAGAACATTGAGAAAGTGGGTAGAAGTTTTGCGCTTTGATTGTAATATTCCAAACTTAAGAATTTTTCCTTTGGTTGCACCACAATACCAACCGATATGCGAAATTACAAGATTCTACGGTGTCAAGAAGTACTCTGCATAATTATAAGTTTTTATGATCTATTAATGAATCAGGAAGAGAGTTCGTTAGATATAGTTACGATTTTAGCGATTTTTTAGGTCATCAGTAGTTAAAATTCGGTGAAACGCCTGTATTTGATTAGCTTAGCAAATACTGTGAATTCGAAGTAACTGACTTAAATGGTACTGAAGTTAGAAGGGGGTTGATTTCTAGGCCCACATTTCACAAATTATTTTCGGAAATAGCCATTTGATTTTATTTTCTTAAGCTATTCAACTTTAATACTCCACTTCAGGGAATACGCATCAGTTTACCCTCAAGTCCAACTTCAGAAGTGCGGCTAAGGAAAGAATATCTGAATTATACAGTACGTATAATTCAGAGATTCCTTCCTTAGCCACTTCACGAATATGTAATGCCTAGCCCAGCTCAATATTTGCTTCCCATTACGATACTTAGACACTCAAAACAGACTTCTTTTAAATGCTCCCCAACTTTCCTAAATGCTCGAACTCTACTCAAATATTATTAAAGGTAATTATCATTTATTGACAATTTTTGACTATCCTAAGAATATACTTTAATGAACATTATGAGAAACTTTGAGCTCACAAATTATCTTACTATTTTCTTAGTTGCAATAATTCAAATCAGCATACGTCTAATGACTTCCCTTTTTCTACTTCGTAAGACGACTTTATGGGCCACTGTAAATACAAAATACCATATCCTCTAATAGCCTTTTTAATAGCATAACCCAAATATTAGATCGGAACAACTCCCTTGCTCGACTTCATTAAATAAATAATATATACATACATAGAATAAAATTTTAAATCCCCCTGTCGGCTCACACGTTCATTAAAAAAATATTAAATACAGAATCCAAAGTCATACAATAGCACAAGGTGTTCGTGTTCATTTAAGCCAATCTTTACCTTGAAGCTTTAACTTTCATCAGAATAATCGCCAAAGTTTCTCAATTATATTATATTCTCGAGCCCATAAGCGCGGATTAAATTCTATACACTACGCTGAGTCTCCTTTCCCTTCGCCGCCGGGGCGGCATGGAACACACATCCGACATATTTTTTGAAATTCTACAAAACGATCCGAATTTGCATCTTTTGCATACCCTATGGGTATGTACCTATACCATCATACCACCAGCCCCATCAGCGTCAGTGTAGTAGAAAGAACAGCAGTTGCAGTATACTGGCATCCCTACCATCGAGGGATCATAATCCTCAAAAGCATAATTAAGTTTCCGCATGCACAAAAGTTTCTTAATTTCAATTTAAGGAATTTAATAACTTTACGATTTATTGCGAATTCGGCGGAATCCCGGTTTTTCGATTCGATGAATTAAAATATACGTCCCCCCTCCCCTTTTGGGCGCCCCAACCCACAGAGCAGCATGATATGGCACCCATATAGTTGCTCTAGCGCAATGGTGTATTCTCCCCGAACATGCATTTATACACATACACCGAGATTAAGAGCAGTGGCAGTTCCGAAACGAGCCTCTGGATGGCACAATACTGTATTTAAATATGTGAAAGTGTGTGGGTGGGAGCACCTTCTGCGCGGCATATGGGGGTGGCTGCATCCCGCCCAGTGCAGATTTAATCATGTGAATTCGTACATAAAAGAGGCGTAATTAATACTCTTCATCGCTTTTCGCGTATGGGTGTCCTTTTGGCGACCAGTTTCTCACACTTCCTTTTTTTTTCCGCTCGATGATTTTTTCGTATGAGAATTTTTCTTGTATGGAACAATTTTTGTCCTTTCGGGATAATTTTTTGTGATTTTCGGGTCGCAAACTATACCGATATAGAAATGCTTTCTCTGGAACCGAGAGTGATATATTTTTCGGTCGCTTGGACGGTATTCGAGTTTATGGGCCGTGACAAAAAATGGCTCCTATATCGTTTCTCAACGTGCCAGGTTTTTTTTTTTTGCTCTTTGCTTCAAGAACACATACAGAAAGCGGCTGCAGAAAATTGACGACTCTTTAACAACCGTGTAGTCTGTAGGTAGAAGTTGGCTGGTGAATTCTCCCGATTCTTTCCTATATAATTTACTCGGATACCCGATACTCGATGCCTACCTTACGTATACACCTTTAGAAAGAAAGTTTTTCACTTTTCTGAGATGAAGAGAGGAAAAACGGGTGGTTCCGAATTTAATAGACCTGTCTTGCTATGCAATAGCGAGGAAGGGTTGTTGTAAATAAACAGTGTGACTGGCAAATAATTGAATTTCTGGTTTTGTTTATTGAAGAAGTTTTATACATCTTCTTGGGAGATAAGGAGAAGGACATTGGATTCTGGAGTGTATTTTAGTGCTGGTAGATAAGTCCTTTTATTGAAATAGCCTGCAGTTAGGTCCTTTTATCTTTGGTGCTATCGGCATTTATTTTATTGTGTGTCAAGTTGTTATTTAATTAAAACTTTCGATTAGAAATATCAGTTATTTTAACTTATTCGAGCAATTTATCGAATTAAATCGATATTATATGCATATTGAATATAGTACTCGTATCTGAATATTATTTAATTATTTTCGTAGAAATTATTTAAATGTTTCGATATCATTTTAGAGATGACTGCAGAGAACCCCGATAATATCTTTTGTTGGGACATATTTTGCTCTTCAAAATGATTAAAGTTAACATACCGAAACTTATCGATATCACTACCAAAATTGACATTTATAACTTTGAAAATAATTCCATTGCTTTGTTTTCTACATCGCTGGTATTTTTTGTTTTTTGATAATGAAGCTTTTCAGTTCTTAAAATAAAGATAGCTTGATCTAACCTAGGCGTCTTGGAAATTACTGGCGCTAAAGTTCCGGGTGGACTAGGGCCACAATTAATAACCTGCTACAGCTAACTCGGTCCCTAGCTAGCTGTCTCCCGTTGTGCACATCAAATTAGATGAGGTCCTCTCCTAATTGTGTGTGTCACCTGAGTCGTGGCATTCCCCTACAGTGCCGTCACTCAGTGATGGTGAGTGTTAAATAGAGGGGCACTTTAGTTGCTCAGGAGATACTTAATTGTCATCAGTGCTGCCGTTTTAAAATTTTCCAGAGGAGTAATTTTTGTAATTTTTGGGGAGTATTTACGATAGTTGAGGAGTATCGCCAAAATATCAAGAAAATTATTAGTTCAACGAAAAAAAACACAGAAACGTTTTCTATGAATTAAATTTTCTTAATTCATTTGTAATAAAAATAGGAACTTCAATATTTGTGGTTTTTAATAATCAGAGAGTTAATAATAAATTAACTCTAATTTAAACTATGTAGATATATGTATACTGTACATTGATTTTCCAGCAACTTATTCCTTACTGCTTATTTGGAATATTAACTTTCGTATTTTGTTTATTTAAATAAGACTGTGACAAAAGTAAACAAACAATTTTTTCAAATAATTTTTTTAAATTCTAAAACAAGGAACTTCAATATTTGCGTTTTTAATAAATAAGAAATTAACAAAAGAAAAACAAAAGTCAAAATTAAAACTTAAATTTGTTTTTTGTATTTTTCGATCAAGTCTTGATGGCTACCACTTTTCTGCAAAATGTAGGCCTGGCAATCAGTTTTAATTTTCTTCACATCGCACACAGGTAAATTTTCCCAAAAACATGGCGAAAACTACAAGAAAAAAATATCCGATTTGTTGCTTTTTTTAATGCAAAGTTGTTTACAAATAGTGTGAGCTTCAAATCTCATTGATCATTCGATGCAGATTATAACGGTTTAATCAGATGATGCTTTTAAAGTGCAAACTTGAAATAGACTAGTGCAGTAGGAAGTTTGGTCTGTGATGTGAGGTTGTTTTGGTTTCAAAATATATGAAAGGATGGTTTTACTTTTCCATTCTTTTAGAGTAAGTTGATATTTCTTTTTTTAACAAAATATTCGTCTGAAAAACTGCGAATTAACTTTCATCTGTACTTTTTACTTGCGACTTATAGTTGCAAGTTATGCATTCGTAAAAAAAAATCGAACTCGAGATTTTGATCAAAGTTGACATTACGATGATAGCGAAGACCAAAAAAGTGGGTCTGGCAATTCTGTCTGTCTGTCTGTCTGTCGGTTCGACTACAGCCTAAACGGCTCGGCCGATTTTCTTTAAACTTGGTAGGTATGGGTTTTGATTTTTTCCGCCCACACTTTTTTTTTTTTTTTAAGACCAAAAATAACGGTACCTGCCATACGAATTTTTTTCGAAATTTTATAAATATTTTTTTTCTCAAAAACTGTTCCACAGATTTAAAAAATAAAAACACAAAAAAATTTCATTTAGTTAAAGCTAGGTTATGGTTGAAAAAATTTTTCCGAAAAATGGTTATTGAGGGTACCTCCCATGGAACCATTTTTTTTGTTTTTGATTTTCTCAAAAACGGTATAACCGATTTTGATCATTTTTTTTTTGCGAAGGCTCTTCAAAAATTTAAATAGAATTGTGTATTCAAATTTTCAAAAAATTTTGTTTTGGATTTTTGAAAAAAACTTCAAAAATTTTTTTTCAAGACTCAATATTTCGAAAACCCCATGCTAGCTTTTTTTTAAACTTGATAAATAACGGTATCTACAAGATATGAGAAAAAAAATTCATTTTACCTTAAAAAAAGGTACCCACTATACAAATGTTAAAAAATTAAAAAAAATGGTTTTCAAAAGTCGTATTTTTCTCAAAAACGGCACCTAGAATTTTTATAAATTTTTTTTTCTTCCAATTAATTTTTATGATCTTTAATTTATTAAAAAAATTTTTGAAATTAAGATATTACAGCTTGTACACCTACCATAGAACGAATTTTTCCGAATTTTGAATTTCTCATTATCCACATAACGGTTCTTAATGAAATTTGTTTATAAAGAAGCTTCTAAAAAGTCTAAAACACTTTGCATTTCAAAACTTAAAAAAAAATATGTTTTGAATTTTTGAAAAAAAAAATCTATTTTTTTTTTTTGAAAATTCGATATCTCAGAAACGTCTTGATAGTTTTTTTTTTAATTTAATTTTTATTCGAACAATAATAAAAACTTTAAATTGGCGTACCAAAATTTTTTCTTAAAAATCTTTTAAAAATTTTGTTAATAAAAGCTTTTTTTTAAGAAACCACTACAAGGACTTATAATTTTTGTTCTTGCACACATTCATATTTGCATAGCATTATGTTTTTGTCTCTTACTACTAAAAGAATTTGAAAAATTAATTTTATCCTTATGAACAGTTTTCTCTAATAACATTCGTTTTCAAAATTCCTAGTCTATTACATAGGAGCAAGTTCGTGCGACCCAGTCGTGCTTTTTATTTGCTTTGTAACAATCAATTTGTATTTTTTTAGAAACGGTAAATTGGATTGAACGAAGTCCGATTTAACTATCTCGCTCGCACTTGATAAATTAAAAAGAGGAAACATTATTTATTATCTCTGTCTTTTTATCTTGTTATCCAGGGATGTTTGCAAGTTCAACGATATGCGATCTTGTATGGAAAAAAAGAACAGAGATGTGCAATTTGTCGAAAAAACAATCAGCCTTATCACAGGCCCCGTCGTAATACATTCGTAGTACGAACCCCGAAAAAAGGTATCATCGCTCCCGTCGTACTAAAAAAACTTGCTACGAAATTCGGAGTTCGTGAATAATGGTATCACTAGCCCCGAATGAATAGGAAGTTGGGCAGTTTTTTCTACGAACAGATATTTTGATCGGAGCTCAACTTAAAACGAAACACAAATATAATTAGGCGAACGAAGATAAAGGACATGCAAATAAGATATATATGTATAAACAAGTTTTATTATTGTTTTCGTGTGAATTTGTTTATATTTCTATTTTTTGAAGGAAAAATAAAGTAAATACAAATAAATATTGGTATTCTTCCGTAATGAATCTCATTTTTAGTGTTTGTCTTCTTGGCGTATTTTCTACATTTATGACAAAGATTGCAACGGTAATGGTATTTATTTTTAACGACCAACAAAATTAAAATCAAATCAAAAGATGAACGACGGAAATTTATTTATTTTTTCACATTTTGACGCAAATCAACTGATTTTGAAACTCCGAAACTCGGAAAATGTTTTTTGATTCCGTTCGGGGCTTATGATGTAAATTTATTCGTATTCGTAGCGTAACAAAATTTTCGGGGATTTGTTACGAGGGACTCTGTGATAGGGGTGAATATGTTTGCTTTAATTTATTTTGTTGCAATTTTGTTTTATTTTTAATTTTAATTTATTTTTTTGGGGAGTATTTTTGTAACATGGGGAGTATAGGAGCATCGACTCCACGAAAGGAGTAAAATACTCCTATGGGAGTAAGTTCGGCAGCGCTGATTGTCATCTTAGTTCAAAGAAGCAGCGATTGGCAAGAGTTATTCTCTGTCATCTAGGTGGACAAAGTCATTACATACCCCAAAATTATAGCTGTCTATGGTGACGTTCTGTCAAAGACATCAGTAAGTGATGTGTGTCCTATTTTAATATACCCTCATATACTTGGTCTTCCTCTTATTTACCGGTAAGCTCATCTTCTTCACTTCCGTCCCTGGTTACAAACGCGCCACTGGCATCATTTTTCTTCCAATTATGTCAATGTCGTATCCAGCGTATCCGATTCATTGAATGGACTTTTGAAAGATTGTGCCTCTAGTGTTGACGAGTTTTGCACTATTCAATGAAGAATGATATTAAAGAAGACACAGGACAGAGCACCGCCTTGCCTAAAACCGTTTTTGATATCAAATGCATCGGTGAGATCTTTTCTGATCTTGGTTGAGCAGAGTGCAATCTCCATTGTCATCCTGCACAAACGGAAAAGTTTGTCAGGGATGCCAAAACTAGACATTGCTCTTTATAGTTCATACCTATAGATGCTATCATACGCGGCTTTGAAATCGATGAAATGATGGAAGGTGTCGATTTGAAGTTCCTGAGTTTTTTTTCTAAATCTGCCGTAATGTGAATACTTGATCGATCAATGGTGGATTTTCATGGACTAAAGCGGCCGCACTGATATAAACCTAAAATGTGTTGACGAAAGGCTTTAGACGTTCACATAATACAGAAGATACGATCTTATGTATATGCGATATTCAGGAGACTTGTTTCTCTGTAGTTGAGCAATTCAAAGGGTCTCCTTTCTTGAGGATCGGGCAGACAAAGCTGAAGTTCCATTCATTGGGCATGCTTTCTTGCGGCCATATTTTGCAGATGAGCAGTTATATACGAGTACTCCCGAACAAGTCATCGTTTTCCGCCTTGAACAGTTCAGCAGCTAGGCCATCAGCTATAGTGCGGATTTTTTGGACTTAAGATTTGATGTAGCTATCTTCACTTCGTCCAGGTCGAGTGAGTGGTTTTGTTGGTCTGCGTCACCTAGTTCGAATGGTATTATCCCTATCGCTGCGGAATTGTCTTCTTCATCTTCGTTCATCCATATTCTCAGGATAAACTGCAGTTCTACTAAGATGTTCCCTTGATTTTCCATGCAGGCTTCGGCTCGTGTTTGCCTTTTGGAAAAACTTCCAAACCTCATTCCTGCTTTGGCATCGCTCGTTCGAACGCTTCTCATGCTATTTCTTTGTCTTTCTGAGAAGCCGGTGTTCTCCT